>CM067759.1:23169226-24425283 GCA_034642375.1 Vigna nakashimae
CTTTGGGAGAACGATACTTGGTCTTACCAAGTTTATTACTTGAACGATTCGGTCATACTTGCCGATTGTGAAACAAGTTTGTGACATCATATTTTGGTGCTCATAAATTTGTCCATCAGTATACCTGGAGGACACTTTCAAAGAAATAGATCTAGCTCAGTGGTTAACATTAGGAGGACGGATTTGACTCCTCTTGCAAAGTATTGGATGACATTTTCTCATGCCAACATTCAGCCATGTTCACATGTGTCAGATATTACTCTCAGCAGGGCACTATTCATCTACTGTGCTATCAGAAACTTAAATGTTAATATTGGGCAGGTGATAGCTGATGAGATTAGTGCGTGCGCTAATACTTCAAACAACAAAGCACCACTAGGACATCCTTCTTTGATCACTCACCTTTGCAAGCTAGCTGGGGTGGACACTTCTGTTCCACCATTTGAGAGGCCAAGAAAAGCTATTGATGAGGCTTATTACAGACACTACTGTGGAGGTGAGGATGCAGCTCAGCCAGTTCCACCACGCTGGGCTCGTAGAGAGAGAGGGCCAGCACAGAGCCAGACATCTGCTGATACACATGAAGCAGAACCATTCCAGATGAGGGACATGTATATGTCTCTTATAGGTGCTCAGTTGCAGTCCATTCACAGAGGGCAGGTGGCCACTGCTGAGATGATAGTGGGGATGTATGATACACCTCCAGCCCACAGGTGGACTATGGATGAATTCCATAATGTAGTAGCTTGGCCAGAAGAACCAGTGCATGGAGGAGGAGCTGGAGCAGCTGAAGCTTCAGCTAGAGATATGGAAGAAGATGAAGCTGATGAGGAGGATGCATTTGAAGATGATGAAGATGAGGAGGAAGAGGAAGATACAGAGGACAGCTCAGACTGATGAGGAGCTGAGATAGCATTTACTGATGAATGCTATCATATGATTATGCTTTTGTGGTTTAAGTTTTCTGAACTTATTTGTTTTTGTTTTTAGATTAGGGTTTGATGTACTCTATTGAACACCTGGTTTGTTATGATGGTTTGCTATTAACTGTGATTGTTTGATAAGTAATGCTTGAATGATGCTTATGATTAATTGATGTTGAGATGATGTGCACATTAAAATGCTTATGCAAGTGATTCACAAGCTTTGTGAACAAATGCATGATATCATGATTGTGATTGTGAAATTAAGCAGGATGTGTATGTCAAATGTGAATGAGCTTATATGTGAGATTTTGAGCTCCAGAGTTGTTATTGTTGAATGCTATTACTTTGAAAGCATGAATGACTTTGCCCAGGTTTTCTATGATTGAATCAATTGCTTGCTTTGCATCATGTGATCAAGGCCGTTTGTTGGAACCCTTTTTATTGGCCAAATTCATAAAGTTAGCCCACTAAAAGAGAACACGTTGTGTTCTATCCTTTGAACCCTTAGCCTTGAACATACACTGAAACCTTTGATTGAAAAATCTTTACCTTGAGTTAAGTAGAAGATCTTGTGTGGTATTGGTAAATGTTCAAGTTTGGGGTTGTTGGGAAAACATGAAAAGCATTGAGCTAAGAGCTAAAAAGTAAGAATATGCAAAGAAAAAGAAAAGAAAAGAAAAAGAAGTAAAGCTCAATGCAAATGCAAAGGCAAAAGAAAGTTGGGAATGAATAAGATGATTGTGTTATTATGATTCTCTTAACTCAAGGATTTTGTGATCCAGAAAAACCAATTTTCTTGTTAGCCCAGCCACATTATAAGCCATTGAAAAGTCCTTGTGATGATGCATGCGTGTGAATGTTTTTTATTGTGGTAAAATGAAAGGCAAAGTTGATTCATGTGACATTGTGATAGTAGAGTGAATGAGTGATTACCTCTTATACACTTGTGTGTGAGTGAAACACTTTATCTAGTGAGGAAATATTCCATGAGCACATGAACATCCATGCTTAATTGATTGATCATTCATGAAAAATAGCATTTGTTGGAATTTAAATGACTTTGTGAACATTAAAGCATGTGCACATCTTGATTGAACTCTTGGTCATAAGTCTGAGTGAAGTTGTTACTTATCTTGAAAAAGAGGATGTTTGAACCATCATATGAATTGGTTGGAGATTGAGTTACATCTTGTTTGCTTGAGGACAAGCAAAGTTCTAAGTTTGGGGTTGGGATAACAGTTGAAAAACTGTTATTTTCATGCTTAAAATTGATACTAAAAGCAACCTTTATACTTAGAAACTAGCTTGAAATCATACTTTTATTCATATTTTCAGAAATAAGAGAGTTGAACAGGTTTATGCTTGATTTCAGTGTTTTTGTGCAGGTTTTAAGGTGAATTTGGTGAGAGAAGTGAAGAAGGAGAGAGATGAAATCAGAAAAGACATTAAAAAGTGCAAAAGGAGAAGCCGAAGTCACCGCTCAGCGGCAGTTTACCGCTGAGCGGCACTCAGGAGCTTACGGGAGATCCGCTGAGGAGCAAAATGGCCGCTGAGGGGAAGAAACGACTCACGCACTTACCGCTGAGCGGTACTTTACCGCTGAGCGGCACACTTATGGGCTTGGACCTAGATTTTTTGTAATTTTAGAATAGTATATAAGCTTTAGGACGTTCTAGGGTTTGTATCTTTGGCAGAAACGAGGCAAACACTCTCTCTTCCACCCCTTTGAAGGAGGATCTTGGATGCTCAGGCTACCTCTTCACCTTTTTAGGGTTTATTCTTTCATTCTTTCATTGTAATTCATCTAGGTTCACCATGAATATGGTGAACTAAACTTTGTATGTTTGTTGGGGAATCAATGTTATCTTTTGAAGCTCTCATATATGGAATCTGTTTTTACATCTTTTAATTAAGACTTATGCTTTCTTTCATCATTAGTTAGGGTTTTTGCTCTTTGCTTAATGCTTGCATTGTTTAACTCATTCGATGCATGATTATTGGTTTTGTCGATACGGGAACGTACGGGGAAGTCTAGATCCGGGGAATTTCTCCCAATATTATGTTGGTTGTCGTTAAGCTCATGCACTTATGAACTGATCATTAGGAATGCTAGGAATTGTATGAACTCGTAATTAGGGAGAAGCCTTCTAGAAAGGTACTTTAGAGAATGGCATTAACAATGATGATTTGAATGTTGAATTCCTAAGATATATGAGAGTGGATAAGATGAAATTGAACCCCCAACAACATATTCATACATTAATTTCATTGAAAGTGTTTATCTTTTGCTTTTTGCCATTGATCAAAACTTCATGCATACATGTTTATTTTCTGTCTTGCATATAAAATCTCAATTATTTCGTTTGTAAGTCTTAGCTAATCAACAAATCACATAACTAAACTAGGCCGTGAGTCCTTTGGGAAGAACGATACTTGGTCCTACCAAGTTTATTACTTGAACGATTCGGTCATACTTGCCGATGGAAAAACAAGTTTGTGACATCATATTTTGGTGCTCATAAATTTGTCCATCAACTCATCACTGTGCTCAAGCCATCAAAAGATAAAAACCCTAAGACGTCCAGATCTTTAAATAGGGCATAAAAATAACAGAAAATGGGTCCATGCCCAAAACAGATCATAAAAACAGCAGAAAACTGGTACAAAACATGTGTCGCCGGCGCTCAGAGGTAGGTGCGGCACTCAAATGACGCGCGGAAGTGGCGCTCAAGCGACAAATAGAAGAAAACTGGACCTGAAAATGGCGCTCAGTGATAACAATTGAAAAACTGTTATTCTCATGCTTAAAATTGATACTAAAAGCAACCTTTAACACTTAGAAACTAGCTTGAAATCATGCTTTTGGTTATATTTTTATAAATAACAGAGCTGGACAGGTTTATGCTTGATTTCAGTATTTTTATCCAGGTTTTAAGGTGAATTTGGTGAAAGAAGTGAAGAAGGATAGAGATGGAATCAGAAAAGACATCAAAAAGTGCAAAAGGACGTCCTAGGGTTTGTATCTTTGGCAGAGACGAAGCAAATACTCTCTTTTCCACCCCTTTGAAGGAAGATCTTGGATGCTTAGGCTACCTCTTCACCTTTCTAGGGTTTTATCTTTCATTCTTCCATTATTATTCATCTAGTTTCACCATGAATATGGTGAACTAAACCTTGTATTGTTGTTGGGGAATCAATGTAGTCTTGTGAAACTCTCATATATGGAATTTGTTTTTACATCTTATTTTAAGACCTATGCTTTCTTTCATCATTAGTTAGGGTTTTTCCTCTTTGCTTAATGCTTGCTTTGTTTAACTCATTGAATGTCATGATTATTGAGTTTGTCGATATGGGAACGTACGGGGAAATCTAGATCCGGGGAATTTCTCCCAATAGTATATTGATTGTCGTTAAGCTCCTGCACTTAAGAACTAATTACTAGGAATGCTAGGAATTGTATGAACTCGTAATTAAGGATAGGCCTTCTTGCAAGGTGATTTAGAGAGTGGCATTAACAATGATGAAAAGAATGTTGAATTCCTAAAGTATATGAGAGTGGATAAGATGAAATTGATAACCCCAACAACATACTCATCCATCTATTTCAGTGAAGTGTTTGTATTTTTTTTCGCCGTTGATCACATTCATGCATACATGTTTATTTTCTTTCTTTTGCATATTAAACGCCAATTATTTTGTTCTTAAGTCTTAAATAATCAACGAATCACATAACTAAACTAGGCCATGAGTCCTTTGGGAGAACGATACTTGGTCTTACCAAGTTTTATTACTTGAAACGATTCGGTCACACTTGCCGATTGTTAAACAAGTTTGTGGCGCCATTTTCCGGTGTTCATAAATTTGTCATCACACCCTTCAACGATTTTTGAAAAATTCCACCTCTACTCAGAAAAGCATTGAGGCATCATGTAAAAGGATGGAAATGCACCTTCGTTACATTAGTCAGAGATTGAACGTTAAGGTTAATACTGAAGTTAACCCTAAGGAGGAAGGTCAAGCTATTGTCACTGAAAGTGATAAGATTTTTGCTGAGAAAAAAATAGGGAGAGATGAGGAAAAGATAGAGAGAAAAGAAAAAGAAGAGTTGAGTGAGAAAGATAAAGATGAAGAAAAAGAAAAGGAAGTGGTTGAGAGAGAAGAGAGAAAGAAAATTTGTGTGAAATTAAAGAAGTTGAGAAGAAAAAGAGAAGGGTAGAAAAAAATAAGAGAAAAGAAAAAGAGAAAATTTGGGGAGAGGAAAAGTAAGAAAAAGAAGATGAGAGGAAAGAAGAAGGAATCATATGAAAAAACCCATCCTCATCTAAAGAAGAATCATAGGAAGGAAAAGAAATTTAAGTGCTTTATGGAAATCTTCAAGAAATTGGAGATTAAAGTTCCTGGTTTGATCAAATTTCTGAAGAAGTTCAGTAGAAAGAAGAAAAAGAAGATGGAACATGAGCTTTATTGGGTCAAGCTAGTGACGTTAAAAGAGCGCTTGCTGGGAGGCAACCCAGTGATTTAAGAACTTTTAATTTTTGGTTTGGTGATGTAATTTTGAACTGTTGGGTATTTTTGTTTTTGTTATAAATATTTTGTTGGATATAGCATCTACTGAAGGATGCTAGGTGGTTAAGTATCTACTGAAGGATACTATGTTTGTTACACCTACTGATGGGTGTTGGTAAGAAAGTTTTGCACCTACTGATGGGTGCTGGAGGATTTTGGGTCAGGCTCGTGACGTTAAACAAGTGCTACCTGAGAGGCAACCCAGTTGATTGATTATATTTTTGTTTGTTATGCTTTAGTTGCATGATAGGAATTTGCATGAGTGGTCTGAGAATTTAATTGCAGGGAACAAGTGAGGGGCATGAGTAGGAGGCACCTAGGTTAAGCTAGGAAGAAGAGGAAAACTTCTCCAAAGTGCCGCTGAGCGGTAGTATCGCAGATTGGGCTTAGGTTGCCCCTTAGCGGAACCCGAGTCCATTAGGGTATTTTTAAACCCTAAGCTGTGTTTTAGTTTCTCTTTTCCGACTCTTCTCTGCACACACACTCCTACATACCTTTCCAAAGGTTCTCCACATCTTTTCCCTCTTCCCTCTTGAGAAAATCTCCCTTTCACGCACTTTCTCACTAGTGTTCCATCAAAGTTTGGGGTTGGAAGAGAGCATCATTGAAGGGGCTTATTTCTTCATTGTGGTTTACTAATGCTTAACAATGTATCTTTTGGTTTTGTGAATTATGTTTGTGATAACAGTTGAAAAACTGTTATTTTCATGCTTAAAATTGATACTAAAAGCAACCTTTATACTTAGAAACTAGCTTGAAATCATGCTTTTATTCATATTTTCATAAATAAGAGAGCTGGACAGGTTTATGCTTGATTTCAGTGTTTTTGTGCAGGTTTTAAGGTGAATTTAGTGAAAGAAGTGAAGAAGAAGAGAGATGGAATCAGAAAAGACACCAAAAAGTGCAAAAAGAGAAGCCGCAACTACCGCTCAGCGGCAGTTTACCGCTGAGTGGCACTCAGGAGTTCACGCGAGATCCGCTGAGGGGAAAAATGGCCGCTGAGGGGAAGAAACCAACTCACGTACTCACCTCTGAGCGGCACTTTACCGCTGAGCGGCACACTTATGGGCTTAGGCCTAAATTTTCTGTAATTTTAGAATAGTATATAAGCTTTAGGACGTCCTAGGGTTTGTATCTTTGGCAGAAACGAAGCAAACACTCTCTCTTCCACCCCTTTGAAGGAGGATCTTGGATGCTCAGGCTACCTCTTCACCTTTTTAGGGTTTTATCCTTCATTCTTTCATTATTGTTCATCTAGTTTCACCATGAATATGGTGAACTAAACCTTGTATTGTTGTTGGGGAATCAATGTAGTCTTGTGAAACTCTCATATATGGAATTTGTGTTTACATCTTATATTTAAGACCTATGCTTTCTTTCATCATTAGTTAGGGTTTTTCCTCTTTGCTCAATGCTTGCTTCGTTTAACTCATTCAATGCATGATTATTGGTTTTGTCGATACGGGAACGTACGGGGAAGTCTAGATCTGGGGAATTACTCCCAATAGTATATTGGTTGCCATTAAGCTCCTGCACTAAAAGAACTAATTATTAGGAATGCTAGGAATTGTATGAACTCGTAATTAGGGATAGGATTTCTTGTCAAGGTAATTTAGAGAGTGGCATTAACAATGATGAATTGAATGTTGAATTCTTAAAGTATATGAGAGTGGATAAGATGAAATTGATAAACCCCAACAACATACTCATCCATATATTCCATTGAAAGTGTTTGTATTTTGTTTTAGCCATTGATCAAAACTCATGCATACATGTTTATTTTATGTTTTGCATATTAAACTTCACTTATTTCGTTCTTAAGTCTTAGCTAATCAACGAATCACATAACTAAACTATGCCGTGAGTCCTTTGGGAGAACGATACTTGGTCTTACCAAGTTTATTACTTGAAATGATTCGGTCATACTTGCCGATTGTTAAACGAGTTTGTGGCGCCGTATTTCGGTGTTCATAAATTTGTCATCAGTTTGATGCAGGGATGACCTCCTCATCGGGCAAAAAGAATCAAGACTATAAGGTCCAAGAAGAAGGAGAGGAAGAAGACTCTGATGATAGCATGAGTTGATTAGGAACTGAGATGGCATTCACTGATGGATGCTATCAGCACTAGAGTAGGGTTTGTTTTATCTTCTATTTTGTTCTAAACTTATTTGTTTCTGTTAGTAGAATAAGGTTTGATGTATTCAATTGGAAACTTTGTCTGTTATGATGGTTTGCTTATGATTATTGTTTGATAAGTAATGTCTGATGATGCTTTGATATTGATTGTTGTTGAGATGTGCACATTAGATTCTTATACAGGTGATTCACAAGCATTGTGAACAAATGCTTGATGTTGTGATTGTGATTATGATGCTAAGCAGGATGTGTATGTCGAATGTGAATGAGCCATTTGTGAGGTTTTGAGCTCTAGAGTTTTTGAGATTGAATGCTATTATTTTGGAAACATGAATGATTTTGCCTAGGTTTTCTATGATTGAATTACTTGCTTGTCTGCATCATATGATCAAGGCCATTTGTTGGTAACCCTTATATTAGCCAATTTCATTAGCCACTAAAAGAGAACACTTTGTGTTCTATCCTTTGAACCTTTAGCCTTGAACATGATTTGAAAACCCTTGTTGAAAAGCTTTACCTTGAGTTAAGTAGAAAATATGTTGTGGTATTGATAAATGTTCAAGTTTGGGGTTGTTGGAAATTATGAAAGGGAAATTGAAAGCATTAAGTTAAGAGCTAAGAAATAAGAATGTGAAAAGAAAAAGAAAAAGAGAAAGAAAAGAAAAGAAAAGAAAAAGCAAAGCTCAATGCAAAAGAAAGTTGGGAATAAGTAAGAATGATTGTGTTGATATGATTCTCTTAACTCAAGGATTTTGTGATCCAGAAAAACCAATTTTCTTGTTAGCCCAGCCACATTATAAGCCATTGGAAAGCCCTTGTGATGATGCATGCTTGTGAATGTTTTTTGATTGTGGTTAAATGAAAGGCAAAGTTAATTCATGTAATAGTGTGATAGTGGAGTGAATGAGTGAATACCTCTTATGCACTTGTGTTTGAGTGAAACACATTACCTAGTGAGGAAATATTCCATGAGCACATGAACATCCATGCTTAGTTGATTGATCATTCATGAAAATTAGCATTTGTTGGATATTAAGTGACTTTGTGAACACCAGAGCATGTGCAGGTCTTGATTGAAATTTTTGTCATGAGTTGATTGAAGTTTTTACTTATCTTGAAAAGAGGATTTTTGAATGAGTGAACCGTTATACAGATGGGTAGAAAATTGAGTTACATCTTGTTTGCTTGAGGACAAGCAAAGTTCTAAGTTTGGGGTTGTGATAACAGTTGAAAAACTGTTATTTTCATGCTTAAAATTGATATTAAAAGCAACCTTTAACACTTAGAAACTACCTTGAAATCATGCTTTTGGGTATATTTTTAGAAATAAGAGAGTTGGACAGGTTTATGCTTGATTTCACTGTTTTTATGCAGGTTTTAAGGTGAATTTGGTGAAAGAAGTGAAGAAGGATAGAGATGGAATCATAAAAGACATCAAAAAGTGCAAAAGGAGAAGCCGCAAGTACCGCTCAGCGGCAGTTTACCGCTGAGCGGCACTTAGAAACTCGCGTTGGATCCGCTGAGGGGTAAAATGGCCGCTGAGGGGAGAAAAACAACTCACGCACTTACCGTTGAGCGGCAGTTTACCACTGAGCGGCACTTTTATGGGCTTGGGCCTAATTTTTCTGTATTTTTAGAATAATATATAAGCTTTAGGACGTCCTAGGGTTTGTATCTTTGGCAGAGACGAAGCAAATACTCTCTTTTCCACCCCTTTGAAGGAAGATCTTGGATGCTTAGGCTACCTCTTCACCTTTCTAGGGTTTTATCTTTCATTCTTCCATTATTATTCATCTAGTTTCACCATGAATATGGTGAACTAAACCTTGTATTGTTGTTGGGGAATCAATGTAGTCTTGTGAAACTCTCATATATGGAATTTGTTTTAACATCTTACTTTTAAGACTTATGCTTTCTTTCATCATTAGTTAGGGTTTTTCCTCTTTGCTTATTGCTTGCTTTGTTTAACTCATTTATTTCCATGATTATTGATTTTGTCGATATGGGAACGTAGGGGAAATCTAGATTCGGGGAATTTCTCCCAATAGCATATTGGTTGCCATTAAGCTTCTACTCTTCAGAATTAATTACTAGAAATGCTAGGAATTGTATGAAGTCGTAATTAAGGATAGGCCTTCTTGCAAGGTGATTTAGAGAGTGACATTAGCATTGTTGAAAAGAATGATGAATTCCTAAAAGTATATGAGAGTGGATATGATGAAATTGATAACCCCAACAACATACTCATCCATCTAATTCATTAAAGTGTTTGTATTCCTCTTTTCCATTGATCAAATTCATGCATACATGTTTAATTATTGTCTCTTGCATTTAAAACCTACAATCAATTGTTAACAAGTCTTAAATAATCAACAAATCATATAGCTAACTAGGCCGTGAGTCCTTTGGGAGAACGATACTTGGTCTTACCGAGTTTTATTACTTGATACGATTCGGTCACACTTGCCGATTGTTAAACAAGTTTTTGGCGCCGTTTTTCGGTGTTCATAAATTTGTCATCAGTAACAAACCTAGTATCCTTCAGTAGATACTTAACCACCTAGAATCCTTCAGTAGATGCTATACCCAAAAAAATTTACAGAAATAATATCCAACTGATTAAAAATTACAAAAACAAAATAAAATCAAAAGAAAAAAAATGTCCTCAAATCACTGGAATGACTTCCAGCAAGCGCTCTTTTAACATCATTAGCTTGACCCAATAAAATTCAAGTTCCTTCTTCATGGTTGATGTTCATATCCCACCAACTCCTCAACTACTTCCGGTATACTTTTTTTACTCTTCTGGAATGTGGATACTCTATCTCTATAATCTCATTTTCTTTGTAGCCTTTCACAACCCACAACTTGTTTTTGAATCTCACACGTGTACCAAGTTGGAGTCGTTCTTTCATCCAGTCATCATGAACTTTTCTTCCTCTTCCAATCTTTTCTTCTTCCTGTACCTGAAACAACAAACAATGTTTACCTTTTACCTTCGGCTTTTCATCTTCAGGGCTAGTCATGAGTACATCTTGATATGCAACTTTATGACTAACTTCTTCCTCCTGCATCTGCCTCTCTTCTTTGAAGACATCTACAACAACTCCTTCTTCTCGGTCTTGGAGCACTACTATACCTTCATCCACATCAATGATGGCTTTGGCCGTTTTCATAAACGGTCTTCCAAGAATAATAGGTATCTTCTCAGTCTCCATATCCATCACAACAAAGTCTACCAAGAACTGTAATTTGACTACACAAACTATAATATCCTCTGCTATTCCATAGCATTTCTTTGAGGATCCATTTGCCATTACTAAATTAACCTTTATAGGCTTCACATCAACATCACCAATCTGCTCAATTAAAGAATAAGGTATCAAGTTAACACTTGATCCTAAATCAAGTAAAGCCTTCTTTATCCTTTTCTTCCCTATTGTGCATGGAATGGAGAAACCTCCTGGATCTTTTGCTTTTGGAGAAAATGACTCCTTTTTAACAGCTTTATACTTCTTTGTATCATCATCCCTACGTATTTTCTTTGTAGAGACTTCTTCCTCAAGTTTTGTATAAACTGCAATATGTTGTAATATCTCCTTCCAAGGTACATCATTGTCCACCATATTGAATAATTCTGTAAATTCAAATTGTTTCTCCTGATTTATTGGAAAAGGAAAAATATCTTCACTCTTTATCTCTCTTCTATTTCCTTTCTCTTTTATCTCTTCTTTTTCTTTTCTCTCTTCTTTCTTTTTTCTCTCTTCTTTTTCTTTTCTCTCTTCTTTCTCTTTTCTCTCTTCTAACTCAACTGTTTCAACAATTGCACTCTCCAACACCTTACATTCCTCCCTGGGGTTAACCTCAGTATTAGCCCCAAAATTTTTGTCAGGCCTTTCTTCCAACTACTTGGTAATCTGACCACTTGAATCTCCAAGTTTTTAATAGCAGCTTCAGTGCTCTTTTGAGTAGATTCAGTTTTCTGTATGAACTGCTGAAGAGTTTTTTCCATCCTTATTGATCTTTCATTAAGTATAGAAATTTGTTGCCATAAGGTTGGTTGTTGTTGTTGCTTGTTAAATTGCCCAGTTTGTCCAGCTTGCCCACTTTGTCCTTAAGAATGGTCAATCCATCAAGCAAATATGAAATCATGAATTAAAAGAAATACTCCTCACCAAGGAAAGTTTTTCACTCAAGCACTCAAAAGTGTATCACTCAAGCACTCAAAAGTGTATCAACCAAACTCACAGGTGTATAGTGAGATGGTGTCTCTTTCACTCTGCTATCACAATGTCACACAAATTAACTTTGCCTTTCATTTAAACACAATCAATCATAATACTCACAAGCAAGTCTTCATCACAAGGTCTTTTCTCGGCTTGTAGCTTTGTTGGGCTAAGAAGAAAATTTGTTTTTTTGGACAACAAAATCCTTGAGTTAAGAGAGACATCTATCATTTCATCATTCAAACAGAACGTCTCCTTCCCAGAACCATCCTCACTTATTCCTAACATTCCCTTGCATTGGGCTTTTCTTTTCTTGTTTTTCATTTTTCCTTTCTTTGACTTTTGCCTTCCATTTGTTAACTACTTAGGTCAATGCTTTTTCTTTTGATCTCTTTTCTCAAATTTCCCAGCAACCCCAAACTTGAACCTTCATCAATACCCCACAAATGTTCTCAACTTAACTCAAGGTAAAGATTTTCAAAAAGGGTTTTCAAAACATGCTTAAGGCTCAAGGTTCAAAGGTTACAACAAATTGTTATCTTTTTTGTGGGCTAAAATCATGTGAAGGCTATAAAAAGAGATAACAACGGCCTTGATCATATGAAACCTGCAAGCAAGTAGTTCAATCACATAAAATTTGGGCAAAATCATTCATGCTTTCAAAGTAATAGCAATTATTCACAAAAACTCTGAAGCCCAAACCTCACACAGATTAACTCTCAAGTTCCAAAATTTAGATAAACATCCTTGTTAGCAAAATGATGAAGATGAAGTTTTGATGATGTCCAAATACAAGTCAAGCACAATCAAGACTTATGAAGAATGATCTTAGAAGACTTGTAAAACCTTGTAAAAATTGTATGAACATAGGATAATTAGTAGTTTCATGTATGTATTCAAAAGTGATGTAGAAATAAATCAAGAACAAAATCTGTGCAGTGTTAATCGATTAACAAGAGGTGTTAATCGATTAACGTTAATCGATTAACACAGTGTGTTAATCGATTGTTCCAGAGGCAAATGGCGAAGCACAGAATTTCGGTGTTAATCGATTAACACAGGGTGTTAATCGATTAACGTTAATCGATTAACAAGGACTGTTAATCGATTAACACAGTGACCGTTTGAAAAACTAGCCGTTTTTAGAGACGTTGAAGTATCCGTTGGGATGTTAATCGATTAACCACTGTAGCTAATCGATTAACACAGTCAGAAAGTCTAAAAGCGAAAATGGAGGAGCCTTTGGATGAGTCTATAAATAGACTCTCATTTTCTCTCAAATCCAACTCTTCCCTTGTGCAAAACATCTCTGAACTCTTTGAGAATTGTGTGCTCTTGCTCAGCTAAGGAAACTCTGTCTGTAGAGTTGGTTAAATACTGCTACGGTGATAGAGGAATAGCTGGATCATCCTTGGTGTGTCTGAGGAAGTGTCTGGAAGAGAATCATCCTTCGTGAAGCATTCGAAGGAGGTGATCATCCTTTGTGAAGATTCAAAGGAGGTGTTGTTTCATCTCTTGTGGTTTCAAGAGAGGTGGTAATTTCTAAACTGTTACAAATTGTTTTTCTGTGTGACTAATATTTGTAATAGTTTTGTGATAGTGAAAAAGGTTTATCTTATTTGAGATAAGCGACTGGACGTAGGATCTTAGTGATCTGAACCAGGATAAAATACCTGTGTAATTTTTCTCTTTCCCTTACTCTGTTATTTACGTTTAATTATCTGCTTAGTAAGAAATTAAGAGAAAAATATTAAAAAGGGATAATATTTGAATATAACCAATTCACCCCCCCTCTTGGTTTGTTTCCACGCTAACCATTCCGCTGCAGCCGCTCTGACAATTGGTATCAGAGCTTGCTTTGATAGTAATTCAAATGGCAGGATCACATCAAACCTTTGCAGAGGGTGCTTCAATCAATAGACCCCCACTATTCACTGGTGAGAACTATGCATTCTGGAAGGTAAGAATGCAAATATTTATTGAATCTATTGATTGTGATATTTGGGATGTTATTGCGTCTGGCTTTTCTGTTCCCACTAACAATTTACAGGAACCTAAGCCCCGTGATCAATGGACTATTGAAGAAAAGAAAAGATCTCAAAATGACGTAAAAGCCCGGAACATCATTGCATCAGCATTGACTGTTGATGAGTTCTACAGAGTCTCTATCTGCAAAACCGCTCAGGAAATGTGGGATGTACTCAGAGTAACACATGAAGGAACAGATGATGTAAAGAGGGCAAGGAAGAACTCCCTAATCCAAGAATATGAGATGTTTAGAATGAAGCAAGGAGAAACTATTTCAGACGTTCAAAAACGCTTCACCAACATTGTCAATCATCTCATTGGACTAGGTAAGTCATTCGATGTAGATGAACTTAACATTAAAATCTTGAAATCCTTAGACAGATCATGGCAACCAAAGGTGACTGCAATCTCGGAGTCACAAAATCTCAACACCATGACCATGGCGGCACTCTTTGGAAAATTGAGAGAACATGAACTAGATCTTGGAAGACTTGATGAAGAAGAAGCAAAAGCCAAAACCAACAAGAAGAGTTTGGCATTAAAGTCGGAGATTCACAGAAGCAAAGGAAGATCAGAAGATGAAGACTCCGAAGAAGATGAAAATTTGAGTCTACTTATCAAGAGATTCAATAGGTTCATGAAATCAAAAGGCAAAGGGAGATTCAAAAATGAAAAGAGAGAAAATCAAGGATCTTCCTCAAACTACAGATGCTATGGTTGCGGAGAAAAGGGACACTTAAAAGTAGACTGCCCAAATCAAAAGAAGGGTGAAGAAAAGAAAGAAAAGAAGTTCTTCAAGAAAAAGAAAGCATACATCGCATGGGACGATGACAACGAATCAATTTCTGAATCAAGCAGTTCTGATGAAGAAGCAAACATATGTCTAATGGCGGATGACGATGACACTGAAAGCCAAGTAAGTACATCTAACGATTCAGATAATTCTAGTCAATATGATAGTGAAACTGAATTACATGATACTTATGCTGCTTTATTAGTAGAATCCGAAAAATTAGATATAGCTCATAAGAAATTGAAAAAGGATTTCAAAGAGTTAAAATTAAATTTTGGAAATATTCTTGAAGAAAATGAAAATCTGAAAATTACTTCTGAAAATTTCTCTAAAATAAATGATAATTTGAAAACTGAATTTACAAATTTGTCTGAAGAAAACAGAAGTTTGAAAAATAAATTTTTATATCAAGCAGAAGAAATTAGAAATTTAAAAAGTAAAGTTTTATTTTATGAAAAAGAAAAATTTATTGCAAATAATGAATGTGAATCATGCATTAAATTCAAATATTTTTCTGAAAACACAACCACTGGAGAATGTAGTAAAAAGAATGAAAATAAAGTTGTAAAAAATAAGCATAATTATAGAACCCATAGAACTTGGGTAGAAAAAGGAACAACTTATAGGAACACAAATACTGCATCATGCTTTTATTGTATGAAAAAGGGTCATACATCTAACAAATGTAAAATTAAGCATTATGGTGTTCCAAGTGGTAGATATGCTTGGGTTGCAAAATGATTTTAATCTTTTTAATCTAACCCAAAGGACCCATACAAAGTAGTTGGGTACCTAAATAGCTTGTTCTTTTTATGTTGTAGGAATTATCAAAACCAAGGAAGTACATGTGGTGTCTTGACAGTGGATGTTCAAAACACATGACCGGAGATAAAAAGAAATTTACAAGCTTCCGGAAAAAGGAACGAGGCTTTGTCACCTATGGTGATAACAACAAAGGAAAAATCCTTGGAATAGGAGATATTGGAAGTGAAGATACCTTGATGATCAAAGACGTGCTATATGTGGAAGGATTAAAACACAACTTAATTAGCATTAGTCAATTATGCGATAAAGGATTCAAGGTAACCTTTGAACAAAATTCCTGCACTATTTATAAAAATGATTCTTCTGAAATTGCTTTGAAAGGAATTAGGCATAACAATATTTATTTGATAGATTTAGAAAATGCATCAAGTATGAATATTTCATGTTTAGTAGTAAAAGAAGAAAATCCATGGTTATGGCATAAAAGAGCTGCACATATTCATATGCAACAATTGAATAAACTCATTTCTAAAGACTTAGTAATTGGTCTACCAAAACTAAAATATGTGAAGGATAAATTGTGTGATGCATGTCAAAAGGGAAAACAAGTGAAATCATCTTTTCATTCAAAAAATGTTGTTTCTAGTTTAAAACCCTTAGAACTTTTGCACATGGATTTATTTGGTCCCTCTAGGATAAAAAGTTTTGGAGGAAATTATTATGCTTTAGTTATTGTAGATGATTATTCAAGATATACTTGGACTTTCTTTCTTACTCTTAAAAGTGAAGCTTTCAAAGAATTTAAAAAGTTTGCAAATTTAGTTCAAAATGAAAAGGATTTGAAAATAAAAGCTATTAGAAGTGACCATGGAGGTGAATTTCAAAATGAATATTTTGAAACTTTTTGTGAAGAATATGGCATTTCTCATAATTTTTCTGCACCTAGAACTCCTCAACAAAATGGAGTTGTAGAAAGAAAGAATAGATCTTTAGAGGAACTTGCTAGAACTATGCTAAATGAATATAGTGTTCCTAAACAATTTTGGGCTGATGCTGTGAGTACTGCATGTTATGTTTTAAATAGAATGCTTATTAGACCAATTTTGAAATGTACTCCTTATGAACTTTTTAAAGGTAGAAAACCAAATGTTTCACATTTAAGAATTTTTGGATGCAAATGTTTTGTCCTAAACAATGGAAAACAAAATTTAGGAAAATTTGATTCCAAAGCAGATGAAGCTATTTTTCTAGGATATTCTCTAACTAGCAAAGCTTATAGAGTTTTTAATAAGACAACATTTCAAATAGAAGAATCTATGCATGTTGTCTTTGATGAAATTGTAGACCTTGAGGCAAAACCTCTTAAGTCAGATGAATCAGATGCAGGTGAAAATGAAGACTTGCAAAAGACAACTAATGAAGAGAATATGGATAATCCTCAAGATGATGAAGATCTAAACAAAATATGGCAACAACCTAGAGGATTATCATTGGACAACATCATTGGCGACATATCAAAAGGGGTAAACACTAGAAGAAATTTGGTAAATTTTTGTATGAATGTAGCTTTTATGTCGCAGATAGAACCCAAGAACATTAAGGAAGCTCTTCAAGATGAACAATGGTGTATAGCAATGCAAGAAGAACTCAACCAGTTTGAAAGAAATCAAGTCTGGGAATTGATTCCTAGAGAAGATACTCATCAAGTAATTGGAACAAAATGGGTATTTAGAAATAAACTGGATGAAGATGGAAACATCACCAAAAATAAAGCTAGGCTTGTGGCTCAAGGATATAGTCAAGAAGAAGGTATAGATTATGATGAGACATATGCTCCAGTTGCCAGGTTAGAGGCAATACGCCTACTTCTTGCTTATGCATCTATAATGAAATTTAAATTGTTTCAAATGGATGTGAAAAGTGCATTTCTAAATGGTTTTATAAAAGAAGATGTGTATGTTGAACAACCACCCGGTTTTGAAGATTTTAAATTTCCAAATCACATCTATAAGTTAAAGAAAGCACTTTATGGTTTAAAACAAGCACCTAGATCTTGGTATGAAAGACTTAGCAATTTTCTTTTAGAAAATAATTTTAATAGAGGAAAAGTTGATTCCACTTTGTTTATTAAAAGAGTCGGAAAACATATTTTGATTATTCAAGTATATGTTGATGATATTATTTTTGGATCAACTAATAAATCTCTTTGTGAGGATTTTGCTAAGACTATGCAGGGTGAATTTGAAATGTCTATGATGGGAGAATTAACATTCTTCCTTGGTCTTCAAATTAAGCAAATGAAAGAAGGTACGTTCATTTCTCAAACCAAGTATTGTAGAGAAATTCTTAAAAAGTTTGAAATGGACAATGCAAAGGAAGCGTCTACACCTATGGGAACCTCTTGCTATCTTGACAAAGATGAGTCAGGTAAAGAGGTAAATCAAACTAAATATAGATGTATGATAGGTTCTTTGCTATATCTCACTGCTAGTAGACCAGATATTATGCAAAGTGTTTGTGTGTGTGCCAGATATCAATCTAGTCCTAGAGAATCTCACATTACAGCAGTTAAAAGAATATTGAAATATCTTAAGGGAACTGTATCCTTTGGTTTATGGTATCCATCTGGAACAGAACCTAGTCTTGTAGGTTTTTCAGATGCAGATTATGGAGGTTGTAAGATAGATAGAAAAAGCACTAGTGGAACATGTCATCTTCTAGGTAGTTCATTAGTTTCTTGGCATTCTAAGAAACAAGCCTGTGTAGCCTTATCTACTACTGAGGCTGAATATATTGCTGCAGGAAATTGTTGTGCACAAATTTTATGGATGAACCAGCAATTAGAAGATTATGACATTCACTTAGATCATATACCACTTAAGTGTGATAATACAAGTGCCATAAACCTTACAAAGAATCCCATAATGCACTCTAGAACCAAGCACATTGAGATTAGGCATCACTTTCTTAGAGATCATGTGCAAAAGGGAGATTGTGAGATAGAATATATTGATACACAACATCAATTAGCTGATATTTTCACCAAAGCATTGCCTAAGGATAGATTCTATGAGCTTAGAAGAGACTTAGGAATATTGAAAATATCTCAAAATTAGAAATAGGTAAAAATTTGACGTTTTTCGGAAATCAGCGTCAGTTAATCGATTAACACAGGGTGTTAATCGATTAACGTTAATCGATTAACACACCCTGTTAATCGATTAACACACGTACAGCCTGAAAAATTTTTAAATTTCTAGCCGTTGCAACGGCTAAAAACGGCCATAAACGGCTCTTTAATGATTTTGAACGTTGGGGAGCCTTCTTGAGCCTATTTATACCCCTCCAATCCTTCATTACACATTACCATTCACTCTCCTACTCCAAATCTCATCAAAATTCCTTGCTGCCCAATTTTTGGTGGTGTCCCAAATTCATTGTTGTCCCATTTTTTCTTGCTACCCACTCTGCTTTCACATTCCCATGGCTGAACCATCCAGAAGGAGAAGAAGAAGAAGCTATGGCTCTGAAAGTACTCCTCCCGCACGTGGTCCAAATATTCACGGTTGGATCTCCGATGAAGGAAGGCACGACGAATACTTGCAATGGTGGAAAGAACGCAAAATCCTTCGCCAAAAATTTGTGGATCTTAATTGGTTTGCAGTACATCAATTTCAATTCTCTCAACAATTGATGGCTCAAGGCGTCCAATATCTAATGCAACTTCAAGGGCGCTATTACCCCGATTTGGTACGCGTGTTTTACTACAATCTGAAATCCCAAAACGGTATTGTTCACACTCGCGTCAAAGGAGTAGACATTATTCTAGATCACGATATTTGGTTAAATGTTGCTCATATTCCTCCTTTAGAAAATGCCATGCATGTGCCAAATGATTTTGGTGAGTTTAACAAAATTCTGGCATATCGCTCCTTTATGAGGAATCCTCAACAACCTCTACCAAATAGGCGATATCTTCTAGTGGGAAATCTAAGAATGGAGGAAAGGGTCCTTCATTATCTCATTGTTTGGATGCTTTGTCCAAGAGGTACAAACCTTGCTCAATGTTTTGAAACTGATTTGATGATTATGTCCGCCATCACTCAAAATATCAACATAAATTGGGCAAGTCTCATCTCAGATACTATGGTCCGTGCCAAGAGGTATGACAGAGGTCATCTCCCATATCCTCTCCTTGTTTCATTGATATGTATCTATAAAGGGGTGGATGTCACCGGAGAAAAACATCTCGATGTCTTACCTATCCATCAAATTGAAGAGTCTGCTTTGCATCAAATGGGATTTATAAGACAAGGAAATTTGTTTGTCCGCGCTGATGAAGATATTGCACAAGAAGAAGATGCCTCAGCTGAAGAGGAGGAAGATATCCCTATGCCTCAACCAACCAATGTTGCTGGACCATCAAATCCTCCACAAGAATATAGTCTAGAAAGTATTTCTAGACAAATTGAAGCCATGGCCACATTGCAACAAACAAGAATGGACGATATGATGGCATATCACAATCTTCGTTATGATGAGATTAACACTCATCTTAAGGAGATTGATGACAAACTTACCAAACTATATGTCCCTGATAGTGATGATGATTAGGCATCTTTATGATTCTATGTTTTTATTAGTGTGTGCCCTTTATGTATGCTTCTATGCTTGTATGCCTCTTTAAATTTCAATAAAAATGTGTGTTATCTTATCTTAATATTTCTATGCATCTATGCTTTTCTTAAGGGGGAGTATAGATTCTAATATATTAAGGGGGAGTAATTATACATCACTTTTTAATAATGATCAAAAAGGGGGAGAAATAGTTAAAGTCTTAAAATGTTTTTTTTTAAGTTCACTAACAATATTTTTCTTCCTTAAGTTAATTTTTTATACAGCTGGTTCACAAAAGCTTTAATTCAAGAAGGTTTTGATCATCATCAAAAAGGGGGAGATTGTTAGCAAAATGATGAAGATGAAGTTTTGATGATGTCCAAATACAAGTCAAGCACAATCAAGACTTATGAAGAATGATCTTAGAAGACTTGTAAAACCTTGTAAAAATTGTATGAACATAGGATAATTAGTAGTTTCATGTATGTATTCAAAAGTGATGTAGAAATAAATCAAGAACAAAATCTGTGCAGTGTTAATCGATTAACAAGAGGTGTTAATCGATTAACGTTAATCGATTAACACAGTGTGTTAATCGATTGTTCCAGAGGCAAATGGCGAAGCACAGAATTTCGGTGTTAATCGATTAACACAGGGTGTTAATCGATTAACGTTAATCGATTAACAAGGACTGTTAATCGATTAACACAGTGACCGTTTGAAAAACTAGCCGTTTTTAGAGACGTTGAAGTATCCGTTGGGATGTTAATCGATTAACCACTGTAGCTAATCGATTAACACAGTCAGAAAGTCTAAAAGCGAAAATGGAGGAGCCTTTGGATGAGTCTATAAATAGACTCTCATTTTCTCTCAAATCCAACTCTTCCCTTGTGCAAAACATCTCTGAACTCTTTGAGAATTGTGTGCTCTTGCTCAGCTAAGGAAACTCTGTCTGTAGAGTTGGTTAAATACTGCTACGGTGATAGAGGAATAGCTGGATCATCCTTGGTGTGTCTGAGGAAGTGTCTGGAAGAGAATCATCCTTCGTGAAGCATTCGAAGGAGGTGATCATCCTTTGTGAAGATTCAAAGGAGGTGTTGTTTCATCTCTTGTGGTTTCAAGAGAGGTGGTAATTTCTAAACTGTTACAAATTGTTTTTCTGTGTGACTAATATTTGTAATAGTTTTGTGATAGTGAAAAAGGTTTATCTTATTTGAGATAAGCGACTGGACGTAGGATCTTAGTGATCTGAACCAGGATAAAATACCTGTGTAATTTTTCTCTTTCCCTTACTCTGTTATTTACGTTTAATTATCTGCTTAGTAAGAAATTAAGAGAAAAATATTAAAAAGGGATAATATTTGAATATAACCAATTCACCCCCCCTCTTGGTTTGTTTCCACGCTAACCATTCCGCTGCAGCCGCTCTGACAATCCTGCTCAGTATCTCAATCACATTTTACCTCAAGCATCTGTTTCATACAAACTATGAGCCATCACCTGTATATAAGCACATCATGCATCACCTCAACATCAATCAATATAATAGAGCATCATAACGCAATACTTATCACACAACAGATCATAATCAAACCATTATAGCACAGTTAATTAATGCCAAGTACATCAACCCATACTACAATCAAAACAAAGCAATAAAAACAGAAGAAAAATATAATTCAACAATGAAAACAATAAAAACAATAGACATAAAAATAAAAGAAATCTAGTTCTAGCGGTAAAATAACATCCATCAGTAGATGCTATCATCTGAATCTTCTAGCATCCATCAATAGACATTGACAATACACCCATCAGTAGACATTGACAATACACCCATCAGTAGATGTCTAATCTCATAGCATCCATCAATAGATGCTCAATCACATAGCATCCATCAGTAGATGCTCAATCACATAGCATCCATCAGTAGATGCTATTATTCCTCATTCTTATCATAGCAACATCTACTGGTAGATGTTGTAG
Source organism: Vigna nakashimae (assembly GCA_034642375.1). Lineage (NCBI taxonomy): Eukaryota > Viridiplantae > Streptophyta > Magnoliopsida > Fabales > Fabaceae > Vigna > Vigna nakashimae. Next base: position 23,191,272 of record CM067759.1, read on the forward strand.
CAACATCCATCAGTAGATGCTCATCATAACATCATCCATCAGTAAATGTTGTTATTCGAGTCCTCCTAGCATCCATCAGTAGATGTTGTCATCACTGCCATCAGAAGCAACATATAACCTAAAAAAACTCAAACACACAAAGAAAAATCAAATGCAAACCACACAAATAATCAATAAAAAAGAAAAATCAGAAACTGGGTTGCCTCTCAGTAAGCACTTCTTTAACGTCATTAGCTAAACACCATCAAGCTCCCATCACATCTTTAATCTTGGTGTTTTCCTATCTTTCTCCACACCAACTTATCTTCAGCAGCTTCCTGTTCACCTTTTTGACTCTTCTTGAAATTGGAGATTCAATCTCTATCAGTCCATCAGCTTTAAGGTCTTTCACAATCCAAAATTTGTTGTTGAATCTCATTGGTATGCTTGGTGTTTGTTCTTCATCTTTGACCAAAGAGTCTTGATGAACATTTTTTCCTTTGCTATCTTTTTCTTCTTCCTTTACTTGTGACAGGAAACAATTTCTACCTTTCTTGCCTGGCTTAGCAGCTTTTGTACTAGTCCCTGGTGCATCTTCACATGCAGCTTTGAGACTAGTCTTCTTCACTTGGATCTACTACTCAACATTGAAGATGCTGAATATCACCTCCTCTTCTTGGTCTTTGAGTGTTATAGTTTCATCATCAATATTGATGATAAGCTTGGCCATTTTCATGAATGGCCTTCCAAGAATGATAGGGATCTCCACATCTTCCCCCATCTTCATCACCACAAAATCCACCAGGAATCTAAGGTTGTCTATTCGAACCACTACATCTTCCACCACACCATAGGGCTTCTTAATGGATCAATCCGCCATTTACAAAGTCATCTTTGTAGGCTTGACTTCAAGACCACCAATCTTCTCAAGTATAGATAAGGGCATCAAATTGATACTGGACCCTAAATCAATTAGGGTTTTCCCTATTTCATGACTCCCATAGTGCAGGGAATAGTGAAACTTCCGGGATCTTTAACCTTTGGAGGAAGCTCCTTCTGCAAGATCACACTGCAATTGCCTTGTACCTCAATTGTTTCCTTTTCTGGATATTTTTCTTTTTGTTGAATTTCTTCAAGAATTTAACATAATCAGGAACTTGTTGCATTGTCTCAATCACAAGAATTTTAATCTCCAATTTCTTGAAGATTTCCTTAAAACGTTTAAACATTTTTTCCTACTCCTTCCTATAATAATTCTTTAGGTAAGTGATAGCTGACGGCTTGAGCTGAATCCGGAGACGTCGTGAAATCTGGACTTGATCGAGCTGAAGAACCGGAAAGCAACGGAAGAAGCAGATTTGACCGGGAATCCTCAGATTCTGCCAAGGAGAAACAGATGAGGTAGCGGAAGAACTAGGATTGGAGGTTTGTTCGGTGGAAAACCTAGGGTTTGATGCGGAAGCGAATTTGGAACGGTGGAGAAGTGATTTTAGTCGGCGAGAAGGTAACTAATCGGTGGAAAATGATTTACGTGAGAGGTGTGATGGTAGATTGTGAGGAAAATGGTTGAGGATGCGCGCTGGAAGAAAAGCGAACGCGAGAGTGACAGTTTGCTCTCTCGAATGGTTGAGAGAGAACAAAATGAGGAGTTAGCGTAGGAGCCTTCCAGGGACAGGTTCGCGTATCAGCGATGGGATGACACAAGCCACGCGGAAGTAAATGATTGGAAGAGCGTGATGTAGGGTGGTTGAAAGAAAATCTGATTTGGAAAATGAAAGAATGGATGGTGTGAAGGGAAGGTGGCTAGAGGAGATCCTTTGGGATTCTCTAGCTTTGACTTTCAAGGGAATTAATTTCTGGAGTTCTCTCTACAGAAAGTTTAATTCATTATTCTCAAAAGTACCTTACAAGAGGTGGTGGCATGTCTATATATAGGACTAAAAGTCCCTCCTATCTAGCACATGCCTAACACCTTTTACACATGTTTTTAATAAAAGTAAAAGAAACTATACTAAACTAATTGGCCTTGGGCCCCGCGTATCATCCCCTCCCCCTTGGAAAGGATTTGTCCTCAAATCTGATGGTGCTTTTGAAGACTTATTTTTGTTAGCTTCATAAGGGTTCCTCCTGGGTCAAATATCCATCTGCAATAAGCATCAAACATATCTCTAATTAGTTTTCTTTGACCCAATAAGATATATAAAAGAATATGTGTAGAAGAAGGTTTCCAAATTTTGAAATTTTTAAATTTAATATAACAAAGAAACCTTTCTTCATTTGAAATTTTATTTGTATCTTGAGTTATTGGTAACCATAAAGGTAACCATAACCCAAGTTGGAATTTTGCATGTGTTGAAAGTGATAACATTTTTAAAGATGGAGTGGTCAATTCTTTGAAAGAAAAGTGAAATTTGGAAAATTCAAATATAAATGGATAAGAGTGAGAGGATAGAAAACCTCCCCTTAAGAGTTTGACTTCTAATGTAGGAGGAGATGTTGCCCTTAGTTGCTTTGATTTCTTTTCTTCCATTTCTATCCTTTCAACTTCTTCCTTTTCTCTTCTAAGTGTTTCTTTTCTCTCTTTCTCTCTTCTTTTCTCTTCTTCTCTTTCTTCCTCATCTCTTCTCTTGTTTTCTTCCTCTTCTCTTCTCTTTCTCTCTTCCTCTTTTCTTTTATTTCGTTCTTCCTCTTCTCTTCTCTCTTTTTCTTTTCTCTCTATTTCTCTTTTCTCTCTTACTTCTTGCTTTTGTTTTTCTCTTTTTAACCTCTCAATTCTATGTTTGCTTGTCTCTTCCCATAGCCTCTTAAGTTTTTCTAGAAACTCACTTTCCCTACGAGAGAACCCACTTAAATTTTGAATGAATGAATCACCTTCTCTAATAAGCTCTCTCATAAGTTTTAAGTTTCTTTCAATTTCTCGAGGTACAAACTTTCTTCTCATACAAGCTTTCAATTCAGTCCAATCATAAATGGGATATTTTCTACCTATCTTAACATGATATTGCCTATCATCCCACCACTCTCTTGCATGCTTTTTAAAACTAGAAGTGTAAAGACTAAGAATATAAGATTCACTATCTCTAGAATAGAAGGATTCAGATTTACTTTTTCTCACCATGAATGAATGCATGTCATTAATTTCCTTTTCCCAAGCTAGGTATGTTAATGCACCAATATCATCACCAAAGAATGGAATATTTTCACTAGCTTGTTTATACAAATCATCTTCAATCCTATCAAATTCATAAGATGAACAAGACTTCCTTCTAGCTTTATCATGTTCTCTTTTGATTCCTTTGTAACTAAGTTGCTTATCAAAATTAAAATTCCTAGAAGACCTATATGAATAACAAGACATCTTTGTTTCTAAAAGTTTTTCTAGTGTAAAAGATATACAAGATTCACACTTAGACAAGTCCCAGGTAAGAGAGGTGAGTCATGAAGACTGTTTAAGTACCAAGTCTTGCCTTGCCAAAAATGTCTTAGGTTACTACTAGTTACCCTTTAAACTAAAATCACTTTTAAAATCAAAGGACACAACTCACAAATAATCACAACAATTAAACACTAAAATACGAGACTTTTCGGACTCTAATGTGACAAGGCTTAGAGTTTAATCCCTTTTAGCCTAAATCACCCCACACGTAAGACACTAAAAATTTAAACACAAACAAGAAAAGTTTTGCCAAGAGCACCAATGACTCTTCCAAGACACTTGGACTTTGAATGGCCTTTTACAATGAAATTAAGAAAATCAATATAGCGTATTACAAAACCAGATGAAGAAACAATTAAAAAAAAAAAAAAACAAATAACAGCTATGCTTCAATCCTGGTCCTGATTCAAATCCGCATGAAGAATCTAGTGCTCCACTTTTTGGTTGCTTCTGGACAACGTTGGAATCTCCTAGCTCTTGGGTTCAACTCTACAATCACAAATGTAGAAAGCTGGATCAGAGAGTTGTTAACGAACATATTGGAAGAGGGAAGTTACACTTAAATGAGCCTTCCCTTTCTCGGTCTTGTGCAATTGAGACATTGCATAATTCCTATTTGCTCTCAAACTGTTCCAAGTATTCTGCACAGTTAATTTTCAACCAAAATCAGCAGGATATTTATTCAATATTATCACTTACAAGCTAAAACAGAATATCAATTCACAACAAAGGTAAGTTAGACAACTTCCCTATTTGAATGTTTGTATCTAGCCTGTTGCAAGATCCACACTGATGTGTTCTAGCTACTGTTCCTTCAGTGATATTCTGCTCAAGTAAGGATTCATTCACTTCAACTCTGCACACATAAATCCAACAAAATCCAGCAACAGAATCCAGCAAATGCAAATGGACAGTGAATTAAATTCAGATTGGATGTAATTCAATGCAGAAACCAAACTGATTAAACAATAATTCCAAATTAATCAAACCTGATCAAACCAATGGACAAAGAATGATATGATGTAATGCAGAAAATTCAGCTAACATTAAACAATGAATTTAAACTGAATGGAAATCTGCACAAATAAAATCTCAGCTGTTTAAGCTCTCAAATCATTTCATTGAAATTCTGAGATGCACACATAGTTCAATGTACTTAATTTTCATCGGATTCAAATATATGAAGTTCAAACCTTAGTTCAACTGATTAGACAACCACCACAAGCTAATCAAATCAATGGAGAAAGATTAACATGATGCAATGCAGAAATTGGCAGTTAAAGCAATATTGATGCATTTCCAGAAATGCTCATAAAACAATCAGTTCCTTATTTGCAATTCTTATGCATCTACCAAATTCCCATATGTCTTATCAAATAAGATTCAGCATTCACATTCCAAACAATTAATATACCAAGGATTTCAGTAAACAACTTAAAATCTAAAATGAATGGAACATAATGCAATAATCAGATTCAATGCAAGAAAACTTTCTCTCTTGATCCAATGGGTTATCTTAATCAATCTCACTTTCCTGCACAAGTAAACCGTCAGCCACAGTTAAGTAAAACTGATTCTCTCATACAAATGTCAAGGAATTTAGGCTAAATTAGCCTTACTAAGCTCACAGCACTGAAGTTTCTCTTTAAAAATTTAAAGCACTCAAATGAAAGGGTTAAAAGAGAAATTTTCAGTCTAGGCCAGAGAATCCTGTGGATCACCACCACCTAATATGCTACCATTCACACTTACCTTCTTTCAAATCCCAAAAACCAGGATGGAATCAGATTTCTCAATCAAGAGAATGGCTAGGATAAACAAGGTAATGGAATGACAAAAGACAGCAGAACACAGACTCTTCTCAAGGAAACTCTAGACCAGATGAAATAAGCAATGAAAAGCTTCAATTAAAGATGGGCAGAGTAGATTGCACATGCATTGAGACAAAAAAACCAGGAAAGTCAATCAAGACAAACAAGAAACAAGGTAATGAATAAGGTGAGCACACAAACAGAACCTAACAAAGGATCTAGAACAGATTAAGAAAACAAATAAAAAAAATGCAGTAAGGAATTGCAGAACTGGTTGGTGAATACAGGTTTCAGATGCAAAATTAAACTTGTCCAATAGCTATTTTTAGCAATTTCAATTCTGGACACAATTACACACTGAAATCCATTCGAACAAGTTTAATGATGCTTGTTTTAATCATTCAAGGCCAGTTTACACAATTTCATAGGCTTTTACTCAAATTCACATGTTCAGTTCCTCGTTTTTTTTTTTTCAGGATTTGCCTCTTTTGAACCGATTTACTCAACTCATGCCTTTATTTCATTTTGGACCAAAACAGTGATTAACAAGCATTGAAACAACTTAGTTCTGCAGTTTAGAAATTTTAAAAATGGTTTGCAAAGACTCTAGGATTAAATACACAAAATTCCAGCAATGATCTACTACTGAAATGAACAAAAACAAAACAAATGACTCAAGCAAGGAAATATGCAGTTCGGCCTACTGCTTGCAAGTAATCTCTGCTGTGATTTTCACACTAACAACCAAGCTAATGTTGAGCATATCACGGCTTTTCTAGTTGGCACTTTTTTACTAGTCATCTCAGCATTCCAGCTCAATTTTAAATGTGCAGAATAGCTTCAATGTTCAGATTCAACAACTTATTAAAACCAGAAGTTCACAACAGAAAATTCAAATCAGATCTGCTGCTCATTTAATGCATCCGAGCTCTCAGTATTGAATGTCATAGCTCATACGGTATGCACATTGAACATACAATCAGATCACCATAAACACAACTCAATTAAGAAGTACAACTTGAAGTTATGAACAAGAAAAAAAAATCAACTAACATGACAACTATGACAAAACAGAATTGATGCTCAAATAAAATGACTCAAACAAAATTTTGGACCGATTAAAATGAGGAAAAGACTCAAAGTAAAGCTGGCACACACAAATTGACTCAACCAGAACCTACTGTAAGCAGCAATTGATGTACAAAAACCAAAAAAATGAACAAGACAAAGTAAAATACTCAAGACATTGCACGAATGATAATCAACAACACAAAAATTTGAAAACAAGCAAACGCACATATTGAATCTCAAGAATAGAGAACAGATCGAGACAGACAATTTGAGAATCGACGAAGAGTAACTCAGATCAGAGAGAAACGAGATACTTAGCTCAAGCGGACGCGCCTAACCAGGCTCTGATACCACATGATAGCTGACGGCTTGAGCTGAATCCGGAGACGTCGTGAAATCTGGACTTGATCGAGCTAAAGAACCGGAAAGCAACGGAAGAAGCAGATTTGACCGGGAATCCTCAAATTCTGCCAAGGAGAAACAGATGAGGCAGCGGAAGAACTAGGATTGGAGGTTTGTTCGGTGGAAAACCTAGGGTTTGATGCGGAAGCGAATTTGGAACGGTGGAGAAGTGATTTTAGTCGGCGATAAGGTAACTAATCGGTGGAAAATGATTTACGTGAGAGGTGTGATGGTAGATTGTGAGGAAAATGGTTGAGGATGCGCGCTGGAAGAAAAGCGAACGCGAGAGTGACAGTTTGCTCTCTCGAATGGTTGAGAGAGAACAAAATGAGGAGTTAGCGTAGGAGCCTTCCAGGGACAGGTTCGCGTATCAGCGATGGGATGACACAAGCCACGCGGAAGTAAATGATTGGAAGAGCGTGATGTAGGGTGGCTGAAAGAAAATCTGATTTGGAAAATGAGAGAATGGATGGTGTGAAGGGAAGGTGGCTAGAGGAGATCCTTTGGGATTCTCTAGCTTTGACTTTCAAGGGAATTAATTTCTGGAGTTCTCTCTACAGAAAGTTTAATTCATTATTCTCAAAAGTACCTTACAAGAGGTGGTGGCATGTCTATATATAGGACTAAAAGTCCCTCCTATCTAGCACATGCCTAACATCTTTTACACATGTTTTTAATAAAAGTAAAAGAAATTATACTAAACTAATTGGCCTTGGGCCCCGCGTATCAGTAAGGAAGGAGTTTTTCATATAATTCTTTCTTTTTTCTCTCAACCTCTGATAACAGTTGAAAAACTGTTATTTTCATGCTTAAAAGTGATACTAAAAGCAACCTTTAGACTTAAAAACTAGCTTGAAATCATGCCTTTTATCTATATTTTCATAAATAAGAGAGCTGGACAGGTTTATGCTTGATTTAAGTGTTTTTGTGCAGGTTTTAAGGTGAATTTGGTGCAAAGAGTGAAGAAGGAGAGAAGTGACATTAGAAAAGACAAGAAAGAGTGCAAAAAGAGAAGACGAAGGCACCGCTCAGCGGCAAACTACCGCTGAGCGGCACTCAAGAGGTGGCGTTGGAACCGCTGAGGGGCAAAATGGCCGCTGAGGGGAAGAAAGAAGACGCGTAACCACCGCTGAGCGGTAAATACCGCTGAGCGGCACTTTATGGGCTTGGGCTTTTGTAATCTTTTGTAACTCTAGATTAGTATATAAGGGCTTGCACGTCCTTGGGATTAGTATCTTTGGCAGAAACGAAGTAAACTCTTTCTCTTCCACCCCTTTGAAGGAGGATCTTGGATGCTCAGGCTACCTCTTCACCTTTATTGGGTTTATTCTTTCATTCTTTCATTGTTATTCATCTAGGTTCACCATGACGATGGTGAACTAAACCTTGTATGTTTGTTGGGGAATCAATGTAATCTCTTGAAGCTCTCATATATGGAATTTGTTGAGTACATCTTTTAAGTAAGACATATGCTTTCTTTCATCATTAGTTAGGGTTTTTCCTCTTTGCTCAATGCTTGCATTGTTTAACTCATTCTAATGCATGATTATTGGTTTTGTCGATACGGACACGTACGGGGAAGTCTAGATCCGGGGAATTTCTCCCAATATTATACTGACAATATTTTATTGGTTGCCTTTAAGCTCCTGCACTCATGAACTAATCATTAGGAATGCTAGGAATTGTATGAACTATTTGATTAGGGAGAAGCCATCTAGAATGGTACATTAGAGAGTGGCATTAACAATGATGATTTGAATGTTGAATTCCTAAAATATATGAGAGTGGATGAGATGAAATTGACCCCCAACAACATATTCATTCATATAATCCATTGAAAGTGTTTATCTTTTGTCTTTGCCATTGATCAAATTTCATGCATACATGTTTATTTTCTGTCTTGCATATTAAAATCTGAATATTTCGTTTGTAAGTCCTAGCTAATCAACAAATCACATAACTAAACTAGGCCGTGAGTCCTTTGGGAAGAACGATACTTGGTCTTACCAAGTTTATTACTTGAACGATTCGGTCATACTTGCCGATTGTGAAACAAGTTTGTGACATCATATTTTGGTGCTTACAAATTTGTCCATCAAGTTTTTGGCGCCGTTGCCGGGGATTCGTGGTTTAACTGGTTAATTTGTGTGATTATTGATTATCTTTGACTTTAATTTTGAATTTCTGTTTTTATTTTTTCTGTTTTTATTTTATTTTATCTTTTTATCTTTTTAGATTAGGTTAGATTTTTTTTTTTTATCTTTTTAGATTAGATTTTATTAGATTTGATTTTATTTGGTTAGGTTAGATTTTATTAGATTTTATTTTATCTTTATCTTTTAGATTAGTTTAGATTTTATTTTATCTTTTAGGATTAGATTTTATTTTATTTTATCTTTTATCTTTCTATCTTCTAAATCTTTTATCTTCTTATCTTCTGAATTTTTTATCTTTTTATCTTTTGAATTTATATCTTCTTTTATATCTTTTTGTGCTAACAAATCTTTTCTAGGGTTTTGTTTTCTTGTGCATGCAGGAAGCAATTCGAACTAGAAGTAAGAAAACAACAGAACCACTTCTTGAAGGTCTAGAAGAGAGTAGAAGGAGGAGAAGAATCAGAACATCTAGAGAACTTTTCCCTTCTCCAGAAACTCTCTTGCAATCATCACCACAAGGTTCTGTTCATAGCACAGGAAGTATGGAGGGCAATAATGTTAGAAGAACTCTTGCAGATTACACTAATCTTGCTGGACCTCAGCACTTCAATAGCATAGCTAGACCTAGAGTCAATGCAGCCAACATGGAGGTCAAACCAGCATTGATTCAACTGGTGAAGAGTAATCAATTTAATGGGTTATCTCACGAAAGCCCATATGAGCACCTCACTACCTTTAATGAGATTTGCAATACAATCAAGATTAATGGGGTGCCAGACGAAGCAATCAAACTTAGTTTGTTTCCTTTCTCATTGGGAGGCAATGCTAAGCTTTGGTTGAACTCTTTTCCAGAAGAAAGTTTCACAGAGTGGGAAGCAGTGGTTACAAAGTTTTTAAACAAATTCTTCCCACAATCTAAAGTAACTAAAGGGAAGCAAGAGATATCTTCATTCAAGCAGGGCATGGAGGAATCACTGGGACATGCATGGGACAGGTACAAAAGCTTATTACGTAAAACTCCCACGCATGGCTTTGAAGATCAAGAAGTAGTCCTAACTTTCCTTGGAGGGCTTGGTTCACAAACCAAGATGATGCTGGATGCCTCAGCTGGAGGCAATATCAAATGGAAGACTCCAGAGGAAGCAACTGAAATCATTGAAAATATGGCTACAAGTGATAATGAGCTGCACAATGAAAGAGGCGCCCCTATGCAACAGAAAGGGGTTCTTCAACTACAAACCCATGATGCCTTGCTAGCCCAGAATAAAATTCTAACTCAACAGCTGGAAACTCTGACCAAAACTCTTGCTTCATTACCTAAAGAGTTAAAATCTGCTGCACAGGTACAAACCCAGTTGTGCGAATTATGTGGGGGAGATCACATCAATGGCCAATGTGCTTTTCCTGTAGAAGCCGTGGAGGATGTCAATTTCATGGCTAATCAGTTTCCATACCGTCAAGGGAATTATAATCAGGGTTGGAAACCACATCCAAGTATTGGCCAAGGACCAACTGGGCAGGCTAATCAATATAATAAGCAGCAGCAACAACCAACCATGTGGCAACAATTATCTATGCTTAATGAAAGATCAACAAGGTTGGAAGAAACTCTTCAACAATTCATACAGAAAACTGAATCTTCTCAAAAGAGCACTGAAGCTGCTATAAAGAATTTGGAGATTCAGATGGGTCAGATTACCAAGCAATTGGAAGAAAGACCACATAGAAACTTTGGGGCTAATACTGAGGTTAACCCAAGAGAAGAGTGCAAAGTGGTCAAGAGTGTGAATGAAGAGATCATTGAGTTAGAAGAAGATGAAACAGAAGAGAGAAGAGAAGAAGAAAGAAAGGACATTTTACCTTTTCCAACAAATCAGGAGAAACCAATGGATTTCACAGACTTATTCAGAATGGTTGATAATGAAGCTCCTTGGGAACAAATTCTACAGAAAATAGCAGTTTACACAAAATCTGAAGAAGGAACCTCTACAAAAAGAAGACGTAGAGATGATAAGGAAGAAAAGTGTGTAACTGTTAAGAAAGAATCATTCCCACCAAAAGCAGCAAATCCAGGTAGTTTTTCTATCCCTTGCACTATAGGGAAGAAAAAGGTAAAGAAAGCTCTCCTTGATTTAGGCTCAAGTGTTAACTTGATGCCTTATTCTCTATTGGAGCAAATTGGCCATGTTAAAATAAAACCTGTAAAGGTTAATCTTGTAATGGCTGATGGATCTTCAAAGGAGCCATGTGGGATTGCAGAAGACATTGTAGTTTGTGTTGGCAAACTTCAGTTTTTGGCAGACTTTGTGGTGATGAAGATGGAGAACGAAAAGATACCCTTCATACTGGGAAGACCGTTTATGAAAACGGCCAGGGCTATCATAGATGTTAATGAGGGTATAGTGGTGCTCCAGGACAGAGAGGAGAGAGTGGTGGTGGATGTGTTCAAAGATGAGATACAAGCAAAGGAGGAAGAGGCCAGTTATAAAGCTGCATTTCGAGATGCACCCATAACTAGAGGTAAAAATGAAAATCTTAAGGTTTCTGATAACCATTGTTTGTATTTTCAGGTACCCAAGGTAGAGGATATTGGAAAAGGAGAAGAAGTTCCTAGAGACTGGAAGAAAAGAGGACTCCAACTTGGCACACCTGTAAGACTCAAGAACAAGTTGTGGGTTATAAAAGGCTTTAAAGAAGAGGAGATGATAGAGATAGAATCTCCATATTCTAGAGAATCTAAGACAGTCCAAAGGAAGCAGTTGAAAGGTTGGTGGAAGGACAACATCAACCATAAAGAAGATGGAACATGAGCTTTAACAGGGTCAAGCTAGTGACGTTAAAGAAGCGCTTGCTGGGAGGCAACCCAGTGGATTTACAAACTTTTGATTTGTTTTGGTTTTGTAATTTTTAATCTGTGAACATTATTCTGGACATTATTTTGTTGGATTTAGCATCTACTGAAGGATGCTAGGTGGTTAAGTATCTACTGAAGGATACTAAGTTTGTAACACCTACTAATGGGTGTTGGTGAGAAGATTTTGCACCTACTGATGGGTGCTGGTAAGTTTGAAACACCTACTGAGGGGTGTTGGTGGATTTTGGGTCAGGCTCGTGACGTTAAACAAGCGCTACCTGGGAGGCAACCCAGTTGATTGATTATTTTTGTTTGTTTTATTAGGGTTTGCATAAGCATTTTTAACATTGAATTGCAGGGAACCTATGAGGGGTATGCTAGGAAGGCACGTAGGTCAAGAAAAGAAGGAGAAGGGCACATCACGAAAGTGCCGCTGAGCGGCATTTACCGCTGAGCGGTACTATCGCAGATGGGCTTAAGTTCCCCTTAGCGGAACCCGAGCCCATTGGGGTATTTTTAAACCCTAAGCTGCGCGTTTTCACATTCTTTCAAGCCCTTCTCTGCACAAACACTTCCACATATCTTCTCTTAGGTTTCCCACATCTTTTTACTCTTCCCTCTTAGAAAAATTTCTCTTCCACTCACTTTTTCACTAGTGTGCCATCAAAGTTTGGGGTTGGAAGAGAGCATTCTAGTTTGGAAGCATTTTCATATCATCTAGCATCTCCACCCAAGTAAGTAAAATGCATTTTGTCATTTTAGGGTTCTTGAATTTGAATGTGATTGTCAAAGCATGAATATTTAGGGGTTTTGATTTATATGCATGATTTGATGATATATTTGATGTTTGAACCGATTAAACTGCTTGATTATGAACTGGACAACTGAAAATTGCATTTGGGTGGAGTTAGGACAGTTTTAAAACAAGATTTGCAAAAATCTGCAGGTCACCGCTGAGCGGCAATTACCGCTGAGCGGCACTCTGCCAGATTTGCTTTTTCTGGCTTTTTGCGTGTTTGAATGTGGCACTGGTGGCGCTGAGGGGAAATTCTGGCCCTCAGCGGTGGTTTAGCTTCGAAAGAATTTGTGTTCTATGTTTACTAATGATTAACATCATGTTCTGTGGTTTTGGATTTGTGTTTTGAATGTAGGAATGGCATCCTCATCAGGGAAAAGATTGAAAACCATGGCAACCAAGAGGAAGGAAAAGGAACCAGAGCAGCCCCATAATGGCAGGTTCCTCTCTAGGAAACATGAGAAGCACTTTAGGGTGGTTCAGGACAGGAGACTTCTAATGGAGAGAAAGGTTGGAATGATACCTAACTTTGCTCCTCAATTTGGAGAGCAAGTGTTAGGGAATGATTGGGGAAAGCTAGCCACTTATCCAACACCTGCCAACATAGCTGTAGTTAAGGAATTCTACACCAATGCAAAGAAGATTGGTGATTATCCAGCTGAGAATTATTTGGGCTATGTCAGAGGCCATGCCATCAGGTATGATCCTGATTCTATTAACAACTTTCTGGATACTGTGTGGGCTGGTGAGCAATGCCAGTTTGCTCTTAGCATGGAGGAAGGTGCTGACTTTGAGGATGTTGAGAGAGTGTTGTGCATAACTGGAGGACACTTTCAAAGGAATAGATCTGGAGCAGTGGTTAACATTAGGAGGACAGATTTGACTCCTCTTGCAAAGTATTGGATGGCATTTTCTCATGCCAACATTCAGCCATGCTCGCATGTGTCAGATATCACTCTCAGCAGGGCACTATTCATCTACTGTGCTATCAGAAATTTGAATGTTAATATTGGGCAGGTGATAGCTGATGAGATTAGTGTGTGTGCTAACACCTCAAACAACAAAGCACCACTGGGACATCCTTCTTTGATCACTCACCTTTGCAAGCAAGCTGGGGTGGACACTTCTGTTCCACCATTTGAGAGGCCAAGAAAAGCTATTGATGAGGCCTATTACAGACAGTATTGTGGAGGTGAGGAGGCAGCTCAGCCAGTTCCACCACGCCAGGCTCGTAGAGAGAGAGGGTCAGCACAGAGCCGGACATCTGCTGATACTCATGAAGCAGAACCATTCCAGATGAGGGACATGTATATGTCTCTTATAGGTGCTCAGTTGCAGTCCATCCACAGAGGGCAGGTGGCCACGGCTGAGATGATAGTGGGGATGTATGATACCCCTCCAGCACACAGGTGGACTATGGATGAATTCCATAATGTGGTAGCTTGGCCAGAAGAACCATTACATGGAGGAGCTAAAGCAGCTGAAGCTTCAGCTAGAGATATGGAAGAAGATGAAGTTGAGGAGGAGGATGCATTTGATGATGATGATGATGAGGAAGAGGAGGAAGATACAGAGGACAGCTCAGACTGATGAGGAGCTGAGATAGCATTTACTGATGAATGCTATCATATGATTATGCTTTTGTGGTTTAAGTTTTCTGGACTTATTTGTTTTTGTTTTTAGATTAGGGTTTGATGTACTCTATTGGAAACCTGGTTTCTTATGATGGTTTGCTATTAACTGTGATTGTGTGATAAGTAATGCTTGATGATGCTTATTGATTGATTGATGTTGAGATGATGTGCACATTAAAATGCTTATACAGGTGATTCACAAGCTTTGTGAACAAATGCATGATATCATGATTGTGATTGTGAAATTAAGTAGGATGTGTATGTCAAATGTGAATGAGCTTATATGTGAGGTTTTGAGCTCCAGAGTTGTTATTGTTGAATGCTATTACTTTGAAAGCATGAATGATTTTGCCCAGGTTTTCTATGATTGAATCAATTACTTGTTTTGCATCATGTGATCAAGGCCATCTTTGTTAAACCTTTTTATTGGCCAAATTCATAAAGTTAGCCTACTAAAAGAGAACACTTTGTGTTCTATCCTTTGAACCCTTAGCCTTGAATATACACTGAACCCTTGATTGAAAATCTTTACCTTGAGTTAAGTAGAATATCTTGTGTGGTATTGACAAATGTTCAAGTTTGGGGTTGTTGGGAAAACATGAAAAAGGAAAAGCATTGAGCTAAGAGCTAAAAAGTAAGAATATGCAAAGAAAAAGAAAAGAAAAGAAAAAGAAGCAAAGCTCAATGCAAATGCAAAGGCAAAAGAAAGTTGGGAATGAATAAGAATAATTGTGTTGTTATGATTCTCTTAACTCAAGGATTTTGTGATCCAGAAAAACCAATTTTCTTGTTAGCCCAGCCACATTATAAGCCATTGAAAAGTCCTTGTGATGATGCATGCTTGTGAATGTTTTTGATTGTGGTAAAATGAAAGGCAAAGTTGATTCATGTGACATTGTGATAGTAGAGTGAATGAGTGAAACACTTTACCTCTTATACACTTGTGTGTTGACTGAAACACTTTACCTAGTGAGGAAATAATCCATAAGCACATGAACATCCATGCTTAATTGATTGATCATTCATGAAAAATAGCATTTGTTGGAACTTAAATGACTTTGTGAACACTAAAGCATGTGCACATCTTGATTGAACTCTTGGTCATAAGTTTGAGTGAAGTTGTTACTTATCTTGGAAAGAGGATTTTGAATGAGTGAACCATCATGTGAATTGGTTGGAGATGGAGTTACATTTTGTTTGCTTGAGGACAAGCAAAGTTCTAAGTTTGGGGTTGTGATAACAGTTGAAAAACTGTTATTTTCATGCTTAAAAGTGATACTAAAAGCAACCTTTAGACTTAAAAACTAGCTTGAAATCATGCCTTTTATCTATATTTTCATAAATAAGAGAGCTGGACAGGTTTATGCTTGATTTAAGTGTTTTTGTGTAGGTTTTAAGGTGAATTTGGTGCAAAGAGTGAAGAAGGAGAGAAGTGACATTAGAAAAGACAAGAAAGAGTGCAAAAAGAGAAGACGAAGGCACCGCTCAGCGGCAAACTACCGCTGAGCGGCACTCAAGAGGTGGCGTTGGAACCGCTGAAGGGCAAAATGGCCGCTGAGGGGAAGAAAGAAGACGCGCAATCACCGCTGAGCGGTAAATACCGCTGAGCGGCACTTTATGGGCTTGGGCTTTTGTAATCTTTTGTAACTCTAGATTAGTATATAAGGGCTTGCACGTCCTTGGGATTAGTATATTTGGCAGAAACGAAGTAAACTCTTTCTCTTCCACCCCTTTGAAGGAGGATCTTGGATGCTCAGGCTACCTCTTCACCTTTATTGGGTTTATTCTTTCATTCTTTCATTGTTATTCATCTAGGTTCACCATGACGATGGTGAACTAAACCTTGTATGTTTGTTGGGGAATCAATGTAATCTCTTGAAGCTCTCATATATGGAATTTGTTGAGTACATCTTTTAAGTAAGACATATGCTTTCTTTCATCATTAGTTAGGGTTTTTCCTCTTTGCTCAATGCTTGCATTGTTTAACTCATTCTAATGCATGATTATTGGTTTTGTCGATACGGACACGTACGGGGAAGTCTAGATCCGGGGAATTTCTCCCAATATTATACTGACAATATTTTATTGGTTGCCTTTAAGCTCCTGCACTCATGAACTAATCATTAGGAATGCTAGGAATTGTATGAACTATTTGATTAGGGAGAAGCCATCTAGAATGGTACATTAGAGAGTGGCATTAACAATGATGATTTGAATGTTGAATTCCTAAAATATATGAGAGTGGATGAGATGAAATTGACCCCCAACAACATATTCATTCATATAATCCATTGAAAGTGTTTATCTTTTGTCTTTGCCATTGATCAAATTTCATGCATACATGTTTATTTTCTGTCTTGCATATTAAAATCTGAATATTTCGTTTGTAAGTCCTAGCTAATCAACAAATCACATAACTAAACTAGGCCGTGAGTCCTTTGGGAAGAACGATACTTGGTCTTACCAAGTTTATTACTTGAACGATTCGGTCATACTTGCCGATTGTGAAACAAGTTTGTGACATCATATTTTGGTGCTTACAAATTTGTCCATCAACCTCTTCTTTTTCTTTTCTCTCTTCTTCCACATTCTTATTTTCTCTTTTTCTTTCAGCCTCAGTTTTTCTCTCTTCTTTCTCTTTTGACTCAACTTTCTCTTTTCTCTCTACTACTCTGTCTTTTTCCTTTTCTTTTTTCTCTCTCTCTCTCTCTTCTTTTTCTTTCTCTTCCTCTACATCTTTCTCTTTTTCACTCAACCTTTCTTATTCGTTTCTCTTTATTTTTCTCTCATCTAAAATTATGCCACTTCTAGTAACAACGAATTTGCACTCCTCTCTAGGGTTAACTTTAATATTACTCCCAAAATCTTTCATCTTCTGAACTAGGTGACCAATTAATAACGGTTGAAAATATTGTTATCTATGATGTAATTTTGACACTAAATGCACCCTTTTCTTCTTAGAAACTTGCTTGGAATCATGTTCTTGCTTTAGTTGTGTGAATAAGAGAGTTGAGGTTCAATTTAATGGTTTTATGACTAATTCTCCTTGTTTTGTGATCCAGAAAAACCAATTTTCTTCTTAGCCCAGCCACATTATAAGCAATAGAAAAGTTCTTGTGATGATACTTGCTTGTGAGTGTGTTTAATTGTGGTTAAATGAAAGACAAACTTGATTCATGTGACATTGTGATAGTAGAGTGAATGAGGACATCTATATACACTTGTGTGATTGAGTGAAACACTTTATCTGGTGAGGAATGATTCCATGAGCACATGATTACATCTATGCTTAGTTAATTGATCATTCATGAGAATAGCATCTGTTGGATATTATGTGATTATGTGAACACCGTGATGAGTTATTCTAAATCAAAGCATGTGTGCATCTTGATTGAATTCTATTTGATGAGCTGATTTGAGTAATTACTTTTCTTGAAAGAAAGAGTTTTTGAATGTGTTCAATGATAACAGTTGAAAAACTGTTATTTTCATACTTGAAATTGATACTAAAAGCAACCTTTAGACTTAGAAACTAGCTTGAAATCATGCAGTTTATCTATATTTTCATAAATAAGAGAGCTGGACAGGTTTATGCTTGATTTCAGTGTTTTTGTGCAGGTTTTAAGGTGAATTTGGTGAAAAGAGTGAAGAAGGAGAGAAGTGACATTAGAAAAGACAAGAAAGAGTGCAAAAAGAGAAGACGAAGGCACCGCTCAGCGGCAAACTACCGCTGAGCGGCAAACTACCGCTGAGCGGCACTCAAGAGGTGGCGTTGGAACCGCTGAGGGGCAAAATGGCCGCTGAGGGGAAGAAAGAAGACGCGTAACCACCGCTGAGCGGTAAATACCGCTGAGCGACACTTTTTGGGCTTGGGCTTTTGTAATCTTTTGTAACTCTAGAATAGTATATAAGGGCTTGCACGTCCTTGGGATTAGTATCTTTGGCAGAAACGAAGTAAACACTCTCTCTTCCACCCCTTTGAAGGAGGATCTTGGATGCTCAGGCTACCTCTTCACCTTTATTGGGTTTATTCTTTCATTCTTTCATTGTTATTCATCTAGGTTCACCATGAATATGGTGAACTAAACCTTGTATGTTTGTTGGGGAATCAATGTAATCTCTTGAAGCTCTCATATATGGAATCTATTGAGTACATCTTTTAAGTAAGACATATGCTTTCTTTCATCATTTAGTTAGGGTTTTTCCTCTTTGCTCAATGCTTGCATTGTTTAACTCATTCTAATGCATGATTATTGGTTTTGTCGATACGGACACGTACGGGGAAGTCTAGATCCGGGGAATTTCTCCCAATATTTTACTGACAATATTATATTGGTTGCCTTTAAGCTCCTGCACTCATGAACTAATCATTAGGAATGCTAGGAATTGTATGAACTATTTGATTAGGGAGAAGCCATCTAGAATGGTACATTAGAGAGTGGCATTAACAATGATGATTTGAATGTTGAATTCCTAAAATATATGAGAGTGGATGAGATGAAATTGACCCCCAACAACATATTCATTCATATAATTCATTGAAAGTGTTTATCTTTTGTCTTTGCCATTGATCAATTCATGCATACATGTTTATTTTCGTCCTTGCATATTAAACTTTGAATATCTCGTTTGTAAGTCCTAGCTAATCAACAAATCACATAACTAAACTAGGCCGTGAGTCCTTTGGGAAGAACGATACTTGGTCTTACCAAGTTTATTACTTGAACGATTCGGTCATACTTGCCGATTGTGAAACAAGTTTGTGACATCATAATTTGGTGCTTACAAATTTGTCCATCAAGTTTTTGGCGCCGTTGCCGGGGACTCGTGGTTTAACTGGTTAATTTGTGTGATTATTGATTATCTTTGACTTATTTTTTTTATTTTTAATTTAAATTTCGAATTTTTTTTATTTATTTATTTTTTTTCTCTGTTTATATTTTACAGTTTGTATCTTATTTGATTTGATTTTATTTTATTTTATTTGATTAGATTAGATTTTATTTGATTTGACTGGATTAGATTTTATTTTATTTTATTTTATCTTTTTAGATTAGATTTTATTGTATCTTTTTAGATTAGATTTGATTTTATTTTATTTGATTAGATTTTATTTTATCTTTATCTTTTAGATTAGGTTAGATTTTATTTTATTTTATTCTATCTTCTATCTTTTAAATCTTTTATCTTTTTATCTTCTGAATCTTTTATCTTTCTATCTTCTGAATCTTTTATCTTCTTATCTTCTGAATCTTTTATCTTTTTATCTTTTGAATATATATTCTCTTATATCTTTTTGTGCTAACAAATATTTTCTAGAGTTTTGTGCCTAATGTTTGCAGGATGCAATTCGAACAAGACTTTAATAGGCACTCAATTCTACCAAAGTAATCTCAACCACTGGTGGGAACATGACTCAAGCATGGATCAAAGCCAATTTTGGCAAGCTGCCGGACAATTTGAGAACCAACCACAACAACAATGGCAGCAACAAAGCTTTAAAATCAACAAAGGGAAGCAAGAGATCTCTTCATTTAGACAAGGCATGGAAGAATCACTGGGGCATGCATGGGACAGGTACAAAAGCCTATTAAGAAAGACTCCCACGCATGGATTTAACGAAGGAGAAGTAGTCCTAATCTTCCTTGGAGGTCTTGGTTCACAAACCAAGATGATGCTGGACGCCTCAGCTGGAGGCAATATCAAATGGAAGACTCCAGAGGAAGCCACAGAAATAATTGAAAACATGACTACTAATAACAATAAGTGGAAAAGTGAAAGAGGAGCTCCTATTCAACAAAAAGGAGTTCTACAGTTGCAATCCAATGATGCCTTGATAGCTCAGAACAAGTTAATAACTCAACAATTGGAGAATCTCTCAAAGATACTTGAACAATTGCCACAAGAGTTAAAGACTGTTGCACAGGTACAATCCCAGTTGTGCGAATTGTGTGGAGGTGACCATATCAATGGTCAATGTGCCTTTCCAGTTGAAGCCGTAGAGGATGTAAACTACATGAACAATCAGTACCGTCAAGGGAGCTACAATCAAGGGTGGAAACCACACCCGAGTATTGGTCAGGAACAAAGTGGGCATGCTGGACAAACTGGGCAATTTAACAAGCAACAGCAACAAAACTTTCTATCAGGAAGTTTGGATGACACCCTTCAACAATTTTTGAAAAATTCTGACGCTACTCAGAAAAGCATTGAAGAATCATGTAAAAGGATGGAGATGCAGCTTCATTCCATTAGTCAGAGATTGAATGATGAGGATGAGGTTAATACTGAAGTTAACCCTAAGGAGGAAGGGCAAGCCATTATCACTGAAAGTGACAAGATTCTTGATGAGAAAAAAATAGGGGGCGATGAGGAAAAGATAGAGAGAGAAGAAAAAGAAGAGTTGAGTGAGAGAGATAAAGATGATGAGAAAGAAAAAGAAGTGGTTGAGAGAGAAGAGAGGAAGAAAATTTGTGTGAAAATAAAGAAGTTGGGAAGAAAAAGAGAAGGGAAGAAAAAAATAAGAGAAAAGAAAAAGAGAAAATTTGGGGAGAGGGAGCGTAAGAAAAAGAAGATGAGAGGAAAGAAGAAGGAATCATATGAAAAACCTCATCCTCATCTAAAGAAGAATCGTAGGAAGGAAAAGAAATTTAAGTGCTTTATGGAAATCTTCAAGAAATTGGAGATTAAAGTTCCTATGATTGAGACACTGCAACAGGTTCCTGGTTTGATCAAATTTCTGAAGAAGTTCAGTAGAAAGAAGAAAAAGAAGAAGGAACTTGAGCTTTACTGGGTCAAGCTAGTGACGTTAAAAGAGCGCTTGCTGGGAGGCAACCCAGTGGATTTAAAAACTTTTGATTTGGATTTGTAACTTTTAATTTGTGGACATTATTTTGTAAATATTTTGTTGGATACAGCATCTACTGAAGGATGCTAGGTGGTTAAGTATCTACTGAAGGATACTAAGTTTGTAACACCTACTGATGGGTGTTGGTGAGAAGATTTTGCACCTACTGATGGGTGCTGGTAAGTTTAAAACACCTACTGAGGGGTGTTGGTGGATTTTGGGTCAGGCTCGTGACGTTAAACAAGCGCTACCTGGGAGGCAACCCAGTTGATTGATTGTTTTTGTTTGTTTTATTTTAATTAGGGTTTGCATAAGCATTTTTAACATTGAATTGCAGGGAACCTATGAGGGGTATGCTAGGAAGGCACGTAGGTCAAGAAAAGAAGGAGAAGGGCACATCACGAAAGTGCCGCTGAGCGGCAATTACCGCTGAGCGGTACTATCGCAGATGGGCTTAAGTTCCCCTTAGCGGAACCCGAGCCCATTGGGGTATTTTTAAACCCTAAGCTGCGCGTTTTCACATTCTTTCAAGCCCTTTTCTGCACAAACACTTCCACATATCTTCTCTTAGGTTTCTCACATCTTTTTACTCTTCCCTCTTAGAAAAATTTCTCTTCCACTCACTTTTTCACTAGTGTGCCATCAAAGTTTGGGGTTGGAAGAGAGCATTCTAGTTTGGAAGCATTCTCATATCATCTAACATCTCCACCCAAGTAAGTAAAATGCATTTTGTCATTCTAGGGTTCTTGAATTTGAATGTGATTGTCAAAGCATGAATATTTAGGGGTTTTGATTTCTATGCATGATTTGATGATATATTTGATGTTTGAACCGATTAAACTACTTGATTATGTACTGGAAAACTGAAAATTGCATTTGGGTGGAGTTAGGACAGTTTAAAAATGAGATTTGCAAAAATCTGCAGGTCACCGCTGAGCGGCACTCTGGCAGATTTGGTTTTTTCTGGTTTTTGCGTGTTTGAATTTGGCACTGGTGGCGCTGAGGGGAAATTCTGGCCCTCAGCGGTGGTTTAGCTTCGAAAGGAGTTGTGTTCTGTGTTTACTAATGATTAACATCATGTTCTGTGGTTTTGGAATTGTTTTTGAATGCAGGAATGGCATCTTCATCAGGGAAAAGATTGAAAACCATGGCAACCAAGAGGAAGGAAAAGGAACCAGAGCAGCCCCATAATGGCAGGTTCCTCTCTAGGAAACATGAGAAGCACTTTAGGGTGGTTCAGGACAGGAGACTTCTAATGGAGAGAAAGGTTGGAATGATACCTAACTTTGCTCCTCAATTTGGAGAGCAAGTGTTAGGGAATGATTGGGGGAAGCTAGCCACTTATCCAGCACCTGCCAACATAGCTGTGGTGAAGGAATTCTACACCAATGCAAAGAAGATTGGTGACTATCCAGCTGAGAATTATTTGGGCTATGTCAGAGGCCATGCCATCAGGTATGATCCTGATTCCATCAACAACTTCCTGGATACTGTGTGGGCTGGTGAACAATGCCAGTTTGCTCTTAGCATGGAGGAGGGTGCTGACTTTGAGGATGTTGAGAGAGTGTTGTGCATACCTGGAGGACATTTTCAAAGAAATAGATCTGGAGCAGTGGTTAACATTAGGAGGACAGATTTGACTCCTCTTGCAAAGTATTGGATGGCATTTTCTCATGCCAACATTCAGCCATGCTCACATGTGTCAGATATCACTCTCAGCAGGGCACTATTCATCTACTGTGCTATCAGGAATTTGAATGTAAATATTGGGCAGGTGATAGCTGATGAGATTAGTGTGTGTGCTAACACCTCAAACAACAAAGCACCACTGGGACATCCTTCTTTGATCACTCACCTTTGCAAGCAAGCTGGGGTGGACACTTCTGTTCCACCATTTGAGAGGCCAAGAAAAGCTATAGATGAGGCCTATTACAGACAGTATTGTGGAGGTGAGGAGGCAGCTCAGCCAGTTCCACCACGCCAGGCTCGTAGAGAGAGAGGGCTAGCACAGAGCAGGACATCTGCTGATACTCATGAGGCAGAACCATTCCAGATGAGGGACATGTATATGTCTCTTATAGGTGCTCAGTTGCAGTCCATCCACAGAGGGCAGGTGGCCACGGCTGAGATGATAGTGGGGATGTATGATACCCCTCCAGCACACAGGTGGACTATGGATGAATTCCATAACGTGGTAGCTTGGCCAGAAGAACCAGTGCATGGAGGAGCTGAAGCAGCTGAAGCTTCAGCTAGAGATATGGAAGAAGATGAAGCTGAGGAGGAGGATGCGTTTGATGAAGATGATGATGAAGAGGAGGAGGAAGATACAGAGGACAGTTCAGACTGATGAGGAGCTGAGATAGCATTTACTGATGAATGCTATCATATGTTTATGCTTTTATGGTTTAAGTTTTCTGGACTTATTTGTTTTTGTTTTTAGATTAGGGTTTGATGTACTCTATTGAACACCTGGTTTCTTATGATGATTTGCTATTAACTGTGATTGTTTGATAAGTAATGCTTGAATGATGCTTATTGATGGATTGATGTTGAGATGATGTGCACATTAAAATGCTTATACAGGTGATTCACAAGCTTTGTGAACAAATGCATGATATCATGATTGTGATTGTGAAATTAAGCAGGATGTGTATGTCAAATGTGAATGAGCTTATATGTGAGGTTTGAGCTCCAGAGTTGTTATTGTTGAATGCTATTGCTTTGGAAGCATGAATGACTTTGCCCAGGTTTTCTATGATTGAATCAATTGCTTGTTTTGCATCATATGATCAAGGCCGTGTTTTTGAAACCCTTTTTATTGGCCAAATTCATAAAGTTAGCCTACTAAAAGAGAACACTTTGTGTTCTAACCTTTGAACCCTTAGCCTTGAACATACACTGAAACCCTTGATTGAAAATCTTTACCTTGAGTTAAGTAGAAGATCTTATGTGGTATTGACAAATGTTCAAGTTTGGGGTTATTGGGGAAACATGAAAAAGGAAAAAGCATTGAGCTAAGAGCTAAAAAGTAAGAATATGCAAAGAAAAAGAAAAAGAAGCAAAGCTCAATGCAAATGCAAAGGCAAAAGAAAGTTGGGAATGAATAAGAATAATTGTGTTGTTAAGATTCTCTTAACTCAAGGATTTTGTGATCCAGAAAATACCAATTTTCTTGTTAGCCCAGCCACATTATAAGCCATTGAAAAGTCCTTGTGATGATGCATGCTTGTGAATGTTTTTGATTGTGGTAAAATGAAAGGCAAAGTTGATTCATGTGACATTGTGATAGTGGAGTGAATGAGTGAAACACTTTACCTAGTGAGGAAATATTCCATAAGCACATGAACATCCATGCTTAATTGATTGATCATTCATGAAAAATCGCATTTATTGGAACTTAAATGACTTTGTGAACACTAAAGCATGTGCACATCTTGATTGAACTCTTGGTCATAAGTTTGAGTGAAGTTGTTACTTATCTTGAAAAGAGGATTTTGAATGAGTAAACCATCATATGAATTGGTTGGAGATGGAGTTACATTTTGTTTGCTTGAGGACAAGCAAAGTTCTAAGTTTGGGGTTGTGATAACAGTTGAAAAACTGTTATTTTCATACTTGCAATTGATACTAAAAGCAACCTTTAGACTTAGAAACTAGCTTGAAATCATGCAGTTTATCTATATTTTCATAAATAAGAGAGCTGGACAGGTTTATGCTTGATTTCAGTGTTTTTGTGCAGGTTTTAAGGTGAATTTGGTGAAAAGAGTGAAGAAGGAGAGAAGTGACATTAGAAAAGACAAGAAAGAGTGCAAAAAGAGAAGACGAAGGCACCGCTCAGCGGCAAACTACCGCTGAGCGGCACTCAAGAGGTGGCGTTGGAACCGCTGAGGGGCAAAATGGCCGCTGAGGGGAAGAAAGAAGACGCGTAACCACCGCTGAGCGGTAAATACCGCTGAGCGGCACTTTTTGGGCTTGGGCTTTTGTAATCTTTTGTAACTCTAGAATAGTATATAAGGGCTTGCACGTCCTTGGGATTAGTATCTTTGGCAGAAACGAAGTAAACACTCTCTCTTCCACCCCTTTGAAGGAGGATCTTGGATGCTCAGGCTACCTCTTCACCTTTATTGGGTTTATTCTTTCATTCTTTCATTGTTATTCATCTAGGTTCACCATGAATATGGTGAACTAAACCTTGTATGTTTGTTGGGGAATCAATGTAATCTCTTGAAGCTCTCATATATGGAATCTATTGAGTACATCTTTTAAGTAAGACATATGCTTTCTTTCATCATTTAGTTAGGGTTTTTCCTCTTTGCTCAATGCTTGCATTGTTTAACTCATTCTAATGCATGATTATTGGTTTTGTCGATACGGACACGTACGGGGAAGTCTAGATCCGGGGAATTTCTCCCAATATTTTACTGACAATATTATATTGGTTGCCTTTAAGCTCCTGCACTCATGAACTAATCATTAGGAATGCTAGGAATTGTATGAACTATTTGATTAGGGAGAAGCCATCTAGAATGGTACATTAGAGAGTGGCATTAACAATGATGATTTGAATGTTGAATTCCTAAAATATATGAGAGTGGATGAGATGAAATTGACCCCCAACAACATATTCATTCATATAATTCATTGAAAGTGTTTATCTTTTGTCTTTGTCATTGATCA
Source organism: Vigna nakashimae (assembly GCA_034642375.1). Lineage (NCBI taxonomy): Eukaryota > Viridiplantae > Streptophyta > Magnoliopsida > Fabales > Fabaceae > Vigna > Vigna nakashimae. The sequence goes on from CM067759.1 coordinate 23,216,935, forward strand.
ATTCATGCATACATGTTTATTTTCGTCCTTGCATATTAAACTTTGAATATCTCGTTTGTAAGTCCTAGCTAATCAACAAATCACATAACTAAACTAGGCCGTGAGTCCTTTGGGAAGAACGATACTTGGTCTTACCAAGTTTATTACTTGAACGATTCGGTCATACTTGCCGATTGTGAAACAAGTTTGTGACATCATAATTTGGTGCTTACAAATTTGTCCATCATTCAACCATTGTAATGATTGGTGGAAGACTGAGTTACATCTTGTTCGCTTGAGGACAAGCAAAGTTCTAAGTTTGGGGTTGTGATAACGGTGGAAAAATTGTTATTTTTATACTTAATTTTGATATCAAAAACACCCTTTATGACTTAGAAACTAGTTTGAAATCATGGTTTTGCTTAAGTTGTGGAAATAAGAGAGTTGGATGGGTTTTAAGCTTGGTTTTCCTTATTTTGGCAGGAATTTAGAGGAATTGGATGAAAGAAATTGAAGTAGCAAGGAGTTGGACTCGGGAAAGGAAGCAAAATTGCACAAAAGAAGAATCGCAGCCATCGCTCAACGTCATTTCACTGCTAAGCGCCAAGCTTGTTGATTGAGTTCTTTGTCTGACGCTTAAGGGCAATCGTTGAGGGCTAATTCAAGTATTGTAGTCACTGCTGAGCGGCATTTATATCGCTGAGGGCCAGAGTCTGTTGTTAAGTGCATTGTTTCACACTTGGGCACCATCGTTCAGCGTCACTCTGAGTGTCGCACTTACTGCTGAGCGTTGTTTACTTGGGCTTGTGCCAATTTTCTGTATTTTTAGTAAACTATATAAGGGTTTAGTCGACCTAGGGTTGATATCTTTGGACAGAAAGAGGTGGAATTACACCCTTTTCACCCCTCGGAGCGGATTTTGGATGTCAAAGCTCTTATCATCAACTTTTAGGGTTTTATCTTTCATTCTTTTCATTATTTTCACTTAGTTTCACCATGTCTATGGTGAACTAAACCTTCATTGTTGTTGGGGAAACGATGTAATCCTTTGAAACTCTCATGTATTGAATTTATTCTTCATTATATATGCTTTACTTCATTTTTTGTTAGGGTTTTCCTTTATACTCTATGCATGTTTTGTTTAATTCATTCAATTGCATGATTATTGATTTTGTCACTATGGACACACATATGAGAAAATCTAGAACTGGGGAAATTCTCCCGGATGTAATATTACCTAGACACAAGAATAGGAGGATCGGTTGCCTTTAAGCTTCTGTACGAATGTAATGCATGATTAATTGCTAGGGAGACAAGACACTGTGAACTAGTAATTAGGATTAGACTTTCTTCACCGAGACATCGAGTTTAAGCTAAATTAGAAAGTGACATTAACATTAATGAAGAAAGATGAATTCATAAATACATGAAAGTGGATAGGATAAGTCGGAAACCCTAACAACATAATCATTCCATATTTTACACCAACACTTGCATTCATGTTTATTTTCCGCAATATAAACACAATGATTTCGTTTACAAGTCTTATTTAATCAAGAAATCACATAATTGTTTAGGCCGTAAGTCTCTAGGGAAACGATATTTGGTCTTACCAATTATTATTACTTGATACGATATGATACACTTGCCGAAGTGTTAACAGTGGGATGAATATCACAGGGGAAATATGGGTGGCTGACACACACGAATGTATTCAACGGAAGAGACTTGATTGAGACAAATTTTACGAGCGAAAGTGGGCACAAAATAAGTTATTAAGCCATAATTGTTATAACAAGAAAATATTACTAAAACTAGTTTTTAAGTGAAATTTTAGAAAACTAGTACACCACTCGAATGAAATGTTGAAAGAATAAAGATTAAATTAATAAAAATTAAAATTTAACATAATTTTTTTATTTATTGAACTTCAATCTATGTTGGAGAATAATATGACAATAACATTAAATTATTATTATATTAACTAAAATGTCTTTATATAATTGAAGTCACAACATTACACTTATGATAATAAGTTAAAAAATAATATATATATATATATATATATATATATATATATATATATATATAATAATCATCAAAATAGTATTGTGTATAATAAAAGTAAACAAAAAATAAAAATATTAAAAAAAAAATAAAAATGATCAAATGTGTGTCTTAGAAATAACTTCCTATATAATTGAACAAAATTACAGAAAAAATATATATAATTTAAGATATGGTAAGACAAAAAGTACCTTAAATATCCAATAAAAAATTTAAATATTAAATTAATTAATTTGTTGGGTGATAATGAAAATTATTTTAATAAAACAGAAATTCTTCAAATAAAACCGAAATTAGGAATTAAAGAAAAAAAAGATATGATTTGAAATTGAGAGTAAAAAAATTTTATGTTAAAAAATAAATAAATAAAAATATTCAAATGTGAGACATAAAAATATGTAAAGATAGAAAAAAAAAGTTACATTAAGTTAATACACTATGAGTATTTTAATATTTTAAAGAGAATGAACGGTGTATTATGACAAGTATGAAAATAAAACAATATTATATATATATATATATATATATATATATATATATATATATATATATATATATATTGTTATTAAAAAATTTAAGTATTATTTATACTTATAATTAGTTAACGTAAAAATTTCTCAAAACAAATTTAAGTAATAGATAGATTTATTTGTTATTTATATTTATAATATCTACTTATGGCAATTAAGTCAATTGAATATATCAAATATTACAAGAAAATCAAATTTTAAGGTGAATAAGGAAAAAGTTGAACTAAGAACACCTCAAATCCAAATCAAAATATTCTAAATCTGAAATAAAAGAGGTAAAGATTAGAAGTATGTTTGTATTTATAGTATCAATAAGTTTATTAAGTGCTTAAGAGTGAGTTCAAACACTTGTACAAACTTATTTGATAAGATTTTCTCGTTAGAAATTTGAGCCAACAAGAAACTTAATAAGAATTTGTTTTTGGATAAAAAATATTCGGCATTAACTCTTTGTTCACTTAAATTTTTTTTTAGAGAATGATTGAAGGGATTTGAAAATAAATTTGTTTGTTATTTATTTGAGTAAATTTCAAGATAACTGAGAATAAATTTGAAAATAAATATTTTTAATCTGTCACATCAATCAAATTTTATACTAATTTTTACAAACTTTATTTTCAAATTCGATATTACTTACTTTTAAATTCATTTAAATAAACAATAACAAAATTTATCTTCAAATTATTTTAAATCTTTTTCTCAAATCTTTCTCACAAATCCAGTAAATCACTCTCTCAAATATATTCGAAGGAGAAAGAAAAAACTTATGCCACTTACTATAGTCTATACAAAATCTAAAGCTTGGCACGCCAGAATATTGGAGAGAAGAATATCCAATTAAATCCCTTTTCCTCCTTTCCTTTTCGATCCTCGTGTTAAACACCAGAAAAAAAGAAGGACATATGAGATAGGGTAAAATAACATCTGAACTAAAATGGTGGAATAAAGAAGCGTCCCACCTACTTGCAGTTTCTCGATCTCCACTGTTTCAGTTCAACCAACTTTGACTTGTTTCTCCCCTTTGCCGTATTTGCTACACTGCGGTTCGGACCAACCACCGCGGAGGCTCAGATCTGGAATTGGAATGGTCGTATGAGCAGAGACGGTGTCGTTTCGATGGATCATCTCCTCGTGGCGTTGGGGGAGACGAAGGAGGAGAGGGAGGTTCGTATTAGGAGCCTATTCAATTTCTTCGACGCCGCCAACAACGGTTACCTGGACGTCGCTCAGATAGAGGCCGGTTTGTCGGCGCTGCAGATTCCGCCGGAGTACAAGTACGCCAGGGAGCTCTGCGACGTTTGTGACGCCAACAGCGATGGAAGAGTGGAATACCACGAGTTCCGCCGCTACATGGACGACAAGGAGTTGGAGCTTTACCGCATCTTCCAAGCCATTGATGTTGAACACGATGGCACCATTATCCCTGAAGAGCTCTACGAAGCCCTTCTTAAAGCTGGTAGTGCTATTTATTTAGGTTTCCGAAGCCATTTCTGCTCCTCAAATGAAACTTCTTTTTATAATGGGTAACTTACTCTTCGGTGTAGGATTAAAAAATAGAAACTAAAAGGTAAAGTGAATTCAATTTACGTATTCAAATTTTATAATTATTAAGTTTCATTAAAAGCTGATAACTATAGTTGATTGATTTTACTTTAAAAAAATATTTTTTTATTTTCTTTTCATGGAAATGTTTACAGACTTTTAACCCCAAACAGTGAGTTAGTGGTGTCCAATAAGAATTTTGCAAAAACTAGACGTGCTTAGTTTATGTTTGTTAGAATCAATGAAGCTTGTTCATGAAAGCAAACATGAATAAAAACATAGAAGCTGTAGCTTTTCTTTTTAGTTGAGTTTTTATACTAAATTTTACTATTCAAATTTAATTTTACTGTAACTCATCTTACAAAATTAAGGTAATTTGAAATCAAATTTGGAACACAGCGAACGAGAGTTGAGGTAAGACATTGGCATTTTACTTTTTAGTTTGGGTTCATTATTTGGATCTGCATGATGCTTGAAATATGGTAAGGCTGGTTCAGTTTTTTTATGATGGATTCTGTAAAGTGTTTGTTACTTCTGTGCTTTCTTGGTTTTTGGTGTGCCATATTCTGCTCTAATATGTGTACTTTTAGTGGTTTATGAAGATGGTTTTTTAATGTTCTTTATGCCTTTTTGCGGAAGCTTTTTCAGTGTTCTCTATTTCTCCCTAATAGCATTTATAATAAGCTTGTGCAGCTTCAATACTCCAGGGATTGAAATGGATGATGAGGAGCTTGCTCGCTTTGTGGACCATGTTGATAAGGATAACAATGGAATTATCACTTTCGAAGAATGGAGAGATTTTCTTCTACTTTACCCTCATGAAGCAACTATTGAAAATATTTATCATCATTGGGAGAGGGTGTGCCTTGTTGACATTGGAGAGCAAGCTGTCATTCCTGAAGGCATCAGCAAACATGCGAACAGGAGCAAATACTTTCTTGCTGGTGGAGTAGCAGGAGGCATTTCTCGTACAGCAACTGCTCCTCTTGATCGTCTGAAGGTGGTTTTACAAGTTCAAACTGCACATGCTTCTATCATGCCAGCAGTGACGAAGATATTGAAGCAAGATGGTCTGTTAGGATTTTTCCGGGGTAATGGATTGAATATTGTGAAGGTAGCTCCAGAAAGTGCCATCAAATTTTATGCTTTTGAAATGCTAAAAAAGCTAATTGGAGAGGCTCAAGGCAGCAAGTCAGATATTGGTGCTGCTGGGAGGCTTTTTGCAGGTGGTACGGCTGGTGCAGTTGCACAGGCTGCTATCTATCCAATGGATCTCATTAAAACTAGGTTACAGACTTGTCCCTCTGAAGGTGGAAAGGTTCCAAAGCTGGGAACCCTTACAATGAATATATGGGTTCAAGAGGGACCTCGAGCTTTCTACAGAGGACTTGTTCCATCACTGCTTGGCATTATTCCCTATGCAGCCATTGATCTCACTGCTTATGATACTTTGAAAGATATGTCCAAGAGATATATTCTTCAGGACAGTGGTATGTTATTACTGCAGCCACAAAATCTCCTGAATTGGCTGATTTTATAAACAGCTTCAATTTTTTTACCATAGATTAACTCTTGAAAGTTTTTCTCCTTGGAGTGAGACCTTTTACTCTTTTTTCTCCTTCATAGAACCTGGTCCTCTAGTACAACTAGGATGTGGGACAATTTCTGGGGCTGTTGGAGCTACTTGTGTCTATCCACTGCAAGTTATTCGAACAAGGTATTTTTTTCGTTTGTCAGTATTACTGTTTCTTTGTTCTCCATCCCCAAAAGAATTGATGGGGTGAAGGATGGTATCAATCGCATTCTTTAAAGATGGTATTAATTTTTATCTTACGGATGTTCTTTATTGACAATCTTACATTACCATATTTCTCAGACTGCAGGCACAACCTTCCAACACTTCCGATGCGTACAAGGGGATGTTTGATGCGTTTCAGAGAACTTTTCAGCTTGAAGGCTTTATAGGTTTCTACAAGGGACTCTTTCCGAATCTCCTCAAAGTTGTGCCGGCTGTAAGCATTACTTATGTGGTCTATGAAAGTATGAAGAAGAAACTAGATCTGGATTAGAGTTTTTATGTACGGGTACCATCACAATATGTTTCCAGGCAACAAAAAAAGTCTGTTTTTAAGTATCAAGAATTCAGCTTAACCCTAGGCACAACGTACTTCTGGGTTGTGAACATTCACGTGGCAGGTAAATTTGATTCACTCCGTATACCATGTCTCGTGGTTTGAGTATTGTGTTGCTGATGCAATTGTACTGATGATATTTTTTTTGTAAGTCATGAATTGCTGATGATGACGATAAGAAGCTATATTAGAAAATCATTCATTCTGAGGATACCTTAAAACACGATTTTGTAGTCAGAAGGTCAGAAAGTTTTTCTTCTTGTTTATGTGAACGTGTGATAGAGAACTAATGCTATATCATTCTTAGATGGAAACGTACCTTGCTATAACTCGTGCCTAGAGATGGTTGAAAAAAAAAACACCATCTGATGGCTGAAAGCATTTTGTAACACAAGCATGCGAAATACTGTATAAAACAATATTCTACGATGCGTTCTTCAGTCGAGCTCATCTTCTGGAAATTTAGAATTTACAGCTGTTTGAGCCAAATATTCAAAGGTACATAAAATGTGTGGACGAAGAAACAAAACAGAAATTATCATCATTCATACTATAGGAATCAGTTCAGACTTGTATCAAATGTTTAAATTAAATTACATACCCAACAATGCCTTCATTTTAACTTAAACTAATTTATTAAATGAGTCTATTTATTATGTATCGACGAATACTATCTAGCATATTATATTTAATCATATTGTTATTTATTTGAGCTTAATCTAGTACGATTCAGCATAATTATTACAAAATTACCAATTTTAATTATTTTAATAATTTAATATAAAAATAAAACTTCCTTATCGTCTCCTTTTAACTGACTATTTTTAACATGCGTACTTCATTTTCACGCAACCGAAAAGTTTATTTTTTGAAAGCTGAAACTCCAATTTAATTTTATTATTAAAATAAGAAAGATGATTCTTGAGACCCTATTCCTTTGTATAATTGAGATTTGTGTTGAGAAAATATTATTTGAGCTAACTTATTTTCATCGTTTCCCCCTTTTACACTAACTATACCTGAACTATGTTGTTACAAATACTATTAAGTTATTCGGTCTATGACGTTTGTTTAATACTTCATTCTATCTTCTGAAACCAAAAAATAATAATTTTTTATTTTAACAACATATATTATTCATTATATGTGAACATATTTTTCCAATTAAGTATTTATTTTGAAAGTTAATATAAGGATGTTGAAGATTTAAAGAATAAAATAAACTTGTTATAAAATACAGTGCAAAAATATATAGTGGACGTGCCGGAGTGGTTATAGGGCATGACTAGAAATCATGTGGTCTCTGCCCGGGTACTTTAGAAGATAATAAAACTAAAATAAGTTAGTTTTTTTTTTTATGATTTTGTATTAAAATTGTTGGTGGATAAATAAATAAATTTATAATTTTATTTATTTAATTTTTCTTAATATATGTTTTGGTTTTTATGATTTACATGGATATTTTTGTAATTATTTTTCAATGAGAAAGTTGTGGTTGCAGGTTGTAAAATGATCACAAGTTTTATCATCAAAATCATGAAACTGATCAACTATACGCAATTTAACAGATTCAACGGATTTATAATCGATTAAATATTTCTCATTGCAGATATCTTAATTTGTTACATACATAATGCAATTGATTAAGTGGTAGAAAATGGATTTACATGCTCGTGAGAGGGTGCACCTCCCACAAAAGTTGTTCCGAGATCTTGGACTTTAAAAGAAAGAAAAACCATACTAATATATAAAATCACCGCATCCTATTCTCTAAAAAAAATGAAATGAAAGCATCGTTCTTCTCCATTGAAATCAGCACTTGTTTCTCTTAAAAGAAAATGAAAGCTAAATGTTGATAAAAAGGGAATCCCATCCAGACCCTAACCGTGTGCACCGCTGCCCCCAAAGAAGGATGAAATGCTGTCCCTAAAAAAATAAAATCATCATCCTCTTCTTCTCCGTGACGGCTGGACCATCTGCTACCCCCTATCCTCTCACTGTCTCCGTGCACTCATCCTTTCAAGCCAAAAATCCATTCTTTGTTTTTATCACCAGGTGACGGCTGGAACAACTCCAGGCCGAGACACACCCTTCCAGCACACTGCAGCCCCCTTTTACGTTCAAATTTTTCTCGCCCTTGGCTGCTGCTGGACTCTTGCTGGACTCTTCTAATCTCACCGTGCACACCCCAAGCTGCTGGGAATTAAAGAAACATGCTGGGCTGTGGTGATGCTGGAGCGTGGTGAAGCCCTTCGTGCACCTTCCATTCTCTCCCCGCACCCCTCTAGCTGCTGGACATCCGAATCCGCGTGCCCCTTGCTGGACTCCCTTCCATCTCCACGTGCTTTCATTTTGCTAGATGCCACCTCCAAAGTGCTTCTTTTTTTTTTCTTCCTGCACCCCCCTCCCTTGGATGCTACCTTTCTGCAACACACCATTTCAAAATTGAAAATCCAAAAGCTTCTCTTTTCCATGTGGATGTGAGCTTTCAACGTGGCAGCTACTCCCTCATGTGTGCCAACTCCTCTTTCATTCAAACAATTGCTTCTTTCCATTTTCACGTAAGCTTCAAAGTGGTGGCCCCTCTATTATGTGCTTCCTCCAAAACGTATTGCTTAAGGCCGTGAGTGCCTCCCAAACTGTTGGCTTCCTTGTTTAAGAGTGTTGGGAGGTTTTAGCACTGTCCAATTATCAATTCCTAGCCACCACAAGTGCCCAACAGCAAGCAAATGCAAATAGATTAGAAATTACTCAAACAGTAAGCATTGGACTGACATAGGGGAGTAAAAAAAAAATACTGGGAACAGTACAGAACGAATTTAAACAAAATAAAAACTATACGTGAAAATAGACATCCATACGAAACTATGAAAAAAATTGCATGGAAAACGGATAAGAATTGAACTCAAACGAAGACACACAAGTTGACACAAACAGCAGTAATCACTGGACTGACATATGAGAGTAAAATAAATACTGGGAACAGCACAGAATGAATTTGAACAAAGTAAAAACTATATGTTAAAATAGACATCCAGACGAAACTATGAAAAAACATTGCATGGAAAACGGATAAGAATTGAACTCAAACGAAGACACACAAGTTGACACAACATTCACGCGGCAGCCAGCGAAAATAAAAATGGCTAAGATGCATTGGCTCAATTTCCATTTCTCATTTAGCTTTCTAATGTCCCAAAAAGTTATCCAAGATTTTCCCATAATTAATAATGCAAAACAATAAGCTCAGATAATTCAAATTAGTGAAAATAAGAATTTCCGATCAAATTAAGCACAATTAGGAAAAACAGGAAAATACCGGACGTTTAAGCATAATTCCCCGACTAATTCTAGCACATTAAACTAAGTGAAGTGAGGAAAATATTGGTTCATCAAAATAGACCACACTTAGTCTTTTGCACTCCTGGGCAAAATCAAGACGCAAATCAGGGAATAGTTCAAAGGGCTTTTAAGAAGGTGACACAACGTCGACACACAGAAAATAAAGACTCACAAGGAAACAAACAGAATTTACACCGTCCTCAAGAAATCTGGACAGAGAAAAGAAGTAGACAATTCCAACACAGAATGAATCAGAGAAAGCAGATACTCATGAAATCATCCAAGCAATTCAGTACAAGGAAAATATTCAATCAGTTCAAGAGATGAATCAAAAGCAACAGAGCCTCACAGATGCACACAATCAGTGTTTCTCTCAAGTGTTTAAGGTAAAACAATGTCACTCAATGCACTCAAGAAAGCAATCACAAATAGACTTGGCAAGCCTCTAATATCAACACTCAAGCACATACGCATGTTCAAATCAAAAGGTCTTTTTCATGGTTGTAATGGGGCCAAGGACAAGGGAGGATATATCTGGATAAGAAGCTACAAACCATAAGGAACAGAGGAGCAATGGGGAACAAGTGTAAACACATTCAAACACATCCACAACCTCTAATTCAATCCTCTTCTTGACTCCATTATTCACAAATTGTTTTTTTTCATTCATTTTTTTTTCATCCTGTCTCTTTTCTTTTCTCTCTTTTCAAAACAAAACTGTAAAAGACAAGATTTACAAAAACAAAACAGTAAGAGGAACCAACTAGCCAACTCATAAGAATCCCTAAGGAGACCACACTTGTTTCCAAAACACTTCCAAAGCTCCAAAATTCCCTAAGGTTAAGGTAATAATGGTTTTTCACTTAGGGCTAGTGTATGAGCTTCAAAACAAAGAATTGGGGAAAAGCATAGGATCAAAAGGGTTATCAATGGATCAAAACAGGGTAGGCTCATCTGGCTCTAGAGGCTCAACAACAAAATGCCTTTATCACTTCCAAACATGCATATTAATCAAGAATTATCAACAAGAGTCAAGCCAAGGCATATGTGCAAGCAATCAAGAGACATATCACACACAAGAAAGAACATCAAGTGGCTCAAATCTCACACAGGGTAATTCTGTCACAATCAATTCAACTCTCGAAAATCATAATCATCTTCCAAGTAGAGAAAAGCAAGGATTTCCAACCAATCAGAGTATCAATGAAGTGAAAGACATATTTACAATCCAAACAAAGTCCATAAATCAAGAGAAACATGTAAAACTGTACACAAAACAAAACAAAAACTACCTAGAAAAGAAAAAATTTAACCAAGAAAACAAAAACTAACAAAGAAAAATAAAAATCTCCCCCAATAGACCACACTTAAACTACACAGTGTCCTCAATGTGTCATAAGCATAAGATCAGAAATCATAACAGTCAACATCATGGACAAGTGCAATAAAAGTAGGGAAAGGGGGAGAAGAGAGAAAGAAAACTCCCCTGATCATGGTGGCAGTTGCCAATTTTGGACTTTCAGGGAGATGTCTTCCACCACAGGATTCAGCAAACGAGTTTTGAGGAGAAACAACTTCATCAGTACTACCATATCATCCAAAATGAGATGTTTCTTCTTTCTTCTCCCAGCAAACTGTTCCATCAGTAGCTTTCCTTCCACTGGCAGTTGTTCAGTGTGTGACACCGGAATGGAGATCTCTGGCTCAGTCAAAGAAGCAGCAGTACACTCTCCTTCATTAATCATGATTTCCTTAATGTCAGCACCTGCATTCTCATTTAATTCTATAACATGGTCATCAAACTCACAATTAATAGCATCTGTTATACGCTTAGAATCTGTCTGTAGCACATAATCAATTTCAATACAAATCGGGCAAGAACCAGATTCACAATCACATTCAAAGTTCTCAGAGAACTGTGTCAGATCAAAGTTCAGTCCTAACTCTATAGAGTTATCAGATTGCACAGTTTCCACCTCAAAATCAATATTGATATATGCATCATCAACAGAATCAAAGGTCAGTTCAAGGCTATTATCATTCAAAATTTCATCACGGTAATCATGTCCATTCAAAACAACCTTTAGACCAATGGGTTCAATGGCTGATACTGAATCAAAAATTTTAGAATGGTCAATCAAATTTGTATCAGTATCAGTCATGAATCCTATAGAATCAGTGTGCATCAAATCACAAGCATTTGAATGTATAAGCAAATCAGGTAAACTGTTTGGAATCTCAAGTTCAGAATAAACCTGTTTTTGCTCACTGAAATTTTTCTTACCAATCTCCAAGTCATCAGCTGCATCCTTAAGGCTATCATTTAAATCAAGGTCAGTGCAAGGATAGTGAACATCAGGTATGTCAATGTGCTCTACAGGGAATAATGAATCCACAACATGAGTGTGCACATGTGTATCAATATCAGAATCCAGAACAGGCTTAAATGGTTCAAGTTTTACCAATTCAAAAGCATTAAAATTTACTTGAACCTCAGATACATGAGTAGGGATTTCAAGTTTACAGTAAACCTGCTCAGGTTTTTCCTTTACTATCTCACTTGGATTTTGACCCGCCAGCTTGCAGAGCAACTTCTTTGCCTCTGTTGGAGTTCTGTCCATCAAAGATCCACCAGCAACTACATCCACTAATATCCTTTCATTGTCCAGGAGCCCTTCCTAAAAGTAAATCAAGAGCAAATGCTCTGAAATTTGGTGGTTTGGACAGGCTGTGCAGAGCCTGTTAAACCTCTCCCAATAATCTGCCAGGCTTTCTTCTTGAAATTGCTCAATGGTAGTGATCTCCCTCCTAATGTTGCTTACCTTTGCTGCTGGAAAGAACTTGTTGAGGAATCTCTGTTGTGTTTCCTGCCAACTATCAAAAGGATACTGGTATAGGAACCAGTCTCTTGCTGCACCTTGAAGGGACATTGGAAATACTTTCATCAACACTGTCTCCTTTGAAACACCAGGAGGCCTCATCGATAAACACACCAAACAAAACTCCTTGAGGTGCCTATATGGATCTTCATGTGCCAACCCATGGAATTTGGGAAGACTCTTGATCAGATCATATATCCAGTCTTGAGAATCTGTCATCTCCTCTATTGTAGTGCAAAACTTGTCTCAGACCTGGACTTCCACTTCAAACAAAGATTAAACCAAACATATAGAAACATAACATGGGGGAAAACCATTATTTACATAATTTGAAACTTCCAGAAACAACAACTAAATGCACAAAATACAAAAAATGATAAAAATCTAAAAACACAAAAATCGATAAAAGAAGTAAACCCAAACAAGACTAACTAAACATCCTAAAACACATCACACAACACAACACTAACACAACAAAAGACACTAACACAACAAAAGACCTAAGACTGAACCGTTGGTCCCCGGCAACGGCGCCATTTTGATGAGAGGGTCGCACCTCTCACAAAAGTTGTGCATAAAAGAATGCAGTATAGTACTAGGCAGTGACTCCTAGGTTGTCTCTCAAGGACCAATTTGGGTTCGAGTCTCAGATCAAACACGTAGTGGGGGGGTTGGTGAAGAGTTTGTGAATGCGGATGAACTTAAATAAAAATGGAAATTAAATACAACCAAACATAATTGAAAACACTGAAATAAATGAACAACGCGTGAAAACCGAACGGTCCTACAGATTACTGAACGGTTCTAAAACAAGTGGAGAAATTGAAAATGCAATAAAGAAATCTAAAACTCATCTACGTAAATTAAAATATTCAATGCAAAAAAAACTAGAAGGCAATTGAAAGCAGCACATAAATCACCAACGCATAAGCTAAATGAAGTTGTAAAATAATAAAACCCATCTTCCATTATGATGAACATTAAAGACGCAATTGATGCAGCCCGTGACAACACATCTACACATCTCCGAAAATGAAAATGCTTTCAATACATATATATATATATATATATATATATATATATATATATATATATATATATATATATATATATATATATATATATAATAATAAGGAAAGTTTTGTTCTGCGTGAATAAAAGAAATGAAACAACGTGTGTGCTTGGCTTCTAGGAAAAGAAATGAATTAGCTTTTTGTGCTTCCGAGATCTTGGACTTTAAAAGAAAGAAAAACCATACTAATATATAAAATCACCGCATCCTATTCTCTAAAAAAAATGAAATGAAAGCATCGTTCTTCTCCATTGAAATCAGCACTTGTTTCTCTTAAAAGAAAATGAAAGCTAAATGTTGATAAAAAGGGAATCCCATCCAGAGCCTAACCGTGTGCACCGCTGCCCCCAAAGAAGGATGAAATGCTATCCCTAAAAAAATAAAATCATCATCCTCTTCTTCTCCGTGACGGCTGGACCATCTGCTACCCCCTATCCTCTCACTGTCTCCGTGCACTCCTCCTTTCAAGCCAAAAATCCATTCTTTGTTTTTATCACCAGGTGACGGCTGGAACAACTCCAGGCCGAGACACACCCTTCCAGCACACTGCAGCCCCCTTTTACGTTCAAATTTTTCTCGCCCTTGGCTGCTGCTGGACTCTTGCTGGACTCTTCTAATCTCACCGTGCACACCCCAAGCTGCTGGGAATTAAAGAAACATGCTGGGCTGTGGTGATGCTGGAGCGTGGTGAAGCCCTTCGTGCACCTTCCATTCTCTCCCCGCACCCCTCTAGCTGCTGGACATCCGAATCCGCGTGCCCCTTGCTGGACTCCCTTCCATCTCCACGTGCTTTCATTTTGCTAGATGCCACCTCCAAAGTGCTTCTTTTTTTTTTCTTCCTGCACCCCCCTCCCTTGTATGCTACCTTTCTGCAACACACCATTTCAAAATTGAAAATCCAAAAGCTTCTCTTTTCCATGTGGATGTGAGCTTTCAACGTGGCAGCTACTCCCTCATGTGTGCCAACTCCTCTTTCATTCAAACAATTGCTTCTTTCCATTTTCACGTAAGCTTCAAAGTGGTGGCCCCTCTATTATGTGCTTCCTCCAAAACGTATTGCTTAAGGCCGTGAGTGCCTCCCAAACTGTTGGCTTCCTTGTTTAAGAGTGTTGGGAGGTTTTAGCACTGTCCAATTATCAATTCCTACAGAAGCGACTGCAGCGGAAGGGTTAGCGTAGAATAACAAACCAAGAGGGTTTTTAATACAAAAGTGTGCCTTTTAATTTCTACTCAATTAAACTTACTTAGCAATTAATAATAACAATTAAATAGAGTAAGGTTGAGAGAAATTTGCACAGATGATTTTATCCTGGTTCGGATCTTACCAATCCTACGTCCAGTCGCTTATCTCAAAACAAGATAAACAGTTTCACTAACACAAAACAATTATACAAACTACAATCACAAAGATACAATTTGTAAGAGTTTAGAAAACACCTCTCTTGATACCACAAGAGATGAAACTACACCTCCTTTGAGTCTTCACAAAGGATGAACACCTCCTCCGAATACTTCACGAAGGATGAACACCTCCTTCGAATACTTCACGAAGGATGAACCTCTTCCGAACACCTCCTCAGACACACCAAGGATGAACCGGCTATTTCCTCTGTCACCGTAGCAGCACTTCACCAGCTCCACAGACAAGAGTTTCACAAGCCGAACAAGAACACACAAGTCTCAAAGAATTATGAGTATTTGAGCACAAGGGAAGAGTTTCTGTGTCTCTGGATTTTTTAAGAGGAAATGAGAGTCTATTTATAGACTCATCCAAAGGCTCTTCCATTCACTAAAAGACAAACTTAACGGCTAGTTTGTCCAACGGCCATAAACGGCTAGTTTGTCCAACGGCCATAAACGGCTAGTTTGTCCAACGGCCATAAACGGCTAGTTTGTCCAACGGTCATAAACGACTAGTTTCTTCAACGACTAGTTTCTCCAACGTCCGTGTTAAGTGCGATACTCTTACCGTTAACCGTCACTATTCACGTGAATAGTGTTACTATTCATATGAATAGTACTATAGTGTTTTGTTGCAATGATTTACTATAGTAATTTTACAAAACACTTTTCTTTTTCTAATTTAAGTCCTATACATATTTCTAAGAGTATTACAAAAGCTTTCCATCACAATATAAGTCTTCATAACATCTTGAATCTTGATTTCTCTTGACTTGATTTGGACATCATCAAAACTTCATCTTGATCATTTTGCTAACAATCTCCCCCTTTTTGATGATGATCAAAAACTCCTTGATTTAAAGCTTTTGGTAATAATCTGTATTTAAAACACAACTTATGGAAGAAAGAGTGCATTAGTGAATAAGCACAAATAGTACAAATAGGCAAATAAGCTTTAAACATTTTCTCCCCCTTTTTGATCATAATTAAAAAGTTGTGTTGATGTTCTCCCCCTAAGATAATACTCCCCCTTAATAAAAGCATGTATGCATATGAGCTAAAAATATTTCAAATTTAAATATTCATTCAAACATGAACAATAGGATATTTAAAGCAAATATTTTTAGGAGAAAGATCTTATAAAACATTGTTTACATCTTTATCTTGAGGATTGTCATCATTCTTTGCTTCATTTGTTGTCTTCTACAAATCTTCGTCGTTGCCTGCATGTAATTCAACTGACTCAAGAGGTTTTGCCTCAAGGTCTACAATTTCATCAAAGACAACATGCTCACATAAAAGTTTTTCCGATTTAAAACTATATATACTTTATATATTAGAGGATATCCAAAAAAAAATAGTTTTATCGGTCTTAAAAAAAATTTTCTTAAATTTTGTTTTAAAGAAATTAAAAAAAAATTTGTACCCAACAATTTTGTATGGGTCCTTTGGGTTAGTTTGAAAATTTGAAATCATTTTACAACCCAAATATATCTACCACTTGGAACACCATAATGCTTAATTTTACATTTGTTAGATGTATGACCCTTTTTCATACAATAAAAGCATGATGCAGTATTTGTGTTCCTATAAGTTGTTCCTTTTTCTACCCAAGTTCTATGGGTTCTATAATTATGCTTATTTTTAATTATAGGAACATACTTATTCTTAACAACCTTATTTTCATTGATTTTACTACATTCTCCTAAGGTTGTTTCATCTAGTAGTTTCTTATAATTAATACAGGATGCACATTCATTACTACTAGAAAATTTGCCTTTTTCATAATATAAAACTTTACCTTTTAAATTTCTAATTTCTTCTGCTTGATATAAAAATTTATTTTTCAAACTTCTGTTTTCTTCAGATAAATTTGTAAATTCAGTTTTCAAATTATCATTTAATTTAGAAAAACTTTCAGAAGTAAGCTTCAAATCTTCATTTTCTTTAAGAAGGCTATTAAGTTCAGATTTCAAATTTTTAAAGTCCTTTTTCAGCTTTTTATGAGCAACATCTAATTTTTCAGATTCAATTAATAATGCAGTATACATTTCATTTTCATTAATATGACTATCATCATCAGAATAGTTTGAACTACTTACTTGGCTGTCATTATCGTCATCTGCCATCAAACAGATGTTTGCTTCTTCATCTGAGTCGCTTGAATCTGTAATTGTTTCATTGTCGTCTTCCCAAGCAATGTATGCCTTCTTTTTCTTGAAAAATTTCTTTTCTTTCTTTTCTTCACCCTTCTTTTGATTTGGACAGTCTGCTTTCAAATGTCCTTTTTCTCCGCAACCATAACATCTATAGTTTGAGGAAGATCCTTGATTTTCTCTCTTTTCATTTCTGAATCTTCCTTTGCCTTTTGATTTCATGAACCTGTTGAACCTCTTGATTAACAAACTCAAGTTTTCATCTTCATCTGAGTCTTCATCTTCCATCTTGTTTTTGCTCTTTTCTACCTCAGATTTGAATGCTAGAGTCTTTTTCTTCGTTTTTGCTTCTTCTTCATCTAATCTTCCAAGGTCTAGTTCATGCTCTCTCAACTTTCCAAATAATGCCGCCATGGTCATTGTGTTGAGATTTTGTGACTCAGAAATTGCAGTCACTTTTGGTTGCCAAGCCCTGTCTAAAGATTTCAAAATTTTTATATTAAGTTCGTCAGTATCGAAAGACTTACCTAGTCCAATAAGATGATTTACGATGTTGGTGAAGCGTTTCTGAACATCTACTATTGTTTCTCTTTGCTTCATCCTGAACATCTCATATTCCTGGATCAAGGTATTCTTTCTAGCTCTTTTAACATCATCTGTACCTTCATGGGTTACTCGAAGTATTTCCCACATTTCTTGTGCAGTTTTACAAACAGATATCCTGTAAAACTCATCAACAGTTAAAGCAGATGAAATAATATTACGAGCTTTTACATCATTACCAAATTTTTTCTTATCTTGAGCAGTCCATTGGTCACGGGGCTTTGGTTCCTGCATATTATTAGTTGGAACAAAAGGACCAGATGCAACAGCATCCCAAATATCTATATCAATAGATTCCATAAAAATTTGCATTCTAACCTTCCAGAATGCGTAATTTTCACCTGTGAATAGTGGTGGTCTATTGATAGAAGCACCCTCTGCAAAGGTTTGATGTGATCCTGCCATTTGAATGACTATCAAAGCAAGCTCTGATACCAATTGTCAGAAGCGACTGTAGCGGAAGGGTTAGCGTGGAATAACAAACCAAGAGGGTTTTTAATACAAAAGTGTGCCTTTTAATTTCTACTCAATTAAACTTACTTAGCAATTAATAATAACAATTAAATAGAGTAAGGTTGAGAGAAATTTGCACAGATGATTTTATCCTGGTTCGGATCTTACCAATCCTACGTCCAGTCGCTTATCTCAAAACAAGATAAACAGTTTCACTAACACAAAACAATTACAAACTACAATCACAAAGATACAATTTGTAAGAGTTTAGAAAACACCTCTCTTGATACCACAAGAGATGAAACTACACCTCCTTTGAGTCTTCACAAAGGATGAACACCTCCTCCGAATACTTCACGAAGGATGAACACCTCCTTCGAATACTTCACGAAGGATGAACCTCTTCCGAACACCTCCTCAGACACACCAAGGATGAACCGGCTATTTCCTCTGTCACCGTAGCAGCACTTCACCAGCTCCACAGACAAGAGTTTCACAAGCCGAACAAGAACACACAAGTCTCAAAGAATTATGAGTATTTGAGCACAAGGGAAGAGTTTCTGTGTCTCTGGATTTTTTAAGAGGAAATGAGAGTCTATTTATAGACTCATCCAAAGGCTCTTCCATTCACTAAAAGACAAACTTAACGGCTAGTTTGTCCAACGGCCATAAACGGCTAGTTTGTCCAACGGCCATAAACGGCTAGTTTGTCCAACGGCCATAAACGGCTAGTTTGTCCAACGGTCATAAACGACTAGTTTCTTCAACGACTAGTTTCTCCAACGTCCGTGTTAAGTGCGATACTCTTACCGTTAACCGTCACTATTCACGTGAATAGTGTTACTATTCATATGAATAGTACTATAGTGTTTTGTTGCAATGATTTACTATAGTAATTTTACAAAACACTTTTCTTTTTCTAATTTAAGTCCTATACATATTTCTAAGAGTATTACAAAAGCTTTCCATCACAATATAAGTCTTCATAACATCTTGAATCTTGATTTCTCTTGACTTGATTTGGACATCATCAAAACTTCATCTTGATCATTTTGCTAACAACCACAAGTGCCCAACAGCAAGCAAATGCAAATAGATTAGAAATTACTCAAACAGTAAGCATTGGACTGACATAGGGGAGTAAAAACAAAATACTGGGAACAGCACAGAACGAATTTAAACAAAATAAAAACTATACGTGAAAATAGACATCCATACGAAACTATGAAAAAAATTGCATGGAAAACGGATAAGAATTGAACTCAAACGAAGACACACAAGTTGACATAAACAGCAGTAATCACTGGACTGACATATGAGAGTAAACTAAATACTGGGAACAGCACAGAATGAATTTGAACAAAGTAAAAACTATATGTTAAAATAGACATCCAGACGAAACTATGAAAAAAAATTGCATGGAAAACGGATAAGAATTGAACTCAAACGAAGACACACAAGTTGACACAACATTCACGCGGCAGCCAGCGAAAATAAAAATGGCTAAGATGCATTGGCTCAATTTCCATTTCTCATTTAGCTTTCTAATGTCCCAAAAAGTTATCCAAGATTTTCCCATAATTAATAATGCAAAACAATAAGCTCAGATAATTCAAATTAGTGAAAATAAGAATTTCCGATCAAATTAAGCACAATTAGGAAAAACAGGAAAATACCGGACGTTTAAGCATAATTCCCCGACTAATTCTAGCACATTAAACTAAGTGAAGTGAGGAAAATATTGGTTCATCAAAATAGACCACACTTAGTCTTTTGCACTCCTGGGCAAAATCAAGACGCAAATCAGGGAATAGTTCAAAGGGCTTTTAAGAAGGTGACACAACGTCGACACACAGAAAATAAAGACTCACAAGGAAACAAACAGAATTTACACCGTCCTCAAGAAATCTGGACAGAGAAAAGAAGTAGACAATTCCAACACAGAATGAATCAGAGAAAGCAGATACTCATGAAATCATCCAAGCAATTCAGTACAAGGAAAATATTCAATCAGTTCAAGAGATGAATCAAAAGCAACAGAGCCTCACAGATGCACACAATCAGTGTTTCTCTCAAGTGTTTAAGGTAAAACAATGTCACTCAATGCACTCAAGAAAGCAATCACAAATAGACTTGGCAAGCCTCTAATATCAACACTCAAGCACATACGCATGTTCAAATCAAAAGGTCTTTTCATGGTTGTAATGGGGCCAAGGACAAGGGAGGATATATCTGGATAAGAAGCTACAAACCATAAGGAACAGAGGAGCAATGGGGAACAAGTGTAAACACATTCAAACACATCCACAACCTCTAATTCAATCCTCTTCTTGACTCCATTATTCACAAATTGTTTTTTTTCATTCATTTTTTTTTTCATTTTTTTTTCATCCTGTCTCTTTTCTTTTCTCTCTTTTCAAAACAAAACTGTAAAAGACAAGATTTACAAAAACAAAACAGTAAGAGGAACCAACTAGCCAACTCATAAGAATCCCTAAGGAGACCACACTTGTTTCCAAAACACTTCCAAAGCTCCAAAATTCCCTAAGGTTAAGGTAATAATGGTTTTTCACTTAGGGCTAGTGTATGAGCTTCAAAACAAAGAATTGGGGAAAAGCATAGGATCAAAAGGGTTATCAATGGATCAAAACAGGGTAGGCTCATCTGGCTCTAGAGGCTCAACAACAAAATGCCTTTATCACTTCCAAACATGCATATTAATCAAGAATTATCAACAAGAGTCAAGCCAAGGCATATGTGCAAGCAATCAAGAGACATATCACACACAAGAAAGAACATCAAGTGGCTCAAATCTCACACAGGGTAATTCTGTCACAATCAATTCAACTCTCGAAAATCATAATCATCTTCCAAGTAGAGAAAAGCAAGGATTTCCAACCAATCAGAGTATCAATGAAGTGAAAGACATATTTACAATCCAAACAAAGTCCATAAATCAAGAGAAACATGTAAAACTGTACACAAAACAAAACAAAAACTACCTAGAAAAGAAAAAATTTAACCAAGAAAACAAAAACTAACAAAGAAAAATAAAAATCTCCCCCAATAGACCACACTTAAACTACACAGTGTCCTCAATGTGTCATAAGCATAAGATCAGAAATCATAACAGTCAACATCATGGACAAGTGCAATAAAAGTAGGGAAAGGGGGAGAAGAGAGAAAGAAAACTCCCCTGATCATGGTGGCAGTTGCCAATTTTGGACTTTCAGGGAGATGTCTTCCACCACAGGATTCAGCAAACGAGTTTTGAGGAGAAACAACTTCATCAGTACTACCATATCATCCAAAATGAGATGTTTCTTCTTTCTTCTCCCAGCAAACTGTTCCATCAGTAGCTTTCCTTCCACTGGCAGTTGTTCAGTGTGTGACACCGGAATGGAGATCTCTGGCTCAGTCAAAGAAGCAGCAGTACACTCTCCTTCATTAATCATGATTTCCTTAATGTCAGCACCTGCATTCTCATTTAATTCTATAACATGGTCATCAAACTCACAATTAATAGCATCTGTTATACGCTTAGAATCTGTCTGTAGCACATAATCAATTTCAATACAAATCGGGCAAGAACCAGATTCACAATCACATTCAAAGTTCTCAGAGAACTGTGTCAGATCAAAGTTCAGTCCTAACTCTATAGAGTTATCAGATTGCACAGTTTCCACCTCAAAATCAATATTGATATATGCATCATCAACAGAATCAAAGGTCAGTTCAAGGCTATTATCATTCAAAATTTCATCACGGTAATCATGTCCATTCAAAACAACCTTTAGACCAATGGGTTCAATGGCTGATACTGAATCAAAAATTTTAGAATGGTCAATCAAATTTGTATCAGTATCAGTCATGAATCCTATAGAATCAGTGTGCATCAAATCACAAGCATTTGAATGTATAAGCAAACAAGGTAAACTGTTTGGAATCTCAAGTTCAGAATAAACCTGTTTTTGCTCACTGAAATTTTTCTTACCAATCTCCAAGTCATCAGCTGCATCCTTAAGGCTATCATTTAAATCAAGGTCAGTGCAAGGATAGTGAACATCAGGTATGTTAATGTGCTCTACAGGGAATAATGAATCCACAACATGAGTGTGCACATGTGTATCAATATCAGAATCCAGAACAGGCTTAAATGGTTCAAGTTTTACCAATTCAAAAGCATTAAAATTTACTTGAACCTCAGATACATGAGTAGGGATTTCAAGTTTACAGTAAACCTGCTCAGGTTTTTCCTTTACTACCTCACTTGGATTTTGACCCGCCAGCTTGCAGAGCAACTTCTTTGCCTCTGTTGGAGTTCTGTCCATCAAAGATCCACCAGCAACTACATCCACTAATATCCTTTCATTGTCCAGGAGCCCTTCCTAAAAGTAAATCAAGAGCAAATGCTCTGAAATTTGGTGGTTTGGACAGGCTGTGCAGAGCCTGTTAAACCTCTCCCAATAATCTGCCAGGCTTTCTTCTTGAAATTGCTCAATGGTAGTGATCTCCCTCCTAATGTTGCTTACCTTTGCTGCTGGAAAGAACTTGTTGAGGAATCTCTGTTGTGTTTCCTGCCAACTATCAAAAGGATACTGGTATAGGAACCAGTCTCTTGCTGCACCTTGAAGGGACATTGGAAATACTTTCATCAACACTGTCTCCTTTGAAACACCAGGAGGCCTCATCGATAAACACACCAAACAAAACTCCTTGAGGTGCCTATATGGATCTTCATGTGCCAACCCATGGAATTTGGGAAGACTCTTGATCAGATCATATATCCAGTCTTGAGAATCTGTCATCTCCTCTATTGTAGTGCAAAACTTGTCTCAGACCTGGACTTCCACTTCAAACAAAGATTAAACCAAACATATAGAAACATAACATGGGGGAAAACCATTATTTACATAATTTGAAACTTCCAGAAACAACAACTAAATGCACAAAATACAAAAAATGATAAAAATCTAAAAACACAAAAATCGATAAAAGAAGTAAACCCAAACAAGACTAACTAAACATCCTAAAACACATCACACAACACAACACTAACACAACAAAAGACACTAACACAACAAAAGACCTAAGACTGAACCGTTGGTCCCCGGCAACGGCGCCATTTTGATGAGAGGGTCGCACCTCTCACAAAAGTTGTGCATAAAAGAATGCAGTATAGTACTAGGCAGTGACTCCTAGGTTGTCTCTCAAGGACCAATTTGGGTTCGAGTCTCAGATCAAACACGTAGTGGGGGGGTTGGTGAAGAGTTTGTGAATGCGGATGAACTTAAATAAAAATGGAAATTAAATACAACCAAACATAATTGAAAACACTGAAATAAATGAACAACGCGTGAAAACCGAACGGTCCTACAGATTACTGAACGGTTCTAAAACAAGTGGAGAAATTGAAAATGCAATAAAGAAATCTAAAACTCATCTACGTAAATTAAAATATTCAATGCAAAAAAAACTAGAAGGCAATTGAAAGCAGCACATAAATCACCAACGCATAAGCTAAATGAAGTTGTAAAATAATAAAACCCATCTTCCATTATGATGAACATTAAAGACGCAATTGATGCAGCCCGTGACAACACATCTACACATCTCCGAAAATGAAAATGCTTTCAATACATATATATATATATATATATATATATATATATATATATATATATAATAAGGAAAGTTTTGTTCTGCGTGAATAAAAGAAATGAAACAACGTGTGTGCTTGGCTTCTAGGAAAAGAAATGAATTAGCTTTTTGTGCTTCCGAGATCTTGGACTTTAAAAGAAAGAAAAACCATACTAATATATAAAATCACCGCATCCTATTCTCTAAAAAAAATGAAATGAAAGCATCGTTCTTCTCCATTGAAATCAGCACTTGTTTCTCTTAAAAGAAAATGAAAGCTAAATGTTGATAAAAAGGGAATCCCATCCAGAGCCTAACCGTGTGCACCGCTGCCCCCAAAGAAGGATGAAATGCTATCCCTAAAAAAATAAAATCATCATCCTCTTCTTCTCCGTGACGGCTGGACCATCTGCTACCCCCTATCCTCTCACTGTCTCCGTGCACTCCTCCTTTCAAGCCAAAAATCCATTCTTTGTTTTTATCACCAGGTGACGGCTGGAACAACTCCAGGCCGAGACACACCCTTCCAGCACACTGCAGCCCCCTTTTACGTTCAAATTTTTCTCGCCCTTGGCTGCTGCTGGACTCTTGCTGGACTCTTCTAATCTCACCGTGCACACCCCAAGCTGCTGGGAATTAAAGAAACATGCTGGGCTGTGGTGATGCTGGAGCGTGGTGAAGCCCTTCGTGCACCTTCCATTCTCTCCCCGCACCCCTCTAGCTGCTGGACATCCGAATCCGCGTGCCCCTTGCTGGACTCCCTTCCATCTCCACGTGCTTTCATTTTGCTAGATGCCACCTCCAAAGTGCTTCTTTTTTTTTCTTCCTGCACCCCCCTCCCTTGGATGCTACCTTTCTGCAACACACCATTTCAAAATTGAAAATCCAAAAGCTTCTCTTTTCCATGTGGATGTGAGCTTTCAACGTGGCAGCTACTCCCTCATGTGTGCCAACTCCTCTTTCATTCAAACAATTGCTTCTTTCCATTTTCACGTAAGCTTCAAAGTGGTGGCCCCTCTATTATGTGCTTCCTCCAAAACGTATTGCTTAAGGCCGTGAGTGCCTCCCAAACTGTTGGCTTCCTTGTTTAAGAGTGTTGGGAGGTTTTAGCACTGTCCAATTATCAATTCCTAGCCACCACAAGTGCCCAACAGCAAGCAAATGCAAATAGATTAGAAATTACTCAAACAGTAAGCATTGGACTGACATAGGGGAGTAAAAACAAAATACTGGGAACAACACAGAACGAATTTAAACAAAATAAAAACTATACGTGAAAATAGACATCCATACGAAACTATGAAAAAAATTGCATGGAAAACGGATAAGAATTGAACTCAAACGAAGACACACAAGTTGACATAAACAGCAGTAATCACTGGACTGACATATGAGAGTAAACTAAATACTGGGAACAGCACAGAATGAATTTGAACAAAGTAAAAACTATATGTTAAAATAGACATCCAGACGAAACTATGAAAAAAAAATTGCATGGAAAACGGATAAGAATTGAACTCAAACGAAGACACACAAGTTGACACAACATTCACGCGGCAGCCAGCGAAAATAAAAATGGCTAAGATGCATTGGCTCAATTTCCATTTCTCATTTAGCTTTCTAATGTCCCAAAAAGTTATCCAAGATTTTCCCATAATTAATAATGCAAAACAATAAGCTCAGATAATTCAAATTAGTGAAAATAAGAATTTCCGATCAAATTAAGAACAATTAGGAAAAACAGGAAAATACCGGACGTTTAAGCATAATTCCCCGACTAATTCTAGCACATTAAACTAAGTGAAGTGAGGAAAATATTGGTTCATCAAAATAGACCACACTTAGTCTTTTGCACTCCTGGGCAAAATCAAGACGCAAATCAGGGAATAGTTCAAAGGGCTTTTAAGAAGGTGACACAACGTCGACACACAGAAAATAAAGACTCACAAGGAAACAAACAGAATTTACACCGTCCTCAAGAAATCTGGACAGAGAAAAGAAGTAGACAATTCCAACACAGAATGAATCAGAGAAAGCAGATACTCATGAAATCATCCAAGCAATTCAGTACAAGGAAAATATTCAATCAGTTCAAGAGATGAATCAAAAGCAACAGAGCCTCACAGATGCACACAATCAGTGTTTCTCTCAAGTGTTTAAGGTAAAACAATGTCACTCAATGCACTCAAGAAAGCAATCACAAATAGACTTGGCAAGCCTCTAATATCAACACTCAAGCACATACGCATGTTCAAATCAAAAGGTCTTTTCATGGTTGTAATGGGGCCAAGGACAAGGGAGGATATATCTGGATAAGAAGCTACAAACCATAAGGAACAGAGGAGCAATGGGGAACAAGTGTAAACACATTCAAACACATCCACAACCTCTAATTCAATCCTCTTCTTGACTCCATTATTCACAAATTGTTTTTTTTCATTCATTTTTTTTTTCATTTTTTTTTCATCCTGTCTCTTTTCTTTTCTCTCTTTTCAAAACAAAACTGTAAAAGACAAGATTTACAAAAACAAAACAGTAAGAGGAACCAACTAGCCAACTCATAAGAATCCCTAAGGAGACCACACTTGTTTCCAAAACACTTCCAAAGCTCCAAAATTCCCTAAGGTTAAGGTAATAATGGTTTTTCACTTAGGGCTAGTGTATGAGCTTCAAAACAAAGAATTGGGGAAAAGCATAGGATCAAAAGGGTTATCAATGGATCAAAACAGGGTAGGCTCATCTGGCTCTAGAGGCTCAACAACAAAATGCCTTTATCACTTCCAAACATGCATATTAATCAAGAATTATCAACAAGAGTCAAGCCAAGGCATATGTGCAAGCAATCAAGAGACATATCACACACAAGAAAGAACATCAAGTGGCTCAAATCTCACACAGGGTAATTCTGTCACAATCAATTCAACTCTCGAAAATCATAATCATCTTCCAAGTAGAGAAAAGCAAGGATTTCCAACCAATCAGAGTATCAATGAAGTGAAAGACATATTTACAATCCAAACAAAGTCCATAAATCAAGAGAAACATGTAAAACTGTACACAAAACAAAACAAAAACTACCTAGAAAAGAAAAAATTTAACCAAGAAAACAAAAACTAACAAAGAAAAATAAAAATCTCCCCCAATAGACCACACTTAAACTACACAGTGTCCTCAATGTGTCATAAGCATAAGATCAGAAATCATAACAGTCAACATCATGGACAAGTGCAATAAAAGTAGGGAAAGGGGGAGAAGAGAGAAAGAAAACTCCCCTGATCATGGTGGCAGTTGCCAATTTTGGACTTTCAGGGAGATGTCTTCCACCACAGGATTCAGCAAACGAGTTTTGAGGAGAAACAACTTCATCAGTACTACCATATCATCCAAAATGAGATGTTTCTTCTTTCTTCTCCCAGCAAACTGTTCCATCAGTAGCTTTCCTTCCACTGGCAGTTGTTCAGTGTGTGACACCGGAATGGAGATCTCTGGCTCAGTCAAAGAAGCAGCAGTACACTCTCCTTCATTAATCATGATTTCCTTAATGTCAGCACCTGCATTCTCATTTAATTCTATAACATGGTCATCAAACTCACAATTAATAGCATCTGTTATACGCTTAGAATCTGTCTGTAGCACATAATCAATTTCAATACAAATCGGGCAAGAACCAGATTCACAATCACATTCAAAGTTCTCAGAGAACTGTGTCAGATCAAAGTTCAGTCCTAACTCTATAGAGTTATCAGATTGCACAGTTTCCACCTCAAAATCAATATTGATATATGCATCATCAACAGAATCAAAGGTCAGTTCAAGGCTATTATCATTCAAAATTTCATCACGGTAATCATGTCCATTCAAAACAACCTTTAGACCAATGGGTTCAATGGCTGATACTGAATCAAAAATTTTAGAATGGTCAATCAAATTTGTATCAGTATCAGTCATGAATCCTATAGAATCAGTGTGCATCAAATCACAAGCATTTGAATGTATAAGCAAATCAGGTAAACTGTTTGGAATCTCAAGTTCAGAATAAACCTGTTTTTGCTCACTGAAATTTTTCTTACCAATCTCCAAGTCATCAGCTGCATCCTCAAGGCTATCATTTAAATCAAGGTCAGTGCAAGGATAGTGAACATCAGGTATGTCAATGTGCTCTACAGGGAATAATGAATCCACAACATGAGTGTGCACATGTGTATCAATATCAGAATCCAGAACAGGCTTAAATGGTTCAAGTTTTACCAATTCAAAAGCATGAAAATTTACTTGAACCTCAGATACATGAGTAGGGATTTCAAGTTTGCAGTAAACCTGCTCAGGTTTTTCCTTTACTATCTCACTTGGATTTTGACCCGCCAGCTTGCAGAGCAACTTCTTTGCCTCTGTTGGAGTTCTGTCCATCAAAGATCCACCAGCAGCTACATCCACTAATATCCTTTCATTGTCCAGGAGCCCTTCATAAAAGTAAATCAAGAGCAAATGCTCTGAAATTTGGTGGTTTGGACAGGCTGTGCAGAGCCTGTTAAACCTCTCCCAATAATCTGCCAGGCTTTCTTCTTGAAATTGCTCAATGGTAGTGATCTCCCTCCTAATGTTGCTTACCTTTGCTGCTGGAAAGAACTTGTTGAGGAATCTCTGTTGTGTTTCCTGCCACCTATCAAAAGGATACTGGTATAGGAACCAGTCTCTTGCTGCACCTTGAAGGGACATTGGAAACACTTTCATCAACACTGTCTCCTTTGAAACACCAGGAGGCCTCATCGACAAACACACCAAACAAAACTCCTTGAGGTGCCTATATGGATCTTCATGTGCCAACCTGATAACAGTTGAAAAACTGTTATTTTCATGCTTAAAAGTGATACTAAAAGCAACCTTTAGACTTAAAAACTAGCTTGAAATCATGCTTTTATCTATATTTTCATAAATAAGAGAGCTGGACAGGTTTATGCTTGATTTAAGTGTTTTTGTGCAGGTTTTAAGGTGAATTTGGTGAAAGAAGTGAAGAAGGAGAGAGATGACATTAGAAAAGACAAGAAAGAGTGCAAAAGGAGAAGTCGAAAGCACCGCTCAGCGGCATTTTACCGCTGAGCGGCACTCAGGAGGTTGCGGGAGTCACGCTGAGGGGCAAACTGGCCGCTGAGGGGAAGAAAAGTGAAGCGTAGTTACCGCTGAGCGGTATTTACCGCTGAGCGGCACTTTTTGGGCTTGGGCTTTTGTAATCTTTTGTAACTCTAAATTAGTATATAAGGGCTTGCACGTCCTAGAATTAGTATCTTTGGCAGAAACGAGGCAAACACTCTCTCTTCCACCCCTTTGAAGGAGGATCTTGGATGCTCAGGCTACCTCTTCACCTTTATTGGGTTTATTCTTTCATTCTTTCATTGTTCATCTAGGTTCACCATGAATATGGTGAACTAAACCTTGTATGTTTGTTGGGGAATCAATGTAATCTCTTGAAACTCTCATATATGGAATCTTTGCTTGCATCTTTTAATTAAGACTTATGCTTTCTTTCATCATTAGTTAGGGTTTTTCCTCTTTGCTCAATGCTTGCATAGTTTAACTCATTCCATGCATGATTATTGGTTTTGTCGATACGGGCACGTACGGGGAAGTCTAGATCCGGGGAATTTCTCCCAATATTATACTGACAATATTATATTGGTTGTCGTTAAGCTCCTGCACTTATGAACTAATCATTAGGAATGCTAGGAATTGTATGAACTCGTGATTAGGGAGAAGCCATCTAGAATGGTACTTTAGAGAGTGGCATTAACAATGATGATTTGAATGTTGAATTCCTAAAATATATGAGAGTGGATGAGATGAAATTGACCCCCAACAACATATTCATTCATATATTTCATTGAAAGTGTTTATCTTTTGTCTTTGTGATGAATCATTATTTTCTTCACTTCACTTAGTTTATTGTACTAAAATTAATCAGGAAATTGTGCTTAATTATCCAATATTTTCCCGTTTTTCCTAATTGTGCTGAATTTGATCAGAAATTCTTATTTTACTTAATTTGAATTATCTGAGCTAATTATTTTCATTATTGATTACAGGAAAATTTTGGGAAATAGAAATTAGGACATTTGAAAGATGTAAAGATCCTGGAGACTTCAAGAGAAATTGCAGTTTGATTTGGCTAAAACAAAGCACCTTCAACTCATTTTATTTTGGGAGAAACAACTTAATTTCTTGATTAATCTCCTAGCATGTCACGGCCACAACATGAAGAGAGTAATCTTCAAAGTTTGTTGATTTTATTATTGTGGGAAGAGGGTGGACAATACATTTACAGCCAGCAAAATAGAAGAGCACATGTGAAGCAAAGAAATGAAATCAAGGGAGAGAATGAGTGTACACGTTGGAAATGGACAGCCATGATTTCTCTATTTTAATTTTGGTACATGATGTACATGATTTGGAAGTGAAATTCAGAAACAAATGTATGTAGCACATGAGGAAGGAGATCTTAGTGTAGTTTAGGATAGAAGCCACTGCCTGGAGGAGGCTCTTGCCTCTTCCTCTTTCAAATAACTCTCTCCGTTTTCATTTCTAGTGCACAAATGTAAAATTTTATTTCTGAAACGTGTAGTGTAATAGAAGTGTTTCACGGTTGCTCATTTCCTTTTCATTTTCATTTTCTTTCCAAGTGTTGAATTTTAATTTCAAGTATTGAATCTTTTGGTCAATTTTATTTTCAGTCAAGTGATTTTATTTTATTGTCTATTTATTTTACCGTCTATTGTTACGTTTTATGCATGTTTACAGTTCTAGCATTTTAATTTCAACCACTGCGTAATTTTCCATTTTTTGTTTTTACCATTTTTTACCGTTTATTTTTATTGTCTTTAAAATTTATTTCAAACGTTTTTAAATTCAGTTGTGTTTAATTTCCAATTTTAAATTTTATTTACCGCGTAAAATATCAACAAACCCACCCATTTCGTGTAAAAATCTGAGACTGAACCACTAAAATTGGTCCTTGAGAGACGACCTAGGAGTCACCTCCTAGTCTATACTGCATTAATTTCGTGCAATCAACTTTTGTGAGCGGTGCGACCCGTTCATCAAAATGGCGCCGTTGCCGGGGACCGACCAAAGACGGTTTGGTTTTAGATTCTTGTTGTGTAAATTTTTGTTCTGTTAATATGTGTCTTTTGTGTGTTTTGTCTTTTGTATTTTTGTAGGCGACAACGACACCTTCATCAAATTTTGGCGGCGTTGTCACTTCAGATCCAGGTTTTTGTTTTAGATTTTTACTGTGTTAATATATATTGTGTATATATGTGTTTAATTGTGCTATGTTCTGTATTTAGTTGTTATTAAAAAAAATTGAAAATTAAAAAAAAAAAAATTAATTAAAAATTTTTACTATTGATGTTCTGTCTTGTGTGTGCTTGTAGCATGTATAAATGTGTTTTGTTTTATCTGATTCGTAATTTTTAGTTTTTAGTTTTTACTTTTTATTTTTCCATGTCTACCTATTTTAATGTTGTGAATAATGCTTATTCTGCCAATGTCTGTGATTATGATTCTTATTCTGCATATTACTTTGATTTTAAATCTGCTGATTTTTATGATGAGAACAATATGTTCCATCATCCAATTTCTGAGAGCTCTCTTTGGGAGCCAGTTCCACAATATGAGAGTCAGCAGTATGATTCTCCTGCTCAAATAGCTCCTCAGCCTTCTACTTCTGAACCTACATTAAAGGAGTTACTAGAGCAGATGACAATGCAGAACATTCAGTTTCAGAAAGGGAACATGCAGTTCAAGCAAGAGAGCATGGAAACTCAAGCTGCCATGCAGAATCTGAGTGATCAGATCAGGCAGATGGCCACTCTTGCACCTGAGGAGACTGATGAAAATTTTGGGGACCCGGAAGAAGTAAGCAGTAATCCTGAACCAGGTAGACCACCTTCACCTTCCCACACTCTAGAAATCTTCAAGGAAGAGGAGGTAAGCATACCACAATTTGATTATTATGTTGATTGTGATGATGATCGGTATGCTAATGACTATATTCTTGCTGAGTCTGATTTTAATTTTTCCTCTGTGCATGAAGAGAACCGCTTTTTACTATCACATTCGAATGGTTATTCTTCATGCACTGAACATGAATCTGAATCTATGATTAATATTGCATGCAATTTAGAAATTGATTCATGTTATGAGGATTTATCTAAGGCTCAGTATGATGAATTGGGATTGGGTGTTATACCTCTGCATAACATCTCTTTGGAACCACATTGCACTAACCATGTTGCAGGAGGTGTACATGTATTGCATCAACAAACACCCACAATTGAAGACAAAGGTGCAAGCTTACAAAACGGTTTGAAAATCAATTGGCACCTGTTGAACCCAATCATCAACAATTTTTTCTGCTTAGATCCAGCGATGGAAGACATTTCATTGCGAGATCAAATCTGGAGGATGAAGCAGTTCCTCCTCAAAACTTCCGTGCTGGATCATGAAATGGAAAACCTCTCCCTACATGTCCAAAATTGGCAACTGCCACCCTGACCAGGGGAGTTTTCTTTTTCTTTCTTCCCCGTTTTCCTACTTTTATTGCATTTGTCCTTTATCTGTTCAGTGTTTTAACTGATGATCTTATGCTTAGAACACGTTTAGGACAGTGTAGTTTAAGTGTGGTCTTGGGGGAGATTCTGATTTTTGTTTTTCTTATAAGTTTGTTTTTCCCTTTTCTTCTTAGTTTTCGAATTGTTATCTTTAAAAAAAAAAAAAATTTAAAAAAAAAAAAAAAAAAATTATTCTGTTGTGATAAAATATTTTGTTTTAAGCATGCCAAATCTTTATTCCGATATGTATATTTATTTCTTAGTTTTCCAGTTGTTATCCCTTAAAAACAACATAAAAAAAAAAAAAAAAAAAAAAACATTTTCAAAAAATTGTTTTGCGTGTAGTCCATAATTGCTCGGCCCTCAATTTCTTATTATTTCATACCAATATTTCATTAAAAAAATTTTCACTTCAGATCTCATTTATTTTCCTTATTTTCCTTCACTGTAAATACAATTTCTTAGTTGTTTTTCATACAGATCTTTGATTGCAAATTTTTAGACTAAGAAAATATTTCATTCATCAATGCAAAAATTACAGTAATGGAGAAAAAGGATTGAACAGATCTGAAAATAAAATTGCAGTTGATATATGAAATTAAAAGATGTTCGGGGGTCGATCTTTAGTGATCGTTAATATTACAAACCAAATAAAAAAACAAAAACATCATAAAAACAACAAAAATATAATTGTTCAGATTACATGCCTTGTCCATATTCTGGCCACACTCGGCCAACAAAAACATAAAAATAAAAAAAATAAAAAAAAAATAACATAAAACATTAAAACTGGAAGAATTCTCGAGCTGGTTGTGGTGGTCTAAGGGAGAGCTCCGTTGAGGGAGCTCTGGTTCGAAAAGTCACGAGCGGAGGCTTTGGTGGAGGAATTTCTCGTTCATTTCTGTCGTCATCGATGATGATCGGAACTGGAAACAGATTCAGCAGCCTCGGTGCCCTCATAATCACCCAGTTGTTTTCTTTCAAACAAAAAAAAAAACAAAATAATAAATAAAAAAATAAAAAATAAAAATAACTTGTGTTAATAATAGAAGAGGAAGTGAAAAAATTTCAATGGAGGTATGATGAGAGTTCTTACCGTACATGTATAGCGGCAGTTGTGAAAAGAGAGTGCCTGTGGGGTCTATCTCCGCTTGCCAGCGCCTGACCCGATTGCCATGGTTGTTAAACCAGCAGTGCACGTTGTATTCAGTGGCTTCGCCGAAGGTCCTTAGTCGAGACGCGATCTCGACGACTTGCGCTCGGCTTGGGTGTGTGACCCCATAGTTGTAGATTTTGGTCATCATCGTGATCTGATCATCTGTAGGACGCCATCGTTGACTGGTATATCTCTCTGATTCCATATCACTCATCCTTCCTCTCGTAATATACAAATACATAAATAAAAAATAAATACATATAAAAAGAACAAAAACAAGAAAAAAAAAGCATAACATAAAAAAAAAAAAAAAAAAAAACATAAAAACATTAGATTCTTAATTCAGTGTTTTCTTTATTTGTTCTTGTTTCCTTTCAGATTTATTTTGTCCAGTCATGCTTTAATGTTTCAGTTTTTGGTCTCAGATCTGTTTCACGGTCCTCGCAAAGGGTCCTAAACGGATCTATGTCCAGTTGTCCGGTTGTTCTTGTCCATATTGTTCTTGTATATTATGTTTATGTGTTTATTTAGTTTTAAGTGGGGTACGTGGCATTGTTCTACCCGATTGTCTCTGCAATACCTTCAATCGAAGGGAGATTAACGTCTGGTTTCCAGCCGATATACCCCTTAAGTTTTTAGACAGTTGTGTTTTATGTGTTTAAGAGTTTTCAGTTTCAAAAATATGAAAAAAAATTGAAAAGGAGAAGATAGATCGGGCAGGGGGAGAGGACAAGTATTGCAGCAAAGAAAATAAATAACAGGAAAGCAGGACAAGGGAGAGGGAAAGAGAACAAGCAGAGAAAAATAAAGAGAGCAGGGCAGAAAAAGGAAATACTGAAAGGGAAAGACTGGAAGGCAGGAAAAGTAAAAAACAGCAGAAAAAGCCGAAAGAAAGGAGATCCAAGGTGCAGATGACTTACCCGGAGTAGTAGGGCTTACAGAAGCTTGACGCAGATCTCAGAATCTTCGAAGGCGCTGAGGCAGAGGCTCCTCACAGATCCAGACGCTCGAGAGAGAGTAGAGAGCAGAGAGAGCAGAGAGAGAGCAGAGAGAGCAGAGAAGAGAGGAGAGCGGGGAGAGATTAGAGAGAAGAGAGGAGTAGAGAGAGAGCAGGGAATTCAGAAATGTTGCTCGACGCTGAGGAGGTACCCTTTTATAGCCAAAAATTCTGTCACTGTAGCAACAGTTTCGGTCTTTGCCACCGAGACTGTTGTCACAGTACCGGTCTCCTTTTTCAAAAAAAAAAAAAAATAATAATAATAATAATAAAATAAAATAAAATAAAATGAAAAAAATTATTAGCATCTACTGATGGATGCTAGGTGTTTTAGACATCTGCTGATGGATGTCCCTGATAACATCTGCTGATGGATGTTACTGAAAATTTCTTCCCATTTTTCTACTTTTACTGCACATGTCTATATTATTTGACTGCTCTGAAGTTGATCATCTGATGATTGTAACACACTGAGGACATTGTGTGATTTAAGTGTGGTCTACTGGGAAGAAATTCTGATTTTTCTGATTTTTCTGTTAGATTGTATTTTGTGTGTTAAATTTTTTGTTTTTGAGTGTTAATTTTTTCTGTTTTAAGTTATTTTTATCGAGTTTTGTGTGCAATAAATTTTACATTTTTCTCTTGATTTCTGGATGATGTTTAAGTTGTAGATTTTTCCTTCACTTACTTAATACTTATGGTTTGAAATCCTTGCTTTTCTCTGCTTGGAAGATGATTATAATGTTTGAGAGGTTGATTTGATTGTGACGAATACCCTGTGTGAGATTTGAGCCACTTAATTTTCTTTCTTGTGTGTGATATGTATCTTGAATGCTTGCACATATGCCTTGGCTTGATTTTTTTTTGATATACTTGATTGATATGCATGTTCAGACGTGATAAAGGCAATTTTTGTTCTTGAGCCTCTTTAGCCAAATAAGCCTACCTTGTTATTATCCTTTGATAACCCCTTTGAGCCTATACTGTATATATTTCTTTGTGTTGAAGCTCATACACTGATCCTAAGTGAAAAATAAATGATTACCTTAACCTTAGGAAAGTCTGGAGCTATAGAAGTATTTTGTGAATAAGTGTGGTCTCCTTGGGAATTCTGATGAATTGGCTAGTTGGTTCCTCATCATGTTTTGAAATGATAAGTTATATCCTGTTGTGTGATAAAAAAAAAAAAAAAAAGAAAGAAAAAAAAGAGAAAGCAAGAAGACAGGATGAGAAAAAATGATGAGAAAAAGAAAAAAAAATTGAAAAATAATTTTTGTGAATAATGGAGTCGAGAAGAGGATTGAATTAGAGGTTTGGGTGAGATTTCACTGTGTTTACATTTTTTCCTAGTGCACCTCTATTTCTTCTGAGCTATAGCTACTTATCCAAATTTATCCTCCCCCTGTCCTTGGCCCCATTACAACCCAGTAAAGACCTTTTGATCTGAACATGCATATGTTTTAAGTGTTGATATTATAAGCTTGCCAAGTCTACTTGTGTTTGTTTTCTTGAGTGCATTGAGTTGAAACTGTATACCCTAGACACTTGAGAGAAACACTGTGAGTGCATCTGTGAGGTTTTGTTATTTTTGAATCACCTCTTGAACTGATTAATTATTTTTACCATGTTTTGAATTGCTTGGATTAATTTCTGTGAGTATATGCTTTCCTTGATTTTGTGTTGGATATTATCTACATCATTTCTCTGTCCAGATTTCTTGAGAACTGTGTAAATTCTGTTTATTTTCTCTTGAGTCTTTCTTTTCTGCGTGTTGAGAGTGTGTCACCTTCCTAGATGTCCTTTGAACCATTCCCTGATTTACGTCTTAAATTTTGCCCAGGAGTGCAAAAGACTAAGTGTGGTCTATTTTGATGAATCATTATTTTCTTCACTTCACTTAGTTTATTGTACTAAAATTAATCAGGAAATTGTGCTTAATTATCCAATATTTTCCCGTTTTTCCTAATTGTGCTGAATTTGATCAGAAATTCTTATTTTACTTAATTTGAATTATCTGAGCTAATTATTTTCATTATTGATTACAGGAAAATTTTGGGAAATAGAAATTAGGACATTTGAAAGATGTAAAGATCCTGGAGACTTCAAGAGAAATTGCAGTTTGATTTGGCTAAAACAAAGCACCTTCAACTCATTTTATTTTGGGAGAAACAACTTAATTTCTTGATTAATCTCCTAGCATGTCACGGCCACAACATGAAGAGAGTAATCTTCAAAGTTTGTTGATTTTATTATTGTGGGAAGAGGGTGGACAATACATTTACAGCCAGCAAAATAGAAGAGCACATGTGAAGCAAAGAAATGAAATCAAGGGAGAGAATGAGTGTACACGTTGGAAATGGACAGCCATGATTTCTCTATTTTAATTTTGGTACATGATGTACATGATTTGGAAGTGAAATTCAGAAACAAATGTATGTAGCACATGAGGAAGGAGATCTTAGTGTAGTTTAGGATAGAAGCCACTGCCTGGAGGAGGCTCTTGCCTCTTCCTCTTTCAAATAACTCTCTCCATTTTCATTTCTAGTGCACAAATGTAAAATTTTATTTCTGAAACGTGTAGTGTAATAGAAGTGTTTCACGGTTGCTCATTTCCTTTTCATTTTCATTTTCTTTCCAAGTGTTGAATTTTAATTTCAAGTATTGAATCTTTTGGTCAATTTTATTTTCAGTCAAGTGATTTTATTTTATTGTCTATTTATTTTACCGTCTATTGTTACGTTTTATGCATGTTTACAGTTCTAGCAT
This sequence comes from Vigna nakashimae, assembly GCA_034642375.1. Lineage (NCBI taxonomy): Eukaryota > Viridiplantae > Streptophyta > Magnoliopsida > Fabales > Fabaceae > Vigna > Vigna nakashimae. The sequence continues at coordinate 23,254,253 of CM067759.1, forward strand.
TTTAATTTCAACCACTGCGTAATTTTCCATTTTTCGTTTTTACCATTTTTTACCGTTTATTTTTATTGTCTTTAAAATTTATTTCAAACGTTTTTAAATTCAGTTGTGTTTAATTTCCAATTTTAAATTTTATTTACCGCGTAAAATATCAACAAACCCACCCATTTCGTGTAAAAATTTGAGACTGAACCACTAAAATTGGTCCTTGAGAGACGACCTAGGAGTCACCTCCTAGTCTATACTGCATTAATTTCGTGCAATCAACTTTTGTGAGCGGTGCGACCCGTTCATCACTTTGCCATTGATCAAACTTCATGCATACATGTTTATTTTTTGTCTTGCATATTAAAATCCAAATATTTCGTTTGTAAGTCCTAGCTAATCAACAAATCACATAACTAAACTAGGCCGTGAGTCCTTTGGGAAGAACGATACTTGGTCTTACCAAGTTTATTACTTGAACGATTCGGTCATACTTGCCGATTGTGAAACAAGTTTGTGACATCATATTTTGGTGATCATAAATTTGTCCATCACTACCCATGGAATTTGGGAAGACTCTTGATCAGATCATATATCCAGTCTTGAGAATCTGTCATCTCCTCTATTGTAGTGCAAAACTTGTCTCAGACCTGGACTTCCACTTCAAACAAAGATTAAACCAAACATATAGAAACATAACATGGGGGAAAACCATTATTTACGTAATTTGAAACTTCCAGAAACAACAACTAAATGCACAAAATACAAAAAATGATAAAAATCTAAAAACACAAAAATCGATAAAAGAAGTAAACCCAAACAAGACTAACTAAACATCCTAAAACACATCACACAACACAACACTAACACAACAAAAGACACTAACACAACAAAAGACCTAAGACTGAACCGTTGGTCCCCGGGAACGGCGCCATTTTGATGAGAGGGTCGCACCTCCCACAAAAGTTGTGCATAAAAGAATGCAGTATAGTACTAGGCAGTGACTCCTAGGTTGTCTCTCAAGGACCAATTTGGGTTCGAGTCTCAGATCAAACACGTAGTGGGGGGGTTGGTGAAGAGTTTGTGAATGCGGATGAACTTAAATAAAAATGGAAATTAAATACAACCAAACATAATTGAAAACACTGAAATAAATGAACAACGCGTGAAAACCGAACGGTCCTACAGATTACTGAACGGTTCTAAAACAAGTGGAGAAATTGAAAATGCAATAAAGAAATCTAAAACTCATCTACGTAAATTAAAATATTCAATGCAAAAAAAACTAGAAGGCAATTGAAAGCAGCACATAAATCACCAACGCATAAGCTAAATGAAGTTGTAAAATAATAAAACCCATCTTCCATTATGATGAACATTAAAGACGCAATTGATGCAGCCCGTGACAACACATCTACACATCTCCGAAAATGAAAATGCTTTCAATACATATATATATATATATATATATATATATATATATATATATATAAATAAGGAAAGTTTTGTTCTGCGTGAATAAAAGAAATGAAACAACGTGTGTGCTTGGCTTCTAGGAAAAGAAATGAATTAGCTTTTTGTGCTTCCGAGATCTTGGACTTTAAAAGAAAGAAAAACCATACTAATATATAAAATCACCGCATCCTATTCTCTAAAAAAAATGAAATGAAAGCATCGTTCTTCTCCATTGAAATCAGCACTTGTTTCTCTTAAAAGAAAATGAAAGCTAAATGTTGATAAAAAGGGAATCCCATCCAGAGCCTAACCGTGTGCACCGCTGCCCCCAAAGAAGGATGAAATGCTATCCCTAAAATAATAAAATCATCATCCTCTTCTTCTCCGTGACGGCTGGACCATCTGCTACCCCTATCCTCTCACTGTCTCCGTGCACTCCTCTTTTCAAGCCAAAAATCCATTCTTTGTTTTTATCACCAGGTGATAACAGTTGAAATGGCCGCTGAGGGGAAGAAAGAAGACGCGCAATCACCGCTGAGCGGTAAATACCGCTGAGCGGCACTTTATGGGCTTGGGCTTTTGTAATCTTTTGTAACTCTAGATTAGTATATAAGGGCTTGCACACCCTTGGGATTAGTATCTTTGGCAGAAACGAAGTAAACTCTCTCTCTTCCACCCCTTTGAAGGAGGATCTTGGATGCTCAGGCTACCTCTTCACCTTTATTGGGTTTATTCTTTCATTCTTTCATTGTTATTCATCTAGGTTCACCATGAATATGGTGAACTAAACCTTGTATGTTTGTTGGGGAATCAATGTAATCTCTTGAAGCTCTCATATATGGAATTTGTTGAGTACATCTTTTAAGTAAGACATATGCTTTCTTTCATCATTAGTTAGGGTTTTTCCTCTTTGCTCAATGCTTGCATTGTTTAACTCATTCTAATGCATGATTATTGGTTTTGTCGATACGGACACGTACGGGGAAGTCTAGATCCGGGGAATTTCTCCCAATATTATACTGACAATATTTTATTGGTTGCCTTTAAGCTCCTGCACTCATGAACTAATCATTAGGAATGCTAGGAATTGTATGAACTATTTGATTAGGGAGAAGCCATCTAGAATGGTACATTAGAGAGTGGCATTAACAATGATGATTTGAATGTTGAATTCCTAAAATATATCAGAGTGGATGAGATGAAATTGACCCCCAACAACATATTCATTCATATAATTCATTGAAAGTGTTTATCTTTTGTCTTTGCCATTGATCAATTTCATGCATACATGTTTATTTTCGTCCTTGCATATTAAACTTTGAATATTTCGTTTGTAAGTCCTAGCTAATCAACAAATCACATAACTAAACTAGGCCGTGAGTCCTTTGGGAAGAACGATACTTGGTCTTACCAAGTTTATTACTTGAACGATTCGGTCATACTTGCCGATTGTGAAACAAGTTTGTGACATCATATTTTGGTGCTTACAAATTTGTCCATCAAGTTTTTGGCGCCGTTGCCGGGGACTCGTGGTTTAACTGGTTAATTTGTGTGATTATTGATTATCTTTGACTTTAATTTTGAATATCTGTTTTTCTGTTATTATTTTATTTTATCTTTTTAGGTTAGATTTTATTTTATCTTATTTTTTTATTAGATTTTATTTTATCTTTATCTTTTAGATTAGTTTAGATTTTATTTTATCTTTTAGGATTAGATTTTATTTTATTTTATCTTTTATCTTTCTATCTTCTAAATCTTTTATCTTCTTATCTTCTGAATCTTTTATTTTTTTATCTTTTGAATTTATATCTTCTTTTATATCTTTTTGTGCTAACAAATCTTTTCTAGGGTTTTGTTTTCTTGTGCATGCAGGAAGCAATTCGAACTAGAAGTAAGAAAACAACAGAACCACTTCTTGAAGGTCTAGAAGACAGTAGAAGGAGGAGAAGAATCAGAACGTCTAGAGAACTTTTCCCTTCTCCAGAAACTCTCTTGCAATCATCACCACAAGGTTCTGTTCATAGCACAGGAAGTATGGAGGGCAATAATGTTAGAAGAACTCTTGCAGATTACACTAATCTTGCTGGACCTCAGCACTTCAACAGCATAGCTAGACCTAGAGTCAATGCAGCCAACATGGAGGTCAAACCAGCACTGATTCAACTGGTGAAGAGTAATCAATTTAATGGGTTATCTCATGAAAGCCCATATGAGCACCTCACAACCTTTAATGAGATTTGCAACACAGTCAAGATTAATGGGGTGCCAGACGAAGCAATCAAACTTAGCTTGTTTCCTTTCTCATTGGGAGGCAATGCTAAGCTTTGGTTGAACTCTTTTCCAGAAGAAAGTTTCACAGAGTGGGAAGCAGTGGTTACAAAATTCTTAAATAAATACTTCCCACAATCTAAGGTGACTAAAGGAAAGCAAGAGATTTCTTCATTCAAGCAGGGCATGGAAGAATCACTGGGACATGCATGGGACAGGTACAAAAGCTTATTACGTAAAACTCCCACGCATGGCTTTGAAGATCAAGAAGTAGTCCTAACTTTCCTTGGAGGGCTTGGTTCACAAACCAAGATGATGCTGGATGCCTCAGCTGGAGGCAATATCAAATGGAAGACTCCAGAGGAAGCAACTGAAATCATTGAAAATATGGCTACAAGTGATAATGAGCTGCACAATGAAAGAGGCGCCCCTATGCAACAGAAAGGGGTTCTTCAACTACAAACCCATGATGCCTTGCTAGCCCAGAATAAAATTCTAACTCAACAGTTGGAAACTCTGACCAAAACTCTTGCTTCATTACCTAAAGAGTTAAAATCTGCTGGACAGGTACAAACCCAGTTGTGCGAATTATGTGGGGGTGATCACATCAATGGCCAATGTGCTTTTCCTGTGGAAGCCGTGGAGGATGTTAATCAATATAATAAGCAGCAGCAGCAACCAACCATGTGGCAACAATTATCTATGCTCAATGAAAGATCTACAAGGTTGGAAGAAACTCTTCAGCAATTCATACAGAAAACTGAATCTTCTCAAAAGAGCATTGAAGCTGCTATAAAGAATTTGGAGATTCAGATGGGTCAGATTACCAAGCAATTGGAAGAAAGACCACACAAAAACTTTGGGGCTAATACTGAGGTTAACCCTAGAGAAGAATGCAAAGTGGTCAAGAGTGTGAATGAAGAGATTATTGAGTTAGAAGAAGATGAAACAGAAGAGAGAAGAGAAGAAGAAAGAAAGGACATTTTGCCTTTTCCAACAAATCAGGAGAAACCAATGGATTTCACAGATTTATTCAGAATGGTTGATAATGAAGCTCCTTGGGAACAAATTCTACAAAAAATAGCAGTTTACACAAAATCTGAAGAAGGAACCTCTACAAAAAGAAGACGTAGAGATGATGAGGAAGAAAAGTGTGTAACTGTTAAGAAAGAATCATTCCCACCAAAAGCAGCAGATCCAGGTAGTTTTTCTATCCCTTGTACTATAGGGAAGAAAAAGGTAAAGAAAGCTCTCCTTGACTTAGGCTCAAGTGTTAACTTGATGCCTTATTCTCTATTGGAGCAAATTGGCCATGTTAAAATAAAACCTGTAAAGGTTAATTTGGTAATGGCTGATGGATCTTCAAAGGAGCCATGTGGGATTGCAGAAGACATTGTAGTTTGTGTTGGCAAACTTCAGTTTTTGGCAGACTTTGTGGTGATGAAGATGGAGAACGAAAAGATACCCTTCATACTGGGAAGACCGTTTATGAAAACGGCCAGGGCTATCATAGATGTTAATGAGGGTATAGTGGTGCTCCAGGACAGAGAGGAGAGAGTGGTGGTGGATGTGTTCAAAGATGAGATACAAGCAAAGGAGGAAGAGGCCAGTTATAAAGCTGCATTTCGAGATGCACCCATAACTAGAGGTAAAAATGAAAATCTTAAGGTTTCTGATAACCATTGTTTGTATTTTCAGGTACCCAAGGTAGAGGAAATTGGAAAAGGAGAAGAAGTTCCTAGAGACTGGAAGAAAAGAGGACTCCAACTTGGCACACCTGTAAGACTCAAGAACAAGTTGTGGGTTATAAAAGGCTTTAAAGAAGAGGAGATGATAGAGATAGAGTCTCCATATTCTAGAGAATCTAAGACAGTCCAAAGGAAGCAGTTGAAAGGTTGGTGGAAGGACAACATCAACCATAAAGAAGATGGAACATGAGCTTTAACAGGGTCAAGCTAGTGACGTTAAAGAAGCGCTTGCTGGGAGGCAACCCAGTGGATTTACAAACTTTTTATTTGATTTGGTTTTGTAATTTGTAATTTGTGAACATTATGCTGGACATTATTTTGTTGGATCTAGCATCTACTGAAGGATGCTAGGTGGTTAAGTATCTACTGAAGGATACTAAGTTTGTAACACCTACTGATGGGTGTTGGTGAGAAGATTTTGCACCTACTGATGGGTGCTGGTAAGTTTGAAACACCTACTGAGGGGTGTTGGTGGATTTTGGGTCAGGCTCGTGACGTTAAACAAGCGCTACCTGGGAGGCAACCCAGTTGATTGATTGTTTTTGTTTGTTTTATTTTAATTAGGGTTTGCATAAGCATTTTTAACATTGAATTGCAGGGAACATATGAGGGGTATGCTAGGAAGGCACGTAAGTCAAGAAAAGAAGGAGAAGGGCACATCACGAAAGTGCCGCTGAGCGGCATTTACCGCTGAGCGGTACTATCGCAGATGGGCTTAAGTTCCCCTTAGCGGAACCCGAGCCCATTGGGGTATTTTTAAACCCTAAGCTGCGCGTTTTTACATTCTTTCAAGCCCTTCTCTGCACAAACACTTCCACATATCTTCTCTTAGGTTTCCCACATCTTTTTACTCTTCCCTCTTAGAAAAATTTCTCTTCCACTCACTTTTTCACTAGTGTGCCATCAAAGTTTGGGGTTGGAAGAGAGCATTCTAATTTGGAAGCATTCTCATATCATCTAGTATCTCCACCCAAGTAAGTAAAATGCATTTTGTCATTCTAGGGTTCTTGAATTTGAATGTGATTGTCAAAGCATGAATATTTAGGGGTTTTGATTTCTATGCATGATTTGATGATATATTTGATGTTTGAACCGATTAAACTGCTTGATTATGAACTGGAAAACTGAAAATTGCATTTGGGTGGAGTTAGGACAGTTTTAAAAAGAGATTTGCAAAAATCTGCAGGTCACCGCTGAGCGGCATTTACCGCTGAGCGGCATGGTTACGACTGTCGCGGTCATACAAATTTGATGTGCAGAAATTAATGCAGTATAACTAGGATTTGACTCCTAGGTCGTCTCTCAAGGACCAATTTGAGTGGTTCAGTCTTAGATTTATCACGAAGTGGGGGGGTTTGTAAATGGTTTTTGGTTACGGAAAATAAAATTGGAAATTGGAAATAAAACAACAAAAAAAAAATTTAAAATAAATTAAAACTGGGATTTAAACACAACTAAATTTAAAACGCTGAAATAAAATTTAACCACGGTAAAAACTGAACGGTAAAAAAAAATGGTAAAAATAGACAATGGAAAAATTACAGTGTTGGAAATTAAAACACAGAACAGTAAATACGCAGAAGACAAAACAACAGTGTAATTAAAATTTACCCAAAGCATCAGTGAAAATGAACTGTAAAAACAACGTTGAAAATAAACCGAACGAAAAAATTACATTGACTGAATTTAACGGTTCAGAAAATAGTATACACTAAAATAAAACAGATAACAAAATAAAACACTTAAATGAAATTGGAATTCACGAAGATTAACACTAATAAAATTCTTGAACAGTACAAAATGAAATGACCAAACTGTGAAAACTTTTATTGAACTACACACTTTAGAAATCAAACTACAATTGTGCACAGAGATGGGAAACTGAGAAACTGAGAGAGAAAGAGCTCCTGGAAGGAGAAAGAACCGTGCCCCTTCCAGGCCTCCATGGCCGTCCCCTACTACTCTCCACTACCTCCTCTTTTATACACTCAGGGCACCACCTTTTCAATTTTGGAATTGAGAGACATGCTTGTCTCTGTGTGTCCTTCCACCCGTGAGTCTCTACTATTACATTCTTTAAATTATTCTCCCATTAATAGCTTCTTTCATATTTAGGTAGGCCCCTCCATTCTCGGTTCATCTTCTCAAACTCCCTAGGTGCAGTCTCCTCCCGTGACACCATTCTCCAACTCAATCAACAAACGTGCTACTCTCCACCAAAAAGCATTTCTCCTCCCTCATCCATTCTCCGTGATTTCACTGCACACACCCAACCTCTTCTCCCTCTGGACGTGCTTGTCCTTTTCCTCCAAAAGTAAATCCCGTGAGCTGCTGGACGTGACCTGCTTCCAGCTCCAGCTTCCTAAAGCAAAATGAATTAGTTTCTCCTTTTAGAAGAAAGCAAAAACGCGCACTGCACTGGACGGTGCTGCTGCCACTTTGCGTGCGCTGCCTCTGCATCCAAACTCCGTGCACACCATTATCTCCCACTCGGTTGCAGGCTTTTGAGGATGTAGCTGGATAGTGAAGGCAGCTGGTTCTGCAAAAGTTCAATCACCGTGAGCTCCTCTCCCTCTGCATACATCTTCTCCAACGTGCTGGACTGATGGAGGTTGCTGGACTGGGAAACTGAGAGTGGCGGCTGGAGTTTGAAGCTTGCTGGACTTGCAACCAAGCTGGATGCTTGAAGCTGCTGCTGGTGTTTGCGCAGGCCGTGAGCTTTGCCAAATGAAGATCCAAATCTAAAAGTTTGTGTGTGGTGTGGAAGAGATGGAGAGTTAAAGAAAATCTGCACTCCAAGCCTCTCAAAAGCCGTGACCTTCCATAGGTGGTGGCTGCTCTTCTTCATTCCAGTCAGTAACTGCAGCACCGTGAGTGATCTTGGAGAAATGGAGTTGCTATACGGAGGTGTGCTGGATGTGGTGAAGGTGTTTTCAGCGCTTCATCCTCTCCAAACTCTATTCAGCCATGGAGCCTGGAGCTCTTGCTGCACCACTTCTCTGCTCAAACTCCAGCTATGAAGTTGCTGTAGCTGGAAACGTGAGGTGTTTCTGCTGGTACAACCGTGTGAAATTTAAAGCCATTTTGCTGGTGGTCCCCTTCTTTGTCCCCTTTAGCATCTTGTAAATTCCCCTTTTTTTGCCTTGCTGAGCTTAATGCCGTGTGTGGTGTGTTCCAGCAAGTTTATTCATTTTGCAAAACTTTCCCACTTCCACGTGGAGATGGTTTCCTCCATTCACTTCTTTATTCCATTATATTGCCTTATTGCACCATGCTGAGAAAACCGTGGCTACCATTTGGAACGTGACAGTGCCTTCTTTCCATTTTTATTAAACAAAGAATGATTCCAAGCCAATAAATTTTTGTAAGAGCCGTGTGACATTATTGTTCCAGTAATGATATGTGCTTGCTTCTCAAAGTGAAGGTTTCTTAACTTCAAGAATTGGATGACATGGTTTGCCAATTGAGTGAACCACTTTATTTCCATCAACCAATCAAAATCAAAATATCCACAATTTTTTTCCTTGCTTCAACACGCAAAATAAATCATTGGAGCGTAGCATCTCCCAATTAAATAACACCGTGTACAAATGAATGTTTTTCAAATATCCCAAAATATTATCCAACAATTTTCCTGTAAATAATTAATCTCAGATAATTCAAATTAATTAAAATTAGAATTACTGGTCAATTTAATCACAATTAGTGAAAAGAGGAAAATATCAGACATTTTAGCACAATTCCCTGATTAATTCTATTAAAATAAACTAAGTGAAGTGAAGAAAATATTGATTCATCACGGCACTCTGCCAGATTTTCTTTTTCTGGCTTTTTGCGTGTTTGAATGTGGCACTGGTGGCGCTGAGGGGAAATTCTGGCCCTCAGCGGTGGTTTAGCTTCGAAAGAAGTTGTGTTCTATGCTTACTAATGATTAACATCATGTTCTGTGGTTTTGTAATTGTATTTGAATGCAGGAATGACATCCTCTTCAGGAAAGAGATTGAAAACCATGGCAACCAAGAGAAAGGAAAAGGAACCAGAGCAACCCCATAATGGCAGGTTCCTCTCTAGGAAACATGAGAAGCACTTTAGGGTGGTTCAGGACAGGAGACTTCTAATGGAGAGAAAGGTTGGAATGATACCTAACTTTGCTCCTCAATTTGGAGAGCAAGTGTTAGGGAATGATTGGGGGAAGCTAGCCACTTATCCAGCACCTGCCAACATAGCTGTAGTTAAGGAATTCTACACCAATGCAAAGAAGATTGGTGATTATCCAGCTGAGAATTATTTGGGCTATGTCAGAGGCCATGCTATCAGGTATGATCCTGATTCCATCAACAACTTCCTGGATACTGTGTGGGCTGGTGAGCAATGTCAGTTTGCTCTTAGCATGGAGGAAGGTGCTGACTTTGAGGATGTTGAGAGAGTACTGTGTATACCTGGAGGACACTTCCAAAGGAATAGATCTGGCTCAGTAGTTAACATTAGGAGGACAGATTTGACTCCTCTTGCAAAGTATTGGATGGCATTTTCTCATGCCAACATTCAGCCATGTTCACATGTGTCAGATATTACTCTCAACAGGGCACTATTCATCTACTGTGCTATCAGAAACTTGAATGTTAATATTGGGCAGGTGATAGCTGATGAGATTAGTGTGTGTGCTAACACCTCAAACAACAAAGCACCACTAGGACATCCTTCCTTGATCACTCACCTTTGCAAGCTAGCTGGGGTGGACACTTCTGTTCCACCATTTGAGAGGCCAAGAAAAGCTATTGATGAGGCCTATTACAGACAGTACTGTGGAGGTGAGGAGGCAGCTCAGCCAGTTCCACCACGCCAGGCTCGTAGAGATAGAGGGCCAGCACAGAGCAGGACATCTGCTGATACTCATGAGGCAGAACCATTCCAGATGAGGGACATGTATATGTCTCTTATAGGAGCTCAGTTGCAGTCCATTCACAGAGGGCAGGTGGCCACGACTGAGATGATAGTGGGGATGTATGATACCCCTCCAGCACACACGTGGACTATGGATGAATTCCATAATGTGGTAGCTTGGCCAGAAGAACCATTACATGGAGGAGCTGAAGCAGCTGAAGCTTCAGCCAGAGATATGGAAGAAGATGAAGTTGAGGAGGAGGATGCATTTGATGATGATGATGATGAGGAAGAGGAGGAAGATACAGAGGACAGCTCAGACTGATGAGGAGCTGAGATAGCATTTACTGATGAATGCTATCATATGATTATGCTTTTGTGGTTTAAGTTTTCCGGACTTATTTGTTTTTGTTTTTAGATTAGGGTTTGATGTACTCTATTGAAAACCTGGTTTCTTATGATGGTTTGCTATTAACTGTGATTGTGTGATAAGTAATGCTTGATGATGCTTATTGATTGATTGATGGTGAGATGATGTGCACATTAAAATGCTTATACAGGTGATTCACAAGCTTTGTGAACAAATGCATGATATCATGATTGTGATTGTGAAATTAAGCAGGATGTGTATGTCTGATAACAGTTGAAAAACTGTTATTTTCATGCTTAAAATTGATACTAAAAGCAACCTTTAGACTTAGAAACTAGCTTGAAATCATGCCTTTTATCTATATTTTCATAAATAAGAGAGCTGGACAGGTTTACGCTTGATTTAAGTGTTTTTGTGCAGGTTTTAAGGTGAATTTAGTGAAAAGAGTGAAGAAGGAGAGAAGTGACATTAGAAAAGACAAGAAAGAGTGCAAAAAGAGAAGACGAAGGCACCGCTGAGCGGCAAACTACCGCTGAGCGGCACTCAAGAGGTGGCGTTGGAACCGCTGAGGGGCAAAATGGCCGCTGAGGGGAAGAAAAGGACGCGCAATCACCGCTGAGCGGTAAATACCGCTGAGCGGCACTTTATGGGCTTGGGCTTTTGTAATCTTTTGTAACTCTAGACTAGTATATAAGGGCTTGCACGTCCTAGAATTAAGTATCTTTGGCAGAAACGAAGTAAACACTCTCTCTTCCACCCCTTTGAAGGAGGATCTTGGATGCTCAGGCTACCTCTTCACCTTTATTGGGTTTATTCTTTCATTCTTTCATTGTTATTCATCTAGGTTCACCATGACGATGGTGAACTAAACCTTGTATGTTTGTTGGGGAATCAATGTAATCTCTTGAAGCTCTCATATATGGATTTGTTGAGTACATCTTTTAAGTAAGACATATGCTTTCTTTCATCATATAGTTAGGGTTTTTCCTCTTTGCTCAATGCTTGCATTGTTTAACTCATTCTAATGCATGATTATTGGTTTTGTCGATACGGACACGTACGGGGAAGTCTAGATCCGGGGAATTTCTCCCAATATTTTACTGACAATATTATATTGGTTGCCTTTAAGCTCCTGCACTCATGAACTAATCATTAGGAATGCTAGGAATTGTATGAACTATTTGATTAGGGAGAAGCCATCTAGAATGGTACATTAGAGAGTGCCATTAACAATGATGATTTGAATGTTGAATTCCTAAAATATATGAGAGTGGATGAGATGAAATTGACCCCCAACAACATATTCATTCATATAATTCATTGAAAGTGTTTATCTTTTGTCTTTTCCATTGATCAATTCATGCATACATGTTTATTTTCGTCTTTGTATATTAAACTTTGAATATTTCGTTTGTAAGTCCTAGCTAATCAACAAATCACATAACTAAACTAGGCCGTGAGTCCTTTGGGAAGAACGATACTTGGTCTTACCAAGTTTATTACTTGAACGATTCGGTCATACTTGCCGATTGTGAAACAAGTTTGTGACATCATATTTTGGTGCTTACAAATTTGTCCATCAATGTCAAATGTGAATGAGCTTATATGTGAGGTTTTGAGCTCCAGAGTTGTTATTGTTGAATGCTATTACTTTGGAAGCTTGAATGACTTTGCCCAGGTTTTCTATGATTGAATCAATTGCTTGTTTTGCATCATGTGATCAAGGCCATCTTTGTTAAACCTTTTTATTGGCCAAATTCATAAAGTTAGCCTACTAAAAGAGAACACTTTGTGTTCTATCCTTTGAACCCTTAGCCTTGAATATACACTGAAAACCCTTGATTGAAAATCTTTACCTTGAGTTAAGTAGAAGATCTTGTGTGGTATTGTTAAATGTTCAAGTTTGGGGTTGTTGGGAAAACATGAAAAAGGAAAAGCATTGAGCTAAGAGCTAAAAAAAAGTAAGAATATGCAAAGAAAAAGAAAAGAAAAGAAAAAGAAGTAAAGCTCAATGCAAATGCAAAGGCAAGTTGGGAATGAATAAGAATAATTGTGTTGTTATGATTCTCTTAACTCAAGGATTTTGTGATCCAGAAAAACCAATTTTCTTGTTAGCCCAGCCACATTATAAGCCATTGAAAAGTCCTTGTGATGATGCATGCTTGTGAATGTTTTTGATTGTGGTAAAATGAAAGGCAAAGTTGATTCATGTGACATTGTGATAGTAGAGTGAATGAGTGAAACACTTTACCTCTTATACACTTGTGTGTTGAGTGAAACACTTTACCTAGTGAGGAAATATTCCATAAGCACATGAACATCCATGCTTAATTGATTGATCATTCATGAAAAATAGCATTTGTTGGAACTTAAATGACTTTGTGAACACTAAAGCATGTGCACATCTTGATTGAACTCTTGGTCATAAGTTTGAGTGAAGTTGTTACTTATCTTGGAAAGAGGATTTTGAATGAGTGAACCATCATGTGAATTGGTTGGAGATGGAGTTACATTTTGTTTGCTTGAGGACAAGCAAAGTTCTAAGTTTGGGGTTGTGATAACAGTTGAAAAACTGTTATTTTCATGCTTAAAAGTGATACTAAAAGCAACCTTTAGACTTAAAAACTAGCTTGAAATCATGCCTTTTATCTATATTTTCATAAATAAGAGAGCTGGACAGGTTTACGCTTGATTTAAGTGTTTTTGTGCAGGTTTTAAGGTGAATTTAGTGAAAAGAGTGAAGAAGGAGAGAAGTGACATTAGAAAAGACAAGAAAGAGTGCAAAAAAAAGAGAAGACGAAGGCACCGCTCAGCGGCAAACTACCGCTGAGCGGCACTCAAGAGGTGGCGTTGGAACCGCTGAGGGGCAAAATGGCCGCTGAGGGGAAGAAAGAAGACGCGCAATCACCGCTGAGCGGTAAATACCGCTGAGCGGCACTTTATGGGCTTGGGCTTTTGTAATCTTTTGTAACTCTAGATTAGTATATAAGGGCTTGCACGTCCTTGGGATTAGTATCTTTGGCAGAAACGAAGTAAACTCTCTCTCTTCCACCCCTTTGAAGGAGGATCTTGGATGCTCAGGCTACCTCTTCACCTTTATTGGGTTTATTCTTTCATTCTTTCATTGTTATTCATCTAGGTTCACCATGAATATGGTGAACTAAACCTTGTATGTTTGTTGGGGAATCAATGTAATCTCTTGAAGCTCTCATATATGGAATTTGTTGAGTACATCTTTTAAGTAAGACATATGCTTTCTTTCATCATTAGTTAGGGTTTTTCCTCTTTGCTCAATGCTTGCATTGTTTAACTCATTCTAATGCATGATTATTGGTTTTGTCGATACGGACACGTACGGGAACGTCTAGATCCGGGGAATTTCTCCCAATATTATACTGACAATATTTTATTGGTTGCCTTTAAGCTCCTGCACTCATGAACTAATCATTGGGAATGCTAGGAATTGTATGAACTATTTGATTAGGGAGAAGCCATCTAGAATGGTACATTAGAGAGTGGCATTAACAATGATGATTTGAATGTTGAATTCCTAAAATATATCAGAGTGGATGAGATGAAATTGACCCCCAACAACATATTCATTCATATAATTCATTGAAAGTGTTTATCTTTTGTCTTTGCCATTGATCAATTTCATGCATACATGTTTATTTTCGTCCTTGCATATTAAACTTTGAATATTTCGTTTGTAAGTCCTAGCTAATCAACAAATCACATAACTAAACTAGGCCGTGAGTCCTTTGGGAAGAACGATACTTGGTCTTACCAAGTTTATTACTTGAACGATTCGGTCATACTTGCCGATTGTGAAACAAGTTTGTGACATCATATTTTGGTGCTTACAAATTTGTCCATCACCAGGTGACGGCTGGAACAACTCCAGGCCGAGACACACCCTTCCAGCACACTGCAGCCCCCTTTTACGTTCAAATTTTTCTCGCCCTTGGCTGCTGCTGGACTCTTGGTGGACTCTTCTGTTCTCACCGTGCACACCCCAAGCTGCTGGGAATTGAAGAAACATGCTGGGTCGTGGTGATGCTGGAGCGTGGTGAAGCCCTTCGTGCACCTTCCATTCTCTCCCCGCACCCCTCTAGCTGCTGGACATCCGAATCCGCGTGCCCCTTGCTAGACTCCCTTCCATCTCCACGTGCTTTCATTTTGCTAGATGCCACCTCCAAAGTGCTTCTTTTTTTTTTCTTCCTGTACCCCCCTCCCTTGGATGCTACCTTTCTGCAACACACCATTTCAAAATTGAAAATCCAAAAGCTTCTCTTTTCCATGTGGATGTGAGCTTTCAACGTGGCAGCTACTCCCTCATGTGTGCCAACTCCTCTTTCATTCAAACAATTGCTTCTTTCCATTTTCACGTAAGCTTCAAAGTGGTGGCCCCTCTATTATGTGCTTCCTCCAAAACATATTGCTTAAGGCCGTGAGTGCCTCCCAAACTGTTGGCTTCCTTGTTTCAGAGTGTTGGGAGGTTTTAGCACTGTCCAATTATCAATTCCTAGCCACCACAAGTGCCCAACAGCAAGCAAATGCAAATAGATTAGAAATTACTCAAACAGTAAGCATTGGACTGACATAGGGGAGTAAAAAAAAAATACTGGGAACAGCACAGAACGAATTTAAACAAAATAAAAACTATACGTGAAAATAGACATCCATACGAAACTATGAAAAAAATTGCATGGAAAACGGATAAGAATTGAACTCAAACGAAGACACACAAGTTGACACAAACAGCAGTAATCACTGGACTGACATATGAGAGTAAAATAAATACTGGGAACAGCACAGAATGAATTTGAACAAAGTAAAAACTATATGTTAAAATATACATCCAGACGAAACTATGAAAAAAAATTGCATGGAAAACGGATAAGAATTGAACTCAAACGAAGACACACAAGTTGACACAACATTCACGCGGCAGCCAGCGAAAATAAAAATGGCTAAGATGCATTGGCTCAATTTCCATTTCTCATAATTACCTACTTAGTCCCCATGTTAGGAGGTAATTTTCTGTTTAGTACCCGGTTTTAAAAATGTAGGCATTTGGTACCTATGTTTTGAAATTGGTATCAATGCAATCCTATCCAGTTAACGGGGTTATAATTGATGCGAGAAATTAAGGACGTTAATGAAGATGCATTCAAACATTTGATAGCTATTCCACCCAGGCTATCATTAACGTCCTTAATTTCTCGCATCAATTATAACGCCGTTAACTGGATAGGATTGAATTGATACAAATTTCAAAACATAGGTACCAAATGCCTACATTTTTAAAACCGGGTACTAAACAGAAAATTACCTCCTAACATGGGGACTAAGTAGGTAATTAAGCCTTAGCTTTCTAATGTCCCAAAAAGTTATCCAAGATTTTCCTATAATTAATAATGCAAAACAATAAGCTCAGATAATTCAAATTAGTTAAAATAAGAATTTCCGATCAAATTAAGCACAATTAGGAAAAACAGGAAAATACCGGACGTTTAAGCATAATTCCCCGACTAATTCTAGCACATTAAACTAAGTGAAGTGAGGAAAATATTGGTTCATCACATGCTTATAACTGTTGTTTTGAGTTGCTTAACATGTTCTAACTGTTCTTATGTAATGTTTAACATATTATACATGTCATATGTTACATATTGATCAAAATCATTTTGAAACTCATTAAATATGCTTCATTATGAAATAGCACCAGTATTGCAAATATTCTTAAACATTTTTCATATATTTTGCTGCTTACTAGCTGATATATGCAATAATATTGTGTGCTTCATATAATTTGCATACATCATCTTAAGTATTAGTGATGAGTGCACGTTTATACTCACATTTTAGATTTAATTTCAAAATTTTAGTGGAATAATTGTGCTTAAGGCTTTGTTCACTTGAATGGTTTTGGAGGAGAGTGACTGAGGGAATTTGAGAGGATTTGAAGGTAAATTTTTTTTGTTGTTTATTTGATTGAATTTGGAGGTAAATGAGAGTGGATTTGGAAGTAAATATTTTTAATTTGTCACATCAATCAAATCCTACATTAATTCTCACAAACTTTACTTCCAAATTCACTGTCGGAACAATCGGTACCGTTATAGAGTCGCGCAGCGGAATAAAATATTAAAGCGGAAAACGTGTTACGGTCACAAATCAAGTTTTGATGGTCCGTTTTAGAAAAACAATTTTCTTAGAGAAAATTTATCAAACAGTTAACATGCGTAAAAAGTAAAGAGTATAGAGAGTAGAAAAATTGATACACTGGATTTTTATCCTGGTTCGATTCAAAAGAATCTACGTCCAGTTGTTAATCACTATAAAAAGTGATTAACGTTTTCACTAAAATCAGTTTCACAAATTTACAATAAGAGTGAATAAAAGAAAAGATAAAACCTTCCTTCGACGAACGAACCGGAAGATGATCACCTTGCCAACTCGAAGAGAACCGCTCCGACTATCGACACACGAAACGCGAGCTTCTCCTATTCACGAGACCAGGCAAAGCACTTGAACTAGCTTTTTAAAACTTCCTCAGACCCACTGTATTCTCAAAAAGCTCTGTGTTCTACTTCTTTAATCTTCACAGAAAAACCACTATATAGCCAGCTGCACTGAATATCTAAGGTTAAGTTTCAACTGCCACGAATAATCGATTATTGTAAGTGATAATCGATTATTCAAGTCCGTTACAGGGTTTTGAAAATGTGATAATCGATTATATGAAGAGATAATCGATTATTCCTGTATGACTCTGTGATAATCGATTATTGCCATTCCATAATCGATTATTGCAGTTAAAAATGTAAGTTTACAAGGTTTACAAGAATTTCCTACTACATTTAATTTCTACAAATTGCTTTTAACTAATTCTAATATCTTCTTCAACTAAAACTTCTTGTAACATCATCAAAACAAATTTCTTCAAGATTTACCAATACTCCTTATTGGTAACAACTTTCACTTACCTCCAAATCCACTCAAATAAACAACAACAAAAATTACTTTCAAATCCTCTCAAATCCCTTCAATTACTCTTCCTCAAATCCATTCAAGTGAACAAGGCCTAAATAATTGATTTGAATAAGATTTTGCATGATTGGCTTTATCGGGTTTGGGAATTAAAGAGGCTTAAAATGTGATTTTAGTTGCATAAATTATTTGGGAGAGTCTAATGTTTGTTGATGCATCTGAAATTAAAGTTTGAATTGCAATTTTGAAAAGAAAGAAAATGCTAAAGTGCAATTAGAGAAAATTTCTGGACTTTTGTGCAATTTTGAATAAAATAAAAAGGGTTGAATTGTAATTTTGGGCAAGTTCAAATCTGTTAGATATTTTACAAGATAATTTGGAGAAAATATATCTTAAGATATTTTATTTGATATTGTTAAATAATTATCTTATTTAACTATATCAAAAAATGCCAAAAGATAATATTTGTCAAATCTTTTTAATCTAGAAAAGATATTATCAAATATTCTTAAAACCGATTAAATCTATTGAATATTTGGAAGGTATTAGGTATAAGATAAAAGATCTTATCAACAGAAGATTCAGAGTCCAAGTCCAATCAAGCCTATATAAAGAGACCTAGTGGAGGCAGAAAACAAAACTCATCCATTCTCAGACTCCTCCATTGGCAACATTCATCCACCACTCCTCTCACTTTTTATTTTTCCATGTATTATACTCCATCCATGGAGGGCTAAAATTCTAGGGCTATTCCACTATAATTTCATTATGGATTCTGTTGATAAATCGGCAAGTGTGCCGAATCGTACAAGTAATATAAAATGGTAAGACCAAGTATCGTATCTCAGAAGACTCTCGACACTAGACAGTTGAGTGATAACTCAATTAATTAAGACTTAAATAAAATGAGATCATTGGTTTAAGATGCAAAGACAAAAAATTAAATATGAATGCAGTTTGATCAATAGCAAAAGAGCACAATGATAAACGGATGTTGTTTAATATGAGATAAGTATGTTGTTTGGGTTACATTTCACCAAGTTCCCTCTCATGTATGTAAGAATTCTTCTGTATGCATTAATGTTAACGTCGTTCACTAAATCACCTAAACCCGATCCCTCGGTAAATAAGTATGTCTCTAATCACGAATTCATGCAATTCCTAACATTCCTAGTAATTAAATGTGAAGATCAAGAGCTTAAAGACGACTAAGACTCATACCCTCATCCTTGAGAAATATTATTACTCTTGGGAGACTTCAGCAAGAACCTAAATTGTAAGGAACCTCCCGACACTCATGCAATTCATAAATCATGTGATTAATGAGCTAAACAAAGCATGTAATAAGCACAAATGAATTACTCTAACAATTAATGAAAAAACGTATGGTATTAAGAATCAATTCAAATACATGAGAGTTTACAAGGTTACATAATCCCCTAACAATAAATAGAGTTTAGTTCACCATAGACATGATGAAACTATATGAATAATGGAAAAGCATGAGATAGCAAAACCCTAAAAGTAGAGGATGAAAGCTTTCGCATCCAAATCCGCCTTTAAAGAGTGGAAGAGTGTGTTGTTGTGATGCTCCAACCAGACATACAAAACCTAGGACGTCTAGGTCCTTTAAATAGAGTGACAGCAGAACAAAAACAAAGCCCAAGCCCGAGTCAGTGGCGCTCAAGTGCCCCACTTAAGGCGCCCAGGCGGGGAGCGATGGTCTTCCACGCTCAAGCCTTGTAGAAGACGCCCAAGCTTCGAGCCTCTAGCGCTCAAGCGCCTCAAAAGGGGTGCCCGGACGGTGAGCGGTGGTCTTTCTACGCCCAAGCCTCAAAGATGACGCCCAAGCTTCGTGCATCTGGCACTCAAGCGCCTAGAAAGGGATGCCCAAGCGGTGAGCGACACTCTTCTGTGCTCAAGCCTCCAAACAGGGCGCCCAAGCTTCGAGCACTCCTCCCTTCTGGTGCTTTTCCAGGGCTTTCTAAGCTCCATGTCCTTGGCACTTCATCTCTGCTTTCCGTATTATCTCATTTCCTTCCAAAACAAGGGAAATTAGTCATAAAACCATCAAATTCAACCTCAACTCTCTTATTCACAAAACTTAACAGAAAAACATGATTCCAACCAAGTTTCTAAGCAAAAAAGGGTGCATTTAGTGTCAAAATTACATCACAGATAACGATATTTTCAACCATTATTAATGATGATAAAAAATATTTTGATTTAAAGCTTTTTGTAACCTGTACTGATATGTAACTCATACATAATTTCAAGAAGAGGGATTAGTAGACAAGAGATAAATATAATTAAGCCTTTAAACATATTTCTCCCGATTTTTTAATCATCATTAAAAAGGCACTATGTATGATTAAAAAACATTTCTCGCCCTAAATGTAAGAACTCCCCTTGAATATAAGTCATAAACAAATAAATAACAATTATCATAATTTTCATTAAAGGGAAACAAGAGGCATAATTCAAAACATAGAAAATACAATAAATTTAGAAATCATAATAAATAAATAAAAACAGGATAAAGAAATACTCCTCTTTATTGAGTAACTTAAACAAAATTAAATTGCATTTGATTCCTTAAGGAAGAAAGAGAAATAGTTAAAAAGAAATTATCAAAATTTTCTTTTTCAAGTTAAAAACTCCCCCTTAATTTGACAAACCATACTTTACCAAGTTTTGGTGCACACCCAAGAACTTCTTCCTTAATTTTGAAATAACCTACAAAATAGAAAAAAAATAATATTTTGGTACCCAAAAATACTTATTTGAGTCCTTTAAAGTTAGAGACAGATTATTTTATAATTGAAATCCATGCATAATTCCATTTGGAACACCATAATGTTTTATTCTACATTTATTTGATGTATGACCATTTTTCATGCAATAAAAACAAGTAACATCATTTGGGTTCTTATAATTTCTATTTTTATAATTATAATCATAATAATTTTGATTATATATTGGAACATACTTGATTTTATTTTTTATAATTATAATCATTATAATTATATTTAGGAACATTTTCAATTTTATTACCATAATCATAATCGTAGTAATTATAATTATATTTATGAACATGTTTATCAACCGTTTTAACATTTGCATTATTTTTACTACTTTTGGCATGAGTTGTTGCTTGTAATTTATTTATATTTATGCAAGATATACACATTCATCATTACTAACCAATTTTCCTTTTTCTAAATAGGAAATTTTATTTTTTAAATCTTTATTTTCTTCAAAAATATTTTCAAAGTTTAATTTTAAAGTTTTATTTTCTTCAAAAATATTTTCAAAATTTAATTTAAATACTTTCAAATTCTTTTTTAATTTCTTATGAGCTTTATCTAACTTTTCAAATTCTACTATTAAAGCAGCATAAGTTTCATGCAATTCATCTTCATTATATTGAGTATAATTATTAGAATCGCTAGATGTACTTACTTGGCTTTCAATAGTGTCGTCATCTGCCACTAAACAGATGTTTGCTTCTTCATCAGAATTGCACAAGTCAGAAATTGTTTCGTTGTCATCGTCCCATGCGATGTAGGCTTTCTTTTTCTTGAAGAACTTCTTTTCTTTTATTTCTTCACCCTTCTTTTGATTTGGATAGTCAACTTTTAAGTGCCCCCTTTCTCTGCAACCATAGCATCTATAGTTTGAGGAAGATCCTTGATTTTCTCTCTTTTGGTATTTGAATCTTCCTTTGTCTTTTGATTTCATGAACCTGTTGAGCCTTTTTATCATGAGTCTCAAATTTTCTTCATCTTCTGAGTCTTCATCTTCTATTTTGTTCTTGCTCCTTTCTACCTCATATTTTAAGGCTAGAGTCCTTTTTTCTTAGTTTTTGCTTCTTCTTCATCTAGTCTTCCAAGGTCAAGTTCATGCTCTCTCAATTTCCCAAATAATGCCGCCATAGTCATTATCTTGAGATTTTATGACTTAGAAATTGCAGTTTTTTTGTTGCCACGATTTGTCTAAAGATTTCAATATTTTTATGTTAAACTCATCATTTTCGAAAGACTTACCTAGTCCAATGAGATGGTTAACGATGTTGGTGAAGCGTTTTTGAACATTTGATATTGTTTCTCCTTGCTTCATCATGAACATTTCGTATTCTTGGATCAAGGTATTCTTTCTCGCTCTCTTTATGTCATCTATACCTTCGTAGGTTACTCTCAACACTTCCCACATTTCTTGTGCAGTCTTACAAACAAAAATCATGTAAAACTCATCAACAGTTAAAGCAGATGAAATGATATTACGAGCTTTTACATAATTTTGGAATCTTTTCTTATCTTCAGCAGTCCACTGAACACGGAGCTTTGGTTCCTGCATATTGTTCGTAGGAACAAAAGGGCTAATTGCATGGACCAAATTAAATGCACACATCATAAATGCAAATTTGCATCAACCCATAAGCATAATGCGGCTGGAATTAAAAAGAATGTGCAACGCTTAAGCTAATGAATGAAAGACACCCTACAGTATCTATCAACTCCATTTCTTCACGGAAATAATAAATTTAAAAGCGCCAGTAAAAATAAAATGAAGTGGTAAGCATCACAAAAACACATCTAATATTGAAATGCAATGATTAATCTAAAAAGTGAAACAATGAAATGCACATTATCACGAAAATGGCACTAAAAAGAAACGTTAACAGTAAAAGAAACAAATGAGTCAACTGCTTCCACTAATGCGTTCCAATATATAAAATAATAAAATGATTCTTGGTTCAAGCATTAAGACGAGACAAGCAAAACCTATTGGAGCTAAGCTTCATTCCCCTCTGGACGTATCAGCTACTAGACACCGTGCATACCCTCTTCTCAAGCAACATCACACTCCCTTCCAACCGTGACAGTGTGCTTCCCTCCAAATTAAAGTCAAGCTTTTTCATCCACAATCCTGTAACAGCATGCTACACATTTCTACAAATTGAAAAATGCTCAAAGAAAAACTACAATCTCGGTGGTGGCTGGTCTCCTCAAATGAGTGTGCTCCCAGTTACTCTAGGGTCGTGTGCTTTTCTCCAGGAAAGAAATGAAAATAAGAACTCAACCGTAAGCCCCCATTGTGGTGTCCGCTACTTCCTCAAGAGAAAGAGGATTCCTCGTTGGCCGTTGCTCCCCTCTCTGTGCAGCATTTTTTAAAGCCAAGATAATTACTCTCTTCCGCTTGGCGGCTGGACGTGTGTCCTCTTTTTAAATGAAAAAAATTACCTGCTCCTTATGCGTCCCTGGATGTGCTGCTGCTTCTGCTTTGGGCCGTGACCATGCTGGAGCATTATCATTCTTTTTTTTTCAATTGTGGGCCACAGCATCCCTTTTTCTTCCAACAATGAATCACTTTCTTTCTCCAAAATAAAACCTCCTCCTCCTAAGCAAATAAGTGCAGTGTGTGCTGCTTCCTTTTATTCCCATCCAGCATCACTTCTTCATTTTAAAAGAAGCTTTTCCAATCAAGCTCATCTCCGTGTGCACCCCCAAAAATGAAATCTGCACCTCCTTTCTCTTTTTAGCTTAATATATAATTGATGTGGCATTTCTCTTTAAGTCCCAAAATATTATCCAACAATTTTCCTATAATTAATAATGCAAATAATTAGTCTCAAATAATTCAAATTAATTAAAATAATAATTTCTGGTCAAATTAAGCACAGTTAGAAAAAACAGAAAAATACCGAACATTTAAGCACAATTCCCTGATTAATTCTAGCACAATAAACTAGGTGAAGTCAAGAAAATATTGACTCATCAACAAGTAAATCATTCATGAATTCTCATCATAGAAAGATTAGTCAAAATATAATGATGCTTTAGCCAATCAAGCTTCAATTATGATGCTCACATAATCAAGACATACACAATAGATGCAAACCTCATGAATAATCAATCAACCTAAGCAAGAATGTTATCATATAGTGCATAGATGGTGGTTGCTCATAGTATTGTTAAAATCAGATGCATGATTTCAATTGTGATTAATATGCTGGACAGGATGTTTATCAAATCGTGGAACTTGAGTTTGAGTACTCAACATGCATCATAGAACAATAGAGCAAACACAAGAATATTACTCATCACAAACAACAATTTATCACATCATACCAAACCATTGCGCACAACTCATTAAACCAAGTACATAAGCAAAAATAAAAATAAAACAAAATTCAAATAAAATAAAGCAAAAACATAAAAATCCTGATCCAACAGCATCCATCAGTAGATGTTGTCAGTAACATCCATCAGTAGATGTCTAGTAGCATAGCATCCATCGGTAGATGCTCTTAGTAGCATCCATTAATAGATGCTCTCTCATCTGAATCTTCCTGCATCCATTAGTAGATGCAAATCCTTCTCATCAACATGCATCAGTAGATGGTAATCTTTCTCATCTTCATCGGCATCCATCAGTAGATGCCTTCACTAGTATCCATCAGTAGATGCTATCATTCATCACCCTCATCATAGTAGCATCCATTAGTAGAAGTTGTCATCAGATTCTGTCCCACATCCATCAGTAGATGCTGTAATTCCTGAAAGCAAATTCAAATTCAAAACAAAAAGTCAAAAATTGGGTTTCCCCCCAATAAGCGCTTGTTTAACGTCATGAGAGTTCACAAGATTACATCATCTTTGTGTTACTCTACTATTGATCAATTTGCATTCATATTTAATTTTATGTCTTTGCATTTGAAACCAACAATCTCGTTTTATTTAAGTCTTAATTAAATGAGTTATCACACAACTGTTTAGTGTCGAGAGTCTTCAGGGATAGGATACTTGGTCGTACCATTTTATATTACTTGTGCTATTCGGTACACTTGCTGATCCATCAACAAGTTTTTGGTTTCGTTTCTAGAGATAAAAAATATTATTAACATGTTTTTGGCGCCGCTGCTGGGTGAAACAGTTGAAAAACTGTTATTTTTATACTTAAAATTGAACTCATGATTTTGTTAAATTGTTGGAAATAAGAGAGTTGGATAGGTTTTATGCTTGATTTCCTTATTTTTGCAGGTTTTGAGATGAATTTGATGAAAGAAGTGAAGTGGAACATAATGGAATCAAAAAAGGACACAAAAAGTGCAAAAGAAGAGAAATCGCAAGTACCGCTCAACGCCAATTACCGCTGAGCGGCACTCTCAAAGACCCGTTGGCACCGCTGAGGGGAGAAATGCCGCTAGGGGGAAGAATTGATCACGCGCTACTACCGCTGAACGGTATTTACCGTTGAGCGGCACTTTTCTGGGCTTGGGCCTACTTTTCTGTATTTTTTAGAATATTATATAAGGTTTTAGTTAACCTAGGTCAATCATCTTTGGCTGGGACGAAGCAAAAACGCATTCTTTCACCCCTTGGAGGAGGATTGTGGATGCTAAGGCTCTTTTCTCAACTTTCTAGGGTTCTATCCTTCACTTTTCCATTGTATTTCATCTAGTTTGACCATGAATATGATCAACTAAACTTATTTTATTTTTGGGGAATCAATGTAAATCCTTAGAAACTCTCTTGTATGGAATTTATTCTTCAAGATCATTCGATGTCATGATTATTGGTTTTGTCGATATGGACACATACGGGGAAATCTAGATCTGGGGAATCTCTCCGAACAGTATAGTATAAACCTAGATAAGTATGATGGTTGGTTGCCTTTAAGCTTCCGTTCACTATAATGAAAAATTAATTGCTAGGGAGACAAGACATTGTAAACTAGTGATTATGATTAGGCTTTCTTCGCCGAGACATCGGGTTTAAAGTAATTTAGAGAGTGATATTAACATTAATGAAAAGAATGATGAATTCCTAAATACAAGAGAGTGGATAGGATGAAATTGATAAACCCCAACAACATATTCATCCATATATTTCAATTCTCGTGTTTTGATTCTTCTTGGCCATTGATCATCACATGCATACATATTTACTTTTCAGTCTTTTGCCTTTAAACCTATAAAATTTTGGTTCCAAGTCTTAGATAATCAACGAATCACATAACAATACTTGGTCTTACCAGGTTTATTACTTGATACGATTCGGTTACACTTGCCGAGGGTTAACAAGTTTTTGACTCCGTTTTCGGGGATTGAAAATTTGTTCATCATCGGGGACTCATGGTTTAAACTATTCTATTTGGGTGATTCTTAAAAAATTTTGGATTTACTTTATTTTACTTTATTTTATTTGATTTTATTTTTGTTTCTTTTATTTTTATTTTTGTGCTAACAATATTTTTTAGGATTTTGTGTGTAAGCTTGTAGAATGCAATTCGGACAAGAAATTAATTATATGGGAACTCAATTCCACCAAAGTAATTTCAACCACTGGTGGGAACCTCACTCAAATATGGGACCAGGTCAATTTAGACAAGTTGTCGGACAACAACAATGGTAGTAAAAACCCTCTCTATCAGAAAGATGGACTAAGATGGATGACACCCTTCAATAGTTAATGTAGGTGTCTGATGCTCATCATAAAAGAAATCAAGCAGCATTCAAGAGGATAGAGAAGCAGCTCGGTCACATGATTCAGAAGATGGATGATCTGGGGAATAACATGAAAGCTAACCCCAAAGAAGAGAGCAACGCTGTTGTTACTAGAAGTGGCAAAGTTTTAGATGAGAGGTTGAGTGAAAAAGAAAAAAAAAGAAAAAAAAGAGAGAAAAGAAAAAGAAATGTTGAGTGAAAAAGAAAGAGATAAAAATGAGAGGGAAAAAGAAAGAGAAGAAAAGAGAGAGAGAGGAAGAAGATGAGAGAAAGAAAAAAGAATCTTATGAAAACCCCTTCCTTATCCAAAGAATTATTCCAGGAAGGAAAAAGAAGAACAGTTTGAGTGTTTCATGGAAATCTTATTGAAATTGGAGATTAATATACCCTTCTTTAAGGCTCTGCAACAAATGCCTTCATATGCTAAATTTTTGAAGGATCTCCTTACAAAGAAAAGAAAGTACATTGAATAAGAAACCATTAAAGTTCAAGGAAACTGCAGTGCTATCATACAAAAGCTCTTACCCCCCAAGTATAAAGATCCAGGAAGCTTCACTATTCGTTGCACTATAGGGATTATCTCTGTTGGGAAAGCACTTATTGATCTAGGAGCCAATATTAATCTCATGCCACTCTCCATGTTTGAAAAGATTGAAGGGTTGGAACTCAAGCCTACTCAGATGACTATTCAACTTGCAGATAGATCCTTGAAATATCCTTATGGGGTAGCTGAAGATGTGCTTGTGAAGGTAGATAAATTTCTTTTTCCTGTGGACTTTGTCATCATGGAGATGGAGGAGGACATGAATGTACCTTTTAGTCTTGGGAGACCTTTCATGAAAACAACAAGAGTTTTCATTGATGTGGAAAATGGCAAACTGAAGGTGAGAGTGCCAGATGAAGAAGTAAATTTTGATGTCTTTAAAGCCATGTCTCACCCAAAAGATGATAAGGAATGTTTTCATCTTGATTCTCTTGATGACATTTGTATGATACAAGAGAACAAAGCAAGTAATACTCTTTCTTTGGAGGAGAAGCTAGTTGACACTTGTTAAGAGTTTAATGAAAAAGAAGAGGAACTAATTGATGAATGCAGGACTGATTTGGAAGAATTAAAAAAAGCTCCTTTGCAAAATACAAAAGAAAAAGCCAACATAAGCAAAATGGAGCTGAAGATGTTACTGTTACACTTGAAATATGTGTTTCTAGAAGAAGGTGGAAACAAACCAGTTATCATCAGCAACTCTCTCTCTCCCAAAAAAAAAGAAAAGTTGGTAGAAATACTTAAAGCCAATAAAGGAGCTATTGGATGGTCAATCTCAGATCTCAAAGGTATAAGTCACACATATTGCATGCATAAGATATTCATGGAGGATGATTACAAAATAGTTGCTCAACCACAGAGGAGGCTCAATGTAGTGATGAAGGAGCAAGTGAGGAAAGAAGTGCTAAAGTTACTTGAAGCTGGCATTATTTATCCTATTTTTGATAGTGCATGGGTAAGCCCAATACAAGTGGTACCAAAAAAAGGTGGGATGACAATTATTTATAATGAAAAAAATGAGTTCATACCCCAAGGACTGTTACAGGATGGAGGATGTGTATTGACTATAGGAAGCTGGACAATGCTACTAGAAAGAATCACTTTCCCCTTCCGTTTATGGATCAGATGCTGGAGAGACTGTCAGGTCAGGCTTTTTATTGCTTTTTGGATGGATATTCAGGTTACAATCAAATTGTAGTGGATCCTAAAGACCAAGAGAAGACGGCTTTCACATGCCCATTTGGAGTTTTTGCGTACAGAAAAATGTTGTTTGGGTTTTGTAATGCTCCAGCAACTTTTCAAAGATGCATGCAAGCCATCTTCGCAAACTTAATAGAAAAGTGCATTGAGGTCTTCATGGATGATTTTTCAGTATTTGGCAGTTTCTTTCATGAGTGTTTGTCTAACTTGGATGTTGTACTTAAAAGATGCACCCAATCTAACCTTGTTCTAAATTGGGAGAAATGTCACTTTATGGTTGATGACAAATTTATGAACACCGAAAAACGGCGCCAAAAACTTGTTTAACCCTCGGCAAGTGTGACTGAATCGTATCAATTAATAAACTCGGTAAGACCAAGTATCGTTCTCCCAAAGGACTCAAGGCCTAGTTAGTTATATGATTTCTTGATTATTTAAGACTTGTGAACAAATTGTTGTAAGTTTCAAATGCAAAAGACAAAAAGTAAACATGTATGCATGTGATGATTAATGGGAAAGAAGAACACAAACACTGAATGAATTATATAGATGAGTATGTTATTGGGGTAATCAATTTCATCTTATCCACTCTCATATATTTTAGGAATTCATCATTCTTTTCATCAACGTTAATGCCACTCTCTAAATCACCTTGCGAAGAAAGGTTATCCTTAATTACGAGTTCATACAATTCCTAGCATCCCTAATAATTAATTCTGAAGCACAGAAGCGTAAAGATAACCAACCTTCATATCGCTGTCTAGGCAATATGCTATTGGAAGAATTTCCCCGGATCTAGATTTCCCCGTATGTGTCCATATCGACAAAATCAATAATCATGACATCGAATGAGTTAAACAATGCATGCTTTGAGGAAAAAGGAAAAACCCTAACTATTAATGAAAGAAAGCATGTATCTCAAATAAGATGTTTAAACACAAATTCCATATATGACAGTTTCAAAAGATTACATTGATTCCCCAACAACAAGAAAAGTTTAGTTCACCATATTCATGGTGAAACTAGATGAACAATAATGAAAGAGTGAAAGAGATAGAAAAACCCTAGAAAGAGAAGAGGAGAGTCGTCACCATCTCCAATTCTACCCCCAAGGGGTGAAAAGTGTGTTTTGCGTCTTCTCTAGCCAAAGATACAAACCCTAGGACGTCCTAAAGCTTATATACTATTCTAAAAAATAAAAGTAACAGAAAACTGATCCAAGACCATTTAGAATGGCGCTCAGCGGTAGCGGTTCTAGCGCATGATCCATTTTGCCCCCCAACTGTTGTTTTGCCCCTTGATAACAGTTAAAAAACTGTTATTTTCATGCTTAAAATTGATACTAAAAGCAACCTTTATACTTAGAAACTAGCTTGAAAGCATGTTTTTATTCATATTTTCATAAATAAGAGAGCTGGACAGGTTTATGCTTGATTTCAGTGTTTTTGTGCAGGTTTTAAGATGAATTTGGGTGAAAGAAGTGAAGAAGGAGAGAGATGGTATCAGAAAAGACATCAAAAAGTGCAAAAGGAGAAGCCGAAGTTACCGCTGAGCGACAGTTTACCGCTGAGCGGGACTCAGGAGCTTACGGGAGATCCCCTGAGTGGAAGAAACAACTCACGCACTTACCGCTGAGCGGCACACTTATGGGCTTGGGCCTAAATTTTCTGTAATTTTAGAATAGTATATAAGCTTCAGGATGTCCTAGGGTTTGTATCTTTGGCAGAAACGAAGCAAACACTCTCTCTTCCACCCCTTTGAAGGAGGATCTTGGATGCTTAGGCTACCTCTTCACCTTTCTAGGGTTTTATCCTTCATTCTTTCATTATTGTTCATCTAGGTTCACCATGAATATGGTGAACTAAACCTTGTATGTTTGTTGGGAAATCAATGTAATCTTTTGAAGCTCTCATATATGGAATTTGTGCTTTCATCTTAATCTAAGACCTATGCTTTCTTTCATCATTAGTTAGGGTTTTTCCTCTTTGCTCAATGCTTGCTTTGTTTAACTCATTCAATGCATGATTATTGGTTTTGTCGATACGGGAACGTATGGGGAAGTCTAGATCCGGGGAATTACTCCCAATAGTATATTGGTTGTCGTTAAGCTCCTATGCTAAAAGAACTAATTATTAGGAATGCTAGGAATTGTATGAACTCGTAATTAGGGATAGGCCTTCTTGACAAGGTAATTTAGAGAGTGGCATTAACAATGATGACTTGAATGTTGAATTCCTAAAATGTATGAGAGTGGATAAGATGAAATTGACCCCCAACAACATTTTCATACATATATTTCATTGAAAGTGCTTGTATTTTGTTTTGCCATTGATCAACCTCATGCATACATGTTTATTTTCGTCTTTTGCATAGTAAAAATCCATTTATTTTGTTCTTAAGTCTTAGCTAATCAATGAATCACATAACTAAACTAGGCCGTGAGTCCTTTGGGAGAACGATACTTGGTCTTACCGAGTTTATTACTTGAAACGATTCGGTCATACTTGCCGATTGTTCAACAATTTTGTGACATCATATTTTGGTGATCATAAATTTGTCATCACCCCTCAACGGTGATTTCGGCACCTGAAAACTGCCGCTTAGTGCCACTCGGTCGCAACCTTTTCTACATTCTGGTTGACTTTTTAGCATTTTGGTTGACTGGTTGACTTTTCTGGTATCGAGTTGACTTTTCAGCATTCCAATCATTCAGTACTTCAATTCTTCTTTCAAATCATTCAATTAGCCCACAAAATCAAGGGAATCTTGCACAAAACCATTAAATTCACCTTCAACTCTCTTATTCACAAAGCTAAAGCAAAATATGCGTTTAAGCTAGTTTCTAAGTCTTAAAGGTTGCTTTTGGTATCAATTTTAAGCATAAAAATAACGGTTTTTCAACCGTTATCACAACCCCAAACTTAAAACTTTGCTTGTCCTCAAGCAAACAAGATGTAACTCAATCTTCTACCAATCAATACAATGGTTCACCCCATTCAAAAATCCTCTTTTCAAGATAAGTAAGTACTCAATTAAGCTCATGACAAAGACTTAAATCAAGACATACACATGCTTTAGTGTTCACACAATCACCTAATATCCAACAAATGCTACTTTTCATGAATGATCAATCAACTAAGCATGCGTGTTCATGTGCTCATGGAATCTTTCCTCACTAGATAAAGTGTTTCACTCAAACACACAAGTGTATAAGAGGTATTCACTCATTCACTCTACTATCACAATGTCACATGAATTGACTGTGCCTTTCACTTAACCATAATCAAATACATTCACAAGCATGCATCATCACAAGGACTTTTCAATGGCTTATAATGTAGCTGGGCTAACAAGAAAATTGGTTTCTCTAGATCACAAAACCCTTGAGTTAAGAGAATCATCTAACACAATCATTCTTACTTATTCCCAACTTTCCTTTTGCATTGGGCTTTTCTTTTTCTTCTTTTGTTTCCTTTTGCTTTTTCTTTTCTTTTTCACATCTTAGCTCTTAGCTCAATGCTTTTTATTTTCCCTTTTTCTAAATTTCCCAACAACCCCAAACTTGAACATTTATCAATACCACTAGATATTTTCTACTTAACTCAAGATAAAGCTTTTCACAAGGGGTTTTCAAATCATGTTCAAGGCTAAGGGTTCAAAGGATAGAACACATAGTGCTATCTTTTGTGGGGCTAAAATCATGCATTTGGCTAATAAAAGGGTTACCAACAAATGGCCTTGATCATATGATGCAAACAAGCAATTGATTCAATCATAGAAAACCTGGGCAAAGTTATTCAAGGTTTCAAAGTAATATTCACATTCCACATATCCACATCTTGCTTAGTGTCATAATCACAATCACAACATCATGCATTTGTTCACAAAGCTTGTGAATCACCTGTATAAGCATATAATATGCACAATCTCAACATCAATCAATATCAAAGCATCATCAAGCATTACTTATCAAACAACAATCATAAGCAAACCATCATAACAGACAAAGTTTCCAATTTAGTACATCAAACCCTATTCTACTAACAGAAGCAAATAAGTTTAGAACAAAACAGAAGATAAAACAAATCCTGCTCTAGTGCTGATAGCATCCATCAATGAATGTTATCTCAGCTCCTCATCAACTCATGCTATCGTCAGAGTCTTCTTCCTCTCCTTCTTCTTGGATCCTATAGTCTTGATTCTTTTTGCCCGATGAGGAGGTCATCCCTGCATCACACATAATTCACAAAACCACAAGATACATTGTTAAGCATTACTAAACCACAATGAAGAAATCAGCCCGTAACAGCAATGCTCTCACCAAACCCCAAACTTGAATGGAAACTTGATGCAAAAATGAATGGAAGAGAGGTTTTATGAAGGGGGAAGAAAAATAAAAATGAAGGGAACTCTTGGGAAATTGCTTGAGAGTGTATGAGAGGAGTGAGATCTGAAAATAGAGGCCAAGGCGTGACTTAGGGTATAAAAATACCCTAATGGGCTCGGGTTCCGGAAAGGTGCAACCTAAGCCCATTTTGCGATACCAGCGCTCAGCGGTGCTTTCGTGTTTTGCTTTTCTTCTTCCTAGTTTAACCTAGATGCCTTCTACTCATGCTCCTCACTTTCTCCCTGCAATTAAGTTATCAGATCACTCATGCATCCAATCCTTATCATATAACTAAAGCACAACAAACAACAAAGATACAATCAATCAACTGGGTTACCTCCCAGGTAACGCTTGTTTAACGTCACGAACCATTACCTCTTCATTCAGCACCGCTCCATGCTTATTTCAATCACCGTGTTGCTTCCAAAACGTTCCAGCGCAACACGCCTCTGCACAAGCTTCTTCCGAAATGGAATCAGCTCCTACCACACCAATTCATTCCAGCTTCACCTTTTTCCAATCGTAATAGCGTTGCCGTGTTGCTAGAACAGATGGAGAGACGTGACAACACTGCCCTTCTCCAGCTCCTTCTTGAATCAACCTTTTTCAGCCAAGCCGTGACACCGTGCAGCTTGCTTTTTCGCGTGCACACATCAACTGAATGGAATCCCGTGAGTGGATGAAGGGTGACGGCTGCTCCCTGGACACTAACCTCCAAGACGCGTGAGTTTCTTCAACGTTTGCAGCTGGACGTGGCAGCACCTTCCAGCGCACACTTTCTATCAAGAATCACTAATGAAGTAACGTAACCTTGCTTCCCGTTCCAGCCATCTGTAATATCCCTGCCTCCAAAACTTCTTCGTTCAGCATCCACACATTTAAAATGCAATGAAATGTATTTTTTATCTAAATGGAATCAGCGCGGAACAAAACATTCTCTTCCTCCCTGCCTTGAAAAACCGTGTTACATCATAACCCAAGCAGAATGAAAATACAAATAATCCGTAACTGGTTGGCGGCTGTCTCCTCTTCTAAGGGCCGTGTGTCCTCCTTTTTATATGTGGGGTAGCGTTGCCCTATTCACTTTGGACACGTCAGCTGCTGGATGTTTGAGCCGTGTACTCTTCATCCGCTTACATTCTCTCGGTAGCTGCTGGTCTGTACTGGATGCACCCCCATTTTTGTTGCCAGCGTGTGCTTGAAGGCTTAGTCCGAGTGCTTCTTTTCTTTCTCTCTCGTGGCAGCTCTAAGCCCAAACCCTACATTCTCCATCCCGTGAGTTTTACTTACTCCGTGTAGCCCTCCATTTTTCTGGACCGTGTGTTTGCTGCTTTTTTTTTCTCCTCTGGCAGCTGGACCGAGAGCTCCTTCTTCTAGACGTCACCTCCAGCTCCAAGCCTAAACACCCCCATTGCGTGCTGGACCATGTGCTGGATGCACCCCGTGCGCACCTCTCCAAACGAATCAGCTTCTCGATGTGCACCCCCCAATTTCGCTGGATGCACCTCCTAATGCAAGCCAACATTCTCTTCTCAAGTGAATTGAATCCTTTATTTTTTTCTTCACCCATTTAAAAACGTCCCAGCGTTCAAGCAAAGCCACGGGTTTTTCTTCACAATCAGCGTGCTCCGTGTGCAAGTGGTAGAGCTTGAATTATGTGACTCTCATTTTCTTGATGTCACTCTCATTTTTCTTCTCCACACTTCTTTTGTGGAGAGCTTGAATTATGTGACAACCCTCCAAATGTTCCAAAATTTATCCAACAATTTCCCTACAATTAATAATGCAAATAATTAGCTCAAATAATTCAAATTAATTAAAATAAGAATTTCTGATCAAATTAAGCACAATTAGGAAAAATGGGAAAATACTGGACATTTAAGCACAATTCCCTAATTAAATTCGGTACAATAAGCTAAGTGAAATTGAGAAAATATTGACTCATCACTAGGTAAGACCAAGTATCGTTTTCCCAAAGGACTCACGGCCTAGTTTAGCTATATGATTTATTGATTATTTGAGACTTGAGAACAAATTGATTGTAGGTTTAAATGCAAAAGACAGTAATTAAATATGTATGCATGAATTTGATCAATGGAGAAAAACATAATACAAACACTTCAATGAATTAGATGGATGAGTATGTTGTTGGCGTTATCAATTGCATCTTATCCACTCTCATATACTTTAGGAATTCATCATTCTTTTCATCAATGCTAATGTCACTCTCTAAATCACCTTGCAAGAAGGCCTATCCTTAATTACGAGTTCATACAATTCCTAGCATTCCTAGTAATTAATTCTTAAGTGCAGAAGCTTAACGACAACCAATATGCTATTGGGAGAAATTCCCCGGATCTAGATTTCCACATATGTTCCAATATCGACAAAATCACTAATCATGGCAATGAATGAGTTAAACAGAGCAAGGTTTACACAAAGAGGAAAAACCCTAACTAATGATGAAAGAAAGCATAAGTCTTAAAAATAAGATGTTAAAACAAATTCCATATATGAGAGTTTCACAAGACTACATTGATTCTCCAACAACAATATGATAACAGTTGAAAAACTGTTATTTTCATGCTTAAAATTGATACTAAAAGCAACCTTTAGACTTAGAAACTAGCTTGAAATCACACCTTTTATCTTTATTTTCAGAAATAAGAGAGCTGGACAGGTTTACACTTGATTTGAGTGTTTTTGTGCAGGTTTTAGGGTGAATTTGGTGCAAAGAGTGAAGAAGGAGAAAAGTGACATTAGAAAAGACAAGAAAGAGTGCAAAAAGAGAAGACGAAGGCACCGCTCAGCGGCAAACTACCGCTGAGCGGTACTCAGGAGGTTGCGGGAGTCACGCTGAGGGGCAAATGGCCGCTGAGGGGAAGAATTGTGACGCGCAACTACCGCTGAGCGGTAAATACCGCTGAGCGGTACTCTTTGGGCTTGGGCTTTTGTAATCTTTTGTAACTCTAAATTAGTATATAAGGGCTTGCACGTCCTTTAGTTTAGTATCTTTGGCAGAAACAAGGAAAACACTCTCTCTTCCACCCCTTTGAAGGAGGATCTTGGATGCTCAGGCTACCTCTTCACCTTTATTGGGTTTATTCTTTCACTCTTTCATTGTTATTCATCTAGGTTCACCATGACGATGGTGAACTAAACCTTGTATGTTTGTTGGGGAATCAATGTAATCTCTTGAAGCTCTCATATATGGATTTGTTGAGTACATCTTTGAATTAAGACATATGCTTTCTTTCATTATTAGTTAGGGTTTTTCCTCTTTGCTCAATGCTTGCATTGTTTAACTCATTCTAATGCATGATTATTGGTTTTGTCGATACGGACACGTACGGGGAAGTCTAGATCCGGGGAATTTCTCCCAATATTTTACTGACAACATTATATTGGTTGCCTTTAAGCTCCTGCTGTAATGAACTAATCATTAGGAATGCTAGGAATTGTATGAACTATTTGATTAGGGAGAAGCCATCTAGAATGGTACATTAGAGAGTGGCATTAACAATGATGATTTGAATGTTGAATTCCTAAAATATATGAGAGTGGATGAGATGAAATTGACCCCCAACAACATATTCATTCATATAGTTCATTGAAAGTGTTTATCTTTTGTCTTTGCCATTGATCAATTCATGCATACATGTTTATTTTCTGTCTTGCATATTAAACTTTGAATATTTCGTTTCTAAGTCCTAGCTAATCAACAAATCACATAACTAAACTAGGCCGTGAGTCCTTTGGGAAGAACGATACTTGGTCTTACCAAGTTTTATTACTTGAACGATTCGGTCATACTTGCCGATTGTGAAACAAGTTTGTGACATCATATTTTGGTGCTTACAAATTTGTCCATCAAGTTTTTGGCGCCGTTGCCGGGGAATTGGGGATTGAACCCGAGTCCTAGCAACGGCTATTAAGTTTGGGTCATCAAGTTTTTGGCGCCGTTGCCGGGGACTCGTGGTTTAACTGGTTAATTTGTGTGATTATTGATTATCTTTGACTTTAATTTTGAATTTCTGTTTTTATTTTATTTTATCTTTTTATCTTTTTATCTTTTTAGATTAGGTTAGATTTTATGTTATTTTTAAATTTTATTTTATCTTTTATCTTTTTATCTTTTGAATCTTTTATCTTCTTATCTTCTGAATCTTTTCTCTTTTTATCTTTTGAATATATATCTTCTCTTATATCTTTTTGTGCTAACAAATCTGTTCTAGGGTTTTGTTTCTTGTGCATGCAGGAAGCAATTCGAAATAGGAGTAAGAAAACAACAGAACCACTTCTTGAAGGCCTAGAAGAGAGTAGAAGGAGGAGAAGAATCAGAACGTCTAGAGAACTTTTCCCTTCTCCAGAAACTCTCTTGCAATCATCACCACAAGGTTCTGTTCATAGCACAGGAAGTATGGAGAGCAATAATGTTAGAAGAACTCTTGCAGATTACACTAATCTTGCTGGACCTCAACACTTCAATAGCATAGCTAGACCTAGAGTCAATGCAGCCAACATGGAGGTCAAACCAGCACTGATTCAACTAGTAAAGAGTAATCAATTTAATGGGTTATCACATGAAAGCCCATATGAGCACCTGACTACCTTTAATGAGATTTGCAATACAGTCAAGATTAATGGGGTGCCAGACGAAGCAATCAAACTTAGCTTGTTTCCTTTCTCATTGGGAGGCAATGCTAAGCTTTGGTTGAACTCTTTTCCAGAAGAAAGTTTCACAGAGTGGGAAGCAGTGGTTACAAAGTTTCTAAACAAATACTTCCCACAATCTAAGGTGACTAAAGGAAAGCAAGAGATATCTTCATTCAAGCAGGGCATGGAAGAATCACTGGGGCATGCATGGGACAGATATAAAAGCTTGTTACGAAAAACTCCCATGCATGGCTTTAAAGAACATGAAGTAGTCCTAATTTTCCTTGGAGGGCTTGGTTCACAAACCAAGATGATGCTGAATGCCTCAGCAGGAGGTAATATCAAATGGAAGACTCCAGAGGAAGCAACTGAAATTATTGAAAATATGGCTACTAGTGACAATGAACTCAATATTGAAAAAGGAGATTCTAATCAGAAGGAGTTGTCAAAATTAAATGAGGCTTTGCTTGTCCAAAATAGAATTCTCTCGCAACAGATTGAGGAAGTAATCATGAAACTTTCTCAAATACCACAGGAAATACAACAGGTCTCAATGGTTCAAGAGCAACAAAAATGGCAGATGCAATTTACTTCAGTTGAGAAAGCAACAAAGCTTGAAGAGACTTTACAGAGATTCTTGAAGGCAAATGCGTCCTATTGTCATAATGTGGATGTTGCATTTAAAAAAATGGAGAGCCATGTTGAGAGAATTGTTGACGTGATTAAACATGATAACCTGGGAAAGGATTGTAAAACTGTTGTGACCAGAAGTGGTAGAGTGTTAGAGGAGAGACAAAAAGAGAGAGAGAAAGAAAAAAATGAGAGTGAGAGTGAAAAAGAATCATGTGAGTGGAAAGAAAGAGTTGAGAGAGAGAAAAAGAGAAAAGAAGAAGAGGAGAGGAGAGAAAAAAATGAGAGAGAAGAGAGAGAGAGAGAAAAAGAGTATGAAAAGCCACTTCCTTATCCAAAGGGTTATTCAAGAAAGGAGAAAGAAAAGCAGTTGGAAAGATTCATGGAACTGTTTAAGAAGCTGGAGATTACTATACCATTCTCTGAAGCATTGCAACAGATGCCAGCATATGCAAAATTTTTGAAGGAACTTCTCACAAAGAAACACAAGTACATTGAGAAGGAAACTATCAATATACAGGGCAATTGCAGTGCAATCATACAGAAATTACCTCCTAAACTTAAAGACCCAGGAAGCTTCACTATTCCATGCACCATAGGAGATGTGAAAGTTGGAAGAGCATTGATTGATTTGGGAGCTAGCATTAATCTAATGCCGCTAGCCATGTGCAGAACAATTCAGGGGCTGGAAATTAAACCAACCAGAATGGCTCTTCAATTAGCAGACAGGTCTCTTAAATATCCATATGGAGTGGTTGAAGATGTTCTAGTGAAGGTCGACAAATTTGTATTCCCAGTAGATTTTATTGTGATGGAGATGGAAGGAACTAGTGATGTTCCTCTTATTCTGGGGAGACCTTTTATGAAGACTGCTAGAGTTCTGATTGATGTAGAGAATGGTAAGCTTAAACTGAGAGTTGATGATGAAGAGGTCACTTTTGATGTATCCAAGGCCATGACATATCCAAATGATGACAAAGCATGTTTTCAATTTGATGAACTTGATGAAGTTTGTATGGTTCAGGAAAGAATGGTGCGTAATATTTCTCCATTGGAAAAAACTCTCATTGATGCATGTGAAGATTTGGATGAGGAAGAAGAAAAATTGATTGATGAATGTCTGATGGACTTGGAAACATTGAAAAAGAATCCAGAGGAAGATCCAACATTTGAAACAATTGATAAGGAAGAAACAATCAAAGCACAGTCATCAGAATTGAAAAGATTGCCACCACATCTGAAATATGTGTTTTTAGAACAGGGTGAAACAAAGCCAGTCATCATCAATAACTCTTTATCTTTACAAGAAGAAGAGCAGTTGATAGAAATTCTGAAAGCCAACAAAGAAGCAATTGGGTGGTCAATATCAGATCTCAAAGGTATAAGCCCAACTTATTGCATGCACAGGATTTTTATGGAAGAGGACTATAAACCAAGTGCTCAACCACAGAGAAGGTTAAATCCTGTCATGAAGGAGGTGGTCAGAAAAGAAGTGTTGAAACTGCTAGAAGCTGGTATCATCTATCCAATCTCTGACAGTGAATGGGTGAGTCCAGTACAGGTGGTGCCAAAGAAAGGTGGGATGACAGTAATTTATAATGATAAGAATGAGCTGATTCCTACTCGGACAGTTACTGGCTGGCGTATGTGCATTGATTATAGGAAACTGAATAAAGCTACTAGGAAGGATCATTTTCCTCTTCCCTTCATGGATCAGATGCTAGAAAGGTTATCAGGGCAGGCTTTCTATTGTTTTCTAGATGGATATTCTGGATATAATCAAATTGTGGTAGATCCAAAAGACCAGGAAAAGACGGCTTTTACTTGTCCTTTTGGTATCTTTGCATATAGAAAGATGCCTTTTGGATTATGTAATGCTCCAGCTACGTTTCAGAGGTGTATGCAGGCAATTTTTTCTGATCTTTTAGAAAAATGCATTGAAGTATTCATGGATGACTTCTCAGTTTTTGGAAATTCTTTCCAAAGATGTTTAGCTAATTTGAACACTGTCCTCAAAAGATGTGTTCAGACAAATCTGGTTTTGAATTGGGAGAAATGTCATTTCATGGTAACTGAAGGGATTGTACTGGGGCATAAAATTTCTGCTAAAGGAATTGAGGTGGATAAAGCCAAAGTAGAAGTCATTGAGAAACTGCCCCCACCAACAAATGTAAGGGGGATTAGGAGTTTTCTTGGTCATGCTGGGTTTTATAGAAGATTCATCAAAGATTTCTCAAAAATTGCTAAACCATTGAGTAATCTTTTGATGAAGGATGCTCCTTTTGTGATGAATGAAGACTGTCTGAAAGCCTTTGATATAGTGAAGCAGAAGTTAGTGTCAGCTCCAGTAATTGTAGCACCAGATTGGAATCAAAATTTTGAATTGATGTGTGATGCAAGTGATTATGCAATAGGAGTTGTCCTTGGCCAAAGGAAAGAACAAAAATTTCATCCAATTTACTATGCTAGCAAGGTGCTGAATGATGCTCAATCGAATTATGCTACCACAGAGAAGGAGTTTCTTGCCATTGTATATGCTCTAGAGAAATTTAGACCTTATCTTATTGGGTCTAAGGTGATTGTCTATACGGATCATGCAGCTATCAAATATTTGTTGACAAAACCAGATTCTAAGCCACGTCTGATTAGATGGGTACTACTTTTGCAAGAGTTTGATGTAGAAATCCGTGATAAGAAAGGAAGTGAGAACTTAATTGCTGATCATTTGTCACGGTTAGTCAACAATGAGGTCACTAGCAAGGAGTCTGAAATCTGGGAATCTTTTTCAGATGAATCACTCATGTATATTCAGCAGAGGCCCTGGTTTGCTGATATGGCAAATTTCAAAGCTGCGAGAGTCATGCCGGAAGACTTAACTTGGCAACAGAGAAAGAAATTTCTGCATGATGCCAAGCAGTTTGTGTGGGATGATCCATATTTGTTCAAAATTGGAGCAGATAATCTTCTCAGGAGATGTGTTACAAATGAAGAAGCAGAAGGAATTCTCTGGCATTGTCATGATTCACCTTATGGAGGACATTTTAATGGGGAAAGAACAGCAGCAAAAGTCCTTCAATCAGGGTTTTATTGGCCAACGTTATTTAAAGATGCCCATAATCATGCTAGGAATTGTGATAAATGTCAGAGAGCAGGGACAATCACTAAACGTCATGAGATGCCTTTACAAGGTATTTTAGAGGTTGAGGTTTTTGATTGTTGGGGTATTGACTTCGTTGGACCCTTCCCTCCATCCTTCAACAATGAATATATTCTGGTAGCAGTGGATTATGTGAGTAAATGGGTGGAAGCATTAGCTTGTCCTAAAAATGATGCTAGCACGGTAATTAAATTCCTGAAGAGGCAGATATTCTCACGTTTTGGCACTCCAAGAGTGTTGATTAGTGATGGAGGATCTCATTTTTGCAATTATCAGCTAGAGAAAGTACTCAAACACTATGGAGTGAAGCATAAGGTAGCTGCACCTTATCATCCACAAACTAATGGACAAGCGGAGGTATCTAACAGGGAGATAAAAAGAATCCTGGAAAAAACTGTGACTTCATCAAGAAAGGATTGGTCTCTCAAATTGGATGATGCTCTTTGGGCTTATCGAACAGCAATGAAGACGTCCATGGGATTATCACCATTTCAATTAGTCTATGGGAAAGCATGCCATTTGCCAGTTGAATTGGAGCATAGAGCATTATGGGCTTTGAAATTCTTGAATTTTGATCCTTATGACACTCAATGCACACGCAGGAGGCAGATTTTGGAGCTTGAAGAAATGCGGTTACATGCATATGATTCATCCAGGGCTTACAAAGAAAAAATTAAATTTTATCATGACAGGAAGTTGGTGAATAGAGTTTTCAATCCAGGACAACAGGTACTATTGTTCAATTCAAGATTGAAGATATTTCCTGGGAAGCTGAAGTCAAAATGGACAGGACCATTTGTGATAAAAGAAGTGCATCCGCATGGGGCAATTGAAATATTTAATCCATCTGATAATCCACAGAGAAGTTGGGTGGTAAATGGTCAACGTCTCAAGCCTTATCTGGGGGGAGAGGTGCAACAATGTTCTACAATGATGTTGCTGGTTGATCCTTGAAAGTTTGGGTCAGGCTCGGGACGTTAAACAAGCGCTTACTGGGAGGCAACCCAGTGTTTTGTGAGTATCTTATTTGTTTTTGTTTTTAGAATAGGGTTTGATGTACTCTATTGAACACCCGGTTTCTTATGATGGTTTGATATTAATTGTGATTGTGTGATAAGTAATGCTTGATGATGCTTATTGACTGATTGATGTTGAGATGATGTGCACATTAAAATGCTTATACAGGTGATTCACAAGCTTTGTGAACAAATGCAAGATATCATGATTGTGATTGTGAAATTAAGCAGGATGTGTATGTCAAATGTGAATGAGCTTATATGTGAGGTTTTGAGCTCCAGAGTTGTTATTGTTGAATGCTATTACTTTGGAAGCTTGAATGACTTTGCCCAGGTTTTCTATGATTGAATCAATTGCTTGTTTTGCATCATATGATCAAAGGCCGTGTTTGTTGAAACCCTTTTTACTGGCCAAATTCATAAAGTTAGCCTACTAAAAGAGAACACTTTATGTTCTATCCTTTGAACCCATAGCCTTGAATATACACTGAACCCTTGATTGAAAATCTTTACCTTGAGTTAAGTAGAATATCTTGTGTGGTATTGATAAATGTTCAAGTTTGGGGTTATTGGGAAATCATGAAAAAGGAAAAGCATTGAGCTAAGAGCTAAAAAGAAAGAATATGCAAAAGAAAAGAAAAGAAAAGAAGTAAAGCTCAATGCAAATGAAAAGGCAAACAAAAGTTGGGAATGAATAAGAATAATTGTGTTGTTATGATTCTCTTAACTCAAGGATTTTGTGATCCAGAAAAACCAATTTTCTTGTTAGCCCAGCCACATTATAAGCCATTGAAAAGTCCTTGTGATGATGCATGCTTGTGAATGTTTTTGATTGTGGTAAAATGAAAGGCAAAGTTGATTCATGTGACATTGTGATAGTGGAGTGAATGAGTGAAACACTTTACCTCTTATACACTTGTGTGTTGAGTGAAACACTTTACCTAGTGAGGAAATATTCCATAAGCACATGAACATCCATGCTTAATTGATTGATCATTCATGAAAAATAGCATTTGTTGGAACTTAAATGACTTTGTGAACACTAAAGCATGTGCATATCTTGATTGAACTCTTGATCATAAGTTTGAGTGAAGTTATTACTTATCTTGAAAAGAGGATTTTGAATGAGTGAACCATCATATGAATTGGTTGGAGATGGAGTTACATTTTGTTTGCTTGAGGACAAGCAAAGTTCTAAGTTTGGGGTTGTGATAACAGTTGAAAAACTGTTATTTTCATGCTTAAAATTGATACTAAAAGCAACCTTTAGACTTAGAAACTAGCTTGAAATCACACCTTTTATCTTTATTTTCAGAAATAAGAGAGCTGGACAGGTTTACACTTGATTTGAGTGTTTTTGTGCAGGTTTTAGGGTGAATTTGGTGCAAAGAGTGAAGAAGGAGAAAAGTGACATTAGAAAAGACAAGAAAGAGTGCAAAAAGAGAAGACGAAGGCACCGCTCAGCGGCAAACTACCGCTGAGCGGTACTCAGGAGGTTGCGGGAGTCACGCTGAGGGGCAAATGGCCGCTGAGGGGAAGAATTGTGACGCGCAACTACCGCTGAGCGGTAAATACCGCTGAGCGGTACTCTTTGGGCTTGGGCTTTTGTAATCTTTTGTAACTCTAAATTAGTATATAAGGGCTTGCACGTCCTTTAGTTTAGTATCTTTGGCAGAAACAAGGAAAACACTCTCTCTTCCACCCCTTTGAAGGAGGATCTTGGATGCTCAGGCTACCTCTTCACCTTTATTGGGTTTATTCTTTCACTCTTTCATTGTTATTCATCTAGGTTCACCATGACGATGGTGAACTAAACCTTGTATGTTTGTTGGGGAATCAATGTAATCTCTTGAAGCTCTCATATATGGATTTGTTGAGTACATCTTTGAATTAAGACATATGCTTTCTTTCA
This sequence comes from Vigna nakashimae, assembly GCA_034642375.1. Classification (NCBI taxonomy): domain Eukaryota; kingdom Viridiplantae; phylum Streptophyta; class Magnoliopsida; order Fabales; family Fabaceae; genus Vigna; species Vigna nakashimae. Next base: position 23,297,970 of record CM067759.1, read on the forward strand.
TTATTAGTTAGGGTTTTTCCTCTTTGCTCAATGCTTGCATTGTTTAACTCATTCTAATGCATGATTATTGGTTTTGTCGATACGGACACGTACGGGGAAGTCTAGATCCGGGGAATTTCTCCCAATATTTTACTGACAACATTATATTGGTTGCCTTTAAGCTCCTGCTGTAATGAACTAATCATTAGGAATGCTAGGAATTGTATGAACTATTTGATTAGGGAGAAGCCATCTAGAATGGTACATTAGAGAGTGGCATTAACAATGATGATTTGAATGTTGAATTCCTAAAATATATGAGAGTGGATGAGATGAAATTGACCCCCAACAACATATTCATTCATATAGTTCATTGAAAGTGTTTATCTTTTGTCTTTGCCATTGATCAATTCATGCATACATGTTTATTTTCTGTCTTGCATATTAAACTTTGAATATTTCGTTTCTAAGTCCTAGCTAATCAACAAATCACATAACTAAACTAGGCCGTGAGTCCTTTGGGAAGAACGATACTTGGTCTTACCAAGTTTTATTACTTGAACGATTCGGTCATACTTGCCGATTGTGAAACAAGTTTGTGACATCATATTTTGGTGCTTACAAATTTGTCCATCAAGTTTTTGGCGCCGTTGCCGGGGAATTGGGGATTGAACCCGAGTCCTAGCAACGGCTATTAAGTTTGGGTCATCACAATACAAGGTTTAGTTCACCATATTCATGGTGAAACTAGAGAAATAATAATGAAAGAAGGAAAGATAAACCCCTAGAAAGAGAAGAAGATAGCCTGAGCATCCAAGATTTTTCTTCAAGGGGTGGAAAAGTGAGTGTTTGCTTCGTCTCAGCCAAAGATACAAACCCTAGGACGTCCTAAACCTTATATAATATTCTAAAAATACAGAAAATTAGGTCCAAGCCCATAAAAGTGCCACTCAGCGGTAAACTACCGCTCAGCGGTAAGTGCGTGAGTTGATTTTTCCCCCTCAACGGCATTTTCACCCCTCAGCGGATCCAACGTGAGTGCCTGAGTGTCGCTCAGCGGTAAACTGCCGCTGAGCGGTAATTGCGACTTCTCTTTTTGCACTTTTTGATGTCTTTTCTGATTCCATTTCTATCCTTCTTCACTTCTTTCACCAAATTCACCTTAAAACCTGCATAAAACACTGAAATCAAGCATAAACCTGTCCAACTCTCTTATTTATGAAAATATGACCAAAAGCATGATTTCAAGCTAGTTTCTAAGTGTTAAAGGTTGCTTTTAGTATCAATTTTAAGCATGAAAATAACAGTTTTTCAACTGTTATCACAACCCCAAACTTAGAACTTTGCTTGTCCTCAAGCAAACAAGATGTAACTCAATCTTCCACCAATCACTATGATGGTTTAGCACATTCAAAATCCTCCTTTCAAGATAAGTAAGTACTCAATTAAGCTCATAACAAAGACGTAAATCAAGACATGCACATGCTTTAGTTTTGACACAATCACCTAATATCCAACAAATGCTACTTTTCATGAATGATCAATCAACTAAGCATGGATGTTCTTATGTGTTCATGTAATCTTTCCTCACTAGATAAAGTGTTTCACTCAAACACACAAGTGTATAAGAGGTATTCACTCATTCACTCTACTATCACAATGTCACATGAATTAACTTTGCCTTTCATTTAACCATAATCAAATACATTCACAAGCATGCATCATCACAAGGGCTTTTCAATGGCTTATATTGTGGCTGGGCTAGCAAGAATATTGGTTTTTCTGGATCACAAAACCCTTGAGTTAAGAGAATCATATAGACACAATCATTCTTATTTATTCCCAACTTTCTTTTGCATTGAGCTTTGCTTTTTCTTTTCTTTTCTTTTCTTTTCTTTCTCTTTTTCTTTTTCTTTTCACATTCTTATTTCTTAACTCTTAGCTCAATGCTTTCAATTTCCCTTTCATAATTTCCCAACAACCCCAAACTTGAACATTTATCAATACCACAAAATATTTTCTACTTAACTCAAGGTAAAGCTTTTCACAAGGGTTTTCAAATTATGTTCAAGGCTAAGCGTTCAAAGAATAGAACACAAAGTGCTCTCTTTTAGTGGGCTAACTTCATGAATTTGGCCAATAAAAAGGGTTACCAACAAATGGCCTTGATCATATGATGCAAACAAGCAATTGATTCAATCATAGAGAACTTGGGCAAAATCATTCATGCTTTCAAAGTAATATCATTCAATCATAAAACGCTGGAGCTCAAAACCTCACATATAAGCTCATTCACATTTGACATACACATCCTGCTTAGTGTCATAATCACAATCACAATATCATGTATTTGTTTACAAAGCTTGTGAATCACCTGTATAAGCATTTAATGTGCACATCTCAACATCAATCAATCTCAAAGCATCATCAAGCATTACTTATCAAACAATCACAATCATAAGCAAACCATCATAACAGACCAAGATTCCAACTGAGTACATCAAACCCTATTCTAAAACAAAAAATACGTACAGAACACTGGGTTGCCTACCAGTAACCGCTTGTTTAACGTCACGAGCCTGACCCAAAATTTCGAGGATCAACCAAGTGCATCATTGTGGACAAGTGTTGCACTTCTCCCCCTAAATAAGGCTTGAGACGTTGACCATTCTTCACCACCCAGCTTTTCTGTGGATCATCAGCAGCTGGATTAAATATTTCAATTGCTCCATATGTGTGCACTCCTTTTACTACAAACGGTCCTGACCATTTTGTCTTCAATTTCCCAGGGAATATTGATGAGTCGATATTTTATTCATTTCACTTAGTTTATTGTGCTAGAATTAATCAGGGAATTGTGCCTAATTGTCCGGTATTTCCTCATTTTTACTAATTGTGCTTAAATTGATCAGAAATTCTAATTTTAATTAATTTGAATTATCTGAGACTAATTATGTGCATTATTAATTGTAGGAAAATTATTGGATATAATTAAGGACTAACTTGTTCTTGAAGCAAGCAAATTGTTTGAGAGTAAAAATCACAAATGAAATAGTACATGGCCTTTGTTGAAATTGAAAAATGGAAGTGGAATTGGTATATCTTGAAGCGAGAAATATAATGCCACCTTCCATCCAAGGTTCTTCCTCCAAAGAATAAGACTTCTTGGACGTGGAGAAAGGGGCACATTTCATTTTATATTCAATAATTGGAAGAGAATGTTGGCCACCAAACAAAAGAATTATACGGTCTTGGATCACATGACACTTGTTTTAATTGATAAAAGAGAATTAATTGATAAAAGAGAATGGAAAAACGTGAAGACAAAGAGGGGCCACGTGAATGAAGCTAACCCACACAAATTTGAATAGCTTACGCCTTTGTTGCTAAAGAGAAAAAAAAAAAAAAAAAAACCGAAATTGTCCAAGGAATTTGACAACACTTCACGTAAGGGAAAACATCTCACGGCTCCTAAGACAAGATGGAGAATTTCCTATTCTTGGAAGAAGGTGGGAGACAACAAAACAAATGAGTGGGGCCATGGATAAGATTAAAATTGGTATAAGTTGGATGCATACACGGTTATATCTCTTACACCAGAATTTGGAAAAGCATTATATTTTGGAATTAAGGTGGGAACCACCATACTTTTAGAAAGAGAAGCAAATGGTTTGGCTGGAGATGATGCAATACCATACGGTTTCCTTTCACAAGCTTTTGTTTTTAATCTTGCAATTTACACGGAACATGTGCACGCATCCAGCAAGGGACCGTCCAGCTATCTCCAATACAGCAGCAGTTTGAGAGCGGAGGAAGCGAACCAGCAGTAAACGTCCAGCAGCTCTCGATTTTCATCCATGTCCAGCCGCATCATCAACACGCTGAAGCAGCATCCAACACGTTTCCAACAGCAGCTGGGAACACTTCACGGTTTGCGCTAGGGAAGGAAGCAAGCATGACCGTGAAGGAGAGAAGTGGAGGTGCCACCACTTGATGAAAGAAGTAGAGTTGTATGTGGGGCTGCAACATATCACATGGCCAGCACATCCATAAGCATGCGGAAGAGTCCATGGAGGCAATGAGAAGATGCTGAGAAGTGATATGGTGTAGTAAGAGAAGGGTTGTCGCGGTTGGAAGGAAAGCACTACACGGTGCACATCTAGAGGGACAATCCCGACGAGGAAACAGACACCAAATGGAGGGCCCCAACATTATTTCTTTTCTAGAAGAGGTGCTCACGGGTGAGCTGGTTTGGAAGCAGTGAAACTCACGGGCACCAGTGACAAAATCCAAAATGAGGCTAGAATTCAGAAAATTGGCTATAAAATGTCAAGCAGGAGCAGAGGAAGGATGATCAGAGTTTTAGAAGTAGGAATTTAGAAGAGTTACGTTCTGGCTGGGTTTTCTCCTCCCCTCTCGGGGAGGTTGTGTTTGATTTAATTTTCACTTGCATGTATTGAATTTTGTTAATTGCAATTCCAATTCTGTGTTTTAATTGATGTTAATGGTAATTCCCAGTTTTTGCTATAAATTTCAGTTGTGCATTTTAGTTCTGTCAAATTTCGTTTCCAATTTACATTTTCAAAACTTTATTTAGTTGTTTCCCAGCTTTATTTTTACCGCATGACTTGATTTATTTGTATCAGTTTTATTTTCACTGCAATCTCTATTTCTGGTTTTCTTTACGTTTATGTTTAAAAAGTTAAAATTTTGTTTTTACCATTCTCTGAATTTTTTGCGTTTCGTATTTTATTATTTTCTGTATTTTTGGTAGTTACTATAATTTCGTTTTCTACTCTGGTATTTTAGTTTTCCGCACCAAAAATCACAAACCCCCCCCACTTCGTGTTAAATCTAAGACCGAACCACAAATATTGGTCCTTGTGAGACGACCTAGGAGTCACTTCCTAGTTATACTGCATTAATTTCTGCACATCAAATTTGTATGACCGCGACAGTCGTACCAAAATGGCGCCGTTGCCGGGGACCAACCAATGGAGGTTTGGTTTTAGATTTTTGTTGTATAAAGTTTTGTTCTGTTAATATGTTTGTTTTGTGTGTTTTGTCTTGTATATTTCTGTAGGCGATAACGACACCTTCAACAAATTTTGGCGGCGTTGTCACTTCAGTTCCAGGTTTTTTGTTTTAGATTTTTGCTGTGTTTTTCGATTATGCTGTGTTAATATATATTGTGTATATATGTGTTTAATTGTGCTATGTTCTGTATTTAGTTGTTATTAAAAAAAAAAATTTTGAAAATTAAAAAAATTAATTAAAAATTTTTACTATTGATGTTCTGTCTTGTGTGTGCTTGTAGCATGTATAAATGTGTTTTGTTTTATCTGATTCGTAATTTTTAGTTTTTAGTTTTTACTTTTTATTTTTCCATGTCTACCTATTTTAATGTTGTGAATAATGCTTATTCTGCCAATGTCTGTGATTATGATTCTTATTCTGCATATTACTTTGATTTTAAATCTGCTGATTTTTATGATGAGAACAATATGTTCCATCATCCAATTTCTGAGAGCTCTCTTTGGGAGCCAGTTCCACAATATGAGAGTCAGCAGTATGATTCTCCTATTCAAATAACTCCTCAGCCTTCTACTTCTGAACCTACATTAAAGGAGTTACTAGAGCAGATGACAATGCAGAACATTCAGTTTCAGAAAGGGAACATGCAGTTCAAGCAAGAGAGCATGGAGTTCCAGCAGGAAACTCAAGCTGCCATACAGAATCTGAGTGATCAGATCAGGCAGATGGCCACTCTTGCACCTGAGGAGACTGATGAAAATTTTGGGGACCCGGCAGAAGTAAGCAGTAATCCTGAACCAGGTAGACCACCTTCACCTTCCCACACTCTAGAAATCTTCAAGGAAGTGGAGGTAAGCATACCACAATTTGATTATTCGGTTGATTGTGATGATGATCGGTATGCTAATGATTATATTGTTGCTGAGTCTGATTTTAATTTTTCCTCTGTGCATGATGAGAATTGCTTTTTACTATCACATTCAAATGTTTATTCTCCATGCACTGAACATGAATATGAGTCTGTGGTTGATAATGCATGTAATTTTAAAATTGATTCATGTTCTGAGGATGTATCTGAGGTTCAGCTTGTTACACTGGATTTGGGTGTTTTATCCCTGCATGAAATTTCTGTAGAACCACATTGCACTAACCATGTTGCAGGAGGTACGTATAAACTTGATGAGCAGACACCCACAATTGAAGACAAAGGTGCAAGCACCCAGAACGATTTCAACATCAACAGGCACCTATTGAATCTAGTCATCAACAATAATTGTTTGGATCCAGCCGTGGAAGACATTTCACTGCTTGATCAGATCTGGAGGATGAAGCAGTTCATCCTCAACACTTTCATACTGGATCCCGAGGCGAAAAACATCTCCCTGATTGTCCAATTTTGGCAACTGCCACCATAATCCAGGGGAGTTTTCTTTTTCTTTCTTCCCCGTTTTCCTACTTTTATTGCATTTGTCCTTTATCTGTTTAGTGTTTTAATTGATGATCTTATGCTTAGAACACGTTTAGGACATTGTAGTTTAAGTATGATCTGGGGGAGATTCTGCATTTTGTTTTCTTTTATGTTTATTTTTTTATTTTTATTTTTTTTTTTTTTCTTTTATTTTATTAGTTTTCGAATTATTATATTCTTTCAATAAAAAAAAAAAAAAATTATTTTTGATAAATTATTTTATTTTAAGCGTGCAAAATCTTTCCTTTCAATTAAAATTTAATTGTTATATGAGATGTACATATATTTATTTTTCATATATTTAAAAAAAAAAAAAAATGTGTTTTGTGTTTTATTTGCTTCCTGATTCTTAGTGTTTTTACTAAAAAAAAAAAAAAAAAAAAAATATTTTAAGAGCAGATTTAACATGTAAGGCAGAGAGGTGAAGTTTTAGCAGAGACACTAATCTGAGTGCATTTATTGAACATACCATATGCGCAGAAAACATTCTGTCTTACATAATTATTAAAATAAAATACATAAAAACATAAATAAAGTTGTTCGATCATTTCTGATCGTTAATATTACACACCATAATAAATAAAAACATAAAAAATAAAAACAACAAAAAAAAAAAAAAAAAAAAAAAGTGTTCATATTACAGTCCTCATTAATATTCTGGCCACACTCGGCCAACAAAAACATAAAAAAAAAAAAAAAAAAAAAAAAAGAAAACAAAACTTTAAAACTGAAAGAATTCACGAGCTGGTTGTGGTGGTCTAAGGGAGAGCTCCGTTGAGGGAGCTCTGGTTCGGAATGCAAGCGGAGGCTTTGGTGGAGGAATTTCTCGTTCATTTCTGTCGTCATCGATGATGATCGGAACGGGAAACAGATTCAGCAGCCTCGGTGCCCTCATAATCACCCAGTTGTTTTCTTTCAAACAAAAAAAAAAAATATAAAAAAATAAAAAAATAAAAAACATGTGTTAATAATAGAAGAGGAAGTGAAAAAAAAAAAAAATTTTCAATGGAGGTATGATGAGAGTTCTTACCGTACATGTATAGCGGCAGTTGTGAAAAGAGAGTGCCAGTGGGGTCTATCTCCGCTTGCCAGTGCTTGACCCGATTGTCGTGGTTGTTGAACCAGCAGTGTACGTTGTATTCAGTGGCTTCGCCGAAAGCCCTTAGTCGAGACGCGATCTCGACGACTTGCGCTCGGCTTGGGTGTGTGACCCCATAGTTGAATATTTTGGTCATCATCGTGATCTGATCGTCGGTTGGACGCCACCGTTGACTGGTATATCTCTCTGATTCCGTTTCACTCATCCTTCCTCTCGTAATATACAAATACATAAATAAAAAAATAAATACATATAAAAAGAACAAAAAGAAAAAAGAAAAAAATAAACATAAAAAAATAATAAAAAGAACTAAAAAAAAAAAAAAAAAAAAAAAAAAGTAGCATAAAAAATTTTTAGATTAGTTCTGTGTTTTCTTTATTTGTTCTTGTTTTCCGTTAAATTTATTTTGTCCTGTCTGTCTTTGATTGTTTTTGTGTCTGGTCTCAGATCTGTTTCACGGTCCTTGCAAAGGGTCCTAAACGGATCTACGTCCAGTGTCCTTGTCCATATTGTTCTTGTATATTCAGTTTCTGTGTTTTAGTTTTAAGTGGGGTACGTGGCGTTGTTCTACCCGATTGTCTCTGCCATACCTTCAAACGAAGGGAGATTAACGTCTGGTTTCCAGCCGATATACCCCTTAAGTTTTTAGACAGTTGTGTTTTATGTGTTTTTTTTAAGTGTTTAGCAGGTGAAAAAGAAAGCAGAATAAGAAAAAGAAAAAAAAAATGAAAATGAAAGATCTGGAAAGCAGGAAAAGGAGAAACAGGAAAGCAGGAAATAAAGAGGGAGAGCAGGCAAGAGGAATGCATAAAAAAATGGAAAGCAGGAAAAGCGGTAAAGGACGGAAAGAAAGTAAAGCAAGCAGAAAGAAAGGCAGATCCAGGAGCAGAGGACTTACCTGGAGTAGTAGGCTGGCAGAGAAGCTCCTCGCGGATCTCAGACTCTTCAGATGGCACCGGGGCAGAGGCTCCGTAGAGATTCCAGACGCTCAGAGAGCAGAGAGAGTTGAGAGAGAAAGAAAGGAGTAGAGAGAGAGCAGGGAAGTCAGAAATGGCGCTGGACGCGGAGGAGCGGACCCTTTTATAACCAGATTTCTGCCACTGTAGCAACAGTTCCGGTCTCTGCCACCGAGACTGTTGTAACAGTACCGGTATCCTTTTTCAAAAAAAAAAAAATAAAAAAAAAAAATAAAAATAAAAATAAAAATTATTAGCATCTACTGATGGGTGCTAGGTGTTTTAGACATCTGCTGATGGATGTCACTGATAACATCTACTGATGGATGTTACTGAAAAATTTCTTCCCATTTTTCCTAACTTTTTATTGCACTTGTCTATATTATTTGACTGCTCTGAAATTGTTAATCTGATGATTGTAACACACTGAGGACATTGTGTGATTTAAGTGTGGTCTACTGGGAAGAAATTCTGATTTTTCTGATTTTTCTGTTAGATTGTATTTTGTGTGTTAAATTTTTTGTTTTTGAGTGTTAATTTTTTCTGTTTTAAGTTATTTTTATCGAGTTTTGTGTGCAATAAATTTTACATTTTTCTCTTGATTTCTGGATGATGTCTAAGTTGTAGATTTTTCCTTCACTTCATTAATACTTATGGTTTAAAATCCTTGCTTTTCTCTGCCTGGAAAGATGATCATGTGTTTAAGAGGTTGATTTGATTGTAACGAATACCCTGTGTGAGAATTTGAGCCACTTAATTTTCTTTCTTGTGTGATATGTATCTTGACTGCTTGCACATATGCCTTGGCTTGATTCTTTCTGATATACTTGATTGATATGCATGTTCAGACGTGATAAAGGCATTTTTGTTCTTGAGCCTCTTTAGCCAAATAAGCCTACCTTGTTATTATCCTTTGATACCCCTTTTGAGCCTATACTGTATTCATTTCTTTGTTTTAAAAGCTCATACACTGATCCTAAGTGAAAAACAAATGATTACCTTAACCTTAGGAAAGTCTGGAGCTATAGAAGTGTTTTGAGAATAAGTGTGGTCTCCTTGGGAATTCTGATGAATTGGCTAGTTGGTTCCTCATCATGTTTTGAAATGATAATTTATATCCTGTTGTGTGAAAAAAAAAAAAAAAAAGAAGACAGGATGAAAAAAAATATTTGATGAGAAAAAGAGAAAATTGAAAAATAATTTTATGAATAATGGAGTCGAGAAGAGGATTGAATTAGAGGTTTGGGTGAGATTTCACTGTGTTTACATTTTTTTTCCTAGTGCACCTCTATTTCTTCTGAGCTATAGCTACTTATCCAAATTTATCCTCCCCTGTCCTTGGCCCCATTACAACCCTGAAAGACCTTTTGATCTGAACATACATATGTTTTAAGTATTGATATTAGAAGCTTGCCAAGTCTACTTGTGTTTGTTTTCTTGAGTACATTGAGTTAAAATTTTTTACCCTAGACACTTGAGAGAAACACTATGAGTGCATCTGTGAGGTTTTGTTATTTTCAATTCACCTCTTGAGTTGATGAATTATTTTTCCATGTATTGAATTGCTTGGATGATTTCTGTAAGTATGTGTTTTTCTTGATTTCGTGTTGGACATTTTCTACTTCTTTTATCTGTCCAGAATTCTTGAGAACTGTGTAAATGCAGTTTATTTTTCTCGTGAGTTTTTATTTTTCTGTCTGCTGAGTTTTGTGTCACCTTCCTAAAAGTCCTTTGACCCATTCCCTGATTTGAGTTTTAATTTTGCCCAGGAGTGCAAAAGACTAAGTGTGGTCTATTTTGATGAGTCGATATTTTATTCATTTCACTTAGTTTATTGTGCTAGAATTAATCAGGGAATTGTGCCTAATTGTCCGGTATTTCCTCATTTTTACTAATTGTGCTTAAATTGATCAGAAATTCTAATTTTAATTAATTTGAATTATCTGAGACTAATTATGTGCATTATTAATTGTAGGAAAATTATTGGATATAATTAAGGACTAACTTGTTCTTGAAGCAAGCAAATTGTTTGAGAGTAAAAATCACAAATGAAATAGTACATGGCCTTTGTTGAAATTGAAAAATGGAAGTGGAATTGGTATATCTTGAAGCGAGAAATATAATGCCACCTTCCATCCAAGGTTCTTCCTCCAAAGAATAAGACTTCTTGGACGTGGAGAAAGGGGCACATTTCATTTTATATTCAATAATTGGAAGAGAATGTTGGCCACCAAACAAAAGAATTATACGGTCTTGGATCACATGACACTTGTTTTAATTGATAAAAGAGAATTAATTGATAAAAGAGAATGGAAAAACGTGAAGACAAAGAGGGGCCACGTGAATGAAGCTAACCCACACAAATTTGAATAGCTTACGCCTTTGTTGCTAAAGAGAAAAAAAAAAAAAACCGAAATTGTCCAAGGAATTTGACAACACTTCACGTAAGGGAAAACATCTCACGGCTCCTAAGACAAGATGGAGAATTTCCTATTCTTGGAAGAAGGTGGGAGACAACAAAACAAATGAGTGGGGCCATGGATAAGATTAAAATTGGTATAAGTTGGATGCATACACGGTTATATCTCTTACACCAGAATTTGGAAAAGCATTATATTTTGGAATTAAGGTGGGAACCACCATACTTTTAGAAAGAGAAGCAAATGGTTTGGCTGGAGATGATGCAATACCATACGGTTTCCTTTCACAAGCTTTTGCTTTTAATCTTGCAATTTACACGGAACATGTGCACGCATCCAGCAAGGGACCGTCCAGCTATCTCCAATACAGCAGCAGTTTGAGAGCGGAGGAAGCGAACCAGCAGTAAACGTCCAGCAGCTCTCGATTTTCATCCATGTCCAGCCGCATCATCAACACGCTGAAGCAGCATCCAACACGTTTCCAACAGCAGCTGGGAACACTTCACGGTTTGCGCTAGGGAAGGAAGCAAGCATGACCGTGAAGGAGAGAAGTGGAGGTGCCACCACTTGATGAAAGAAGTAGAGTTGTATGTGGGGCTGCAACATATCACATGGCCAGCACATCCATAAGCATGCGGAAGAGTCCATGGAGGCAATGAGAAGATGCTGAGAAGTGATATGGTGTAGTAAGAGAAGGGTTGTCGCGGTTGGAAGGAAAGCACTACACGGTGCACATCTAGAGGGACAATCCCGACGAGGAAACAGACACCAAATGGAGGGCCCCAACATTATTTCTTTTCTAGAAGAGGTGCTCACGGGTGAGCTGGTTTGGAAGCAGTGAAACTCACGGGCACCAGTGACAAAATCCAAAATGAGGCTAGAATTCAGAAAATTGGCTATAAAATGTCAAGCAGGAGCAGAGGAAGGATGATCAGAGTTTTAGAAGTAGGAATTTAGAAGAGTTACGTTCTGGCTGGGTTTTCTCCTCCCCTCTCGGGGAGGTTGTGTTTGATTTAATTTTCACTTGCATGTATTGAATTTTGTTAATTGCAATTCCAATTCTGTGTTTTAATTGATGTTAATGGTAATTCCCAGTTTTTGCTATAAATTTCAGTTGTGCATTTTAGTTCTGTCAAATTTCGTTTCCAATTTACATTTTCAAAACTTTATTTAGTTGTTTCCCAGCTTTATTTTTACCGCATGACTTGATTTATTTGTATCAGTTTTATTTTCACTGCAATCTCTATTTCTGGTTTTCTTTACGTTTATGTTTAAAAAGTTAAAATTTTGTTTTTACCATTCTCTGAATTTTTTGCGTTTCGTATTTTATTATTTTCTGTATTTTTGGTAGTTACTATAATTTCGTTTTCTACTCTGGTATTTTAGTTTTCCGCACCAAAAATCACAAACCCCCCCCACTTCGTGTTAAATCTAAGACCGAACCACAAATATTGGTCCTTGTGAGACGACCTAGGAGTCACTTCCTAGTTATACTGCATTAATTTCTGCACATCAAATTTGTATGACCGCGACAGTCGTATCAAATATCTTCAATCTTGAATTAAATAATAGTACCTGTTGTCCTGGATTAAAAACTTTATTTACCAACTTCCTGTCATGATAGAATTTGATCTTATCTTTATAAGCCTTGGATGAATCATATGCATGTAATCGCGTTTCTTCAAGCTCCAAAATCTGCCTTTTGCATGTGCCTTGAGTTTCATAAGGATCAAAATTCAAGAATTTCAAAGCCCACAACGCTTTATGCTCCAACTCTACTGGCAAATGACATGCTTTCCCATAGACCAATTGAAACGGTGATAGTCCCATAGACGTCTTCATTGTCGTCCTATAAGCCCAAAGAGCATCATCCAGTTTTAGTGACCAATCCTTTCTTGATGAAGTTACTATTTTTTCTATGATCCTTTTTATTTCTCTGTTAGATACCTCAGCTTGTCCATTGGTTTGTGGATGATAAGGTGCAGTTACCTTATATTTTACTCCATAATGTTTGAGCACTTTTTCTAGCTGATAATTGCAAAAATGAGATCCCCCATCACTAATCAACACTCTTGGAGTTCCAAAACGCGAGAATATCTGCTTCTTCAAAAATTTAATCACCGTGCTAGCATCATTTTTAGGACAAGCTAATGGTTCCACCCATTTACTCACATAATTCACTGCTACCAAAATATATTCATTGTTGAAAGATGGAGGAAAGGGTCCCACAAAGTCAATACCCCAACAATCAAAAACCTCAACCTCTAAAATGCCTTGTAATGGTATCTCATGACGTTTAGTGATTGTGCCTGCTCTTTGACACTTATCACAGTTTCTCGCATGATTATGAGCATCTTTAAATAAAGTTGGCCAATAAAACCCTGATTGAAGTATTTTTGCTGCTGTTCTTTCTCCATTAAAATGTCTCCCATAAGGTGAATCATGACAATGCCAGAGAATCCCTTCTGCTTCTTCATTTATCACACATCTCCTCAAAAGATTATCTGCTCCAATCTTGAACAAATAAGGATCATCCCAGACAAACTGCTTAGCATCATGCAAAAATTTCTTTCTTTGTTGCCAAGTTAAATCTTTTGGCATGACCCTTGCAGCATTGAAATTAGCCATATCAACAAACCATTGCCTCTGTTGAATATACATAAGTGCTTCATCTGAAAAAGATTCCCAGGTCTCTGATTCTTTGCTAGTAACCTCCTTATTGACTAACCGCGACAAATGATCAGCAACCAAGTTCTCACTCCCTTTCTTATCACGGATCTCCACATCAAATTCTTGCAAAAGTAGTACCCATCGAATCAGAAGTGGCTTAGAATCTGGCTTTGTCAACAAGTATTTCATAGCTGCATGATCAATATAGATAATCACCTTAGACCCAATAAGATAAGGTTTAAATTTCTCTAGAGAATACACGATAGCTAGAAATTCTTTCTCTGTTGTAGCATAATTCAACTGAGCATCATTCAGAACTTTGCTGGCATAATGATAACAGTTGAAAAACTGTTATTTTCATGATTAAAATTGACACTAAAAGCAACCTTTACACTTAGAAACTAGCTTGAAATCATGCTTTTATTCATATTTTCATAAATAAGAGAGCTGGACAGGTTTATGCTTGATTTCACTGTTTTTGTGCAGGTTTTAAGGTGAATTTAGTGAAAGAAGTGAAGAAGGAGAGAGATGGAATCAGAAAAGACATCAAAAAGTGCAAAAGGAGAAGCCGAAGTTACCGCTCAGCGGCAGTTTACCACTGAGCGGCACTCAGGAGCTCACGGGAGATCCGCTGAGGGGCAAAATGGCCGCTGAGGGGAAGAAACTACTCACGCACTCAGCGGTGAGCGGTACTTTACCGTTGAGCGGCACACTTATGGGCTTGGGCCTGAATTTTCAGTAATTTTAGATTAGTATATAAGCTTTAGGACGTCCTAGGGTATGTATCTTTGGCAAAGACGAAGCAAACAATCTCTCTTTCACCCCTTTGAAGGAGGATCTTGGATGCTCAGGCTACCTCTTCACCTTTCTAGGGTTTTATCCTTCATTCTTTCATTATTGTTCATCTAGGTTCACCATGAATATGGTGAACTAAACCTTGTATGTTTGTTGGGGAATCAATGTAATCTTTTGAAGCTCTCATATACGGAATTTGTGCTTGCATCTTAATCTAAGACTTATGCTTTCTTTCATCATTAGTTAGGATTTTTCCTCTTTGCTCAAAGCTTGCTTTGTTTAACTCATTCAATGCATGATTATTGATTTTGTCGATACGGGAACGTACGGGGAAGTCTAGATCCGGGGAATTACTCCCAATATTATATTGGTTGTCGTTAAGCTCCTGTGCTAAAAGAACTAATTACTAGGAATGCTAGGAATTGTATGAACTCGTAATTGGGGATAGGCCTTCTTGACAAGGTAATTTAGAGAGTGGCATTAACAATGATGACTTGAATATCGAATTCCTAAAATCTATGAGAGTGGATAAGATGAAATTGACCCCCAACAACATATTCATCAATATATTTCATTGAAAGTGCTTGTCTTTTGTTTTAGCCATTGATCAACCTCATGCATACATGTTTATTTTCTGTCTTGCATATTAAACTCCAATTATTTCGTTCTTAAGTCTTAGCTAATCAACGAACCACACAACTAAACTAGGCCGTGAGTCCTTTGGGAGAACGATACTTGGTCTTACCGAGTTTATTACTTGAAACGATTCGGTCATACTTGCCGATTGTTCAACAAGTTTGTGACATCATATTTTGGTGATCATAAATTTGTGCATCAAGTTTTTGGCGCCGTTGCCGGGGACTGGTGGTTTAACTGGTTAATTTGTGTGATTATTGATTATCTTTGACTTTAATTTTGAATTTCTGTTTTTATTTTATTTTATTTTATTTTATTTTCTGAATATTATATCTTCTCCTATATCTTTTTGTGCTAACCAAATATTCTAGGGTTTTGTTTTCTTGTGCATGCAGGAAGCAATTAGAACAAGGAGCAAGAAAACAACAGAAACTCTGTTACAATCATCACCACAAGGTTCTGTTCATAGCACAGAAAATATGGAGAACAACAATGTCAGAAGAACTCTTGCTGATTACACCAATATAGCTGGACCTCAACATTTTAACAGTATAGCTAGACCTAGAGTCAATGCAGCTAATATGGAGGTTAAACCAGCACTGATTCAACTGGTGAAAAGCAACCAATTCAATGGGTTATCTCATGAAAGCCCATATGAGCACCTCACTACCTTCAATGAGATTTGCAACACAGTTAAGATTAATGGGGTGCCAGACGAAGCTATCAAACTTAGGTTGTTTCCTTTCTCATTAGGAGGCAATGCTAAGCTTTGGTTAAATTCTTTCCCAGAAGAAAGTTTCACAGAGTGGGAAGCAGTGGTAACAAAGTTTTTAAACAAGTACTTCCCACAATCCAAGGTGACTAGAGGCAAGCAAGAGATTTCTTCATTTAAGCAGGGCATGGAAGAATCACTGGGGCATGCATGGGACAAATACAAAAGCCTGTTACGAAAAACTCCCATCCATGGTTTCAAAGAAGAAGAAGTAGTGCTAATTTTCCTTGGAGGTCTTGGTTCACAAACTAAGATGATGATGCTTAATGCCTCAGCAGGAGGAAACATTAACTGGAAAACTCCAAAGGAAGCAACAAAAATTATTGAAAATATGGCTACTAGTGACAACGAACTCAACATTGAAAGAGGATATCTTAGTCAGAAGGAGTTGTTACAATTAAATGATGCTTTGCTTATTCAAAATAGAATTATTTCTCAACAGCTGGAAAAAGTAATTATGAAGCTTTCTCAAATACCACAAGAAATACAACAGGTCTCAATGGTTCAAGTGCAACAACAAAAATGGCAAATGCAATCTACTCCATCTGAGAAAACAACAAAACTTGAAGAGACTTTCCAAAGATTCTTGAAGACGAATGCATCTTATTGTCAGAATGTGGATGCTGCATTTAAAAATATGGAGGTCTATGTTGAGCGAATAGTTGACAAGATGAAACATGATAATCTCAGAAAGGAGTGTAAAACTGTTGTGACCAGAAGTGGTAGAGTGATAGAGGAGAGAAAAAAAGAAAGAGAGGAGAAAGAAAGTGAGAGTGAAAAAGAAACATGTGAGTGGAAAGAAAGAGTTGAGAGAGAGAAAAAAAAGAAGATGAGAGGAGAGAAAAAAAAGAGAGAGAAGAGAGAGAGGAGAGACAAAACGAAAAAGAGTGTGAAAAGCCACTTCCTTATCCAAAGAGTTATTCAAGGAAGGAGAAAGAAAAGCAGTTGGAAAGATTCATGGAGTTGTTTAAGAAGCTGGAGATCACTATACCATTCTCTGAAGCATTACAACAGATGCCAGCATATGCGAAGTTTTTGAAGGAACTTCTTACAAAGAAACACAAGTACATTGAAAAGGAAACTATCAATGTACAGGGTAACTGCAGTGCAATCATACATAAACTACCTCCTAAACTTAAAGATCCAGGAAGCTTCACTATTCCATGCACTATAGGAAATGTGAAAGTTGGAAGAGCATTAATTGATTTGGGAGCTAGCATTAATTTAATGTCGTTATCCATGTGCAGAACAATTCAAGGTTTGGAAATTAAACCAACCAAAATGGCTCTTCAACTGGCGGACAGGTCTCTTAAATATCCATATGGAGTGGTTGAAGATGTGCTAGTGAAGGTTGACAAATTTGTATTCCCAGTGGATTTTATCGTGATGGAGATGGAAGGGAATAGTGATGTTCCTCTTATTCTTGGGAGACCTTTTATGAAGACTGCTAGAGTTTTAATTGATGTAGAGAATGGTAAGCTTAAATTGAGAGTTGATGATGAAGAAGTCACTTTTGATGTATCCAAGGCCATGACATATCCAAATGATGACAAAGCATGTTTTCAATTTGATGAACTTGATGAAGTTTGTATGGTGCAAGAAAGGATGGTGCGAAATATTTCTCCATTGGAAAAAACTCTCATTGATGCATGTGAAGATTTAGATGAAGAAGAAGAGAAATTGATTGATGAATGTTTGATGGACTTGAAAACATTGAAAAAGAGTCCGGAGGAAGATCCAATATTCGAAATAATTGATAAGGAAGAAGCAGTCAAAGCACAGACACCATAATTAAAAAGATTGCCATCACATCTGAAATATGTTTTTCTAGAAGAAGATGGAACAAAGCCAGTCATCATCAATAACTCTTTATCTCTACAAGAAGAAGAGCAGTTGATAGAAATTCTGAAAGCCAACAAAGAAGCAATTGGGTGGTCAATATCAGATCTCAAAGGTATTAGCCCAACTTATTGCATGCACAAGATTTTTATGGAAGAAGATTATAAACCAAGTGCTCAACCACAGAGAAGGTTAAATCCTGTTATGAAGGAGGTGGTCAGAAAAGAAGTGTTGAAACTCCTAGAAGCTGGTATCATCTATCCAATCTCTGACAGTAAATGGGTGAGTCCAGTACAGGTGGTTCCAAAGAAAGGTGGGATGACAGTAATTTATAATGATAAGAATGAACTTATTCCTACTCGGACAGTTACTGGCTGGCATATGTGCATTGATTACAGGAAGCTGAATAAAGCTACTAGGAAAGATCATTTTCCTCTTCCTTTCATGGATCAGATGTTAGAAAGGTTATCAGGGCAGGCTTTCTATTGTTTTCTAGATGGATATTCTGGATACAATCAAATTGTGATAGATCCAAAAGACCAGGAGAAGACGGCTTTTACTTGTCCTTTTGGTATCTTTGCATATAGAAAGATACCTTTTGGATTATGTAATGCTCCAGCTACGTTTCAGAGGTGTATGCAGGCAATTTTTGCAGATCTCTTAGAAAAATGCATTGAAGTATTCATGGATGATTTCTCAGTTTTTGGAAATTCTTTCTAAAGATGTTTGGCTAATCTGAACACTGTCCTCAAAAGATGTGTTCATACAAATCTTGTTCTTAATTGGGAGAAATGTCATTTCATGGTAACTGAAGGAATTGTACTGGGGCATAAAATCTCTGCTAAAGGAATTGAGGTAGATAAAGTTAAAGTTGAAGTCATTGAGAAAATGCCTCCACCAACAAATGTAAAGGGGATTAGAAGTTTTCTTGGTCATGCTGGGTTTTATAGAAGATTCATCAAAGATTTCTCAAAAATTGCTAAACCATTGAGTAATCTTTTGATGAAGGATGCTCCTTTTGTGATGAATGAAGACTGTCTGAAAGCTTTTGACACATTAAAGAAGAAGTTAGTGTCAGCTCCAGTAATTGTAGCGCCAGATTGGAATCAAAATTTTGAATTAATGTATGATGCAAGTGATTATGCAATAGGAGTTGTCCTTGGCCAGCGGAAAGAACAAAAGTTTCACCCAATTTATTATGCTAGCAAAGTTCTGAATGATGCTCAATTGAATTATGCTACCACAGAGAAAGAATTTCTGGCCATTGTGTATGCTCTAGAGAAATTTAGACCTTATCTTATTGGGTCTAAGGTGACTATCTATACAGATCATGCAGCTATCAAATATTTGTTGACAAAACCAGATTCTAAGCCACGTCTGATTAGATGGGTACTACTGTTGCAAGAATTTGATGTAGAAATCCGTGATAAGAAAGGAAGTGAGAACTTGATTGCCTATCATTTGTCACGGTTAGTCAACAATGAGGTCACTAGCAAGGAGTCTGAAATCTGGGAATCTTTTTCAGATGAATCACTAATGTATATTCAGCAGAGGCCTTGGTTTGCTGATATGGCTAATTTCAAAGCTGCAAGGGTCATGCCGGAAGACTTAACTTGGCAACAAAGAAAGAAATTTTTGCATGATGCCAAGCAGTTTGTTTGGGATGATCCTTATTTGTTCAAGATTGGAGCAGATAATCTTCTGAGGAGATGTGTTTCGAATGAAGAAGCAGAAGGAATTCTCTGGCATTGTCATGATTCACCTTATGGAGGACATTTTAATGGAGAAAGAACAGCAGCAAAAGTCCTTCAATCAGGGTTTTATTGGCCAACTTTATTTAAAGATGCCCATAATCATGCTAGAAATTGTGATAAATGTCAAAGAGCAGGGACAATCACTAAACGTCATGAGATGCCTTTACAAGGTATTTTAGAGGTTGAGGTTTTTGATTGCTGGGGTATTGACTTTGTTGGACCCTTCCCTCCATCTTTCAACAATGAATATATTCTGGTAGCAGTAGATTATGTGAGTAAATGGGTGGAAGCATTAGCTTGTCCTAAAAATGATGCTATCACGGTAATTAAATTCCTGAAAAGGCAGATATTCTCACGTTTTGGCACTCCAAGAGTGTTGATTAGTGATGGAGGATCTCATTTTTGCAATTATCAGCTAGAGAAAGTACTCAAACACTATGGAGTAAAACATAAGGTAGTTGCACCTTATCATCCACAAACCAATGGACAAGCTGAGGTGTCTAATAGGGAGATAAAAAGGATCCTGGAAAAAACAGTGACTTCATCAAGAAAGGATTGGTCTCTCAAATTGGATGATGCTCTTTGGGCTTATAGGACAGCAATGAAGACGTCTATGGGATTATGATGGGGAAGTGCATACCTAGAGAGAATATACTAAATGACATTTAAGAGAATGGGAAAGAAATTAAAAGTGGAAGAGATTAAAGAAAAGGAAACTTAGGAATTGAAGATGTGCCACTTGAACAAGCTTCCAAGATAAGCATCAAGAGAAGGACCGCCACTTGCTTGAACAAGATAAGGTCTGCCAAAATTTGGGACTTTAGAGACAGAATTCTATCTCAAAGAGGATTGCAAAAGTGCAAATCAACTCAAATTCATTGAATCAAGGTAAGGTGTACAAAAAGGAGACCCCTAAGCCTTCTTATATAACCTTTGAAGTGAGCTAGGATGCAAGATCTAGGAGATGTGGGACTTATGAGTGTGGAGGTCGTCCAGCAGCTGCTGCAGTTCCTCTAGGGACTTTTGAGTCCCACATTGCTCAATTCTCTCCACTCCAAAGGGTTTATAAGGCAACTAGTTCTCCTATAGTTCAAAACATGAAAACTACCTATGCTACCTTGCACTAACGCCTAGGACGCCCATTTCCTCTCCTTTTCTTTTTAAGACCAAGCCATGGAAAGTCCCACATTGCTTGTTCTTAAACAGAAAGAAGTGTTTATAAGCGTCTCTACAACTAGAAATAACGAAAGAACAAAAAAGGCAAATACAAGCCAACGAAACCTATTCTACTCTTTTTTATGCTTGTTGTCACTTGAAAACTCTTCATTGTTGCCCCATCTATGATCATATCATCCCCCCCAGGTTGGAGAGGATTCGACCTCGAATCTTGAAAAACCTGCAACAAAGAGAGATTAGTGACTTATTTCGTGTATAAACCAAAGGAACTCCTCCTGGATCAAATGTTAACCTACAAAAAACATCAAACATTTTGTGAATAAATTGATGTTTACCAAACAATGTATATGGAAAAGGAATATTGAAAGAATGGGTCTTTGAAATTTGATTTATTATTTTTTTAAGGAAAACTAAACATCCTTCTTTAGAAAAACTTTTATTTTTGTCTTGAGTTAAGTGTAAAAAAGAATACATTAACTCAAGATGGGGGTTGGAAATGGTGTGTGAAGAAGTGGTAATAAGAGATGAGAAACATGGGATATTTTCACAAAAGTTTTTAGGAAAAGAAGAAAGCTTAATATTTGGAGAAAAGTGGAAGGATGGAAAAACTCCCCTGTCATAGCTGGGATTCAGTTGAATGATGGAAGTGGAAGGTGCCTGCAATAACACTTCCTTTGTGATTAGGACATTTTCCTTCTCCTTTTCTCTCACAATTTCTTCTTTTTCTTTGTTTGCTTTCTCCTCTTTTTCTTTCCTCTCATGTTCTTCTTTTACTCTCTCCTCTTGGTTATCTTGAATGTCCTTATTTAAATAATGAAGCATAACCTTCTCTTTTTCTTCACTTGGTGAGGAAGAAGAGCTATAAGTATGTGTAGGTGAGGAAGAGGTAGACTCATTAATGACAACTTCTTCTTCCCTAATGCACACTACCCTTTTATTAGGACAAGAAGATGCTATATGACCATGCCCTAAACATTTAAAACACTTAATATGGCTAGGTCTAGAAGGAGATGTAGATGGGGAGGAGGAATGGTTAGAAGAAGAATGGTTAAAAGAAGAATGAGGACAAGATTTGTTAGTGGATTCCTTAGAAACATTCTTGGCTTTATCCTTTGATGATGAAGATTTGTAGAAAACATCTTTTGAAATTTTGTTGTGAAAATCCTCTTTTTGCAAGAGTTTCTTCTCAACTTTCATGGCCCTATAAAGCACTACATCTAAAGTCTCATCATCATGGAGTTTCAAAACATCTTGGATGTTTCTATTGAGTCCACTAATAAATCTAACTATTTTTGCATGATCATTTTCTTTAGTGTTAGTATGATATAGGAGCACTTTGAGCTCGCGAGCATACTCCTCCACACTTCGTCTACCTTGAGTAAGCCGTTGGAGCTTAATCAAGAGGTCCCTATGGTAGTATGGAGGTACGAAACGTTGGTACAAAATGTCCCTGCAATGTTCCCATGTACTCGCGGGTGAGGCCATGGTTAAGTATCTCCTATTTAGCCATTGCTTGGCGTATCCCTCTAAAGCTAAACAAGTTAACTTTACACGCAAAGGTCCATTTACACTATACAAATCAAAAATTTGGTCTACTTTAGCTATCCAATCTAGAAAAATAGACGGCTCGGCTTCCCCTTTAAAAGTAGGCAAGTTCAACTTTGGTAGTGTAAGGCCTTGGTCCATAGCTTTATCTTCTTGATGCTTCTTTGGCGAGGGAAGGTATACATCTACGGTTCTAGCTTCTTGCTTCTTCTTGTAGGAAGCATGATCATGACCATGAGGTTGCTTCCCTTTAGCCTTTGTGTCCGCGTCTAACCGCTTGCTCATAGCATCAAGTTGATGTTGTATTTGTTGGTAAGCCTTCATCACATCAAACTTGCTAGAAGGACTTCCATGGGGGCTATCGCCATGAAATGAAGCACGGCTGGAACCTGCAGACATGGTAAGGCAACAACCACAAAAAACTAACACCAAAAAAAACAGGTTAGAACCAATGAAAAATCACGGCAATACAGCAGCCACAATTTTGGTCACGGTTTCACTCAAATAAAGCAATGAAATGGTTCAAAACTCACGGCAAAGTGTCTCAAAAAAACAAGGTAAGGGCAGCACCCTTCTTTCAAAATAGTAAAGTGTCTCACAAGTCCACTTCGAGAGCACCAACTCAAGTCCAAAGCAAATGGAAAAATGTACAATCCACCCTTAATGCAAAGGAGCCAAATCAAGACAGCACATGGTAGAAGCCAAAAAAATGAATGAAAACTACAAGACAAATGATGGAAATGGAACCTAAAAATCAAGAAACTTGGCACACAATAAGGAGGCAGCAATCTAATGATTTTATGAAGACAAAACAGCGAGAATAATGGAGGCAAAACAATGGCACAAAATGAACAAGACAACAAAGAAAATTAACACAACTAAGGAGCAAAATCACATGAACATGATACGCATACATGAAGAGCAAGACCGAATTAATGCTGGAAATAATTTTGGCAAACCTCAAACCAAAATATTCTGTATTGGAAATGAAAAAGAGGCTCTAAATGAAGCAATCAAACACACCAATCAATGAGAAAACTCTCGGCCAAGCACACCAAACAGCAACCAATTTTTTTGTTGATTTTATTTTGATACACCAAACAGCATTTGGTAAAATGTCTCGGCCAAGCCACTTTAATGAAGAAAATGTGTTTGATTGGAAGCACAATTGTAATGGTTTATAGCCTCTATTTATACAAAACAAATAAGCAAGGTTCACATGCTTAAATCCAATGATGATCAAGCTCAATTCATCATACAAGCAAGGAGATGTAAAAATGCTCTTAGCTATGCAATTTCAGAAAAATACTCTAGAAAACTCCTAAAGAGGAACAAACATATGACTCAATTCAAAGCTAATAAGCAAGAAAAGACACATAGAATCCAGCCAAGACAAGAAATTAAAGCTGGAACAAACAAACAAAAGGAAATAGGACACCTACTTGTTGAAGACCTCCAATAGCATTGTTGTTGTTTGATGAAATGTCTACTTGCACAAGGCTCTGGACAGCCACGGTTTAGTCCCTCAAAGCATTGATTTGAAGTGTTGATTCCTTGCTTAAGAGTATTGAGAGGGTGTAGCAACGTCCAGGGAGCAATTCCAGCCACCAAAATGTCCAAACAGCCAACAACAAAGCAAAACAGAGGAGTATTAATTCAACAGCAGAAAACTGGACGAACACAGTGGAGAAAAAAATTTACTGGGAACAGTACAGAACGAATTTGAGAAAAGTAAAATATGTTCACGAAACTAGACATCCAGACGAAACTAGGAAAAAAAATTTCATGGAAAACGGACAAGAAATGAAGCTAAACTAAATCATACAAGTTCACTGTATTTTCACGCAGAGGCTGGGCGAGACAGAAAATGGCTCAGCGAAAATGAACATATCTAAGCTATTGTACTCTAGCATGCAATTCCTAAGAGATCAAAAACCTAAGGCTCTGACACCACATGATGGGGAAGTGCATACCTAGAGAGAATATACGAAATGACATTTAAGAGAATGGGAAAGAAATTAAAAATGGAAGAGATTAAAGAAAAGGAAACTTAGGAATTGAAGATGCGTCACTTGAACAAGCTTCCAAGATAAGCATCAAGAGGAGGACCGCCACTTGCTTGAACAAGATAAGGTCTGCCCAAATTTGGGACTTTAGAGACAGAATTCTATCTCAAAGAGGATTGCAAAAAAGCTACTGATGGGTGTTGGTACGAAAGATTTGCATCTACTGAAGGGTGCTGGAGGATTTTGGGTCAGGCTCATGACGTTAAACAAGCGCTACCTGGGAGGCAACCCAGTTGATTGATTTTATCTATCTTGTTTGTTTTGATTCTGCTTTAGTTGCACGATAGGGATTGAATGTTTGAGTGATCTGAGAACTTAATTACAGGGAGCAAGTGAGGGGCATGAGTAGGTGATGACAAATTTATGAACACCGAAAAACGGCACCACAAACTTGTTTAACAATCGGCAAGTGTGACCAAATCGTATCAAGTAATAAAACTAGGTAAGACCAAGTATCGTTTTCCCAAAGGACTCATGGCCTAGTTTAGCTATATGATTTGTTGATTATTTAACACTTAAGAACAACTTGATTGTGGGTTTAAATGCAAAAGACAAAAATTAAATATGTATGCATGAATTTGATGAATGGAGAAAAATAGAATACAAACACTTCAATGAATTAGATGGATGAGTATGTTGTTGGGGTTATCAATTTCATCTTATCCACTCTCATATACTTTAGGAAGTCATGATTCTTTTCATCAATGCTAATGCCACTCTCTAAATCACCTTGCAAGAAGGCCTATCCTTATTTACGAGTTCATACAATTCCTAGCATTCCTAGTAATTAGTTCTTAAGTGCAGGAGCTTAACGGCAACCAATATGCTATTGGGAGAAATTCCCCGGATCCAGATTTCCCCGTATGTTCACATATCGACAAAATCAATAATCATGGCAATGAATGAGTTAAACAAAGCAAGTTTTACGCAAAGAGGAAAAACCCTAACTAATGATGAAAGAAAGCATAAGTCTTAAAAACAAGAAGTTAAAACAAATTCCATATATGAGAGTTTCACAAGACTACATTGATTCCCCAACAACAATACAAGGTTTAGTTCACCATATTCATGTTGAAACTAGATGAACAATAATGAAAGAATGAAAGATAGAACCCTAGAAAGAGAAGGAGGTAGCCTGAGCATCCAAGATCTTCCTTCAAGGGGTCGAAAAGAGAGTGTTTGCTTCGTCTCTCCAAAGATACAAACCCTAGGACGTCCTAAAGCTTATATATTATTATAAAATATACAGAAAATTAGGCCCAACCCATAAAAGTGTCGCTCAGTGGTAAACTGCCGCTCAGCGGTAAGTGCGTGAGTTGTTTTCTTTCCCTCAGCGGCATTTTCACCCCTCAGCGGATCCAACGTGAGTTCCTGAGTGCCGCTTAGCGGTAAACTACCGCTGAGCGGCAACTTCGACTTCTCCTTTTGCACTTTTTGATGTCTTTTATGATTCCATTTCTATCCTTCTTCACTTCTTTCACCAAATTCACCTTAAAACCTGCATAAAACACTGAAATCAAGCATAAACCTGTTCAACTCTCTTATTTCTAAAAATATGACCAAAAGCATGATTTCAAGCTAGTTTCTAAGTGTTAAAGGTTACTTTTAGTATCAATTTTAAGCATGAAAATAATAGTTTTTCAACTGTTATCAGTAGGAGGCACCTAGGTTAAGCTAGAAAGAAGAAGAGCACTTCACGAAAGTGCCGCTGAGCGGTAGTGTCGCAGAATGGGCTTAGGTTGCCCCTTAGCGGAACCCGAGCCCATTAGGGTATTTTTATACCCTAAGTCACGCTTTTGCCTCTATTTCCAGATTCTTCTCTGCACACACACTCCTGAACACTTTTCCAAAGGTTCTCTACATTTTTCCTTTCCTTTAGAAAATCTCCTTTCCACTGACTTTCTCACTAGTTTTCCATCTAAGTTTGGGGTTGGGAGAGAGCATCATTGATGGGGCTAGATGAGTTTTTCAAAGCACTAGAGCATGATTTGTTTTATCAATCATTTTTGTTTTTACAATAGGGTTTAATGTACTCAATTGGAAACTTTGTCTGTTGATGGTTTGCTTATGATTGTTGTTTGATAAGTAATGCCCGATGATGCTTTGATCTTGATTGATGTTGAGATTTTGATGACAAATTTATGAACACCGAAAAACGGCGCAACAAGCTTGTTTAACAATCGGCAAGTGTGACCGAATCGTATCAAGTAATAAAACAAGGTAAGACCAAGTATCGTTTTCCCAAAGGACTCACGGCCTAGTTTAGCTATATGATTTCTTGATTATTTGAGACTTGAGAACAAATTGATTGTAGGTTTAGATGCAAAAGACAGTAATTAAATATGTATGCATGTATTTGATCAATGGAGAAAACAGAATACAAACACTCAATGAAATAGATGGATGAGTATGTTGTTGGGGTTATCAATTTCATCTTATCCACTCTCATATACTTTTAGGAATTCTTTTCATCAATGTTAATGTCACTCTCTAAATCACCTTGCAAGAAGGCATATCCTTAATTACGAGTTCATACAATTCCTAGCATTCCTAGTAATTAGTTCTTAAGTACAGGAGCTTAACGGCAACCAATATGCTATTGGGAGAAATTCCCCGGATCTAGATTTCCCCGTACGTTCCCATATCGACAAAATCAATAATCATAGCAATGAATGAGTTAAACAAAGCAAGCATTACGCAAAGAGGAAAATCCCTAACTAATGATGAAAGAAAGCATAAGTCTTAAAAATAAGATGTTAAAACAAATTCCATATATGAGAGTTTCACAAGACTACATTGATTCCCCAACAACAATACAAGGTTTAGTTCACCATATTCATGGTGAAGCTAGATGAATAATAATGAAAGAATGAAAGATAAAACCCTAGAAAGAGAATGAGGTAGCCTGAGTGATAACAGTTGAAAAACTGTTATTTTCATGCTTAAAATTGATATTAAAAGCAACCTTTAGACTTAAAAACTAGCTTGAAATCATGCTTTTATCTATATTTTCAGAAATAAGAGAGCTGGACAGGTTTATGCTTGATTTAAGTGTTTTTGTGCAGGTTTTAAGGTGAATTTAGTGAAAGAAGTGAAGAAGGAGAGAGATGGAATCAGAAAAGGAAGCAAAGAGTGCAAAAGGAGAAGCCGAAAGCACCGCTCAGCGGCATTTTACCGCTGAGCGGCACTTTTATGGGCTTGGGCTTTTGTAATCTTTTGTAATTCTAGAATAGTATATAAGGACTTGCACGTCCTAGAGTTGGTATCTTTGGCAGAAACGAGGCAAACACTCTCTCTTCCACCCCTTTGAAGGAGGATCTTGGATGCTCAGGCTACCTCTTCACCTTTTTAGGGTTTATTCTTTCATTCTTTCATTGTTATTCATCTAGGTTCACCATGAATATGGTGAACTAAACCTTGTATGTTTGTTGGGGAATCAATGTAATCTCTTGAAGCTCTCATATATGGAATCTGTGCTTGCATCTTTTAATTAAGATTTATGCTTTCTTTCATCATTAGTTAGGGTTTTTCCTCTTTGCTTAATGCTTGCATGGTTTAACTCATTCGATGCATGATTATTGGTTTTGTCGATACGGGCACGTACGGGGAAGTCTAGATCCGGGGAATTTCTCCCAATATTATATTGGTTGTCGTTAAGCTCCTCCACTTATGAACTGATCATTAGGAATGCTAGGAATTGTATGAACTCGTGATTAGGGAGAAGCCATCTAGAATGGTACTTTAGAGAGTGGCATTAACAATGATGATTTGAATGTTGAATTCCTAAAATATATGAGAGTGGATGAGATGAAATTGACCCCCAACAACATATTCATTCATATATTTCATTGAAAGTGTTTATCTTTTGCTTTTGCCATTGATCAAAAACTCATGCATACATGTTTATTTTCGTCTCATGCATATAAAATCTCAATTATTTCGTTTGTAAGTCTTAGCTAATCAACAAATCATATAACTAAACTAGGCCGTGAGTCCTTTGGGAGAACGATACTTGGTCTTACCAAGTTTATTACTTGAACGATTCGGTCATACTTGCCGATTGTGAAACAAGTTTGTGACATCATATTTTGGTGATCATAAATATGTCCATCAAGTTTTTGGCCAAAAACTTGATGGTACACTAGCGAAAAAGTGAGTGGAAGAGATATTTTCTTAAGAGGGAAGAGTGAAAAGATGTGGAAAACCTAGGAGAAGGTATGTGGGAGTGTTTGTGCAGAGAAAAGCTTGAAAGAATGAGATATTGCGCAGCTTAGGGTATAAAAATACCCTAATGGGCTCGGGTCCCGCTAAGGGGAACTTAAGCCCATCTGCGATAGTACCGCTCAGCGGTAATTGCCGCTCAGCGGCACTTTCGTGAAGTGTTCCTCTCCTTCTTTTCTTGACCTACGTGCCTCCTAGACATACCCCTCACTGGTTCCCTGCAATTCAATATTAAAAATGCTTATGCAAACCCTAACTAAAATAAACAAACAGAAAACAATCAATCAACTGGGTTGCCTCCCAGGTAGCGCTTGTTTAACGTCACGAGCCTGACCCAAAATCCACCAACACCCATCAGTAGGTGTTTCAAACTTACCAGCACCCATCACTAGGTGCAAAATCTTCCCACCAACACCCATCAGTAGGTGTTACAAACTTAGTATCCTTCAGTAGATACTTAACCACCTAGCATCCTTCAGTAGATGCTGGATCCAACAAAATATTAACAAAATAATGTCCACAAATTAAAAGTTACAAAACCAAATCAAAAGTCAAAAGTTTGTAAATCCACAGGGTTGCCTCCCAGCAAGCGCTCTTTTAACGTCATTAGCTTGACCCAGTAAAGTTCATGTTCCATCTTCTTTATAGTTGATGTTGTCAGTCCACCAACTTCTCAGCTACTTCCTTTGAACTGTTTTGGTTCTTCTAGAATATGGAGACTCTATCTCTATCATCTCCTTTTCTTTAAAGCCCTTCACAACCCACAACTTGTTCTTGATTCTTACAGGTATGCCAAGTTGGAGTCTTCTTTTCTTCCAGTTTCTAGGAATTTCTTCTCCTCTTCCAATCTCTTCTTCCTTGGGTACCTGAAACAACAAACAATGGTTACCTGAAACCTAAAGATTTTCATCTTTACCTCTAGTTATGGGTGCATCTCGAAATGCAGCTTTATAACTGGCTTCTTCCTCCTTTGCTTGTGTCTCATCTTTGAAGACATCCACCACCACTCTCTCCTCTCTATCCTGGAGTACCACTATACCTTCATTTACATCTATGATAGCCCTGGCCGTTTTCATAAACTGTCTTCCAAGTATGATAGGTATTTTCTCGGTTTCCAACTTCATCACCACAAAGTCTGCCAAAAACTGAAGTTTGCCAACACAAACTACAATGTCTTCTGCAATCCCACATGGCTCCTTTGAAGATCCATCGGCCATTACTAAATTAACCTTTACAGGTTTCATTTTAACATTGCCAATTTGCTCCAGTAAAGAATAAGGTATCAAGTTAACACTTGAACCTAAATCAAGGAGAGCTTTCTTTACCTTTTTCTTCCCTATAGTGCAAGGGATAGAAAAACTACCTGGATCTGATGCTTTAGGTGGGAATGACTCTTCTTTAACAGTTATACACCTTTTTTCCTCATCATCTCTACGTCTCTTCTTTGTAGAGCTTTCTTCATTAGATTTGGTGTAAACCGTAATCTGTTGCAAAATTTGCTCCCAAGGTGCATCATTATCCACCATTTTGAATAACTCTGTGAAGTCCATTGGTTTCCCTTGATGGATTGGAAAAGGAAACGTGCTGTTGCTCTCTATTTCACTTCTCTCTTCTGTATCTAACTCAACTTTCTCATCATCAACACTCTCTACCACCTTGCACTCTTCTCTAGGGTTAACCTCAGTATTAGCCCCAAAGTTTCTGTTTGGCCTTTCTTCCAATTGCTTGGTAATTGATGGACAAATTTATGATCACCAAAATATGATGTCATAAACTTGTTTCACAATCGGCAAGTATGACCGAATCGTTCAAGTAATAAACTTGGTAAGACCAAGTATCGTTCTTCCCAAAGGACTCACGGCCTAGTTTAGTTATGTGATTTGTTGATTAGCTAAGACTTAAGAACGAAATATTTGAAGTTTAATATGCAAAGACGAAAATAAACATGTATGCATGAGTTTTGATCAATGGCAAAAGCAAAAGATAAACACTTTCAATGAAATATATGAATGAATATGTTGTTGGGGGTCAATTTTATCTCATCCACTCTCATATATTTTAGGAATTCAACATTCAAATCATCATTGTTAATGCCACTCTCTAAAGTACCACTCTAGATGGCTTCTCCCTAATCACGAGTTCATACAATTCCTAGCATTCCTAATGATTAGTTCATAAGTGCAGGAGCTTAACGACAACCAATATAATATTGGGAGAAATTTCACGGATCTAGAATTCCCCGTACGTGCCCGTATCGACAAAACCAATAATCATGCATCGAATGAGTTAAACCATGCAAGCATTAAGCAAAGAGGAAAAACCCTAACTAATGATGAAAGAAAGCATAAGTCTTAATTAAAAGATGCAAGCATAAATTCCATATATGAGAGCTTCAAGAGATTACATTGATTCCCCAACAAACATACAAGGTTTAGTTCACCATATTCATGGTGAACCTAGATGAATAACAATGAAAGAATGAAAGAATAAACCCTAAAAAGGTTAAGAGGTAGCCTGAGCATCCAAGATCCTCCTTCAAAGGGGTGGAAGAGAGAGTGTTTGCCTTGTTTCTGCCAAAGATATTAATTCTGGGACGTGCAAGTCCTTATATACTATTTTAGAATTACAAAAGATCTAAGCCCAAGCCCATAAAAGTGCCAGAAAACGAGTCCAAGTCCATTATTAAGACTGGCGCTCAGCGGTAAATACCGCTCAGCGGTGCCTACGCTTCCCTTTTCTTCCCCTTAGCGGCCAGTTTGCCCCTCAGCGGACCTCCCGTGACCTCCTGAGTGCCGCTCAGCGGAAAAAGGCCGTTGAGCGGTGCTTTCGGCTTCTCCTTTTGCACTCTTTGCTTCCTTTTCTGATTCCATCTCTCTCCTTCTTCACTTCTTTCACTAAATTCACCTTAAAACCTGTACAAAAACACTTAAATCAAGCATAAACCTGTCCAGCTCTCTTATTTCTGAAAATATAGATAAAAGCATGATTTCAAGCTAGTTTTTAAGTCTAAAGGTTGCTTTTAGTATCAATTTTAAGCATGAAAATAACAGTTTTTCAACTGTTATCACAACCCCAAACTTAGAACTTTGCTTGTCCTCAAGCAAACAAAATGTAACTCAATCTCCAACCAATTCATATGATGGTTCACTCATTCAAAAATTCTCTTTTTCAAGATAAGTAATAACTTCATTCAAACTTATGACCAAGAGTTCATTCAAGATGTGCACATGCTTTAGTGTTCACAAAGTCATTTAAGTTCCAACAAATGCTATTTTTCATGAATGATCAATCAATTAAGCATGGATGTTCATGTGCTTATGGAATATTTCCTCACTAGGTAAAGTGTTTCACTCAACACACAAGTGTATAAGAGGTAAAGTGTTTCACTCATTCACTCCACTATCACAATGTCACATGAATCAACTTTGCCTTTCATTTTACCACAATCAAAAACATTCACAAGCATGCATCATCACAAGGACTTTTCAATGGCTTATAATGTGGCTGGGCTAACAAGAAAATTGGTTTTTCTGGATCACAAAATCCTTGAGTTAAGAGAATCATATCAACACAATCATTCTTATTCATTCCCAACTTTCTTTTGCCTTTGCATTTGCATTGAGCTTTGCTTCTTTTTCTTTTCTTTTCTTTTTCTTTTCATATTCTTACTTTTTAGCTCTTAGCTCAATGCTTTTCCTTTTTCATGTTTTCCCAACAACCCCAAACTTGAACATTTAACAATACCACACAAGATCTTCTACTTAACTCAAGGTAAAGATTTTCAATCAAAGGTTTCAGTGTATGTTCAAGGCTAAGGGTTCAAAGGATAGAACACAAAGTGTTCTCTTTTGGTAGGCTAACTTTATGAATTTGGCCAATAAAAAGGGTTCCAACAAACGGCCTTGATCATATGATGCAAAACAAGCAATTGATTCAATCATAGAAAACCTGGGCAAAGTCATTCAAGCTTCCAAAGTAATAGCATTCAACAATAACAACTCTTGAGCTCAAAACCTCACATATAAGCTCTTTCACATTTGACATACACATCCTGCTTAATTTCACAATCACAATCATGATATTATGCATTTGTTCACAAAGCTTGTGAATCACCTGTATAAGCATTTTAATGTGCACATCATCTCAACATCAATCAATCAATAAGCATCATCAAGCATTACTTATCAAACAATCACAGTTAATATCAAACCATCATAAGGAACCAGGTGTTCAATAGAGTACATCAAACCCTAATCTACAACAGAAGTAAATAAGTTCAGAAAACTTAAACCAAACAAAAGCATAAGTCCTGCTCTAGTTATGATAGCATTCATCAGTAAATGCTATCTCAACTCCTCCTCAATCTGAGCTGTCCTCTGTATCCTCCTTCTTCTTGGATCTTATAGTCTTGATTCTTTTTGCCCGATGAGGAGGCCATCCCTGCATCAAACATAATTCACAAAACCAAAAGATACATTGTTAAGCATTAGTAAACCATAATGAAGAAATCAGCCCCTTCAATGATGCTCTCTCCCAACCCCAAACTTAGATGGAAAACTAGTGAGCAAGTGAGTGGAAGGGAGATTTCCTAAAGAGGGATGAGGGAAAAGTTGTAGAGAACCTTTGAAAAGGTATGTAAGAGTGTGTGTGCAGAGAAGAGTCTGAAAAGAGAAACCAAAACGCAGCTTAGGGTATAAAAATACCCTAATGGGCTCGGATCCCGCTAAGGGGAAACTAAAGCCCATCTGCGAGAGTACCGCTCAGCGGCACTTTCGTGAAGTGCTCCTCTCCTTCTTTTCTTGACCTACGTGCCTCCTAGACATACCCCTCACTGGTTCCCTGCAATTCAATGTTAAAAATGCTTATGCAAACCCTAACTAAAATAAACAAACAGAAAACAATCAATCAACTGGGTTGCCTCCCAGGTAGCGCTTGTTTAACGTCACGAGCCTGACCCAAAATCCACCAACACCCATCAGTAGGTGTTTCAAACTTACCAGCACCCATCAGTAGGTGCAAAATCTTCTCACCAACACCCATCAGTAGGTGTTACAAACTTAGTATCCTTCAGTAGATACTTAACCACCTAGCATCCTTCAGTAGATTCTGGATCCAACAAAATATTCACAAAATAATGTCCACATATTAAAAGTTACAAAACCAAAATCAAAAGTCAAAAGTTTGTAAATCCACTGGGTTGCCTCCCAGCAAGCGCTCTTTTAACGTCATTAGCTTGACCCAATAAAGTTCAAGTTCCATCTTCTTTGTCAGTCCACCAACTTCTCAGCTGCTTCCTTTGGACTGTTTTGGTTCTTCTAGAATATGGAGACTCTATCTCTATCATCTCCTTTTCTTTAAAGCCCTTTATAACCCACAACTTCTTCTTGATTCTTACAGGTGTGCCAAGTTTGAGTCTTCTTTTCTTCCAGTCTCTAGGAATTCCTTCTCCTCTTCCAATCTCTTCTTCCTTGGGTACCTGAAACAACAAACAATGGTTATCAGAAACCTCAAGATTTTCATCTTTACCTTTAGTTATGGGTGCATCTCGAAATGCAGCTTTATAACTGGCTTCTTCCTCCTTTGCTTGTGTTTCATCTTTGAAGACATCCACCACCACTCTCTCCTCTCTATCCTGGAGCACCACTATACCTTCATGTACATCTATGATAGCCCTGGCCGTTTTCATAAACGGTCTTCCAAGTATGATAGGTATTTTCTCGGTTTCCATCTTCATCACCACAAAGTCTGCCAAAAACTGAAGTTTGCCAACACAAACTACAATGTCTTCTGCAATCCCACATGGATCCTTTGAAGATCCATCGGCCATTACTAAATTAACCTTTACAGGTTTCATTTTAACATTGCCAATTTGCTCCAGTAAAGAATAAGGTATCAAGTTAACACTTGAACCTAAATCAAGGAGAGCTTTCTTTACCTTTTTCTTCCCTATAGTGCAAGGGATAGAAAAACTACCTGGATCTGATGCTTTAGGTGGGAATGATTCTTCCTTAACAGTTATACACTTTTTCTCCTCATCATCTCTACGTCTCTTCTTTGTAGAGCTTTCTTCATTAGATTTGGTGTAAACCGTAATCTGTTGCAAAATTTGCTCCCAAGGTGCATCATTATCTACCATTTTAAATAACTCTGTGAAGTCCATTGGTTTCCCTTGATGGTTTGGAAAAGGAAACGTGATTTTGCTCTCTTTTTCACTTCTCTCTTCTGTATCTAACTCAACTTTCTCATCCTCAGCACTCTCTACCACCTTGCACTCTTCTCTGGGATTAACCTCAGTATTAGCCCCAAAGTTTCTGTTTGGCCTTTCTTCCAATTGCTTGGTGATCTGACCCATTTGAATCTCCAAATTCTTTATAGCAGCTTCAGTGCTCTTTTGAGAAGATTCAGTTTTCTGAATGAATTGCTGAAGAGTTTCTTCCAACCTTGTTGATCTTTCATTAAGCATAGATAATTGTTGCCAAAAGGTTGGTTGTTGCTGCTGCTTATTATATTGATTAGCTTGCCCAGTTTGTCCTTGACCAATGCTTGGATGTGGTTTCCAACCCTGATTATAATTCCCTTGACGGTATGGAAATTGATTAGCCATGAAATTAACATCCTCCACGGCTTCCACAGGAAAAGCACATTGGCCATTGATATGATCACCCCCACATAATTCGCACAACTGGGTTTGTACCTGTGCAGCAGATTTTAACTCTTTAGGTAATGAAGCAAGAGTTTTGGTCAGAGTCTCCAGTTGTTGAGTTAGTATTTTATTCTGAGCTAGCAAGGCATCATGTGTTTGTAATTGAAGAACCCCTTTTTGTTGCATAGGAGCTCCTCTTTCATTGTGCAGCTCATTATCACTAGTAGCCATATTTTCTATAATATCAGTTGCTTCCTCTGGAGTTTTCCATTTAATATTGCTTCCTGCTGAGGCATCCAGCATCATCTTGGTTTGTGAACCAAGCCCTCCAAGGAAAGTTAAGACTACTTCTTGATCTTCAAAGCCATGCGTGGGAGTTTTACGTAACAAGCTTTTATACCTGTCCCATGCATGCCCCAGTGATTCTTCCATGCCCTGCTTGAATGAAGAAATCTCTTGCTTACCTTTAGTCACCTTAGATTGTGGAAAGTACTTGTTTAGAAATTTTGTGACCACTGCTTCCCACTCGGTGAAACTTTCTTCTGGAAAAGAGTTCAACCAAAGCTTAGCATTGCCTCCCAATGAGAAAGGAAACAAGCTAAGTTTGATTGCTTCGTCTGGCACCCCATTAATCTTGACTGTATTGCAAATCTCATTAAAGGTAGTGAGGTGCTCATATGGGCTTTCATG
Organism: Vigna nakashimae; assembly: GCA_034642375.1. Lineage (NCBI taxonomy): Eukaryota > Viridiplantae > Streptophyta > Magnoliopsida > Fabales > Fabaceae > Vigna > Vigna nakashimae. The sequence continues at coordinate 23,333,733 of CM067759.1, forward strand.
AGATAACCCATTAAATTGATTACTCTTCACCAGTTGAATCAGTGCTGGTTTGACCTCCATATTTGCTGCATTGACTCTAGGTCTAGCTATGCTGTTAAAGTGTTGAGGCCCAGCAATATTAGTGTAGTCTGCAAGAGTTCTTCTACCTTTATTGCCCTCCATACTTCCTGTGCTATGAACAGAACCTTGTGGTGATGATTGTAAGAGAGTTTCTGGAGAAGGGAAAAGTTCTCTAGATGTTCTGATTCTTCTCCTCCTTCTACTCTCGTCTAGACCTTCAAGAAGAGGTTCTGTTGTTTTCTTACTCCTAGTTCGAATTGCCTCCTGCATACACAAGAAAACAAAACCCTAGAAAATATTTGTTAGCACAAAAAGATATAAGAGAAGATATATATTCAAAAGATAAGAAGATAAAAGATTCAGAGGATAGAAGATATAAAAGATAGAAGATAAAATAAAATCAAATCTAAACTAATCTAATAAGATAAAATAAAATCTAATCTAAAAATAAAATAAAATCTAATCTAATCAAATCAAATAAAATAAAATCTAATCTAATCTAATAAAAACCGAAAAAATACAAACAGAAAATAAAAACAGAAATTTAAAATTAAAGTCAAAGATAATCAATAATCACACAAATTAACCAGTTAAACCACGAGTCCCCGGCAGCGGCGCCAAAAACTTGATGGACAAATTTATGATCACCAAAATATGATGTCACAAACTTGTTTCACAATCGGCAAGTATGACCGAATCGTTCAAGTAATAAACTTGGTAAGACCAAGTATCGTTCTTCCCAAAGGACTCACGGCCTAGTTTAGTTATGTGATTTGTTGATTAGCTAAGACTTAAGAACGAAATATTTGAAGTTTAATATGCAAAGACGAAAACAAACATGTATGCATGAGTTTTGATCAATGGCAAAAGCAAAAGATAAACACTTTCAATGAAATATATGAAAGAATATGTTGTTGGGGGTCAATTTTATCTCATCCACTCTCATATATTTTAGGAATTCAACATTCAAATCATCATTGTTAATGCCACTCTCTAAAGTACCATTCTAGATGGCTTCTCCCTAATCACGAGTTCATACAATTCCTAGCATTCCTAATGATGAGTTCATAAGTGCAGGAGCTTAACGACAACCAATATAATATTGGGAGAAATTCCCCGGATCTAGACTTCCCCGTACGTGCCCGTATCGACAAAACCAATAATCATGCATCGAATGAGTTAAACCATGCAAGCATTAAGCAAAGAGGAAAAACCCTAACTAATGATGAAAGAAAGCATAAGTCTTAATTAAAAGATGCAAGCATAAATTCCATATATGAGAGCTTCAAGAGATTACATTGATTCCCCAACAAACATTCAAGGTTTAGTTCACCATATTCATGGTGAACCTAGATGAATAACAATGAAAGAATGAAAGAATAAACCCTAAAAAGGTGAAGAGGTAGCCTGAGCATCCAAGATCCTCCTTCAAAGGGGTGGAAGAGAGAGTGTTTGCCTTGTTTCTGCCAAAGATACTAATTCTGGGACGTGCAAGTCCTTATATACTATTTTAGAATTACAAAAGATCTAAGCCCAAGCCCATAAAAGTGCCAGAAAACGAGTCCAAGTCCATTATTAAGACTGGCGCTCAGCGGTAAATACCGCTCAGCGGTGCCTACGCTTCCCTTTTCTTCCCCTCAGCGGCCAGTTTGCCCCTCAGCGGACCTCCCGTGACCTCCTGAGTGCCGCTCAGCGGTAAAATGCCGCTGAGCGGTGCTTTCGGCTTCTCCTTTTGCACTCTTTGCTTCCTTTTCTGATTCCATCTCTCTCACTACAAAAAAAAAGGGCATTACCGAAGGCCGAAATCCCTCGAAAACAGCCAAAAGCCGTCGGAAAAGGACATTTACCGACGGCTTACCGACGGCCAACGAGCCGTCGGTAAATCCTTTGTCGATAACAATTACCGACGGCTTTTGGCCTTCGGTAATTACCGAGGGCCAAAAGCCTTCGGTAATTACCGAGGGCCAAAAGCCTTTGGTAATTACCGAAGGGCAAAACGGTAAAAATCAGGCAGGATTAAAGGATAAAGAATCAATGAACTACATTTAAAATCTCTACCAAATTGTAATGCAACTGGTAATGCGATGAACTCTATAATTTCCTTTCAAGTTAAATCATATTCCGGAACATATATCTTGAAGAAGGTAATAATGAATGTAATCTTTTGTCATTCAACAAAGAATAAAGTATGATTCTTATATTCCAATACATATATCTCCAGAAGAAAAAAGGCTACAAATTATAAAATCTAACTGTAAATAGAAAGCTCTTATGAATCGTCATTTACATTCTTGGCAATCTTCAAAAGAAACATTATTAAGATAATTCATTTGCATGATGACACATATAGCCACAACTAACATAAAAAACCATGTCTCTGGGTAGATCAACTGATTTTTCCCTTCAAAAGTTAACTTCAAAGAAGTCCCGAGGGCCTTAACACTCATCACCTGTAAAATTATAGCAATCCAACGTAGATCAGCCTCAGTACTATTGTAGTGAAAAGCAAACATTTTTCAGTAAGTATTATTATAGAAATAATTATGCAAGTAAAAAATATATAAAAACCGTATGGAAGCTGAAAGTCTATTTATGAAATTGATTACTAGAACACAGTAGTGAATAGTAAAGACCAGATTACTTTGAACATGAAATCATATTCCTCGAATTGTATACTATGAAGTACTTCTTTTGGATCCCCTGTGAAGAACAACAACAATAATATCATATTCATCATGTTCTATTAACAATGCTAATAAACATGTTCTATTTTTCTCAAATTAACTAAAAATTAACAATGCTAATAAACATGTTCTAAAAAATTAACCAAAATTCTAAATTCTAACAGCTTTTTTCTTATTTATTTATTTAGTAAGCATCTTAGTGCTCTTTTTCTGTCAAATAAATTTTACATTTCTAGTTGAATTATTTTATCTAACACTATTGAGATACCAGATAAAAAAAATGATCCATAGTTACATAAAAAGATATAAAAGTTATGGTGATGGAGAATAAAAGATCAATTTCCAGAAATATATAAGAACAAGCATATATAAGATCAATTTCCAGAAAGATAAAAGATCAATTGTTGTGGTAAATTACATCCATATATAAGAAAAGTAAATATTCAAGTTTATTTTTGGTAAAGAAATTTAGCAAGAACAAGCATTGCCATAATTGCAGTGTAATGCATCTGATATGACACTCTATGTATTGGTTGGTGAAAGCAAATCATCTTTTTCATTGAATTAATTGGACGGTGAAAAGCATGAACCCACTAATTAGATCTCTCCACTTTCTTTCCAATTGAGAAGAAGTAACCTGTCATTTACCAAATTTACATGTACTTTTTATATATAGTAAAGAATCATATTTAAATTAGAGATGATCACTAAATGACAATTAATGACGAGAATTAAAAAATAAATAAGTATAAAGGGTCTTAAGAAAGTAGTCCACAATTAACAAACAGTAATAAAAATCCAACTCAGGATAATAGCTGGTACTGTGAGATACACAAAAAAATCACAAACCTGCATTCCAGCAGAAAATTGGTAATGCAACTCAGAATATACCTACAAAATAAAACAGCAATAAAGAGAAATGAAAGACTATCCAACACTATAAGATATTTGCTGCCACAACACTATAACACTACAAGTTTTCACATCTCAGTACATAGGAAAAAAATTTAAATTCTAAGAGCAAATATAAACGATAACTAATAATAAAGACTATCCAAGTTCATGCAGCATGATGAAGCAGACTTTGATCAAGGTGCCACACACCTGCAAACCATAAAGTATAAATGTAAGTAGAAGTCATAGGTATTGGGAGAAAATTACCATATTGCTGGAAATGTACATGGCTCATTGAATGCTTTTCACGGCTGGAAATAAAATGCACAAGCTTACCATTTAAGTTTTTGAACAAAGCCTTTTGTTGCTTCTTTGCTGGAAGGGGAAAAGAGTACCGTGTTTCTCTTTAGAATAGAGCCTAGAGGATGGAACGTTTGGCACCTAGCAATCAAATTCTTTTATTTACAAAAGAGAAATCAATTATAAAATGGGAAAGAAGTGCACGGTTACCTCCAAGATGTAGCACCAAACACATTAAACAAAATTGGGGCAACCACATTTTTGTTGGCTGGAACGTGGTTTTCATTTGTGAAAAAAAAAACAAATGGACTTGAAGCCACATAAGAAGAGTAGCCACGGCAATATAGATAGCCAACACAAAAGGACAAAATACAAGGTCAATTGAAATTAAAGGAGGGGACCACATTGAAAGCTTATGTCCATACGTGATTTTCCACTCCACACATCATAAACTTTTATTCTTTGATTGATAAGTCCTGGGTAATGTCCAGCAAGGGTCATGGAAAAGTCTAGCCACCTAAAAGAGGAGTTTGGCAATTAGTGGAGGCAACACGTACAAAGAGAGGGCACACTCCTTTTCTTCCTCTTTGTTTTAAATATTGTTTTGGATTTATGGGAGAAAAATAGTGTGGCACACTTGCTTTTCTCGGAGGAACCTCCTTCCCCTTTAGGAGCTGATGTCCGTCCAACACTACCCATAAGAAAGAAGCTCATGGCCATGATAGCAGCAATGGAGGCAGCTTCAAGCATTTTGGAGCAGCTGAGTTTGAAGAAGAAGCGTTCCAGTAGCAGCCACCTTGGATGAGAATAAATGGAGTGTTGCAGATGAAGGGAAGCTCACGGTTTTCTCCATTCATTTTGGCTTGCATCTTGCCTTGCATCACAGAATAACAGAGAAGGGGTCACCACTTGATAGATAGCTCACGGCTGCACACTTGGGAGAAGCACATTACAATTTCTTTTAGAAGTCCAAGGTGCAGCATGTTTGTAGAAGCTGGAAGAAGTTCAAGGCTAGAAGCACGTGAAGCAGAGAATGATGCACAACAGCAGTGAAGCCAAAGAGGCTTGAAGAGAAGAGAGGTCTTGCCACCACTCACGGTTTTTACTTAATGGCTTGGCAAAAGTTCATGACCATTTGGAGACAATTGCCACGTAAGGGAGCAGCAGATTTGGAGTGACATCCAGCTTACATTCCACCTTGCAACTCATTGATTTCATCAATTAACAAGTGAAAAAAATAAGCTGCCACATTTGCACCGCACCTTACGGTTTTCTCAACAACATTATTATTTGGAAGATAGCAAGTTACACGGCCCCATATGACAATTCTCTTGGCAAGCATCAACCAAAGCATTTGGAATAACAAGAGGGGCCACATAGAAATGAAGGAGCCACGTCCAGCCTTTGTGAAGAAGCAATGTCTAGTAAAGAAGAGAGTGACCACCCTTTCACGGTGATGGAGCTTACAAAATCCAGCAGCTTGGAGTTGGAACAGCTGCAGCCACCACTTGCCACTTATTTTGAAGAGTAACCGTTGAGAAGCATACAACAACCGAGAGGGGCTGGAACAATTTATTTTTCAACAAGACAAAAGGTGGAGATTTGTTTCACGGTGGAAACATTGGAGTCCAGCAAACATTGGTGTGCAACGGATTGCAGTGGGAAGTGGGCAAGTGGCAATATCTTGGCAATATCTTGGCAAGAAGCAGCAGAAGAAGATTCACGGGTCTAGCAAAGAAGAGTGTACACGGCAAATTGAAGAAGAAGACAAACAATGGCAGCCCACCTATTTCTTTGGCAAGACTGGGAGGTGAAGAAAGTCATCCAGCTACACTATTCCAGTAACAAAAATGCTTGTTTGCACGGACTGAACAACAAATCCATACATATTATTCTAATTCTATCAAAAACTGAATTCATTATGTTACACACCAGTTTCAATAGTGTTAACGCACATGCTAATCATAAAATCCAAAATGTTACACACCAGTTACAGTGCCACAAAAACAAAAAATGCTTCAGAATCATGAAACAAATGCTACAATATCAATTAAGAATCAAGTCTCTCAAACAACAAGTGGATCACAAAATTAAAGCATTGATACATCGATTACTATTTTAATTTCAACTGAAGAAGGGATCTTCACTCAATGAAGGAAAGACTAAAAATACGTACTGCTTGAGTATCAAAATAGAGCACGCTCATTTTGAAGGCCAAACTGCAAGTGGCCAAAGACCTAGCCGACGCGGAGATTCCGACGATGCCGAGAACAAGGCCGCGACAGCGGCGCATCCCACGGCAGAGAGGCTGGACGAAGCCGAGCCAGCCGGAGGCGGAGAGCGCGTGGCGGGAGAGGAGGTGCGTGCGGCGGAGGAGGCCGAGGAAGAGCCCCATGACGGTGTCTGCGATCTCCTCGGTGCGCGAGGTGTCGACGTGGACGAGGCGAAGGCCGAGGTCAGCGGCAAGGGCGGAGTCGACGGCGCGGTCGGCAGAGTCGACGGTGCGGTCGGCGGAGCCGAGGTAGTAGATGAGGTGGTAGGAATGGAGGCGGCTCTGGGTGGCGCGGGAGGTAGGCGAGGGAGTGCGGGAGAGTTTTAAGGAAAACAAAATTTGGGAGGATGGGAGAGAAAAATCGCAAATTCTAATTTCATAAGTCGAACCTTATACCAATGGCCACATTCTTTCGGTAAAATCACTATACCAATACCGAAGGTTAAAGTCCTTCGGTAAAATCAACTTTATCGAAGGCCAAAAGGCCGTCGGAAATATACCTTCGGTAATTAACCATTTTCTTGTAGTGTCTCCTTCTTCACTTCTTTCACTAAATTCACCTTAAAACCTGCACAAAAACACTTAAATCAAGCATAAACCTGTCCAGCTCTCTTATTTCTGAAAATATAGATAAAAGCATGATTTCAAGCTAGTTTTTAAGTCTAAAGGTTGCTTTTAGTATCAATTTTAAGCATGAAAATAACAGTTTTTCAACTGTTATCAGTAATCTGACCCATTTGAATCTCCAAATTCTTTATAGCAGCTTCAGTGCTCTTTTGAGAAGATTCAGTTTTCTGTATGAATTGCTGAAGAGTTTCTTCCAACCTTGTTGATCTTTCATTAAGCATAGATAATTGTTGCCACAAGGTTGGTTGCTGCTGCTGCTTATTATATTGATTAGCTTGCCCAGTTTGTCCTTGACCAATGCTTGGATGTGGTTTCCAACCCTGATTATAATTCCCTTGACGCTATGGAAATTGATTAGCCATGAAATTAACATCCTCCACGGCTTCCACAGGAAAAGCACATTGGCCATTGATATGATCACCCCCACATAATTCGCACAACTGGGTTTGTACCTGTGCAGCAGATTTTAACTCTTTAGGTAATGAAGCAAGAGTTTTGGTCAGAGTCTCCAGCTGTTGAGTTAGTATTTTATTCTGAGCTAGCAAGGCATCATGTGTTTGTAATTGAAGAACCCCTTTTTGTTGCATAGGAGCTCCTCTTTCACTGTGCAGCTCATTATCACTAGTAGCCATATTTTCTATAATATCAGTTGCTTCCTCTGGAGTTTTCCATTTAATATTGCTTCCTGCTGAGGCATCCAGCATCATCTTGGTTTGTGAACCAAGCCCTCCAAGGAAAGTTAAGACTACTTCTTGATCTTCAAAGCCATGCGTGGGAGTTTTACGTAACAAGCTTTTATACATGTCCCATGCATGCCCCAATGATTCTTCCATGCCCTGCTTGAATGAAGAAATCTCTTGCTTACCTTTAGTCACCTTAGATTGTGGAAAGTACTTGTTTAGAAATCTTGTGACCACTGCTTCCCACTCGGTGAAACTTTCTTCTGGAAAAGAGTTCGACCAAAGCTTAGAATTGCCTCCCAATGAGAAAGGAAACAAGCTAAGTTTGATTGCTTCGTCTGGCACCCCATTAATCTTGACTGTATTGCAAATCTCATTAAAGGTAGTGAGGTGCTCATATGGGCTTTCATGAGATAACCCATTAAATTGATTACTCTTCACCAGTTGAATCAGTGCTGGTTTGACCTCCATATTTGCTGCATTGACTCTAGGTCTAGCTATGCTGTTAAAGTGTTGAGGCCCAGCAATATTAGTGTAGTCTGCAAGAGTTCTTCTACCTTTATTGCCCTCCATACTTCCTGTGCTATGAACAGAACCTTGTGGTGATGATTGTAAGAGAGTTTCTGGAGAAGGGAAAAGTTCTCTAGATGTTCTGATTCTTCTCCTCCTTCTACTCTCGTCTAGACCTTCAAGAAGAGGTTCTGTTGTTTTCTTACTCCTAGTTCGAATTGCCTCCTGCATACACAAGAAAACAAAACCCTAGAAAATATTTGTTAGCACAAAAAGATATAAGAGAAGATATATATTCAAAAGATAAGAAGATAAAAGATTCAGAAGATAGAAGATATAAAAGATAGAAGATAAAATAAAATCAAATCTAAACTAATCTAATAAGATAAAATAAAATCTAATCTAAAAATAAAATAAAATCTAATCTAATCAAATCAAATCAAATAAAATCTAATCTAATCTAATAAAAACCGAAAAAATACAAACAGAAAATAAAAACAGAAATTTAAAATTAAAGTCAAAGATAATCAATAATCACACAAATTAACCAGTTAAACCACGAGTCCCCGGCAGCGGCGCCAAAAACTTGATGGACAAATTTATGATCACCAAAATATGATGTCACAAACTTGTTTCACAATCGGCAAGTATGACCGAATCGTTCAAGTAATAAACTTGGTAAGACCAAGTATCGTTCTTCCCAAAGGACTCACGGCCTAGTTTAGTTATGTGATTTGTTGATTAGCTAAGACTTAAGAACGAAATATTTGAAGTTTAATATGCAAAGACGAAAACAAACATGTATGCATGAGTTTTGATCAATGGCAAAAGCAAAAGATAAACACTTTCAATGAAATATATGAAAGAATATGTTGTTGGGGGTCAATTTTATCTCATCCACTCTCATATATTTTAGGAATTCAACATTCAAATCATCATTGTTAATGCCACTCTCTAAAGTACCATTCTAGATGGCTTCTCCCTAATCACGAGTTCATACAATTCCTAGCATTCCTAATGATGAGTTCATAAGTGCAGGAGCTTAACGACAACCAATATAATATTGGGAGAAATTCCCCGGATCTAGACTTCCCCGTACGTGCCCGTATCGACAAAACCAATAATCATGCATCGAATGAGTTAAACCATGCAAGCATTAAGCAAAGAGGAAAAACCCTAACTAATGATGAAAGAAAGCATAAGTCTTAATTAAAAGATGCAAGCATAAATTCCATATATGAGAGCTTCAAGAGATTACATTGATTCCCCAACAAACATTCAAGGTTTAGTTCACCATATTCATGGTGAACCTAGATGAATAACAATGAAAGAATGAAAGAATAAACCCTAAAAAGGTGAAGAGGTAGCCTGAGCATCCAAGATCCTCCTTCAAAGGGGTGGAAGAGAGAGTGTTTGCCTTGTTTCTGCCAAAGATACTAATTCTGGGACGTTCAAGTCCTTATATACTATTTTAGAATTACAAAAGATCTAAGCCCAAGCCCATAAAAGTGCCAGAAAACGAGTCCAAGTCCATTATTAAGACTGGCGCTCAGCGGTAAATACCGCTCAGCGGTGCCTACGCTTCCCTTTTCTTCCCCTCAGCGGCCAGTTTGCCCCTCAGCGGACCTCCCGTGACCTCCTGAGTGCCGCTCAGCGGTAAAATGCCGCTGAGCGGTGCTTTCGGCTTCTCCTTTTGCACTCTTTGCTTCCTTTTCTGATTCCATCTCTCTCCTTCTTCACTTCTTTCACTAAATTCACCTTAAAACCTGCACAAAAACACTTAAATCAAGCATAAACCTGTCCAGCTCTCTTATTTCTGAAAATATAGATAAAAGCATGATTTCAAGCTAGTTTTTAAGTCTAAAGGTTGCTTTTAGTATCAATTTTAAGCATGAAAATAACAGTTTTTCAACTGTTATCAGTAATCTGACCCATTTGAATCTCCAAATTCTTTATAGCAGCTTCAGTGCTCTTTTGAGAAGATTCAGTTTTCTGTATGAATTGCTGAAGAGTTTCTTCCAACCTTGTTGATCTTTCATTAAGCATAGATAATTGTTGCCACAAGGTTGGTTGCTGCTGCTGCTTATTATATTGATTAGCTTGCCCAGTTTGTCCTTGACCAATGCTTGGATGTGGTTTCCAACCCTGATTATAATTCCCTTGACGCTATGGAAATTGATTAGCCATGAAATTAACATCCTCCACGGCTTCCACAGGAAAAGCACATTGGCCATTGATATGATCACCCCCACATAATTCGCACAACTGGGTTTGTACCTGTGCAGCAGATTTTAACTCTTTAGGTAATGAAGCAAGAGTTTTGGTCAGAGTCTCCAGCTGTTGAGTTAGTATTTTATTCTGAGCTAGCAAGGCATCATGTGTTTGTAATTGAAGAACCCCTTTTTGTTGCATAGGAGCTCCTCTTTCACTGTGCAGCTCATTATCACTAGTAGCCATATTTTCTATAATATCAGTTGCTTCCTCTGGAGTTTTCCATTTAATATTGCTTCCTGCTGAGGCATCCAGCATCATCTTGGTTTGTGAACCAAGCCCTCCAAGGAAAGTTAAGACTACTTCTTGATCTTCAAAGCCATGCGTGGGAGTTTTACGTAACAAGCTTTTATACATGTCCCATGCATGCCCCAATGATTCTTCCATGCCCTGCTTGAATGAAGAAATCTCTTGCTTACCTTTAGTCACCTTAGATTGTGGAAAGTACTTGTTTAGAAATTTTGTGACCACTGCTTCCCACTCGGTGAAACTTTCTTCTGGAAAAGAGTTCGACCAAAGCTTAGAATTGCCTCCCAATGAGAAAGGAAACAAGCTAAGTTTGATTGCTTCGTCTGGCACCCCATTAATCTTGACTGTATTGCAAATCTCATTAAAGGTAGTGAGGTGCTCATATGGGCTTTCATGAGATAACCCATTAAATTGATTACTCTTCACCAGTTGAATCAGTGCTGGTTTGACCTCCATATTTGCTGCATTGACTCTAGGTCTAGCTATGCTGTTAAAGTGTTGAGGCCCAGCAATATTAGTGTAGTCTGCAAGAGTTCTTCTACCTTTATTGCCCTCCATACTTCCTGTGCTATGAACAGAACCTTGTGGTGATGATTGTAAGAGAGTTTCTGGAGAAGGGAAAAGTTCTCTAGATGTTCTGATTCTTCTCCTCCTTCTACTCTCGTCTAGACCTTCAAGAAGAGGTTCTGTTGTTTTCTTACTCCTAGTTCGAATTGCCTCCTGCATACACAAGAAAACAAAACCCTAGAAAATATTTGTTAGCACAAAAAGATATAAGAGAAGATATATATTCAAAAGATAAGAAGATAAAAGATTCAGAAGATAGAAGATATAAAAGATAGAAGATAAAATAAAATCAAATCTAAACTAATCTAATAAGATAAAATAAAATCTAATCTAAAAATAAAATAAAATCTAATCTAATCAAATCAAATAAAATAAAATCTAATCTAATCTAATAAAAACCGAAAAAATACAAACAGAAAATAAAAACAGAAATTTAAAATTAAAGTCAAAGATAATCAATAATCACACAAATTAACCAGTTAAACCACGAGTCCCCGGCAGCGGCGCCAAAAACTTGATGGACAAATTTATGATCACCAAAATATGATGTCACAAACTTGTTTCACAATCGGCAAGTATGACCGAATCGTTCAAGTAATAAACTTGGTAAGACCAAGTATCGTTCTTCCCAAAGGACTCACGGCCTAGTTTAGTTATGTGATTTGTTGATTAGCTAAGACTTAAGAACAAAATATTTGAAGTTTAATATGCAAAGACGAAAACAAACATGTATGCATGAGTTTTGATCAATGGCAAAAGCAAAAGATAAACACTTTCAATGAAATATATGAAAGAATATGTTGTTGGGGGTCAATTTTATCTCATCCACTCTCATATATTTTAGGAATTCAACATTCAAATCATCATTGTTAATGCCACTCTCTAAAGTACCATTCTAGATGGCTTCTCCCTAATCACGAGTTCATACAATTCCTAGCATTCCTAATGATGAGTTCATAAGTGCAGGAGCTTAACGACAACCAATATAATATTGGGAGAAATTCCCCGGATCTAGACTTCCCCGTACGTGCCCGTATCGACAAAACCAATAATCATGCATCGAATGAGTTAAACCATGCAAGCATTAAGCAAAGAGGAAAACCCCTAACTAATGATGAAAGAAAGCATAAGTCTTAATTAAAAGATGCAAGCATAAATTCCATATATGAGAGCTTCAAGAGATTACATTGATTCCCCAACAAACATTCAAGGTTTAGTTCACCATATTCATGGTGAACCTAGATGAATAACAATGAAAGAATGAAAGAATAAACCTTAAAAAGGTGAAGAGGTAGCCTGAGCATCCAAGATCCTCCTTCAAAGGGGTGGAAGAGAGAGTGTTTGCCTTGTTTCTGCCAAAGATACTAATTCTGGGACGTGCAAGTCCTTATATATTATTTTAGAATTACAAAAGATCTAAGCCCAAGCCCATAAAAGTGCCAGAAAACGAGTCCAAGTCCATTATTAAGACTGGCGCTCAGCGGTAAATACCGCTCAGCGGTGCCTACGCTTCCCTTTTCTTCCCCTCAGCGGCCAGTTTGCCCCTCAGCGGACCTCCCGTGACCTCCTGAGTGCCGCTCAGCGGTAAAATGCCGCTGAGCGGTGCTTTCGGCTTCTCCTTTTGCACTCTTTGCTTCCTTTTCTGATTCCATCTCTCTCCTTCTTCACTTCTTTCACTAAATTCACCTTAAAACCTGCACAAAAACACTTAAATCAAGCATAAACCTGTCCAGCTCTCTTATTTCTGAAAATATAGATAAAAGCATGATTTCAAGCTAGTTTTTAAGTCTAAAGGTTGCTTTTAGTATCAATTTTAAGCATGAAAATAACAGTTTTTCAACTGTTATCAGTAATCTGACCCATTTGAATCTCCAAATTCTTTATAGCAGCTTCAGTGCTCTTTTGAGAAGATTCAGTTTTCTGTATGAATTGCTGAAGAGTTTCTTCCAACCTTGTTGATCTTTCATTAAGCATAGATAATTGTTGCCACAAGGTTGGTTGCTGCTGCTGCTTATTATATTGATTAGCTTGCCCAGTTTGTCCTTGACCAATGCTTGGATGTGGTTTCCAACCCTGATTATAATTCCCTTGACAGTATGGAAATTAATTAGCCACGAAATTAACATCCTCCACGACTTCCACAGGAAAAGCACATTGGCCATTGATATGATCACCTCCACATAATTCACACAACTGGGTTTGTACCTGTGCAGCAGATTTCAACTCTTTGGGTAATTGAGCAAGAGTTTTGGTCAGAGTTTCCAGCTGTTGAGTTAGAATTTTATTCTGAGCTAGCAAGGCATCATGTGTTTGTAATTGAAGAACCCCTTTTTGTTGCATAGGAGCTCCTCTTTCACTGTGCAGCTCATTATCACTAGTAGCCATGTTTTCTATAATATCAGTTGCTTCCTCTGGAGTTTTCCATTTAATATTGCTTCCTGCTGAGGCATCCAGCATCATCTTGGTTTGTGAACCAAGCCCTCCAAGGAAAGTTAAGACTACTTCTTGATCTTCAAAGCCATGCGTGGGAGTTTTACGTAACAAGCTTTTATACCTGTCCCATGCATGCCCCAGTGATTCTTCCATGCCCTGCTTGAATGAAGAAATCTCTTGCTTACCTTTAGTCACCTTAGATTGTGGAAAGTACTTGTTTAGAAATTTTGTGACCACTGCTTCCCACTCGGTGAAACTTTCTTCTGGAAAAGAGTTCAACCAAAGCTTAGCATTGCCTCCCAATGAGAAAGGAAACAAGCTAAGTTTGATTGCTTCGTCTGGCACCCCATTAATCTTGACTGTATTGCAAATCTCATTAAAGGTAGTGAGGTGCTCATATGGGCTTTCATGAGATAACCCATTAAATTGATTACTCTTCACCAGTTGAATCAGTGCTGGTTTGACCTCCATATTTGCTGCATTGACTCTAGGTCTAGCTATGCTGTTAAAGTGTTGAGGCCCAGCAATATTAGTGTAGTCTGCAAGAGTTCTTCTACCTTTATTGCCCTCCATACTTCCTGTGCTATGAACAGAACCTTGTGGTGATGATTGTAAGAGAGTTTCTGGAGAAGGGAAAAGTTCTCTAGATGTTCTGATTCTTCTCCTCCTTCTACTCTCGTCTAGACCTTCAAGAAGAGGTTCTGTTGTTTTCTTACTCCTAGTTCGAATTGCCTCCTGCATACACAAGAAAACAAAACCCTAGAAAATATTTGTTAGCACAAAAAGATATAAGAGAAGATATATATTCAAAAGATAAGAAGATAAAAGATTCAGAAGATAGAAGATATAAAAGATAGAAGATAAAATAAAATCAAATCTAAACTAATCTAATAAGATAAAATAAAATCTAATCTAAAAATAAAATAAAATCTAATCTAATCAAATCAAATAAAATAAAATCTAATCTAATCTAATAAAAACCGAAAAAATACAAACAGAAAATAAAAACAGAAATTTAAAATTAAAGTCAAAGATAATCAATAATCACACAAATTAACCAGTTAAACCACGAGTCCCCGGCAGCGGCGCCAAAAACTTGATGGACAAATTTATGATCACCAAAATATGATGTCACAAACTTGTTTCACAATCGGCAAGTATGACCGAATCGTTCAAGTAATAAACTTGGTAAGACCAAGTATCGTTCTTCCCAAAGGACTCACGGCCTAGTTTAGTTATGTGATTTGTTGATTAGCTAAGACTTAAGAACAAAATATTTGAAGTTTAATATGCAAAGACGAAAACAAACATGTATGCATGAGTTTTGATCAATGGCAAAAGCAAAAGATAAACACTTTCAATGAAATATATGAAAGAATATGTTGTTGGGGGTCAATTTTATCTCATCCACTCTCATATATTTTAGGAATTCAACATTCAAATCATCATTGTTAATGCCACTCTCTAAAGTACCATTCTAGATGGCTTCTCCTTAATCACGAGTTCATACAATTCCTAGCATTCCTAATGATGAGTTCATAAGTGCAGGAGCTTAACGACAACCAATATAATATTGGGAGAAATTCCCCGGATCTAGACTTCCCCGTACGTGCCCGTATCGACAAAACCAATAATCATGCATCGAATGAGTTAAACCATGCAAGCATTAAGCAAAGAGGAAAAACCCTAACT
Organism: Vigna nakashimae; assembly: GCA_034642375.1. NCBI lineage: Eukaryota > Viridiplantae > Streptophyta > Magnoliopsida > Fabales > Fabaceae > Vigna > Vigna nakashimae. Next base: position 23,348,972 of record CM067759.1, read on the forward strand.
AATGATGAAAGAAAGCATAAGTCTTAATTAAAAGATGCAAGCATAAATTCCATATATGAGAGCTTCAAGAGATTACATTGATTCCCCAACAAACATTCAAGGTTTAGTTCACCATATTCATGGTGAACCTAGATGAATAACAATGAAAGAATGAAAGAATAAACCTTAAAAAGGTGAAGAGGTAGCCTGAGCATCCAAGATCCTCCTTCAAAGGGGTGGAAGAGAGAGTGTTTGCCTTGTTTCTGCCAAAGATACTAATTCTGGGACGTGCAAGTCCTTATATACTATTTTAGAATTACAAAAGATCTAAGCCCAAGCCCATAAAAGTGCCAGAAAACGAGTCCAAGTCCATTATTAAGACTGGCGCTCAGCGGTAAATACCGCTCAGCGGTGCCTACGCTTCCCTTTTCTTCCCCTCAGCGGCCAGTTTGCCCCTCAGCGGACCTCCCGTGACCTCCTGAGTGCCGCTCAGCGGTAAAATGCCGCTGAGCGGTGCTTTCGGCTTCTCCTTTTGCACTCTTTGCTTCCTTTTCTGATTCCATCTCTCTCCTTCTTCACTTCTTTCACTAAATTCACCTTAAAACCTGCACAAAAACACTTAAATCAAGCATAAACCTGTCCAGCTCTCTTATTTCTGAAAATATAGATAAAAGCATGATTTCAAGCTAGTTTTTAAGTCTAAAGGTTGCTTTTAGTATCAATTTTAAGCATGAAAATAACAGTTTTTCAACTGTTATCAGTAATCTGACCCATTTGAATCTCCAAATTCTTTATAGCAGCTTCAGTGCTCTTTTGAGAAGATTCAGTTTTCTGTATGAATTGCTGAAGAGTTTCTTCCAACCTTGTTGATCTTTCATTAAGCATAGATAATTGTTGCCACAAGGTTGGTTGCTGCTGCTGCTTATTATATTGATTAGCTTGCCCAGTTTGTCCTTGACCAATGCTTGGATGTGGTTTCCAACCCTGATTATAATTCCCTTGACAGTATGGAAATTAATTAGCCACGAAATTAACATCCTCCACGACTTCCACAGGAAAAGCACATTGGCCATTGATATGATCACCTCCACATAATTCACACAACTGGGTTTGTACCTGTGCAGCAGATTTCAACTCTTTGGGTAATTGAGCAAGAGTTTTGGTCAGAGTTTCCAGCTGTTGAGTTAGAATTTTATTCTGAGCTAGCAAGGCATCATGTGTTTGTAATTGAAGAACCCCTTTTTGTTGCATAGGAGCTCCTCTTCTATAATTTCAGTTGCTTCCTCTGGAGTTTTCCATTTAATATTGCCTCCTGCTGAGGCGTCCAGCATCATCTTGGTTTGTGAACCAAGCCCTCCAAGGAAAGTTAAGACTACTTCTTGATCTTCAAAGTCATGCGTGGGAGTTTTACGTAACAAGCTTTTATACCTGTCCCATGCATGCCCCAGTGATTCTTCCATGCCCTGCTTAAATGAAGAAATCTCTTGCTTGCCTTTAGTCACCTTAGATTGTGGGAAGTATTTGTTTAAAAATTTTGTGACCACTTCTTCCCACTCTGTGAAACTTTCTTCTGGAAAAGAGTTCAACCAAAGCTTAGCATTGCCTCCCAATGAGAAAGGAAACAAGCTAAGTTTGATAGCTTCGTCTGGCACCCCATTAATCTTGACTGTATTGCAAATCTCATTAAAGGTAGTGAGGTGCTCATATGGGCTTTCATGAGATAACCCATTAAATTGATTACTCTTCACCAGTTGAATCAGTGCTGGTTTGACCTCCATATTGGCTGCATTGACTCTAGGTCTAGCTATGCTGTTAAAGTGTTGAGGCCCAGCAATATTGGTGTAGTCTGCAAGAGTTCTTCTACCATTAGTGTTCTCCATACTTCCTGTGCTATGAACAGAACCTTGTGGTGATGATTGTAAGAGAGTTTCTGGAGAAGGGAAAAGTTCTCTAGACGTTCTGATTCTTCTCCTCCGTCTACTGTCTTCTAATCCTTCAAGAAGAGGTTCTGTTGTTTTCTTACTCCTAGTTCGAATTGCCTCCTGCATACACAAGAAAACAAAACCCTAGAAAATATTTGTTAGCACAAAAAGATATAAGAGAAGATATATATTCAAAAGATAAAAAGATAAAAGATTCAGAAGATAAAAAGATAAAAGATTGAGAAGATAAAAAGATAAAAGATTCAGAAGATAGAAGATAAAAGATTTAGAAGATAGAAGATAAAATAAAATAAAATCTAATCTAAAAATAAAATCAAATCTAATCTAATCTAATCAAATAAAATAAAATAAAATCTAATCTAATAAAAACAGAAAAAATAAAAACAGAAATTCAAAATTAAAGTCAAAGATAATCAATAATCACACAAATTAACCAGTTAAACCAGAGTCCCCGGCAACGGCACCAAAAACTTGATGGACAAATTTATGATCACCAAAATATGATGTCACAAACTTGTTTCACAATCGGCAAGTATGACCGAATCGTTCAAGTAATAAACTTGGTAAGACCAAGTATCGTTCTCCCAAAGGACTCACGGCCAAAGATACAAACTCTAGGACGTCCTAAAGCTTATATACTATTCTAACATTACAAAAGATCTAGGCCCAAGCCCATAAAAGTGCCATAAAACAAGTCCAAGCCCATTAGGAATGGCGCTCAGCGGTAAATACCGCTCAGCGGTGACTGCGCGTCTCTTTTCTTCCCCTCAGCGGCCAGTTTGCCCCTCAGCGGACCTCCCGTGACCTCCTGAGTGCCGCTCAGCGGTAAAATGCCGTTGAGCGGTGCCTTCGGCTTCTCCTTTTGCACTCTTTGCTTCCTTTTCTGATTCCATCTCTCTCCTTCTTCACTTCTTTCACTAAATTCACCTTAAAACCTGCACAAAAACACTTAAATCAAGCATAAACCTGTCCAGCTCTCTTATTTCTGAAAATATAGATAAAAGCATGATTTCAAGCTAGTTTTTAAGTCTAAAGGTTGCTTTTAATATCAATTTTAAGCATGAAAATAACAGTTTTTCAACTGTTATCTAGCCTGAGCATCCAAGATCTTCCTTCAAGGGGTAGAAAAGAGAGTGTTTGCTTCGTCTCTGCCCAAAGATACAAACCTTAGGACGTCCTAAAGCTTATATACTATTCTAAAAATACAGAAAAATTAGGCTCAAGCCCATAAAAGTGCCGCTCAGCGGTAAACTGCCGCTCAGCGATAAGTGCGTGAGTTGTTTTCTTCCCCTCAACGGCATTTTCACCCCTCAGCGGATCCAATGTGGGTTTCTGAGTGCCGGTCAGCGGTAAACTGCCGCTGAGCGGTAACTTCGACTTCTCATTTTGCACTTTTTGATGTCTTTTATGATTCCATTTCTATCCTTCTTCACTTCTTTCACCAAATTCACCTTAAAACCTGCATAAAACACTGAAATCAAGCATAAACTTGTCCAGCTCTCTTATTTCTGAAAATATGACCAAAAGCATGATTTCAAGCTAGTTTCTAAGTGTTAAAGGTTGCTTTTAGTGTCAATTTTAAGGATGAAAATAACAGTTTTTCAACTGTTATCAGATGTGCACATTAGATGCTTATACAGGTGATTCACAAGCTTTGTGTTCTATCCTTTGAACCCTTAGCCTTGAACATGATTTGAAAACCGTTGTTGAAAAGCTTTACCTTGAGTTAAGTAGAAAATCTTTTGTGGTATTGATAAATGTTCAAGTCTGGGGTTGTTGAAAGTTATGAAAGGGAAATTGAAAGCATTGAGCTAAGAGCTAAGAAATAAGAATGTGAAAAGAAAAGAAAAGAAAAGAAAAGGCAAAGCTCAATGCAAAAGAAAGTAGGGAATAAATAAGAATGATTGTGTCTTTATGATTCTCTTAACTCAAGGGTGTTGTGACCTAGAAAAACCAATTTTCTTGTTAGCCCAACCACATTATAAGCCATTGAAAAGTCCTTGTGATGATGCATGCTTGTGAATGTATTTGATTATGGTTAAACGAAAGGCAAAGTCAATTCAATGGACATTGTGATAGTAGAGTGAATGAGTGATTACCTCTTATACACTTGTGTTTGAGTGAAACACTTTGCCTAGTGAGGAAATATTCCATGAGCACATGAACATCCACGCTTAGTTGATTGATCATTCATGAAAAATAACATTTGTTGGTTATTAAGTGAATTTGTGAACACCAAAGCGTGTGCATGTCTTGATTGGAAATCTTTGTCATGAGTTTAATTGAAGTTTGTACTTATCTTGAAAAGAGAATTTTTGAATGAGTGAATCATTGTATGGATTGGTAGAAGATTGAGTTACATCTTGTTTGCTTGAGGAGAAGCAAAGTTCTAAGTTTGGGGTTGTGATAACAGTTGAAAAATTGTTATTTTCATGCTTAAAAGTGATACTAAAAGCAACCTTTAACACTTAGAAACTAGTTTGAAATCATGCTTGTGGTCATATTTTTAGAAATAAGAGAGCTGAATACGTTTATGCTTGATTTCAGTGTTTTATGCAGGTTTTAAGGTTAATTTGGTGAAAAAAGTAAAGAAGGATAGAGATGGAATCAGAAAAGACATCAAAAAGTGCAAAAGGAGAAGTCGCAATTACTGCTCAGCGGCAGTTTACCGCTGAGCAGCACTCAGGAACTCACGTTGGATCCGCTGAAGGGTGAAAATGCCGCTGAGGGGGAAAAATCAACTCACGCACTTACCGCTGAGCGGTAGTTTACCACTGAGCGGCACTATTTTGGGCTTGGGCCTAATTTTCTGTATATTTTAGAATAGTATATAAGCTTTAGGACGTCCTAGGCTTTGTATCTTTGGCTGGGAGATGGTGGCGGCTCTCCTCTTCTCTTTCTAGGGTTTTTCTATGTTTCATTCTTCCATTATTGTTCATCTAGTTTCACCATGAATATGGTGAACTAAACCTTGTATTGTTGTTGGGGAATCAATGTAGTCTTGTGAAACTCTCATATATGGAATTTGTGTTAACATCTTATTTTAAGATACATGCTTTCTTTTATCATTAGTTAGGGTTTTTCCTCTTTGCTTAAAGCTTGCATTGTTTAACTCATTCAGTGCCATGATTATTGATTTTGTCAATATGGGAACGTACGGGGAAATCTAGATCCGTGTAATTTCTCCCAATAGTATATTGGTTGCCTTTAAGCTTCTGTGCTTCAGAATTAATTATTAGGAATGCTAGAAATTGTATGAACTCGTAATTAAGGATAGGCCTTCTTGCAAGGTGATTTAGAGAGTGGAATTAACATTGATGAAAAGAATGATGAATTCCTAAAAGTATATGAGAGTGAATAAGATGAAATTGATAACCCAAACAACATACTCATCCATCTAATTCATTAAAGTGTTTGTATTCCTCTTTTCCATTGATCAAATTCATGCATACATGTTTAATTATTGTCTCTTGCATTTAAAACCTACAATCAATTGTTAACAAGTCTTAAATAATCAACAAATCATATAACTAACTAGGCCGTGAGTCCTTTGGGAGAACGATACTTAGTCTTACCGAGTTTTATTACTTGATACGATTCGGTCACACTTGCCGAGGGTTAAACAAGTTTTTGGCGTCGTTTTTCGGTGTTCATAAATTTGTCATCAAGTGCCAAGTGGATGGAGCTTAGAAGGGCTTGGAAAAGCACCAGAAGGGAGGAATGCTCAAAGCTTGGGCACCCTTTTTGGAGGCTTAAGCGTAGAAGAGTGTCGTTCACTGCCTGGGCACCCCTTTTGGGTGCTTAAGCGCCAGAAGTGCACCGCATACCGCTTGGGCACCCCTTTTTAAGGCTTAAGCACCAAGAACCACCGCTCACCGCCTAGGCGCCCTAACTGGGGCGCTTGAGCGCCAGCGACATAGGTCGAACTTCATTTTTGTTCTATTTCCACTCTATTTAAAGGACCCAAACGTCCTAGGTTTTGTATCTTTGGTATGAGGAGAGCAGCAGCACACTCTTTCACCCTCTAGAGGCGGATTTGGATGTGGGAGCTTCCATCTTCTACTTTTAGGGTTTTTCTATCTCATTCTTCTCCATTATTCATCTAGTTTCACCATGTCTATGGTGAACTAAACTCTATTTGTTGTTGGGGGATGATGTAACCTTGTGAACTCTCATGTATTTGAATTGATTCTTAATAATATATGCTTTTTCATTAATTGTTACAATAATTCATTTGTTACAATGCTTGCTTTGTTTAACTCGTTCAATAACATGATTTATGAATTGCATGAGTACCGGGAGGTTCCTTACAATTCAAGTTCTTGTTGAATTACTCCCAAGAGTAATATTTCTCAGGGATGAGGGTATGAGTCTTGGTCGTCGTAAAGCTATTGGTCTTCACATTTAATTACTAAGAATGCTAGGAATTGCATGAACTAGTGATTAAGGACAAGCTTATTTCGCCGAGGGATCGGGTATAAGTGATTTAGTGAGTGACGTTAACATGAATGCATAAAGAAGAATTCTTACATACATGAGAGGGAACTTGGCGAAATCTAACCACCACAACATACTCATCTCATATTAAACAACATTCGTTCATCATTGTGCTACTCTACTATCGATCAACTTGCATTCATATTTAATTTTTTGTTTTTGCATTTGAAACCAATGATCTCGTTTTCTTTAAGCCTTAATTAATCAAGTTATCACATGACTGTCTAATGCCGAGAGTCTCTTGGGACACGATACTTGGTCTTACCATTTTATATTACTTGTGCGATTCGGTACACTTGTCGATCCATCAACATTTGTTGGTAAAGATGTTGTTAAGATTGAATGGATGTGGGTTCAATCCCTAGGAAGAAGATTTTAAGAGAATCTTGTACTTTTCAATTGTATTTTTGGTCCAAGGGTAAAAAGGTATTTTTACCTTCATTAATTGGTGCAGAAATTAAGTTATGGGGTGTAAAAAGTCAAAGAATGAAAATAAAATTATATAATCTGAAAATAGAAGGGGTTACGTGAATCTTTTAAAGATTTGGTAGTTGTTGATATTTTAAAAAGTATTTGAGAGAAAATAAGAGAGAAAACCTTGGTGGTTTCTTAAGATTAAGAGATTTTACTAAAAACTAAAAGATATAGACTAAAAACTAAAAGATATAGATAGAGTAAAAAGGGATAAGAAGGAGAAGGGGAAAAAGGATATGCATATTGCTACTTTAAATTGAAAATGAAAAAGAGAAAAATAAGGAGAGAAAGATGTTTTCTTAGAGAGAAGAGGAAGAGCCGCAGAAAATCTTAGTGCAAGGAAAGTTTGGTGGTGTTTTGGAGTTGTATATAAAGCCTTAGGATTGACCAAGGTATGTGATGGACAAATTTATGATCACCAAAATATGATGTCACAAACTTGTTTTACAATCGGCAAGTATGACCGAATCGTTCAAGTAATAAACTTGGTAAGACCAAGTATCGTTCTCCCAAAGGACTCACGGCCTAGTTTAGTTGTGTGGTTTGTTGATTAGCTAAGACTTAAGAACGAAATAATTGGATTGTATTATGCAAAAGACGAAAATAAACATGTATGCATGAGGTTTTGATCAATGGCAAAAGCAAAAGACAAGCACTTTCAATGAAATATATATATGAATATGTTGTTGGGGGTCAATTTCATCTTATCCACTCTCATATATTTTAGGAATTCAACATTCAAATCATCATTGTTAATGCCACTCTCTAAATTACCTTGTCAAGAAGGCCTATCCCTAATTACGAGTTCATACGATTCCTAGCATTCCTAATAATTAGTTCTCTTAGCACAGGAGCTTAACGACAACCAATATAATATTGGGAGAGATTCCCCGGATCTAGACTTCCCCGTACGTTCCCGTATCGACAAAATCAATAATCATGCATTGAATGAGTTAAACAAAGCAAGCATTAAGCAAAGAGGAAAAACCCTAACTAATGATGAAAGAAAGCATAAGTCTTAGATTAAGAGGCAAGCATAAATTCCATATATGAGAGCTTCAAAAGATTACATTGATTCCCCAACAAACATACAAGGTTTAGTTCACCATATTCATGGTGAACCTAGATGAACAAGAATGAAAGAATGAAGGATAAAACCCTAGAAAGGTGAAGAGGTAGCCTGAGCATCCAAGATCCTCCTTCAAAGGGGTGGAAGAGAGAGTGTTTGCTTCGTTTCTGCCAAAGATACCAATCCTAAGACATCTGGGTCTTTAAATAGGACATAAAAATAATAGAAAACGGGTCCAGGCCCAAACAGATCATAAAATCGCATAAAACTGGCCCAAAACCCGTCTGGTTGACTTTTTTCGTATTCTGGTTGACTGGTTGACTTCTTTGGTTGATTGGTTGACTTTTCTGGTTGACTGGTTGACTTTTCTGGTTTCTGGTTGACTTTTCAGCACTCCAATCATTCGGTACTTCAATTCTTCTTTCAAATCATTCAATTAGCCTACAAAATAAAGGGAATCTTGCACAAAACCATTAAATTCACTTTCAACTCTCTTATTCACAAAACTAAAGCAAAAATATGAGTTCAAGCTAGTTTCTAAGTCTTAAAGGTTGCTTTTGGTATCAATTTTAAGCATAAAAATAACAGTTTTTCAACTGTTATCAGTATGGGGAAACTTGCCTTTATTTATTGTATACTATGCATTTTTGATTTTTTTTACATGGAAATCCTTGTTTTGATACATGTTTATGTGGTTATGATTATAATTATTTATTGTTATTGTTGGGAAAGGGTTTGTGTACGTATGAGGATTGGATTTATGTAATGTTTGTGTTGAGTTTTTTCTATGAAAGTATGTATGGTTTTATTGGGTTATCCTATAATAATATGTATTGATGTTAAGGGAAGACAAAGGTATGTTATTCAGGGATTTTACCATATGTTACAGAGAGTGGTATGATGATCATATATATATATATAACCAGATTTGTTGTAAGGGATATATTCCGCTTGAAGAATTAGATTTTTGTGATACCTTTATACCCCTAGTCTACTTTAATACTGTAATTAACAAAGGACAAATAATATATATATATATATATATATATATATATATATATAATTCTTTATACATTTTCTTCCAAAATTATTTTAAACTTAACTATTTCTTATTCATATAAGACACGCGTCTCTAACTTTTATAGATCTGCTTTCAGTTTTTATCTTTTACTACTTCATATACCAAATATATAGAGAAGAGAGATAAAAAAACGTACTAAAAATCATTTTTTTATAATTTTTTTAAATGTAATATTTGATAATTATTTTATTTTATTTTCAAGAATGAGAACACACATATGCTTTCTGTTCCCTTTTATTTTCACTAATATAAAATAGTAAATATTAAAAGATTTATGTTTATACAAAATATACTTTGTTTTCATCTAAATATATGATTTCCGCTCTTTATTGAACAAAGTTATACATCTCTTTTAATTTACTCATCCGGTAATTAAATTTTGTAAGTTTATTTTTAGACATGGTATATACTATTTACTATGTCAAAATACTGAATTCATTTATTCAATATAAAGACCTAACAAATCAAAGAAATCAAGAAGTAAAAACAAAATTGCATTATAGTTTTAAAAAAATCATTCTGAACAAAAGAAAATTTATATAATGTTTTCTCGTGTGAAAGAATGTCTATGAAGAATTGAAAACGATAGTCTTATTTTAAGTTTTGTCCAGTTTAAAAATTTGATTCTGTTGGACAAATAACATACATCTATTTCCTTCATATAAAGGTATGATAATATGAAAATAGACCTCCCACTCACCCCTCCAATATAAAATCTATTATTAATATTATTAATTTGCACAAACATAGTAATTATGTTAAACATGCAGTTTATTTCTAGTATAACATTGTTAAACTAGAACAGAAGCTTGTCGCATGTACCTTATTAAAAGGTCTAAAGAAAACAATTGTCCCATTAACCTAAAGGCAAAATTCAAAACAAAACTTACAAGGAAATCCGCAGGACATTTTGTTTTTTACTCTCTAACTTAAAAAAAAGAAAAAAAAAATTGTTCAAGCCTATAACTTCAATCACGTTCTCTCAACATGTCTACATTACATAATTTAGCTTCTCTTACTGTTACACTCATCTCCGACCACCACCCTTTCTAGGAGGAGGAGCAGTGTCCTCTTCGTCTGATTGAATGTCTCCGTACTGCCACATCCCCCGTCTGCTGCTCTTTGCTTCTTCCTGGAAATTCTCCAAATTATCAATGGCTGATTGTCGTTCTTTTCTATCCCACCTGTTTCTTTTTTCAGTCCTAGCAAGCCCTTCCTGGAAATTTCAGACCAAAACATTATTGAGATGATTTTTCCTCTATGAATATGGAGATAACCAAAAACCACAAGACTTTGAGAGCACATAAAGCAAAAATGAACTGTAGCAATATTACCTGTAGCATGGCAGCATTAACGCTGATCTCAGCATCCACAGCAACAAGAGTTACGGCAAGAATTGTCCCAGTTCCCTGCCCTTTAACTTTTCCTCCCGAAGTGTCTTTCTCTTCAACCTTGGCCCTGAACTCTTTTCCACTGTTTAAAGTCAGTTCACTCAAATATTCAGCTGCTTCTTGCCCAAAATCCTCTTCCAAGTTTGGGATCTTGATGTAAGCAAGGCTGCACAGTTGAGCAAGACCAGGTGCAGCAGACACAGATGGATCAACAGGCCGCAGCTGACTGTAGGCTACTGCTTCTTGATTTCCATAATCAATGTAAAATACTTCAAACATGTCAGTGGGGGATTCAACTGGTCCTCGAGGGGTGTTGACAACCTACAAAATTCAATTATGAATAATCAATATAGAAAAGATAACATACACTTAAGGAAGAGAGAAATTGGGTGCAAATAAACAAGGTGATACGAGATCTCCTGACTATTTAGCAATTCATCAACTTCTGTAAAATTACAGGACATTGCAGAAAGTGGTAATGAACAAGTGTATGCCATAAGATATAATATATGACTACATGATTTCTAATTGAATTGTGGGAAATTGTGAACAAGAAAAAACTAGGTGAAACCGCTTTATACTAATATATTCTGAACTTGCGAATCTAACAGTTCGCTTTAATACGAGAAGCAAATTACAAACAGGGTGATTTAAATATACATCGCATTGAAAGAATATCAACTTAAATGCGTGTCAAGAAGCCTAGATAAAAAATAAATAAATAAATAAAGTAAGAAAAAGTGGGGAAGGGGGGTACGCGAACAAAAGATGTATCACAAAAGAGAAAGTTGTGAAAAACTTGGATCATGAGACCCAGAAGAGACTCAAGTTATGTATTGTTTTCACAAACTCCTATTTAACGGTCACATTTTCTTCTGCTACAGAATTGCAATGCTTAGACCAATACGGTAAGAACTTACCATTGCCCGGTACCAAGACTTGTCAGCATGAAAATAACAAAGGACTATGTCACCCTTCTTAGGATTGAAAGCTCCAATCACAGGAGCATCCTTCAGATTCAAACCAGCTAGCTGTTGTTGAATGGATGCGATCTTTTGATCTCCAACTGTCTGGACATAGAATTTGCCACCACCCAAGACTTCTGTAACAATTACCTACCAATGTATAACAGAACAAGTCATTCACCATTTTTAAGCATGAAAACGGTCATTAGTGAAAATATACTAATTCCTGAGCACCTTAAGCACTTCTTGGTGTTTGTTTTCAATAACTGAATCATTGGATACTTCCTCTCCTTCGACAAAATTCTCCCATATCTGCAAAATAATTTACTTTAGAATAGTTAACAAGGAAAGAATAGTGTCTACTGTAAACACAATATGACTCATTCTTACTTTCAGCTTTTGCCTCTTTGCAGATTGTTCAGCTTGCTCCAGGAGATGAAAATCAGGAATTCTATCAGTGCCAAAGGATGTTTGGAGTTTTGCAAGACCAGCTTCGAGCAGAGTAGCTGCTACATTGTTTCTTGATTCCCACAAGGATCCCAAGAATGTTCCAGTTCTATCGACGGTTTCAACCTCTATCTGCAAACAGTAAAATAGTATTTAACAAAACATAAGCAACATACATGAATCAAAACTCAGAAGGGAGTTGAGTTACCTCAACATCTCTTTGCATTATTTTTCTCCTCATCAAAGCAATTGCTTCATCAGAATATGGTTCATCACGACCTGGACACCTGACTCCAGAAAAAGAGAAAGCAATGCTGCAAGTTTCTTTAGGAATCAGTACTTTAAAACGATGACCACTGAGCACGTATTCCACAACAGCAGGAACTCTTCCACTTCTTTTCAGGAAAGGACAGAAGTCTTTGGCTTTCTTAACTACATTTTTGTGTACCATGGTCAAGTCAGTTATATGCATCACTGGGGGATCTTTGGCAGAGTGGATGCCTTTCCTTCCTGCAGTAGCACGTGACTCAGCAGCAAGAAGTGCATCATAATAGTTAGATCTCTCTTCAAAGTCACGATGTCTAATGACGGTTCCGAAACCCCGACCAACTACCAATTCTGCAACATTCACCCCATTTTGCTGACTTCCAGCAGGTGGAGCAGCTGACACGGCATAATCATTGTCAACCTTTGCAGTCGACAATAAGAAGACTGATCCAAAATCCATTACTCTGGAATCAGCACCGGCTGATGGAATTACAGATCCATCTGTGGGAGAAACCTTTCTAGAATATTCCATCTGAACATTGACCTGAAAAGATAACAGTAACCATTTACAACTGAATTCAGATATGATATCAAAAGAAGTTATCATAAGATATTTTCATACTTGACGACCAATGAGGCGTGTTCTCAAGAATTCCTTTGCTTCACGGGCATAGGGAGTTGGCTTTTCATCCCGACGAGGATTGCCCATTTTTGGACACCTGATACTTGAAAGGTTAACTCGTCTCTCTGCTAGTGGACTACCATATGGAATGGAATCATCAGCAACAACAATACAATCTCCACTCACAACCTCAACCACCTTTATAAGCCAAATTAAAATGTTATTTGAGTGAAAAGATTGACCGTTCAACATAAATAAATGATAGAAATAATTTACCTTGCCAGAAAAGTTCTGATTATGAATTGCCTTTGAATTGGAAGGTGGTGGTACATAGTTTGTCCACATCCTTAACCTGTTTTTCTTAGCCTGTAGCTCTGCAGTTTTCAGCTTTCGCTTTGCCTCTTCTTCCATCATGTTGGCACTCCATTCAACATATTTTGCATAACCCTGTTGATTGAAAATGTGAAATGAGAAGGATATTTGGTACATGACTATTTCATAATACAAAAAAAAGGGAAACATGAAGAAACACTCAGCAAAGTCTAGAAAATCACTTCTAGAAAGTCTGGAAAATCACTTCAGCAAAGTCTAAATTCAAAACAGACAAAGCTAGAAAAATCAGATTCCAACTAAATGTCATGCAAAAAATAGAACCTAGAAATGTTATTGCATTAAAACTAAGACAACAATAAAATCACAATTGGAGTCTATAGTCCCCCCAATTCCAAGCCAATAAAGCTAGTAATGATACCAAGTATAATATTTTCCTTTTCAAATTCATTTAATCAAAATACTACATTGGAATTTCAATACATTGTTAAAGACACTAGAAGAATATGTAATTGAATTTGATTAAATAAATTTTAGTAGCTGTTGTTCACAGTATTTCCCAATTATATAAATAAGAGTGACCACTTCTTGCAGGAAAATTACACAAACAGAATTCATGATAAATTAAACAAACAGGGTTCATTTCATGTCTCTAGTTGACTCCGTTTTCACAACATGCATATTGTATCATGCTCATCATAATTATAATTTACCTCAACAAGAAATGACTAAGTACAAATATAAGGAAAAAGAAAAACTTGTTTCAATCTCAAATAAACCAGTGAACAGTAAATACAGTCATGTCCACCATGGAATAATTTAGAACAAATAAATAATGCTAATATCACCCCACCACGGGAAATACATACGTTTTCTACAAGTTCCAATGCCAGGTCCTTTGCGGATTCACCATCAGGATAATAAACTGATCCAATTAAATTGCTGAACTTATCAACGCCTTCCAATACAATCCGAACCTGCATCCCATTGGATTAACAAGAATTTTAAAATGCAAATTCATTGGGATTAACAAAATTTTAAAATGCAAAAGTAATGTAACTCATAGAAACATGTTACTTACATCTCGATTCAATACACGCATCTCGGTGAAAAATTTAGCCTCATGTGCAAAAGGATCAGCAGAAGTTTCGGTAGCTGTAGTTGAAACAGCAAGTCTTTGTGCAGATGTAAGTGCAGCACGAGGTTCCCCAGAAACATCACCATTGGCGTCATCAGATGCCAATTCCGATTCAACAACACTTTCAGGTGCAGCTCTCCTTCCCATTTGTGGGGACTAGGGTAAAGGGAAAACAATTAGTCGTATGTGTAGATAAAGATAGCAGCAATTGGCAATAGCATTTGACTCTTACCTGAATTCCAGCAACAAAAACTTGGACAAACTGAAATTGTGGGAGCAAATAGATTCGGAGAGTACTGCCATCACGAATCTGCTCAACAATTGCTTCCATGGGCAATCCCTTGTTTGCTGCTAACAAACCCATTGCATCCAAGTTGCTAGGGTCACCAATTGCGGAACGTGGTAGATTTCTGATTGATGCCTCAGCAGCACCAGGAACCTGCATTCACCGTAAAGCCATATATTGCTCATATAGGAGGAATATCTAAATATTAAACAGAAAGAGTCAATTCACATCTCCAATTTTGATCCCATTCTAGCATCATATGTCTTATTAATTTAAATAACAGAAAGCCAATATCTTTAAATAGATTGTAATACAAGGCACAAGTTTTTTCATTGCTTTAAAACAAACTAGGCAAGTGGTCATTTCCAAACTACACAACTAAATTACAAGCAAGTAATTTTAAGATAATGACAGCAGTAAACACTTGTTTTTACATTATCAAAGATGCAAAGCACAACACATTTTAGTTTCCAAGCAAACCAAGTTGCCTGGACACCAACGAATGCACATCTGATTTTCAAATTTTTTGTGTCAAATGGGTGTCTAAATTACAATTTTTTTTCCAAAAGTGTCTCCAATGCTAAAGTGGAAAACCAAAACAAACAAACCTTACTCCACCGGCCAAGGCCTTCTTGTTTAGCTTGTTCTTCCAGGCGTAACAATTCCGTCAAGTATGGACTTGCTTCACCTTTCTGCTGCCCCTGTTCCCTTATCTGCATCCACAAAAACACCAATTCATGGACGGGTCAGTAAAACATTTCCGACATGGTATACAGAGATACAGCACAAAGGACACAGTTTTCAACCTTAACCCATCCTTGGGAAACAGCCAACACAGCAACATTTTTGTCCCCTAGAAAAACAGTTCCGAAGTCTCGATTGATGGCTGGCACGTTGTAGTCCACTCTGAAGGTCACCTCCTGTTTAAAATTCCAAAATCAAATCACGTAAGGCACACACCACTCTACACCAGGGAAAATTATTAGGTAGTCCAAGACCACCACTTGTCTTGATCAGTCCCACTTGTCTTTATGATAGAGCATTAACACCGCCATGTGAAGATTAGTTCGTGCCATGATAGTCCTGAAATCCTAATAATTTCTCCTTCACCAGAAGACAAGACCACAACACTCAATCAAATCGAGGTAGCAATTGAATGAATAAACTATATTTGAACGCACCTTCCCTATGCAGAGCTTTCTCAGAAATTCCCTACTTTCCCATGCAAATGGCTCGTCCACACCATCTCTACGTGCCTACAACAATTAGCAAATAATGAAGCAATTAACACGCATTACACTATTTGACCAATTGTAAGTAAAGGTGAACTAACTAAAAATACCAGTCTTGGTGCCATCAAAGAAGATAGAGTAATGGTCTTTTCAGGCAAAGGACCAGGTTTCGCGCTGGAAATTGCCACAATGACCAAACAATCGCCAGAAGGAACAGCTTTCACTCTTCCTCTGTACCATCCCGTGGTGCCACTCGCTGCTGATGCCATTCTCCAACGATCTACAACAAAGACAAAGACAAACGATAACACAACCAAAACGAGTTTCAGCTACATATCAAAACTAGTTTCAGCTACATTCAAAGCAGAAGTCTGGAACACCGTATCATCTTGTTTAAGAGCAACAGAGATTAAATTAATTCAGTATAAAAAAATCAGATCCAGAAGAAAGGAAAAAAACTTGCCAAGACTCATCACTGGCTTAGAGGTTTTTTAATTTCTTTCCATTTCGAAAACCAATGCACGAAAATAACGAAATATCCAGTAGAATAGAGATCCAACAATTAAACTGAAAATGTAACCGATCAAGCAGAGTGCAGTGGAATACCTTGAAATCGTTCAGGCTTTGGATCTATCAAATCCAAAAGAGCTAAATCTAGAGTTAAATCAGAAAATGACTAATCCTATGAGGTTTTGGATCCAAAGCCAAACACAACTCCAGCAAAACTAGAGTTTCCGGCGGAGGATCCAGAAGACTAAAACAGAGAGAAAACTGAGTGAGAGAAAGGTGGGTTTAGAAGAAACTGGTTTATATATATACACAAAAATCATGAGAAAAATGCGAGCAATGTGTGCGTAAGTGTGCACCCCTTGTTTTTCGACTAATTACTAAAGTTACCCTTTAACTGCACTAAATATAAAATAGATAAGTAGATAACTTTTGTGACTATTTTTTATTTATTTTTCGATATAGTTCATTTTTAAATTTATTGAAGAAGATTATCAGGAATTTTTTTTCTTAAAAATTATTTTTTATTTTTTAAGTACAATTATTTTTCTAAAAAAACTAAATTTGTATCATATATTTTTTTAATTTTGTAAATTGTTTGTTGCTGGAATTATGTTTTTAAGAACGAATTCTTGAAAACTATTTTATATATTTGTATATTTTTTGATAATAAATTATTTTATTAAAAATTTATAAATGTTTATAAATAATATAAATTAAAAGATATATTTGAATTAAAATTTATGAATTAATTGAAAATAAAAATTTGAAGAGTGATTATTGTAAATAAGATAATTTAAATATATCGTAATTATAGTAATAAAAAAATTATTATAATAAAATATTTTAATTATGATTTTTTAAAAATTAATTTTGATAAATGTATATTTATTTAATTATAATAATTTTTTTAATACATTAGAAAAATAAAGTTAAATAATAATATGATTGTAGGTAGAAATATCTGAAAAGAAATTAGTAATATAAATGTAAATTATTTAAATTTACTTATAGAAAAATATTTAAAGAAAATATTAAAAGAGTATAGAATTTCTTAAAAAAAATATTTATAAAAAATATATAAATTTAAAATATATCAAAATATAAATATTCTTAACAGAATTTTATAATAATTTTAAAATACAGCAAGTATAAACTTTAAAAATTTAAATTTAAATTCAAATTCAAATTAAATAATTATTTTTTGAAGTTATTATTTTTTTAAATTAAAGTTCATAATTAGAAAAATTAAATTACTTATTAATAAAATTTTAGTTTTGAAAAATAGTTAGTAATTTATTTTAAAAAAATAACTAATAAGTAATTTATTTTTCATAATTATTAACTTTAATAAATAACTAATATCTTCAACAAACAATTATCTAATTTGAATATAAATTTATATTTAAATTTTTTAATTTTATACCTTTCGTATTTAAAAATTTAATAAAATTCTATTAAACAAATTTATATTTCTTCTATACTTTGATTTTATATATTTTTTCTAAATAATTTTTTTTTTAAAAATCATACATTTTTAATATTTTCTTTTAAGAATTATTTTTTAAAATAAATATAAATATTTTACATCCATATTATTAACTTTTAACTTTACATTAAATTTCTTTTCAAATATTTCCACCTATAATCATATTATCTTTAATCCTTTTTAACTTATTACACACAAAAATTATTACATAAATTATTTTAACCAAATAAATATACATTTATCAAAATTAATTTTACAAAAAAATCAACCATAATAAAAAAAATTATGATAATTTTTCTATTACTATAATACATTATATTTAAATTATCTTATTTATTATAATCATTCTTTAAAGTTTTATTTCCAGTTAATTTATAAACATTAAATTAAATCTATTTTTAAAAAATGTATTCACATGAGGTTATAAAAGATGATAAGTTTTCATAAATTCATTTATTATAAATAAATATACAAATTTATAAATTAAAAAAAAAATGATGCTAAATATTTGCTTCTTTCTGTATCAAACAACTTATTAGAAAAAACGTAAGGAAAATTTAATCTTTCTAAGAAAATAATTGTACTTGAACAATAAAGGAGTCTAATTTAAGAAAAAGAAAAATTAATAATCTACTCATATCAACGAAATTAAAAAATGGTCTATAACAAGAAAAAGAAATTAAACTATTCTTTATTAGAAGAATCATAAGAAAATCTATTTATTAATTGTTATTTATTAATTTTATTTATTGTAGATAATAGATATATTTTAGATATAAAAATCACACATCATCCTTGATTTTAGCTTCTATGATTTTAAATTTCTGTTTTATCCAAATTCCAAAACATTTGCTTGTCTTTTTGTCTAATTATGATGGTAAATTTAAATTTTAAATTTTAAATCTTTAAAATAAAATTTCTTTAGTTTTCAATAAAAATCTAATAAACAGATAATAAAGTTAGCCTTCGCTTTTTTTTTTTCCTTTTTTCTGAGTAAAAAGCCAGTTTAAAATAAGATTGTTTCTCTTAAGTAAAATGGTTTTGGATATAAAAGTTTAGTTCCTTTAAAACCATAATACACTTTATTTAAAGTGTGATGATAACATCTTAAGGGAAAAGTCAACAGTTCAAAGTTATAATAAATGTGAGCTTTAATGTTTCAATAGGATTCTAATTTTGTCTAGAATTTTAAATAGAATCTTCTCTTTTTTTTCGTCTCATTCTCTTTGTAATTTGGGGAAATTTTGACATTTTTCTTTTACCTGTCGAGGGGAAGACACAGTCTTCGCACCACGAGGTTTTCCAAAGTATTTTGTCTTCATTCGCACATTTTTCGGGAAAACTTCCAAAAAGGTCATCCATTCCTAAATTACTCCAGACTAAACACGCTTAACCATGGAATTCTTATGGGTTGGGCTACCGAAAAGTAAATGCATTTTGGTGATATGAGTAGTAAAATCAATCCCTTTAAGTTATCCTTCAACTGGTCTCATACCTATACGGTCTCTAGATCCCTCTCATTATGGTGTATGTTCAATTCATCCATGTGTCTCTTCCACTAGAAGTCTGCCAGGAGTCGCTCCTTGTTTGTGCCCCTTGCACTTCGGGCCTCTTGCACCGGCGATCACTCCCCGCCCTCGTCAGTGCCCGGGTGTCACACCCGGGTTGAGCAGGGGGCATCCCGGTGGGAATTCGAATCCTAAACCCACCGGCACCGGAACCCGGAAACCCATTCCTGTACAACCTGTTCAAGCTTCGAGTGTGGCCGTTCTGGTTGATCTCTTGGTACATATCTTGATCATCGTCGTTGTTGTCGTCATCGTTGTCACTATCGGAATCGTGTTCGGGTTTGATAGGAGAGGGACCTTTCTCCATGGAGTCCATGAGCTTAAAGTGAACCTAGGAGGAGTTGAATCGAACTTTCTGTAACTAAATTTCCACTCTTTTCCCCAATTTCATTTCCATATCTCAATTGCAAAGAGAATGGGGTTTTCTGTAATTAAATTTCCAACTTTGCCCTTTTTGTAATTGAATTTCCACTCTTTTAATTTAATTTTTTAATTCAAAATTTAAATAATAGAATTCACTCATATTTTTAATGACACGTGTGTTAAAACAATACTGGCAGCATGTTAGGTGACACAATACTTATCGTCGTCTGATCAATTTGACGGAAATGTCCTATTTGATTCAATTTTACAAAAATAAAGCCTCAATTGAGACGCCAAAAAAAAAAGGGTCTTATTTGAAATTATAGACGAAAATAGATACCTGTTGAGACATTAATCCTAAATGTAAATATATGTTCAGTAAAATTTAATTTAATTATAACTATTTTGAAATAAATGTTATTACTTCACTTATCTTTTAAGAGCATATTTTTCTAGTTTTATAAATTATTTTTCTGAAAATTAAAATCTAAAACAAATCATTATTATATTATAGGAAAATATTTTTTTACAACCTTTTTAACAATTTTTTTAACAAATAGTGATATGTGATTGGTTTATTTTAAATATTTTTTTAAAAATAAATTAAAATATACTAATAAAATAAAATAGTGAAACATAACCAAATAAAAAAAAGTTGCTTAAAGTATATATTTAAAAATTGTTCAAATGTAACATATTCATACGAATAAAAGCTAAAACATCTATTCTCCAAATTTTAGTTATATAATAATAAACTAATAGATGAAGTAACATCGTAATATAATTAGATATTCTGTAAATAATAGTATTTAAAGAAATAAATAATTAAATGTCAATTGATATATTTTACAAGGTCATTGTTGTCTTTTCAACAATACGAAGTAGGTGGCATGTAAGTATTTTTGTTTAAACGGAAATTATAATTTTATTGATTTTTTGGAATCGAAAATTGAATTCGAATTTTAGGATATATGAGTTTTCCACATGTCATCAAAACTCGGAAGGGACAAAAAGTGAAAAAAAAACATATACATCTTGTTATAAAAAAGAAACATAGTAAGAAACACTTGTTGTGAATAAGAGAGTTGAAAGTGAATTTAATAGTTTTGTGCAAGATTTTTTTGATTTTGTAGGCTAATTGAATGATTTGAAAGGAGAATTGAAGTACCGAATGATTAAAGTGTTGAAAAGTCAACCATAAACCAGAAAAGTCAACCAGAATGCAGAAAAAGTGTGATCGAGTGGCGCTGAGCGGAAATTTGGTGCTGAGCGACAGTTTTCAGGTGCCGAAATCATCGCTGAGGGGCAAAATAGCAGCTGGGGGCAAAATGGATCATGCCCTAGTACCGCTCAACGGAAAAATAGCGTCGAGCACCATTCTAAATGGGCTTGTGATGACAAATTTATGAACACCGAAAAACGGCACCACAGGACTCACGGCGTAGTTTAGCTATATGATTTGTTGATTATTTAAGACTTAAGAACAAATTGATTGTAGGTTTAAATGCAAAAGACAGTAATTAAATATGTATGCATGAATTTGATCAATGGAGAAAAACAGAATATAAACACTTCAATGAATTAGATGGATGAGTATGTTGTTGGGGTTATCAATTTGATCTTATCCACTCTCATATACTTTAGGAATTCATCATTCTTCTCATCAATGCTAATGTCACTCTCTAAATCACCTTGCAAGAAGGCCTATCCTTAATTACGAGTTCATACATGATGGACAAATTTATGAGCACCAAAATATGATGTCACAAACTTGTTTTTCAATCGGCAAGTATGACCGAATCGTTCAAGTAATAAACTTGGTAAGACCAAGTATCGTTCTCCCAAAGGACTCACGGCCTAGTTTAGTTGTGTGGTTTGTTGATTAGCTAAGACTTAAGAACGAAATATTTGGAGTTTAATATGCAAGACAGAAAATAAACATGTATGCATGAAGTTTTGATCAATGGCAAAAGCAAAAGATAAACACTTTCAATGAAATATATGGATGAATATGTTGTTGGGGGTCAATTTCATCTTATCCACTCTCATATATTTTAGGAATTCAACATTCAAATCATCATTATTAATGCCACTCTCTAAAGTACCTTTCTAGAAGGCTTCTCCCTAATCACGAGTTCATACAATTCCTGGCATTCCTAATGATCAGTTCATAAGTGCAGGAGCTTAACGACAACCAACATAATATTGGGAGAAATTCCCCGGATCTAGACTTCCCCGTACGTGCCCATATCGACAAAACCAATAATCATGCATCGAATGAGTTAAACAATGCAAGCATTAAGCAAAGAGGAAAAACCCTAACTAATGATGAAAGAAAGCATAAATCTTAGATTAAGATGCAAGCATAAATTCCATATATGAGAGCTTCAAGAGATTACATTGATTCCCCAACAAACATACAAGGTTTAGTTCACCATATTCATGGTGAACCTAGATGAACAATGAAAGAATGAAAGAATAAACCCTAAAAAGGTGAAGAGGTAGCCTGAGCATCCAAGATCCTCCTTCAAAGGGGTGGAAGAGAGAGTGTTTGTCTCGTTTCTGCCAAAGATACAAACCCTAGGACGTCCTAAAGCTTATATACTATTCTAAAATTATAGAAAATCTAGGCCCAAGCCCATAAGTGTGCCGCTCAGCGGTAAAGTACCGCTCAGCGGTGAGTGCGCGTCTCGTTTCTTCCCCTCAGCGGCCATTTTGCCCCTCAGCGGACCTCCCGTGACCTCCTGAGTGCCGCTCAGCGGTAAAATGCCGCTGAGCGGTGACTTCGGCTTCTCCTTTTGCACTCTTTGATTTCTTTTCTGATTCCATCTCTCTCTTTCTTCACTTCTTTCACTAAATTCACCTTAAAACCTGCACAAAAACACTGAAATCAAGCATAAACCTGTCCAGCTCTCTTATTTCTGAAAATATGAATAAAAGTATGATTTCAAGCTAGTTTCTAAGTCTAAAGGTTGCTTTTAGTATCAATTTTAAGCATGAAAATAACAGTTTTTCAACTGTTATCAATACAATTCCTAGCATTCCTAGTAATTAGTTCTTAAGTGCAGGAGCTTAACGGCAACCAATATGTTATTGGGAGAAATTCCCCGGATCTAGATTTCCCCGTACGTTCCTATATCGACAAAATCAATAATCATGACAATGAATGAGTTAAACAAAGCAAGCTTTAAGCAAAGAGGAAAAACCCTAACTAATGATGAAAGAAAGCATAAGTCTTAAAAATAAGATGTTAAAACAAATTCCATATATGAGAGTTTCACAAGACTACATTGATTCCCCAACAACAATACAAGGTTTAGTTCACCATATTAATGGTGAAACTAGATGAACAATAATAAAAGAATGAAAGATAGAACCCTAGAAAGAGAAGGAGGTAGCCTGAGCATCCAAGATCTTCCTTCAAGGGGTGGAAAAGAGAGTGTTTGCTTCGTCTCTGTCAAAGATACAAACCCTAGGACGTCCTAAAGCTTATATACTATTCTAAAATATACAGAAAATTAGGCTCAAGCCCATAAAAGTGCCGCTCAGCGGTAAACTGCCGCTCAGCGGTAAGTGCGTGAGTTGTTTTCTTCCCCTCAGCGGCATTTTCACCCCTCAACAGATCCAACGTGAGTTCCTGAGTGCCGCTCAGCGGTAAACTATCGCTTAGCGGTAACTTCGACTTCTCCTTTTGCACTTTTTGATGTCTTTTCTGATTCCATTTCTATCCTTCTTCACTTCTTTCACCAAATTCACCTTAAAACATGCATAAAACACTGAAATCAAGCATAAACCTGTCCAGCTCTCTTATTTATGAAAATATGACCAAAAGCATGATTTCAAGCTAGTTTCTAAGTGTTAAAGGTTGCTTTTAGTATTGTCAGAGCGGCTGCAGCGGAATGGTTAGCGTGGAATAACAAACCAAGAGGGTTTTTAATACGAACGTGTGCCTTTTAATTTCTACTCAAATAAACTTACCAAACAAATAATAAAGACAAATAAAGCGAGAGTAAGGTTGAGAGAAATTTGCACAGATGATTTTATCCTGGTTCGGATCTTACCAATCCTACGTCCAGTCGCTTATCTCAAAACAAGATAAACAATTCACTAATCACAAAACAATTACAAACTACAATCACAAAGATACAATTTGTAAAAGTTTAGAAAACACCTCTCTTGATGCCACAAGAGATGAGACAACACCTCCTTTGAATCTTCACAAAGGATGAACACCTCCTCCGAATACTTCACGAAGGATGAACACCTCCTCCGAATACTTCACGAAGGATGATTCTCTTCCGAACACCTCCTTAGACACACCAAGGATGAACCGGCTATTTCCTCTGTCACCGTAGCAGCACTTCACCAGCTCCACAGACAAGAGTTTCACAAGCCGAACAAGAACACACAAGTCTCAAGAATTTCTGAGTATTTGAGCACAAGGGAAGAGTTTCTGTGTCTCTAGTTTTTTCTTGAGAGAAAATGAGAGTCTATTTATAGACTCATCCAAAGACTCTTCCATTCACTAAAAGACAAACTTAACGGCTAGTTTCTCCAACGGCCATAAACGGCTAGTTTGTCCAACGGCCATAAACGGCTAGTTTGTCCAACGGCCATAAACGGCTAGTTTGTCCAACGGTCATAAACGGCTAGTTTCTTCAACGACTAGTTTCCCCAACGTCCGTGTTAAGTGCGATACTCTTACCGTTAACCGTCACTATTCACGTGAATAGTGTTACTATTCATGTGAATAGTACTATAGTGTTTTGTTGCAATGATTTACTATAGTAATTTTACAAAACACTTTTCTTTTTCTGATCTACGTCCTATACATATTTCTAAGAGTATTACAAAAGCTTTCCATCACAATACAGATCTTCAAATCATTTTGATTCTTGATTGGTCTTGACTTGATTTGGACATCATCAAAACTTCATCTTCATCATTTTGCTAACAATCTCCCCCTTTTTGATGATGATCAAAAACTTCTTGATTTAAAGCTTTTGGTAATAATCTGTATTTAAAATACAACTTAAGGAAGAAACAATTTGTTAGTGAACTTAGAAATAAGTTTAAGACTTTAAATATTTCTCCCCCTTTTTGATCATTATTAAAAAGTGATGAATAATTGCTCCCCCTAAATTTATTAGAAAATATACTCCCCCTTAATAAAAGCATGTATGCATATTAAGGAAAAACAATATATATTTTATTGAATTTTTAAAGAGGTAAGCATGCAAGAAAATATAAAGAGCACATACTAATAAAAACATAGAAACATAAAGCACCCCTTTAGATATGCCTTCAATTTTGTAATGAGAATCCTCTAGGTTGTTTTCACATTTTGTTTAGATCTTCATCTTTGAGGATTGTCATCATTCTTCACTTCATTTGTTGCTTCTTCAAATCTTCATCATTGTCTGCATGTAATTCAAATGACTCAAGAGGTTTTGCCTCAAGGTCTACAATTTCATCAAAGACAACATGCACATATTCTTCTATTTCAAATATTTTCCGTTTGAAAACTATATATGCTTTGTATATAAAATAAATTAATATAATTCCATCTACCTTGGAATAATAATTAAATATTGTTTTAAAGAAATTCTAAATTTTAAACAATAGGTACCCAACTATTTTGTATGGGTCCTTTGGGTTAATTTAAAAAAAATTGAAATCATTTTACAACCCAAATATATCTACCACTTGGAACACCATAATGCTTAATTTTACATTTGTTAGATGTATGACCCTTTTTCATACAATAAAAGCATGATACAACATTTGTGTTCCTATAAGTTGTTCCTTTTTCTACCCAAGTTCTACGGGTTCTATGATTGTGTTTATTTTTAATTTTAGGAACATACTTATTTTTAACAACCTTATTTTCATTATTCTTACTACATTCTCCTAAGGTTGTTTGTTCTAGTAGTTTCTTAAAATTTTCACAAGAAGCACATACATCACTACTTGCAAATTTACCCTTTTCAAAAATTAAAACTTTATTTATCAAATTTTTATTTTCTTCAGAAATATTTTCAAAATTTAATTTTAAATTTTTGAAATCCTTTTTCAATTTCTGATGGGCTTTATCTAATTTTTCAGATTCTACTATTAACGCAGCATAAATTTCATGCAATTCATTTTCACTAATTTGACTAGAATTATCAGAATCGCTAGATGTACTTACTTGGCTTCCAGCGTCGTCGTTGACCACTAAACAGATGTTTGCTTCTTCATTTGAGTAGCTTGAATCTGAAATGGTCTCATTGTCATCTTCCCATGCAATGTATGCCTTCTTTTTCTTGAAGAATTTCTTTTCTTTCTTTTCTTCACCCTTCTTTTGATTTGGGCAGTCTGCTTTTAAATGTCCTTTTTCTCCGCAACCGTAGCATCGGTAATTTGAGGAAGATACTGGATTATCTTTCTTTTCGTATCTAAATTTTCCTTTACCTTTAGACTTCATGAACTTGTTGAGTCTTTTTATCATGAGTCTCAATTCTTCTTCTTCGTCTGAGTCTTCATCTTCCGATTTACCTTTGCTTCTTTCAACCTCCGACTTTAACGCCAAACTCTTCTTGTTGTTTTTGGCTTTTGATTCTTCTTCATCAAGTCTTCCGAGGTCAAGTTCATGCTCTCTCAACTTTCCAAATAATGCAGCCATGGTCATTGTGTTGAGATTTTGTGACTCAGAAATTGCAGTCACTTTTGGTTGCCAAGACCTGTCTAAAGATTTCAAAATTTTTATATTAAGCTCATCAGTATCGAAAGACTTACCTAGTCCAATAAGATGGTTTACGATGTTGGTGAAGCGTTTCTGAACATCTACTATTGTTTCCCCTTGCTTCATCCTGAACATTTCGTATTCCTGGATTAAGGTATTCTTTCTAGCTCTCTTAACATCATCTGTACCTTCATGGGTTACTTTCAGTACTTCCCACATTTCTTGTGCAGTTTTACAAACAGAAATCCTGTAAAACTCATCAACAGTTAAAGCAGATGAAATAATATTACGAGCTTTTACATCATTACCAAATTTTTTCTTATCTTGAGCAGTCCATTGGTCACGGGGCTTTGGTTCCTGCATATTGTTAGTTGGAATAAAAGGACCAAATGCAACAGCATCCCAAATATCTATATCAATAGATTCCATAAATATTTGCATTCTTACCTTCCAGAATGCGTAATTTTCACCTGTGAATAGTGGTGGTCTATTGATAGAAGCACCCTCTGCGAATGTTTGAAACGATCCCGCCATTTGAATGACTATCAAAGCAAGCTCTGATACCAATTGTCAGAGCGGCTGCAGCGGAATGGTTAGCGTGGAATAACAAACCAAGAGGGTTTTTAATACGAACGTGTGCCTTTTAATTTCTACTCAAATAAACTTACCAAACAAATAATAAAGACAAATAAAGCGAGAGTAAGGTTGAGAGAAATTTGCACAGATGATTTTATCCTGGTTCGGATCTTACCAATCCTACGTCCAGTCGCTTATCTCAAAACAAGATAAACAATTCACTAATCACAAAACAATTACAAACTACAATCACAAAGATACAATTTGTAAAAGTTTAGAAAACACCTCTCTTGATGCCACAAGAGATGAGACAACACCTCCTTTGAATCTTCACAAAGGATGAACACCTCCTCCGAATACTTCACGAAGGATGAACACCTCCTCCGAATACTTCACGAAGGATGATTCTCTTCCGAACACCTCCTTAGACACACCAAGGATGAACCGGCTATTTCCTCTGTCACCGTAGCAGCACTTCACCAGCTCCACAGACAAGAGTTTCACAAGCCGAACAAGAACACACAAGTCTCAAGAATTTCTGAGTATTTGAGCACAAGGGAAGAGTTTCTGTGTCTCTAGTTTTTTCTTGAGAGAAAATGAGAGTCTATTTATAGACTCATCCAAAGACTCTTCCATTCACTAAAAGACAAACTTAACGGCTAGTTTCTCCAACGGCCATAAACGGCTAGTTTGTCCAACGGTCATAAACGGCTAGTTTCTTCAACGACTAGTTTCCCCAACGTCCGTGTTAAGTGCGATACTCTTACCGTTAACCGTCACTATTCACGTGAATAGTGTTACTATTCATGTGAATAGTACTATAGTGTTTTGTTGCAATGATTTACTATAGTAATTTTACAAAACACTTTTCTTTTTCTGATCTACGTCCTATACATATTTCTAAGAGTATTACAAAAGCTTTCCATCACAATACAGATCTTCAAATCATTTTGATTCTTGATTGGTCTTGACTTGATTTGGACATCATCAAAACTTCATCTTCATCATTTTGCTAACAAGTATCAATTTTAAGCATGAAAATAACAGTTTTTCAACTGTTATCACAACCCCAAACTTAGAACTTTGCTTGTCCTCAAGCAAACAAGATGTAACTCAATCTTCTACCAATCCATACAATGGTTCACTACATTCAAAATTTCTCTTTTCAAGATAAGTACAAACTTCAATTCAACTCATGACAAAGATTTCAATCAAGACATGCACATGCTTTGGTGTTCACAAAGTCACTTAATATCCAACAAATGCTATTTTTCATAAATGATCAATCAACTAAGCATAAATGTCATGTGCTCATGGAATAGTTCCTCACTAGGTAAAGTGTTTCACTCAAACACAAGTGTATAAGAGGTATTCACTCATTCATCCTACTATCACAATGTCACATGAATCTACTTTGCCTTTCATTTAACCACAATCAAAAACACTTACAAGCAAGCATCATCACAAGGACTTTTCAATGACTTATAATGTGGCTGGGCTAACAAGAAAATTGGTTTTTCTAGATCACAAAACCCTTGAGTTAAAGAGAATCATACAGACACAATCATTCTTATTTATTCCCAACTTTCCTTTGCATTGAGCTTTGCCTTTTCTTTTCTTTTTCTTTTTCTTTTTCTTTTCACATTCTTATTTCTTAGCTCTTAGCTCAATGCTTTCAATTTCCCTTTCTATTTTCTAACAACCCCAAACTTGAACATTTGTCAATACCACCAAATATTTTCTACTTAACTCAAGGTAAAGCTTTTCAACAAGGGTTTCCAAATTATGTTCAAGGCTAAGGGTTCAAATGATGGAACACAAAGTGCTCTCTTTTAGTAGGCTAAATTCATGAATGTGGCTAATAAAAGGGTTACCAACAAATGGCCTTGATCATATGATGCAAACAAGCAATTGATTCAATCATACAAAACCTGGGCAAAATCATTCATGCTTTCAAAGTAATAGCATTCAATCATAAAAACTCTGGAGCTCAAAACCTCACATATAAGCTCATTCACATTTGATATACACATCCTGCTTAATATCACAATCACAATCACAATATCATGCATTTGTTCACAAAGCTTGTGAATCACCTGTATAAGCATTTAATGTGTACATCTCAACATCAATCAATCTCAAAGCATCATTAAGCATTACTTATCAAACAACCACAATCATAATCAAACCATCATAACAGATAAAGTTTCCAATTGAGTACATCAAACCCTATTCTAAAACAAAAATACGTACAGAACACTGGGTTGTCTCCTAGTAAGCGCTTGTTTAACGTCACGAGCCTGACCCAAAATTTCAAGGATCAACCAACTGCATCATTGTGGACAAGTGTTGCACTTCTCCCCCTAAATAAGGCTTGAGACGTTGACCATTCACCACCCAACTTTTTTGTGGATCATCAGCAGCTGGATTAAATATTTCAATTGCTCCATGCGGGTGCACTCCTTTTACTACAAATGGTCCTGACCATTTTGTCTTCAATTTCCCAGGGAATATCTTGAATCTTGAGTTGAATAATAGTACCTGTTGTCCTGGATTAAAAACTTTATTTACCAACTTCCTGTCATGATAAAATTTGATCTTATCTTTATAAGCCTTGGATGAATCATATGCATGTAATCGCATTTCTTCAAGCTCCAAAATCTGCCTTCTGCGTGTGCCTTGAGTTTCATAAGGATCAAAATTCAATAATTTCAAAGCCCACAACGCTTTATGCTCCAACTCTACTAGCAAATGACATGCTTTCCCATAGACCAATTGAAACGGTGATAGTCCCATAGATTTCTTCATTGCCGTCCTATAAGCCCAAAGAGCATCATCCAATTTGAGTGACCAATCCTTTTTGATGGAGTCACTATTTTTTCCAGGATCCTTTTTATTTCCCTGTTAGATACCTCAGCTTGTCCATTGGTTTGTGGATGATAAGGTGCAACTACCTTATGTTTTACTCCATAATGTTTGGGCACTTTTTCTAGCTGATAATTGCAAAAATGAGATCCCCCATCACTAATCAACACTCTTGGAGTTCCAAAACGCGAAAATATCGGCTTCTTCAAAAATTTAATTACCGTGCTAGCATCATTTTTAGAACAAGCTAGTGCTTCCACCCATTTACTCACGTAATCCACTGCTACCAAAATATATTCATTGTTGAAAGATGGAGGAAAGGGTCCCACAAAGTCATACCCCAACAATCAAAAGCCTCAACCTCTAAAATGCCTTGTAATGGCATCTCATGACGTTTAGTGATTGTCCCTGCTCTTTGACACTTATCACAGTTTCTCGCATGATTATGAGCATCTTTAAATAAGGTTGGCCAATAAAACCCTGATTGAAGAACTTTTGCTGCTGTTCTTTCTCCATTAAAATGTCCCCCATAAGGTGAATCATGACAATGCTAGAGAATCCCTTCTACTTCTTCATTTGTCACACATCTCCTCAGAAGATTATCTGCTCCAATCTTGAACAAATAAGGATCATCCTAGACAAACTGCTTAGCATCATGCAAAAATTTCTTTCTTTGTTGCCAAGTTAAATCTTCTGGCATGACCCTTGCAGCTTTGAAATTAGCCATATCAGCAAACCATGGCCTCTACTGAATATACATAAGTGCTTCATCTGAAAAAGATTCCCAGATCTCTTATTCTTTGCTAGTAACCTGATAACAGTTGAAAAACTGTTATTTTCATGCTTAAAATTGATACTAAAAGCAACCTTTAGACTTAAAAACTAGCTTGAAATCATGTTTTTATCTATATTTTCATAAATAAGAGAGCTGGACAGGTTTATGCTTGATTTAAGTGTTTTTGTGCAGGTTTTAAGGTGAATTTAGTGAAAAGAGTGAAGAAGGAGAGAGGTGACATTAGAAAAGACAAGAAAGAGTGCAAAAAGAGAAGACGAAGGCACCGCTCAGCGGCATTCTACCGCTGAGCGGCACTCAGGAGGTTGCGGGAGTCACGCTGAGGGGCAAACTGGCCGCTGAGGGGAAGAAAAGTGACGCGCAAACACCGCTGAGCGGTATTTACCGCTGAGCGGCACTTTTTGGGCTTGGGCTTTTGTAATCTTTTGTAACTCTAGATTAGTATATAAGGGCTTGCACGTCCTAGAATTAGGTATCTTTGGCAGAAACGAGGCAAACACTCTCTCTTCCACCCCTTTGAAGGAGGATCTTGGATGCTCAGGCTACCTCTTCACCTTTATTGGGTTTATTCTTTCATTCTTTCATTGATATTCATCTAGGTTCACCATGAATATGGTGAACTAAACCTTGTATGTTTGTTGGGGAATCAATGTAATCTCTTGAAGCTCTCATATATGGAATCTGTTGTGTACATCTTTTAATTAAGACATATGCTTTCTTTCATCATTAGTTAGGGTTTTTCCTCTTTGCTCAATGCTTGCATAGTTTAACTCATTCCATGCATGATTATTGGTTTTGTCGATACGGACACATACGGGGAAGTCTAGATCCGGGGAATTTCTCCCAATATTATACTGACAATATTATATTGGTTGTCGTTAAGCTCCTGCACTCATGAACTAATCATTAGGAATGCTAGGAATTGTATGAACTCGTGATTAGGGAGAAGCCATCTAGAATGGTACATTAGAGAGTGGCATTAACAATGATGATTTGAATGTTGAATTCCTAAAATATATGAGAGTGGATGAGATGAAATTGACCCACAACAACATATTCATTCATATAATTCATTGAAAGTGTTTATCTTTTGTCTTTGCCATTGATCAAATTTCATGCATACATGTTTATTTTCGTCTTTGCATATTGAACTCTAAATATTTCGTTTGTAAGTCCTAGCTAATCAACAAATCACATAACTAAACTAGGCCGTGAGTCCTTTGGGAAGAACGATACTTGGTCTTACCAAGTTTATTACTTGAACGATTCGGTCATACTTGCCGATTGTGAAACAAGTTTGTGACATCATAATTTGGTGCTTACAAATTTGTCCATCATAACCTCCTTGTTGACTAACCGTGACAAATGATCAGCAATCAAGTTCTTACTCCCTTTCTTATCACGGATCTCCACATCAAATTCTTGCAAAAGTAGTACCCATCGAATCAGACGTGGCTTAAAATATGGCTTTGTCAGCAAGTATTTGATAGCTGCATGATCTGTATAGATAATCACCTTAGACCCAATAAGATAAGGTATAAATTTCTCTAGAGCATACATGATAGCTAGAAATTCTTTCTCTATGGTAGCATAATTCAATTGAGCATCATTCAGAACTTTGCTGGCATAATAAATTGGATGAAAAATTTGCTCTGTTCGCTGGCCAAGAACCACTCCTATTGCATAATCACTTGCATCACACATTAGCTCAAAATTTTTATTCCAATGACGAGCTACAATTACTGGAGCTGACACTAATTTGCTCTTCAATATGTCGAAAGCTATCAAACATTCTTCATTCATCACAAAAGACACATCCTTCATAAGAAGATTACTTAATGGTTTAGCAATTTTTGAGAAATCTTTAATGAATCTTCTATAAAATCCAGCATGACCTAGAAAACTCCTGATCCCCCTTACATTTGTTGGTGGAGGCAATTTCTCAATGATTTCCACTTTGGCTTTATTTACCTCAATCCCTTTAGCAAAAATTTTATGTCCCAGCACAATTCCTTCCTTTTCCATAAAATGACATTTCTCCCAATTAAGAACAAGATTTGTCTGAACACATCTTTTAAGAACAATATCCAAATTCGCCAAACATCTTTGAAAAGAATTTCCAAAGACTGAAAAATCATCCATGAAGACTTCAATACACTTTTCTAAAAGATATGCAAAAATCGCCTGCATACACCTTTGGAAGGTAGCTGGAGCATTACACAATCCAAATGGCATCTTTTTATAGGCAAAGATACCAAAAGGACAAGTAAAGGTTGTCTTCTCTTGGTCTTCTGGATCTACCACAATTTGATTGTATCCAGAATATCCATCTAGGAAGCAATAGAAAGCTTGACCTGTTAATCTTTCTAACATTTGGTCCATGAAAGGAAGAGGAAAATGATCCTTCCTAGTGGCTTTATTTAGCTTTCTGTAATCAATGCACATTCGTCATCTAGTAACTATTGATGGACAAATTTATGATCACCAAAATATGATGTCACAAACTTGTTTCACAATCGGCAAGTATGACCGAATCGTTCAAGTAATAAACTTGGTAAAACCAAGTATCGTTCTTCCCAAAGGACTCACGGCCTAGTTTAGTTATGTGGTTTGTTGATTAGCTAAGACTTAAGAACGAAATATTTGAAATTTAATATGCAAAGACGAAAATAAACATGTATGCATGAGTTTTGATCAATGGCAAAAGCAAAAGATAAACACTTTCAATGAAATATATGAATGAATATGTTGTTGGGGGTCAATTTTATCTCATCCACTCTCATATATTTTAGGAATTCAACATTCAAATCATCATTGTTAATGCCACTCTCTAAAGTACCATTCTAGATGGCTTCTCCCTAATCACGAGTTCATACAATTCCTAGCATTCCTAATGATTAGTTCATAAGTGCAGGAGCTTAACGACAACCAATATAATATTGGGAGAAATTCCCCGGATCTAGACTTCCCCGTACGTGCCTGATGGACAAATTTATGATCACCAAAATATGATGTCACAAACTTGTTTCACAATCGGCAAGTATGACCGAATCGTTCAAGTAATAAACTTGGTAAGACCAAGTATCGTTCTTCCCAAAGGACTCACGGCCTAGTTTAGTTGTATGGTTTGTTGATTAGCTAAGACTTAAGAACGAAATATTTAAAGTTTAATATGCAAAGATGAAAATAAACATGTATGCATGAGTTTTGATCAATGGCAAAAGCAAAAGATAAACACTTTCAATGAAATATATGAATGAATATGTTGTTGGGGGTCAATTTCATCTCATCCACTCTCATATTTTAGGAATTCAACATTCAAATCATCATTGTTAATGCCACTCTCTAAAGTACCATTCTAGATGGCTTCTCCCTAATCACGAGTTCATACAATTCCTAGCATTCCTAATGATTAGTTCATAAGTGCAGGAGCTTAACGACAACCAATATAATATTGTCAGTATAATATTGGGAGAAATTCCCCGGATCTAGACTTCCCCGTACGTGCCCGTATCGACAAAACCAATAATCATGCATGGAATGAGTTAAACTATGCAAGCATTGAGCAAAGAGGAAAAACCCTAACTAATGATGAAAGAAAGCATAAGTCTTAATTAAAAGATGCAAGCAAAGATTCCATATATGAGAGCTTCAAGAGATTACATTGATTCCCCAACAAACATACAAGGTTTAGTTCACCATATTCATGGTGAACCTAGATGAACAATGAAAGAATGAAAGAATAAACCCAATAAAGGTGAAGAGGTAGCCTGAGCATCCAAGATCCTCCTTCAAAGGGGTGGAAGAGAGAGTGTTTGCCTCGTTTTTGCCAAAGATACTAATTCTAGGACGTGCAAGCCCTTATATACTATTCTAGAGTTACAAAAGATTACAAAAGCCCAAGCCCAAAAAGTGCCGCTCAGCGGTGACTGCGCTTCACTTTTCTTCCCCTCAGCGGCCAGTTTGCCCCTCAGCGGACCTCCCGTGACCTCCTGAGTGCCGCTCAGCGGTAAAATGCCGCTGAGCGGTGCCTTCGGCTTCTCCTTTTTGCACTTTTTCTTATCTTTTCTAATGTCATCTCTCTCCTTCTTCATTTCTTTCACCAAATTCACCTTAAAACCTGCACAAAAACACTTAAATCAAGCATAAACCTGTCCAGCTCTCTTATTTCTGAAAATATAGATAAAAGCATGATTTCAAGCTAGTTTTTAAGTCTAAAGGTTGCTTTTAGTATCAATTTTAAGCATGAAAATAACAGTTTTTCAACTGTTATCAGTGCCCGTATCGACAAAACCAATAATCATGCATCGGATGAGTTAAACCATGCAAGCATTAAGCAAAGAGGAAAAACCCTAACTAATGATGAAAGAAAGCATAAATCTTAATTAAAAGATGCAAGCATAAATTCCATATATGAGAGCTTCAAGAGATTACATTGATTCCCCAACAAACATACAAGGTTTAGTTCACCATATTCATGGTGAACCTAGATGAACAATGAAAGAATGAAAGAATAAACCCAATAAAGGTGAAGAGGTAGCCTGAGCATCCAAGATCCTCCTTCAAAGGGGTGGAAGAGAGAGTGTTTGCCTCGTTTCTACCAAAGATACTAATTCTAGGACGTGCAAGCCCTTATATACTATTTTAGAATTACAAAAGATTACAAAAGCCCAAGCCCATAAAAGTGCCGCTCAGCGGTAAATACCGCTCAGCGGTGACTGCGCGTCTTGTTTCTTCCCCTCAGCGGCTAGTTTGCCCCTCAGCGGACCTCCCGTGACCTCCTGAGTGCCGCTCAGCGGTAAAATGCCGCTCAACGGTGCTTTCGGCTTCTCCTTTTGCACTCTTTGCTTCCTTTTCTGATTCCATCTCTCTCTTTCTTCACTTCTTTCACTAAATTCACCTTAAAACCTGCACAAAAACACTTAAATCAAGCATAAACCTGTCCAGCTCTCTTATTTCTGAAAATATAGATAAAAGCATGATTTCAAACTAGTTTTTAAGTCTAAAGGTTGCTTTTAGTATCAATTTTAAGCATGAAAATAACAGTTTTTCAACTGTTATCAACTATCCGAGTGGGAATAAGTTCATTCTTATCATTGTGAATTACTGTCATTCCGCCTTTCTTTTGGAACCACCTGCACTGGAATTACCCATTCGCTGTCAGAGATTGGATAAATAATACCCACTTCTAAAAGTTTCAACACTTCTTTTCTTATCACCTCCTTCATTATAGGGTTTAAACTTCTCTGTGGTTGAGTGATAACAGTTGAAAAACTGTTATTTTCATGCTTAAAATTGATACTAAAAGCAACCTTTAGACTTAGAAACTAGCTTGAAATCATGCTTTTATCCATATTTTCAGAAATAAGAGAGCTGGACAGGTTTATGCTTGATTTCAGTGTTTTTGTGCAGGTTTTAAGGTGAATTTAGTGAAAGAAGTGAAGAAAGAGAGAGATGGAATCAGAAAAGAAATCAAAGAGTGCAAAAGGAGAAGCCGAAGTCACCGCTCAGCGGCATTTTACCGCTGAGCGGCACTCAGGAGGTCACGGGAGGTCCGCTGAGGGGAAGAAAGGAGACGCGCATTCACCGCTGAGCAGTACTTTCACTACAAGAATGTTTGAAATTACCGACGGGCATAATTCGTCGGTAATGTATAAAATCCGTCGGTAATTAGCATTTACCGACGGCTTACCGACGGCCAAAATGCCGTCGGTAAAAACGTTGTCGGTAAACTTTATCGACGGATTTTGGCCGTCGGTAATTACCGAAGGCTTTTGGCCGTCGGTAAATCCGTCGGTAAATGTCGCGACCTGGTGATGAGTCAATATTTTCTTCACTTCACTTAGTTTATTGTACTAGAATTAATCAGGGAATTGTGCTTAATCGTCCGTTATTTTCCTATTTTTCCTAATTGTGCTTAATTCGATCAGAAATTCTTATTTTAACTAATTTGAATTATCTGAGCTTATTATTTTGCATTATTAATTATGGGAAAATTTTGGATATCTTTTTGGGACATTTGAAGGCTAAATGAGAAATGACAATTAAGCCCAAAGCATTTCAGCCACTTCAATTTTCGCTGGTTGCTGTGTGAATTTTGTGTCAACTTGTTTGTCCTCGTTCGAATTCAATTCTTATCC
This sequence comes from Vigna nakashimae, assembly GCA_034642375.1. Classification (NCBI taxonomy): domain Eukaryota; kingdom Viridiplantae; phylum Streptophyta; class Magnoliopsida; order Fabales; family Fabaceae; genus Vigna; species Vigna nakashimae. The sequence goes on from CM067759.1 coordinate 23,385,718, forward strand.
GTTTTGCATGCAGTTTTTTTTCATAGTTTCGTATGGATGTCTATTTTCATGTATAGTTTTTACTTTGTTCAAATTCGTTTTGTGTTGTTCCCAGTATTTATTTTACTCTCCTATGTCAGTCCAGTGATTAATGTTTGAGTGAATTCTAATCTGTTTGCATTGTTTGCTTGTTGTTTAGTAATTGTGGTGGCTGGAATTGATCATTAGATGATGCTAAGACCTCCCAACACTCTTAAGCAAGTCCTTCATTTCTGAATTTGTAGAAGCAAAATTGGCTTGGCAACATACATCACACGGCCAAAGCAAAATGCCAACTCATTTTATTTTGGAGAAACAACTTAATTCCTTGATTAATCTCCTAGCATGTCACGGCCACAACATGAAGAGAGTAATCTTCAAAGTTTCTTGGTTTTATTATTTTTTTATTTTGGGAAGAAGGAGGACAAGTCATTCACGGCCATAACAGCAAAATGGAAGAGCACATGTGAAGCAAAGAAATGAAATTAAGGGAGAGAATGAGTGCACATGTTGGACATGGGCAGCCATGTTTCTTTATTTTAATTTTGGTACATGATGCACATGATTTGGACGTGAAGTTCAGAAACAAAGTGGCACATGGGAAGTCTACAAAAGCTTCACGGCTGCACACTAAAGTGGAGGGCCCCCTTTTGTTTTGAATGAAGTGTTTGAAACAATTTGTTGGGAAGGTGCACATCTCACACAATTCTCGGCACACCATTCACCATTTGGAGAGAAAACACACATATTTTTATCTTTGGAAAACACGTGGGAATTGGATAATGATGGAAGTTGCACATCATGGCAAAAAAAAAACAAAATGCAACCACCAACACACTCCACCTCACGGTTTTGTTTTCTCTCCTGCTGCACTATTGAAATTTATTTTCTTTCTTTCTATTGATGGGTTTCAAGTTAAAAAAAAATTGCAGCCACCAAAAACACAAAACTCAAATTCAATAGTTTGGAGAAGAAACACGCTGGCAGCAGGGGCCCATGGAAATTAAGTGGAGTACTGATTTTAATTGGTGATTGAATGGGATAGGAGAACTCACGGTCTTGGTTCAGCAGCTAAGGAAGCTAGTGGAGGTGAGTCATTGTCTTCAGTGTTCCATTACCTTAAGTGCTCCATGCACTAATCCTGAGGGCTCCATCCACTTAAGAAACAATCATCATTCTGCAAATGGAGTGGAGAGTCCATATAGCAAGTGGAAGTGCACGGTTGGAAGGGGGAGAGATCATTTACACATTTTTCTGGTTCTGAGTTTAGAGGGTAGCCATAGAGAAGTTTGGTTTTCTCACGGGTCCAGGGCTTCAAGCGGCTGTTCTTGGAAGCCAAAAATGGACAGCAGTAGTTGTTGAAGAAAGAGCAGCACATCACCGTCCACCAACACAGCAAAGACAACTTGGTTGAAGCACCGTGATGCATATAAGAAGGTCTTCAAGGTTGCTGCCATGAGTTGGAGAGGAAGAAGAAGTGAAGCACCTGAAGTCTCCAAGTTGTTGCTACCATAAATTGATGAAGTCAGCAAGCTAGGGAACAAAAAACAAAACGTAAAAGGAATTCACGGGTGCCAGAGAAAAAAAAAAGACAAAACAATTAAGCTGAATTGGAGGAGAAGTCACGGGAGAGTTTTCTGAGTTTTGGTTATAAATTGGCAGCAGCAGCAAAGAAGAAATTCATTAGATTAGGAGTAGAAGTTAGGTGTGTAAAATTTACGTTCTTGCTTCCTCCTCCCTTTTGGGGGAGGTTTTGTGCTTGTTTTAATTTCCAGTTCAAGAATTGAATTTTAATTGAAGTTTCCATTCTGCATTTCTCAATGTTCGTTGAATTTTATTTTCATTTACCGTTTCCTATAATTTACCGTTCTCTGCAATTTACCGTTTTCTGAAATTATCGTTTTATGAATTTACCATTTTCTGAACTCTCTTTATTTTACTGTCGCTGTTACGTTTTTGCATATTTACTGTTCCGTTTTTACCGTCTTTTACCGCTTGTTTTTACCGTTGTTAAAATTTATTTCAGTATTTTTAATTCTGTTTTATTTAATTTCCAATTTCCAATTTAATTTTACCGCATTCAACATAAACACCAAGAACACCCCCCCACTTCGTGTAAAAAATCTGAGACTGAACACACAAAATTGGTCCTTGAGAGACGACCTAGGAGTCACTTCCTAGTCATATACTGCATTAATTTCTGTGCACATCAAATTTGTATGACCGCGACAGTCGTAGCACCTGGTTCATCTTCTTCCTCTTCCTTCGTCGCTGTGTAAATTTTTTTTTCCATTTCCACGAACTCCACCACCAAAACGGCATCACGCGAGTAACAAACTAGTTTCCAAAGTATCAAACAACCAATTTATTTTCAATAGTTAAAATTATAGTGAATCATGGAGAGTTTTTCTGCAATTCTCAGATCTGTAAGATAAATGTTTCTAATCGTTTCAATGTGGTGGAAAGAACGGTGGTAGAGGGCAGCGGTGGTGGAGAGAACGGTGGTAGAGGACAGCGGTGGTGGAGGGAAGCGGTGGAGGAGGGCAGCGGCTGGAGGGCAGCGGCGGGAGGGCAGCGGCGGTAGGGCAGCAGTGGGAGTGCAGTGACAGTGGAGAGCAACGATGATGGAGAGCAGCGGTGGTGGAGAGCAGCGGTGGTGGAGGGCAACGGTGGTGGAGGGCAGCGGTAGTGGAGGGCAGTGACAGTGGAGAGCACGGTGGAGATTTCTTTACTGATTGAAATGAGAGGAGAAATACTTCTTTTACCCACATATATTGGCACTGGATGCGACGCTGGTTTCGAAAAATCCCGCTCTTTTACCGACGGCCAAAAGCCTTCGGTAAAGCCGTCGGTAATGTCATCTACGAAATAATGGGCGGGAAATATCCCGCTCTTTTTACCGACGGCAAAAGCCTTCGGTAAATCCGTCGGTAATGCGCATGTCACTTACCGACGGCCTAAAGCCTTCGGTAAATCCGTCGGTAATGCACATAAAAAATACCGTCGGTAATTCCGTCGGAAATTAAGATATATCGACGGATATTGATCCGTCGGTAAAAATCCGTCGGTAATATTAATACTTTTTGTAGTGTTTACCGCTGAGCGGCACACTTATGGGCTTGGGCTTTTGTAATTTTAGAATAGTATATAAGCTTTAGGACGTCCTAGGGTTTGTATCTTTGGCAGAAACGAGGCAAACACTCTCTCTTTCACCCCTTTGAAGGAGGATCTTGGATGCTCAGGCTACCTCTTCACCTTTATAGGGTTTATTCTTTCATTCTTTCATTGTTCATCTAGGTTCACCATGAATATGGTGAACTAAACCTTGTATGTTTGTTGGGGAATCAATGTAATCTCTTGAAGCTCTCATATATGGAATTTATGCTTGCATCTTAATCTAAGATTTATGCTTTCTTTCATCATTAGTTAGGGTTTTTCCTCTTTGCTTAATGCTTGCATTGTTTAACTCATTCGATGCATGATTATTGGTTTTGTCGATACGGGCACGTACGGGGAAGTCTAGATCCGGGGAATTTCTCCCAATATTATGTTGGTTGTCGTTAAGCTCCTGCAGTTATGAACTGATCATTAGGAATGCTAGGAATTGTATGAACTCGTGATTAGGGAGAAGCCTTCTAGAAAGGTACTTTAGAGAGTGGCATTAACAATGATGATTTGAATGTTGAATTCCTATAATATATGAGAGTGGATGAGATGAAATTGACCCCCAACAACATATTCATTCATATATTTCATTGAAAGTCTTTGTCTTTTGCTTTTGCCATTCATCAAAACCTCATGCATACATATTTATTTTCGTCTTTTGCATAGTACAATCCAATTATTTTGTTTGTAAGTCTTAGCTAATCAACAAATCATATAACTAAACTAGGCCGAGAGTCCTTTGGGAAGAACGATACTTGGTCCAACCAAGTTTATTACTTGAACGATTCGGTCATACTTGCCGATTGAAAAACAAGTTTGTGACATCATATTTTGGTGCTCATAAATTTGTCCATCATTGAGCACTCGGTCTATAATCCTCTTCCATAAAGATCTTATGCATACAATAAGTTGGGCTAATACCTTTAAGATCTGATATTGACAACCCAATTGCTCCTTTATTAGCTTTCAGAATTTCTATCAATTGTTCTTCTTCTTGTAGAGACAAAGAATTACTGATGATAACTGGCTTTTTCTCATCTTCTTCTAGAAAAACATACTTCAGATGTGCTGGGAGTCTTTTTAATTATGGTTTCTTTACTTTGACTTCTTCTTCCTTATCAATTATTTCAAATGTTGTATCCTCCTCTGGAATTTTTTTCAATGTTTCCAAGTCCATTATGTCAGAGTGCGGCTGCAGCGGATGGGTTAACGCGGAATAACAAACCAAGAGGGGTTTCTAATACTAACGTGTGCCTTTTAATTTCTACTCAATTAAACTTACTTAGCAATTAATAATAACAGTTAAATAGAGTAAGGTTGAGAGAAATTTGCACAGATGATTTTATCCTGGTTCGGATCTTACCAATCCTACGTCCAGTCGCTTATCTCAAAACAAGATAAACAGTTTCACTAACACAAAACAATTACAAACTACAATCACAAAGATACAATTTGTAAGAGTTTAGAAAACACCTCTCTTGATACCACAAGAGATGAAACTACACCTCCTTTGAGTCTTCACAAAGGATGAACACCTCCTCCGAATACTTCACGAAGGATGAACACCTCCTTCGAATACTTCACGAAGGATGAACCTCTTCCGAACACCTCCTCAGACACACCAAGGATGAACCGGCTATTTCCTCTGTCACCGTAGCAGCACTTCACCAGCTCCACAGACAAGAGTTTCACAAGCCGAACAAGAACACACAAGTCTCAAGAGTTTCAGAGTTCTAGAGCACAAGGGAAGAGTTTCTGTGTCTCTATATATATTTTTTGAGAGGAAATGAGAGTCTATTTATAGACTCATCCAAAGACTCTTCCATTCACTAAAAGACAAACTTAACGGCTAGTTTGTCCAACGGCCATAAACGACTAGTTTGTCCAACGGCCATAAACGGCTAGTTTGTCCAACGGCCATAAACGGCTAGTTTGTCCAACGGTCATAAACGGCTAGTTTCTTCAACGACTAGTTTCCCCAACGTCCGTGTTAAGTGCGATACTCTTACCGTTAACCGTCACTATTCACGTGAATAGTGTTACTATTCATGTGAATAGTACTATAGTGTTTTGTTGCAATGATTTACTATAGTAATTTTACAAAACACTTTTCTTTTTCTAATCTACGTCCTATACATATTTCTAAGAGTATTACAAAAGCTTTCCATCACAATACAAATCTTCAAAGCATTTTGATTCTTGATTGGTCTTGACTTGATTTGGACATCATCAAAATTTCATCTACATCATTTTGCTAACAATCTCCCCCTTTTTGATGATGATCAAAAAACTTCTTGATTTAAAGCTTTTGGTAATAATCTGTATTTAAAACACAACTTATGGAAGAAAAAGTGCATTAGTGAATAAACACAAATAAGCAAATAAGCTTTAAACATTTTCTCCCCCTTTTTGATCATAATTAAAAAGTTGTGCTTGATTGCTCCCCCTAAATTTATTAGAAATTATACTCCCCCTTAATAAAAGCATATATGCATAGAAATATTAAGGAAAAACAACATACATTTTATTGAATTTAAAGAGGCAAGCATACAATAAACTAACTAAATTTCTTCTAGTGTTTACCCCTTTTGATATGTCACCAATGATGTTGTCCAATGATAATCCTCTAGGTTGTTGCCATATTTTGTTTAGATCTTCATCATCTTGAGGATTATTCATTTTCTCTTCATTGGTTGTCTTTTGCAAGTCTTCATTTTCACCTGCATCTGATTCATCTGACTCAAGAGGTTTTACCTCAAGGTCCACAATTTCATCAAAGACAACATGCACAGATTCTTCTATTTCAAATATTTAAAACAAAAACATTTTTAAAAAATATTCTTAAATATGAAACATTTGGCACCCAACTATTTTGTATGGGTCCTTTGGGTTAGTTTGAAAATTTGAAATCATTTTACAACCCAAATATATCTACCACTTGGAACATCATAATGCTTAATTTTACATTTGTTAGATGTATGACCCTTTTTCATACAATAAAAGCATGATACAAAGTTTGTGTTCCTATAAGTTGTTCCTTTTTCTACCCAAGTTCTACGGGTTTTATGTTTATTTTTAATTCTAGGAACATACTTATTTTTAACAACCTTATTTTCATTATTTTTACTACATTCTCCTGAGGTTGTTTCATCTAGTAGTTTCTTATAATTAACACAAGATGCACATTCATCACTACTAGTATATTTACCTTTTTCATAAAATAAAATTTTATTTTTCAAAATTTTATTTTCTTCAAAAATATTTTTAAAATTTGATTTTAATTCTTTATTTTCATCTGCTATTGATTTTTCAATGTTATCAACTTTTAATTTATGTTTATCACAAAATTTACACTCAGCAGATATATTTGTATCATTTTCTACATTTGAAATTTTACTATTTAAAGTTTCTATTTCTTCTAAGGATTTTTCATATTTCTTTTGTAATTCTTTAAAATCCTTTTTCAATTTCTTATGAGCAAGATCTAGTTTTTCTGATTCTATCAATAATTCTCTATAAATTTCATGTAATTCATCTTCATGAATATGATCAGAATCATCAGAATCGCTAGAGGTACTTACTTGGCTTCCAGTGTCGTCGTTCACTACTAAACAGATGTATGCTTGCTCATCAGAATCACCCATACTTGATGTTGTGCTTGATGAAGAGCTTAAACTATTCTCTTCCATGATTAAAGTATTCGTTTTAGCACACCTGATTTCATCTCCGCCTTCATGAGTTACTCTTAAAGTTTCCCACATTTCTTTAGCGTTTTTGCAGACAGAGACCCTGTAGAACTCATCAACAGTCAACGCTGATGCAATGATATTCCGGGCTTTTACATCATTCTGAGATCTTCTCTTTTCTTCAATGGTCCATTGGTCACGGGACTTTGGTTCCTGCATATTGTTAGTTGGAACAAAAGGACCAAATGCAACAGCATCCCAAATATCTATATCAATAGATTCCATAAAAATTTTCATTCTGACCTTCCAGAATGCGTAATTTTCACCTGTGAATAGTGGTGGTCTATTGATAGAAGCACCCTCTGCAAAGGTTTGATGTGATCCTGCCATTTGAATGACTATCAAAGCAAGCTCTGATACCAATTGTCAGAGTGCGGCTGCAGCGGATGGGTTAGCGCGGAATAACAAACCAAGAGGGGTTTCTAATACTAACGTGTGCCTTTTAATTTCTACTCAATTAAACTTACTTAGCAATTAATAATAACAGTTAAATAGAGTAAGGTTGAGAGAAATTTGCACAGATGATTTTATCCTGGTTCGGATCTTACCAATCCTACGTCCAGTCGCTTATCTCAAAACAAGATAAACAGTTTCACTAACACAAAACAATTACAAACTACAATCACAAAGATACAATTTGTAAGAGTTTAGAAAACACCTCTCTTGATACCACAAGAGATGAAACTACACCTCCTTTGAGTCTTCACAAAGGATGAACACCTCCTCCGAATACTTCACGAAGGATGAACACCTCCTTCGAATACTTCACGAAGGATGAACCTCTTCCGAACACCTCCTCAGACACACCAAGGATGAACCGGCTATTTCCTCTGTCACCGTAGCAGCACTTCACCAGCTCCACAGACAAGAGTTTCACAAGCCGAACAAGAACACACAAGTCTCAAGAGTTTCAGAGTTCTAGAGCACAAGGGAAGAGTTTCTGTGTCTCTATATATATTTTTTGAGAGGAAATGAGAGTCTATTTATAGACTCATCCAAAGACTCTTCCATTCACTAAAAGACAAACTTAACGGCTAGTTTCTCCAACGGCCATAAACGGCTAGTTTGTCCAACGGCCATAAACGGCTAGTTTGTCCAACGGCCATAAACGGCTAGTTTGTCCAACGGTCATAAACGGCTAGTTTCTTCAACGACTAGTTTCCCCAACGTCCGTGTTAAGTGCGATACTCTTACCGTTAACCGTCACTATTCACGTGAATAGTGTTACTATTCATGTGAATAGTACTATAGTGTTTTGTTGCAATGATTTACTATAGTAATTTTACAAAACACTTTTCTTTTTCTAATCTACGTCCTATACATATTTCTAAGAGTATTACAAAAGCTTTCCATCACAATACAAATCTTCAAAGCATTTTGATTCTTGATTGGTCTTGACTTGATTTGGACATCATCAAAATTTCATCTACATCATTTTGCTAACACATTAAACATTCTGCAATTAATTTCTCTTCTCCTTCATCTAAATCTTCACGAGCATCAATAAGAGTTTTCTCTAATGGAGAAACATAACGCACATCCTTTCTTGTATCCCACAGATTTCATCAAGTTTGTCAAATTGGAAACATGCTTTATCATCATTTGGATATGTCATGGCTTTAAATACATCAAAGGTAACTTCTTATCATGAACTCTCAATTTCAGCTTGCCATTTTCCACATCAATTGAAACTCTAGCAGACTTCATAAAAGGTCTCCCCAAAATAAGAGGTACATCACTATTTCCTTCCATCTCCATTACAATAAAATCTACTAGGAATACAAACTTGTCAACCTTCACTAACACGTCTTTCACCACTCCACATGGATATTTAAGAGACCTATCTGCCAGTTGAAGAGCCATTCTGGTAGGTTTGATTTCCAAACCCTCAATTGTTTTACACATGGATAGCGGCATTAAATTCATGCTAGCTCAGAAATCAATCAATGCTCTTCCAACTTCCAAGTCTCCTATGGTACATGGAATAGTGAAGCTTCCTGGATCTTTAAACTTAGGAGGTAATTTCTGTATGATTGCACTGCAGTTACCCTGTACCTTGATAGTTTCTTTCTCAATGTGTTTGTTTTTCTTTGTAAGCAGTTCCTTCAAAAATTTTGCATATGATGGCATCTGTTGCAATGCTTCAGAGAATGGTATAGTGATCTCCAGCTTTTTAAACAACTCCATGAATCTTTCCAACTGTTTTTCTTTCTCCTTCCTTGAATAGCTCTTTGGATAAGGAAGTGGTTTTTCAAACTCTCTTTCTTTTTCTCTCTCATCTCTCTTCTCTTTCTTTTTTTTCTTTCTTCTCATCTTCTTCTTCTTTCTTTTTTTCTTTCTCAACTCTTTCTTTCCACTCACATGTTTCTTTTTCACTCTCATTTTCTTTCTCCTCTCTTTCTTTTTTTCTCTCCTCTAACACCTTACCACTTCTGGTAACAACAGTTTTACACTCCTTTCTGATATTCCTATTTTTCATCTTGTCAGCTATTCACTCAATATGGATCTTCATTTTTTTAAATGCAACTTCCACATTCTTACAGTAAGATGCATTCGTCTTCAAGAACTTTTGGAAAGTCTCGTCAAGTTTTGTTGTCTTCTCAGATGGAGTGAATTGCATTTGCCATTTTTGTTGTTGCCATTGAACCATTGAAACCTTTTGTATTTCTTGTGGTAATTGAGAAAGTTTCATAATTACTTCTTCCAACTGTTGAGAAATAATTTTATTTTGAATAAGCAAAGCATCATTTGATTGTAGCAACTCTTTCTGACTAGGATATCATCTTTCACTGTTCAGTTCATTATCACTAGTAGCCATATTGTCAATTATTTCTGTAGCTTCCTCTGGAGTTTTCCATTTGATGTTTCCTCCTACTGAGGCATCAAGCATCATCTTGGTTTGTGAACCAAGAGCTCCAAGGAAGGTTAGGACTACTTCCACTTCTTCAAATCCATGTGTGGGAGTCTTTCGTAATAAGCTTTTATATCTGTCCCATGCATGACCCAGTGATTCCTCCATGCCTTGCTTGAATGATGAAATCTCTTGCTTTCCATTATTCATCTTTGATTGTGGAAAGTATTTGTTTAGGAACTTTGTCCCCACTGCTTCCCACTCTGTAAAGCTTCCCTCTGGAAAAGAATTCAACCAAAGCTTAGCATTGCCTCCTAACGAAAATGGAAACAAACTAAGTTTGATTGCTTCGTCCGGCACCCCATTTATTTTCACCATGTTGCAAATCTCGTTAAAAGTTGAGAGGTGCTCATATGGGCTTTCGTGAGATAACCCATTGAATTGATTACTTTTCACCAGTTGGATTAATGTTAGTTTCACCTCCATGTTGGCTGCATTGACTCTTGGTCTTGCTCTACTGTTAAAATGCTGAGGTCCAGCTATATTTGGGTAATCTGCAAGAGTTCTTCTGATATTATTATTCTCCATATTTTCAGTGCTATGGTCAGAACCTTGTCGTTATGGTTGCAACAGAGTTTCCGAAGGAGGGAAAAGTTTTCTAGATGTACGGATTCTTCTCCTCCGTCTACTCTCTTCTAAACCTTCAAGAAGAGGTTCTGCAGTTTTCTTACTCCTGGTTCGGATTGCCTCCTGCATACACAAGAAAACAAAACCTAGAAGAATTGGTTAGCACAAAAAGATATAAAATTCAGAGATAAGAAGAAAAATAAAAACAGAAAAAATAAAAACATAAAATAGAAAATAAAATAAGACAAAAATAAAAACAGAAAATAAAATAAAATAAAATGAAATGAAATAAAATAAAAATAAAAATAAAAACCGAAAAATAAAAATAGAAATTCAAATTTCAAAAATCAAGTCAAAGATAATCAATAATCACACAAATGAACTAGTTAAACCACGAGTCCCCGGCAACGACGCCAAAAACTTGATGACAAATTTATGAACACCGAAAAACGGTGCCACAGACTTGTTTAATAATCGGCAAGTGTGACCGAATCGTATCAAGTAATAAAACAAGGTAAGACCAAGTATCGTTTTCCCAAAGGACTCACGGCCTATTTTAGCTATATGATTTGTTGATTATTTAAGACTTAAAAACAAATTGATTGTAGGTTTAAATGCAAAAGACAATAATTAAATATGTATGCATGAATTTGATCAATGGAGAAAAACAGAATACAAACACTTTAATGAATTAGATGGATGAGTATATTGTTGAGGTTATCAATTTGATATTATCCACTCTCATATACTTTAGGAATTTATCATTCTTCTCATCAATGCTAATGCCACTCTCTAAATCACCTTGCAAGAAGGCCTATCCTTAATTACGAGTTCATACAATTCCTAGCATTCCTAGTAATTAGTTCTTAAGTGCATGAGCTTAATGGCAACCAATATGCTATTGGGAGAAATTCCCCGGATCTAGATTTCCCCGTACGTTCCCATATCGACAAAATCAATAATCATGGCAATGAATGAGTTAAACAAAGCAAGCTTTAAGCAAAGAGGAAAAACCCTAACTAATGATGAAAGAAAGCATAAGTCTTAAAAATAAGATGTTAAAACAAATTCCATATATGAGAGTTTCACAAGACTACATTGATTCCCCAACAACAATACAAGGTTTAGTTCACCATATTCATGGTGAAACTAGATGAACAATAATGAAAGAATGAAAGATAGAACCCTAGAAAGAGAAGTAGGTAGCCTGAGCATCCAAGATCTTCCTTTAAGGGGTGGAAAAGAGAGTGTTTGCTTCGTTTCTGCCAAAGATACAAACCCTAGGACATCCTAAAGCTTATATATTATTCTAAAATATACTAAAAATTAGGCCCAAGCCCATAAAAGTGCTGCTCAGCGGTAAGTGCGTGAGTTGTTTTCTTCCCCTCAGCGGCATTTTCACCCCTCAGCGGATCCAACGTGAGTTCCTGAGTGCCGCTCAGCGGTAAACTGTCGCTGAGCGGTAACTTCGACTTCACCTTTTGCACTTTTTGATGTCTTTTCTTATTCCGTTTCTATCCTTTGTCACTTCTTTCACCAAATTCACCTTAAAACATGCATAAAACACTAAAATCAAGCATAAACCTGTCCAACTCTCTTATTTATGAAAATATAACCAAAAACATGATTTCAAGCTAGTTTCTAAGTGTTAAAGGTTGCTTTTAGTATCAATTTTAGGCATGAAAATAACATTTTTTCAACTGTTATCAGCTTGGATCGATTTTCTGTTACTTTTATGGGCTTGGGCCTAATTTTCTGTATTTTTTAGAATAATATATAAGCTTTAGGACGTCCTAGGGTTGGTATCTTTGGCTGGGAGGAAGTAGAAACACACTTTTCACCCCCTGGGGGTAGATTGGGAGATGGTGACGACTCTCCTATTCTCTTTCTAGGGTTTTTCTATCTCTTTCATTCTTTCATTATTTTTCATCTAGTTTCACCTGAATATGGTAAACTAAACCTTGTATTGTTATTGGGGAATCAATATAGTCTTGTGAAACTCTCATATATGGAATTTGTGTTTTAACATCTTATTTTAAGATACATGTTTTCTTTCATCATTAGTTAGGGTTTTTCTTCTTTGCTTAAAGCTTGCATTGTTTAACTCATTTTCAATGCCATGATTATTGATTTTGTCAATATGGGAACATATGGGGAAATCTAGATCCGGGGAATATCTCCCAATAGCATATTGCCTAGACATGGGAATATGAGGGTTGGTTGCCGTTAAGCTTCTGCGCTTCAGAATTAATTTTTAGGAATGCTAGGAATTGTATGAACTCGTAATTAAGGATAAGCCTTCTTGCAAGGTGATTTAGAGAGTGGCATTAACATTGATGAAAGGAATGATGAATTCCTAAAGTATATGAGAGTGGATAAGATGAAATTGATAACCCCAACAACATACTCATCCATCTAATTCATTAAAGTTTTTGCATTCCTCTTTTCCATTGATCAAATTCATGCATACATGTTTAATTACTGTCTTTTGCATTTAAACCTACAATCAATTGTTTACAAGTCTTAAATAATCAACAAATCATATAGCTAACTAGGCCGTAAGTCCTTTGGGAGAACGATTCTTGGTCTTACCGAGTTTTATTACTTGATACGATTCGGTCACACTTGCCGATTGTTAAACAACTTTTTGGCGCCGTTTTTCGGTGTTCATAAATTTGTCATCAGAAACACATCTAGAAATTCACTGACTACCGAGAGGTCTACGTCATAATCTCCTTGCTTTACTTCCATGTGTGATAGTATCAGGAAACAACATGCACCTTCTATTAGGTCTTGTCTGAACACACCAAGAGTTAGAGATGTGTAATCCTCCTCATTGGGAAATACTAGCTTCTTCTCTCCACAATCAATGAGAATACAATTGGCAGACAACCAATCCATCCCTAGGATGACATCTAAACCCTGCAAAGGTAAACATATCAAGTTTACCTTGTACTGACGACCCTCAACCACTACTAAACATCTAACACAGACTGTAGATGTCTTCACTATCCCAGAAGTAGGAGTAGATACAGTCAAGTCATATCGTAACTCTCTCACTATTAACCCTAACTCTCTAGTACAAGTATCTGACACAAATGAGTGTGTCGCTCCTGAGTCAAACAAGACCATGCAAGATCTACCACCCAATAAACATGTACCGAAGATCAAATCATCTGAGCTAGCTGCTTCTGCCCCCGTTAATGCATAAACACGTCCGGTGGCCTGAGGTCTGATGCCACCTCTGTGTTGAGATCTCCCTGCATTCTGCGGCTAGGAAGTAGCTCTCCTACCCGTAGGGCAATCACGCTTATAGTTGCCCTCCTCCCCCGTGGCATCGGTTGCACCTCTGAAAATTAGTCTTACTCAAGAATTTAGAATGCTTCCGTACATTTAAGGCACACAAGCACAAACAAAGGATGTACATACCCTACAGGTTCTCTAAGGATAAAAACTGCTCTAATACCATAAATGTGACATCCCAAAATATCATATACACATATAATATAATAGGATTCAGTTATTATAATATGTAAAAGCAGTTGAGAGATAGAGATAATAGTATTTAAATATGTATACAGTCATCCAAAAGATATAGGGAATTAAAACGAAATCAAACTTAAGTACAAGTTTCCAAAATTCTCCAAAATACAAGGCTATTGAAATTTTAAAGACACCTAAAAAGTTTTCCAAAAGTGTCGAACTATATAAAATAAAAGCTAGGATTTTTTCAAAATAACAAGCTAATAAACTAAGAGCTAGTAGAAGGCCTAAGTACTAGGGGTTGGGTCTTCTTCAACCCCCAAAGCTTGCTCCAATGGTACATCATCACCTACTGCTCACATCCAAAGGATTGGATGATCATCGCAAGGGAGAAGACAAACACATGCAACACATACAATGCAAGGGTAAGCTAGGTCTCAAACAAACATACAAATAATTTCAATTCAATCTAGCATTTCCAAGAACGTCCATACACACATAAACATGTAAGTCAATATAAACATAAATATTTATTTCACAAAACTCATTAAAGCAAGCATCCTATCATGTTAAGACTCCTAGACATGTCCGAACATAGAATGTATGTAGAGCTGGGACGAGTTGTGCACTTGTGATGGCCCCTACTGCTTTGCAAAGCCATTGCCGAGGGGTTCCATCCGACCATACACAAGGCTAGTCTGTTACCGCGGAATAGACCTTCAGTGATAGCGCCTACCCTAGGACCTCCCACTACTCCCACCACACGCGTCAATCCTCTCTGAGTGAGAATGAAAGATCGTTGGAGTGTTATGGATAAACCCCCATATGGAAGCCTCTCACATTCATTCAATACACTAACTGATCCCACCGAGAGATCTTAATTTCATATTCAATCCGACCACTTTAAATCACATGATATTCCTCTTGGATCAATAATGTACCTCATAAACCACTTGGATTCATCAAACATAAAATTTCATAGTCATTCAAGTGCATTCTTACTATATTGTCTCATACCAAACCCATACACCATCATACAACATCAACCATGACATAAAACAACTCATACATTACATATTTTCACAAAACCCTCACTTATTAACACAAATTTCTTTAGGAATTTTAATTATCAATACTTAAGTAATTCAAACAGCTTGGAGATCCTCACCAATGGCTCCGGAAGGGTCAAAACCCCCCAGAACGAACTAAAGAACGTCCAAAACGGACATCCAGAACCCTTAAAACCACCCAAAACTGTCCTGAATGATTTTCCGACGACAATAATTGATTATCATATGTGATAATCGATTATTTGCGAGTGCTTTGAAGAGGATACAACTCTCTCACTAAAATAATCGATTATCAAGTGAGATAATCGATTATTCTTATCAGTTTTTTACAGCAACGTGATTTTTCTGGTTTTGGTGCATCTTAAACACTTTGATGAGTTTCTAACACTCCAAACTTGATCTATATGACGAAATAAACTTGTATAACTGATTCTAATACTTCCTAATCTTATTATCTAGTGATTTAATGTTGATTTAAACTCTAAACCCTCAATTCTGAATCTACCACGTATAAATTATTTTTAACACTTTTAATACTCCTAATGAGTCACAATTGACTTACCCAAGTTATCTAAACTGATCCTAACAGCCTGGAATACAAAATTCAGATTTTGACTACCTTAGTTCTCTTCATAGGTTATAAACTTCAATGATTCACATGGTTATTTCCTAATAAATTATTTAACAGAATTCATTTCTTCTAAGCATTCAAAATTATCACAACATTGTATCAATACCAGTTCCTAATCATCCAATTCACAGTTCATATCAACATCAACCAGCAGTATACGATCAAATAAGCAAAATCACAAGTTTTCAGATTTTCCGTAATTAAAATTCAACCCATAAACTTAACATGCACTCTATCACTATATCTACTAAATCTAACTCATGCAAATTCAAGAATTTCACATAACAACACAAAAACCCCAGCTTCCCTTACCTCTAGTGTAGACAACCAAGCTCAAGTAGGAACCCTAGACCACTTGCTTGCACTCCCAAAATGTTAGAATCACCTATAAATCATCAATTGATGATGGAAAACGAATCTTATAACCAAATAGAAGCTAGATTATGGAAGAAAACGAAATGGGTTGCATGCAACAGTTCAATCGCATGCTTACAAATCTAGGGCACACTAGAAAAGGGATTTTCTTACCGTTTGGAGAAAACAAAAAATCAATTGGTAGAAATGTAGCTCTTGGAGTCCTGAAGGTCTAGGTAGCTTCAATTCGGGAAACAAATGGTTAGATTTTGGAGTTGGAATAAAGAGAGTGGCAAGGCAAGGAAGAAAAGAGAGAGTGCTTGAAAGAAAAGAGAGAACATTCTTCTGAAGCACAATTTAGATGTGAGTTTTTACTTTACTAATTTTACCCAACATATCGTATACTGCCACATGTACACACTTGTTGATTATATTTTATAAGGCCTTGTTCTTGAATCTGCATCAAGGTAATTAGAAATGTTAAGGAGTTGAGCCCAAACATCTTGTTGGAAAATTTCTATATAATATATTTTCTTTCTAAATAGTTGATAATTGCATAAGAATAAAGAAATGTTTGTTTTAATGTAAAGAATGTATAAAATTTTAACAAATAGACATATTTTATAGGAGAGATTTAAAACTTCTAGTATTAAAAAGTATTAAAAAAAACGTAAATGCGATATTATTTTTAAATACCTATAAATGATTTAAATTTTAAAAATAATAATTTACATATATATATATATATTATAGATTTATATATTATAGATTTATATATTATAGATTTATATATTATGTAGGCTTACAAACCTATAGTTATCCAGAATATATAATATTGAGTAATTCAAACCTAATATCACCTAACGGGTTTAAATAAAATAAGTTTTTTATAAGGTAATATTCTAATTTATTGGTAAACATTGTGAACCTTATACGAGTACATTTATTCTTCTCACATTACCATACATATCAAATAAAACAGGGAAGTCTCCATAATCAATCTTAATAAATTTGTACCCAAAATCTTGATTATTCTCTGTCGACATAAATTGTGATTGGATACATAAATATCATTAAAAATAGGCTGAAAAAGCAGATTTCTAATTCAATTTTTATTTAATTTCTTATGTTTTAATTAAATATTTATTATTTAATCTTTTAGTTAATTGGGTAACATAATTATTATCTTACTTGTCATCTTATTTATAATAATAATTAAAATTATATAAACGTTAATAAATTAAAACATGAAAAATGTTATTAAAATAAATTAAATAAGAAACTAATATATTATGAAAAATAAGAAAATGAAGCAAGATAATAAATAGCATGAAGATAAGAAAAAAAAAGTCAAGCATTAAGTTAATAATAAAAATATCATTTACTATATATGAATTGAATAGTAAAAACATAAAATGAAACTAATTATTGGATTATTAGACATAAATTAAGTAGCAAAACATTTAGAATAAAAAACATAAAATATAACTTAAACTAAATAAATAGATCAAGAGTGCTTTTGACTGCACCTCACCAATCTCACCCTGTACTTCCCAATTTTTTTTATTATTCCAATAGTGTCCCTGCAAAACCACATAATTACAGAGAATATTTTGATTATTGTTTGTATGTGTTGGGATCCATTTCTAGGAGACATTCTTTACCGTTGCTCTAACGAGAGGTAAGGGTGAAACAGTTCGGAAAGTCAAATGATTTTACAGGTATAAATCTAATCTTTCGTAGGTGTTGTTTTTTTAATAGTAGTTTCATTATCATATATGTAATATTCATTTTAGTAGTATTTTACGATGTTACAAAATTAACTAATCATATTTTATTTTAAATTTATTAAATTTTTATAAAAAAATCATCTAGATTTTATTTTTAATTAATTTGAACTAATTTTATTTTGTTTTCTATTAATTTTGATCATAAAAATAAATATACAGTCTAGCCACTTAATTTATTAAAGTTTTTTTATTTGTCATAAATTTTAAAAAATTTTACCTACAAATTTATCATTTTTACTTTCAAATTTTTTAAAAGTTACAATACCATTTTATTCTCTATTCTTTCATCCATCTAGTCATCCTCTCTCAGATTAAAAAAATAAAAAAGAACATAACTTTTAAAATTAGAGTTGATATTTCGATAACTCTCCTAAATCCATGTTTATTATCAGACTTGATAGATATTTGCAAAGGTGTATTGAAAATCTAGACCAAATAAAAAAAAGTTAAACCTCACTTATACTATTTTAATGTGTGAGATTAAGGAATAAAATTAGATGGTAATTTTAAAATGACGAAAATGTATTAGTATAATTCTCTTATTGCTATATTTACAAATTTAAAGAATTTTTTAATATTTCGGAGAGCATATAAGATTATTTTTAATATTTTAAAAACCATTAACATCAATTATCCTTCTTATCTTCTTTTCCGGGGAGGAAACACAAAGATAGAATAGCAACAATGGGGAGTGGAAGAGAAGGAATATATTTCATAGCGTTTCTCCTTCTCTTCTCTCCTTCGGAATTGAGATTCTCAGAGGCTGCAACGGAGGACCCAATTCCCGCAGATTGGCCTCACCAGTTCCACGCGTTGATGTTCATGAACCGAACCGGATCTCTTCAGAAATTGGATTTGTGGTACGACTGGTCCAACGGTCGCAACTTCAACATCATTCAGAATCAGCTGGACAACGTTGTAACCTACGACCTGGAGTGGAACAACGGCACGTCCTTCATGTACACTCTCGATCCCTCCAACCCCACGTGTCAAGTCCTGCACGTAGAAGTGGGTATTCTCCGCCCCAATTGGCTCCAGGGCGCAACCTATCTGGGTCAGCAGCGAGTTAATAATTTCCTCTGCAATGTGTGGGAGAAGGTTGATTTCATTTGGTACTACGAGGATGTCCTCACTCGCAGGCCTGTTAAGTGGATCTTCTACTCAGGTACACTTACACACTCCTCCCTTGCTTGCTAAAACCTGACGAATGATTCATTCTATGTTATTGATTATATAATTGACATTGATAGTAAATATATCAGTACTTATTGGATAAATGAAATTTGAAGCACTAAAAATTTACGAGTCATTTCCATAGTAAGAGATTATTGGGTAGTCCAAGACTTAATACTTTGTGGACTCCAATCAAAGTTTTTGCAAAGGTCTCCAAAGTTTTAATTTTGAAAATGATTGCTTCTGAGAGCAAACAATTGACACACCTTATGCACCTGATCTTAGTGGGAAGAAATAAATTCGCAGTCACCATGTGAATTCAAAGGTGAACTTAGTGGGATGAAAATAAAGTCTCACTCACAAACACGTTATCCTTTAGTTAAACATTGGATGTAGTTTTTTATTGATGTGCCATAACTTGATTAGATGAACATGATTTACAATAGGAAATCGAGTTATCCTTTAGTTAAACATTGTATGTAGTTTTTTTTATTGATGTGCCATAACTTGATTAGATGAACATGATTTACTATAGGAAATCGAGAGAGGTGATTTATAATCTCAATTAACACATAAAGATAATCAACTGTTATTATTTTTTGTCATATTAAAAGGCTTGAACATATTTGCTAAATAGATATTGATGGAAAACATGAATGTACATGTAATGGATTATGAGTACTTAATTTTTTTCAATAATGACTAATGCGATCAACTCAACAATAGCCACTGTCATTAGATTATTATATTATCTTAAAATTGAAGTTTGATTTTATGTGAACATCAAGAGTTGTTACCCCAAAAATTATATGGTAGTCACATCATTAGTAATTTGCAGTTATTGGTATTGTTTTGTTAGCTATGTTTGTATGTATTTCTTATTTGAAATATTTGCTTGGGCGTTTATTGAGGTTAGCACCCTTTGATTTAGTGAATACTAATCTAATTTGGTGAATGCAGGATACACAGCTCACGTGATGACATTTGATGTCGGTGCAGTACTTGAGGATTCAAATTGGCAGGCTCCTGTGTACTGTTTTACTGAGAATGAAGAGGAAAATGATAAGCCCATTTTAAGACCTGCTGGGAGTTTGATGAGAGGGGTACCCCATCGGGAAACTATGTAATTCTAGTTTTGATCAACTAGAGATGCGCATGCATCACTCTGTTGTTTCTGAGCCATGAGAGTCTTTGTAACTTATACTAGACCAAGCACCCACAAATTTTATTGAATTTCGTCTGTTTTGTCGAACATATAGAATGTTTTGTTACTTTTAGTAGTCCCACTCTAGTAAAAGAGGTTTAATTAGTTGAGCTCATAAGTGAAACCATTTCAAGTGTATTAGGAAAGTGTAACCTAATATTGTACAGAATCCTTATAAGCGAAATCAATGCAATTCTTGTGCTTCTTGTTTCAATAGACATGAGATTCTACATGAAGAGACGTGAATAAGCTAGTGTAGCTTTCATGAAATATTTCCCTTCTCTACTTTCTTTCTAGATATATTGTTAGGTAACCAAGATGAAATCCCTAACGAGCTCTCTAACTCTCACTCACTTACACCAACGCAGTACCAAATAGAATGAGAAAGAATGGAATTGCATTCACACCAACAAATCAAGAATACAATGTACTCAGGAGCTTAACCTCCTTCCCCCGGTTCTAAGACCGGTTAACTACATACAAGTCACTAACTAACTTTCAGGAACAAATACAGGGTCCTTATATAGACCCTGTTCCCGCCCTCTTAACTGTTATTCTGTTAGATAACAGTTAGGTATTATTCCTCACCCTTTTCCTCTCATAAACCCTCCAAGGCCTAACATTACTCCCCCCTTGAAAATCAACCTTGTCCCCAAGGTTGAATTCTGGGAACTGTTCTTGCATCATCACACGATCTTCCCAAGTGGCGCTTTCCTCCCCACTGTTTTGCCATTCAATGAGTAATTGCTCTCTTTGGTCCCCTCCTTGCTGCCGGACCCGTCTATCTAACACTCTGCTAGGCAAACAGGTTGGGCCACTTTCCTGCAGATCTTTTGGCAGCTCCTTCTCTACCTGCTTCGTTCCAATAGCTAACTTCAACTGGGACGCATGGAAGACTGGATGAATCCTTGCGTTCTCAGGTAACTGCAACTTGAATGCTACTTCCCCTATCTGCTGAATCACCTTAAACGGTCCATAATACCTAGCTGCTAATTTCGGGTGCAACCTCACTGGCATCGTAACTTGTCGGTGCGGTCTGATTTTGAGAAATACCCAGTCATCCACCTTAATTGTAACTGGCTTCCTCCCTCGGTTAGCTTGTTTGACCATCGCATCCTGAGCCCTTGCCAAATGGAAACGGAGTTGCTGTAGTGCCTCATCACGCGTCTGCAATTCCTGGGCTACAGCTTCTACCATCGTTTCTCCCGGTACAAACCTGGTCAAAGTAGGGGGTGATCTTCCATAGACAACTTCAAAAGGGGTACTCTTCGCTGCTCCCTGATAGCTGGTATTATACCAGTATTCGGCCCAAGGGAGAATCATGTTCCAGCCTTTAGGCTGTTCAGAGCAAAAACATCTGAGATAGCCTTCTAAAATTCTGTTGAGCACTTCCGTTTGTCCATCAGTCTCTGGATGGTAAGAGGTGCTCATCTGAAGCTGAGTACCCTGTAACTTGAATAATTCCCTCCAAAACAAACTGAGGAAGAGTGGGTCTCGGTCACTGACTATAGTTTTGGGTATCCCGTGCAACTTCACAATCTCCTTTACAAACGCTTCAGCCACTGTCTTTGCGGTATAAGGATGTTTGAGAGGAATGAAATGTGCGTACTTGCTCAGACGATCCACAACTACAAGTATCGCGTCGTACCCCTTGGATTTCGGCAACCTTACTATGAAATCCATGCTGATATCTTCCCACACAGCCTGGGGTATTGGTAGGGGTTGCAACAATCCTTGGGGAGAGGCTGCTAAATATTTATGTTGCTGACATACCAGGCACTGAGTTACGAATTCTGTTACAGCCTTCTTCATTCCGATCCAGTACAAGGACTGTGCGATCCGGCGGTAGGTTCGGTATACTCCCGAATGACCTCCCGTTGGTGTAGTATGATGCTCAACCAGCAGCTTCGGAATCCAACTTGACTTGGCCGAGAGAACCAATCTCCCCTTGTAATGCAGCCTCCCATTCTCCATCGTGAATGCTGGATGTTTGTCAGGATCTTGGTTTATGGCGGTTATGATTTTTCTAAGCTCTTCATCTTCATCAACTTCCTTTACCACTTCCTGGAAGTCTTTCCAGTATGGTCTTAATACAATATTCAGCTCCTTCTCCCTTCCTGGGATACCCTCCTCGGTTTCCTCCTTCGATTCATCTCTTTCCTTTCTAGATAAAGCGTCAGCCACCTTATTACTTTGCCCCCTCTTGTAAACGATTTCGAAATCGTAGCCCAGTAACTTGGCTATCCACGTGTTGTTGAGCTGGGGTGGTTATTCTCTGTTCCAGCAAAAACTGCAAGCTTTTCTGATCAGTGTGCACAACGAATTTCTGACCCATCAGGTAGGGCCGCCAGTGCTGAACCGCCAACGCCACCGCCATGAGCTCCTTCTCGTAGATCGACTTCCCCAACGTCCCCTCCGACAACGCCTTACTAAAGTAAGCTATGGGTCTTTTTCTCTGTGTCAATACAGCCCCGATACCCACCCCCGAGGCGTCACACTCCACTTGAAACTGTCGTGTGAAATCTGGTAGCGCAAGCACTGGGGCCGTCGTCACCGCCTCCTTTAATCGACCCATTGCTCCTCTAGCAGCTTCAGTCCAGACAAAGTTCCCCCTTTTTAGCATCTCCGTTAATGGTCGCGCTATCTTGCCGTAATCCCGGACGAATCTCCGGTAATACCCGGTGAGTCCCAAAAATCCCCTCAGCGCTTTTATCGTTCTCGGTTCTTCCCAGGCTAGAACCGCCTCAACTTTCTCCTTGTCCATTTCGACACCTCTCCCTGTTATTACATGGCCCAAATATCTTATCGATGTTCTTCCAAACTCGCTCTTCTTTCGGTTGACAACCCATTGTTGTTCCTGTAGTCGCCCCATCATGAGATTCACCTGCTGCATATGCTCCACCCAAGTCGGACTGTACACGAGTATATCGTCAAAAAAGACGAGAACGAACTTCCGCAGGTAGGGTCGGAACAGCTCGTTCATGGCACTTTGGAAAGTGGCCGGAGCATTGGTGAGGCCGAAGGGCATCACCAGAAATTCGTAGTGGCCCAAGTGCGTTCTGAACGCCGTTTTTGGAACATCCTCTTCTTCCATCCTTATTTGATGGTACCCGGATTTGAGGTCCACTTTCGAAAAGTACGTCGCTCCCCCTAGTTCATCCAGAAGCTCTTCAATCACCGGGATGGGAAACTTGTTTGGAACAGTCACCCTGTTGAGAGCCCGGTAGTCGATGCAAAATCTCCAACTTCCGTCCTTCTTCTTAACGAGGATCACCGGACTGGAGAATGGACTTATACTGGGTTGGATAACCCCTGCATGTAACATCTCCGCCACCTGTCGCTCGATCTCCGATTTCATGACATGTGGGTAACGATAAGGATGCACATTTACAGGATCGGCCCCTTCTTTTAAAACAATTTGATGTTTCGCCATTTTATTAGGTGGCAGTCCTGGAAATTCCTGGACTACCCCCGCGTACTGTTCCAAAAGTTTCTTCATATCCTCCTTTTGTTCTCTCGTCAACTCACTTTCTTCCTCAGTCTCCCAACTTGCCTCTTTGCCCTCCAGACTCCAAACCAACGCACACGACTCTACCTCGCTGAGTTTCAGCAGTTGTTCGGGTTCTATCACCCTCCTCTCCAACCTCGGGTCTCCGGTTATGGTGCGTTTCTGCTCCCCTTGCCAGAACGACATGGTGGATTTTCCCCAGTCTACCGTGATCTCACCCAACTTAGCCAACCATTCCACTCCGAGAATCATGTCTACGCCCCCCAGTTCGAACAAATAAAATCTCTCCGTGATCTCGACGTCCCCCATGCAAACCACCACTCTCGGACAACACCCCCGCGTCTTCTTCCGTTGACCATCCCCCAAACTGACGTGATATGGGGATGTGTCTTCCTGCTCGAGTTTCAGCTCCCTCACCAATTCTTGACTAACGAAGTTGTGGCTTGCGCCGCTGTCCACCAATATTAACACGTCTCTTCCTCCCACTTTCCCCTGCAACTTCAATGTCTTAGGCTGCGTCAACCCACCGGCCGAGAACGCCGATAACTCCATGCAGGGTGGTTCCAGCTCTACCTCTTCTCCCTCAACCTCCTCTTCTTCGTCTTCGGCCAATATCACCACCCGTAAACTCTTCTCCGGGCACTGGTGCCCTGGGCTAAATGGCCCCCCACATCGAAAACACCTTCCTTCTTATCTGCGTTTCAGAAACTCCGGGTAAGGCAGGTTTCTTGAACTTCTTCCACGGCTATCACTTCCTCCGTGTATTCCGCCTCTCACCACACCACCTCCCGTAGCACTGTCACGTCTGACGGACCCGACGCTCTCGGTCGGAGTCGTTCGTATCGACTGGCTCCTAGGCGGATCGGTTCTTATCACCCCCGTTCCTCCTCCTGTCGTTCGTCCCCATGATGGCGGATTCTTGGATGGCGTCCACCCTATCAGACCTAGCCCGCGTAGAGCTTCTTCGACGTCCCGCGCTAGTTTCATAGCCGTCATCAAGTTTCGTGGGTCGTGGGGCCTCACCTGGCATCGCAATTCCTCCCGTAAACCCGCCAGGAAATATCCCAACAACTGGTCGTCCGAAAACGCTTTCGTTTGTCCGGCCAGAGCTTCAAATTCCTTAACATATTCCTCCACCGTGGCTGTTTGCTTGATCGCCGCCATTCTCTCAAAAATGTCGCCCTGGTATCGACTCTCGAATCTGATCAACAACGCTTCTTTAAACCCCTCCCATGTTCGGTCACTCGCCTTTTCCTTCCAAAATTTAAACCAATAACCGGCGCTTCCCTCCATACTGATGTGAGCCAGTTCGATCTTCTCCGCCTCCGCCACCTTCTGTATCTCAAAGAATTTTTCGGCTCTATTAATCCAATTCAAAGGATCGGCTCCTTCAAACGCTGGTAACTCCACCCGTCGTCTCCAATTTGGTTGATTCTCTGATCGGTCCCCTTCTCTTTCTCCTTCGGCTCCATCGCGCCGGCCACCCCAATTATCATTGACTGACCCATTGCTCCCGTCAGAGCTCTCCCCGTTTGGCTTACTTTGCACACCCATCACCCGTAACAGTTCTTGGATGTCTTTACGCATCGCTATCGAGTCTTGCCGGTTTGCCACTGACTCCGCCTTCAACCCTTCTACTGCCATCTCCAGGTGTTCCATTCGTCCTTCAACCACGTTCATTTTTCCTTCAATTCTGTTCTCCAGAGCATGTAACTTCCCTTCCATCGCGTTCTCTCCTCGAAATGGATCCGGCAGGTCGGACCACTTTGTTAGGTAACCAAGATGAAATCCCTAACGAGCTCTCTAACTCTCACTCACTTACACCAACGCAGTACCAAATAGAATGAGAAAGAATGGAATTGCATTCACACCAACAAATCAAGAATACAATGTACTCAGGAGCTTAACCTCCTTCCCCCGGTTCTAAGACCGGTTAACTACATACAAGTCACTAACTAACTTTCAGGAACAAATACAGGGTCCTTATATAGACCCTGTTCCCGCCCTCTTAACTGTTATTCTGTTAGATAACAGTTAGGTATTATTCCTCACCCTTTTCCTCTCATAAACCCTCCAAGGCCTAACATATATATTTTTTTAGCGTATGGTGAAAACTTCTGTGTGATCTCATTCTATCGAGTTTGATGAAATGAAGAAGATTTTATCTAATCAAAGACATCAAAAGGCACTCAAGAGCTTGAAATGGATTCAACACCAAGTTAAAAGACAATGAGTTGATGAGGTAAGCACCATTAAATTTTCAACTATGATCTTATTTGTTTGTTCATGATAGAATTCTATGACTCATGGTGTGTAGTACACTAAACCAACTTGTCAATGATTTAAATGCCATTATTATTAGAAAAGAATGTGTTATGATTTAAGCCTTATGGATTGCATCCTAAATTCTGAGATTGTAACAATGCAAACGTGTGACATATACAATATAAAATAACAAAGAAAGTAAGTTAAATGAACAACTATTATTAATGAAAAGATTAATTATAGAAAATACATAAATCAACTACTGAAGAACTATGTTTGGCTGATAAAACCCTCTTATAGCTAACAAATCAAAGGAACTCTTACTTCAACGTTAAGAAACAAACCCTTTGCAAAAGATCAAGATAACCTATGCATAGAAAAAGAAGAGGATCATAACATCTGTCTCTCTGTTCATTCTCACTGCTTGAAGTTAATAATTTATTTTGTTTGCATCAAAGAAATCTCCTCGTGAACATCCGTAAGAAATTTAGTTATTTGTCACTGTGTCGGATTTTGGTGTACTTATAAATATATTGTTCACTAAAAGTAAAAATGAGTGCGGTTTGCGCGCATTTAGGAATTTTTCACCCTCTTTTTAAAATATGTTCCCAAACTTTTTAAAATAAAAATGGTTAAATATGTTTTTAGTCCCTCAACTATCAAACGGATTTGTTTTTAGTCCCTCTTTCAAAGTAAGGTACATTTTAGTCCTCATCCTTAAGGAAACCTTAATTTTTGGTCCTCCAAAATTAACATCGTTAAAAACCAGTTGATGTGGCTAACATCTATCATCATGTGTTCACAGCTTTGCTTCCTATCTCTTGCCACGTGTGATTAATTGTTTGATGACATGTGTTAATTGAATTTTTGACGCGAATGAAATTAGGGTTTTTTGGGTTAGAAAATTAAGGATTTTTTTACGCGAATGAATTGGGGTTCTTACACTTAAAATTAGTAACAACTGTCTTGAAAATAGTTAGTGTTTGTGTTCCTTCTCTGAATTTGCTTTCCCTATTGCTGTGGTTCCAGTCTGTGTGCATTGTGTTTCAAAGAAAGGCGATTCGAAGAAGAAGGTAATTATCTAGTTTTGATTTACTGTTGCTTGTTTGTTGTGCATTCTCTATGTAAATTTTTCATTTTACCATGTAGAAAGAAATGATTTTTGACGTTTCTCTGTATCACATGGGGAAGTTCATGAAGAATAAGGAAGTAGAATATATGGGAGGAGAAATACATGTTATAAAAGGAATTGATCCCGACATGTGGTCATACTTTGAAGTAGTGAGATTTGTTAGAGAATTCAAGTATGATGGAGAATTCAAGCTATGGTGGAAGGGGTCGAAACAAAAGGCCATGAACAACCTCAGAATACGCACAGATGACAGTGAAGCAATGTTGTTGGCTAACTATGCAGAGTCACATAACGATGAGGTTGAAATCTATGTCCAACATGTCCAACCCAGTCAGCCAGTTGAAGTTAACTTCCTTACTTTTGGTGAAGAGGCAGATGAAGTACACATATAGGAGATGGAGGAAGAGGTTATTGTGGATGAACAACATGCTTATGTTGTTGAAGAAGGTGAAGAAGATGTTTATGTTGGTGGGGTGGAGGGAAATGTGGAAGTGGAAGACTTCCTAATGGATGACGAAGAGGAAGAGGGGAATGTACAGGGAGAAAATGTAGAGATGGGTGAGGAAGAGGAAGAGGAAGAGTAAGAGGAAGAAGAGGGCAATGTCGTTGAGGGCGAAGTGATGAAAAATGTTGATGATAGTGAAGAGGAAAGAATGGCAAATGATGATGATGAGTTTGAGATGGAGAATGAGAGGGTGGAGGAGGAGAGAAGAAATATTAATCATGTTTTGGATAGGTGATGACAAATTTATGAACACCGAAATACGGCGCCACAAACTTGTTGAACAATCGGCAAGTATGACCGAATCGTTTCAAGTAAAAAACTTGGTAAGACCAAGTATCGCTCTCCCAAAGGACTCACGGCCTAGTTTAGTTATGTGATTCGTTGATTAGCTAAGACTTAAGAACGAAATAAGTGAAGTTTAATATGCAAAACAGAAAATAAACATGTATGCATGAGTTTTGATCAATGGCTAAACAAAATACAAACACTTCAATGGAATATATGGATGAGTATGTTGTTGGGGTTTATCAATTTCATCTTATCCACTCTCATATTTTAGGAATTCAACATTCAATTCATCATTGTTAATGCCACTCTCTAAATTACCTTGTCAAGAAGGCCCATCCCTAATTATGAGTTCATACAATTCCTAGTATTCCTAATAATTAGTTCTTTTAGTGCAGGAGCTTAACGACAACCAATATATTATTGGGAGTAATTCCCCGGATCTAGACTTCCCCGTACGTTCCCGTATCGACAAAATCAATAATCATGCATTGAATGAGTTAAACAAAGCAAGCATTGAGCAAAGAGGAAAAACCCTAACTAATGATGAAAGAAAGCATAGGTCTTAAATATAAGATATAAGCACAAATTCCATATATGAGAGTTTCACAAGACTACATTGATTCCCCAACAACAATACAAGGGTTAGTTCACCATATTCATGGTGAAACTAGATGAATAATAATGGAAGAATGAAGGATAAAACCCTAAAAGGGTGAAGAGGTAGCCTGAGCATCCAAGATCCTCCTTGAAAGGGGTGAAAGAGAGAGTGTTTGCTTCGTCTTTGCCAAAGATAAAAACCCTAGGACGTCCTAAAGCTTATATAATATTCTAAAAATACAGAAAATTTAGGCCCAAGCCCATAAGAGTGCCGCTTAGCGGTAAGTGTGTGAGTTGGTTTCTTTCCCTCAGCGGCCATTTTGCCCCTCAGCGGATCCACCGTGATCTCTTGAGTGCCGCTCAGCGGTAAACTGCCGCTGAGCAGTGACTTCGGCTTCTCCTTTTGCACTTTTTTAATGTCTTTTCTGATTTCATCTCTCTCCTTCTTCACTTCTTTCACCAAATTCACCTTAAAACCTGCACAAAAACACTGAAATCAAGCATAAACCTGCCCAGCTCTCTTATTTCTGAAAATATGAATAAAAGTATGATTTCAAGCTAGTTTCTAAGTATAAAGGTTGCTTTTAGTATCAATTTTAAGCATGAAAATAACAATTTTTCAACTGTTATCACAACCCCAAACTTAGAACTTTGCTTGTCCTCAAGCAAACAAGATGTAACTCAATCTCCAACCAATTCATATGATGGTTCAAAAATCCTCTTTTTCAAGATAAGTAACAACTTCACTCAGACTTATGACCAAGAGTTCAATCAAGATGTGCACATGATTTAATGTTCACAAAGTCATTTAAATTCCAACAAATGCTATTTTTCATGAATGATCAATCAATTAAGCATGGATGTTCATGTGCTCATGGAATATTTCCTCACTAGATAAAGAGTTTCACTCACACACAAGTGTATAAGAGGTAATCACTCATTCACTCTACTATCACAATGTCACATGAATCAACTTTGCCTTTCATTTTACCACAATCAAAAACATTCACAAGCATGCATCATCACAAGGACTTTTCAATGGCTTATAATGTGGTTGGGCTAACAAGAAAATTGGTTTTTCTGGATCACAAAATCCTTGAGTTAAGAGAATCATAATAACACAATCATCTTATTCATTCCCAACTTTCTTTTGCCTTTGCATTTGCATTGAGCTTTACTTCTTTTTCTTTTCTTTTTCTTTGCATATTCTTACTTTTTAGCTCTTAGCTCAATGCTTTTCATGTTTTCCCAAATACCCCAAACTTGAACATTTACCAATACCACACAAGATCTTCTACTTAACTCAAGGTAAAGATTTTTCAATCAAAGGTTTCAGTGTATGTTCAAGGTTAAGGGTTCAAAGGATAGAACACAACGTGTTCTCTTTTAGTGGGCTAACTTTATGAATTTGGCCAATAAAAAGGGTTCCAACAAACGACCTTGATCACATGATGCAAAACAAGCAATTGATTCAATCATAGAAAACCTGGGCAAAGTCATTCATGCTTTCAAAGTAATAGCATTCAACAATAACAACTCTGGAGCTCAAAATCTCACATATCAGCTCATTCACATTTGACATACACATCCTGCTTAATTTCACAATCACAATCATGATATCATGCATTTGTTCACAAAGCTTGTGAATCACCTGTATAAGCATTTTAATGTGCACATCATCTCAACATCAATTAATCATAAGCATCATTAAAGCATTACTTATCAAACAATCACAGTTAATAGCAAACCATCATAACAAACCAGGTGTTCAATAGAGTACATCAAACCCTAATCTAAAAACAAAAACAAATAAGTTCAGAAAACTTAAACCACAAAAGCATAATCATATGATAACATTCATCAATAAATGCTATCTCAGCTCCTCATCAGTCTGAGTTGTCCTCTGTATCTTCCTCTTCCTCCTCATCTTCATCATCTTCAAATGCATCGTCCTCATCAGCTTCATCTTCTTCCATATCTCTAGCTGAAGCTTCAGCTGCTCCAGCTCCTCCTCCATGCACTGGTTCTTCTGGCCAAGCTACTACATTATGGAATTCATCCATAGTCCACCTGTGGGCTGGAGGTGTATCATACATCCCCACTATCATCTCAGCAGTGGCCACCTGCCCTCTGTGAATGGACTGCAACTGAGCACCTATAAGAGACATATACATGTCCCTCATCTGGAATGGTTCTGCTTCATGTGTATCAGCAGATGTCTGGCTCTGTGCTGGCCCTCTCTCTCTACGAGCCCGGCGTGGTAGAACTGGCTGAGCTGCATCCTCACCTCCACAGTACTGTCTGTACTAAGCCTCATTAATAACTTTTCTTGGCCTCTCAAATGGTGGAACAGAAGTGTCCACCCCAGCTAGCTTGCAAAGGTGAGTGATCAAAGAAGGATGTCCTAGTGGTGCTTTGTTGTTTGAAGTATTAGCGCACACACTAATCTCATCAGCTATCACCTGCCCAATATTAACATTTAAGTTTCTGATAGCACAGTAGATGAATAGTGCCCTGCTGAGAGTAATATCTGACACATGTGAACATGGCTGAATGTTGGCATGAGAAAATGCCATCCAATACTTTGCAAGAGGAGTCAAATCCGTCCTCCTAATGTTAACCACTGAGCCAGATCTATTTCTTTGGAAGTGTCCTCCAGGTATACACAGCACTCTCTCCACATCCTCATAATCAGCACCTTCCTCCATGCAAAGAGCAAACTGGCATTGCTCACCGGCCCACACAGTATCCAGGAATTTGTTGATAGAATCAGGATCATACCTGATAGCATGGCCTCTGACATAGCCCAAATAATTCTCAGCTGGATAATCACCAATCTTCTTTGCATTGGTGTAAAATTCCTTTACCACAGCTATGTTGGCAGGTGCAGGATAAGTGGCTAGCTTTCCCCAATCATTTCCTAACACTTGCTCTCCAAATTGAGGAGCAAAGTTAGGTATCATTCCAACCTTTCTCTCCATCAGAAGTCTCCTGTCCTGAACCACCCTAAAGTGCTTCTCATGTTTCCTAGAGAGGAACTTGCTAAATTGGGGTTGCTCTGGTTCCTTTTCCTTTCTCTTGGTTGCCATGGTTTTCAATCTTTTTCCTGATGAGGAAGCCATTCCTACATTCAAAACACAAACAAAACCACAGAACATGATGTTAATCATTAGTAAAACACAGAACACAACTCCTTTCGAAGCTAAACCACCGCTGAGGGCCAGAATTTCCCCTCAGCGCCACCAGTACCACATTCCAGATCACAAAAAACCAGAAAAATCAAATCTGGCAGAGTGCCGCTCAGCGGCAGTTTACCCCTCAGCGGTAACTCTGCAGATTTTTGAAAAACCTGTTTTAAAGCTTTCCTAACTCCACCCAAATGCAATTTTCAGTTTTCCAGTTCATAATCATGCAGTTTAATTGGTTCAAACATCAAATATATCATCAAATCATGCATAGAAATCAAAACCCCTAAATATTCATACTTTGACAATCACATTCAAATTCAAGAACCCTAGAATGAACTTACTTGGGTGGAGATACTAGATGCAATGAGAATGCTTCCAAGCTAGAATGCTCTCTTCCAACCCCAAACTTTGATGGCACACTAGTGAAAAATTGAGTGGAAGAGATATTTTCTTAAGAGGGAAGAGTGAAAAGATGTGGAAAACCTAGGAGAAGGTGTGTGGAAGTGTTTGTGCAGAGAAAAGCCTGGAAAGAAACCCTAAAACGCAGCTTGAGGTATAAAAATACCCTAATGGGCTCGGGTCCCGCTAAGGGGAACTAAAGCTCATTCTGCGAGAGTACCGCTTAGCGGTAAAATACCGCTCAGCGGCACTTTCGTGATGTGCTCCTCTCCTTCTTTTCTTAACCTACGTGCCTTCCCTACATGCCCCTCATTGGTTCCCTGCAATTCAATGTTTAAAAATGCTTATGCAAACCCTAACTAAAATAAACAAACAGAAATATTTAATCAACTGGGTTGCCTCCCAGGTAGCGCTTGTTTAACGTCACGAGCCTGACCCAAAATCCACCAACACCCATCAGTAGGTGTAAAATTTTCTTACCAACACCCATCAATAGGTGTTACAAACTGAGTATCCTTCAGTAGATACTTAACCACCTAGCATCCTTCAGTAGATGCTATATCTAACAAAATATTTACAAAAATAATGTCCACAGATTAAAAGTTACAAAACCAAAATCAAAATCAAAAGTTTGTAAATCACTGGGTTGCCTCCCAGCAAGCGCTCTTTTAACGTCATTAGCTTGACCCAATAAAGCTCAAGTTCCATCTTCTTTTTCTTCTTCTTTCTACTGAACTTCTTTAGAAATTTAATCAAACCAGGAACCTGTTGCAGTGTCTCAATCATAGGAACTTTAATCTCCAATTTCTTGAAGATTTCCATAAAGCACTTAAATTTCTTTTCCTTCCTATGATTCTTCTTTAGATGAGGATGAGATTTTTCATATGATTCCTTCTTCTTTCCTCTCATCTTCTTTTTCTTACGCTTTCTCTCCCCAAATTTTCTCTTTTTCTTTTCTTTTATTTTTTTCTTCCCTTCTCTTTTTCTCCTCAACTTCTTTATTTTCACACAAATTTTCTTTCTCTCTTCTCTCTCAACCACTTCTTTTTCTTTTTCTTCATCTTTATCTTTCTCACTCAACTCTTCTTTCTCTTTTCTCTCTACCCTTTCCTCATCTCCCTCTAATTTTTCCTCATCAAGAATCTTGTCACTTTCAGTGATAATGACTTGCCCTTCCTCCTTAAGGTTAACTTCAGTATTAACATCATCATTCAATCTATGATTGATGTAACGAAGTTGCATCTCCATTCTTTTACATGATTCTTCAATGCTTTTCTGAGTAGAGTCGGAATTTTTCAAAAATCGTTGAAGGGTGTCCTCCAACCTATCCAAACTTCCTGATAGCAAGGGTTGTTGCTGCCATTGTTGTTGTGGTTGGTTCTCAAATTGTCCAGCAGCTTGCCAAAATTGGCTTTGATCCATGCTTGAGTGAGGTTCCCACCAGTGGTTGAGATTACTTTGGTAGAATTGAGTGCCCATATAGTTAAATTCTTGACCAAATTGCATTCTGCAGACATTAGGCACAAAACCCTAAAAACAATTGTTAGCACAAAAAGATATAAAAGAAGATATAAGATCAGAGATAAGAAGATGAAATAAAAACAGAAAACAGAAAAATAAAAACAGAAAAAATAAAATAAAATAAAATAAAATAATAACCAAAAAATAAAATAAAATAAAATACAAACTGAAAAATATAAACAGAAAATAAAAATTCAAAATTTAAATTAAAAATTCAAAAACAAGTCAAAGATAATCAATAATCACACAAATTAACCAGTTAAACCACGAGTCCCCGGCAACGGCGCCAAAAACTTGATGGACAAATTTATGAGCACCAAAATATGATGTCACAAACTTGTTTTTCAATCGGCAAGTATGACCGAATCGTTCAAGTAATAAACTTGGTAGGACCAAGTATCGTTCTTCCCAAAGGACTCACGGCCTAGTTTAGTTATGTGATTTGTTGATTAGCTAGGACTTACAAACGAAATATTTAGAGTTCAATATGCAAAGACGAAAATAAACATGTATGCATGAAATTTGATCAATGGCAAAGACAAAAGATAAACACTTTCAATGAATTATATGAATGAATATGTTCTTGGGGGTCAATTTCATCTCATCCACTCTCATATATTTTAGGAATTCAACATTCAAATCATCATTGTTAATGCCACTCTCTAAAGTACCTTTCTAGAAGGCTTCTCCCTAATCACGAGTTCATACAATTCCTAGCATTCCTAATGATCAGTTCATAAGTGCAGGAGCTTAACGACAACCAACATAATATTGGGAGAAATTCCCCGGATCTAGACTTCCCCGTACGTTCCCGTATCGACAAAACCAATAATCATGCATCGAATGAGTTAAACAATGCAAGCATTAAGCAAAGAGGAAAAACCCTAACTAATGATGAAAGAAAGCATAAGTCTTAATTAAAAGATGTAAAAACAGATTCCATATATGAGAGCTTCAAAAGATTACATTGATTCCCCAACAAACATACAGAGTTTAGTTCACCATATTCATGGTGAACCTAGATGAATTACAATGAAAGAATGAAAGAATAAACCCTAAAAAGGTGAAGAGGTAGCCTGAGCATCCAAGATCCTCCTTCAAAGGGGTGGAAGAGAGAGTGTTTGCCTCGTTTCTGCCAAAGATACAAACCCTAGGACGTCCTAAAGCTTATATACTATTCTAAAATTACAAAAAATCTAGGTCCAAGCCCATAAGTGTGCCGCTCAGCGGTACAGTACCGCTCAGCGGTACAGTACCGCTCAGCGGTAAGTGCGTGAGTCGTTTCTTCCCCTCAGCGGCCATTTTGCCCCTCAGCGGATCTCCCGTAAGCTCCTGAGTGCCGCTCAGCTGTGAACTGCCGTTGAGCGGTGACTTCGGATTCTCCTTTTGCACTTTTTAATGTCTTTTCTGATTTCATCTCTCTCCTTCTTCACTTCTTTCACCAAATTCACCTTAAAACCTGCACAAAAACACTGAAATCAAGCATAAACCTGTCCAGCTCTCTTATTTCTGAAAATATGAATAAAAGTATGATTTCAAGCTAGTTTCTAAGTATAAAGGTTGCTTTTAGTATCAATTTTAAGCATGAAAATAATAGTTTTTCAACTGTTATCAGATGTCCTAAAGCTTATATACTATTCTAAAAAATATAGAAAATTAGGCCCAAGCCCATAAAAGTAACAGAAAACCGGTCTAAGCTCATTTAGAATGACGCTCAGGGGTATTTTACCGCTGAGCAGTACTAGCGCATGATCCATTTTGCCCCTCAGCTGCTGTTTTGTCATCAGCGGTGATTTCGGCACCTGAAAACTGCCGCTTAGCACAAAATTACCTCTCAGCGCCACTCAGTCGCAACTTTTTCTGCATTCTGGTTGACTTTTAAGCATTTTGGTTGACTAGTTGACTTTTTTGGTTGACTAGTTGACTTTTCTGGTTTTTGGTTGACTTTTCAGCATTCCAATCATTCGGTACTTCAATTCTTCTTTCAAATCATCCAATTAGCCTACAAAATCAAGAGAATCTTGCACAAAACCATTAAATTCACCTTCAACTCTCTTATTCACAAAACTAAAGCAAAAATATGAGTTCAAGCTAGTTTCTAAGTCTTAAAGGTTGCTTTTGGCATCAATTTTAAGAATAAAAATAACGATTTTTCAACCGTTATCAAGGACTGGCTGCACAAATTGTAGGGTCTCAAGCAAGTAGCAATTGAAATTGTAGTGTAGGAATGTGACTTTTTGTAAAGAAGTATTTAATGTACTGAATGCTCCCCACTTAGGTAGACCATTTGTAGTAGGCACAATTTTTTGGACCACTTCTTTGTCCTGTAGTAGCACATGCAATGTTAATTAAAGTAGGTTGGGACCACTTTTTGTACCACTTTTTCTTATTGAATGCAATGTTCTATTTTATTGTTCAGGGACCACTATAATGACAAGTACAATGCTTCTTTATTGTTGATTTGTTATACATGACAATCCACAAACCTCTCTTTAACTTAAATACTTCAAACACTTAAATCTGCTACACCATTTCATTTCTGTGTGATTCCAGAATCACTCTTTCATTTCTGTATTTTCAATTTGGTCATGGTAAGCCTTATAACTGTAGGTTATTTATGTGCATTCAAACTGTCATGGACTATTTTACTGCAAAATTTCCCATACTAAGGTCTAATCTGGGTTCATGAAGTTTTTGTGCTATTTGAAAGCTGCAACAACTTCAAACTGATGTTTAAAACTTACAATCACTGTGCATTTGTTCATATCTTGGCCTATTCTTTACTTGATTTCTGAAGTTGGAAACAACTTTGCATATGTGCTTCTACTGTGATTCTCATATTTGAAATGTTTTCCTACACTTAATTTCAGTGTCCAAGGTCTATTTTGAGATATTAAGATTGGGTTGTAGAGTTGGCTATTTTTAAGGAATAACAGGTTTCACAAGTCAAATTTTGAGATATCGTGATTCTATCACAAAAAGTAGTGCAAACAAGTTTATTTTCATTAATTAAACATGTTAAGATAAAGAGAATTTGATTTGTAATCAACCTCTGCATTTTCACTACCTAGACCACCAATTTTAAGGTTATTGTTTTCTGAAAAAGCTGATGAATCAGTGTTTTTTTGTGTTAATTCTAGTTTGGTGCATTCTTGCTACAGTGTGTTTAAGCTACTATGACATCTGTTTTGGTGCATTTTTTACCCCTCGGCAAGTATAAACGAATCGTATCAAGTAATAATCCTGGTAAGACCAAGTATCGTTTCCCAAGAGACTCATGACCTAGACTATTATGTAATTTATTAATTAATTAAGACTCGAGAACAAATTGTTGTAAGTTTCAAATGCAAAAGACTGAAAAGTAAATATGTATGCATGTGATGATCAATGGGCAAGAAGAAACAAAACACGTGAATTAAAATATATGGATGAATATGTTGTTGGGGTTTATCAATTTCATCCTTTCCACTCTCTTGTATTCAGGAACTCATCATTCTTTCTATTAATGTTAATGCCACTTTCTAAATTACTTTAAACCCGATTCCTCGGCGAAGAAAGCCTAATCATAATTACTAGTTTATAATGTCTTGTCTCCCTAGTAAGTAATCTTGCAATATAGTGAACAAAAGCTTAAAGGCAATCAACCATCATACTCCTATGTCTAGGTTTGTAATATACTGTTGGGAGAGATTCCCCAGATATAGATTTTCCCGTACGTTCCCATATCGACAAAACCAATAATAATGACATGGAATGAGTTAAACAATGCATGCTTTGAGTAAAGAGGAAAAACCCTAACTATTAATGAAAGAAATCATGTATCATACAGATGATTTTGAAGAACAAATTCCATACAAGAGAGTTTCTAAGGATTTACATTTATTCCCCAACAACAGAATAAGTTTAGTTCACCATATTCATGATGAAACTAGATGAAATACAATGGAAAAGTGAAGGATAGAACCGTAGGAAGTTGAGAAAGGAGCCTTAGCATCCAAAATCGTTCTCCAAGGGGTGAAAGAGTGTGTTTTGCTTCGTCCCAACCAAAGATACAAACCCCAGAACGTCCTTAAGCTTATATAATATTCTAAAAAATACAGAAAAGTAGGTCCAAGCCCAAAAGAGTGCCGCTCAACGGTAAATACCGCTTAGCGGTAGTAACGCTTTGCTAATTCTTCCCCTCAGCGGCATAGTTACCCCTCAGCGGTTTCAACGAGTACTGAAAAGTGTCGCTCAACGCCATTTACCGCTGAGCGATACTTGCTGATTCTCTTCTTTTGCACTTTTTGTGTCCTTTTCTGATTCCATCTTTATCCCTTTTCATTTCTTTCATCAATTTTATCTAAAAACCTGCAAAAACAAGGAAATCAAGCATAAAACCTGTCCAACTCTATTATTTCCAATAATTCAACAAAGTCATGAGTTCAAGCTAATTTCTAAGTCATAAAGGTTGTAATTGAAGTCAATTTAAAGTATAAAAATAACAGTTTTTCAACTGTTATCAACATCCACAACCACAAAGCTAAACCTACTAAGCTACCCTTATACCAAGTGAAAAGGGGTTGCAGTTGGAACACGAAGAAGCCTCTGTACCAATTTCATGTTTTGCTATTCCAACAGCTTGTACCAGTTTAATTTTCTGTTATTCCAGCAACTTAAAAATGCTGATTTAGATTTTCAGTTTTGTAGCTTGCATATTTATTTGGCTAAGTGGCTTGGGAAAATGCTCCTGAAGCAATTCCAAGTTCACATTTCAAAATTGTTATAGCTTAATTACGTGCATTAGTCTAGCATAGCCTCCTATACCATTTACATTTTGTATCTTTATTGCATTGCTTAATTGCATCTTTAGTGATACAACACCAATTATATGTTTAAACTCATTCTATTTCAAATCACAGCAATAATGTTCATACAAATTCACATAACACAAACATAATGGCATAACTCAATTTCAAAGTTCTGCTACATCACAAGATTACTAATCTAATTACAATTTATCTTCAAAACAAACATAATACATAACATCACTGTCAATTCCCATGACAATACAAAGAACACCAACAACATTTTGAAATTCTTCCTCTACTCCTCTAATTTCCTCTTCAACTTATCCTTGTTCTTCCTTAGATCCAATACAACCTTTTCCATACAAACTTCAACTTCTTCACTCTTCCTTTGTAAGCTTCCTTCAATTTCATTATGTCCTTCATCAACCCATTCAAAGTAGTTACAACTTGCATTACTCTGCAAAAGAAATTACAAATCAGTAATACAAACTTCATCACAATAAGTAAAGCATTTTTTCTCACTTACTGCCCAATTTCTACATCTATAAAATACTCTCCCTCTGTTCTTCAATGTAGTTTCCTTCAACACCAACAATCTTTCCCCACAACCACACATTTTTTAAGCTAAGTGAGAGGAGGATCCACATGTTTGAAACATTCCTGAACCAATTCTCCTTCGCGTGCAACCAATTCCTCCCCTGTCAGCTTTCATTTCCCTTCGAAAGTACATCAAGAAAGAACCCTTTACTCTCAACCCAAAACCTAATTCAAAAAATCCATCAATTTATTCACACCAAAGAGAAATATGAACTTACGTTACCAACTACACTAATGTTCAAGAACATCAAATCTAACCTTTTGCTCTTCAACCTCCTTTCCACCTTCAATGATGATCTCGTCTTTGTTCTTCACCCTTCACAATACACTTTGAAGCAAAATTTACCAATTAACCTAATAAACCAATATTCCAACTTTACATTAAAAATTACCGACGTGGCAAGCGATAGGAAGCAAAGCTGTGAACACACATGGATAAACGTTAGCCACATCAGCTGGTTTTTAACGGTGTTAGTTTTGGAGGACCAAAAATTAAGGTTTCCTTAAGGAGAAGGACTAAAATGTACCTTACTTTAAAAGAGAGACTAAAAACAAATCCGCTTGATAGTTGAGGGACTAAAAACATATTTAACCCAAATAAAAATAACCAATATCCTTCAATAAAAGCGAATTTTTAGGTTTGAAAATTGTTGTAAAAAAGGATTCTAAATGTGATGCTAGTAATTTAGATAGAAGAGAAATTGAACTACAGTGGCAAAATAAAGCTTCCTCAATAATCTTAGGAAATCATATTTCCAAAATATATATATATATATATATATATATATATATATATATATATATATGATTACAACATTCTTACATTATTAATTCATTATATTAGTCTTTAAAAGTACTACCAAATTAAATTTTGAAAATATAGTGTCATGTTGCATTTATTCATTACACGAGTGGCATTGAAGAATATCCAGGAAACTATTTTATTAAAAGTTTATGTTCTTAGAGAACTAATTTTAAGTCTAGACATATAATTTAAAAGGTCAACTCAATTATTTACTTGTTTTTTTAAGAAGTTTATATTCAATTTACAATTGTTATTTTTATTTAGACTCGTCATTTGTACTAATATATATGTTTTCAAATTAAAGTTAGAAAATAAACTAGTAAATATAATCTACATCACCACAATGTACAAGAAATGTTCTACATAGCCACGTTAGTTGTTTTACAAGTTTAAATTTTTTTTAGGTTTAATAGCACTGATGGTTCCTATTTTCGTCGGGTTTGTTCGAAATGGTCCAAGTTTTTTTTCTTATGTTCAATGTTATCCTAAATAATGTAATTTATGTTCAATTTAGTCCTTTTTGCAAACGGTGTTTAAATCGTTAACGACCGACAGTCCAGGTGTCCAAAAGAGTAATTCAATATCAAAATGATGAACACTAAGTGGTTGAGTGAGACATTAGATACCACACACTACATGAAAATCCGAATTTGAAGATAAATGAAATACGATCAAAAGCTTTGAGAAAATGGAGTACAAATGTCACAATATCTAAAGCTCGTAGGGCAAAATTAATAGCATCATGCAAAGTTGAAGGTTCATTTAAAAATCAGTTCACAAGAATATATGACTATGCACATGAATTATTGAGATGTAACCCTGGATTAATAGTCAATGTTAAAGTGGATAGTGAAAATGGTCAGACCACATTTCAGAGGTTCTATGATATTTTGAAAGCTTGCAATAATAGCTTAGTCTCTTGTAGGCCCTTTATTGGTTTGGATGGATGTTTTCTGAAAGGAAAGTACAAGGGGGAGTTATTAACCGTTGTTGGTAGAGATCCTAATGAGCAGATGTTACCTCTGGCATATGCAATTGTGGAAGTAGAGAATAAAGAAACTTGGACATGGTTTTTGGAGTTGTTGATAGAAGACCTTGGGGGCACTGAAGTATGTAATTCATGCACTTTTATATCTGACCAACAAAAGGTATATCTATTTATTATATCTCTCTGAATTGGTTTCTAATATTACTAATATAATTTTGGTCCCCATTTTTGTTAAAAATGTTCAATTTGGTCCCTTTTCACAGGGTTTGTTGCCAGCTATGTCTGAACTTTTACCTGGGGTAGAGCATAGATTTTGCATGCGACACTTATATGCAAATTTCAGAAAAAAGATCAGAGGGCACACCTTGAAGAATCTGATGTGCAAGGTTGCTACTAGTACATACCCCCAAGCTTGGGAAAGAGAAATGTTAAATATAAAGGATGTCAATGTAGAGGCTTACAAATACCTAATCGTTATTCCCCCAAGGTATTCGTCCTACCTTAACTCTATCGTTCCTCCTGTTATATACTTTTAGTTTCCTAACAATTTCTTATTCTTTTTAACAGGTATTGCTCTAGATCTAGATTTACACGTCGAGCAATATGTGATACACTAATAAATAACATGAGTGAAGCTTTTAATAGTGTTATTGTTGATGCTAGAGGAAAGCCCATTATAACCATGCTATAGGAAATTAGAGTTTACCTCATGAAAAAATGGACAACCAACAGAATCAAGATGTGTAATATGGACTTTCACATCTACCCCAAGATTAGAAAGAGACTTACAAAATAGTCAAATTTATCCAAAAATTGGATCCCTAGGTAAGCATTTCCTTTCCCATAATTAATTCATGTCACTTGGTCTGTGATAAAATTGTTGATATTCATCACTTCATAGTTAACTTTTAATCATGTATTACTTCATGGCAATTGGTCTGGAGAAAAAATGTTTGAAGTTAGGCATTTTGCATTGATGACAATTTGCAGTCAACCTGGACAGTCAAGAGTGTACCTATAGGAAATGGGTCATTAGTGGCATCCTTGCTGCCATGCAATTGTAGCAATGAGATTCTTAAATTTAGATCTAGAAGAGTATGTTCCCATTTGGTTCAGAAGGTCCACATATGATGAAACATATGCCTCCATTATATTTCCAGTGAATGAGCACCTTTTATGGGAAAGAACAACCTTCCCAGGCGTCCTCCCACCATTTAAGAGAAAATTACTTGGCAGACCAAAGAAAAAGAGAAGGTTGGAGAGTTGGGAGCTAAGGAGGGATGAAACCCAAATGACCAAAGGTGGCCACCGCAAAAAATGCAACATTTGTCATATCGTTGGGCATAACAAAAATCAATGCCCCTTACGTCCTCAAGATCAACCAAACCTACCATAACCATCTGAAGCAGCACCCCAACCACCAACTCAAGAAATGACACAACCATGTGATGCACCACCCCAACCAACACAGGAATCTACAGAACAACCAACTCAACCAATCAGAAGGGACAACTTACCAATTAAGAGACCTTCTATTTTATAATGTTAAAAATTTGGCATTGAATCTGTTTTGAAATAATTTACTAATTAAGACTTGATGTGCTTTATAATGTTTTGATATACTTAGCAATGGATCTGTTATGATGTGCTATATAGTAACTTGATTTTTTGATGTACCTATGAACTAACTTCTGATTATGAGAAGATATTGTTTTAATGTTTTCACGTACCCATGTTTTGATATTGATTTTGACCACTTCCATTTTATGCACACATCACTCATCATTATGTGGACCACATTCACACATAATTAATTGAAATGAGGACTAATTTGAACAATTCAACACTAATACACATTTCATTCATTCATTTATTACGAAAGACAATCGCCCAACCTTAACAATGGGGCCACCTAACAACTTCAACCTTCAAAACACTAAAGTAAACCAGATTAGAACCACCTAAAAACACACTTACAACACATCAACCTAAAAACACACAACATAACTATGATCAGTACACTAAGAACACACACCACTGCTTCTAATAATTGGATCCTTCTCTTCAAAGCTTTCACTGTGTTCTCCATATCACAAATCTTCCTCCTTTTCCTAGCAATGATAACATCCTTTCATCAACATTTTCTTCATTGCACCACTTGAAATAGTTACAACACATCACATTAGCAAGTCCACTCTGTTATTCATCAAACACAGTGTTAATTACCAACACATAAAGAAAATACATTTTAATTAGAAATGCTTTTATTCACATAACCTTGTAGTTACAACATCCCCAAAAATATCTTTCAACATTCTTTGAAGTTCTAGCCATTTTTACTACTGCCATCTCACCACAATTACAAATGGGAATTGTCCCTACCCCATTGAACCACCACCATGTGAGAAATGACAACTTCGGTGGCTGAAGCTATTGCAACAAGAAGAAGAAGATTGGAAAGCAGACATGGCTTATCAACCACCAAGTTTGGGAAGAAGATTGGTTAACCTCGAAACTTTGAACCTCACTATGGCTTTCAGTGAAGTAAAGTAAAGAAACCCTAATTTCAGAATCCACCCTCATCAAAAATTGGGTTTCATTAAATAAAGGACATTTCTTTTTAAATCCACCTCACTGTGTCTGAAGGGAATCCACGTCTGCACTTAAATTCCATCTCATTACTCTTTTACACACCTGGACTATTTGCCATTAACGATTTAAATGCCGTTTGCAAAAATGAATAAATTGAACATAAATTACATTATTTAGAATAACATTGAACAGAAAAAACTAGGACCAAATCGAATACACTTGACGAAAATAGGAACCATCATATATATATATATATATATATGATTACAACATTCTTACATTATTAATTCATTATATTAGTCTTTAAAAGTACTACCAAATTAAATTTTGAAAATACAGTGTCATGTTGCATTTATTCATTACACTAGTGGCATTGAAAAATATCCAGAAAACTATTATATTAAAAATCTATGTTCTTAGAGAACTAATTTTGCAATGTAAAAAGTAACAAGTCTTGGCATATAATTTAAAAGGGCCAACCGAATTATTTACTTGGTTTCTTAAGAAGTTTATATTCAATTTATAATTGTTATTTTTATTTAGACTCGCCATTTGTACTAATATATATGTTTTCAAATTAAAGTTAGAAAAGAAATTAGTAAATATAATCTACATCACCACAATGTATAAGAAAGGTTCTACATAGCCACGTTACATGTTTTACAAGTTTAAGATTTTTTTTTTATTTGGAAAATCTTACAAATGACATGTGTTTTAACTAGTTTAATTTCATATAAAAAAATGAAAAATAAATATTAAAAAGCTATGAATTTGGCTTAATCATATTTTTAGAACATAAATTTGTTAAAATATTTGTTCTCTAAATTTAAAAAACATGAATATAGCATCGAAAATCAGACTTCATTACTGAAAACACTTCAAATTAAACACATGTTAGATAACAGTGGTGTTGCATTGCAGTTTTTCATCACTTCCCTAAACCCTAAATAAAAAATGAGATTTAAAAAGCATATAATATAATATAGATAGGAGTCCTGATTTTATATTATTGCATTTTAATTTATTGGCACAATGCAAAGCATAGCGCAGCACAAAACTATTGCAGAACTTAAGCTATTTTAGTGAATTGGGATTTT
The DNA here is from genome assembly GCA_034642375.1 of Vigna nakashimae. Taxonomy (NCBI): domain Eukaryota; kingdom Viridiplantae; phylum Streptophyta; class Magnoliopsida; order Fabales; family Fabaceae; genus Vigna; species Vigna nakashimae. Next base: position 23,430,102 of record CM067759.1, read on the forward strand.
GGGTATAAACAAACCGAACCGAACCAAAATGGGTGGAATCGAAATTGGAGTCTCTGCTCCCTCTGTGTCTGCTTCTACATCTAGACGATGAACGATTCACTGGGCAGAGTCCAATAACACAGGCAGAGGTAAGTAAAACTGTCTCTCTCTCTATCTGGATTCAACCGTTCAAGATTCTGGTTATGGTTGTGGCGCTTCCACTGAGATTCCGCGACTAAAACCAATTCCCTTTGATTCCATCATTGAGTATTCATTATTATTAGCATACAAGAAAAAGAATAGATGGGTTCGGGTTCGGGGTCGGATTATAATGGATGGAACCGTGCCCGAGGGTTGGCGGTTAAGACTCTGCTACTCATTGGTGGCGCACTTCTTATCAAGCGACTCCGCAAGTCCACCACGCGCTGGGACCATGCTCATTTCGTCTCTAAGGCCCTCACCGGCCAAAAGGTTCTCTCCGTTTTTTCCTTTTCTCTTCTCATCTCCTAATGTTTCTTTTCACTTCCATTTCTCAATTGCTGTTATTCTTGCTGCTGTAGTATTCAAAGGACCAAGCTTCCAGAGACCCTGATAACTATTTCAATATTAGGTATTTTTTTTAATCCTCGTTATATTTGTTTATCTTCCTTTTTTTTTTTTGATGAGAGGGGATTTTTGAAACGGGACAACGCTGAGAATTGGTTTTTGCAGAATGCTTACATGCCCCGCCGCAGAGCTAGTGGATGGTTCCAAGGTGTTGTATTTTGAACAGGTGAGTGAGCATTTCTATGAGAGTTTGGAAGTTACTTATCTTTGAGTTTTTGTTTTCGGGTCCTTTTATCTTTGCTATAAATATTATTAGCTCAATGATGTTCTTTTTTGTACTGCTAGGCTTTTTGGAGGAGTCCACAAAAACCCTTTCGACAGGTAGAGTTTCATATCTTGTGTGTGAGAAATTGTATTTATGTTTTCTGTTTCTGTTTCTTTGTTCTTGAGATATTTAGTGGGAGTAAGATGCTTCTTTTGATATGTTTTTGATGGAAACTGTCTGCATGTTAATCTCTTTAGTTTATTCATTTATTTATTTTTATTTTTTAATTATTCTTCGTTTTTACCATTCATTTGTTTGCAGAGGTTTTTCATGGTGAAACCTTGTCCGAAAGAGTTGAAATGTGACGTTGAGGTATGTATTTTTTTCACTTTAATGTATGTGGCATGTGCTGGTGCTGGTGATTAGGTTTCTTGGAGAAGAGTAGCTTAGTTAGCCATACCATATTTGCCTTAAGCATCGTGTTTTGCATATATTTATGATGTTGATATTTTGTCTTGCTTACGTCCATAGCTTTCTTAAACAATATTGAGATCATTAAAGGGAATGTATCATAACCTGATACAGAGTGACATTATAAAAAATTATACTAAACCTTCCTTACGTAATGTGTTCTGACTGTATGAAACTTCTTATGAAGCTTTCCCAGGTTTATGTATGCACAATAAAGCAGGACAGTGGGGGGTCAAATTATAATTAAATGCTGAATTGCTATTTGGGCTACATGCATGATTATTTACATTGGTGTACATAATTGATTCAAATATTACCAGCATTGGCTTTTGCTCTGATTTGTAGAAGTATGATTTCATTTTGGCCTATTTCTTTTCAGAGGAATAGTATACTCTTTTTCTTGTTGCAACTTAGAAAATGCTACTAGGTTGTTTTAATAAGAGCAGGCATACTAATTTCTTTTCATGGCAGTTAAGTGCATACGCCATTAGAGACATGGAGGAGTACAAAAATTTCTGTGATCGGCCAAGGGATCAACGTCCACAGCCAGAAGAAGTCATCGGGGTAAGCATTTAGTCATGCTCTCGTTGCGCGTACTCTTAGCTTAGAAGCTTCTTCACTAGACATTTATAATTTATTTTTCATTAGAGAGAGAGAGAAGTGGAATAGAGAAGAGGATGATTTGGAAATAAAAGGAACAAATCTTAGGATGTTAAATATAAATTATGTGGAGATAGAGTGTAAAAAGTAAATAGAAGGAAGAAAGAGATAGGTGAAAACTAAAGATATCTTAAGGATGAAAAGAAGGAAAGGAGGATGCTAAAAAAACCATGGGACTTTTTAAAAATATAATTATTGCAATTAGATTGGTAGGTATCCTGAAACTGCTTAGACATGTCATTTGGGAAACAATTATAAAATCACAGCTGAAATCAAGAGTTGGGTATAAAATTTCCCAAATTTAATGCCGCATAAACATAATATATTAATAACTAGGGAGCCATATGAAAAGGACCATTTCACAAAATGTCATAGATGGCAGCAATCTATTCGGTCATCATGAGGTTGATAAATGCAGTGTTGGGAGTCAAATTCATCGGAGTATCATCTACCATTCTTAAATGACAATTGATCAAATGATGTTCTTGTTTGTCTGGAAATGCAGCTGTTATGTTCCCCAAATTTTGTTTATAAGGTGATGTTATGTGATAGAAACCAAACAATTACTGAATATCAAAGTTGTATTATTTAGAGTATTATGCAGTAAAAAGATGATTGAGCTGAAAGCTCTACAGCCACAAGGAAAACCCCAGAGTCCTAGACTCCTCCAGAGGATTATTCTCCTCCTAACCAACTCACAACCTCCTACTCCAGTGCCCTCCTCCACACTCTCACTTCTCTCTCCTATAACATAATTTCCCCATCCTTGGATTCTTGACATGTCATTCCCCATCCTAACTAACTTCTCACTATTTCTTTTCCTAACCCCACTTTCTTTCTTCCTACATAAACATTCTATATTTTGGGCCTATCTATTCCTTCTATAAATTTTCCTTGCTGAGTAATAGGTCCATGTCCACTTCCCACCTTATGATCCTTATTAAGATTCCTATCATTACTCCCTCCTGCAAGAGCAACCTTGTCCTCAAGGCTGAAAGAAGGAAATTGACTCAGCAGTAGCACCTCATCTTCCCAAGTTGTCTCCTTCTCTATTATTCCCTTCCACTCCACACCAGCCATTGTTTGATGATGTTATCTTCCACCTCAAGAGTCAATTTTGTTGGTATAGTCAGTTCTACTACATGTTTTTTAATAGTCTTTTTCAGTCGGGAAGAAACTAGATGTACTTATGCTGATTCCGGCAACTGCACCTTAGAAGACACTTCTCCAATTTCTGCGACTACTAAAAATAAACCATAATACCGAGGTGCCCACTTCTGATTAATAAGTTGAGCCATGATTAGGTGTCTATGTGGTCGCAATTTGATAAACACCCTGTTAGGATATATTGTGTGCTGAATAAAAGGAAATAGATTAGGAATTAGTTGTGAGTTGGTTAGTTGGTTAGGGGGGCCTTTATAAGAAGGCAGGGAGATCTTATGTCAGGGTGCTTTTTTGGATAATCTTGTAGATTGAGCTTTGGCTCTTTGTGAAGGGGAAACCCTTGGAGGAGGGAGTGCTCTCCTATTCTTGTATTCTTTGGTTACAATAATAATACAATTTTGTTTCCCGTAATCTGGTGAGTGAGTGTGTGCTGTTTTGAGTGATAGTTAGACTTCTTGACTAAAGAAGCCTAACAAATTGGTCCGACCTGTCGGATCCGCTTGGGAGGGGATTGCCAGATCAAGAAGGGATCAAGAAGTGATCAAGAAAGGGTGGAGGCATGGAAGGAAGAGACAATACCTTGGAGAGGAGGACCAACAAACTGAAAATGGACATGGCAGAATGTAGAAGAAATATGCAAGAAATGAGAGAAATGCTACAAGAAATCAAGATTCACATAAAGGGCTTAGAAAGAAGTGAGATATTTGTCATGGAAGGACAAAAAGAGGGTTCAGAAGAAGAGCTAGAGGAAGACAGGGGTGAACAAAATTGGAAAAAACAGGTAGAATTGCCAGGTTTGAAGGGCTAGACCTGTTGGGGTGGATCTCTAAGGCAGAGAAGTTCTTTGACATCCAGAATGTCACAGAAAAGGAGAGAGGCTCAAGTTGGCTTACAATTGCATGGAGGGAGGCACAATATATTGGTTCAGGGCCTGGGAAAATAAAACCAAGAACCATTCTTGGAAAGGGCTGAAACATGCATTGATAAGGGGGTTCCAAGGAAGAGATAGAGGTTTTGTTTTTGAGAAGAAAAGAGAAACGGAAGCAACAGTTTTGAGTGTTCATGGTTTTGCAAGCATTAGAGGGCAGGATAGGAGAGAAGAAAATATATGTGGAGAGGAAGGCAATGACGAAAACTGTGATGGAGACATTAGTGTGACTGCTGCTGAAAAGGTTGCAAAAGCTGTTGTTTTTACGCTGTTGATAAAGTTGAAAAGATGTTATTTTTACTGCTGCTGAGAAAGTTGCAAAAGCTGTTGTTTTTACTGCTGCTGAGAAAGTTGCAAGAGCTGTTGTTTTTACTGCTGCTGAGAAAGTAGCAAAAGCTGTTGTTTTTATTGCTGCTGAGAAAGTAGCAAAAGTTGTTTTTACTGGTGCTGAGAAAGTTGCAAAAACTGCTGTTTTTAGTGGAGATAGTGTGGTAGGTTGTGGTGTGTATGTCAAAACAGTGAAGAAGGGGGAAGAATTGTTGAGGCCTGGGGATAAAACATAGGTGTCAGGGAGCAACCCAGTTGAGTCTGCAAGAGAGAAACTTTTGCAAGACCTCAAGAAAGCAAAGAAACACTCTGAAGAAGGAGAGTACTTGGCTAATGATGAAGAGAAGAAGGAAGAAAGGTCCACAGGGCAGTAAACCAGATGAAGAACCACTTGTCCCGTGGGTTGAAGGAGTGGAGTTGTCCACAATTGAAGGGAATGACACCCAGGGTCAAACAACAAGGGCAACAGAGGTTTTTGAAGTTCAGAACATCAAAAGATCAACAAAGGTTCACCCAACAGTCAATAATATGGAAGAAAATGCAGTCCAAGGGTTCAAGACCTGGCAACAAAAATCTAAGAACCTTTCTTGGAAAAATCTGGCAACAACTCTACTAAGGATAGTTGAAGGGAACAGGAGAAGCATGCTATGTGAGAGTTGGGCAGCAGTAACACAAATTGGGAGTGTAGCAATTTTAAGTGAGAATTTGAAAGTAGATGGAGGTAACCTTGTGAATCATTCAAATCTGGTTGGATCTTCATTTAATTTTCCTAGAACTGGATTTAGCGATGATACGTGGTTGAAGAAAGTTTTTCGCTTTCAGCCATTCTCTACATATACTGTTAAATCTAGTTTTGTTGAAAATAAGGGAGCAACAATTGCCGCAAGTGTTGCTACTTGATGAAGTCAGAGATGTGAATTTGAGGATTTCACGAAATTGGGCTAAAAGAATCCAAGAAGAGTGGAAGTCATTGGAGGAGGATCTCTCATATCGACCACCACCTAAGCCCCCAGATTTAAAATTGCAAACAGTAGTAGTGGTATTAGATGGTTTGACACCAATAACAGAGACTGGGAGTGGGAAAAATTTCATCCAAAAATTCAAGATATGGTTGTCACAAACATATAAAACACCAGAAGACCAATGGCACAAGTATTTCTTTGCAAGGCTGCAATATAATGTTCAGAGGAAACAATTTAGGGTTCCAACCTTGAGGACAAGGTTGTTTTGCAGCGGGGTGTAATGTTAGGATATATTGTGTGCTGAATAAAAGGAAATAGATTAGGAATTAGTTGTGAGTTGGTTAGTTTGGTTAGGGGGGCCTTTATAAGAAGGCAGGGAGATCTTGTGTCAGGGTACTTTTTTGGATAATCTTGTTGATTGAGCTTTGGCTCTTTGTGAAGGGGAAACCCTTGGAGGAAGGAGTGCTCTCCTATTCTTGTATTCTTTGGTTACAATAATAATACAGTTCTGTTTCTAGTAATCTGGTGAGTGTGTGCTGTTTTAAGTGATAGTTAGACTTCTTGACTAAAGAAGCCTAACACACCCACTCTCCTACCTCTAACTGCATGAATCTATGTTTTTGCCTATAAATGTCTTCATTTGCGGTTGAACTCGCAGCAAGTGATATTTTCATTGTCAAATAACTTTATCTTTATCAACCAAGTTAGCGGCTACAACTTCCACATGTGTTTCTCCTTGTGTAAAGCACACTAATGTAATTGGTGTTCTCCCATAAACGATTTTGAAAGGAGTCTTTCCTGTCGATCCATGACAAGTAGTATTATACCATGATTCTGTCAGAGGTACCCAATATGACCAATTCTTGGGCTGTCCCGATACAAAACATTGTAAATAAGCTTCTAAACATCGGCTTACCACTATTATTTGACCCTCGGTCTCAAGATGATAAGAAGAACAAATTTTCAGAGTTGCTCCCTGTAACCGAAATAAGTCAATTTCCTTAGCAAGCAATTAAGCAATTTTCCTTACAGTTTTAGGATATTTCAGCAAAATAAATTGGCCATATTGACCAATCCACCACTACAAATATTGCTTGAAACCCTTTCAGTTTTGGTAAACCCGTAACGAAGTCTAAAGAAATGTCTTCCCAAATTCTATCAAAAATAGGCAAGGGCTGAAGTAATCCTGTTGAAGACATGGCTTCATATTTTTTTAATTTCTGACCTTTTAGTTCTAGATATTTGTCTTGCCAAAGGAAACTTAGAGTCATCTCTTCCCAATCAAAAGTAACCTTCCCAAATCTCCGCAACCAAGAAACTCCCAAAATAATGTCTATGTCTTCCATCTCCAACACATGGCTCCACCGTAGTAGAGAATTCTCCTAGTTGAACATCCAACTTCTCACATTTCTCTCCAATTAGTTTTTTTTTGTTTACTTTCAACTCCAAAGCAGCCACTACATGAGGAGAGATGAAATTGTGACTAGCCCCACTATCAATCAGCACTCCTAGAGTTACTCCATTGAGACGACCCTTTATGCGTAGAGTTGAAGGGCGATTCCGACCATCCCACGACACTTCAACCTCCGCAAACGACTCCATAGAACCACACTCCAAGGTACGTTCATCATCCTCTTCTTGCATCCCACTCTCAATAACATCCCCCGCTTCGTTTACTGTTTCGTCGTCAGCTAACACCACCATTCTCAGTTGCCACTTCGTACATTGATGCAAGGGGTGGTATTTTTCACCGCATCTAAAACAAAGCCCCTGCTGTTCATCAATTCAGAATAAGGCAAATGCTTCGTGCCGCAATTCCGATTGGCAGTCGGAGAACAATCACCGGAAATGCGACTGCTTTGTTGTGTCACCGAACGTGACTCTTGAGGGTCTCGAACTTCCTATTGATAAGGGTTTAGTTTGGGTGCCCTGTGTTGGGCCTAATCCAACTCCTAATCTTCCTATATTTGGGCGTTGACCCGACCCTGATCCAAACTTCTCTCCCTGACCCATACCCCAATCTTGATTGCTTTTCCAACCTCGTACTCCTCCTCCACACTGAAATCCCTCTCCTTGCAATTATGCTTCCACATCTCGAGCCAGGCGCATGGCTTGAAGACGATTCACCGGGTTGAAGGTGCGAACCCTCCGTCGAATCTCCGATCGCATTCCTCCAATAAAATAGCGCAGACATTGCTCCTCTGGTAAACGAGATATTTGAGAGGAAATATACTCAAACTCTGCCAGGTACTCATCTATGCTACCCGTTTGCGACAAATCTTTCAACTCCTCGAAAGGATTATCGCTAGTACGACCACCATAACTATCGATCAACTCTCTTTTTAACTTGGTCCACGACAACCCCACTTCTGCTTCTTGTAGAAGATTGAACCAATGAATGGTTGCACCTTCCATACTTAATTTGGCTAATCGGACCTTCACCTCCTTGTTTGATCCATGCACTTCAAAATATGTCTCTGCCCTTGAATCCATATCTGAAAATGGAGATTCTTGATGATCTCCCACTTGCTCGTTATGCAACTTAGTAAACTCTTCCAACATTAATTGGCGAAATTCCCCCAACGTCTCTTGTACTGACACTTCCATCGCTAACAATCTCTCCTCCAATGCTTCAACTCGGTCGGACATTTTGGGTGGCATGGACAACAATGCTAACTCTTCTCGGGATTCGGCAGGTTAGACCAATGATAGAAACCAAACAATTACTGAATATCAAAGTTGTATTATTTAGAGTATTATGCAGTAAAAGGATGATTGAGCCGAAAGCTCTACAACCACAAGGAAAACCCCAGAGTCCTAGACTCCTCCACAGGATTATTCTCCTCCTAACAAACTCACAACCTCCTACTCCAGTGCCCCCCTCCACACTCACTTCTCTCTCCTATAACAAAATTTCCCCATCCTTGGATTCTTGACACGTCATTCCCCATCCTAACTAACTTCTCACTATTTCTTTTCCTAACCCCACTTTCTTTCTTCATACATAAACATTCTATATTTTGGGCCTATCTATTCCTTCTATAAATTTTCCTTGCTGAGTAATAGGTCCCATGTCCACTTCCCACCTTATGATCCTTATTAAGAGTCCTATCATTATGATAATTCCATAACTTAAGAGAGTAGGATGCAGAAGTTTTTTTGGCTGGTTTTTAAGTCTATTATCCTGACAGGATCTGGTATAAAGGAGTTTTCTTTCATGAAATGCATGTAGATTAATCACCAGAGTGATCTATATCCATGGATTGATTTTGTCCTCTGCATCTGTTCTCGCTCTTCTAGTGTGTTGCTGTGGGTTTTCTTAGATTATTTTAGTTGACATTTAGATTTCTGAAAGACTTTACATAAATGAATCATCTTGTTTGATATTATTGGCGTAAGTCTATTTGATTGAAAGTTTTTTAGGTAATTACTTTAGCATATTCTAAATGGGGATTGGATGACAAGTTTGTGTATTTGAATGTCTTCTTGTCTTTTGTACTTGAACAATTGTAATACTTGTACTGCTGATTGCAGGATATTGCAGAACATTTGACAACAGTACATCTTAAGCGTTGCTCACGTGGAAAACGTTGCTTATATGAAGGTTCAACCCCACCTGGTGGATTTCCTAATTCATGGGTAATTTCAGTTCACACTCTCGTCTTAATATCTGTCATCCCCGTCCTTCTTTTACCAGTACTATATAAAAGTTGGGTTGAAACACCTGTTAGCAGAATGGAGCAAGCTACTGTACTTCAGAACTTGCAATTATGAAGAACAACGAGATGCAGACCTGGGATAGGGGTTATGATGACGATGGAAATCAAGTTAGTTTCTTCATCTCGTTTTATCTTCTTTGATGGATTGCTTTACCTTTATAGTTCCAAATATAGATATATGACAACAGAAAATCAAAAACATAAATTATTTCCCATTTGTATGCAGGTCTGGGGACAGAAAGAAGGCCCTTATGAGTTTAAGCCTGCACCAACCTCCAGTTTTAATGATATGTTTTCTCCCTTGAACTTCCCCCCTCCACCGTCCATGGAAAGAAGAATAGAGGGCTCATTTGTTTTGCAAGAATAAAAGCGTTCCAAACTACATTGTGTAATTCTGCTATTGTAGCTGTATGTCAATGTAATTTCTTTCTTGTTAGTCTGCACTACCTTGTCAATATTCAGTCATATTTTTATCCCAATCAGTGTTAAAGGTAATAGTGAAATAAAGAGATGGCTTATTAGATCATATGTTTGTATTAGATTTTGTTTAGAGATTATAATATGATTTATTGAAAACAAATTGTTGGTGATACAGATATATTGGTAACTTAACGGAATGAATAAGATAGAAACCTGCAAAACTGAACTAAATAAACAAACGAATAGGAATAAATTAGAGGCCGATGTTTTTTTTTGAAGTAAAGGGTAATGGAATCGAACATCCTACCTAAAACGTGTTGTTCAGATAGAAGTACAATCCCGCAAGCACTGCAATTCCCACAGCAGCTGCAATTGGAAGTGCCTTCCTGTTTGATATATATTACAAAGATATTGTAAAGCACGAAAATGATGTGAGGAAGTGAAGATACTAAACAAGGCAAAAAGATCACAAATGTCTCACGTGTTGCTTCTTCTCTCTGGATGTCGGATTTCCTTGCCTTTCTTACATCTGTATCATTTGCGTTTCTTGCAACAGCTGGAGCATAGGGCCTAAACCTTTTTTTTGGAGCACCACTGATGGACAAATTTATGAGCACCAAAATATGATGTCACAAACTTGTTTTTCAATCGGCAAGTATGACCGAATCGTTCAAGTAATAAACTTGGTAAGACCAAGTATCGTTCTCCCAAAGGACTCACGGCCTAGTTTAGTTGTGTGGTTTGTTGATTAGCTAAGACTTAAGAACGAAATAATTGGATTGTACTATGCAAAAGACGAAAATAAACATGTATGCATGAGTTTTTGATCAATGGCAAAAGCAAAAGATAAACACTTTCAATGAAATATATGAATGAATATGTTGTTGGGGGTCAATTTCATCTCATCCACTCTCATATATTTTAGGAATTCAACATTCAAATCATCATTGTTAATGCCACTCTCTAAAGTACCATTCTAGATGGCTTCTCCCTAATCACGAGTTCATACAATTCCTAGCATTCCTAATGATCAGTTCATAAGTGCAGGAGCTTAACGACAACCAATATAAAATTGGGAGAAATTCCCCGGATCTAGACTTCCCCGTACGTGCCCGTATCGACAAAACCAATAATCATGCATCGAATGAGTTAAACCATGCAAGCATTAAGCAAAGAGGAAAAACCCTAACTAATGATGAAAGAAAGCATAAATCTTAATTAAAAGATGCAAGCATAAATTCCATATATGAGAGCTTCAAGAGATTACATTGATTCCCCAACAAACATACAAGGTTTAGTTCACCATATTCATGGTGAACCTAGATGAACAATAAAAGAATGAAAGAATAAACCCAATAAAGGTGAAGAGGTAGCCTGAGCATCCAAGATCCTCCTTCAAAGGGGTGGAAGAGAGAGTGTTTGCCTCGTTTCTGCCAAAGATACTAACTCTAGGACGTGCAAGTCCTTATATACTATTCTAGAATTACAAAAGATCTAAGCCCAAGCCCATAAAAGTGCCAGAAAACAAGTCCAAGTCCATTAAGAATGGCGCTCAGCGGTAAATACCGCTCAGCGGTGACTGCGCGTCTTGTTTCTTCCCCTCAGCTGCCAGTTTGCCCCTCAGCGGACCTCCCGTGACCTCCTGAGTGCCGCTCAGCGGTAAAATGCCGCTGAGCGGTGACTTCGGCTTCTCCTTTTGCACTCTTGGATTCCTTTTCTGATTCCATCTCTCTCCTTCTTCACTTCTTTCTCTAAATTCACCTTAAAACCTGCACAAAAACACTTAAATCAAGCATAAACCTGTCCAGCTCTCTTATTTCTGAAAATATAGATAAAAGCATGATTTCAAGCTAGTTTTTAAGTCTAAAGGTTGCTTTTAATATCAATATTAAGCATGAAAATAACAGTTTTTCAACTGTTATCACAACCCCAAACTTAGAACTTTGCTTGTCCTCAAGCAAACAAAATGTAACTCAATCTCCAACCAATTCATATGATGGTTTACTCATTCAAAAATTCTCTTTTTCAAGATAAGTAATAACTTCACTCAAACTTATGACCAATAGTTTAATCAAGATGTGCACATGCTTTAGTGTTCACAAAGTCATTTAAGTTCCAACAAATGCTATTTTTCATGAATGATCAATCAATTAAGCATGGATGTTCATGTGCTTATGGAATATTTCCTCACTAGGTAAAGTGTTTCACTCAACACACAAGTGTATAAGAGGTAAAGTGTTTCACTCATTCACTCCACTATCACAATGTCACATGAATCAACTTTGCCTTTCATTTTACCACAATCAAAAACATTCACAAGCATGCATCATCACAAGGACTTTTCAATGGCTTATAATGTGGCTGGGCTAACAAGAAAATTGGTTTTTCTGGATCACAAAATCCTTGAGTTAAGAGAATCATATCAACACAATCATCTTATTCATTCCCAACTTTCTTTTGCCTTTGCATTTGCATTGAGCTTTGCTTCTTTTTCTTTGCTTTTCTTTTTCTTTTGGATATTCTTACTTTGTAGCTCTTAGCTCAATGCTTTTCCTTTTTCATGTTTTCCCAACAACCCCAAACTTGAACATTTGTCAATACCACACAAGATCTTCTACTTAACTCAAGGTAAAGATTTTCAATCAAGGGTTTCAGTGTATGTTCAAGGCTAAGGGTTCAAAGGATAGAACACAAAGTGTTCTCTTTTAGTGGGCTAACTTTATGAATTTGGCCAATAAAAAGGGTTCCAACAAACGGCCTTGATCACATGATGCAAAACAAGCAATTGATTCAATCATAGAAAACCTGGGCAAAGTCATTCATGCTTTCAAAGTAATAGCATTCAACAATAATAACTCTGGAGCTCAAAATCTCACATATCAGCTCATTCACATTTGACATACACATCCTGCTTAATTTCACAATCACAATCATGATATCATGCATTTGTTCACAAAGCTTGTGAATCACCTGTATAAGCATTTTATGTGCACATCATCTTAACATCAATCAATCACTAAGCATCATCAAGCATTACTTATCAAACAATCACAGTTAATACCAAACCATCATAATAAACCAGGTGTTCAATAGAGTACATCAAACCCTAATCTAAAAACAAAAACAAATAAGTTCAGAAAACTTAAACCACAAAAGCATAATCATATGATAGCATTCATCAGTAAATGCTATCTCAGCTCCTCATCAGTCTGAGCTGTCCTCTGTATCTTCCTCTTCCTCCTCCTCATCATCATCATCAAATGCATCCTCCTCCTCAGCTTCATCTTCTTCCATGTCTCGAGTTGAAGCTTCAGCTCCTCCTCCATGCAATGGTTCTTCTGGCCAAGCTACCACATTATGGAATTCATCCATAGTCCACCTGTGGGCTGGAGGTGTATCATACATCCCCACTATCATCTCAGCCGTGGCCACCTGCCCTCTGTGAATGGACTGCAACTGAGCACCTATAAGAGACATATACATGTCCCTCATCTGGAATGGTTCTGCTTCATGTGCATCAGCAGATGTCCTGCTCTGTGCTGGCCCTCTCTCTCTACGAGCCTGGCGTGGTGGAACTGGCTGAGCTGCATCCTCACCTCCACAGTACTGTCTGTAATAAGCCTCATCAATAGCTTTTCTTGGCCTCTCAAATGGTGGAACAGAAGTGTCCACCCCAGCTAGCTTGCAAAGGTGAGTAATCAAAGAAGGATGTCCTAGTGGCGCTTTGTTGTTTGAGGTGTTAGCACACACACTAATCTCATCAGCTATCACCTGCCCAATATTAACATTCAAGTTTCTGATAGCACAGTAGATGAATAGTGTCCTGCTGAGAGTGATATCTGACACATGTGAACATGGCTGAATGTTGGCATGAGAAAATGCCATCCAATACTTTGCAAGAGGAGTCAAATCTGTCCTCCTAATGTTAACCACTGCGCCAGATCTATTCCTTTGGAAGTGTCCTCCAGGTATACACAACACTCTCTCCACATTCTCAAAATCAGCACCTTCCTCCATGCAAAGAGCAAACTGGCATTGCTCACCAGCCCACACAGTATCCAGAAAGTTGTTGATAGAATCAGGATCATACCTGATAGCATGGCCTCTAACATAGCCCAAATAATTCTCAGCTGGATAATCACCAATCTTCTTTGCATTGGTGTAAAATTCCTTTACCACAGCTATGTTGGCAGGTGCAGGATAAGTGGCTAGCTTTCCCCAATCATTCCCCAACACTTGCTCTCCAAATTGAGGAGCAAAGTTAGGTATCATTCCAACCTTTCTCTCCATCAGAACTCTCCTGTCCTGAACCACCCTAAAGTGCTTCTCATGTTTCCTAGAGAGGAACCTGCTATTATGGGGTTGCTCTGGTTCCTTTTCCTTTCTCTTGGTTGCCATGGTTTTCAATCTCTTTCCTGAAGAGGATGCCATTCCTGCATTCAAACACAAATACAAAACCACAGAACATGATGTTAATCATTAGAAAATCACAGAACACAACTCCTTTCGAAGCTAAACCACCGCTGAGGGACAGAATTTCCCCTCAGCGCCACCAGTGCCACATTCCAACACGCAACAAACCAGAAAAATCAAATCTGGCAGAGTGCCGCTCAGCGGTAACTGCCGCTCAGCGGTGACTCTGCAGAGTTTTGAAAATCTTGTTTTAAAGCTTTCCTAACTCCACCCAAATGCAATTTTCAGTTTTCCAGTTCATAATCATGCAGTTTAATCGGTTCAAACATCAAATATATCATCAAAACCCCTAAATATTCATGCTTTGACAATCACATTCAAATTCAAGAACCCTAGAGTGAACAAAATGCATTTTACTTACTTGGGTGGAGATACTAGATGCAATGAGAATGCTTCCAAGCTAGAATACTCTCTTCCAACCCCAAACTTTGATGGCACACTAGTGTAAAAGTGAGTGGAAGAGATATTTTCTTAAGAGGGAAGAGTGAAAAGATGTGGAAAACCTAGGAGAAGGTATGTGGGAGTGTTTGTGCAGAGAAGAGCTTGAAATAATGAAAAATTGCGCAGCTTAGGGTTTAAAAATACCCTAATGGGCTCGGGTCCCGCTAAGGGGCAACCAAAGCCCAATCTGCGAGAGTACCGCTCAGCGGTAAGTTGCCGCTCAGTGGCACTTTCGTGATGTGCCCTTCTCCTTCTTTTCTTAACCTACGTGCCTCCTAGACGTGCCCCTCACTGGTTCCCTGCAATTCAATGTTCATAATACTTATGCAAACCCTATTATGCAACTAAAATGAAACAAACAGAAACATTCAATCAACTGGGTTGCCTCCCAGGTAGCGCTTGTTTAACGTCACGAGCCTGACCCAAAATCCACCAACACCCATCAGTAGGTGTTTCAAACTTACCAGCACCCATCAGTAGGTGCAAAATCTTCTCACCAACACCCATCAGTAGGTGTTACAAACTTTGTATCCTTCAGTAGATACTTAACCACCTAGCATCCTTCAGTAGATGCTGGATCCAACAAAATATTAACAAAATAATGTCCACAAATTAAGAGTTACAAAACCAAATCAAAAGTCAAAAGTTTGTAAATCCACTGGGTTGCCTCCCAGCAAGCGCTCTTTTAACGTCATTAGCTTGACCCAGTAAAGTTCAAGTTCCATCTTCTTTATAGTTGATGTTGTCAGTCCACCAACTTCTCAGCTGCTTCCTTTGAACTGTTTTGGTTCTTTTAGAGTATGGAGACTCTATCTCTATCATCTCCTTTTCTTTAAAGCCCTTCACAACCCACAACTTGTTCTTGATTCTTACAGGTGTGCCAAGTTGGAGTCTTCTTTTCTTCCAGTTTCTAGGAATTTCTTCTCCTTTTCCAATTTCTTCTTCCTTGGGTACCTGAAACAACAAACAATGGTTACCAGAAACCTCAAGATTTTCATTTTTACCTCTAGTTATGGGTGCATCTCGAAATGCAGCTTTATAACTGGCTTCTTCCTCCTTTGCTTGTGTCTCATCTTTGAAGACATCCACCACCACTCTCTCCTCTCTATCCTGGAGCACCACTATACCTTCATTTACATCTATGATAGCCCTGGCCGTTTTCATAAACGGTCTTCCAAGTATGATAGGTATTTTCTCGGTTTCCATCTTCATCACCACAAAGTCTGCCAAAAACTGAAGTTTGCCAACACAAACTACAATGTCTTCTGCAATCCCACATGGCTCCTTTGAAGATCCATCGGCCATTACTAAATTAACCTTTACAGGTTTCATTTTAACATTGCCAATTTGCTCCAGTAAAGAATAAGGTATCAAGTTAACACTTGAACCTAAATCAAGGAGAGCTTTCTTTACCTTTTTCTTCCCTATAGTGCAAGGTGATGGACAAATTTGTAAGCACCAAATTTTGATGTCACAAACTTGTTTCACAATCGGCAAGTATGACCGAATCGTTCAAGTAATAAACTTGGTAAGACCAAGTATCGTTCTTCCCAAAGGACTCACGGCCTAGTTTAGTTATATGATTTGTTGATTAGCTAGGACTTACAAACAAAATATTTAGAGTTTAAAATGCAAGACAGAAAATAAACATGTATGCATGAAGTTTGATCAATGGCAAAGACAAAAGATAAACACTTTCAATGAATTATATGAATGAATATGTTGTTGGGGGTCAATTTCATCTCATCCACTCTCATATCTTTTAGGAATTCAACATTCAAATCATCATTGTTAATGCCACTCTCTAATGTACCATTCTAGATGGCTTCTCCCTAATCACGAGTTCATACAATTCCTAGCATTCCTAATGATTAGTTCATGAGTGCAGGAGCTTAAAGGCAACCAATAGAATATTGTCAGTATAATATTGGGAGAAATTCCCCGGATCTAGACTTCCCCGTACGTGTCCGTATCGACAAAATCAATTATCATGCATGGAATGAGTTAAACTATGCAAGCATTGAGCAAAGAGGAAAAACCCTAACTAATGATGAAAGAAAGCATATGTCTTAATTAAAAGATGTAATCAACAGATTCCATATATGAGAGCTTCAAGAGATTACATTGATTCCCCAACAAACATACAAGGTTTAGTTCACCATATTCATGGTGAACCTAGATGAATATCAATGAAAGAATGAAAGAATAAACCCAATAAAGGTGAAGAGGTAGCCTGAGCATCCAAGATCCTCCTTCAAAGGGGTGAAAGAGAGAGTGTTTGCCTCGTTTCTGCCAAAGATCCAATTCTAAGGACGTGCAAGCCCTTATATACTAATTTAGAGTTACAAAAGATTACAAAAGCCCAAGCCCAAAAAGTGCCGCTCAGCGGTATTTACCGCTCAGCGGTGATTGCGCGTCACAATTCTTCCCCTCAGCGGCCATTTTGCCCCTCAGCGGTTCCAACGCCACCTCTTGAATGCCGTTCAGCGGTAGTTTGCCGCTGAGCGGTGCCTTCGTCTTCTCTTTTTGCACTCTTTCTTGTCTTTTCTAATGTCACTTCTCTTCTTCTTCACTCTTTTCACTAAATTCACCTCAAAACCTGCACAAAAACACTTAAATCAAGTGTAAACCTGTCCAGCTCTCTTATTTATGAAAATATGGATAAAAGGCATGATTTCAAGCTAGTTTCTAAGTCTAAAGGTTGCTTTTAGTATCAATTTTAAGCATGAAAATAACAGTTTTTCAACTGTTATCACAACCCCAAACTTAGAACTTTGCTTGTCCTCAAGCAAACAAAATGTAACTCCATCTTCAACCAATTCACATGATGGTTCACTCATTCAAAATCCTCTTTTCAAGATAAGTAACAACTTCACTCAAACTTATGACCAAGAGTTCAATCAAGATGTGCACATGCTTTAGTGTTCAAAAAGTCATTTAAGTTCCAACAAATGCTATTTTTCATGAATGATCAATCAATTAAGCATGGATGTTCATGTGCTCATGGAATATTTCCTCACCAGGTAAAGTGTTTCACTCAACACACAAGTGTATAAGAGGTAAAGTGTTTCACTCATTCACTCTACTATCACAATGTCACATGAATCAACTTTGCCTTTCATTTTACCACAATCAAAAACATTCACAAGCATGCATCATCACAAGGACTTTTCAATGGCTTATAATGTGGCTGGGCTAACAAGAAAATTGGTTTTTCTGGATCACAAAATCCTTGAGTTAAGAGAGTCATAACAACACAATTATCTTATTCATTCCCAACTTTCTTTTGCCTCTGCATTCACATTGAGCTTTACTTCTTTTTCTTTTCTTTTCTTTTGCATATTCTTACTTTTTAGCTCTTAGCTCAATGCTTTTCCTTTTTTCATATTTTCCCAATAACCCCAAACTTGAACATTTATCAATACCACACAAGATATTCTACTTAACTCAAGGTAAAGATTTTCAATCAAGGGTTTTTAGTGTATATTCAAGGCTATGGGTTCAAAGGATAGAACACAAAGTGTTCTCTTTTAGTAGGCTTACTTTTATGAATTTGGCCAATAAAAAGGGTTTTAACAAAAACGGCCTTGATCATATGATGCAAAACAAGCAATTGATTGAATCATAGAAAACCTGGGCAAAGTCATTCAAGCTTCCAAAGTAATAGCATTCAACAATAACAACTCTGGAGCTAAAAACCTCACATATAAGCTCATTCACATTTGACATACACATCCTGCTTAATTTCACAATCACAATCATGATATCATGCATTTGTTCACAAAGCTTGTGAATCACCTGTATAAGCATTTTATGTGCACATCATGTCAACATCAATCAATCAATCAGCATCATCAAGCATTACTTATCACACAATCACAGTTAATAACAAACCATCATAATAAACCAGGTGTTCAATAGAGTACATCAAACCCTAATCTAAAAACAAAAACAAATAAGTTCAGAAAACTTAAACCATAAAAGCATAAGTCCTGCTCTAGTTATGATAGCATTCATCAGTAAATGCTATCTCAACTCCTCCTCAATCTGAGCTGTCCTCTGTATCCTCCTTCTTCTTGGATCTTATAGTCTTGATTCTTTTTGCCCGATGAGGAGGCCATCCCTGCATCAAACATAATTCACAAAACCAAAAGATACATTGTTAAGCATTAGTAAACCATAATGAAGAAATCAGCCCCTTCAATGATGCTCTCTCCCAACCCCAAACTTAGATGGAAAACTAGTGAGCAAGTGAGTGGAAGGGAGATTTTCTAAAGAGGGATGAGGGAAAAGTTGTAGAGAACCTTTGAAAAGGTATGTAAGAGTGTGTGTGCAGAGAAGAGTCTGAAAAGAGAAACCAAAACGCAGCTTAGGGTATAAAAATACCCTAATGGGCTCGGATCCCGCTAAGGGAAACTAAAGCCCATCTGCGAGAGTACCGCTCAGCGGTAAGTTTGCCGCTCAGCGGCACTTTCGTGAAGTGCTCCTCTCCTTCTTTTCTTGACCTACGTGCCTCCTAGACATACCCCTCACTGGTTCCCTGCAATTCAATGTTAAAAATGCTTATGCAAACCCTAATTAAAATAAAACGAACAAAAACAATCAATCAACTGGGTTGCCTCCCAGGTAGCGCTTGTTTAACGTCACGAGCCTGACCCAAAATCCACCAACACCCCTCAGTAGGTGTTTCACTTACCAGCACCCATCAGTAGGTGCAAAATCTTCTCACCAACACCCATCAGTAGGTGTTATAAACTTAGTATCCTTCAGTAGATACTTAACCACCTAGCATCCTTCAGTAGATGCTAGATCCAACAAAATAATGTCCAGAATAATGTTCACAGTTTAAAAATTACAAAACCAATATCAAAATTAAAAGTTTGTAAATCCACTGGGTTG
The DNA here is from genome assembly GCA_034642375.1 of Vigna nakashimae. Classification (NCBI taxonomy): domain Eukaryota; kingdom Viridiplantae; phylum Streptophyta; class Magnoliopsida; order Fabales; family Fabaceae; genus Vigna; species Vigna nakashimae. The sequence continues at coordinate 23,449,356 of CM067759.1, forward strand.
CCTCCCAGCAAGCGCTTCTTTAATGTCACTAGCTTGACCCAATAAAGCTCACGTTCCATCTTCTTTATAGTTGATGTTATCTTTCCACCAACTTATCAACTGCTTCCTTAGGACTGTTTTGGATTCTCTAGAATATGGAGACTCTATCTCTATCATCTGCTTCTCTTTAAAACCTTTTATAACCCACAACTTGTTCTTGAGTCTTACAGGTGTGCCAAGTTGGAGTCCTCTTTTCTTCCAGTCTCTAGGAACTTCCTCTCCTTTTCCACTTTCCTCTACCTTGGGTACCTGAAAATACAAACAATGGTTATCAGAAACCTTAAGATTTTCATGTTTACCTCTAGTTATGGGTGCATCTCGAAATGCAGCTTTATAACTGGCCTCTTCCTCCTTTGCTTGTATCTCATCTTTAAACACATTCACCACCACTCTCTCCTCTCTGTCCTGGAGCACCACTATACCTTCATTAACATCTATAATAACCCTGGCCGTTTTCATAAACGGTCTTCCCAGTATGAAAGGTATCTTTTCGTTCTCCATCTTCATCACCACAAAGTCTGCCAAAAACTGAAGTTTGCCAACACAAACTACAATGTCTTCTGCAATCCCACATGGCTCCTTTGAAGATCCATCAGCCATTACCAGATTAACCTTTACAGGTTTTATTTTCACATGGCCAATTTGCTCCAATAGAGAGTAAGGCATCAAGTTAACACTTGAGCCTAAGTCAAGGAGAGCTTTCTTTACCTTTTTCTTCCCTATAGTGCAAGGGATAGAAAAACTACCTGGATCTACTGCTTTTGGTGGGAATGATTCTTTCTTAACAGTTACACACTTTTCATCCTCATCATCTCTACGTTTTCTTTTTGTAGAGGTTCCCTCATCAGATTTTGTGTACACTGCTATTTTCTGTAAGATTTGTTCCCAAGGAGCTTCATTATCAACCATTCTGAATAAGTCTGTGAAATCCATTGGTTTCTCTTGATTTGTTAGAAAAGGAAAAGTATCCTTTCTTTCTTCTTCTCTTCTCTCTTCTGTTTCATCTTCTTCTAACTCAATAACTTTTTCATTCACACTTTTGACCACTTTGCATTCTTCTCTAGGGTTAACCTCAGTATTAGCCCTAAAGTTTCTGTGTGGTCTTTCTTTCAATTGCTTAGTGATCTGACCCATCTGAATCTCCAAATTCTTTATAGCAGCTTCAGTGCTCTTTTGAGAAGATTCAGTTTTCTGAATAAATTGCTGAAGAGTTTCTTCCAACCTTGTTGATCTATCATTAAGCATAGATAACTGTTGCCACAAGGTTGGTTGCTACTGCTGCTTATTATATTGGTTAGCCTGCCCAGTTTGTCCTTGGCCAATACCTGGATGTGGTTTCCAACCCTGATTATAATTGCCTTGACGGTATGGAAACTGATTAGCCATGAAGTTAACATCCTCCAAGGCTTCCACGGCTTCCACAGGAAAAGCACATTGGCCATTGATGTGATCTCCTCCACATAGTTCGCACAACTGGGTTTGTACCTGTGCAGCAGATTTTAACTCTTTTGGTAATGAAGCAAGAGTTTTGGTCAGAGTCTCCAGCTGTTGAGTTAGAATTTTATTCTGGGCTAGCAGAGCATCATGGGTTTGTAATTGAAGAACCCCTTTATGTTGCATAGGGGCGCCTCTTTCATTGTGAAGCTCATTATCACTTGTAGCCATATTTTCAATAATTTCAGTTGCTTCCTCTGGAGTTTTCCATTTGATATTGCCTCCAGCTGAGGCATCCAGCATCATCTTGGTTTGTGAACCAAGCCCTCCAAGGAAAGTTAGGACTACTTCTTGATCCTCAAAGCCATGCGTGGGAGTTTTACGTAACAAGCTTTTATACCTGTCCCATGCATGTCCCAGTGATTCCTCCATGCCCTGCTTGAATGAAGATATCTCTTGCTTGCCTTTAGTCACCTTAGATTGTGGGAAGTATTTGTTTAGAAACTTTGTAACCACTGCTTCCCACTCTGTGAAACTTTCTTCTGGAAAAGAGTTTAACCAAAGCTTAGCATTGCCTCCCAAGGAGAAAGGAAACAAGCTAAGTTTGATAGCTTCGTCTGGCACCCCATTAATCTTGACCGTGTTGCAGATCTCATTAAAGGTAGTAAGGTGCTCATATGGGCTTTCATGTGATAACCCATTAAATTGATTACTCTTCACCAGTTGAATCAGTGCTGGTTTGACCTCCATGTTGGCAGCATTGACTCTAGGTCTAGCTATGCTATTGAAGTGCTGAGGTCCAGCAAGATTAGTGTAATCTGCAAGAGTTCTTCTAACATTATTGCCCTCCATACTTCCTGTGCTATGAACAGAACCTTGTGGTGATGAGTGCAAGAGAGTTTCTGGAGAAGGGAAAAGTTCTCTAGACGTTCTGATTCTTCTCCTCCTTCTACTCTCTTCTAGACCTTCAAGAAGTGGTTCTGTTGTTTTCTTACTTCTAGTGCGAATTGCTTCCTGCATGCACAAGAAAACAAAACCCTAGAAAAGATTTGTTAGCACAAAAAGATATAAGAGAAGATATATATTCAAAAGATAAAAAGAAACTAAAAGATTCAGAAGATAAGAAGATAAAAGATTTAGAAGATAGAAAGATAAAAGATAAAAAGATAAAAATCAAATAAAATCTAACCTAATAAAATCTAATCCTAAAAGATAAAATAAAATAAAAAGATAAAAAGATAAAATAAAATCTAAACTAACTAAATAAAAGCTAATCTAAAAAGATAAACAGAAAAAGATAAAAACAGAAAATAAAAACAGAAATTTAAAATTAAAGTCAAAGATAATCAATAATCACACAAATTAACCAGTTAAACCACGAATCCCCGGCAACGGCGCCAAAAACTTGATGGACAAATTTGTAAGCACCAAATTTTGATGTCACAAACTTGTTTCACAATCGGCAAGTATGACCGAATCGTTCAAGTAATAAACTTGGTAAGACCAAGTATCGTTCTTCCCAAAGGACTCACGGCCTAGTTTAGTTATATGATTTGTTGATTAGCTAGGACTTACAAACAAAATATTTAGAGTTTAAAATGCAAGACAGAAAATAAACATGTATGCATGAAGTTTGATCAATGGCAAAGACAAAAGATAAACACTTTCAATGAATTATATGAATGAATATGTTGTTGGGGGTCAATTTCATCTCATCCACTCTCATATCTTTTAGGAATTCAACATTCAAATCATCATTGTTAATGCCACTCTCTAATGTACCATTCTAGATGGCTTCTCCCTAATCACGAGTTCATACAATTCCTAGCATTCCTAATGATTAGTTCATGAGTGCAGGAGCTTAAAGGCAACCAATAGAATATTGTCAGTATAATATTGGGAGAAATTCCCCGGATCTAGACTTCCCCGTACGTGTCCGTATCGACAAAATCAATTATCATGCATGGAATGAGTTAAACTATGCAAGCATTGAGCAAAGAGGAAAAACCCTAACTAATGATGAAAGAAAGCATATGTCTTAATTAAAAGATGTAATCAACAGATTCCATATATGAGAGCTTCAAGAGATTACATTGATTCCCCAACAAACATACAAGGTTTAGTTCACCATATTCATGGTGAACCTAGATGAATATCAATGAAAGAATGAAAGAATAAACCCAATAAAGGTGAAGAGGTAGCCTGAGCATCCAAGATCCTCCTTCAAAGGGGTGAAAGAGAGAGTGTTTGCCTCGTTTCTGCCAAAGATCCAATTCTAAGGACGTGCAAGCCCTTATATACTAATTTAGAGTTACAAAAGATTACAAAAGCCCAAGCCCAAAAAGTGCCGCTCAGCGGTGATTGCGCGTCACAATTCTTCCCCTCAGCGGCCATTTTGCCCCTCAGCGGTTCCAACGCCACCTCTTGAGTGCCGCTCAGCGGTAGTTTGCCGCTGAGCGGTGCCTTCGTCTTCTCTTTTTGCACTCTTTCTTGTCTTTTCTAATGTCACTTCTCTTCTTCTTCACTCTTTTCACTAAATTCACCTCAAAACCTGCACAAAAACACTTAAATCAAGTGTAAACCTGTCCAGCTCTCTTATTTATGAAAATATGGATAAAAGGCATGATTTCAAGCTAGTTTCTAAGTCTAAAGGTTGATTTTAGTATGAATTTTAAGCATGAAAATAACAGTTTTTCAACTGTTATCACAAGGGATAGAAAAACTACCTGGATCTGATGCTTTAGGTGGGAATGACTCTTCTTTAACAGTTATACACCTTTTTTCCTCATCATCTCTACGTCTCTTCTTTGTAGAGCTTTCTTCATTAGATTTGGTGTAAACCGTAATCTGTTGCAAAATTTGCTCCCAAGGTGCATCATTATCCACCATTTTGAATAACTCTGTGAAGTCCATTGGTTTCCCTTGATGGATTGGAAAAGGAAACGTGCTGTTGCTCTCTGTTTCACTTCTCTCTTCTGTATCTAACTCAACTTTCTCATCATCAACACTCTCTACCACCTTGCACTCTTCTCTGGGGTTAACCTCAGTATTAGCCCCAAAGTTTCTATTCGGCCTTTCTTCCAATTGCTTGGTAATCTGACCCATTTGAATCTCCAAATTCTTTATAGCAGCTTCAGTGCTCTTTTGAGAAGATTCAGTTTTCTGAATGAATTGCTGAAGAGTTTCTTCCAACCTTGTTGATCTTTCATTAAGCATAGATAACTGTTGCCACAAGGTTGGTTGCTGCTGCTGCTTATTATATTGATTAGCTTGCCCAGTTTGTCCTTGACCAATGCTTGGGTGTGGTTTCCACCCCTGATTATAATTCCCTTGACGGTATGGAAATTGATTAGCCATGAAATTAACATCCTCCACGGCTTCCACAGGAAAAGCACATTGGCCATTGATATGATCACCCCCACATAATTCGCACAACTGGGTTTGTACCTGTGCAGCAGATTTTAACTCTTTGGGTAATTGAGCAAGAGTTTTGGTCAGAGTTTCCAGCTGTTGAGTTAGAATTTTATTCTGAGCTAGCAAGGCATCATTGGATTGCATCTGCAGAACTCCTTTTTGTTGCATAGGAGCTCCTCTATCACTGTGTAGCTCATTATCATTAGTAGCCATGTTTTCAATTATTTCTGCGGCTTCCTCTGAAGTTTTCCATTTGATATTTCCTCCTGCTGAGGCGTCAAGCATCATCTTGGTTTGTGAACCAAGACCTTCAAGGAAGATTAGGACTACTTCCACTTCGTCAAATCCATGCGTGGGAATCTTTCTTAATAGGCTTTTATATCTGTCCCATGCATGACCTAGTGATTCCTCCATGGCTTGCCTGAAAGATGAGATCTCTTGCTTTCCTTTGTTGACCTTGGAAGAATTGAGTGCCCATATAGTTAAATTCTTGACCGAATTGCATCCTGCAAACATTAGGCACAAAACTCTAGAAAATATTTGTTAGCACAAAAAGATATAGGAAAAGATATAAATTCAAAAGATAAAAGATTCAGAAGATCAAATAAAATAAAATAAGATAGAATAAAATAAAATAAAATCTAATCTAATCTAATCTAATCAAATAAAATAAAATAAAATAAAATCTAATCAAATAAGATAAAATAAAACAAAACAGAAAAATAAAAACAGAAATTCAAAATTAAAGTCAAAGATAATCAATAATCACACAAATTAACCAGTTAAACCAGAGTCCCCGGCAACGGCGCCAAAAACTTGATGGACAAATTTATGAGCACCAAAATATGATGTCACAAACTTGTTTTTCAATCGGCAAGTATGACCGAATCGTTCAAGTAATAAACTTGGTAAGACCAAGTATCGTTCTCCCAAAGGACTCACGGCCTAGTTTAGTTGTGTGGTTTGTTGATTAGCTAAGACTTAAGAACGAAATAATTGGATTGTACTATGCAAAAGACGAAAATAAACATGTATGCATGAGTTTTTGATCAATGGCAAAAGCAAAAGATAAACACTTTCAATGAAATATATGAATGAATATGTTGTTGGGGGTCAATTTCATCTCATCCACTCTCATATATTTTAGGAATTCAACATTCAAATCATCATTGTTAATGCCACTCTCTAAAGTACCATTCTAGATGGCTTCTCCTTAATCACGAGTTCATACAATTCCTAGCATTCCTAATGATCAGTTCATAAGTGCAGGAGCTTAACGACAACCAATATAATATTGGGAGAAATTCCCCGGATCTAGACTTCCCCGTACGTGCCCGTATCGACAAAACCAATAATCATGCATCGAATGAGTTAAACCATGCAAGCATTAAGCAAAGAGGAAAAACCCTAACAAATGATGAAAGAAAGCATAAATCTTAATTAAAAGATGCAAGCATAAATTCCATATATGAGAGCTTCAAGAGATTACATTGATTCCCCAACAAACATACAAGGTTTAGTTCACCATATTCATGGTGAACCTAGATGAACAATGAAAGAATGAAAGAATAAACCCAATAAAGGTGAAGAGGTAGCCTGAGCATCCAAGATCCTCCTTCAAAGGGGTGGAAGAGAGAGTGTTTGCCTCGTTTCTGCCAAAGATACTAACTCTAGGACGTGCAAGTCCTTATATACTATTCTAGAATTACAAAAGATCTAAGCCCAAGCCCATAAAAGTGCCAGAAAACAAGTCCAAGTCCATTAAGAATGGCGCTCAGCGGTAAATACCGCTCAGCGGTGACTGCGCGTCTTGTTTCTTCCCCTCAGCGGCCAGTTTGCCCCTCAGCGGATCTCCCGTGACCTCCTGAGTGCCGCTCAGCGGTAAAATGCCGCTGAGCGGTGCCTTCGGCTTCTCCTTTTGCACTCTTTGATTCCTTTTCTTATTCCATCTCTCTCCTTCTTCACTTCTTTCACTAATTTCACCTTAAAACCTGCACAAAAACACTTAAATCAAGCATAAACCTGTCCAGCTCTCTTATTTATGAAAATATAGATAAAAGCATGATTTCAAGCTAGTTTTTAAGTCTAAAGGTTGCTTTTAATATCAATTTTAAGCATGAAAATAACAGTTTTTCAACTGTTATCAACCACAAACTGCAAAAGGCCATTTTAAGGCAACGAAAATACAGTATAAGTACTTAATTCAGTGGCCCTCATGTTTCTTTTGTATAACACGGAAAGAAAATTATATTTTGCAATGATTTTCCTTTAGTTTTATTGGTTAGCAACGGAGGAGGTGAAGTGAAAAGTGATTAACTACCCGGACAGAAGAATTTATGGGGCTATTTCTGAAAGGGTGTCCTCTCATTCATTATCAACAGAGGCATAAAATTGTGCTAGATATACTTCATACATTAACTCCTTGGTATTTTAACTCCTTGGTACTTTAACTCTTTGGTACTTTAACTCCTCTTCCAAATCATTCCAATTTTCTACAAAATCAAAAGAATTTAGTGATAAAAATCATAAGTTCTAACCTCAACTCTCTTTATTCACAACTTAACTAAAAATAAGAGTTCAAGCAAGTTTCTAAGTAAAAAATGACTCATTTAATATCAAAATTGAATCACAAATAACGGTGATATCAATCGTTATCACTAGGCGCCCCTCTCCAAGGGTGCTGAGCGCCAGTTGGTTGTCACGTAGGACGCCTGGTTGCCCTCAGCCAGGGCACTGAGGGTCAGTCTCTTCGCAGTCACGCCTGGTTGTTCTTAATTGGGGCGCTAAGCGTTAGCGATGTTGGTCCATGATCCAATTTTGATCTATTTAAAGGCTTCTACACACTAGGGTTCACATCTTTGGACGATTGAAGCAAGAAAACACTATTTTCGACCCTTTGGAGGGAGATTGGGCATGCGAGAGCTTTCCTTCTCACTTTCTAGGGTTTCCATTCTTTCATTCTTCCATTGTAAGCCAAGGTTCTCCATGACAACGGAAAACTAAACTCATTTGTTGTTGGGGATGATGTAACCTCTAAACTTTCATGTCTTTGAATATGATTTAAATATTTTATGCTTCTTTCATTGAATGTTACTGATTTTCTCTTATTCTTAATCCTTGTTATGTTTTGGTCATTCATGACTTGATGTTTGATTTATTTGAGTATTGGGAAATATCTTGTGAATAATGATCTAGAGGATTTCACCCAAAGGGAATAATATTGCATAGGGATAAGGATAGTGTTGATGGATTGGCAAGTGTACCAAATCGCACAAGTAATATAAAATGGTAAGACCAAGTATCGTATCCCTGAAGACTCTCAGCACTAGACATTTGTGTGATAACTCGATTAATTAAGACTTAAATAAAACGAGATCATTGGTTTATGAACGAAGGTTGTTTATAAAATGAGATGATTATGTTGTTAGGGTTTGATTTCACCAAGTTTACTCTCATGTATATAAGAATTCTTCATTTTGCATTAATGTTAACGTCACTCACTAAATTACTTAGAACCCGATCCCTCGGCGCAATAAGCCTGCCTTAATTCCTAGTTCGTGCAATTCCCAGCATTCCTAGAAAATTAAGTCTGAAAATCAAGAGCTTAAGACGACCAAGTACTCATACTCTCATCCCTGAGAAATATTACCTTTGGGAGAATTCAACAAGAACGTGAATTGTAAGAACCTCCCGACACTCATGCAATTCATAAATCATGCTACTAAATGAGTTAAATAGAGCAAGCATTGAAACAGATGAATTCCCTAACAATTAATGAAAAAACATATAAATTAAAACTCAATTCAAATACATGAGAGTTCATAAGGTTACATCATCCCCCAACAACAAATAGAGTTTAGTTCCTCATAAACATGGAGAAACTAGATGAATAATGGAAAAACATGATATAGTGAAACCCTAAAAGTAGAAGAGGAAGCTCTCGCCTCCAAATCCGCCTTTAGAGCGTAGAAGAATGTGCTGTTGTGTTGATCCAGCCAGAGATACCAAACCTAGAGCGCCTGGATCCTTAAATAAAGTCAGAAAAGAGTAGAAACAGGGCCCGGTCCAAAAAAGTTGAAACGGAGCAAAAACTAGGCCGGATCTGTGACGCACGACGCTCGGGCGCCCCATTTAGGGTGTCTGGGCGGTGGACAGTCCTCATGTAGGGCTTGTGCCTTCAATTGGACGCCCAGGCTTCGGGGTCCGCTCGGGCACCCAAGCTTCGTGTGGTTCCTCCTTTTGGTGTTTTTCCAGGCCTTTCTGAGCTCTAACTCCTTAGCACTTCATCTCTACTTTCCGCATTCTCTCATTACCTATCAAACCAAGGGAAATTAGTCATAAAATCATCAAATTCAACCTCAACTCTCGTATTCGCACAACTTAAGGAAAAAGCATGAGTCCAAGCAAGTTTCTAAGTGAAAAAGGGCGTATTTAGTATCAAAATTACATCACAAATAACAATATTTTCAACCGTTAATAGATAGGACGTTTGGTTGTCTTAAGCTTCTTTTCTTAATGCGGAATTGATTATTAGGGATTCAAGGAATTGAGGTCTAATAATTAAGTATAGGCTTTTTACGCCGATGGATCTGGTTCTAAGTAATTTTGTATGTGAAATTAACATTCCAATGAAGAAGATGGATTCTAATATGCATGAATGTGAAGTAGGTGAAATCTAACCCCTACAACAACATCATCTCATATTATCAAATTCATCCATTCATTCTTGTGTCATGCCGCAATTGATCAATTTGTATTCATATTTACTTTTGTTGCATTTGCATTTAAACACCAACAAAATAGCTTTTAAGTCTTAATTAGTTAAGTAAACACGAGTCTCTTGGGAAACGATACTTGGTCTTACCATTTTATATTACTTGATACGATTTGGTACACTTGCCAATGAGTTAACAAGTTTTTGGCGCCGTTGCCAAGGACTCGTGGTCATACTATATGATAACAATTGAAAAACTGTTATTTTCATGTTTAAAATTGATACTAAAAACAACCTTTAACACTCAGAAACTAGCTTGGAATTATGGTTTTCTTCATATTTTTAGAAATAAGAGAGCTGGACAAGTTTATGCTTGATTTTAGTGTTTTATGCAGGTTTTAAGGTGAATTTGATGAAAGAAGTAAAGAAGGATAGAGATGGAATCATAAAAGAACTCAAAAAGTACAAATGAAGAGAAGCCGTAAGTACCGCTCAGCGCCAGTTTACCGTTGAGCGGCACTAAAGAACACCCGTTGGCTCTGCTGAGGGGTGAAAGTGCAGCTGAGGGGGAAGAATCAACACACACACTTACCGCTAAGTGACAATTTACTGCTGAGTGGCAGTTTACCGCTGAGCGACACTATTTTGGGCTTAGGCCCACTTATTATTAATATTTTGAATAGTATATAAGCTTTAGGACTTCCTAGGGTTTGTATCTTTGGCTGGAGAAGACGCAAAACACACTTTTCACCTCTTGGGGGTAGAATTGGAGATGGTGACGACTCTCCTCTTCTCTTTCTAGGGTTTTTTTTATCTCTTTCACTCTTCACCATATTCACCACGAATATGGTGAACTAAACTTTTCTTGTTGCTGGGGCATCAATATAATCTTTTGAAGCTCTCATATATGGAATTTGTGTTTAAACATCTTATTTGAGATACATGCTTTCTTTCATTAATAGTTAGGGTTTTTTCTCTTTGCTCAAAGCATGCAATGTTTAACTCATTGGATGTCATGATTATTGATTTTGTCGATATGGACACATACTAGGAAATCTAGATCCAGGAAAATTCTCCCAATAGCATATTGCCTAGACATAGGGATATGAAGGTTGGTTGTCTTTAAGCTTCTGTGCTTCAGAATTAATTATTAAGGATGCTAGGAATTGTATGAACTCGTAATTAAGGATAAACTTTCTTCGCAAGGTGATTTAGAGAGTGACATTAACATTAATGAAAAGAATGATGAATTCCTAAAATATATGAGAGTGGATAAGCTGAAATTGATTACCCCAACAACATACTCATCCATATAATTCATTAAGTGTTTGTGTTCTTCTTTCCCATTGCTCATCACATGCATACATGTTTACTTTTTGTCTTTTGCATTGGAAACTTATAACAATTTGTTCTCAAGTCTTAAATAATCAAGAAATCATATAACTAACTAGGCCGTGAGTCCTTTGGGAGAACGATACTTGGTCTTACCGAGTTTATTACTTGATACGATTCGGTCACACTTGCCGAGGGTTAAACAAGTTTTTGGCGCCGTTTTTTCGGTGTTCATAAATTTTTCATCACTATACTTTCGTGAGATTCTTAATTTGTTTAGAATTTTTCTTTATTTTTTATTTTATTTTTTTATTTTTATTTGTTTGGGCTAATTTGGTGTTCTAGTGTGGTGTTCGTTAGTGTATGCAGCACAAGATTCGCACTAGGAGCACAAAATTATCTGAACCTCTTCTTACAGGTCTGGAAAATAGTAGAAGAAAAGAAGGAAGAAAATGATTTCTAGAGAACTTTTTCCTTCTCCCGAGACTCTTCAACAACCTTTCACATTATCTGACCTGGGGACAGGAGATATGGCTGATAATCAAAATGGTAGACGTACCCTAACAAATTATGCAACAGTCATAGGTTCTCTGCATTTTAATAGCATTTCAAGGCCAAGGGTTAATGCCGCAAGCATGGAGATGAAGCCTGCTCTCATTCAATGGATTAGCTCATGAAAATCCATATGAACATCTGACCACTTTCAATGAAATATGTAATATAGTTAAGATATATGGTGTGCCAGATGAGGCGATTAAGCTTAGCTTGTTCCTTTTCTCTTTAGGAGGCAATGCTAAGATGTGGCTTGATTCATTCCTAGAGAATTGATAACAGTTGAAAAACTGTTATTTTCATGCTTAAAATTGATATTAAAAGCAACCTTTAGGCTTAAAAACTAGCTTGAAATCATGCTTTTATCTATATTTTCAGAAATAAGAGAGCTGGACAGGTTTATGCTTGATTTAAGTGTTTTTATGCAGGTTTTAAGGTGAATTTAGTGAAAGAAGTGAAGAAGGAGAGAGATGACATTAGAAAAGAGATCAAAGAGTGCAAAAAGAGAAGTCGAAAGCACCGCTCAGCGGCATTTTACCACTGAGCGGCACTCAAGAGGTGACGTTGGAACCGCTGAGGGGCAAACTGGCCGCTGAGGGGAAGAAAAGGACGCGCAATCACCGCTGAGCGGTATTTACCGCTGAGCGTCACTTCTTGGGCTTGGGCTTTTGTAATCTTTTGTAACTCTAAATTAGTATATAAGGGCTTGCACGTCCTAGGGGTTGGTATCTTTGGTAGAAACGAGGCAAACACTCTCTCTTCTCACCCCTTTGAAGGAGGATCTTGGATGCTCAGGCTACCTCTTCACCTTTATTGGGTTTATTCTTTCATTCTTTCATTGTTCATCTAGGTTCACCATGAATATTGTGAACTAAACCTTGTATGTTTGTTGGGGAATCAATGTAATCTCTTGAAGCTCTCATATATGGAATCTTTGCTTGCATCTTTTAATTAAGACTTATGCTTTCTTTCATCATTAGTTAGGGTTTTTCCTCTTTGCTCAATGCTTGCATAGTTTAACTCATTCCATGCATGATTATTGGTTTTGTCGATACGGGCACGTACGGGGAAGTCTAGATCCGGGGAATCTCTCCCAATATTATACTGACAATATTATATTGGTTGTCGTTAAGCTCCTGCACTTATGAACTAATCATTAGGAATGCTAGGAATTGTATGAACTCGTGATTAGGGAGAAGCCATCTAGAATGGTACATTAGAGAGTGGCATTAACAATGATGATTTGAATGTTGAATTCCTAAAATATATGAGAGTGGATGAGATGAAATTGACCCCCAACAACATATTCATTCATATATTTCATTGAAAGTGTTTATCTTTTGTCTTTGCCATTGATCAAACTTCATGCATACATGTTTATTTTCTGTCTTGCATATTAAACTTCAAATATTTCGTTCTTAAGTCTTAGCTAATCAACAAATCACATAACTAAACTAGGCCGTGAGTCCTTTGGGAAGAACGATACTTGGTCTTACCAAGTTTATTACTTGAACGATTCGGTCATACTTGCCGATTGTGAAACAAGTTTGTGACATCATATTTTGGTGCTCATAAATTTGTCCATCAAGAATAACTTCACTGAGTGGGAAAATGTGGTGGCTTAGTTCCTGAACAAATATTTTCCTCAGTCCAAGGTCAACAAAGGAAAGCAGGAAATTTATTCTTTCAGACAGGGTATGGATGAAACTTTAGGTCAAGCGTGGGATAGATTCAGAAGTTTATTATGGAAGACGCCCACACATGGATTTGATGAACCCACGGTGGTCATTCTTTTCCTTGAAGGACTGAGTTCACAAACTAAATTGATGTTGGATGCCTCAGCTGAAGGTCATATCAAGTGCAAGATTCTAGAGGAAGCTTATGAGTGGATTGAAAATATGTTCGCCAATGATAATGAGATGCATAATGAAAGGGCTCAATTTTAGCCAAAAGAAGTTCTACAATTACAATCTCAAGATGCTCTGTTAGCTCAGAACAAAATAATGACTCAACAATTGGAGACTCTGATGAAGAAAATCTCTCAACTGCCTCAAGAATTGCAGAATGTTTCTCAAGCTCAACATCAACTTTGTGAGCTATGTGGTGGAGATCATATCAATGGACAATGTGCTATGCAAGCCAATACCCAAGAAAAAGTCAATTTTATGGGTAATTAGGGCCGCCTAGGTAACTACAACCAAGGGTGGAAACCTCACCCAAGCATGGGTTAAGGGAAAGCTTGACAATTCAATAGACCACCATAGCAAAACACTTGAAGTAGTTTCTCACTAAAAAGAAGAAATATGTAGATGAAGAAACAATTGAAGTGCAAGGGAATTGCAGTGCCATCATGCATAAGATTCTCCCTCCAAAATTAAAAGATCTGGGAATTTCAATATCCCTTGCACCATTAGGAATCATGACATAGGAAAGGCTCTAGTTGATTTAGGGGCTAGCATCAATCTGATGGTCCTATCTATGCTCAAGAAGATTGGTGGTCTTGAGGTCAAACCTACGAGAATGATCTTGCAAATGGCAGATAGATCCATCAAGCATCCTTATAGTGTAGTAGAAGATGCTGTGGTTCAGATTGATAAACTCCAATTCTCAGTTGATTTTGTGGTGATGGAGTAGGGGAAGAAGTAGAAATCCCTCTCTGATTGAACGGGTCGCACCGCTCACAAAAGTTGATTGCGAAATTAATGCAGTACAGTACTAGGAAGTGACTCCTAGGTCGTCTCTCAAGGACCAATTTGTGTCGGTTTAGTCTCAGATTTTATACACGAAGTGGGGGGGGGGGGTTTGTGGATGTTTTTGTGATTGTGCGGAAAATAAAATTAAAACTGAAAATTTAATAAAGCAAAATTAAAAATGTTGAAATAAAGTTTAAAGACTATAAAAACAGACGGTAAATTCAGAAAACTGTAAATTGCAAAAACAAATAAACTTCTTACAGAAATTAAAATGTGCAATGAAACTTAAAGGAAATTGATGTGAGCAGAAACTTGCAGTGACAATAATTTGATCAAAGCTTTAAACGTGCAGACGAAATTGCAAACGCAAGGTAATTGCTGATGAAAGTAGAGTTTTGACAACTGAAAAACACACTGGAAATTAAATGTGCAGATTGAAATTGTAAAACAAATTGGAAAACATACTGGGGAACAAATCCAAAACCTCCCCAAAGGGGAGGTGGAAAAATGAAAGCAGAACGTAAACTCTCTCCTAATTCCTACTCCTAAAACTCTCCCCTTTCTCCTTTGCTGCCCATTCCATTTTATAGCCCAGAATTCTGAACTTCATCCCGTGACTTCTCCATTCATTTGTTTTTGTCTTTAGTTGACAATTGGCAGCCCCTGTTTTTAGGCAATCTTCTTCTGTCAAATGCTCCTAGATATGCCAAAGAAAATAAGGTTTAGGCCCCTCCAATTTCCACCTCATCTTGTCTTCTTCTTCAATTACGTTTCACACCATTCCAAGCCAAGAATCCACTCTTCTCCTTTCTCCATTCATCCATTACACCTCCCCTCAATGAAGTTGCAGCTCTCTGGACGTTGGTGGTGTTGCTTCAGGAGACATCACTCTCCTCTACACATATATTGAAACTGGACTACTCTCTTCTTGCGTCCAGCAGACCGTGTGTTGCCTTGGACGTGATGTAGCTTCTTCATCCACCTCCTTCCGTCAACCAATATCAGCTGGATCTCACGTCTCCACTTGGACCAAGCGGCTGGATGCAGGACGTGTGGTGCATTGAATTGCAGACCAATAATTGTGCTTTAAAGGAATGAATGACTTGATATCTTTTATCTCTTTCACGTATAGACCGTGATACCTTTTTCTTCCAGGAATGAATCACTTAAAAATACAACCACCTTCTTCTAAGCAAATGAGTGGGTCTGTGAATATGCTTCTCCCTTTTCTTTTTACGTGAGCTGCATCAGAAGAATAGAGGAAACCGTGAGGTGGTGGCTGGTGTGGCCGTGAATCACTTCCCTCTTCTTCCACACTGTCTTTGGCTTCCCTGGATGTCTTCTTCTCCAACTGCTAGATGTTCAACATCTTCCTGGCCGTGACTCCCTCCCTTGAATGTTGCAGCTACTTGATATGCATCTTAAAACAAAGAAAATGAATGCTCATTTATGTGTTGGACCAGCCGTGAGATTCTTTTCTAATTGAAGTTCAAAGACCAAAAACTAGAGTGGAAGAGACGGAGAGTTCAGAACAAATCTGCACTTCAATTGCTGGACCGTGGATGTATTGTGGAATGGAAGAGCAACTAAATCTGCACATGCTTAAGCCAAGGTGCCGTGAAATGTGAGCTAGATGCCACCTTAATTAAATTATGTGAAGCTCTCCAATTTGATGGATTCATATTCACGTTCCAGCTAAGAGAGTTTGGTGGCTCCCACCTTTCACTTCTTTATGCTATTGTCTTCCAAATTTTTAACAAAAACCGTGGCTGCATTTGCATGGTGGCCCCTTCATCATTTAATTTCAATTCCATACTTTGATTTGCCAAATGCTTTGTTGAATTTTCCATGTGGGCCATGTGTAGCACTTCTTTAGAATTCAGCATTTTGGAAGTCTTTCATGTGGACGTGACTTTGCCTGGTGACCCCTTCTTTCATTCTCTTGTCATGTTTTTTCTAATGAGAAGTGGCGGCTCCCACACTTGCAAGAAGAAGGAAAATTCCTTTGTGTGTGCCGTGAGTTCATGTCTATGTACCACTCCTTTCTTTGTTAATTTGTTTGATGGCAAACAACGTGGTCCCCTTCATTTCCATTCAATATGTGATGCTTGCTGAATTTTCCAATGGGCCAAGGTGGTATGGCCGAGACATTTACTTAGTAAATGTGGCAGTGCAATTGTCATCTTCCAAGGGCTATAAACCGTGAGTTTGCAATGTGGTTTCCAAACCAACCAATATTACTTCTTGAAATGAGCTTTAAAATGTGCCAACATGAGTGTTGAATCCTTGAGTGTTGGGAGTTCTTAGCACCGTCCAATGATCAATTCCAGCCACCACAAGTATCAAACAACATGCAAACAATGCACACAGATTAGAAGTCACTCAAACAGTAATCACTGAACTAACATAGGGGAGTAAAATAAATACTGGGAACAACACAAAATGAATTTGAACAAAGTAAAAACTATACTTGCAAATAGACATCCATACGAAACTATGAAAAAAAAATGCATGCAAAACGGATAAGAATTGAACTCGAACGAGGACAAACAAGTTGACACAAAATTCACACAGCAACCAGCGAAAAGTCAAATGGCTGAGATGAATTTGGCTCAATTGTCATTTCTCATTTAACATTCAAATGTCCCAAATTTATTTCCAAAATTTTCCTTGCAATTACTAATGCGAATAATTAACTCAAATAATTCAAATTAATTAAAATTAGAATTTCTGGTCAAATTAAGCACAATTAGCAAAAACGGAAAAATACTGGACAATTAAGCACAATTCCCTGATTAATTCTAGTACAATAAACTAAGTGAAGTGAAGAAAATATTGACTCATCAAAATAGACCACACTTAGTCTTTTGCACTCCTGGGCAAAATCAAGACGCAAATCAGGGAATACGACATCAAAGGACTTTTAGGAAGGTTACACAAATTCAGCAGACAGAAAAACAAAGACTCAAGAGAAAATAAACAGAATTTACAAAGTTCTCAGGAAATCTAGACAGAGAAAAGATGTAGACCATATCCAATCACAGAATCACTGAAAAGCAGATACTTATAGAAATCTTCCAAACAATTCAAAACTTGGTAAAATAATTAATCAGCTCAAGAGGTGATTTTAAAAATAACAAAACCTCACAGATGCACTCACAGTGTTTCTCTCAAGTGTCTAGGGTAAAGAATTTTCAACTCGATGCACTCAAGAAAGCAAACACAAGTAGACTTGGCAAACTTCTAATATCAACACTTAAAACATATGCATGTTCAGATCAAAAGGTCTTTTCTGGGTTGTAATGGGGCCAAGGACAGGGGAGGATAATTTTGGATAAGTAGCTATAGCCCAAAAGAAATAGAGGAGCATTGGGAAAAAGTGTAAACACAGTGAAATCTCACCCCAAACCTCTAATTCAATCCTCTTCTCGACTCCATTATTCACAAAATTATTTTTCATTTTTCTCTTTTTCTCATCTTCATTTTTTTTCATCCTGTCTCTTTTCTTTTTTTTCTCTTTATCACGCAACAGGATATAATTCATATTTTCAAAACAAGATGAGGAACCAACTAGCCAATTCATCAGAATCCCCAAGGAGACCACACTTATTCACATAACACTTTTATAGCTCCAGACTTTCCTAAGGTTAAGGTAATAATTTGTTTTTCACTTAGGATCAGTGTATGAGCTTCAACACAAATAAATATATACAGTATAGGCTCAAAGGGGTTATCAAAGGATAATAACAAGGTAGGCTTATTTGGCTAAAGAGGCTCAAGAATAAAATTGCCTTTATCACTTCCAAAAATGCATATAAATCAAGTATATCAAAAAGAATCAAGCCAAGGCATATGTGCAAGCAATCAAGATACATATCACACCAGAAAGAAAATTAAGTGGCTCAAATTCTCACACAGGGCATTCGTTACAATCAAATCAACCTCTTAAACATTATAATCATCTTCCAAGCAGAGAAAAGCAAGGATTACAAACTATAAGCATTAATCAAGTGAAGGAAAAATCTACAACTTAGACAGACTCCAGAAATCAAGAGAAAAATGTAAAATTTATTGCACACAAAACACTCTAAAAACCACTTAAAACAGAAAAAATTTATCACAAAAACAAAAAATTTAACACACAAAATAAAGAAAAATTCAGAATCTCTCCCAATAGACCACACTTAAACTACACATTGTCCTCAATGTGTTCTAGGCATGTCATCAACAATCAAAACAGTAAACATATTATGGACAAGTGCAATAAAGTAAGGAAAAAGGGAGAGAAAGAAAATGCAAACTCCCGTAGGTTATGGTGGAAGCTGCCAATTTTGGACTTTCAGGGAGATGTCTTCCTTTTCAGTATCCAGCCAGGAAGTTTTGAGGACGAACTGTTTCATCCTCCAGATCTGATCGAGCAGTGAAATGTCTTCCACAGCTGGATCCAAGCAGTGATTGTTGATGAGCCGGTTCAGCAGGTGCCTGTTGCTGTTGAAACTGTT
Organism: Vigna nakashimae; assembly: GCA_034642375.1. Lineage (NCBI taxonomy): Eukaryota > Viridiplantae > Streptophyta > Magnoliopsida > Fabales > Fabaceae > Vigna > Vigna nakashimae. The sequence goes on from CM067759.1 coordinate 23,468,036, forward strand.
TTGCAGGCTCGCACCTTGGTCTTCCATTGTGGCTGTTTGTTGATGAAATTCATGTGTACCTCCTGCATCATGGTTAGTGCAATATTGCTCCAAAGAAATGTCATGCAGAGGTAGAACACCCAGTTCCAATGTAATAGGCTGAACCTCAGATAAATCCTCAGAACATGAATCAATTTTAAATTCAGAAAGAATATTAACCACAGACTCAGATTCATGTTCAATGCATGGAGAATAATCATACGAATGTAATATAAAAAATTGGTTCTCATCATGCATAGAGGGAAAATTAAAAACAGACTCATCAACAATATAATCATCAACATACCTATCAACTGCATAATCATGAAAAGCATAATTATCAACAGCATAATTGATAACAGTTGTAAAACTGTTATTTTCATGCTTAAAATTGATACTAAAAGCAACCTTTAGACTTAGAAACTAGCTTGAAATCACACCTTTTATCTTTATTTTCAGAAATAAGAGAGCTGGACAGGTTTACACTTGATTTGAGTGTTTTTGTGCAGGTTTTAGGGTGAATTTGGTGCAAAGAGTGAAGAAGGAGAGAAGTGACATTAGAAAAGACAAGAAAGAGTGCAAAAAGAGAAGACGAAGGCACCGCTCAGCGGCAAACTACCGCTGAGCGGCACTCAGGAGGTTGCGGGAGTCATGCTGAGGGGCAAATGGCCGCTGAGGGGAAGAATTGTGACGCGCAACTACCGCTGAGCGGTAAATACCGCTGAGCGGTACTCTTTGGGCTTGGGCTTTTGTAATCTTTTGTAACTCTAAATTAGTATATAAGGGCTTGCACGTCCTTTAGTTTAGTATCTTTGGCAGAAACGAGGCAAACACTCTCTCTCTCACCCCTTTGAAGGAGGATCTTGGATGCTCAGGCTACCTCTTCACCTTTATTGGGTTTATTCTTTCATTCTTTCATTGTTATTCATCTAGGTTCACCATGACGATGGTGAACTAAACCTTGTATGTTTGTTGGGGAATCAATGTAATCTCTTGAAGCTCTCATATATGGATTTGTTGAGTACATCTTTGAATTAAGACATATGCTTTCTTTCATCATTAGTTAGGTTTTTTCCTCTTTGCTCAATGCTTGCATTGTTTAACTCATTCTAATGCATGATTATTGGTTTTGTCGATACGGACACGTACGGGGAAGTCTAGATCCGGGGAATTTCTCCCAATATTTTACTGACAACATTATATTGGTTGCCTTTAAGCTCCTGCTGTAATGAACTAATCATTAGGAATGCTAGGAATTGTATGAACTATTTGATTAGGGAGAAGCCATCTAGAATGGTACATTAGAGAGTGGCATTAACAATGATGATTTGAATGTTGAATTCCTAAAATATATGAGAGTGGATGAGATGAAATTGACCCCCAACAACATATTCATTCATATAATTCATTGAAAGTGTTTATCTTTTGTCTTTGCCATTGATCAATTCATGCATACATGTTTATTTTCTGTCTTGCATATTAAACTTTGAATATTCCGTTTCTAAGTCCTAGCTAATCAACAAATCACATAACTAAACTAGGCCGTGAGTCCTTTGGGAAGAACGATACTTGGTCTTACCAAGTTTTATTACTTGAACGATTCGGTCATACTTGCCGATTGTGAAACAAGTTTGTGACATCATATTTTGGTGCTTACAAATTTGTCCATCAATAATCAAATTTAGGTATGCTTACCTCTACTTCCCTGAAGGTTGGTAAAGTAGTGGAAGATGAAATGGGTCTACCTGGGTCAGAATTACTGCTTATTCTTGCCTTGTCCTCAAAATCTTCAACATTCTCCTCAGGTGCAAGAGTGGTCATCTGCCCAACCTGATCACTCAGATTCTGCATGGCAGCTTGAGTTTCCTGCTGGATCTTCATGCACTCTTGCTCAAACTGAATTCTCTGCTTGGTCATTTGCTCCAGTAACTCCTTTAATGTAGGTTCAGAAGTAGAAGGCTGAGGAGTTATTTGGACAGGAGCATCAAACTGCTGATTCTCGTATTGCTGGACTGGTGGAGGCATAAAAGTATCCTGAGATGGTGCTTCCTAATATTCCTGTTGAGCATCGAACCATCCCAAGCTAGGGTCATTCCATCCAGGATCATTGATATATCCATACTGCTCAGGGGAGAATTTGTTCAGAAACTGAAGCTCAAGATATCCCCAATCGGTAACGGATCCTAGAGGAAGAGAGTCTTGCCAATCCTTAGCTGCTCCTTGTAATGAATGCGGAAATGCGCTCAAGAAAATGTGATCAAGAGGGACATCTGGAGGCTTCATTGAAGAGCATATGATGTGGAACTCTTCCAAATGTCTATGTGGGCATTCTCCTGCAAAACCATGAAACTTAGGCAGCAAATATGTCAGTCCAGTGCTTAGAACGTAATAAAAATCATCCTCCTTAGGTCGAACCGGCTCCCTAGGAGCGCTCTCAAGAATTTGAGGATGATCCATATAATTCTCGACATAGAAATCAGCAGAATTATAATCAGAGTAACATGCAGAAGGAGAATCATAATTATGGGCATAGGCAGAATAAGCATTTTTCACAAAATTAAAATCGGTAGACATGGAAAATAAAAATAAAAATTAAACACTAAAAATTACTAGACAAACAAAATACAACACATTTATACATGCTACAGGCATACACAAAACAAAACATAAAAATAATTTTATTATTATTTTTTTTTAAATTAAATTTTTTTTTCTTACTTTTTTTTTTAATTAACAAACAAAACACATACGACACGCATACAGAAAGTAGAACATCACATCACAACACAAGATAAAACACAACATAATTAAACATGCTACAAGCATAAACAAGACAGAACAAAATTATTATTTTTTTTTTCGTTTTTTTTTTTTTTTTTTTAAAAAATACAGTAACTAAATACAGAACACAACACAATAAAAATATAAAAGACAAAACATATATTAACACAGTAAAAATCGAAAAACACAGCAAAAATCTAAAACAAAAAACCTGGAACTGAAGTGACAACGCCGCCAAAATTTGCTGAAGGTGTCGTTATCGCCTACAAAAATACAAAACACAAAACACACAAAATACACATATTAACAGAACAAAAATTTGCACAACAAGAATCTAAAACCAAACCGTTATTGATCCCCGGCAACGGCGCCATTTTGATTGAACGGGTCGCACCGCTCACAAAAGTTGATTGCGAAATTAATGCAGTACAGTACTAGGAAGTGACTCCTAGGTCGTCTCTCAAGGACCAATTTGTGTCGGTTTAGTCTCAGATTTTATACACGAAGTGGGGGGGGTTTGTGGATGTTTTTGTGATTGTGCGGAAAATAAAATTAAAACTGAAAATTTAATAAAGCAAAATTAAAAATGTTGAAATAAAGTTTAAAGACTATAAAAACAGACGGTAAATTCAGAAAACTGTAAATTGCAAAAACAAATAAACTTCTTACAGAAATTAAAATGTGCAATGAAACTTAAAGGAAATTGATGTGAGCAGAAACTTGCAGTGACAATAATTTGATCAAAGCTTTAAACGTGCAGACGAAATTGCAAACGCAAGGTAATTGCTGATGAAAGTAGAGTTTTGACAACTGAAAAACACACTGGAAATTAAATGTGCAGATTGAAATTGTAAAACAAATTGGAAAACATACTGGGGAACAAATCCAAAACCTCCCCAAAGGGGAGGTGGAAAAATGAAAGCAGAACGTAAACTCTCTCCTAATTCCTACTCCTAAAACTCTCCCCTTTCTCCTTTGCTGCCCATTCCATTTTATAGCCCAGAATTCTGAACTTCATCCCGTGACTTCTCCATTCATTTGTTTTTGTCTTTAGTTGACAATTGGCAGCCCCTGTTTTTAGGCAATCTTCTTCTGTCAAATGCTCCTAGATATGCCAAAGAAAATAAGGTTTAGGCCCCTCCAATTTCCACCTCATCTTGTCTTCTTCTTCAATTACGTTTCACACCATTCCAAGCCAAGAATCCACTCTTCTCCTTTCTCCATTCATCCATTACACCTCCCCTCAATGAAGTTGCAGCTCTCTGGACGTTGGTGGTGTTGCTTCAGGAGACATCACTCTCCTCTACACATATATTGAAACTGGACTACTCTCTTCTTGCGTCCAGCAGACCGTGTGTTGCCTTGGACGTGATGTAGCTTCTTCATCCACCTCCTTCCGTCAACCAATATCAGCTGGATCTCACGTCTCCACTTGGACCAAGCGGCTGGATGCAGGACGTGTGGTGCATTGAATTGCAGACCAATAATTGTGCTTTAAAGGAATGAATGACTTGATATCTTTTATCTCTTTCACGTATAGACCGTGATACCTTTTTCTTCCAGGAATGAATCACTTAAAAATACAACCACCTTCTTCTAAGCAAATGAGTGGGTCTGTGAATATGCTTCTCCCTTTTCTTTTTACGTGAGCTGCATCAGAAGAATAGAGGAAACCGTGAGGTGGTGGCTGGTGTGGCCGTGAATCACTTCCCTCTTCTTCCACACTGTCTTTGGCTTCCCTGGATGTCTTCTTCTCCAACTGCTGGATGTTCAACATCTTCCTGGCCGTGACTCCCTCCCTTGAATGTTGCAGCTACTTGATGTGCATCTTAAAACAAAGAAAATGAATGCTCATTTATGTGTTGGACCAGCCGTGAGATTCTTTTCTAATTGAAGTTCAAAGACCAAAAACTAGAGTGGAAGAGACGGAGAGTTCAGAACAAATCTGCACTTCAATTGCTGGACCGTGGATGTATTGTGGAATGGAAGAGCAACTAAATCTGCACATGCTTAAGCCAAGGTGCCGTGAAATGTGAGCTAGATGCCACCTTAATTAAATTATGTGAAGCTCTCCAATTTGATGGATTCATATTCACGTTCCAGCTAAGAGAGTTTGGTGGCTCCCACCTTTCACTTCTTTATGCTATTGTCTTCCAAATTTTTAACAAAAACCGTGGCTGCATTTGCATGGTGGCCCCTTCATCATTTAATTTCAATTCCATACTTTGATTTGCCAAATGCTTTGTTGAATTTTCCATGTGGGCCATGTGTAGCACTTCTTTAGAATTCAGCATTTTGGAAGTCTTTCATGTGGACGTGACTTTGCCTGGTGACCCCTTCTTTCATTCTCTTGTCATGTTTTTTCTAATGAGAAGTGGCGGCTCCCACACTTGCAAGAAGAAGGAAAATTCCTTTGTGTGTGCCGTGAGTTCATGTCTATGTACCACTCCTTTCTTTGTTAATTTGTTTGATGGCAAACAACGTGGTCCCCTTCATTTCCATTCAATATGTGATGCTTGCTGAATTTTCCAATGGGCCAAGGTGGTATGGCCGAGACATTTACTTAGTAAATGTGGCAGTGCAATTGTCATCTTCCAAGGGCTATAAACCGTGAGTTTGCAATGTGGTTTCCAAACCAACCAATATTACTTCTTGAAATGAGCTTTAAAATGTGCCAACATGAGTGTTGAATCCTTGAGTGTTGGGAGTTCTTAGCACCGTCCAATGATCAATTCCAGCCACCACAAGTATCAAACAACATGCAAACAATGCACACAGATTAGAAGTCACTCAAACAGTAATCACTGAACTAACATAGGGGAGTAAAATAAATACTGGGAACAACACAAAATGAATTTGAACAAAGTAAAAACTATACTTGCAAATAGACATCCATACGAAACTATGAAAAAAAACTGCATGCAAAACGGATAAGAATTGAACTCGAACGAGGACAAACAAGTTGACACAAAATTCACACAGCAACCAGCGAAAAGTCAAATGGCTGAGATGAATTTGGCTCAATTGTCATTTCTCATTTAACATTCAAATGTCCCAAATTTATTTCCAAAATTTTCCTTGCAATTACTAATGCGAATAATTAACTCAAATAATTCAAATTAATTAAAATTAGAATTTCTGGTCAAATTAAGCACAATTAGCAAAAACGGAAAAATACTGGACAATTAAGCACAATTCCCTGATTAATTCTAGTACAATAAACTAAGTGAAGTGAAGAAAATATTGACTCATCACTCTCATTCTTGGAAGACCATTAATGAAGACAATCAAGGTTGTAATTCATGTAGATGATGGAGTGTTAATATTGAAAGATCAAGATGAAGAGGTGACTTTTAATGTCTTTGAAGATGTGCAGCCAATTCAAGCAAAGCAGACTAGTCCTAAAATAACAGATGAAGTTCTATCAATGACTAGTTTACCAAATCAAGATGCTAAATTGGTCAAACGAAGCTATAATTATTTTTCTCCAAAAGTAAAGGAAGAGGATGGAGATAATGAAGAAAAACTAGTGCACCAAGACTCGGTGATGGACAAAAATGAACTCAAACCTAGTAAACCAGTGAAATTCAAGAACAGGTTATGGGTTACCAAGGCTATCAAAGCAAATGGAGTTCTTGAGATTGAGGCTCCTTACTTTAGGAGAGTCAAAGTGGTGACTAGGAAGCTGTTGAAATTATGTTGGTGTGATGAAAGAAAGAAGCACGTTGTTAAGACTCCAACAAGTGTACTAAATTGTATCAAGTAATAAACATGGTAAAACCAAGTATTGTTTCCCAAAAGACTCACGACCTAAACAATTATTTGATTTCATGATTAAATAAGACTTGCAACAAACTCTTTTGGTGTAAAATGCAAATACAGAAAAATAAATATGCATGCAACTTGATCAATTGGAAAAAAGTTCATAGATGAACGAATTTGATATTATGGGATGAATATGTTGTTGGGGTTAGATTTCACCTAGTTTGCTCTCATGTATATACAAATTCTACTTCTTCATTAATGTCAATGTCATTATCTAAAATACTTAAAACCTGATTCCTCGACAAAGAAAGCCTATTCTTAATTATAGATCATAACGTCTTTCATCATCCCTAATAATTAATTCTTACGAACAGAAGCTTAAGACAACCATAACTCATAGCCCCATTTTTAAGCAATATTGCTTCTAGAAATAATTATCCAGAACTTGAATTGTAAGATACCTTCCGATACTCATGCAAATCATACATCATGGTAATGAATGAGTTAAACAAAGAAGGCAATGAGCGAAGAAGAATTACCCTAACAATTAATGAAAGAAACATAAGTAATCAAGAATCAATTCAATACATGAGACTTTACAAAGGTTTACATCATTCCCCAACAAGAAATAGAGTTTATTTCACCATTGGCATGGTGAAACTAGATGAATAATGGAAAAAGAATGAAAGATAAAACCCTAGAAGTTGAATATAGGAGCTTCCGCATCCAAATCTGCCTTTGAGGGATCAAATAATGTGTTTCTGTGCCTATTCCGTCCAAAGATACAGTCCCTAGGACGTCCAATTCCTTAAAAAGAACATAAAAATAATAGAAAACAACTCCAAACCCACGAAACTAGTGCTCAGCGCCCCACTTAGGGCGCCCATTCGGCGTGTCGAATCATCTGATGCTCGGGTAAACTCAGAAGGCAAGCAGGCGTGGTGCAAGTCGAGGAGGTGGCGCTCAACGCCCGAAAAAGGGTGCCCAGGCGCGAGACAGGGACTTCCTGCGCTGAGGGCTCCAGAAAAAGGGTAGCCAAGCGTGAGACAGTGTAATCTGGCGCTGAGGGCCCCTGAAGTTGCGCTTAGTGTTGCTGCGTTCCACCTTTCTGATGATTTTCCAGCTCTTCTTGAGTTCCAACTCCTTACTACAACTCTTCTTCCAAATCATTTAAGTTCCTGTTGAAAACAAGGAAAACTAGCATGGAATCATTAAATTCACCTTCAACTCTCTTATTCACACAAAACTATGATTTCAAGCTAGTTGCTAAGTCAAAAAGGGTGTTTTTAGTATCAAATAAAGGTAAATTAAACCGTTATCACAACCCCAAACTTAGAACTTTGTTTGTCCTCAAGAAAACAAAATTTAACTTAGCTTTCAAATAATCAATACAATGGTTTCAACACATTTCAAAATCTTTTCTTTCAAGACAAGTAATTGCTCATATCGGCTTATTATAAAGAATATCAGTTAAGATGAATAAATGCCTTGATTCAATTAACTCATGTGGTGCTCACCTAATCACAGAATATTTAACAGATGATATCCTCATGGTCAATTGATAACAGTTGAAAATTGTTATTTTCATGCTTAAAATTGACACTAAAAGCAACCTTTATACTTAGAAACTAGCTTGAAATCATGCTTTTATCCATATTTTCAGAAATAAGAGAGCTGGACAGGTTTATGCTTGATTTTAGTATTTTTGTGCAGGTTTTAAGGTGAATTTAGTAAAAGAAGTGAAGAAGGAGAGAGATGGAATCAGAAAAGACATCAAAAAGTGCAAAAGGAGAAGCCGTAACTGCCGCTCAGCGGCAGTTTACCGCTGAGCGGCACTCAGGAGTTCACGTTGGAACCACTGAGGGGCAAAATGGCCGCTGAGGGGAGAAAAACTACTCACGCACTCACCGTTGAGCGGCACACTTATGGGCTTGGGCCTGAATTTTCTGTAATTTTAGAATAGTATATAAGCTTTAGGACGTCCTAGGGTTTGTATCTTTGGCAGAAACGAAGCAAACACTCTCTCTTCCACCCCTTTGAAGGAGGATCTTGGATGCTCAGGCTACCTCTTCACCTTTCTAGGGTTTTATCCTTCATTCTTTCATTATTGTTCATCTAGGTTCACCATGAATATGGTGAACTAAACCTTGTATGTTTGTTGGGGAATCAATGTAATCTTTTAAAGCTCTCATATATGGAATTTATGCTTGCATCTTAATCTAAGACTTATGCTTTCTTTCATCATTAGTTAGGGTTTTTCCTCTTTGCTTAATGCTTGCTTTGTTTAGTTCATTCAATGCATGATTATTGATTTTGTCGATACGGGAACGTACGGGGAAGTCTAGATCCGGGGAATCTCTCCCAATATTATATTGGTTGTCGTTAAGCTCCTGTGCTAAGAGAACTAATTATTAGGAATGCTAGGAATCGTATGAACTCGTAATTAGGGATAGGCCTTCTTGACAAGGTAATTTAGAGAGTGACATTAACAATGATGATTTGAATGTTGAATTCCTAAAATATATGAGAGTGGATAAGATGAAATTGACCCCCAACAACATATTCATATATATATTTCATTGAAAGTGCTTGTCTTTTGCTTTTGCCATTGATCAAAAACCTCATGCATACATGTTTATTTTCGTCTTTTGCATAATACACTCCAATTATTTCGTTCTTAAGTCGTAGCTAATCAACAAACCACACAACTAAACTAGGCCGTGAGTCCTTTGGGAGAACGATACTTGGTCCTACCAAGTTTATTACTTGAACGATTCGGTCATACTTGCCGATTGTAAAACAAGTTTGTGACATCATATTTTGGTGATCATAAATTTGTCCATCATCAATCAACCAAGCAAAGATGTAATCATGCATACATGGAACTACTCCTCACCAAGGAATAAGTGTTTCTCTGAAGCTCACAGGTGTATATAGAGGTGACTCATTCACTTTACTATCACAATGTCACATAAATCAACTTTGCCTTTCATTTAACCACAATCAAACATACTCACAAGTAAGTATCATCACAAGGCCTTTTCTATGGCTTGTAATGTGGATGGGCTAAGAAGAAAATTGGTTTTTTCGGATCACAAAATCCTTGAGTTAAGAGAGTCATTCATAATTTCATCATTTAAACACAATCTCTCTTTTTCAACCCAACTTTCCCTTGCAATGAGCTTTTCTTTTCTTTTTCTTTTACTTTTCATTTGCTCAACACTTAGCTCAATGCTTATTCTTTTTATTTTCCATTTTCAGATTTCTCAACAACCCCAAACTTGAACCTTTATCAATACCACACAAATATTCTCAACTTAACTCAAGGTAAAGATTTACAGAAAGGGTTTTTATATCATGTTTAAGGCTAGGTTCCAAGGGTATAACACATTGTGCTCTCTTTTATTAGGATAAAATCATGCATTGGCTAAAAAGGGATAACAATAGATGACCTTGATCATATGACACAAGCAAACAAGTGATTCAATCATAGAAACCTGGGCGAAATCATTCATGTTTTCAAAGTAATAGCAATTATTCACAAAAACTCTGGATTTCAATCCTCGCACAGGCTAATTCAAGTTCCAACATTTAGATAAACATCCTGCTTAATATCACAATCACAAGTTTACCTCATGCATCTGTTTCATAATATTGTGAGCAACCACCTGTATATCAGAATCATGCTTCATCTCAACATCAATCAATATAATCAGCATCATAAAGCAACACTCATCAAAAACATCATAACATCATTAACCATTGCATCACAGATTAAGTTTTAAGCCAAGTACATTAAAACCTATACTACTAACAGAAGCAAAATTTAGAAAACAAAAGAATAAGGTTAGAAAGTTGGGTCCTAGTAAGTGCATGTTTAACGTCACGAGCTTGACCAAATAACTTTTCCATCAACCATCAGTAAGTGCAAACCTTCTCATCAACACCCATCAGTGAGTGTCTGATCGCATAGTATCCTTTAGTAGATACTCAATCACCTAGCATCCATCAATAGATGTTGTGCCATAGTAGGCTCATAACCAAAACAAAACAAAATAACAAAAGTTTTAAATTACATCACCAAATAACAAAAATTAAAGTTTTCAAATCACTGGGCTGCCTTCTAGCAAGCGCTCTTTTAATCTCACTAGCTTGACACATTAAAGCTCACGTCACTTCTTTCATGTTGGTGTTCTTCTCTTTTCCCTCACACCAACTTATCAACATCTTCTTGTTCACCTTCTTGAATCTCCTTGAATACGGAGCTTCAATCTCTATGACTCCATTCTCTTTAAGCTCTTTAACAACCCACAAGTTGTTCTTGAATCTTACTAGTGTGCCAAGTTTGAGTTGTTCATCCACCGCGTCATTATGAATCATCTTTCCTTCGCCATCCTTTTCTTCTCCTTCCTTAACCTGTGACAAGAAACAATTTTTACCTTTGATGACCGACTTAGCAACTTTAGGGCTAGTCACTGGTGCATCTTCATATGCAAATTTATGACTAGACGTCCTCACTTGATTTTGCTGCTCAACATTGAAGACATTAAATATCACCTCCTCTTCTTGGTCTTTAAGTGTTATCGTCCCATCATCCACATTGATGATTACCTTGGCCGTTTTGATGAATGGCCTTCCAAGAATAATAGGGATCTTCACATCTTCCTCCATCTCCATCACTATAAAATCAACCAGGAATCGAAGTTTGTCTATGCGAACCACAACATCTTCCGCCACACCATAGGGCTTCTTAGTAGATTCATCCGCCAATTGCAAAGTAACCTTTGTAGGCTTCACTTTAAGACCACCAATCCTCTCAAGCACAGATAAGGGCATCAAATTAATGCTTGACCCTAAATCAATTAGGGCTTTCCCTATATTAACTTTCCCAATTATGCAAGGAATAGTAAAGCTTCTGGGATCTTTAACTTTTGGAGGAAGTGCCTTATGCAAAATAACACTGCAATTGCCCTGTACATTAATGTTTCCTCATCCATATATCTCTTCTTTTTGAGGAATCTCTTCAGAAATTGTGCATACACAAGAACCTATTGCAATGCGTCAGTCAAAGGAATTTTAATCTCCAATTTCTTGAAGATTTCTTTAAAAACCCTGATTGCTTCTCTTTTTCTTTTCTGCTACACTCCTTAGGGTAAGGAAGAATCTTTTCAAATTTTTTCTCAATTTTTTTCTCTCCCCTCTTCTTCTCTTTCTCTTTTCTCTCAACCTCACTTATTCTTTCTTCTTTTTCCCCTAGGCGCCCTATTAAGGGCCCTGAGCGCTAGTTCTCAAGTGTCGCTCCACGCTTGGGCGCCCCATTGAGGGTGTTGAGCGCCAGCCTTCAAGTGCCATGTTCACCAAGACTCTGTGCATGAAGTGATTAAAGATATCAAAGAGAATAGATGTATTATTCAAGGAGGGTAAAGATGGTGAATAGGAAGATGCTGCAAATAAGTTGGTGTGATGAAAGCAAAAGGAACACCAACATCATAGATTCGAATTGTGCTTAATGGTGTCAGGCTCGTGACATTAAATAAGCGCTTATTGGGAGCACTCCAATTTCTGACGTTTTCTTTTGGATTTCATTTTGCTTTGCAGTAATGACAACAGCTACTAATGGATGCTATACAACATTTACTGAGGTATGCTAGGAGGACTCATATGATAGCATCTACTGATGGATGCTGTTATGAAAAGGACGATGAATGATAACATCTACAGATGGATGCTATGTGATTAGGCATCTACTAATGGATGCCGATGAAGATGAGAATGATAGCATCTACTGAAGGATGCCCTGTGATTAGACACCTACTGATGGATGTTGATAAATATGAGAAAGATTAACATCTACTGATGGATGCTATGTGATTAGACATCTACTGATGGATGGAACTGAAAGCATCTACTGATGCTGATGGATGCTATGATGATGAAGATTCAAATGACAATATCTACTGATGTATGCTGTTATAGCAGAGGCTGACGATGAGTAATAACACCTACTGATGGATGCTATGAGATCAAGACTTGTTTTACTTTATGATTGTTTGAACTTTGGTTATTTTATTTTGTTTTTAATTTTAGTTGCTTATGTACTTGGTTGAATGAATAGTTGCTGTAATGGTTTAGTGATAAACTATTTTGTGATGATTAATATTCTTGTGTTTGCTCTATTGTTCTATGATGCATGTTGAGATAATGATTGTTTAACTCTTAAGCACAAATGGTGGTTGATCATAATTATTTGAAACAAATGCATGATGTCAATTGTGATTAATATGCTGGACATGATGTTTATCAAATTGTGGAACTTGAGTTAACCTCTGAGTGTTTGGATACCAGAGTTTGATTGATTGAATGCTATTGTTTTGGAAGCATGATTGATTTTTCCTAATTTTCTATGATTGAACACCTTGCTTGCTTGTTACACATGATCAAGGCCATGTTTTCTTCTCCCTTAGAGCTAATGCCAATAAGTGAACCCAACAAAGAACAATGTTTCTCTTTATCCTTTGAACCTTGAGCTTAAAGTTGAAAGTGGAAAAACCCTTTTTGAAATCCTTACCTTGAGTTAAGTAGAGTATGTTTTTGTGGTAATGGAGAATGGTTAAAGTTTGGGGTGGTGAGAAACCGAAAAGAACTTTGTGAAATTCATTAAAGAGCAATGGGCAAAAGAAAGAGAAAAAGAAAAAGAAAACAAAAGAGAAGAAAAGAAAGAAAAGAAAAGGTTAAGCTCAATGCAAGTAAAGTTTGGGAATGAGTTGAATATTGGTTTCTCACATAAAAGAAGAAAGAGAGTTGATTGCTAATGTGAATAAATGAATTGTGCAGTCTCTTAACTCAAGGATTTTATTGTCTAGAAAAACCAATTTTCTTCTTAGCCCGACCTCAATACAAGCCTTGAAAAGTCCTTGTGCTGATAACTTGCTTGTGAGTGTGTTTGATATGTGGTTAAATGAAAGGCAAAGTTGATTCATGTGACATATGATGGTAGAGTGTAAGAGTGTCACCTCACTATACACCTTTGAGTTTGAGTGAAACACTTTTGAGTGCTTGAGTGAAACACTATCCTTGGTGAGGAATTGTTCCATGCATTATAGGATAACTTTTTTGCTTAGCTATTGATCTTTCATGAGTTTGCATCTGTTATATATTATGAATATGTGAGCACTGTAGTTGAGCTTGATTGACTAAAGCATCAATGCATCTTGACTGAGATTTTTCTATGATGAGCAGACATAAGTGATTTACTTGTCGTGGAGGAAAATGCTTTTTGGTGTGCTAGACCATTGTAGTATGATTGTTTTGTTTAAACCAAGTTACATTTTGCTTGAGGACAAGCAAAGTTCTAAGTTTGGGGTTGTGATAACGGTTGAAAATACAATTATCTATGATATAGTTTTGATACTAAATACACCCTTTTTGACTTAAAAACTTGCTTTAACTCATGGTTTTGCTTTAGTTTTATGAATAAGACAGTTCAGGTTATACTTGATGATTTTATCACTAAAGTCCCTTGATTTTGTAGGCTATTGGAGTGATTTGAAAGAAGAGTTAAAGTGCCGAATAGTTGGAATGCAGAAAAGTCAACCAGAATGCACAAAAGTCAACCAGAGTGCCAGTTTTCTTCCTGCACCACGCCCGAGCGCCCTTCTAGGGGCGTTGAGCGCTACTTTTGTCCCATATCTCGCCTGGGCGCCCTTTAAGGGGCGCTGAGCGCTAGTTTCATGGGCTTGGACCTATTTGATGTTATTTTTATGTTCTATTTAAGGACTTGGACATCCTAGGGATTATATCTTTTGATGGCTTGAAAAGCAGAAATCTGGAAATCTTTTTCAGATGAAACATTCATGTATATTCAAAAGAGGCCGTGATTTACTGATATGGCTTATTTTAAAGCTACAAAAGTAATTCCAGAAGATCTAAATTGGGAACAAAGAAAGAAATTTTTGCATGATGCCAAGTAGTTTATCTGGGATGATCCTTATTTGTTTAAAATTGGAGCAGATAATCTTTTGAGGCGCTATGTGACAAATGAAGAAGCTGAAGGAATTCTCTGGCATTATCATGACTCACCCTATGGAGAACATTTCAATGGAGAAAGTGATGACAAATTTATGAACACCGAAAAACGGCGCCAAAAACTTGTTTAACCCTCGTCAAGTGTGACCGAATCGTATCAAGTAATAAACTCGGTAAGACCAAGTATCATTCTCCCAAAGGACTCACAGCCTAGTTGGTTATATGATTTCTTGATTATTTAAGACTTGTGAACAAATTGTTGTAAGTTTCAAATGCAAAAGACAAAAAGTAAACATGTATGCATGTGATGATCAATGGGAAAGAAGAACACAAACACTGAACGAATTATATGGATGAGTATGTTGTTGGGGTAATCAATTTCATCTTATCCACTCTCATATATTTTAGGAATTCATCATTCTTTTCATCAATGTTAATTCCACTCTCTAAATCACCTTGCAAAGAAAGCCTATCCTTAATTACGAGTTCATACAATTCCTAGCATCCCTAATAATTAATTCTGAAGCACAGAAGCTTAAAGACAACCAACCTTCATATCCTTATGTCTAGGAAATATGCTATTGGGAGAATTTCCCCGAATCTAGTTTTCTCCGTATGTGTCCATATCGACAAAATCAATAATCATGACATCGAATGAGTTAAACAATGCATGTTTTGAGCAAAGAGGAAAAACCCTAACTATTAATGAAAGAAAGCATGTATCTCAAATAAGATGTTTAAACACAAATTCCATATACGAGAGCTTCAAAAGATTACATTGATTCCCCGACAACAAGAAGAGCTTAGTTCACCATATTCATGGTGAAACTAGATGAACAATAATGAAAGAGTGAAAGAGATAGAGAAACCCTAGAAAGAGAAGACGAGATCCGTCACCATCTTCAATTCTACCCCCAAGGGGTGAAAAGTGTGTTTAGCATCTTCTCCCAGCCAAAGATACAAACCCTAGGAAGTCCAAAAGCTTATATATTATTCGAAATATTACAGAAAAGTGGGTCTAAGCCCAAAATAGTGCCTCTCAGCGGTAAACTACCGCTCAGCGGTAAGTGCGTGTGTTGAATTCTTCCCCTCAGCGGCATTTTCACCCCTCAGCAGAGCCAACGGGTGTTCATTATTGCCGCTCAACGGTAAACTGGTGTTGAGCGGTACTTGCGGTTTCTCTTCTTTTGCACTTTTTGAGTTCTTTTCTGATTCCATCTCTATCCTTCTTCACTTCTTTCATCAAATTCACCTTAAAACCTGCATAAAACACTGAAATCAAGCATAAACCTGTTCAACTCTCTTGTTTCCAAAAATATGAACAAAAGCATGATTCCAAGCTAGTTTCTAAGTGTTTAAAGGTTGCTTTTAGTATAATTTTAAGCATGAAAATATCAGTTTTTCAACTGTTATCAGAAAGAACAGTAGCAAAAGTTCTTCAATCAAGTTTTTATTGGCCTACTTTATTTAAAGATGCTCATAATCATTCCAGGAATATATATAGGTGTCAAAGAATTGGAACTGTTTCAAGATGTCATGAGATGCCATTAAAGGGAATTCTAGAGGTTTAAATCTTTGATTGTTAGGGCATTGATTTTGTAGGACCATTTCCTCCATCTTTCAACACTGAATACATTTTGGTGGCAGTGGAATATGTGAGCAAATGGGTAGAAACACTTTGGAACTCCTAGAGGCAAATCTTTGCACGCTTTGGAACTCCTAGAGTACTTATTAATGATGGAGGATCTCAATTTTGCAATTATCAACTAGCCAAGGTACTCAAACATTATGGTGTGAGACATAAGGTAGTTGCACCTTATCATCAACAGACTAATGGGCAAGTTGAAGTGTCTAATAGAGAGATCAAGAGGATCTTGGAGAAAACAGTTGCTACGTCAAGAAAGGACTGGTCACAGAGACTTGATGATGCTCTCTGGGAATACAGGACTGTAATGAAGACATCTATGGGGTTATCATCTTATCAGCTAGTCTATGGGAAAGCATGTCATTTACCAGTGGAGATGGAGCATAAAGTTTTATGGGCACTTAAATTTTTGAATTTGGATCCTTCTGAAACTTAAAATAAGTGTTGAAGGCAGATGCTGGAGCTTGAAGAGATGCGGTTGCATGAGTATGATTCATCCAGAAGCTACAAAGAAAAGGTAAAATTCTATCATGACAGGAAGTTGATAAAGAAGATTTTTAATCCAGGGCAACAAGTGTTGTTGTTCAGCTCAAGATTGAAGCTATTTTCTGGAAAGTTGAAGTCAAAATGCTCTGGTCCATTCATAGTAAAGAGTGTGCGTCCACACGGAAGTAAAGTCTCAGTAGAGAGTAGAAGTAAAGCGATTGTCCACATGATCCAGCTGCTAGTGATCAACAAAGAAGCTGGGTGGTGAATGAGCAACGTCTCAAGCATTATCTCGAAGGAGAAGTAAAGCGATTGTCCACAGTGATGCAGTTAACTGATCCTTGAACTGTATTGGGACAAGCTAGTGACATTAAAAGAGCGATTGCTGGGAGGCAACCCAGTGATTTGAAAACAATTGTTTTTGGTTTAATGATGTAATTATGAACTTTTATTATAATTGTTTTAGTTATAAACTGTTTACAGGGATTACATCTACTGAAGGATGTTATATGGAGAAGTATCTACTGAAGGATACTAGGCTTGGTTGCATTTACTGATGGATGTTGAAGAATTTTGGGTCAGGCTCATGACGTTAAACAAGCATTGCCTGGGAAGCAACCAAGTGTTTTAAATTAGTTTGTTTCTATTTTTAAAATAAGGTTGATGTACTCAATTTTAAACTTGTCTGTTATGATGGTTTGCTTGTGACTATTGTGTGATAAGTAATGCTTGATGATGTTTTGATCTTGATTGATGTTGAGAATGTGCACATTATAAGTTTATACAGGTGGTTCACAAGCTTTGTGAACAAATTCATGATGTTGTGATTGTGATTATGATGCTAAGCAGGATGTTATATGTGAAATGTGAATGAGCTTATATGTGAGCTTTTGGGCTCCAAATTTGTTGTGATTGAATGTCATTACTTTGAAAGCATGAATGACTTTGCCCAGGTTTGCTATGATTGAATCACTTGTTTGTTGCATCATATGATCAAGGCCATTTGTTGGTAACCCTTTTGTTAGCCAAATGCATGATTTGAGCCCAACAAAAGATAACACAACGTGTTCTATCCTTTTAACCTTTACCCTTGAACAGGATTTGAAAACCCTTTTTGAAAAGGTTTGACTTGAGTTAAGCTGAAAATATTTTGTGGTACTGATAAATGTTCAAGTTTGGGGTTGTTGGGAAGTTTAGAAAGGGAAAATAAAAAGCATTGAGTTAAGACCTAAGCATGTGAAAAGAAAATGAAAAAGAAAAGAAAAGAAAAAGGAAAAGAAAAGCTCAATGCAAAGGAAAGTTGGGAATAAGTAAGAATGGTTGTGTTTACATGATTCTCTTAACTCAAGGGTTTTGTAAGCCATAAAAAAACCAATTTTTCTTGTTAGCCCAGCCACATTATAAGCCATAAAAAAGTCCTTGTGATGATGCTTACTGATAAATGTATTTGATTGTGGTTAAAATGAAAGGCAAAGTTGATTCATGTGATATTTTGATAGTATAGTTAATGAGTGAATACTTCTTATACACTTGTGTGTTTGAGTGAAACACTTTATTTGGTGAGGTTAGACTCCATGATCACATTAGAACATCTATGCTTAGTTGATTGATCATTCATGAAAATAGCATTTGTTGGATATTATGTGATTGAGTGAACACTAAAAGCATGTGCACATCTTGATTGAAGTCTTTGGTGATGAGCTAAATTGAGTATTTACTTATCTTGAAAGAAGAATTTTTGAATGTGGTGAACCATTGAATGGATTGGTGGAAGATTGAGTTGCATCTTGTTTGCTTGAGGACAAGCAAAGTTCTAAGTTTAGGGTTGTGATAAAAGTTGAAAAACTGTTATTTTTACACTTAAAATATATATCATAAGCAACCTTTAAGACTTAGAAACTACCTTGAAATCACGCTTTTGCTTATGTTTTTGGAAATAAGGGAGTTGGACAAGTTTTATGCTTGATTTCCTTGTTTTTGCAAGTTTTTAGATGAATTTGATGAAAGAAGTGAAATGGGACAGAGATGGAATCAGAAAAGGACACAAAAAGTGCAAAAGAAGAAAAGCCGCAAGTATTGCTCAGCGCTAATTACCGCCGAGCGACACTCTCAAGAACTTGTTGGCACCGTTGAGGGGAAAAATGCCGCTGAGGGGAAGAATTGATCACGTGTTATTGCTGCTGAGCAGTATTTACCGCTGAGCGCCACTTTTCTGGGCTTGGACCTACTTTTTTGTAATTTTTAGAATACTATATAAGTTTTTAGTTAACCTAGGTCAGTCATCTTTGGTTGGGAGAAAGCAGAAACACACTCTTCCACCCCTTGGAGGAGGATTTTGGATGCTAAGGCTCCTTTCTCACCTTTCTAGGGGGTTTTATCCTTCACTCATTCATTGTAATTCATCTAGGGTTTTGCCTTTCATTTAACTACAGTCAAACACATTCAAGAGTAAGTGTCATCACAAGGACTTTTCTATGGCTTATAACGTGGTTGGGCTACAAGAAAATTGGTTTTTCTAGATCACAAAATCCTTGAGTTAAGTGAATCATCTAAAAAAACTATTCTTCCCACTTCCCAACTTTCTTTTACATTGAGCCTTTCTCTTTTTCTTTCATTTGTTCCTTTTTCTTTTGATTTTCACATGCTTAGCTCATGGCACAATGCTTGTTATTTATATGGATGAGTATGTTGTTGGGGTAATCAATTTCATCTTATCCACTCTCATATATTGTAGGAATTCATCATTCTTTTCATCAATGTTAATGCCACTCTCTAAATCACCTTGCAAGAAAGCCTATCCTTAATTACGAGTTCATACAATGTTAATCCCACTCTGTCCCATGCATGACCTAGTGATTCCTCCATGCCTTGCCTGAATGATGAAATCTCTTGCTTTCCTTTATTTACCTTTGATTGTGGAAAGTATTTGTTTAGGAACTTTGTCACCCCTGCTTCCCACTTTGTAAAGCTTCCTTCTGGAAAAGAATTCAACCAAAGCATAGCGTTGCCTCCTAATGAGAATGGAAACAGGCTAAGTTTGATTGCTTCGTCCGGCACCCCATTTATTTTCACCGTGTTGCAGATCTCATTAAAAATTGTGAGGTGCTCATATGGGATTTTGTGTGACAACCCATTAAATTCATTACTTTTCACCAATTCGATTAATGCTAGTTTCATCTCCATGTTGGCTGCATTGACTCTTGGTCTTGCTATGCTATTGAAATGCTGAGGTCCAACTATATTAGTGTAATCTGCAAGAGTTCTTCTAGCATTATTATTCTCCATATTCTCAGTGCTATGGTCAGAACCTTGTGGTGATGGTTGTAACAGAGTTTCCGGAGAAGTAAAAAGTTCTCTAGATGTACGGATTCTTCTCCTCCATCTACTCTCGTCTAAACCTTCAAGAAGAGGTTTTTGCAGTTTTCTTGCTCCTAGTTCGGATTGCTTCCTGCATACACAAGCAAACAAATCCCTAGAAGAATTGGTTAGCACAAAAATATATAAAAGAAGATATAAGATCAGAGATAAGAAAAAAAAAACAGAAAAAAAAATAACAACAGAAAAATAAAATAAAATAATAACCGAAAAAATAAAAACAGAAAATAAAATAAAATAAAAACCGAAAAATAAAAACAGAAATTCAAGTCAAAGGTAATCAATAATCACACAAATAAACTAGTTAAACCACGAGTCCTCGGCAGCAGCGTCAAAAACTTGATGACAAATTTATGAACACCAAAAAACGACGCCAAAAACTTGTTTAACAATCGCTAAGTGTGACCGAATCGTATCAAGTAATAAAACTCGGTAAGACCAAGTATCGTTTTCCCAAAGGACTCACGGCCTAGTTAGTTATATGATTTGTTGATTATTTAAGACTTGAGAACAAATTGTTTGGAGGTTTTAAATGCAAGAGACAATAATTAAACATGTGTGCATGAATTTGATCAATGGAAAAGAGGAATACAAACACTTTAATGAATTAGATGGATGAGTATGTTGTTGGGGTCATCAATTTCATCTTTTCCACTCTCATATACTCTTAGGAATTCATCATTCTTTTCATCAATGTTAATGTCACTCTCTAAATCACCTTGCAAGAAGGCCTATCCTTAATTACTAGTTCATACAATTCCTAGCATTCCTAATAATTAATTCTGAAGCGCAGAAGCTTAACGGCAACCAACCCTCATATTCCTATGTCTAGGCAATATGCTATTAGGAGAAATTCCCCGGATCTAGATTTCCCCGTATGTTCCCATATCGACAAAATCAATAATCATGGCATTGAATGAGTTAAACAATGCAAGCTTTAAGCAAAGAGGAAAAACCCTAACTAATGATGAAAGAAAGCATGTATCTTAAAATAAGATGTTAAATCATAAATTCCATATATGAGAGTTTCACAAGACTACATTGATTCCCCAACAACAATACAAGGTTTAGTTCACCATATTCATGGTGAATCTAGATGAACAATAATGGAAGAATGAAAGATAGAACCCTAGAAAGAGGAGGAGGTAGCCTGAGCATCAGAGATCTTCCTTCAAGGGGTGGAAAAGTGAGTGTTTGCTTCGTCTCAGCCAAAGATACAAACCTTAGGACGTCCTAAAGCTTATATACTATTCTAAAATATACAAAAAATTATGCCCAAGCCCAAAATAGTGCCGCTCAGCGGTAAACTACCGCTCAGTGATAACAGTTGAAAAACTGTTATTTTCATACTAAAAAGTGATACTAAAAGCAACCTTTAGACTTAAAAACTAGCTTGAAATCATGCTTTTATATATATTTTCATAAATAAGAGAGCTGGACAGGTTTATGCTTGATTTAAGTGTTTTTGTGCAGGTTTTAAGGTGAATTTGGTGAAAGAAGTGAAGAAGGAGAGAGATGACATTAGAAAAGACAAGAAAGAGTGCAAAAGGAGAAGCCGAAAGCACTGCTCAGCGGCATTTTACTGCTGAGCGGCACTCAGGAGGTTGAGGGAGTCACGCTGAGGGGCAAACTGGCCGCTGAGGGGAAGAAAAGTGAAGCGTAGTTACCACTGAGCGGCACTTTTTGGGCTTGGGCTTTTGTAATCTTTTGTAACTCTAGAATAGTATATAAGGGCTTGCACGTCCTAGAATTAGTATCTTTGGCAGAAACGAGGCAAACACTCTCTCTTTCACCCCTTTGAAGGAGGATCTTGGATGCTCAGGCTACCTCTTCACCTTTATTGGGTTTATTCTTTCATTCTTTCATTGATATTCATTTAGGTTCACCATGAATATGGTGAACTAAACCTTGTATGTTTGTTGGGGAATCAATGTAATCTCTTGAAGCTCTCATATATGGAATCTTTGCTTACATCTTTTAATTAAGACTTATGCTTTCTTTCATCATTAGTTAGGGTTTTTCCTCTTTGCTCAATGCTTGCATAGTTTAACTCATTCCATGCATGATTATTGGTTTTGTCGATACGGGCACGTACGGGGAAGTCTAGATCCGGGGAATTTCTCCCAATATTATACTGACAATATTATATTGGTTGTTGTTAAGCTCCTGCACTCATGAACTAATCATTAGGAATGCTAGGAATTGTATGAACTCGTGATTAGGGAGAAGCCATCTAGAATGGTACTTTAGAGAGTGGCATTAACAATGATGATTTGAATGTTGAATTCCTAAAATGTATGAGAGTGGATGAGATGAAATTGACCCCCAACAACATATTCATTCATATATTTCATTGAAAGTGTTTATCTTTTGTCTTTGCCATTGATCAAACTTCATGCATACATGTTTATTTTCTGTCTTGCATATTAAAATTTAAATATTTCGTTTGTAAGTCCTAGCTAATCAACAAATCACATAACTAAACTAGGTCGTGAGTCCTTTGGGAAGAACGATACTTGGTCTTACCAAGTTTATTACTTGAACGATTCGGTCATACTTGCCGATTGTGAAACAAGTTTGTGACATCATATTTTGGTGCTCATAAATTTGTCCATCACTCAGCGGTAAGTGCGTGAGTTGATTCTTCCCCCTCAGCGACATTTTCACCCTTCAGCGGATCCAACGTGAGTTCTTGAGTGCCGCTCAGCGGTAAACTGCCACTCAGCGGTAGTTGCGACCTCTCCTTTTGCACTTTTTTATGTCTTTTCTGATTCCATCTCTATCCTTCTTCACTTCTTTCACCAAATTCACCTTAAAACCTGCATAAAAACACTGAAATCAAGCATAAACCTGTCCAACTCTCTTATTTCTAAAAATATGACCAACAACATGATTTCAAGCTAGTTTCTAAGTGTTAAAGGTTGTTTTTAGTATCAATTTTAAGCATGAAAATAACAGTTTTTCAACTGTTGTCAACATCCATCACTTTTTCATCTTTCAATTCAATTGATCAAAACTTGCATTCATGTTTATTTTTCGCAATTCAACCCCAATGATTTTGTTTATAAGTCTCATTTAATCAAGAAATCACATAACTGTCTAGGCCGTGACTCCTTTGGAAAACGATACTTGGTCTTACCATTTATTATTACTTGATACGATTCGGTACACTTGCTGAAGTGTTAACATACACCCAGTATTGCATGCTGGATGAGGCGGGTCATCCTATGCCACCACCACAAAATCCTTGAGTGCATAGGAGAGCACCACCACCAGAGTAGGGGCAGTGATGGAATCGTACTTGACGTAGTCCTCCTTTTGTATTTTTACTTTTTATAGTTTAGCTCTTAAGGAGCATGGGTTACTATAAATACCCAGCTCCTCTATTGTATTAGCACTTTTGATATTAATGAGAATTGAATTTTCTGAAATCAGAAATTATTCTCTCTTGAAAGTCAGGCTAGAGAGTCCAAAGACTCCCTCTAGCCACCTTCCAAGCACACTCTTTCCCTTCCATATTCCATTCTCACGGTGCTTCTCTCTCATCATCCACGCATAATCACTTCTTCTCCAATCTGCTTCCGGCACGCGTCAAAGTTCCTTCAGCCACGCGTTTTCTGTCAGCATCCTTTTCCATTTTTTTTCATTCGCGCATCTTCTAGGGTTTCTTCCTCTGAAACGCATCTTCATTACCGTAAGCCTCTACTCCATTTCTCTCTTCACAGATTCACCTCTTCATCATCTATAAACCTTATTCTCTTCACAGATTCACATCCTTTTCACCATTTCTTCATTTTCACCGTTTGATCTAGCTTCTAGATCGATTAAAAATCTCTCCTCACCCTGTTTATCATGTTCCACCGATTAAACACCTTTGTCACCGTTTAAAATTCATTTTCCACCGTTTAAACCTAGATCTAGAGTTTCATTGTGTGCACTCTCAGTTTCCTTAGTTTTCCTGAGAGTCATTCTTCGATTTCAAGTTCCTCCACATTCCGCTGCATCCTTCTTCATCGGAGAAGCTTTGAGGAGGTCAGATTCGTGCTCGTGCAACTTCAATCGACTTCTCCTCGGGCGTTCGTCCATCAGGCAGCCTCATAATGCTGAGCCTTTTTAGATGAGGGACATGTATATGTCCTTGATGGAGGATAGGATGCAGGCATTGCATAGAGGGCAAGTGGCCACTGCAGAGATGATTATAGGGTTGTATGATACACCTCCTAGACGGCAGTGGACGATGGTGGAGTTTAACACTTGTGTGAGGTGGCCAAAGGATATGGCATAGGCTACTGGAGCTGTAGCAGCTGACGCTTGAGCCATGGAGGAGGATAATGAAGATGATGATGATGAAGATTATGAAGAAGAGGAAGAGGAAGATGGTGAAGAAGAGGAAGAGGAAGATGATGAAGAAGAGGAGGAAGATGATGAAGAAGAGGAGGAAGACTCAGATGACAGTCAAGGATGAGGATAACATTTATTGATGAATGCTTTGACAATAGAGCAAGAATTTTTTTTTATCTTTGTTCTGTTGAACTATATTTGCTTCTATTTTTAGAATATGTTATGATTTACTTTGCTAAAAGTTATATCTGATGCAATGGTTTGATGATGTTGTGTTCTGATGAGTATTGCTTGATGATGCTCTTATAAATTATTGATAATGAGATGGTGCATAAGATGCTCATATGCAGGTGGTTGCTCATAAGATATGTGAACAAATGCATAATGTTATGATTGTTATTATGATGCTGAGCAGGATATTTATCTGAATTATCTGGAACTTTGAATTAGCTTGAATGTGAGGTTTTGAGCTCTAGAGTTTGTGTTGTGAATGATTGTTATTCCATTGAAAGCATGGATGATTTTGCCCAGGTTTCTATAATTGAATCACTTGTTTGCATGTATCATATGATCAAGGCCATCTGTTGTTATCCCTTTTTAGCCAAATCATGATGTTAGTCCACCAAAAAGAGCACAATGTGTTCTATCCTTTGCACCTTGAGCCTTAAATCATGAAATAAAACCCTTTGTTGAAAATCTTTACCTTGAGTTAAGTTGAGAATATTTTGTGTGGTATTAATAAAGGTTCAAGTTTGGGGTTGTTGGGAAAAAGAAAATGAAAAGAATAAGCATTGAGCAAATGAAAGCAAAGGAAAAAGAAAAGAGAAGAAAGAAATAAAAGCTCAATGCAAGGGAAAGTTGGGAATAAGTGAAAATGAGTTATTGGAAAAAGAGATTGTGTTTGAATGAGAAAAATTTATGAATGACTCTCTTAACTCAAGGATTTTGTGATCCAAAAAAACCAATGTTCTTCTTAGCCCAACCACATTACAAGCCATGGAAAGTCCTTTTGATGATACTTATTTGTGAGTGTGTTTGATTGTGGTTAAATGAAAGGCAATTATGTTTTATGCGACATTGGGATAGTAGAGTGAAGGAGTTACCTCTATGTACACCTGTGTGATTGAGTGAAATACTTTGACTGGTGAGGAGTAGTTCCATGAATATATGATTACATTCTTGCTCAGATAACTAATCATTCATAAGAATAGAATTTGTTGGATATTATGTGATTTTGTGAGCACCATGATGAGTTATTTGAATCAAGGCATGTGTACATCTTGACTGAATTCTTTGTGATGAGCTGATTTCAGTAATTACTTGTCTTGAAAGAAAGAGTTTTGGAATGTGTGAACCATTGTATTGAATGTTTGAAAGTTGAGTTACATCTTGTTTGCTTGAGCACAAGCAAAGTTTTAAGTTTGGGGTTGTGATAACGGCTGAAAATACCGTTATTTGATACTTAATTTTGATACCTAAAACACCCTTTATGACTTAGAAACTAGCTTGAAATCATGTTTTTGCTTTAGTTATGAGAATAAGAGAGTTGAAGGTGGAATTATTGGTTTTACGCTTGGTTTTCGTTGTTTTAACAGGAATTACAATGATTTGGAAGAAGAGTTGAAGTATAAGGAGCTGGAACTCAAGAAGATTTGGAAAATTATCAAAGAGAAGGACCGCAGGTGGCGCCTGAGCGCCCTTTTGGAGGCCCTCAGCGCTGAAGTCTCGCCTTGGTTCCTGAGTGCCCTTTTTGTGCCGCTGAGCGCCAGTTAGTATCGCAACTTACGCCTGGGCGCCCTTTTAGGCGTGCTGAGTGCAGATGCTTTCGTAGTCACACTTGGGTGTCCTAAGTTGGGGCACTGAGCGCTAGTCTCATGGGCTTGGACTTTTTCTATACGGGGAAATCTAGATCTGGGGAATCTCTCTCAAAAGCAGTATTGCTTAGACATAGGGATATGAGGTTTGGTTGCCTTTAAGCTTCTGTGCGTTTATAATTCAGAACTAATTGCTAGGGAGACAAGACATTGTAAACTAGTAATTAAGGATAGACTTTCTTCACCGAGACATCGAGTCTAAAGTAAATTAGAAAGTGGAATAAACATTAATGAAGAAGACGAATTCATAAATACATGAGAGTGGATAGGATACATCGAACCCATAACAACATAATCATTTCATATTTTACAAACCAATCACCTGAGCATTCTTATTGTAAATTGATCAACACTTACATTCATGTTTATTTTCTGTAATTTAAAACAAAAGATTTATTTCTCAAGTCATATTTAATCAAGAAATCACATAATTGTTTAGGCTGTGAGTCTCTTGGGAAACGATACTTGGTCTTACCATATTTATTACTTGATACGATTCAGTAGATTTGTCGAGGTCTTAACAATGCTAGGTGATTGAGTATCTATTGAAGGATACTATGCTACCAGACACTTACTAATGGGTGTTTGAAGAGCTTATTGGGTCAGGCTCATGACGTTAAACAAGCGCTTATTGGGAGGCAACCCAACTTTCTAACTTTATTCGTTTTGTTTTTTAATTATATATTTGCTTCTGTTGTGTAATGTACTTGGCTTGAAACTTTATCTGTGTGCAATGGTTGATGATGCTATGATGATTTTGTTGAGTGTTGTTTCATGATGCTGATTATATTGATTGATGTTGAGATGATGAATGATGCTGATATACAGGTGGTTGCTCATGATATTGTGAAACAGATGCATGATTTGTGATTGTGTTATTGAGCATGATGTTTATCTAAGTGTTGGAACTTAAATTAGCCTGTGTGAGTTTTGAACTCCAGAGTTTTTGTGAATGATTTCTATTACTCTGAAAGCATGAATGACTTTGCGAAGGTTTATATGATTGAATCACTTGCTTGCATCTGTCATATGATCAAGGCCATCTGTTGTTATCCCTTTTAGCCAATGCATGATTTTAGCCCAACAAAAGAGAGCACAATGAGTCTATCCTTTGAACCTTTAGCCTTAAACAAGATTTGAAAACCCTTTTTGAAAATCTTTACCTTGAGTTAAGTAGAGAATATTTGTGGTATTGATAAAGGTTCAAGTTTGGGGTTGTTGGGAAATTTGAAAAGGGAAAATAAATAAGCATTGAGCTATGTGTTGAGCAAATGAAAAGCAAAATAAAAATAAAAGAAAAGAAAGAAAAAAAGAAAAGCTCAACGCAAGGGAAAGTTGGGAAGAAGTAAGAATGGTTTCGAGAGATTGTGTTTTGAATAATGAATTAATGAATGACTCTCTTAACTTAAGGATTTTTTGATCCGGAAAAACCAATTTTCTTCTTAACCCAGCCACATTACAAGCCATAGAAAAGCCCTTGTGATGATACTTGCTTGTGAGTCTTTTTCATTGTGGTGAAATGAAAGACAAAGTTGATTTATGTGACATTGTGATAGTAGAGTGAATGAGTTACCTCTATATACACTTGTGTGTTTGAGAGAAACACTTTTTCTTGGTGAGGAATAGTTCCATATATGCATGATTACATCTTTTCTTGGTTGATCATTCATGAGTATAACATTTCTTGAATATTCTGTGATTATATGAGCACCACAGTGAGCTTAATTGAATCAAGGCATGTATTCATCTTGACTGATATTCTTTGTGATAAGATGATTTGAGCAATTACTTGCCTTGAAAGAAAAGGTTTTGAAATGTGTTGAAACCATTGTATGGATTGCTCGAAATCTAAGTTACATTTTGTTTGCTTGAGGACAAGCAAAGTTCTAAGTTTGAGGTTGTGACAATAATTGAATTTACCGTTATTTGATACTTAATTTTGATACTAAAACCACCCTTTTCGACTTAGAAACTAGCTTGGAATCATTGTTTTGATGAATAAAGAGAGTTGAAGGTGAATTTGATGGCTTTGTGCAACATTTCAGTGTTTTCAACAGGAATTGAGATAATTTGGAAGAAGATTTGAAAGAAGTAAGGAGTTGGAACTCAAGAAAAGATGGAAAAACATTAAAGAAGGGAGATTGCAACAGCGCTGAGAGCCACTTTAGGGGCCCTCAGCGCAAAAGTAAGATGTCTCACGCTTGGCTGCCCTTTTCTAGAGCCCTCAGCACAAGATGTTCCTGGCTCGCGCCCGGGCTCCCTTGTCAAGGGCGTTGTGCGCCATAAGTGGGCTTGCACCATTTTCTGTTATTTTTATGTTCTATTTAAGGACTTGCACGACCTAGGGTTTGTATCTTTGGACGGAATAGGCTCAGAAACACATTTTTCACTCCCTTGAAGGCAGATTTGGATGCGGAACCTTCTATCTTCAATTTCTAGGGTTCTATCTTTCATTCTTTTTCCATTGTTCATCTAGTTTCACCATGTCAATGGTGAACTAAACTCTATTTGTTGTTGGGGATGATGTAACCTTTGTAAACTCTCATGTATTGAATTGATTCTTGATATTATATGCTTCTTTCATTAATTGTTAGGATAATTCTTCTTTGCGTACTGCTTGCTTTGTTTAACTCATTCTTTAGCATGATATATGATTTGCATGAGTATCGGAAGGTAGATTACAATTCATGATTTGAAGAATTATTCCCAAAAGCAGTATTGCTTAGGAATGGGGGTATGAATTCTGGTTGTCTTAAACTTCTGTTTTACAGAATTAATTGTTACGAATGCTAAGAATTGTATGAACTAATAGTTAAGGACAAACTTTCTTCACCGAGGAATCGGGTTTTAAGTATTTTAGAGAGTGACGTTGACTTTAATGAAGAAGTAGAATTTGCATATACATTAGAGTAAACAAGGTGAAATCACATAACTGTTTTGTCCAATTGATCAAATTGCATGCATATTTACTTTTCGGTATTTGCATTCTAAACCTAAAATAATTTGTTTTCAAGTCCTATTTAATCAAGAAATCACATAACTGTTTAGGCCGTGAGTTCTTTGGGATACGATAATTGGTCTTACCATTTTATATTACTTGATACGATTCAGTACACTTGTCGGAGTCTTAATAAAAACTCCTAAGGAGGAAACATATATCACTCAATACAAGGCTAAACAAGCAAGAAAAGACTCATACAATCTAGCCAAGATAAGAAATAGAAGCTGGAAAAGGCAATCAAAAGGAAAGAAGAAGCCTACTTGTTGAAGACTTCCAAGAAAATTTGTGTTGCTTATGATGGAAGATGTTGGTTGAAGCCTCTGGACAGCAGCATTTAACCACTTTTAGCATTGGATTTAAGCCTTTTGATCATCCTGAAGAGTGTGTGAATGTTTTATAATGTCCAGGAGATGAAATCCAGCCACCAAAGCACACCAAACAACAAGCATACAAAGCAAACATATTAGAAGTATATAAATAGTAAGCACTGGATGGAAAAAAAGTAATTGCTCATAGTAGACGAATGAATTGAAACAAAGTAAGAGTTTTACATTTTATTAGACATCTGGACGAAACTTTTTAAAAAAATTGCACCTAATTCGGATAAGAAATGAACACGAACTATATCAAACAAAATGGAAGTAGAAACAACGTTTTTGCTGGACGCGTAAAATGAGTACTGAACGAAAACAAGAATTAAAAAAGTTTTTCTTTCTACTCTAACATGCAATTCCTAAGATGACCAAACCAATGGCTCTAGATACCACATGATGTGGAATAACATGCTTAGAGAGAAATGTTCTAATGACAATTAAGAAATAGAAATTGAAAAGATTTAATATAGAAGAGATAAGGAAGAAAGAACTTATGAACTTGAGGACACGCCACTTGAAATGATCCAATATTAGTTCCAAGGTTGGATCGCAACTTGCTTCTCACAAGATAAGACCCAAAAGATGACTTAGAGACTGATGAACGGGTCGCACCGCTCACAAAAGTTGTTGCAATTAAGAATAATGCAGTACAGTTACTAGGAAGTGACTCCTAGGTCGTCTCTCGAGGACCAATTTATGGTTCAGTTTCAGATCAAACACGTAGTGGGGGGGGTTTTAATGGTGTTTTTGTGAATGCAATAAAATAAAATTGGAAATTGGAAATTAAATAAAACAGCGGAAAAATTAAAATAAATTAAAACTGGGATTTAAACATTGAATTAAAAACACTAAAATAAATTTAAAAGACAATAAAAACTAAACAGTGAAAAACGGTAAAAACGGAACAGTAAATATTTAGAAAAGGTAGAATTTAACGGTATAGGAAAACAATAAACGATAAAATAAAAGAAACGGTAAAATTAAAATCTCTTCACTGAAAATCAAATCCATCAAGCTTAAACAAAATCATGTGGAAATATCAAAGAAATGATCAAACTTGCAAACACTACGACGCTTTACATTGCTTCAGAATTAAAATTCTACACTATTACACTGTTTGGAATGGAAAAGAAAATCAGAGAGAGCTCTGGAAGAGAAGACAGGAGACCCCTTCCAGGCCTTAAGGCCGTGTGCTTTTTTTCTACTGGAATTCCTACCCCTTTTTATATTGGAGGTGCTCTTCTTTTATTCATTCTTCATGCTGCCTTCCTCTCCTGTTAGCTTGCTCCCGTGACAAATAGAATAAGGTGGGAGGCCCTCCATTTGTTTGTGCCGTGTGCTTTTACCAAAGGTTGGGTCCCTAATCCTTGTCTTCTTCTTCACGTGAATGCTCCAGTGCTGAACGTGAATCCCACATTGCTGTTGTGCTTCTGCTGGAACGTCCATCTCCATTCTTCTAATCCGTGACCAAGAGCTTTACTCCTAATCTCCCAATTGGCTGGATGTGAACCTTGCTGGACCGTGAATCCTTCATGCTTTTCTTTCTTTCTTCCGTTCTATTCTCCTCTCGGTCCAGCTCCTTCGTGTGCTCACCTTCCTCAATTATGTGCTTCTCTTCCTCTAAACGTAACAAGCTTTGCTCAATCCATTCTTCATGCAGCACCTATCCTCTCCTGGACGTGACTTTGTGCTTTCTTTTTCTCAACTCCTTCTTTGCTTGTGGCTGCTGGAAACATTGCCAAACCAAGCTGTGAAAACTCCATTGCTCCAGCTGGAATGCAACTTTTCCTTCAATCTCCTCACAGCTTCATTTCCGACTAATTCACGTGACTCCAAGCTGCTGGAATGAGCTCTCCAAGCTTCAATCTTCTCTTCCGTTTCCAACACTGGACCAGGGCCGTGACAGTCTTCTCCATTCCAGCACACCCACCGTCCGTAGCCTTCCTCTCTTTGCTCAAGCTGGAAGTGCTTCTCTGCTACCATGGTGGACGTCGACTGTTGTGGGCCGTGGAGCTGTTCTCCATCCAGCCGTGACTCTACTTGTTGCTTTTCAAAAATGAGGTCAGCAGCTGCACCGTGTCTTCTTGGAGCTGGACCGTTTGCTGGACAATGAAGACTGCTGGAACACTCTCCCTTGCTGCCAAGCTAGACATCAACGTGCTTCTGCCAAAGAATTGGACAAAACCCGTGAGCTTCTTTCCAGTTGCTTCTTCTTTCCATCCAGTTGGACGCGCTGGATGTTGATGCTGCCATGGAGCGTGACAATCCTTCCATTCTTCTCTTTTTCTTGGACCGTGGAAGTGCAGCTCTTCACGTGTGCACCTTGTTCTTCCTTTATCTTGATTTTCTTAAAGCAAACAAACAAAAAGAAGCTTCTCTTTCTTCACATGAGTTGAAGCCAAGCTAAACACAAAATCATGAGTGAATTTGCTGCAATAAATTGTCCATGGGGCTATGTGGTGCTTTTCATTAAAAATCAAAAGCAAAAGCATTTGGAATGGGAGAGCACCGAGAAACTAATCTGCACTTCTTCAAAACTAAACCATTTCTTTTGTTATGTGGGGCCGTATGTTTTTCCATTCACCCATTAATTACCACTTTTCCAAATTGTTCACGTGACCTTTGTGCTAAAAAAAAATGTAATTTGAATTAATGTGTTTTCTAAGGTAAGGCTAGGTGAAATCAGCAATTTCTTTCCCCAAGCCAAATTTCCCAATCCTAGGTGGCGGCTCCACTTCCAAAAGACAAAAGAGATTCCCCCATTATTTGTATTTGCAACCGTGAAGTGTCCACATTCTTTCCATATTTTCTTCATCCAAAACTAACAAGCCCCTTCAGCGATTGATTTTTCAGCCGTGCCATGTACCAAGCCAATCCAAATAAAATATTTCATCCCAAGTTTCCACGGATCACCACACAAAATAAATCTTCCAAATAAATAACACTATGTGTAAATGAATATTCTTCCAAATGTCTCAAATTGTATTTCCAATAGTTTTCCTGCAATTACTAATGCAAATAATTAGCTCAGATAATTCAAATTAATCAAAATAAGAATTTCTAATCAAATTAAGCACAATTAGCAAAAACGGAAAAATACTGGACAATTAAGCACAATTCCCTGATTAAATTCGGTACAATAAGCTAAGTGAAATTGAGAAAATATTAACTCATCAGAGACATAAGTCTATCTTAAAGAAGATAAGCAAATGAATGCAAATCATTCTTATATTCATTCAATCAAAGGTGTGTACAAAAAGGAGACCCCTAAACTTCTTATATAACCTTTAGGATGAACTAAGTGGAGAGTTTTAAGGGATGTGGGACTTGAATGCTTCACAACCTGACCAGTAGCATCCCGAGTGTAAATTAGTCCCACATCTCTTAAATCTTCCATTCCTAAAGGGTTTATAAGCTTCCTAGCAAGTCTAGAATTCAAAAGCTACAATCTATGCATGTTTACTTGCACTATAAGCAATAAAAGGAGAAAGCCTATTTATTCTTCTTTTCTAAGTCCAAGCTATGTGAAGTCCTGTAACATCCCAATTTAGTAATATAACTACTAAAATGAACCTTACATTAATAATGATAGAACAGAACTACAGATTTCTAGAAGAATAAAATTCTTCCCCTAAAGAATAAGAGTAGAACCTACTCTACAAGCACCTCTCCCAACTTCCCACTGAAACAAATGAAATATTGTATCCCTAAGCTCACACCATTAGGTGATTATAAATAGAGAAACAACGCACAAAGACAGACACATAAAAGCAAGGGTAAGCTAGTTTAAACAAAGATTAATCATATACTCATTTACTAAGTTTCATACAAGCATACATATTCATTCACACCACATAACTCTTCATACATAACACCACACGGACTTAGAATGATTGCTGAGCTATGGCGGGTCATGCACTCGTGGTGGCTTCTACTGCTTTGCAAAGCCATTGCTAATGTGTTTCACCCTACCACACTCATGAGGTTAGTCCGTTATCACTCACCTTGGGCCATACTGAACGCACCCAAGACTAGGACCTCCTGCTACTCCTCACCACATGGATCAATCCTCTCTAGTTGAGAATAAAAGACCATTGGAGTTTCAGGATAACCCCCAAGACTAAGTGATGGAAGCAGCCTCAATCTTCAAGACTGGAGCGGCTCCTTGGACAGAATGACGTAGCGGAATGAAGAATGGTTTGAAGGTGTTCGGCGCATGCAAGGTGTTTGTCAAAATGTGTGACAATGTTTTGATGTGTGTGTGAGGTAGAGTTCTAACTCACATGGCCTTCCAACGGGGAAGGGAGCTAGAGGAAGACAAGCTAAAATAGCTTTAAGCAATGAACTTGAGAGAATGGTTGGATTTTAGCAACATTTCATTATCAAACTCAAGTTTTTTGTAGCAATGAACTTGAGAGAATGTTGAAATCATGCTCCAAAAAGAAGAAGCTCCATGGCTTAGTTGTCTTCTTTGTACACCCTTGATTGGTCAGCTTTTTATGATGTGTATGCATACTTTCCTACCTTTATTTGTGACTGATGGCAAATTTATGAACACCGAAAAACGGTGCCACAAACTTGTTTAACAATCGGCAAGTGTGACCGAATCGTTTCAAGTAATAAACTCGGTAAGACCAAGTATCGTTCTCCCAAAGGACTCACGGCCTAGTTTAGTTATGTGATTTATTGATTATTTAAGACTTAAGAACAAATTGAATGTAGATTTAAATGCAAAAGATAGAAAATAAACATGTATGCATGAATGTGATTAATGGCGAAAACAAAATACAAACACTTCAATGAAATATATGGATGAGTATGTTGTTGGGGTTATCAATTTCATCTTATCCACTCTCATATACTTTAGGAATTCAACATTCTATTCATCATTGTTAATGCCACTCTCTAAATCACCTTGCAAGAAGGTCTATCCTTACTTACGAGTTCATACAATTCCTAGCATTCCTAGTAATTAGTTCTTAAGTACAGGAGCTTAACGGCAACCAATATACTATTGGGAGAAATTCCCCAGATATAGATTTCCCCGTACGTTTCCGTATCGACAAAATCAATAATCATGCATTAAATGAGTTAAACAAAGCAAGCATTAAGCAAAGAGGAAAAACCCTAACTAATGATGAAAGAAACAATAGGTCTTAAATATAAGATATAAAAACAAATTCCATAGATGAGAGTTTCACAAGACTACATTGATTCCCCAACAACAATACAAGGTTTAGTTCACCATATTCATGGTGAAACTAGATGAATAATAATGGAAGAATGAAAGATAAAACCCTAAAAAGGTGAAGAGGTAGCCTGCGCATCCAAGATCCTCCTTCAAAGGGGTGGAAGAGAGAGTGTTTGCTTCGTTTCTACCAAAGATACAAACCCTAGGACGTCCTAAAGCTTATATACTACTTTAAAAATACAGAAAAATTTAGGCCCAAGCCCATAAGTGTGCCGCTCAGCAGTAAAATGCCGCTCAGCGGTAAGTGCTTGAGTTGGTTTCTTCCCCTCAGTGGCCATTTTGCCCCTCAGCGAATCCACCGTGAACTCTTGAGTGTTGCTCAGCGGTAAACTGCCGCTGAGCGGTGGTTGCGGCTTCTTCTTTTGCACTTTTTGATGTCTTTTCTGATTCCATCTCTCACCTCCTTCACTTATTTCACCAAATTCACCTTAAAACCTACACAAAAACACTGAAATCAAGCATAAACCTGTCCAACTCTTTTATTTCTGAAAATATGAACAAAAACATGATTTCAAGCTAGTTTCTAAGTGTTAAAGGTTGCTTTTAGTATCAATTTTAAGCAGGAAAATAACAGTTTTTCAACTGTTATCACAATCACAAACTTAGAACTTTGCTTGTCCTCAAGCAAACAAGATGTAACTCAATTCTTCTACCAATCCATATAATGGTTCACTCATTCAAAAATCTTCTTTTCAAGATAAGTAAAAACTTCAATCAAGCTTATGACCAATGTTTCAATCAAGATGTGCACATGCTTTAGTGTTCACAAAGTCAGTTAATTAAGCATGGATGTTCATGTGCTCATGGAATATTTCCTCACTAGGTAAAGTGTTTCACTCAAATACAAGTGTATAAGAGGTGATCACTCATTCACTCCACTATCAAAATGTCACATGAATCAACTTTGCCTTTCATTTAACCACAATCAAAAAAATTTACAAGCATGCATCATCACAAGGACTTTTCAATGGCTTATAACGTGGCTGGGCTAACAAGAAAATTGGTTTTTCTAGATCACAAAATCCTTGAGTTAAAAGAATCATATCAACACAATCATTCTTATTTTTCCCAACTTGCCTTTGCATTGAGCTTTGCCTTTTCCTTTCTTTTCTTTCTCTTTTTCTTTTCAGATTCTTAATTCTTAGCTCTTAGTTCAATGCTTTTCCTTTTTCTTTTTCATGCTTTCCCAATGATAACAGTTGAAAAACTGTTATTTTCACGCTTAAAATTGATACTAAAAGCAACCTTTATACTTAGAAACTAGCTTGAAATAATGCTTTTATTCATATTTTCAGAAATAAGAGAGCTGGACAGGTTTATGCTTGATTTCAGTGTTTTTGTGCAGGTTTTAAGGTGAATTTAGTGAAAGAAGTGAAGAAGGAGAGAGATGGAATCAGAAAAGACATCAAAAAGTGCAAAAGGAGAAGCCGCAACTCCCGCTCAGCGGCAGTTTACCGCTGAGTGATGCACAAATTTATGATCACCAAAATATGATGTCACAAACTTGTTGAACAATCGGCAAGTATGACCGAATCGTTTCAAGTAATAAACTCGGTAAGACCAAGTATCGTTCTCCCAAAGGACTCACGGCCTAGTTTAGTTGTGTGGATCGTTGATTAGCTAAGACTTAAGAACGAAATATTTGAAGTTTAATATGCAAAACAGAAAATAAACATGTATGCATGAGGTTGATCAATGGCAAAAGCAAAAGACAAGCACTTTCAATGAAATATATTGATGAATATGTTGTTGGGGGTCAATTTCATCTTATCCACTCTCATATATTTTAGGAATTCGACATTCAAGTCATCATTGTTAATGCCACTCTCTAAATTACCTTGTCAGGAAGGCCTATCCCCAATTACGAGTTCATACAATTCCTAGCATTCCTAGTAATTAGTTCTTTTAGCACAGGAGCTTAACGACAACCAATATAATATTGGGAGTAATTCCCCGGATCAAGACTTCCCCGTACGTTCCCGTATCGACAAAATCAATAATCATGCATTGAATGAGTTAAACAAAGCAAGCCTTGAGAAAAGACGAAAAACCCAAACTAATGATGAAAAAAAGCATAAGTCTTAGATTAAGATGCAAGCATAAATTCCATATATGAGAGCTTCAAAAGATTACATTGATTCCCCAACAAACATACAAGGTTTAGTTCACCATATTCATGGTGAACCTTGATGAACAATAATGAAAGAATGAAAGATAAAACCCTAGAAAGGTGAAGAGGTAACCTGAGCATCCAAGATCCTCCTTCAAAGGGGTGGAAGAGAGAGTGTTTGCTTCGTCTTTGCCAAAGATACAAACCCTAGGACGTCCTAAAGCTTATATACTATTCTAAAATTACAGAAAATTTAGGCCCAAGCCCATAAGTGTGCCGCTCAGCGGTAAAGTGCCGCTCAGCGGTAAGTCCATGAGTAGTTTTCTCCCCTCAGCGGCCATTTTGCCCCTCAGCGGTTCAAACGTGACTTCCTGAGTGCCGCTCAACGGTAAACTGCCGCTCAGCGGTAGTTGCGGCTTCTCCTTTTGCACTTTTTGATGTCTTTTCTGATTCCATCTCTCTCCTTCTTCACTTCTTTCACTAAATTCACCTTAAAACCTGCACAAAAACACTGAAATCAAGCATAAACCTGTCCAGCTCTCTTATTTATGAAAATATGAATAAAAGCATGATTTCAAGCTAGTTTCTAAGTATAAAGGTTGCTTTTAGTATCAATTTTAAGCATGAAAATAACAGTTTTTCAACTGTTATCACAACCCCAAACTTAGAACTTTGCTTGTCCTCAACAAACAAGATGTAACTCTCTCTTCTACCAATTCATATGATGGTTCACTCATTCAAAAATCCTCTTTTCAAGATAAGTAAAGACTTCAATCAAACTTATGACTAAGAGTTCAATCAAGATGTGCACATGCTTTGGTGTTCACAAAGTCACTTACTATCCAACAAATGCTACTTTTCATAAATGATCAATCAATTAAGCATGGATGTTCATGTGCTCATGGAATATTTCCTCACTAGGTAAAGTGTTTCACTCAACACACAAGTGTATAAGAGGTAATCACTCATTCACTCCACTATCACAATGTCACATGAATCAACTTTGCCTTTCATTTTACCACAATCAAAAACATTCAAGAGCATGCATCATCACAAGGACTTTTCAATGGCTTATAATGTGGCTGGGCTAACAAGAAAATTGGTTTTTCTGGATCACAAAATCCTTGAGTTAAGAGAATCATAACAACACAATTATTCTTATTCTTCCCAACTTGCCTTTGCATTTGCATTGAGCTTAGCTTCTTCTTCTTTTCTTTTCTTTTTCTTTTTCTTTGCATATTCTTACTTTTTTTTTTGCTCTTACCTTAATGCTTTTCCTTTTTCATGTTGTCCCAACAACCCCAAACTTGAACATTTAACAATACCACACAAGATCTTCTACTTAACTCAAGGTAAAGATTTTCAATCAAGGGTTTTCAGTGTATGTTCAAGGCTAAGGGCAGTTTACCGCCGAGCGCCACTCAGGAAGTCACGTTTGAACCGTTGAGGGGCAAAATGGCCGCTGAGGGGAGAAAACTACTCACGCACTTACCGCTGAGCGGAACTTTACCGCTGAGCGGCACACTTATGGGCTTGGGCCTAAATTTTCTGTAATTTTAGAATAGTAAATAAGCTTTAGGACGTCCTAGGGTTTGTATCTTTGGCAGAAACGAAGCAAACACTATCTCTTCCACCCCTTTGAAGGAGGATCTTGGATGCTCAGGCTACCTCTTCACCTTTCTAGGGTTTTATCTTTCATTCTTTCATTATTTTTTATCTAGGTTCATGATGGACAAATTTATGAGCACCAAAATATGATGTCACAAACTTGTTTTTCAATCGGCAAGTATGACCGAATCGTTCAAGTAATAAACTTGGTAGGACCAAGTATCGTTCTTCCCAAAGGACTCACGGCCTAGTTTAGTTATGTGATTTGTTGATTAGCTAAGACTTACAAACGAAATAATTGAGATTTTATATGCAAGACAGAAAATAAACATGTATGCATGAAGTTTTGATCAATGGCAAAAAGCAAAAGATAAACACTTTCAATGAAATTTATGTATGAATATGTTGTTGGGGGTTCAATTTCATCTTATCCACTCTCATATATTTTAGGAATTCAACATTCAAATCATCATTGTTAATGCCACTCTCTAAAGTACCTTTCTAGAAGGCTTCTCCCTAATCACGAGTTCATACAATTCCTAGCATTCCTAATGATCAATTCATAAGTGCAGGAGCTTAACGACAACCAACATAATATTG
Organism: Vigna nakashimae; assembly: GCA_034642375.1. NCBI lineage: Eukaryota > Viridiplantae > Streptophyta > Magnoliopsida > Fabales > Fabaceae > Vigna > Vigna nakashimae. Next base: position 23,507,290 of record CM067759.1, read on the forward strand.
GGAGAAATTCCCCGGATCTAGACTTCCCCGTACGTTCCCGTATCGACAAAACCAATAATCATGCATCGAATGAGTTAAACAATGCAAGCATTAAGCAAAGAGGAAAAACCCTAACTAATGATGAAAGAAAGCATAAGTCTTAATTAAAAGATGTAAAAACAGATTCCATATATGAGAGCTTCAAAAGATTACATTGATTCCCCAACAAACATACAGAGTTTAGTTCACCATATTCATGGTGAACCTAGATGAATTACAATGAAAGAATGAAAGAATAAACCCTAAAAAGGTGAAGAGGTAGCCTGAGCATCCAAGATCCTCCTTCAAAGGGGTGGAAGAGAGAGTGTTTGCCTCGTTTTTGCCAAAGATACAAACCCTAGGACGTCCTAAAGCTTATATACTATTCTAAAATTACAAAAAATCTAGGTCCAAGCCCATAAGTGTGCCGCTCAGCGGTAAAGTACCGCTCAGCGGTAAGTGCGTGAGTCATTTCTTCCCTTCAGCGGCCATTTTGCCCCTCAGCGGATCTCCCGTAAGCTCCTGAGTGCCGCTCAGCGGTAAACTGCCGCTGAGCGGTGACTTCGGCTTCTCCTTTTGCACTTTTTAATGTCTTTTCTGATTTCATCTCTCTCCTTCTTCACTTCTTTCACCAAATTCACCTTAAAACCTGCACAAAAACACTGAAATCAAGCATAAACCTGTCCAGCTCTCTTATTTCTGAAAATATGAATAAAAGTATGATTTCAAGCTAGTTTCTAAGTATAAAGGTTGCTTTTAGTATCAATTTTAAGCATGAAAATAACAGTTTTTCAACTGTTATCAGTTCACCATGAATATGGTGAACTAAACCTTGTGTGTTTGTTGGGGAATCAACGTAATCTTTTGAAGCTCTCATATATGGAATTTGTGCTTGCATCTTAATCTAAGACTTATGCTTTCTTTCACCATTAGTTAGGGTTTTTCCTCTTTGCTCAAGGCTTGCTTTGTTTAACTCATTCAATGCATGATTATTGATTTTGTTGATACGGGAACGTATGGGGAAGTCTAGATCCGGGGAATCTCTCCCAATATTATATTGGTTGTCGTTAAGCTCCTGTGCTAAAATAACTAATTACTAGGAATGCTAGGAATTGTATGAACTCGTAATTGGGGATAGGCCTTCTTGACAAGGTAATTTAGAGAGTGACATTAACAATGATGACTTGAATGTCGAATTCCTAAAATATATGAGAGTGGATAAGATGAAATTGACCCCCAACAACATATTCATCAATATATTTCATTGAAAGTCCTTGTCTTTTGCTTTTGCCATTGATCAACCTCATGCATACATGTTTATTTTCTGTTTTGCATATTAAACTTCAAATATTTCGTTCTTAAGTCTTAGCTAATCAACGAACCACACAACTAAACTAGGCCGTGAGTCCTTTGGGAGAACGATACTTGGTCTTACCGAGTTTATTACCTGAAACGATTCGGTCATACTTGCCGATTGTTCAACAAGTTTGTGACATCATATTTTGGTGATCATAAATTTGTGCATCAAGTTTTTGGCGCCGTTGCCGGGGACTCGTGGTTGAACTAGTTAATTTGTGTGATTATTGATTATCTTTGACTTTAATTTTGAATTTCTGTTTTTATTTTCTGTTTTTATTTTTCGGTTTTTATTTTATTTTATTTTATTTTATTTTATTTTATTTTATTTTATTTTATTTTATCTTCTGAATCTTTTATCTTCTCCTATATCTTTTTGTGCTAACCAAATATTCTAGGGTTTTGTTCTCCTGTGTATATGCAGGAAGCAATTAGAACAAGGAGCAAGAAAACAACAGAACCTCTTCTTGAAGGCTTAGACGAGAGTAGACGGAGGAGAAGAATTCAAACCTCTAGAGAACTTTTCCCTTCTCCAGAAACTCTCTTACAATTCATAGCACAGAAAATATGGAGAACAACAATGTCAGAAGAACTCTTGCTGACTACACCAATATAGCTGGACCTCAGCACTTTAACAGTATAGCTAGAGCTAGAGTCAATGCAGCTAATATGGAGGTCAAACCAGCACTGATTCAACTGGTGAAAAGCAACCAATTCAATGGGTTATTTCACGAAAGCCCATATGAGCACCTCACTACCTTCAATGAGATTTGCAACACAGTCAAAATTAATGGGGTTCCAGACGAAGCTATCAAACTTAGCTTGTTTCCTTTCTCATTGGGAGGCAATGGTAAGCTTTGGTTGAATTCTTTCCCAGAAGAAAGTTTCAAAGAGTGGCAAGCTGTGGTAACAAAGTTCTTAAACAAGTACTTCCCACAATCCAAGGTGACAAAAGGCAAGCAAGAGATTTCTTCATTTAAGCAGGGCATGGAAGAATCACTGGGGCATGCATGGGACAGGTATAAAAGCTTGTTACGTAAAACTCTCACGCATGGTTTTGAAGATCAGGAAGTAGTCTTAACTTTCCTTGGAGGTCTTGGTTCACAAACCAAGATGATGCTTGACGCCTCAGCAGGAGGCAATATTAAATGGAAAACTCTAGAGGAAGCAACAAAGATTATAGAAAACATGGCTACTAGTGATAATGAGCTACACAGTGAGAGAGGAGCTCCTATGCAACAAAAAGGAGTTCTCCAATTACAGACACATGATGCCCTGCTAGCTTAAAACAAAATTCTAACTCAACAGCTGGAGACTCTGACTAAAACTCTTCCACAATTACCCAAAGAGTTGAAGACTGCTGTACAGGTACAATCCAGTTGTGCGAATTGTGTGGAGGCGACCATATCAATGGTCAATGTGCCTTTCTAGTTGAAGCCGTAGAGGATGTAAACTACATGACCAATCAATACCGTCAAGGGAGCTACAATCAGGGGTGGAAACCACACCCAAGTATTGGTCAAGGGCAAACTGGGCAAGCTGGTCAATATAATAAGCAGCAGCAGCAACCCACCTTATGGCAACAGTTATCTATGCTTAATGAAAGGTCCATGAGGATGGAGGAAACTCTCAACAATTTCATACAGAAAACTGAGTCCACCCAAAAGAGCACTGAAGCTGCTATCAAAAATTTGGAGACTCAGATGGGGCAGATCACCAAACAGGTGGAAGAAAGGCTAAGTAGAAATTTTGGGGCTAATATTGAGGTTAACCCCAGAGAAGAATGCAAGGTGGTAGAGAGTGCTGAAGATGAGACAGTTGAGTTAGAAAAAGGAGAAATAGAAGAAATAGAGAGCAAAAATACTTCTCTTTTTCCAATGCATAAAGGGAAACAACTAGACTTCACAGAATTATTCAAGATGGTGGATAATGATGCACCTTGGGAGCAGATTCTACAACAAATCACAGTCTACACAAAATCTGAGGAAAACATCTCTACAAAGAAAAGACGTAGAGATGATGAAGCAAAGGAGTGTGTAACTGTTAAAAAAGAGCCATTCCCTCCTAAAGCAACAGATCCAGGCAGTTTTTCTATCCCTTGTACCATAGGGAAGAAAAGGGTGAAGAAAGCTCTTCTTGATTTAGGTTCAAGTGTTAACTTGATACCTTACTCTTTACTGGAGCAAATCGACAATGTTAATGTGAAACCTCTAAAGGTTAATCTAGTAATGGCCGATGGATCTTCAAAGGAGCCATGTGGGATTGCAGAGGACATTATAGTTTGTGTTGGCAAACTCCAGTTCTTGGCAGACTTTGTGGTGATGAAGATGGAGACAGAGAAGATGGATGTTACGGAGGAGAGAGAATCTGATAATGGAAACTGAGAGAATGGATGATGTGAAGGGAAGGTGGCTAGAGGAGATCCTTTGGGATTCTCTAGTTTTGACTTTCAAGGGAATTAATTTCTGGAGTTCTCTCTACAGAAAGTTTAATTCATTATTCTCAAAAGTACCTTACAAAAGGTGGTGGCATGTCTATATATAGGACTAAAAGTCCCTCCTATCTAGCACATGCCTAACACCTTTTACACATGTTTTTAATAAAAGTAAAATAAACTATACTAAACTAATTGGCCTTGGTCCCCGCGTATCATCCCCTCCCCCTTGGAAAGGATTTGTCCTCAAATCTGATGGTGCTTTTGAAGACTTATTTTTGTTATCTTCATAAGGGTTCCTCCTGGGTCAAATATCCATCTGCAATAAGCATCAAACATATCTCTAATTAGTTTTCTTTGACCCAATAAGATATATAAAAGAATATGTGTAGAAGAAGGTTTCCAAATTTTGAAATTTTTAAATTTAATATAACAAAGAAACCTTTCTTCATTTGAAATTTTATTTGTATCTTGAGTTATTGGTAACCATAAAGGTAACCATAACCCAAGTTGGAATTTTGCATGTGTTGAAAGTGATAACATTGTTAAAGATGGAGTGGTCAATTCTTTGAAAGAAAAGTGAAATTTGGAAAATTCAAATATAAATGGATAAGAGTGAGAGGATAGAAAACCTCCCCTTAAGAGTTTGACTTCTAATGTAGGAGGAGATGTTGTCTTTAGTTGCTTTGATTTCTTTTCTTCCATTTCTATCCTTTCAACTTCTTCCTTTTCTCTTCTAAGTGTTTCTTTTCTCTCTTTCTCTCTTCTATTCTCTTCTTCTCTTTCTTCCTCATCTTTTCTCTTGTTTTCTTCCTCTTCTCTTCTCTTTCTCTCCTCCTCTTTTCTTTTATTTCGTTCTTCCTCTTCTCTTCTCTCTTTTTCTCTTCTCTCTATTTCTCTTTTCTCTCTTACTTCTTGCTTTTGTTTTTCTCTTTTTAACCTCTCAATTCTATGTTTGCTTGTCTCTTCCCATAGCTTCTTAAGTTTTTCTAGAAACTCACTTTCCCTGCGGGAGAACTGATACGACTATCGCGGTCATACAAATTTTATACAGATAAATAATGTAGTATAGACTAGGAAGTGACTCCTAGGTCGTCTCTCGAGGACCAATTTATGATTCAGTTTCAGATCAAACACGTAGTGGGGGGGGATTTGTGATTTTTGGTTTTGTGCGGAAAAATAAATTAAAACTGGAATTTAAAAAGCGTTAAAATAAGATTCAAAATGATAAAAACTTTAAACGGTAAAAGACAGTTAAAATAAAATAAACGCAGGAACTTTAAACGTACAAAAAAAACGTAAAATATTAAATACAAAAATAAAAGCATAAGTAAAAACAATACGTAAAAATAAAATTAAAATGGTAAAAATGAAATTAAAACAGTAAAACAAATTTAAAATAGTAAAAAGGAAATTGCTACAGTAAAACGAAAATACAGTAACATCAAACAGCAAAATTAAATCTGGACAGAAAACTAAAAATACAGAAAACAAAAGTACAGAAAAACACAAAATACAAAAGATGGTAAATACAGAAAATAGTAAAAACAGTAAAATAGTAAAAACAGTAAAATAGTAAAATTCAAATATGAAATCATCATCAATATTACAGCAGCAAATATTTAGAACAAAACTTATAGCGAATAATTTGACGTGCAATAATTAACAACGCAGTGTAAACAATAGTGCAAATTAAACGATAGGCAGACAGCGACTGAAATTAAATTGCAGTTGAATTTAAATGACATCGATGAATAGAACAGTAAATTAAAATTGACATTAGGAAATTAAATCAACTCATACACTGAAATTAAATTCATTACAACATCGAAAATAAAATTCAAACCGTACACCACAATAGTTAACCGTCTACACATTGTATTCTTTACTGTTCCGGACCTCTGTTCCAGCAGTCCAGCTTATTCCGCCTGCAGCAGCCCTCTACGGCCTCCAAGGCCTCTCCTCTGGAACCCCCCTGCACTACACTACCCCTTCCACCCCTTGCTTCAACTCTCGGCCTTCTCTTTATACACACACGACACCACTTTTTCGTAATTAGAGATGCTTGTCTCTATTTGGCTCTTCCATCCGTGAATATCCCACTAATACACTTTTTTTTTAAATTATTCTTTCTTTCATATTTGGGTAGGCCCCTCCATCATGCATGTGTAGTGTGTTTCTTCCTGGACGTGAGCTCCTTTGCTAGATCAAGGCTGTGACCCAGCTGTTGTGCGTGAGATGAGTGTGCGGCGTGCAGCACTCCAGCATGCGCTTCTTCCAAATGAGCAGACCGCAACACCTCCAGCTTCCTCCTTCTTCTCGTTTCCTTGGGTGTTGTTTGCTGGTTGTGAGTTGCTTTTCTCCTAGTTTCTTCACGGTGCAGCTCTCCTTATTTCCAGCTGCTGTCTTCTCCATTCTCATCATCATTTCCTTCTCTCATCTTCTCTAGAATCAACATGAATGTGGTGGCTTTCCCAGCCGTGAGCTCTCCCAAGCTGGACCATCTCAAACTGCTGGACGGTGTTGTTACTGCCTCTGGACGTTCAAGAGTGGAGCGTTTCTTCCAGGCAGTGCACGTGAAGCCATCGTGTTCATCCAAACTGCTGGACCATTTTCACCAAAGCTTCACTCCTCACTAGGTGGTGGCTGGAATACAGCACCGTTTTCCATCTCAGTTTTCACACGTCCAGCCCCTCCTCTTCTCTTCTTCGTGTTGAACACCATCCCAGCCCGTTGCTCACGTGAAATCAGCTCTTGGTGCAGCTGGAATGAAAGAAGAATCAATGCCAAAACATTGCTGATCGAGAACATCACTGCTGGATGCCAAATCTCCGTGCATTCCTCCCTTCTTTAATCATGTTGCAGCTGTTGTTTTCCTTTCCAAAGCCAAGCACACCTCCTTCTCTTTGTTGGATTCAAGCTTGACGTTTATGTGCAGCTTCCTCTTCAACGTGCTGCTGCTGCCCAAGCTGTCATGGCCATGAACCAGCTCTCCACTCTGCTGAACTTGCATCAGTTGTTGGTGCTGGACGGAGTTCCATCTCAGCTACTGCTTCTGCTTCATACCGTGACCATAGTTGCCCCAGCTCCAAGTTTCTGTGAGCTTTTCCATCCTTCCAGCCAGCTGCACTCCTTACGTGCCAATCTCCAATTGTCTTCAATTTTTACAAGCCATAAACGTTAAAAAGCGTGAGTGGTGGACCATGTGCTAGCCAAATTTAAAATGGAGAAAACCATTCATATTTTTCCATGTGGGCCGTGAGATGTGAGCTGCCACTTAATTTAATTGAAGCTTTCCAAATTGATGGCTTCATCTTCACGTTCCAGACAAGAGAGTTTGGTGGTTCCCATGTTGCAAAATGTGTGCTCTTGATGTATGTTTGCCAAAATGAATGAAGAAAACTTCTTGGTTCCGTGAATTTTGCTAGAGTGCTTTCTTAGTGGTGAATGGACCCCATATTTTAGCATTTGTTATCTCCTTTAACACCTTGCACGTTTTCTTTCTTCAATCAATCTTTTACAAGAGTAATAATAACAAAAGAAGGTGTGTACGTGCTTCTCTCCAAAGGTTGAAGGCTTCTTTTTTTTTTCAAAGCTAGGTGGGCCGTGTGTTATATTTCAACAAATTCACTTTCATTTTTGAATTCCTCCCAGATGTGATGTGTTCCAAAGTATCAACTAAATGCCAAAATAAAACCTTGAATGGGAGAATAAAACCGTGGAGTGGTGGCTGGTATGCTTAAGGCTGTGTGGTGTGTAGGAGTTCTAAATCAAATTTTTTATTTCAACACACAAAATAAATCAATGTAGTGCAGCTCGTTACAAGTAAATAATACAGTGTGTAAATTAATCTTCTTCTAAATGTCCTAGAATATTTACAGAATTTTCCCTGCACTCAATAATGTAAATAATTAGTCTCAGATAATTCAAATTAATTAAAATAAGAATTTCTGATCAAATTAAGCACTATTCAGTAAAATGGAAAAATAGTGGACAATTAAGCACAATTTCCTGATTAATTTTAGTACAATAAACTAAGTGAAGTGAAGAAAATATTGACTCATCAAAATAGACCACACTTAGTCTTTTGCACTCCTGGGCAAAATCAAGACGCAAATCAGGGAATGGTTCAAAGGACTTTAAAGGACTGACACACACTCAGCAGACAGAAAAATAAAAACCTCAAGAAAACAAATAAAATTTACACAGTTCTCAAGAATTCTGAACAAATAAAAGAAGTAGAAATTATCCAACACAAAATCAAGAATAACAGATACTTACAGAAATCATCCAAGCAATTCACAGTATGGCAAAATAATTAATCAGCTCAAGAGGTGATTTAAAAATAACATAACCTCACAGATGCACTAATAGTGTTTCTCTCAAGTGTTTAAGGTAAATAAATTCAACTCAATGTACTCAAGAAAACAAACACAAGTAGACTTGGCAAGCTTCTAATATCAACACTTAAAACATATGTATGCTCAGATCAAAAGGTCTTTCAGGGTTGTAATGGGGCCAAGGACAGGGGAGGATAAATTTGGATAAGTAGCTATAGCTCAGAAGAAATAGAGGTGCATTAGGAAAAAATGTAAACACAGTTAAATCTCACCCAAACCTCTAATTCAATCCTCTTCTCGACTCCATTATTCACAAATTATTTTTCAATTTTTTTTTTCTTTTTCTCATCATTTTTTTTTTCCTGTCTTCTTTCTTTCTTCTTTTTTTTTTTTTTTTTTTTTATCACACAACAGGATATAAATTATCATTTCAAAACATGATGAGGAACCAACTAGCCAATTCATCAGAATTCCCAAGGAGACCACACTTATTCACAAAATACTTCTATAGCTCCAAACTTTCCTAAGGTTAAGGTAATCATTTATTTTTCACTTAGGATCAGTGTATGAGCTTCAACACAAAGAAATATATACAGTATAGGCTCAAAGGGGTTATCAAAGGATAATAACAAGGTAGGCTTATTTGGCTAAAGAGGCTCAAGAATAAAAATGCCTTTATCACGTCTGAACATGCATATCAATCAAGTCTATAAAAAAGAATCAAGCCAAGGCATATGTGCAAGCAATCAAGATACATATCACACAAGAAAGAAAATTAAGTGGCTCAAATCTCACACAGGGTATTCGTCACAATCAAATCAACCTCTCAAACGTATAATCATCTTTCCAGGCAGAGAATAGCAAGGATTTCAAACCATAAGTATTAATCAAGTGAAGGAAAAATCTACAACTTAGACATCATCCAGAAATCAAGAGAAAAATGTAAAATTTATTGCACTCAAGACACACTAAAACAACTTAAAACAGAAAAAATTTAACACTTAAAAACAAAAAATTTAACACACAAAATAAATACTAACAAAACTAACAGAAAAATCAGAATTTCTCCCAGTAGACCACACTTAAATCACACAATGTCCTCAGTGTGTCACAATCATCAGATTATCAATTTCAGAGCAGCCAAACAATATAGACAAGTGCAATACAAAGTTAGGAAAAATGGGAAGAAATTTTTCAGTAACATCCATCAGCAGATGTCTAAAACACCTAGCACCCATCAGTAGATGCTAATAAATTTTTTTTATTATTTATTTTTTATTTTTTATTTTTTATTTTTATTTTTTTTTTTTGAAAAAGGAGACCGGTACTGTGACAACAGTCTCGGTGGCAAAGACCGGAACTGTTGCTACAGTGGAAAGCAATTCTGCTATAAAAGGCTGCTCCTCCGCGTCCAGCGCCATTTCTGAACGCTCAATCTCTCTCTACTCCCTGCTCTCTCAACTCTCTCTGCTCTCTCTCGACTCTCTGCTCTCTCAACTTTCTCTGCTCTCTCTCGACTCTCTTGAGCGTCTGGATCTCTGCAGGGAGCCTCTCCTCTGAGCATCTGGAGCTGTGCGGAACCTCTGCCACCGTGCCATCTGAAGAGTCTGAGATCTGCGAGGAGCTCTGTCTCTGCGTCTTCTGAAGAGTCTGAGTGAGATCCGCGAAGAGCCTCTGCCTGTGTGCCTTCGGAGCGTCTAAGATCTGCGTCAAGCTTCTGTAAGCCCTACTACTCCGGGTAAGTCATCTGCACCTTGGATCTCCTTCTTTCTGCCGTTTAAGCTTACTTTTTCTGCTTTCATTTCTCTTCTTTTCCATTGTTATTCTGCTTAATATGCTGTTATGCCTTCCTGCTTTCCTTTTTTCCAGATCTTTCATTTTTTTTTCTTTTTCTTCTTCACCTGCTAAACACTTAAAACACATAAAACACAACTGTCTAAAAACTTAAGGGGTATATCGGCTGGAAACCAGACGTTAATCTCCCTTCGATTGAAGGTATTGCAGAGACAATCGGGTAGAACAACGCCACGTACCCCACTTAAAACTAAATAAACACATAAACATAATATACAAGAACAATATGGACAAGAACAACCGGACAACTGGACATAGATCCGTTTAGGACCCTTTGCGAGGACCGTGAAACAGATCTGAGACCAAAAACTGAAACATTAAAGCATGACTGGACAAAATAAATCTGAAAGGAAACAAGAACAAATAAAGAAAACACTGAATTAAGAATCTAATGTTTTTATGTTTTTTTTTTTATGTTATGCTTTTTTTTTTCTTGTTTTAGTTCTTTTTATATGTATTTATTTTTTATTTATGTATTTGTATATTACGAGAGGAAGGATGAGTGAAATGGAATCAGAGAGATATACCAGTCAACGATGGCGTCCAACAGATGATCAGATCACGATGATGACCAAAATCTACAACTATGGGGTCACACACCCAAGCCGAGCGCAAGTCGTCGAGATCGCGTCTCGACTAAGGACCTTCGGCGAAGCCACTGAATACAACGTGCACTGCTGGTTTAACAACCATGGCAATCGGGTCAGGCGCTGGCAAGCGGAGATAGACCCCACAGGCACTCTCTTTTCACAACTGCCGCTGTACATGTACGGTAAGAACTCTCATCATACCTCCATTGAAATTTTTTCACTTCCTCTTCTATTATTAACACATGTTTTTTATTTTTTTATTTTTTATTTTTTATTTTTTTTTTGTTTGAAAGAAAACAACTGGGTGATAATGAGGGCACCGAGGCTGCTGAATTTGTTTCCAGTTCCGATCATTATCGATGACGACAGAAATGAACGAGAAATTCCTCCACCAAAGCCTCCGCTCGTGACTTTTCGAACCAGAGCTCCCTCAACGGAGCTCTCCCTTAGACCACCACAACCAGCTCGAGAATTCTTCCAGTTTTAATGTTTTATGTTATTTTTTTTTTTTTTTTTTTTTTTTTATTTTTATGTTTTTGTTGGCCGAGTGTGGCCAGAATATGGACAAGGCATGTAATCTGAACAATTATATTTTTGTTGTTTTTATGATGTTTTTGTTTTTTTATTTGGTTTGTAATATTAACGATCACTAAAGATCGACCCCCGAACATCTTTTAATTTCATATATCAACTGTAATTTTATTTTCAGATCTGTTCAATCCTTTTTCTCCATTACTGTAATTTTTGCATTGATGAATGAAATATTTTCTTAGTCTAAAAATTTGCAATCAAAGATCTGTATGAAAACAACTAAGAAATTGTATTTACAGTGAAGGAAAATAAGGAAAATAAATGAGATCTGAAGTGAAAATTTTTTAATGAAATATTGGTATGAAATAATAAGAAATTGAGGGCCGAGCAATTATGGACTACACGCAAAACAATTTTTTGAAAATGTTTTTTTTTTTTTTTTTTTTTTTTTAAGGGATAACAACTGGAAAACTAAGAAATAAATATACATATCGGAATAAAGATTTGGCATGCTTAAAACAAAATATTTTATCACAACAGAATAATTTTTTTTTTTTTTTTAAAGATAACAATTCGAAAACTAAGAAGAAAAGGGAAAAACAAACTTATAAGAAAAACAAAAATCAGAATCTCCCCCAAGACCACACTTAAACTACACTGTCCTAAACGTGTTCTAAGCATAAGATCATCAGTTAAAACACTGAACAGATAAAGGACAAATGCAATAAAAGTAGGAAAACGGGGAAGAAAGAAAAAGAAAACTCCCCTGGTCAGGGTGGCAGTTGCCAATTCTGGACTATCAGTGAGATATCTTCCACCTCAGGATCCGGCGAAGATGTCTTCAGGAGCAGCTCGCCCAGTACTGCCCTCTCACTCAAATCAAGACTTTTCTTCCTTCTTCTCCGAGCAAGTTGTTGAATCAACAAAATCAGGAGCCTTCTGTCCACCAGCAGTTGTTGAGTCTGTGACACCGGAGTAATAAGAGAAATAGCAGTATACTTTCCTTCATCTATCATTGTTTCCTCTATGTCAGTACCTGTATTCTCATTTACTTTTGTAACCTGGTCATCAAACTCATAATCAATAGCATCTGTTATGAATTTAGAATCTGTTTGTAACACATAATCAATTTTAATACAAATCGGGCAAGAACCAGATTCACAATCACATTCACAATTCTCAGAAAACTGAGTCAGATCAATGTTTTGTTCTAACTCTATCATGTTATGCGACTGCAAAATTCCTGTCTCAAAATCAATATTGACATATGCATCATCAACAAAATCCACATTCAGTGCAAAGCTATTATCAATGGAAATTTCATCACTGTAATCATGTTCATTCAACACAACATTTATACCAATGGTTTCAGAGACTAATACTGAATCAAAAACTTTAGAATTGTCAATCAAGTCTGTATCAGTTTCAATCCTAAAACCTGTAGAATCATTGTGCAACAAATCACAAGCAATTGAATGTATAGGCAGATCTGGTAAAGAACTTGTAATCTCAGTTTCAGAATAAACATGTTTTTGCTCAGAATAAATTTTCTCATGAATTTCCAATTCATCAACTGCACATTCAAGTTGAGGTACGTTTACCTCCACGGTGGAAGATAAAAATGGTCTACCTGTCTCAACAGTGTTACTCATACCTGCCTGGTCCTTAAAATAATCATCAACAGTCTCAGGTGCAAGAGTGGGATCATAGAAAGGTAGGAAAGTGGGTGTAGTAGTAAACTCATAGCTTTGCTCCCCATCTTCTATGTTGATGCCACTATCATCTTGAAAGTGTTGAGTGGCCATCTGCCCGATCTGATCAGTCAGCTTCTGAATGGCAGCTTGAGTTTCCATGCTCTCTTGCTTGAACTGCATGTTCCCTTTCTGAAACTGAATGTTCTGCATGGTCATCTGCTCTAGTAACTCCTTTAAAGTAGGTTCAGAAGTAGAAGGCTGAGGAGTTATTTGAATAGGAGAATCATACTGCTGACTCTCATATTGTGGAACTGGCTCCCAAAGAGAGCTCTCAGAAATTGGATGATGGAACATATTGTTCTCATCATAAAAATCAGCAGATTTAAAATCAAAGTAATATGCAGAATAAGAATCATAATCACAGACATTGGCAGAATAAGCATTATTCACAACATTAAAATAGGTAGACATGAAAAAATAAAAAGTAAAAACTAAAAACTAAAAATTACGAATCAGATAAAACAAAACACATTTATACACGCTACAAGCACACACAAGACAGAACATCAATAGTAAAAATTTTTAATTAATTTTTTTTTTTTTTTTTTAATTTAAAAAAAAAAATTTTTTTTTTTAATTTAAAAAAAAAAATTTTTTTTTTAATAACAACTAAATACAGAACATAGCACAATTAAACACATATATACACAATATATATTAACACAGTAAAAATCTAAAACAAAAACCTGAACTGAAGTGACAACGCCGCCAAAATTTGCTGAAGGTGTCGTTGTCGCCTACAAGAATACAAAACACAAAACACACATATTAACAGAACAAAAATTTACATAACAAGAATCTAAAACCAAACCGTTATTGGTCCCCGGCAACGGCGCCAAAATTTGATACGACTATCGCGGTCATACAAATTTTATACAGATAAATAATGTAGTATAGACTAGGAAGTGACTCCTAGGTCGTCTCTCGAGGACCAATTTATGATTCAGTTTCAGATCAAACACGTAGTGGGGGGGGATTTGTGATTTTTGGTTTTGTGCGGAAAAATAAATTAAAACTGGAATTTAAAAAGCGTTAAAATAAGATTCAAAATGATAAAAACTTTAAACGGTAAAAGACAGTTAAAATAAAATAAACGCAGGAACTTTAAACGTACAAAAAAAACGTAAAATATTAAATACAAAAATAAAAGCATAAGTAAAAACAATACGTAAAAATAAAATTAAAATGGTAAAAATGAAATTAAAACAGTAAAACAAATTTAAAATAGTAAAAAGGAAATTGCTACAGTAAAACGAAAATACAGTAACATCAAACAGCAAAATTAAATCTGGACAGAAAACTAAAAATACAGAAAACAAAAGTACAGAAAAACACAAAATACAAAAGATGGTAAATACAGAAAATAGTAAAAACAGTAAAATAGTAAAAACAGTAAAATAGTAAAATTCAAATATGAAATCATCATCAATATTACAGCAGCAAATATTTAGAACAAAACTTATAGCGAATAATTTGACGTGCAATAATTAACAACGCAGTGTAAACAATAGTGCAAATTAAACGATAGGCAGACAGCGACTGAAATTAAATTGCAGTTGAATTTAAATGACATCGATGAATAGAACAGTAAATTAAAATTGACATTAGGAAATTAAATCAACTCATACACTGAAATTAAATTCATTACAACATCGAAAATAAAATTCAAACCGTACACCACAATAGTTAACCGTCTACACATTGTATTCTTTACTGTTCCGGACCTCTGTTCCAGCAGTCCAGCTTATTCCGCCTGCAGCAGCCCTCTACGGCCTCCAAGGCCTCTCCTCTGGAACCCCCCTGCACTACACTACCCCTTCCACCCCTTGCTTCAACTCTCGGCCTTCTCTTTATACACACACGACACCACTTTTTCGTAATTAGAGATGCTTGTCTCTATTTGGCTCTTCCATCCGTGAATATCCCACTAATACACTTTTTTTTTAAATTATTCTTTCTTTCATATTTGGGTAGGCCCCTCCATCATGCATGTGTAGTGTGTTTCTTCCTGGACGTGAGCTCCTTTGCTAGATCAAGGCTGTGACCCAGCTGTTGTGCGTGAGATGAGTGTGCGGCGTGCAGCACTCCAGCATGCGCTTCTTCCAAATGAGCAGACCGCAACACCTCCAGCTTCCTCCTTCTTCTCGTTTCCTTGGGTGTTGTTTGCTGGTTGTGAGTTGCTTTTCTCCTAGTTTCTTCACGGTGCAGCTCTCCTTATTTCCAGCTGCTGTCTTCTCCATTCTCATCATCATTTCCTTCTCTCATCTTCTCTAGAATCAACATGAATGTGGTGGCTTTCCCAGCCGTGATCTCTCCCAAGCTGGACCATCTCAAACTGCTGGACGGTGTTGTTACTGCCTCTGGACGTTCAAGAGTGGAGCGTTTCTTCCAGGCAGTGCACGTGAAGCCATCGTGTTCATCCAAACTGCTGGACCATTTTCACCAAAGCTTCACTCCTCACTAGGCGGTGGCTGGAATACAGCACCGTTTTCCATCTCAGTTTTCACACGTCCAGCCCCTCCTCTTCTCTTCTTCGTGTTGAACACCATCCCAGCCCGTTGCTCACGTGAAATCAGCTCTTGGTGCAGCTGGAATGAAAGAAGAATCAATGCCAAAACATTGCTGATCGAGAACATCACTGCTGGATGCCAAATCTCCGTGCATTCCTCCCTTCTTTAATCATGTTGCAGCTGTTGTTTTCCTTTCCAAAGCCAAGCACACCTCCTTCTCTTTGTTGGATTCAAGCTTGACGTTTATGTGCAGCTTCCTCTTCAACGTGCTGCTGCTGCCCAAGCTGTCATGGCCATGAACCAGCTCTCCACTCTGCTGAACTTGCATCAGTTGTTGGTGCTGGACGGAGTTCCATCTCAGCTACTGCTTCTGCTTCATACCGTGACCATAGTTGCCCCAGCTCCAAGTTTCTGTGAGCTTTTCCATCCTTCCAGCCAGCTGCACTCCTTACGTGCCAATCTCCAATTGTCTTCAATTTTTACAAGCCATAAACGTTAAAAAGCGTGAGTGGTGGACCATGTGCTAGCCAAATTTAAAATGGAGAAAACCATTCATATTTTTCCATGTGGGCCGTGAGATGTGAGCTGCCACTTAATTTAATTGAAGCTTTCCAAATTGATGGCTTCATCTTCACGTTCCAGACAAGAGAGTTTGGTGGTTCCCATGTTGCAAAATGTGTGCTCTTGATGTATGTTTGCCAAAATGAATGAAGAAAACTTCTTGGTTCCGTGAATTTTGCTAGAGTGCTTTCTTAGTGGTGAATGGACCCCATATTTTAGCATTTGTTATCTCCTTTAACACCTTGCACGTTTTCTTTCTTCAATCAATCTTTTACAAGAGTAATAATAACAAAAGAAGGTGTGTACGTGCTTCTCTCCAAAGGTTGAAGGCTTCTTTTTTTTTTTCAAAGCTAGGTGGGCCGTGTGTTATATTTCAACAAATTCACTTTCATTTTTGAATTCCTCCCAGATGTGATGTGTTCCAAAGTATCAACTAAATGCCAAAATAAAACCTTGAATGGGAGAATAAAACCGTGGAGTGGTGGCTGGTATGCTTAAGGCTGTGTGGTGTGTAGGAGTTCTAAATCAAATTTTTTATTTCAACACACAAAATAAATCAATGTAGTGCAGCTCGTTACAAGTAAATAATACAGTGTGTAAATTAATCTTCTTCTAAATGTCCTAGAATATTTACAGAATTTTCCCTGCACTCAATAATGTAAATAATTAGTCTCAGATAATTCAAATTAATTAAAATAAGAATTTCTGATCAAATTAAGCACTATTCAGTAAAATGGAAAAATAGTGGACAATTAAGCACAATTTCCTGATTAATTTTAGTACAATAAACTAAGTGAAGTGAAGAAAATATTGACTCATCAAGAACCCACTTAAATTTTGAATGAATGACTTACCTTCTCTAATAAGCTCTCTCATAAGTTCTAAGTTTCTTTCAATTTCTCGAGACACAAACTTTCTTCTCATACAAGCTTTTAATTCATTCCAATCATGAATGGGATATTTTCTACCTATCTTAACATGATATTGCCTATCATCCCACCACTCTCTTGCATGCTTTTTAAAACTAGAAGTGTAAAGATTAAGAATATAAGATTCATCATCTCTAGAATAGAAGGATTCATATTTACTTTTTCTCACCATGAATGAATGCATGTCATTAATTTCCTTTTCCCAAGCTAGGTATGTTAATGCACCAATATCATCACCAAAGAATGGAATATTTTCACTAGCTTGTTTATACAAATCATCTTCAATCCTATCAAATTCATAAGATGAACAAGACTTCCTTCTAGCTTTATCATGTTCTCTTTTGATGCCTTTGTAACTAAGTTGCTTATCATCATTCCTAGCAGACCTATATGGATAACAAGACATTATTGTTTCTAAAAGGGTTTTTTTTTTAGTGTAAAAGATATACAAGATTCACACTTAGACAAGTCCCATGTAAGAGAGGTGAGTCATGAAGACTGCTTAAGTACCAAGTCTTGCCTTGCCAGAAATGTCTTAGGTTACTACTAGTTACCCTTTAAACTAAAATCACTTTTAAAATCAAAGGACACAACTCACAAATAATCACAACAATTAAACACTAAAATACGAAACTTTTCGGACTCTAATGTGACAAGGCTTAGAGTTTAATCCCTTTTAGCCCAAATCACCCTAAACGTAAGACATTAAAAGAAATTAAACACAAACAAGAACAGCTTTGCCAAGAGTTGAAAGAGCACCAAGGACTCTTCCAAGACACTTGGACTTTGAATGGCCTTTTACAATGAAATTAAGAAAACTAACAATATAGCCTATTACAAAACCAGATGAAGAAACAATTAAAAAAATTAACAGCGATGCTTCAATCCTGGTCCTGATTCAAATCCGCATGAAGAAGCTAGTGTTCCACTTTTTTGGTTGCTTCTGGACAACGTTGGAGTCTCCTAGCTCTTGGGTTCAACTCTACAATCACAAATGTACAAAGCTGGATCAGAGACAGTTAACGAACATATTGGAAGAGGGAAGTTACACTTAAATGAGCCTTCCCTTTCTCGGGTTTGTACACTTGATGCAGAGAAATGTTCCTATTGACTGTCCATTACAATTTGTTTTACAGAGAAAACCTGCACAGATATTCAGACCAACATCAACAATTCACACATTACAAGTAATTACAAATCATGACAAGAACATTTCAATCAAAACAGAAACCGTTTAAGGTAAAAGAAAACTCCCTTTAGTTCAAAATACAGCTGCTAGCCTGCTCCAACTACACTTTTGCTCAATTTTGTTGCTTCTGGAATCAACTCTCTTGAATCCCCTGATCAGTTCAATCCTACAAAGGCAAATGCAGATCTGCAATCAAAATTTTTTTCTTAGCTAGAACAAATTGCACAATGACAACACATAACAGTAAGAACTTCCCTTTTATTCTCTGGCCTTCACGGTGCACTTGTTAATCCTGACAGCGAATAGAATTGCTTTTGCTCCCAAATGACAAACTGCAATTAAATATTCACACTCAATTCAGCAGAGCAACCATCAATGCTATCAATTTCCAGCTAAGACAGAAATAGTTAAGCAATCCAGATGTAAGAAGTTAAACAACTCCCCTAACTAAATGGTTGGTCTATCTTGCTGTAAACTCTACTGAGATTCTGCTGCTGCTTAAAATTCTTGACTCCAAATGTTTATCAACTCTGCACACAACACTCCTAGTCTGCACTTTATCCCTGCACTGATTTAGTTCAAATCTGCACACTGAAATTACACCAATTCCAGCAAAATACACATAAACATGGATATTAAACCAGATGCAAATGGATGTAATTCAAAGCTGAAACCAAAATGATTAAACAATCATTCCAAATTAATCAAAACCTGATCAAACCAATGGACAAAGAGTGATATGATGTAATGCGGAAAATTCAGCTAACATTAAACAATGAATTTAAACAGCATGGAAATCTGCACAAATAAATCTCAGCTGTTTAAGCTCTCAAATCATTTCATTGAAATTCTGATATGCACACATAGGCCAATGTACTCAATTTTCATCAGATTCAAATATATGAAGTTCAAACCTTAGTCCAACTGATTAGACAATCATCACAAGCTAATCAAGTCAATGGAGAAAGATTAACATGATGCAATGCAGAAATTGGCAGTTAAAACAATGTTGATGCACTTCCAGACATGCTCATAAAACAATCAGCACATTATTTGAAAATCCTATGCATCTACCAAGTTCCCATAGGTCTTATCAAATCAGAATCAACATTCAACATGCCCAATTAAACCATAAAATCAACAATTCATTTTCAAAACAGTGATGACATCAATGAATTCAGCAAGCAATGTTTGAAACTAAAATGATTGCAATGACAGTTTAAACATTCACAAGCACCAGGAAATCAATAATCAATAAAAACAACAGTGATTTCAGTTGCAGTTGCAACAAATCACAGCTGCTCCATTCTAATTATTCCAACTTCTTTTCCTGCACAATGAACACAGTCAACAAATGGTTAATTGAAACTGAACTCTCTTGCAAATGCCAAGGAATTTTAGGCTAAATTAGCCTTACTAAGCTCACAGCACTGAGGTTTCTCTTTAAAAAATTTAAACACTCAATTGAAAAGTTTAAAAGAGAAAATTCTCAGTCTAGGCCAGAGAATCCTGTGGATCACCACCACCTAGAATGCTACCATTCACATTTACCTTCTTTCAAATCCCAAAAGCAAAACCCAGAATGGAAACAGATTTTTCAATTAGGAAAATGGCTAGGCTAAAACAAAGTGATGGACAAACAGGACAACCACTCAAACAGCAGAGCAGACTCTAACCAAGGAAACTCTAGACCAGATGAAATAAGCAATTAAAAGCTTCAATTAAAGATTGGCAGAATAGATTTCACATGCATTGCAGACAAAACTAGATAACCAACAAAGACAAGCAAGAAACAAAGCTATCAAGAAGGAAAGCACTCAAAATGAACCTAAGAATTGCTCTAGAGGGAATTAAGAAAGCAAGAAAAAAAAACAAGCAAGTCAGAGCACAAACAATTAAGTGACTCCAGTACTGAATTTTACAAATGCGTTTGATAATGTTTTCAGTTTCTGATTTGGAGCTTGTCTTAGTTGGATTGCACAAGGTCTGAACGCTTTTTAAACTTGTATAGATATTCTTTTTCACTTGTTTTGATTTCATTCAACAGACCCTAGCTCTTACTACAATCCAACTGAATCATAAATGCACAAATCAAAATGTCAGTACTGCACTATACTTGCTTCATAAAAAAAATTGACTTAAAATGATGGTTTCAAAAGGTGAAAGATGCACAAAGGCTGATATAACTCGAATTAAACTATCTCAACATGTTTAAAACATCAAAACAAACTTGTTTTGCATTAAAATTGGATGCAGAACATAGTAATTCGACAATTGAACTTGCAATAGCCAATTATGCAAGCAAACAGCTCAACCACACCACCAGTTTTAAGTTTTATGGAATCAATTGACAAATTATTGATGAAAATGACTCCAAAACTGCAATTGGAAACTTGAACACGACACGAGGAAGTTAATGCAAGATTTCCAGCAAGATCTATATGCCAGAACAGATTTTAAAACAAAAACTAGACTCAAACAAGACAATGCAGATCGGCCAACTGCAATTTGATACTGCTAGAGTTTTCACAAGGTGCCACCAAGCTATTTGCTTCAGCAATTCATGGCTTAAGTGATGTGCACCTGATACGAACTCATTCAAGCATTTTATCACCAAAATAATATGTATTGGCCATGACAATAAACGCAAATCAAAATACACCTCAACAGTACGTTAAATCTGAGATTACGGTCACTTTTGCATGCACCCGAGCTCACAATGAATGTATCATAGCTCATATGGTGTATAGCCACTGATCATATATTCCAGAATCTCAGAAAAAACTCAACACAGCTTTGAACACAAAATTTATAACATTTTAAGCAATTAAACATGACTGTAAACATGACAGAATATGATTCAGCAATGAAAATGACTCAACAAAAATTTGGACCGATTAAGATGATGAAAGACACAACCAAAACAAGGTTAGCATACAAGAAATGACTCAAACAGAAACCTAATGAACAGATCAAAACCAAAAACACATGAATCAACACAAGACAGAGAAGGAATCATAATGAACAACACGAATATTGAAGAGATTCAACACGAATGAATAAGACAAAGTAAAATACTCAAGACATTGCACGAATGATAATCAACAACACAAAAAACTTGAAAACAAGCAAACGCACAAATTGAATCTCAAGAACAGAGAACAGATCGAGACAGAACTTTTGAGAATCGACGAAAAGTAACTCAGATCAGAGAGAAACAAGATACTTAGCTCAAGCGAACGCGCCTAACCTAGGCTCTGAATACCACATGATAAGCGACGCTCCGAGGAGAAGACGAAACTTGAGGTAGCGGAAGCAACAGAAGAACTAAGAACCCTAGGTTTGGAGGTTTGATCGGGGAAAACTCTAGAAGCGGAAGAAACCCTAGGCTCCTGATGATGTCGGTGAAGAGGCTCGAATGGATGTAGTCGAAGGTTGGATCGACGATAAACTGGAGCGAGGAACCCGATTGGTGACGAGAAACACCGCGGTGAAGATTCAGTGATGATGAGGAGGAGTTTTGTGGTTGAAGAGTTTTCGACAGAGAAAACGTAGGTGAAGACGCGAAAGGAGGAATCTCGTGAGGGCATAAGGCACGCGTGGCAGTAGATATGATGCAAGCCACGAGGAAGCTATCAATTGGTGAGAGTGGCGTGAGATGGATGTTACGGAGGAGAGAGAATCTGATAATGGAAACTGAGAGAATGGATGATGTGAAGGGAAGGTGGCTAGAGGAGATCCTTTGGGATTCTCTAGTTTTGACTTTCAAGGGAATTTTAGGAAGTTGGGGGTCAATTTCATCTCATCCACTCTCATATATTTTAGGAATTCAACATTCAAATCATCATTGTTAATGCCACTCTCTAATGTACCATTCTAGATGGCTTCTCCCTAATCACGAGTTCATACAATTCCTAGCATTCCTAATGATTAGTTCATGAGTGCAGGAGCTTAACGACAACCAATATAATATTGTCAGTATAATATTGGGAGAAATTCCCCGGATCTAGACTTCCCCGTACGTGCCCGTATCGACAAAACCAATAATCATGCATGGAATGAGTTAAACTATGCAAGCATTGAGCAAAGAGGAAAAACCCTAACTAATGATGAAAGAAAGCATAAGTCTTAATTAAAAGATGCAAGCAAAGATTCCATATATGAGAGCTTCAAGAGATTACATTGATTCCCCAACAAACATACAAGGTTTAGTTCACCATATTCATGGTGAACCTAGATGAATATCAATGAAAGAATGAAAGAATAAACCCAATAAAGGTGAAGAGGTAGCCTGAGCATCCAAGATCCTCCTTCAAAGGGGTGAGAAGAGAGAGTGTTTGCCTCGTTTCTGCCAAAGATACTAATTCTAGGACGTGCAAGCCCTTATATACTACTTTAGAGTTACAAAAGATTACAAAAGCCCAAGCCCAAAAAGTGCCGCTCAGCGGTAACTACGCTTCACTTTTCTTCCCCTCAGCGGCCAGTTTGCCCCTCAGCGTGACTCCCGCAACCTCCTGAGTGCCGCTCAGCGGTAAAATGCCGCTGATCGGTGCTTTCGACTTCTCCTTTTGCACTCTTTCTTGTCTTTTCTAATGTCATCTCTCTCCTTCTTCACTTCTTTCACCAAATTCACCTTAAAACCTGCACAAAAACACTTAAATCAAGCATAAACCTGTCCAGCTCTCTTATTTATGAAAATATAGATAAAAGCATGATTTCAAGCTAGTTTTTAAGTCTAAAGGTTGCTTTTAGTATCACTTTTAAGCATGAAAATAACAGTTTTTCAACTGTTATCAGCAGGTGATAGCTGATGAGATTAGTGTGTGCGCCAATACATCAAACAACAAAGCACCACTAGGGCATCCCTCCTTGATCACTCACCTTTGCAAGATAGTTGGGGTGGACACTTCTGCTCCACCATTTGAGAGGCCAAGAAAAGCTATTGATGAGGCCTATTACAGACAATACTGTGGAGGTGAGGAGGCAGCTCAGCCAGTTCCACCACGCCATGCTCGTAGAGAGAGAGGGCCAGCACAGAGCCAGACATCTGCTGAGACACATGAAGCAGAACCATTCCAGATGAGGGACATGTATATGTCTCTTATAGGTGCTCAGTTGCAGTCCATTCACAGAGGGCAGGTGGCTACTGCTGAGATGATTGTGGGGATGTATGATACACCTCCAACCCATGGGTGGACTATGGATGAATTCCATAATGTGGTAGCTTGGCCAGAGGAGCCAGTACATGGAGGAGGAGCTAGAGCAGCTGAAGCTTCGGCTAGAGAGATGGAAGAAGATGAAGTTGATGATGATGATGCATTTGAAGATGATGAAGATGAGGAGGAAGATACAGAGGACAGCTCAAACTGATGAGGAGCTGAGATAACATTTACTAATGAATGCTATCATATGCTTATGCTTTTGATTGGTTTAAGTTTTCTGAACTTATTTTTTTTGTTTTTTGTTTTTAGATTAGGGTATGATGTACTCTATTGGAAACCTGGTTTCTTGTGATGGTTTGCTATTAACTGTGGTTGTGTGGTAAGTAATGTTGAATGATCCTTATTGATTGATTGATGTTGAGATGATGTGCACATTTAAATGCTTATACAGGTGATTCGCAAGCTTTGTGAACAAATGCAAGATATCATGATTGTGATTGTGAAATTAAGCAGGATGTGTATGTCAAATGAAAATGAGCTTATATGTGAGGTTTTGAGCTCCAGAGTTGTTATTGATTGAATGCTATTACTTTGAAAGGATGAATGACTTTGCCCAGGTTTTCTATGATTGAATCAATTGCTTGTTTTGCATCATATGATCAAGGCCATTTGTTGGAACCCTTTTTATTGGCCAAATTCATAAAGTTAGCCCACTATTAGAGAACACTTTGTGTTCTATCCTTTGAACCCTTAGCCTTGAACATAAATTGAAAACCCTTGATTGAAAATCTTTACCTTGAGTTAAGTAGAAGATCTTGAGTGGTATTGTTAAATGTTCAAGTTTGGGGTTGTTGGGAAAACATGAAAAAGGAAAAGCATTGAGCTAAGAGCTAAAAGTAAGAATATGCAAAGAAAAAGGAAAAAGAAAAGAAAAGAAAAAGAAGCAAAGCTCAATGCAAATACAAAAGGCAAGTTGGGATAAATAGGAATAATTGGGTTGTTTTGATTCTCTTAACTCAAGGATTTTGTGATCCAGAAAAACCAATTTTCTTGTTAGCCCAACCACATTATAAGCCACTGAAAATTCCTTGTGATGATGCATGCTTGTGAATGTTTTTTATTGTGGTAAAATGAAAGGCAAAGTTGATTCATGTGACATTGTGATAGTGGAGTGAATGAGTGATTACCTCTTATACACTTGTGTGTTGAGTGAAACACTTTACCTAGTGAGGAAATACTCCATGAGCACATGAACATCCATGCTTAATTGATTGATCATTTATGAAAAATAGCATTTGTTGGATAATAAGTAACTTTGTGAACACCAAAGCATGTGCACATCTTGATTGAACTCTTGGTCATAAGTTTGATTGAAGTCTTTACTTATCTTGAAAAGAGGATTTTTGAATGAGTGAACCATCATATGAATTGGTAGAAGAGTTAGTTACATCTTGTTTGCTTGAGGACAAGCAAAGTTCTAAGTTTAGGGTTGTGATAACAGTTGAAAAACTGTTATTTTCATGCTTAAAATTGATACTAAAAGCAACCTTTATACTTAGAAACTAGCTTGAAATCATGCTTTTATTCATATTTTCAGAAATAAGAGAGCTGGACAGGTTTATGCTTGATTTCAGTGTTTTTGTGCAGGTTTTAAGGTGAATTTAGTGAAAGAAGTGAAGAAGGAGAGAGATGGAATCAGAAAAGACATCAAAAATTGCAAAAGGAGAAGCCGCAACTGCGGCTCAGGAAGTCACGTTTGAACCGCTGGGGGGCAAAATGGCCGCTAAGGGGAGAAAACTACTCATGGACTTACCGCTGAGCGGCACACTTATGGGCTTGGGCCTAAATTTTCTGTAATTTTAGAATAGTATATAAGCTTTAGGACGTCCTAGGGTTTGTATCTTTGGCAAAGACGAAGCAAACACTCTCTCTTCCACCCCTTTGAAGGAGGATCTTGGATGCTCAGGCTACCTCTTCACCTTTCTAGGGTTTTATCTTTCATTCTTTCATTATTGTTCATCTAGGTTCACCATGAATATGGTGAACTAAACCTTGTATGTTTGTTGGGGAATCAATGTAATCTTTTGAAGCTCTCATATATGGAATTTGTGCTTGCATCTTAATCTAAGACTTATGCTTTCTTTCATCATTAGTTAGGGTTTTTCCTCTTTGCTCAAGGCTTGCTTTGTTTAACTCATTCAATGCATGATTATTGATTTTGTCGATACGGGAACGTACGGGGAAGTCTAGATCCGGGGAATTACTCCCAATATTATATTGGTTGTCGTTAAGCTCTTGTGCTAAAAGAACTAAT
Organism: Vigna nakashimae; assembly: GCA_034642375.1. NCBI lineage: Eukaryota > Viridiplantae > Streptophyta > Magnoliopsida > Fabales > Fabaceae > Vigna > Vigna nakashimae. Next base: position 23,532,832 of record CM067759.1, read on the forward strand.
TACTAGAAATGCTAGGAATTATATGAACTCGTAATTGGGGATAGGCCTTCTTGACAAGGTAATTTAGAGAGTGGCATTAACAATGATGACTTGAATGTCGAATTCCTAAAATATATGAGAGTGGATAAGATGAAATTGACCCCCAACAACATATTCATCAATATATTTCATTGAAAGTGCTTGTCTTTTGCTTTTGTCATTGATCAACCTCATGCATACATGTTTATTTTCTGTTTTGCATATTAAACTTCAAATATTTCGTTCTTAAGTCTTAGCTAATCAACGAACCACACAACTAAACTAGGCCGATTGTTCAACAAGTTTGTGACATCGTATTTTGGTCTTACCGAGTTTATTACTTGAAACGATACTTGGTCTTACCGAGTTTATTACTTGAAACGATTCGGTCATACTTGCCGATTGTTCAACAAGTTTGTGACATCGTATTTTGGTGATCATAAATTTGTGCATCACTCAGCGGTAAACTGCCGCTGAGCGGGAGTTGCGGCTTCTCCTTTTGCACTTTTTGATGTCTTTTTTGATTCCATCTCTCTCCTTCTTCACTTCTTTCACTAAATTCACCTTAAAACCTGCACAAAAACACTAAAATCAAGCATAAACCTGTCCAGCTCTCTTATTTCTGAAAATATGATTAAAAGCATGATTTCAAGCTAGTTTCTAAGTATAAAGGTTGCTTTAAGTATCAATTTTAAGCATGAAAATAACAGTTTTTCAACTGTTATCACCCAACAACCCCAAACTTCAACATTTAACAATACCACACAAGATTTTCTACTTAACTCAAGGTAAAGCTTTTCAACAAGGGTTTTCAAACTATGTTCAAGGCTAAGGGTTCAAAGGATAGAACACAAAGTGTTCTCTTTTAGTGGGCTAACTTTATGAATTTGGCCAATAAAAAGGGTTGCAACAAATGGCCTTGATCATATGATGCAAAACAAGCAATTGATTCAATCATAGAAAACCTGGGCAAAATCATTCATGTTTCCAAAGTAATATCATTCAATCAATAACAACTCTGGAGCTCAAAACCTCACATATAAGCTCATTCACATTGGACATACACATCCTGCTTAATCTCACAATCACAATCATAATATCATGCAGTTGTTCACAAAGCTTGTGAATCACCTGTATAAGCATTTAATGTGCACATCTCAACATCAATCAATCTCAAATCATCATCAAGCATTACTTATCAAACAATCACAGTCATAAAAAGGTGAAGAGGTAGCCTGAGCATCCAAGATCCTCCTTCAAAGGGGTGGAAGAGAGAGTGTTTGCTTCGTTTCTGCCAAAGATACAAACCCTAGGACGTCCTAAAGCTTATATACTATTCTAAAAATACAGAAATATTTAGGCCCAAGCCTATAAGTGTGCCGCTCAGCAGTAAAATGCCGCTCAGCGGTAAGTGTGTGAGTTGGTTTCTTCCCCTCAACGGCCATTTTTCCCCTCAGCGGATCCACCACGAACTCTCGAGTGCCGCTCAACGGTAAACTGCTGCTGAGCGGTGGTTGCAGCTTCTCCTTTTGCACTTTTTGATGTCTTTTCTGATTCCATCTCTCTCCTCCTTCACTTCTTTCACCAAATTCACCTTAAAACCTGCACAAAAACACTGAAATCAAGCATAAACCTGTCCAGCTCTCTTATTTCTGAAAATATGAACAAAAGCATGATTTCAAGCTAGTTTCTAAGTGTTAAAGGTTGCTTTTAGTAGCAATTTTAAGCATGAAAATAACAGTTTTTCAACTGTTATCAGTGACCTACAAAACAAGGTAAAAGTATTTAGTTTAAGGAGAATTTATCTAAGACTTAGATAAGTATTTAGTTTAAGTTGATACTTCTTTAAGACTTAAAAATTAGCTTAAACTCATATTTTTGCTTTAGTTTTGTGAATAAGAGAGTTAAAAGTGAATTTAATGGTTTTGTGCAAGATTCCATTGATTTTGTAGCTAAATGAATGATTTGAAAGAAGAATTGAAGTATCGAATGATTGAAATGCTGAAAAGTCAATCAGAAACCAGAAAAGTCAACCAGTCAACCAGAATAGTCAACCAGTCAACCAGAAAAGTCAACCAGTCAACCAGAATGCTGAGAACTCAACCAGAATACAGTAAAAGTTCCGCTGAGCGGTAAAATACCGCTGAGCGCCACTTTTTAGGTGCCAAAATCACCGTTGAGGGGCAATAACAGCAGCTGGGGGCAAAATGTATCATGCGCTATTACCGCTCAAGGGTAAAATACCGCTGAGCGCCATTCTAAATGGGCTTGGACCGGTTTTCTGTTATTACTTTTATGGGCTTGGGCCTAATTTTCTGTATTTTTAGAATAGTATATAAGCTTTAGGACTTCCTAGGGTTTGTATCTTTTGCTGAGACGAAGCAAACACTAACTTTTCCACCCCTTGAAGGAAGATCTTGGACGCTCAGGCTACCTCCTCATCTTTCTAGGGTTCTATCTTTCATTCTTCCATTATTGTTCATCTAGTTTCACCATGAATATGGTGAACTAAATCTTGTATTGCTGTTGGGGAATCAATGTAGTCTTGTGAAACTCTCATATATGGAATTTGTTCTAACATCTTATTTTAAGACTTATGCTTTCTTTCATCATTAGTTAGGGTTTTTCCCTTTTGCTTAAAGCTTGCATTGTTTAACTCATTCATTGCCATGATTATTGATTTTGTCGATATGGGAACTGATGAGTCAATATTTTCTCAATTTCACTTAGTTTATTGTACCAAAATTAATCAGGGAATTGTGCTTAATTGTCCGATATTTCTCCGTATTTTCTAATTGCGCTTAATTTGATCGGAAATTCTAATTTTAGTTAATTGGACTTTCTGAGCTCATTATCTTCATTATGAATTACACGGAAAATTAGTGGATAATATTTTGGGGCATCCAGAAGAAACAGGGATTTATTCTTTAAATAAAATAAAAGTATTAATTGGAAGTGCACTGTGATTTATTAGTGGTGTTGCAGATTGATCTGATTCCTAGCAGCTGAAATGGTGACTCAATGGGAAGCAACATGCGGCACATTAGAGAGAATTGGTGTGCATTTTAATCAAAAGTGGTGAAGACTTTGGAGAAATTCACGTGAGCTCCATGATGCAGAATTCTAAGCTCTTATTCTTGCATTGAAAAGAGAAGTTCACGGCCTGCTGGGGTTTCAAATAAAATTGAATGAAGTACTGTTGGTTTTTGGAGAGGAAAAGCAATCTCAGAAGCTGCCACTGAACGTCCAGCATGGGTAGGCTTAGGTGTGTGTTCATACTGCATCTGCAAGGTATACGTCCAGCATGTAAAGATGTTGCATTCTTGGCTTGGCTTGTATTCACGGTTCAGCACTCACACATGAGTAGGTCCAAAGGCTGAAAAAGAAAAAAAAATTATTCACCACTGTCGGGAAACAAACAAAAAAATCCAGCGGCCATGAGTTGGAGAAAGCTGATCCAGAATCCAAGAGAGATTGACGGGAATGAGGGGGTGCACTCCTTGAGTTTTACTGATTGATGCTGCTCACATATAAGATACATATTCACGTCCAGCAAGTAATGTTCTGTGGGGCATGGAGGAGTCCAAAACTACAATAAATTGGAGGGCCATCTTTGCTTTATTTTTGGCACCTATTGAAAAGAATGTTTCAAAGCTGAACTGGCGGGAAACACACGAGCATGGGAACTAAAAAAAAAAGAAGGGGGCCACAACTGAACGGAAGAGATGGCTCATAGCTGGCCGGTTTTCCCTTTTAAAAAATGAAGAGATACACAAGAGGGGGACGTTACGACTGGGGGGGCTGGACACTACTCTTAGTTACAGAACTCACGGCCATACACACACTCTCTGAGTTTTTGGTTTTGAACTTTTGACTGTGAACGCTTTTCTTGGAGGGGCTGGAGGTTCTGATTCTACTCTGCTGTTCTGGACGCTACTCTGCTTGTTGGAGTTCTCTGCAGAAAAACAAACTGGTTGGAGGGCAAGGACTGGAGTTAACGTCACGGCTGCTGGAAGAGAAGAGCTTCTGGTTTAGTTTCTCTGTCAGCACAATGGAATGGAGCTTAGCTTGAATAGGTTTTGTTCGTATCTTTAATGCTTAAACTAAGAATCATGTGATTATTTTTCTACACGATGGAAAGTATTAACTGAAGTAGCCTTGTTCATTTGTTGTTACGCTTTCATCAAATGCCATTTTACTTTGAATTGCACTCGTTTGTTTCTTGCGTCTTTGTTTTATTCTATGAACTTTGTCCCTTCTACACGGCTGCACTCTAATGGAAAGAGTATAATATTTGTTCAATATTTTAAGGGAGGAAGAAGCCTTTGGTTTTACTAGAGTAAAGTACAATATGTGTAGGAAGTGGTCACGGCATTTTGCATGAAAAGCACATATCATTCTTTTAAAAAAATCAGAAAAACATTGTCTAGAAGGATGTCATATGAGGTGATGAATAAAAACATGAAGATGGAAACTAGGAAGCACTGTCACGGTTTTGGAAAGGAAAGGGAAGTGGGGTCTTGGCCTTGAATATTGCATGGTTTCTATTTCCTTTCTTAGAGTAATTCACGGTTTTGGGAGAGAAAAGAAGTGTATTATAACTCTTTGTGGAAGTTAACGTGGACCATGTTAGAGATTACTTGTTTTCTTCTTTTAGTGGATGTAATTGTCAGCTTGTTGATTTGATGGGAGAATGGTAGCTGGAAGCAAAAAGCCGTGTAAGAAGTCACGTGAAGAGGCACATTCAATTTGTAGTAGAATATAATATTTAGTTTGGTTTGTATTGGAGTTAAGTGGTGGAGTGTGTACGTGAAGTGGTATGCATGGTTACATGTTGAGGTTTGAAGTGGTATGTGTTAGGTGTTTGAAGTGCCACGGCTGGAAGCAATTGAGAGAAGAATTTTTGGGTTTTATTAGAAGAAGGCAAGTGAGTCACGGCAAAGGTGGAACCAAGTAGAAGTATATTGTTTAATTTTCTAAAAAGGGAAATCATGAAGGGTTCACGGCCAAAGAGTAATTTTTAGAAGCTTTTGCAAAGAAAGAAGTTTTTCCGGATTTATTCTTATAGTTTCGTATTGCTGTAATTTCATTTTTATTCCAATTTTGTTTTCACTGTGTTTTACTGTTTTGAAATTTACTTTGCCGTTTTTAAGTCAGTCATGTTTAATTTCCAGTTTAATTTAATTATCCCATATCAAAAACAAAACAACTTTTTGAACCCCCCCCTCTACGTGTTGACAAGAAACTGAACCACATTTGGTCCTTGAGAGACGACCTAGGAGTCACATCCTAGCTATACTGCATTATTTCGTGCAATCAAATTTGTATGGCCGCGACAGCTGTATCAGGAACGTACGGGGAAATCTAGATCCGGGGAATTTCTCCCAATAGCATATTGGTTGCCTTTAAGCTTCTGCACTTCAAAATTAATTACTAGGAATGCTAGGAATTGTATGAACTCGTAATTAAGGATAGGCGTTTTGCAAGGTGATTTAAAGAGTGGCATTAGCATTGATGAAAATAATGATGAATTCCTAAAGTATATGAGAGTGGATAAGATGAAATTGATAACCACAACCACATACTCATCCATCTAATTCATTAAAGTGTTTGTATTCCTCTTTTTCATTGATCAAATTCATGCATACATGTTTAATTATTGTCTATTGCATTTAAAACCTACAATCAATTGTTAACAAGTCTTAAATAATCAACAAATCATATAACTAACTAGGTTGTGACTCCTTTGGGAGAACGATACTTGGTCTTATCGAGTTTTATTTCTTGATACGATTCGGTCACACTTGCCGATAGTTAAACAAGTTTTTGTCGCCGTTTTTCGGTGTTCATAAATTTGTTATCAAGTTTTTGGCACCGTTGTTGGGGACTCGTGGTTTAACTAGTTCATTTGTGTGATTATTGATTATCTTAGACTTGAATTTTAAATTTTGAAAGTTGAATTTCTGTTTTTATTTTCTGTTTTTAGTTTTCGGTTTTTATTTTATTTTATTTTATTTTATTTTTATTTTCTATTTTTATTTTTATTTTATTTTATTTTATTTTTCTATTTTTATTTTTCTGTTTTTATCTTTTTATCTTTGAATCTTATATCTTCTTTTATATCTTTTTGTGCTAACCAATTCTTCTAGGGATTTGTTTGCTTGTGTATGCAGGAAGCAATCCGAACTAGGAGCAAGAAAACTGCAGAACCTCTTCTTGAAGGTTTAGACGAGAGTAGACGGAGGAGAAGAATCCGTACATCTAGAGAACTTTTTCCTTCTCTGGAAACTCTGTTACAACCATCACCACAAGGTTCTGACCATAGCATTGAGAATATGGAGAATAATAATACCAGAAGAACTCTTGCAGATTACACTAATATAGCTGGACCTCAGCATTTCAATAGCATAGCAAGACCAAGAGTCAATGCAGCCAACATGGAGGTGAAACCAGCATTAATCCAATTGGTGAAGAGTAATCAATTTAATGGGTTGTCTCACGAAAGCCCATATGAGCACCTCACAACTTTTAATGAGATATGCAACACGGTGAAGATAAATGGGGTGCCTAACGAAGCAATCAAACTTATCATGTTTCCATTCTCATTAGGAGGCAATGCTAAGCTTTGGTTGAACTCTTTTCCAGATGGGAGCTTTACAGAGTGGGAAGTTGTGGTGACAAAGTTCTTGAACAAATACTTCCCACAATCTAAGGTAAATAAAGGAAAGCAAGAGATATCATCTTTCAGGCAAGGCGTGGAGGAATCGTTAGGTCATGCATAGGATAGATACAAAAGCTTATCAAGGAAGACTCCCACACATGGATTTGACGAAGTAGAAGTAGTCCTAATCTTCCTTTGAGGTCTTGGTTCACAAACCAAGATGATGCTTGACGCCTCAACTGGAGGTAATATCAAATGGAAGACTCCATAGGAAGCCATAGAAATAATTGAAAACATGGCTACTAATGATAATGAGCTGAACAGTGAAAGAGGAGCTCCTATTCAACAAAAAGGAGTTCTATAGTTGCAATCATATGATGCCTTGCTAGCTTAGAACAAGATACTAACTCAACAATTGGAGAATCTCACAAAGACACTTGCACAACTGCCAAAAGAGTTAAAGACTGTTGCACAGAATCAACCACAATTGTGTGAATTATGTGGGGGTGATCATATCAATGGTCAATGCGCCTTTCCAGCAGAAGCTTTAGAGGATGTTAACTTCATGGCCAATCAATTTCCATACTATCAGGGGAACTTCAATCAAGGGTGGAAACCACACCCATATATTGTTCAAGCACAAAGTGGGCAAGTTGGACAATAAGGGCAATTTCACAAGCAACAACAACAACCAACCTTATGGCAACAAATAGCTACACTTAATGAAAGATTAATAAGGACGGAAGAAACTCTTTATCAATTCATATAGGCAACTGCATCCACTTAAAAGAGCACTGAAGCTGTTATTAAGAACTTGGAGATGCAAATGGGTCAAATTACTAAGCTGTTGGAAGAAAGGCCTGACAAGAAATTTGGGGCTAATATTGAGATTAACCCTAGGGAAGAGTGTATAGTGCTAGTGAATGTAAATGTTGAAAAAGTTGAGTTGGAAAAAGAAGAGAGAAAAGAGAGAGAAGAGAAAGAAGAAGAGAAAATTTGTGTGAAGATTGAGAAAGTGAGTAAAAAAAGAAAAGAAAAAAAGAAAGTAAGAGAAAAGAGAAAGAGGATGAGAGGAAGAGAGAGAGAATCATATGAAAAACCCTTTCGTCATCCAAAGAAGTATCATAGGAAAGAAAATAAATTTAAGTGCTTAATGGAAATCTTCAAGAAATTGGAGATTAAAGTTCCTATGATTGAGACATTGCAACAGGTTCCTGGTTTGATCAAATTTCTGAAGAAGTTCAGTAGAAAGAAGAAAAAAAAGATGGAACATGAGCTTTATTGGGTCAAGCTAGTGACGTTAAAAGAGCGCTTGCTGGGAGGCAACCTAGTGATTTAAGAACTTTTAATTTTTGTTTGTGATGTAATTTTGAACTTTTGGGTATTTTTGTTTTTGTTATAAGTTTGTTACAGGGTTTACATCTGCTAATGGATGTTAGGAGGAAGAGTATCTACTGAAGGATACTAGGTTTGTTACACCTATTGATGGGTATTAGTAAGAAAGATTTGCATCTACTGAAGGGTGCTGGAGGATTTTGGGTCAGGCTCGTGACGTTAAACAAGCGCTACCTGGGAGGCAACCCAGTTAATTGATTTTATCTGTCTTGTTTGTTTTGATTCTGCTTTAGTTGCATGATAGGGATTGAATGTTTGAGTGATCTAAGAACTTAATTACAGGGAGCAAGTGAGGGGCATGAGTAGGAGGCACCTAGGTTAAGCTAGGAAGAAGAAGAGCACTTCACGAAAGTGCCGCTGAGCGGCAAACTGCCACTAAGCGGTAGTGTCGCAGAATGGGCTTAGGTTGCCCCTTAGCGGAACCCGAGCCCATTAGGGTATTTTTATACCCTAAGTCACGCTTTGGCCTCTATTTTCAGATTCTTCTCTGCACACACACTCGTAAACACTTTTCCAAAGGTTCTCTACATTTTTCCTTTCATTCCTCTTTAGAAAATCTCCCTTCCACTCCCTTTCTCACTAGTTTTCCATCTAAGTTTGGGGTTGGGAGAGAGCATCATTGATGGGGCTGAGTTTTTCAAAACATTAGAGCAGAATTTGTTTTATCAATCACTTTTGTTTAGGATTTGATGTACTTAATTGGAAACTTTGTCTGTTATGATGGTTTGCTTATGATTGTTGTCTGATAAGTAATGCTTGATGATGCTTTGATATTGATTGATGTTGAGATGTGTACATTATATGCTTATACAGGTGGTTCACAAGCCTTGTGAACAATGCATGATGTTGTGATTGTGATTATGATACTAAGCAGGATGTGTATATGTGGAATGTGAATGAGCTTATATGTGAGGTTTTGAGCTCCAGAGTTGTTGTGATTGAATGCTATTACTTTGAAAGTATGAATGACTTTGTCCAGGTTTTCTATGATTGAATCAATTGCTTGTTTTCATCATATGATCAAGGCCATTTGTTGGTAACCCTTTTATTAGCCAAATGCATGATTTTAGCCCACAAAAGAGAGCAATATGTGTTTTATCCTTTGAACCCTTAGCCTTGAACATAATTTGAAAACCCTTTGTGAAAAGGTTTACCTTGAGTTAAGTAGAAAATATGTTGTGGTATTGATAAATGTTCAAGTTTGGGGTTGTTGGGAAGTTATGAAAGGGAAATTGAAAGCATTGAGCTAAGAGCTAAGAAATAAGAATGTGAAAAGAAAAAGAAAAAGAGAAAGAAAAGAAAAGAAAAGAAAAGAAAAAACAAAGCTCATGCAAAAGAAAGTTGGGAATAAATAAGAATGATTGTGTCTATATGATTCTCTTAACTCAAGGGTTTTGTGATCTAGAAAAAACCAATTTTCTTGTTAGCCCAGCCACATTATAAGCCATTGAAAAGTCCTTGTGATGATGCATTCTTGTGAATGTATTTGATTATGGTTAAATGAAAGGCAAAGTCAATTCATGTGACATTGTGATAGTAGAGTGAATGAGTGAATATTACCTCTTATACACTTGTGTTTGAGTGAAACACTATACCTAGTGAGGAAAGATTCCATGAGCACATAAACATCCATGCTTAGTTGATTGATCATTGATGAGAGGGTCGCACCTCCCACAAAAGTTGTGCATAAAAGAATGCAGTATAGTACTAGGCAGTGACTCCTAGGTCGTCTCTCAAGGACCAATTTGTGGTTCAGTCTCAGATCAAACACGTAGTGGGGGGGATTTTTGAAAGTGTTCTTGTGATTGGAAATAAACTAAATTAAAACTGGGAATTAAACACAACCGAACATGAATAAAAACATTAAAATGGAAATTACAACAGATAAATACCCAAACACAATTCAAGCTGTAAACATGCAACGGTTACACTAAAACATTAAATACACAATGTTGTCATTTATCCTACGCATTCACAACCAAAGAGAAGAAAATCAACTCAACATGATATAAAATATTTTAACCAAACAAAGTAATAGAAAATAAATTTTTCTCTACCATAGACCGTGACCCAATTCCATTTTTCCAATAAACAATTAAGACCGAGATGCACTGGAATCCATCTCCCGTGAATATGCTTCTGTATGCCTTCAAAATGAATCTCCTCATGGACCCCTGGCACGTCCCATCATCTCTTCATTCCAACCGTGACTTCCTTCTCGGGCTTCTATTTTCTTCATAATCAATCACCCAACTTGCCTCCTTAGCTCCACGTCCCTGCCGTGATAATTCTTGAGTTCCTTTTTTACGTGAATCAACGACCACTCTTCCACTTTTGCATCCTAAAGTGAATGAATTCTTCTCCACATGGCAGCTGCATCGTGACCCCACTTACCTTCAAAAATCGTGCTCTCTTCTTTCATCAAGGAAAGGAAATAATTTGACACCATGAACATGTTCTTTCAACTAAAATAAATCATCTTTTTCTAAAAGAACCCATCAATCACCGTGAGTGCATTTCTCAATGAAAGAAAATAAAATGCATCCTAAAGCTAATAAATGAAGTGCTAAGTTGGTCTTCTTTCAAGACACCTCCATCAAGTGAAAAGTATAAATAAAAGGACACATGAATAGTAATGGAATGGATTAGAATAATGGAGAGTTAATGATGAACAGTGAAAAACGTGAATGATGATTCATAGCAAACAACTTCAAAACCGGTCAATGCTTTTGGTATTTCAACAATTGGAATATAAAATTCATTCTCAAGCATAACTACAATAAACGAAAACCCTTTCGGGGGCTACTCCCCTCCTGATGTGCCAACTCCTCTTTCTTCAAAACTAATAAAATGAACTCCTCTGGCAGCTGGACCACCCACCTCTAGCACCGTTGCACCATGACACTACTACTTTCTCTCTCAATCTGCAACATACTTCAGCCCAAAAAGAAAATCTCCCTTGCTCTCCATCCCTGAAAACTTCCAGGCACAAGTCTAAAAAAAACAAAGAAAACCGAGAGAGAGAGAGAGAGCGAGTGGCGGCTCTCCTCCCTCCACCTCCACTGGAACTCTCCTCTAATACTCCATTCTGTGACCTACTTACTCCGTGCAGCTCATCTCTTTCTGGACCGTGCTTCCGCGTGTGGGCCGTGTGTTCTTCATCCGCGCCACCACATAACCTTCCATCTCTCAATTCCACTTGACTCCCCTCTAATACTCCGTGCACACCCCAAGCTCTGGAAAAATGAAAGCCACTAGATCTGTCCTGAATGCACCCCCTATGCTTCCATTGTTGAAGCTGGAGCGTGAAGAAGGGATGAGCTTCTTGTGGGCCTGCTACTGCACTGGACGTGCTTCTCCCATTGCTCGACACACGTTACTTTGCTGGAAAATGAAGAAATTTTGATGCAGCTGGATTGGACGTGGTGAAGGCTTCTTCGTGCACTTCCTGGACGCGCAAATGTTGGATGTGGAGGCTGCTGGGCTTTGCTTCCAAGCTGGACTGTTCCGTGTGCGCAACGTGGTTTGGACTAGCTTCTTCTCCCTCCACCGCATGCTGCTACTGGATCGCTTGTTGGATAATGAAGATACTGGGACGTGGACGTGGCTTTCATCCAAGCTGAATGTTGCTTCTGGATTCAGCCCGTGTGTTTCAATTCTTTCTCCTCCGTTGCTGCTTCTCCACGTGTGCTGGACCGTGGACTTGCTTCACTTCTTCCGTGTGTGCTTCCAGATGTGGGCTTTTGGGACGCGTGCTACTGAATGGTGGAGATGGATGTGTCTTGCACCGAGAGGAAGCTCCTGGATGCTTGGTTCCAAGTGTGGGCCGTGAGTTCTTCAGGCTGTTGGATCTCCTTGCCGTGCACACCCCCTGCTTTGCTTCCGTGATCTCTCTGCCACCACATTTCTCTGCTGGACCGTGGACTTGGGCATGTACTTCCTTGCTTCAGCTGGACTCCAAAGTTGTTGTGTGTCACCCCCTTCCGTGAGCTGGAGATAACTTGGGAGCTTTCCATTCCAGCACGTCACCAAGCACACATCTCAAGCTGGACGTAAAGGAGTGTTGGACCATGTGCTGGACCCGAGAGCTTCTTCACGTGTGCTCTTTACTCCAATTGGATTCAGATCAGCTTTTCAACACACCAATTCCCTTTTCTTTGTGCACCCCCTCAAGCTCAAGACCGTGAGCTGCTCACCGTGTGCGTGGACGTGCTGTGTTTTTCGTTCTAGCAAGCAACATGCACATCTCCAAGTGCACCCCCAAATATGAAATTCACACCTCCTCACTCATTTAGCCTCTAAATGTCCCAAATTGTATTTCCAAAATTTTCCCTACAATTAATAATGCAAATAATTAGCTCAAATCATTCAAATTAATTAAAATAAGAAGTTCTGATCAAATTAAGCACAATTAGGAAAAATGGGAAAATACCGGACATTTAAGCACAATTCCCCGATTAATTCTAGTACAATAAACTAAGTGAAGTGAATAAAATATTGACTCATCAATCATTCATGAAAAATAGCATTTGTTGGATATTAGGTGATTGTGTGAACATTAAAGCATGTGCATGTCTTGACTGAAGTTTTTGTCATGAGCTTAATTGAGTACTTACTTATCTTGAAAAGAGGATTTTGAATGGAGTGAACCATTGTATTGATTGGAAGAAGATTGAGTTACATCTTGTTTGTTTGAGGACAAGCAAAGTTTTAAGTTTGGGGTTGTGATAATGGTTGAAAAACCGTTATTTTTATGATTAAAATTTCTACCAAAAGCAACCTTTAAGACTTAGAACTAGCTTGAACTCATATTTTTGCTTAAGTTTTCTAAATAAGAGAGTTAAAAGTGAATTTAATGGTTTTGTGCAAGATTCCCTTGATTTTGTAGGCTAATTGAATGATTTGAAAGAAGAATTGAAGTACCGAATGATTGAAATGCAGAAAAGTCAACCAGTCAACCAAAAAAGTCAACTAGTCAACCAGAATGCTGAGAAGTCAACCAGAATACAGAAAAAGTTCCGCTGAGCGCCACTTTTCAGGTGCCAAAATCACAGTTGAGGGGCAAAAACAGTACCTGGGGGCAAAATGTATCATGCGCTATTACCGCTGAGCGTCATTCTAAATGGGCTTTGACCGGTTTTCTGTTACTTTTATGGGCTTGGGCCTAATTTTTTGCATTTTTAGAATAATATATAAGCTTTAGTACGTCCTAGGGTTTGTATCTTTGGGTGAGACGAAGCAAACACTCACTTTTCCACCCCTTGAAGGAAGATCTTGGATGCTTAGGCTACCTCCTCATCTTTCTAGGGTTCTATCTTTCATTCTTCCATTATTGTTCATCTAGTTTCATCATGAATATGGTGAACTAAACCTTGTATTGTTGTTGGGGAATCAATGTAGTCTTGTGAAACTCTCATATATGGAATTTGTTCTAACATCTTATTTTAAGACTTATGCTTTCTTTCATCATTAGTTAGGGTTTTTCCTCTTTGCTTAAAGCTTGCATTGTTTAACTCATTCATTGCCATGATTATTGATTTTGTCGATATGGGAACGTATGGGGAAATCTAGATCCGGGGAATTTCTCCCAATAGCATATTGGTTGCCTTTAAGCTTCTGCACTTCAGAATTAATTACTAGGAATGCTAGGAATTGTATGAACTAGTAATTAAGGATAGACCTTCTTGCAAGGTGATTTAGAGTGTGGCATTAGCATTGATGAAAAGAATGATGAATTCCTAAAGTATATGAGAGTGAATAAGATGAAATTGATAACCCCAACAACATACTCATCCATCTAATTCATTAAAGTATTTGTATTCCTCTTTTCCATTGATCAAATTCATGCATACATATTTAATTATTGTCTCATGCATTTAAAACCTACAATCAATTGTTAACAAGTCTTAAATAATCAACAAATCATATAGCTAACTAGGCCGTGAGTCCTTTGGGAGAACGATACTTGGTCTTACCGAGTTTTATTACTTGATACGATTCGATCACACTTGCCGATAGTTAAACAAGTTTTTGGCGCCGTTTTTTGGTGTTCATAAATTTGTCCTCAAAGATGTAAGCAAAGATAAGAAGACAAAAGAAAAGTCTTGTATTTTTGATAAATATTTTTGGAAATTTAGGCTTGGAAAAATGGAAATTTCCATAGTCCCAGGTTATTTGACTTTTATCTTAAGTTACTTGTTTACACAAGGGTAACATTAACTAAAGGTTTGAATTGCCATATTTTGAAAAGGATTGCACAGAATATGGGATGACAATTAATTTAAAAGAAAAATGAATAATGGAAGAGTGCACCATAATTGGAAAAGAAGTAAAGAATGAGAACCCTTCCATTTTAGGTTCCATGGTAATGGTAAGAGTAGGAGTTGCCATCATTAGCAAGAGCTCCCTCTCTATATTTTCCCCTTTTTGCATCTTTTCTTCTTCTCTTTTCTTTTCCTCTCTTGTCTCTCTTTTTCCTGTCTTTCTTTTTCTTCTTCTCTTTCTTTCTTGTCTCTCTTCTTCTTGTTTCTCTTCTTCTTCTCTCTCTCTTTCTTGTCTCTCTTTTTCCGTTCTCTCTTCTTCTTCTCTCTCTCTTTCTTGTCTCTTTTCTTCCTGTTTCTTTTCTTCTTCTTCTCTCTCTTTCTTGTCTCTCAACATCTCTTTTTAGTTTTAATTCTATTTGCTTAGCTTGCAGCTCCTTAAGGTTAATCTTAAATTCTAGTTCTCTAATAAGGAAATCATTGTCATTTAAGCTTTCAAGAAATATTTTTCCTTCTTCAATGTAATCTCTCAAGAATTGGAGGTTTCTCTTAATATGTGAAGGCACAAACTCTTTTCTCATGCAAGATTTTAATTCAGACCAATCATGAATGGGAGATTTTCTACCTATCCTAACATGATATTGTCTCTCATCCCACCACTCTCTTGCTTGCATTTCAAATCTAGATATGTAGAGACTAAGGACATAAGATTCACTATTGCTAGTTTATACAATTCATGATATTGCTCTAGCTTGTTTATACAATTCATCCTCAATCCGATCAAATTCATGATAGGAACAAGTCCTTCTTCTAGCTTCATCAAGTTTTCTTTTAATTTCTTTGAAACTAATGGATTGATCAAAACTAAAAGACCAAGAGGACCTATATGAACAAGAAGACGAATAGGAAGTATAACAAGACATCAAAACCTTTTTTTTTTAGAATTTTGTGAAGGATTTCTAGAAAGATTCTAGAGGTAAAATGAATCAAATAACTCCCAAGAAGGAGAGATGAGTCACAAATGGACAAGCTTAAGAACCTTGTCCTTCCTAGCCAGAGTGCCTTTGGTTGTTTCTTACCTTAGTATATAGGTAGAAATCTTTCAAAAAAAAAAACTTTTTAAATGCAAGAATGTTATGCACCTAGAAACCAAATGAAGGTTTATCTATATGAAACACGCTCCTAAGTACCACGGAGACTTAAAACATAAAAGTCAACAAGCAATGTAAAGTAAAGCAAATGGAAATGAATGAAACACGACCCTAAGTGAAAGTACAAGTGACACTTGGAGCCACTTGACACACTTTCACACTAAGAAGTGGAAACTAAACTATTACAATGTTCAATTGTGCTCTTGGAATTGCTTGAAAAGTATTTTCCCAAGTCACTTTAAGTTGAAAATGAACACAAAATTGAAAGAAATTACAAAGGTTCCGTGATACCAAGCCAAGTACAATTAAAAATGGTTACAAATGCTTTGACCAAAATATGGTGATACCCCGACCTTAAGTCTATTTTGGAAAACACAACTGCTCCCATGCAACTGATATAACAAATCATCTATTCTCGATAGGGGATACTTGTTCTTGATAATTATCTTGTTCAACTATCTGTAGTTGATACACAACCTGGAGCTACCATCTTTCTTCTTAACCAACAACATAGGTGCTCCCCACGACAATACACTTGGCTTGATAAACTATTTTTCTAGCAACTCTTCAATTTGTTTCTTTAGTTCCACCAATTCAGCCGGAGCCATCCGATAAGGTATAATTGATATTGGCCCTACTCTTGTTACTAGATCAATCAAAAGCTCTACTTCTCTCTAAGGAGGTAATCCTAATACTTCCTAAAAAAACATGTCAGAAAACTCATTCACCACTAATAAATCGAAACTACCACGTTCTTGCTAACTCTAGATGCATAAGAACAACAAAGCATCTACTACTCTCCTTAACCTCATGCCACACTTGGTGTGATGACAATGACTCTGATTCTTCCTCACCAGGAAATAACTATTTCTTGTTACAATCCATAAGAATGTGGTTGGTAGTTAGCTAATTTATCCCTAAGATCACATCCAATGCTTGAAGAGATAGGCATATTATATTCGCCATGAATTTATGCCCCTCTACAACAACTAGACATTTGGCACACAACATCGATGTCTTAATCAATCCAAAGACTGGAGTTAATACCATCAGATCATACTTCTCTAAAAATTAGACCCAACTCGTGCACACAAACATTAGTCACAAAAGAATGTGTCATCCCAAAATCAAATAACAAAAAACTTAGTACACCCAACACCTATAGGCTACATAAGGAAAAATTGCTTTGATACCAAATGTATTATCCCAAATTTTCAATAGTATTAACACTAGAACAGTCATAAGAAAAACATATATAAAATTTTACAATCATTCAAACTTAACCATAATAGTATAACATATACTAGAAAAGAGAATAATATATTTACTAACAAAACGCCTTACACTAGAAAGTTAAAGTGTTGTTAGAGCTATTATCAAAAGAAACTATGTACATCTATAAATAGATATATACCACATCAATAACTAAGAAGACTAAGGTTGGTTTGCTGCTCCGTCTCCACATCCTAATATCTGATCCAAAGACAGCTCCTGATCTGCTCTCATCGCCTCTTAACACATGTGAAGAGAACCCCTACGCATGAATCTGACCAAAGAATCAAAGGAAAAGGAGCATAAACTTACTTGCTTTATAAGGAAAAGTGATTGGATAGAAAAGTAAGGATTCTTCACCGTGATCACTTACATACCTTCTGATCGTCAAACAGTTGGTCTAGGCGTTACAAATTGTAGAGACATTGTAGACAGAGCTAAGAGAAATGTTTTTAGAGGAAATATAAGTGTTTTAGATAATGAGACGGTTTAAAAATTTCTATTTATATTATAAATTTATTTAACTTTAAAAAAATATTTAGTCTCATTGTTTTAGAACACCTCTCAACTCTAATATCCAATTTTCTAGGGTCTTGCATTAAACATAAACCATATTTTTTTTTCAACCTAAATTACCCAAAGAAGCAATGTTTTCTTGCAAATTCTCTTTATAACTAATCAAACGAATATAGAAAAAAAAATTCAACACAATTTAAAAAAATTTTAAATTTAAATGTGTCGTTCAAATGTTGTAATATTTTTACCTTTCGGATGTTTAACCTAATATAATGAAATTGTATTATTTATGTACTCAAGTTTATGTTTATGTTGTTCAATGTTGTTTCCTGCAAATGTAGTAAGAGGCAAGCAGTAATACCCTATTCGCTTTATTTAATTGTTTGACTTCCTGGGGTTGTTCATTTCTATTATTAAATATCCTATTTGCATTTTTTTTTTAATTTTAAATTATTTTTCATGTACATTACAAATAAACCTGATAATTACTATTATTGTTAATAGTAAAATAGTTTATTTAACATCTTTATACATTTTTCTCATGTACATATATCAAATTGGACATAATAAAATAAAATCATGATAAGTTGATATTTAAGTATGTATAGTGCTTATGATCTCACCTACAAAAATGTCGTCATGATATCTATCGGATATTTATAAGAAAATATTTGCGGATTTTTCTATACATGTATATGTTGATATTTTATATCTAATTTTTTTAAAAAAAAGATAAATAAAATTGTTTAAAAAAATAAAAATGGGAACTTAAATAAATGTTTTAATTTTTAAACTACAATTCAAATAACATAATCAATAAAATATTAATACAAATAAGTTTGATTTTCTTAAAAAAATAAATTTAAGAGAATTACCTCAAGATATAAATTTTTAAAATTAATATTTTATAAAATTATTTTATTTTTATAGATCTAAATAAAACAAATAGAAATATATACAGTCAAATTTTAAACATTCTTTTATAATTATTTCTTTCTAAGCACGATATAAAAACTTTGAAAGAAAAAAAAAAGGAAAAACAAAGAACTATACTAAATCAATGATAAAAAGAAATATGGATACAAAACATTAAATCACTTAAATTATGTTTTGTTATTTCATTCAAGAAAAACATGAAAAACTTTGAATAACATGTATAATCAAAATTCCTCATTATATTAAGAGATTTATTATTAAATATCCTCTCACATTTAAAAGAAGATCTTTGTAACTCATTAGTGCTAGTTTTCTCGAGAATTGAATATTAATTTTTTTTTGTTTTGGTGGTCTATTCCAATCGAATTTTCTATAAGTTTGAATTAGTTCATTATCTTTTTTGTATTAAAATCTTCTCTCTCATCAAATATATTAATCTATTTAGAAATAAATTCCAATCTTTTTGCAAAACAAGCTTCTTTCTTTATACGTTAAAAAGTTAGAAATTATCTTAAAATTATTGAAACTAATTTAGTTGTTGTAATCCTACAAATTGTTTACCGTTGAAGTCAGTAATTCCTGAAAAGACATAATAATGAAAAAAAATCAGATTTAACTTACTAATTATCATTAGAAATATCTAAATTATTAATAGAAAAAGATTCCTTCTCAAGCCCAATATTATCAAAATTAATGACTACAAGTTCATGTTGTGACTAAATAAGAGACATCAGCACAATAGGCTTAACTTATAGGAGGCTAAACCACTAGACCACATACTACACTATAGTAAAACATACTCCACTAATAATTTTATTTGGATATCCTGAATTTGAAAAAAAAATACTCATAATATTTACTAATAATTATTAACAACGGGGACCCACAAAAAATACTACGATACCTCTCTACTGATCCCATGAACAAGTGAGAAACTAAATAATCATACTCATTACTTTTCGTATCCATTAATAATGACTATTTATAATCGGAAAGAAATTTTACTCGCAAATGTATAGGTGTACATTTTTTTTAATCCTAAATCACACACACCTCTATCCCTTTTACAACTATAAAATTATATATTTTATCGAATATAATAGTTTATTGAATAAAACACGTGCAAAGTAGATATTTTTAATGAAGAACGTTAAAATATATTTTTCCAATAAAATAAACTTGGACCTTAATTGCGCCTGGCATTTTGGTAGGACGGGTCACATCACATATCCCACAATATTACATCAACAAAAAGAAAGACAGAACGCCAAAAACAACCCACCGTGTTGAAAGTTGATACTCCGTTGCCAGCCATATCAATGGGACCGCCCTAGCTAACCACTAAATGAACAACAATAATATAATCATGAAACCACTAACTTTGCTTTCAAAACTATCAATATGTTTATAAAGAAATGAAAGAGTGATTTGGAGAACCAACCGATTCACATGATAGATATAATCAATTACTAATCTAATAAGAATCATTCCTTATTCTACTGTGTAACTACCATCATCACAAATGCAAACCAAAACAAGAAACCTATTATGTATTGATGTCATCTTGATTTCCATAGTTTATGCTAGGTCACTGACTCTAGCATACAAGCCAACGACTCCTATTGTTTGTGTGCTAGGTCACTGATTTCCATAGTTTTTGTATGTATACCATTTGAGCAATAAAACTGAAAAATGGATATTAGATGATCTAATGAATGGTCTGAGAGAAACAATCAAAATTTACAAAGGCAACAAAAACCAGCATCTCAATTTCCAACCCCACCTATGCACACTTGGAAGTATAGACCAAAATATGTAAAGAATCCTAATTGCCCCAAAAAGCTGTTATAACTGCTACCATGGTTTAAGGTCCCCCACAGGGCCAGCAGTCCAATTCAAGACCTTCTCCCCTGGTTTCAAGAAGACACTGCGGTCGTGAGGCAGTTTACGAGCAAGGCCATTCAAAACTTGATGGAAAGCATCTCCCGGTTGCGCTGGTTGAGGGAACAGCATAGCTTGCTTCATGGAAGGGTTGGCAAGTAATCTCTGCTTCCTCAAGATAACTTCTGGTGGAATAGATGTTAATATGGTGTCTAGTTGAGGTACATCTTTTTCATCAACATATACACCTATATCTTCCCATGGGATTGCATCAGCAAATGGAAGAACAATATCATCTGCAATGATCACTGGGATGCAACCAAATATCACAGCTTCAACCAGTCTTGGGCTCCAAGGGGCCCATCCAAGTGGACACAAGCAGAACACAGCTCGCTGCATGTCCTCATAGTATGTTGTTGGATGCTCTGTTGAAATGTCAAACAGAGGATTGTCCTTAAAGTTCTCCCACACTGCTGCTCTTGCACCTCTGTAACATACCAAAGTCCAGTCAGTTTGAGCCTTCACCATCGTTTTGTTGTTTTTGCTATGAAAGCATGAAGACATGGAACCAAACTTCATGCATGATTAAATTACTTACTTTTCAGTAAGATTACTAGAAAGAACCAATTATAACATGAATGTAGTTGATCTAATTAAGCTTGACTAGTTTCAATAACTAAATACTAAATAAATTTTAAGTCAAAGGATCCAAGTTAGCAGTCTTATGCAAACATGATTGAAAGATAAATGAAAACTAACAACCCTCACATGTCACATGTCCAAATCCCCTCCTTTAAGTTTGTGGGGTGTAAAATATTAGACCTACCTTGCATAGTAGCCACCTTCAGGGTCATTTCCAACATCATAAAAGAGTCCTCGGAAGTAAACAAAAATGGACCTAGGCGTCTTTTCAGGAATGAGGTGAGCGTGCATTTTCTGTGGAGGGGCATATGGAGGAATGGTGATGGAGCCCTCTTTCAGGCAAACATGATTCCTCTGTCCAAATGTCTGAACCAAGGTAGCACGCTGCAGCAATGGAAGAATTCCTCTTTCTATTGCTTTCTCCTCCTGGAACAAAATAACAAGGTAAAAATGCTTGTTACAATATCCATGTACAGCTTTAATAGTGGAATTCAAGGTGCTTCTCACCAAACTCAGGATGATGTGTTTGAATGCTCAATTGAACTAATAGTTGTGTAAATAACAAAATTGAAATGGCACTCTAAATTTCTTACTTGATAATGGAAGCATGCTCCAAAGTCATGAGGGGTTACAAAGAAATGATCTGCCCCTTCTGTCCTGTTCCAGTAAGGCCAGTTTGAAGAAATAAGTTGTATGGCACTTCGCATCATTCGTGGAGACTTGAAAGGTAAGGGGAGGCCATTTGGTGTCAAGTCACAAGTGGTGTATACAGGGGTGTAAAACCAATCAGCTTCTTCCGGATTAAGGGTTCGGACAGGGCTAGATAATAGAAACCGGTGCATAAAGATCTCAGCAGCAAACATATGAGTGAGGCATCTAGGGTCCTTTTGCAGAATTTTCTTATTATATTTGCTTGGAAGTTCATAAACAAAAACTTTTAACCTTCCCACTGGATCATCTTCTAACACGTCACCAGCACTACCTACAATTGGTTCAATCACAACATGATTAATACTCTCATTTCTTTACCTAACTATAATATAGCGGATTCTGAATCAAAATTGCGTAATGCAAGTCATTGAGAAATAATACAAAGAATCAAACTTAATATTAACCCCTTCAATTCCAAGCAACCAGGTGAGGTGTATATAGCAACTCTGCTTATGTGTATGTATCACCAGAGTTTTAAATAAAAATTATTTTTTCACCATACTCCCATTCCAACTGTTTAGTCATTGGATTTTTAATCCAACATACGCTACTTCCTGACAATCTGTATGACATTATGCCGAGTTGAATAGAACACCATCATAACATCTAAGTACCAACACAGTTAGCAGCAGCATTCTTTCGTGATAGAAAATGCATGCAAAGTACACTCATTTTTCACTTAGCTCACCTGCAAGAAAACGGGTACAGAATTATAAGGTTTTAAATAATGATTTTTCATTTAGATCTAATTAACCCATTAAAAAATGAGGTATTCTGTAGAATTTTGAACTTAATTTACATTAAAAAAAAATAGACACAAGGTTTTTTTTTTTTTTGCTGTAATTCTAGCAGAAAAGAGAGGGATATAATAAACCTACTTTCCTTCAGATTCCAGCGTCAAAATTTAAACATAAAAAGTATGGGAGAAACCCTTTATGTAATTCAGGAAGATCCCAAAATTTAGAAAGACAGTAACCTTCTGCTATTCTACCTTTAATAATGAAGAATGCTTGAAAAAAGGCGTCTCTTCAACCTTAACTTAAAATGAAAGTCATTTGCTCCTCCCTTATCATATCAAGCAATAGAAAACACACCAAAGGCAACTGGAAAAACAACCTATTTATATTCTTGGGTGAATTTGAGTACCAAGGATCCAGGGACCTACCAATATGTTTCTAAAATGCTCTAAATATATTTTCATAGCTCATCGGAAAAATATCTTTTGTAACCAATATCTTAAAAGCCTCTTCGGTGTGAACATATATGCTTCTTCCAATTGCTAGTACTGGAACCTAGGAAGCTTGTGGCAAATGAAGAGGACAACAAAAATCTCTATGAAAAAAACTGGTTTTTCCTTTTCCTCTCCTCATACTATATTACGAAGTACTGCAGTACTAATAAAGGTTAGATTCAGAATCAGGCCACGGCATGATTTAAAATAAGTCAACAAAGGTCAACAAGATCTCGTGCCAATCCATATAACCTTACTAAAGTGAAAAATGACTAAAACACAACCCTAACTTGATAAACAGCCCTTTCCGGTGTACGTTTTCTTCAAATTCAGGGACCCATTTCAACACATAACTTATTGTAGCTGGCCCTAGATCCTCCTGCGCCAGATAAGAATCTGTTTTCGCATTGCCGTATATTACAATATAAACAGCTAGACAACACCAGTCCCTGAAATAGATCATACTACAAAGAATTGGGGTCGTGTGCATCCCCAAAATATCAAAACAGAAAATTTTTAGGACATGGTAATAATAATTTCTTAGCTAAATAGATATTTTCCGAATCAACCTAAAACCAAAGTAGATCTTAGCTAAATCCATCTCAACCCGCAAAAACACACCACAGAAAACCATAACAAGAAATTATAACCATTAAGACAACAAACCGGAATGAAATTCACCAGAACTGAACTCTCTAAACCCCAATCCAATGAAATCAACAAAAGCAAACCAATCCAATCAAATCAACAGAACACTGGATAAATCGACCACAGAAAGAATCTGATGAAACAAATAGAAAGGAGGGCGAAAACAAACTTTGAAGAACCCCACCTGAAATTCTCTCAGTTGGTTGATGTCGACCCAGCTCCACAGCCCCAATGGCAAGAACAGAAGAAGCCAAAAGAAGGCAAAGGAATCCCACCTTCCAAAAATCCATTCTTTTTTCTTTTTTTGTCACCCAGAAACTCCTTGATCCGATTAACCTCGTTGGTGTCTGCAACTGCAAAGAAAGGGAGCTGAGAATATAAGGCAAAAGAAGAAGTCAATTGTGGTCAGCAGAAGAAGGTGGCGTAGGCGATGGTTAAAACGTCACAAGGCAAAGTGGTTGCGAGAGATTTGTTCGCAGTGGAAGAAAGGGATGTGTGTTCTTCCCAGCAACAATGAGAGAGACAGAGAGAGATACGAAAATATTATTTGAGGGACCAAAAGAGAGTGAATTTGCTTTGAAGAAATAAGGACAAAGGGTTTTTCTTAGTGAAAGAAACAGTATGGAAAATGGGTTATTGCTGAAGATTGAAGAAGAAGAAGAGGCTTTTGCCAAAATTTTCTGAATAAGTCTGGTTTTCTTTATTCACGGTTTGATAAGAGGTCCATCTCATAATACCATATTAGGAACCAAAATTCAACTACATCACGCGGTGAAGTTCAACCATTACTTCAATTTTGTTGCTTTTCCTTTTTACCCGAACGAGTGTGTATCACTGTGTTTTGAAATTTATAACAGAACCACGTTCTTGATACAATTTGTTCTCGAATTTATTACCGCCAGCAAATCAGTGAATTCAAGGTACGAATAAAAGTTTGGTAAAATAGTCTATTTGTCTCTTAAAATTTTCATTAATCCAGTTTGACTCACTTTTAATCCTTAAAAAATATAGAATAATAAAATTTAATTTCATAGGGAAAAAAATACTTAACATTAACTTTACTCATAAAACTAAACTAAACTAAAGTTCAATCATTACCCCTTTAGAACAATCTTTGGGTAATATTTGCTGTGTTTGAATTAGAAGTTTTTTTATAGCATTCAAGTAGTGTTTATTGATTTTATTTAATTATTATTATTCAATTTTTAATTATTACTAGTTTTATTATAATTTAATTATACTATTAAATTGAATTTTACCTTATTATATATTTAATCACATATCGTTATTAATACATTTTCCATATGTTGATTACTGAGGGGTACGTTAAAAAGAGTTAATTAATTTATAATTCTTAAAAAAAGTGTAAAAATGTTATCTTTTATATCTAAAACTAAGGTTACTTCTTGTTTCATTCTTTGACATTATCATTTTTTATTCACTTTCTTGTTCATTAACATACAAATTATTATCATGTTTGTCCATCCAGTGTTATGATGTGATATTATATGGGTAGTTTGTCAAATATTAGTGCAGAAAAAACTTTTAACGTCACTCTTTAGATGTCCGACACCCGAATATTTCACGTGAAAAATAACCGGTGACACTTCTGTATATAAGTTAATATTATAGACGTCCGAATTCCTGTGTCGGACGCCTAATGACCTGACAGGTAAGATAAAAGTTGCCTTAATCTATTGTTTTAGATGTCTGGGCCCCTATGTCAGACGTCTGAGGTCTATATAGACGTCCGAGCCCCAATGTCGGACGCCTAATGACCTATCAGGTAGCTGAAAAGTTGTCCTAATCCATTGCTTTAGACGCCTGGGACCCCATGTCGGGCGTCTGAGGTCCCTATAGACGTTTGGACCCCCATGTCGGACGTCTGATTACCTGACAGGTAGGTGAAAAGTTGCCCTGTTCCATTGCTTCAGACGTTCGGGCCCTATGTCGAAGTCTGATGTCCCTATAGACGTCCGGGCCTCATATATCGAACATATATAGCCTCCGCCAAAATTAAATTTTAAATAGACATAGACGTCT
This sequence comes from Vigna nakashimae, assembly GCA_034642375.1. Taxonomy (NCBI): domain Eukaryota; kingdom Viridiplantae; phylum Streptophyta; class Magnoliopsida; order Fabales; family Fabaceae; genus Vigna; species Vigna nakashimae. The sequence goes on from CM067759.1 coordinate 23,558,197, forward strand.
GGGCCTCATAAGTCAGACGTCTGATGTCTCTATAGATGTCCGATGGGAGAGGACCCCAACGTCTAAGGTGTTTTATTAAACTTTGCGCGAACTCGGGGCAGTTATGCACACTATTCATCATCTTCCTCCTCGCGTTTTCTCTCTCGGCTTGGCATTTTCAGGTACGTTTTTCATCTTTTGAACCATTTAAACTTACTTTTACTCTGATTAAATTAGTCTTCGATGGATTATCTTCCATTTGAACCGATTAAAATGGGTTTTCGTTGTGTTTTGGTGTAGTTTTGTTGGTTTCCTTTGGCGGCGATTTCTTACGTTTTGGGCAGCCTTTTTTTGCGTTTTCCACTCCTCCAATTCTTCCACTACATTTGAAATTGGTTAAGAAGGTTAGCATTCTTGTTTAAAAGTTTTTGTCTATGCATGTTATATATTGGCTTTTCGGTATGTACATGTTATTGGCATTTGGATATGCATGCTATTAACTTTTGAATATGCATGTTATTTGATAACAGTTGAAAAACTGTTATTTTCATACTTAAAATTGATATTAAAAGCAACCTTTAGACTTAAAAACTAGCTTGAAATCATGCTTTTATATATATTTTCAGAAATAAGAGAGCTGGACAGGTTTATGCTTGATTTAAGTGTTTTTGTGCAGGTTTTAAGGTGAATTTAGTGAAAGAAGTGAAGAAGGAGAGAGATGGAATCAGAAAAGGAATCAAAGAGTGCAAAAGGAGAAGCCGAAGGCACCGCTCAGCGGCATTTTACCGCTGAGCGGCACTCAGGAGGTCACGGGAGGTCCGCTGAGGGGCAAACTGGCCGCTGAGGGGAAGAAAAGGGAAGCGTAGGCACCGCTGAGCGGTATTTACCGCTGAGCGCCAGTCTTAATAATGGGCTTGGACTCATTTTCTGGCACTTTTATGGGCTTGGGCTTAGATCTTTTGTAATTCTAAAATAGTATATAAGGACTTGCACGTCCTAGAATTAATATCTTTGGCAGAAACGAGGCAAACACTCTCTCTTCCACCCCTTTGAAGGAGAATCTTGGATGCTCAGGCTACCTCTTCACCTTTTTAGGGTTTATTCTTTCATTCTTTCATTGTTCATCTAGGTTCACCATGAATATGGTGAACTAAACCTTGTATTTTTGTTGGGGAATCAATGTAATCTCTTGAAGCTCTCATATATGGAATCTATGCTTGCATCTTTTAATTAAGATTTATGCTTTCTTTCATCATTAGTTAGGGTTTTTCCTCTTTGCTTAATGCTTGCATGGTTTAACTCATTCGATGCATGATTATTGGTTTTGTCGATACGGGCACGTACGGGGAAGTCTAGATCCGGGGAATTTCTCCCAATATTATATTGGTTGTCGTTAAGCTCCTGCACTTATGAACTAATCATTAGGAATGCTAGGAATTGTATGAACTCGTGATTAGGGAGAAGCCATCTAGAATGGTACTTTAGAGAGTGGCATTAACAATGATGATTTGAATGTTGAATTCCTAAAATATATGAGAGTGGATGAGATGAAATTGACCCCCAACAACATATTCATTCATATATTTCATTGAAAGTGTTTATCTTTTGCTTTTGCCATTGATCAAAACTCATGCATACATGTTTATTTTTGTCTTTGCATATTAAACTTCAAATATTTCGTTCTTAAGTCTTAGCTAATCAACAAACCACACAACTAAACTAGGCCGTGAGTCCTTTGGGAGAACGATACTTGGTCTTACCAAGTTTATTACTTGAACGATTCGGTCATACTTGCCGATTGTGAAACAAGTTTGTGACATCATATTTTGGTGCTCATAAATTTGTCCATCAAGTTTTTGGCGCCGTTGCCGGGGACTCGTGGTTTAACTGGTTAATTTGTGTGATTATTGATTATCTTTGACTTTATTAGATTAGATTAGATTAGATTTTATTTGATTTGATTTGATTAGATTAGATTAGATTTTATTTTATTTTTAGATTAGATTTTATTTTATCTTATTAGATTAGTTTAGATTTGATTTGATTTGATTTTATTTTATCTTCTATCTTTTAAATCTTTTATCTTCTATCTTCTGAATCTTTTATCTTCTTATCTTCTTATCTTCTAAATCTTTTATCTTTTTATCTTTTGAATATATATCTTCTCTTATATCTTTTTGTGCTAACAAATATTTTCTAGGGTTTTGTTTTCTTGTGTATGCAGGAGGCAATTCGAACTAGGAGTAAGAAAACAACAGAACCTCTTCTTGAAGGTCTAGACGAGAGTAGAAGGAGGAGAAGAATCAGAACATCTAGAGAACTTTTCCCTTCTCCAGAAACTCTCTTACAATCATCACCACAAGGTTCTGTTCATAGCACAGGAAGTATGGAGAACAATAATGGTAGAAGAACTCTTGCAGACTACACCAATATTGCTGGGCCTCAACACTTTAACAACATAGCTAGACCTAGAGTCAATGCAGCCAACATGGAGGTTAAACCAGCACTGATTCAACTGGTGAAGAGTAATCAATTTAATGGGTTGTCTCATGAAAGCCCATATGAGCACCTCACTACCTTTAATGAGATTTGCAACACAGTCAAGATTAATGGGGTGCCAGACGAAGCTATCAAACTTAGCTTGTTTCCTTTCTCATTGGGAGGCAATGCTAAGCTTTGGTTGAACTCTTTTCCAGAAGAAAGTTTCACCGAGTGGGAAGCAGTGGTCACAAAATTTCTAAACAAGTACTTTCCACAATCTAAGGTGACTAAAGGTAAGCAAGAGATTTCTTCATTCAAGCAGGGCATGGAAGAATCACTGGGGCATGCATGGGACAGGTATAAAAGCTTGTTACGTAAAACTCCCACGCATGGCTTTGAAGATCAAGAAGTAGTCTTAACTTTCCTTGGAGGGCTTGGTTCACAAACCAGGATGATGCTGGATGCCTCAGCAGGAGGCAATATTAAATGGAAAACTCCAGAGGAAGCAACTGAAATCATAGAAAACATGGCTACTAGTGATAATGAGTTGCACAGTGAAAGAGGAGCTCCTATGCAACAAAAAGGGGTTCTTCAATTACAAACACATGATGCCTTGCTAGCTCAGAATAAAATTCTAACTCAACAGCTGGAAACTCTGACCAAAACTCTTGCTTCATTACCTAAAGAGTTAAAATCTGCTGCACAGGTATAAACCCAGTTGTGCGAATTATGTGGGGGTGATCACATCAATGGCCAATGTGCTTTTCCTGTGGAAGCCGTGGAGGATGTTAACTTCATGGCTAATCAATTTCCATACCGTCAAGGGAATTATAATCAGGGTTGGAAACCACATCCAAGCATTGGTCAAGGACAAACTGGGCAAGCTAATCAATATAATAAGCAGCAGCAGCAACCAACGTTTTGGCAACAATTATCTATGCTTAATGAAAGATCAACAAGGTTGGAAGAAACTCTTCAGCAATTCATACAGAAAACTGAATCTTCTCAAAAGAGCACTGAAGCTGCTATAAAGAATTTGGAGATTCAAATGGGTCAGATTACTAAGCAATTGGAAGAAAGACCACACAGAAACTTTGGGGCTAATACTGAGGTTAACCCCAGAGAAGAATGCAAGGTGGTAGAGAGTGTTGATGATGACAAAGTTGAGTTAGATACAGAAGAGAGAAGTGAAACAGAGAGCAAAAGCACGTTCCCTTTTCCAATCCATCAAGGGAAACCAATGGACTTCACAGAGTTATTTAAAATGGTGGATAATGATGCACCTTGGGAGCAAATTTTGCAACAGATTACGGTTTACACCAAATCTAATGAAGAAAGCTCTACAAAGAAGAGACGTAGAGATGATGAGGAAAAAAAGTGTATAACTGTTAAGGAAGAGTCATTCCCACCTAAAGCATCAGATCCAGGTAGTTTTTCTATCCCTTGTACTATAGGGAAGAAAAAGGTAAAGAAAGCTCTCCTTAATTTAGGTTCAAGTGTTAACTTGATACCTTATGCTTTACTGGAGCAAATTGGTAATGTTAAAATGAAACCTGTAAAGGTTAATTTGGTAATGGCCGATGGATCTTCAAAGGAGCCATGTGGGATTGCAGAAGACATTGTAGTTTGTGTTGGCAGACTTCAGTTTTTGGCAGACTTTGTGGTGATGAAGATGGAAACCGAGAAAATACCTATCATACTTGGAAGACCGTTTATGAAAACGGCCAGGGCTATCATAAATGTACATGAAGGTATAGTGGTGCTCCAGGATAGAGAGGAGAGAGTGGTGGTGGATGTCTTCAAAGATGAAACACAAGCAAAGGAGGAAGAAGCCAGTTATAAAGCTGCATTTCGAGATGCACCCATAACTAAAGGTAAAGATGAAAATCTTGAGGTTTCTGATAACCATTGTTTGTTGTTTCAGGTACCCAAGGAAGAAGAGATTGGAAGAGGAGAAGAAATTCCTAGAGACTGGAAGAAAAGAAGACTCAAACTTGGCACACCTGTAAGAATCAATAACAAGTTGTGGGTTATAAAGGGCTTTAAAGAAAAGGAGATGATAGAGATAGAGTCTCCATATTCTAGAAGAACCAAAATAGTCCAAAGGAAGCAGCTGAGAAGTTGGTGGACTGACAAAGAAGATGGAACTTGAACTTTATTGGGTCAAGCTAATGACGTTAAAAGAGCGCTTGCTGGGAGGCAACCCAGTGGATTAACAAACTTTTGATTTTGGTTTTGTAACTTTTAATTTGTGGACATTATTTTGTGAATATTTTGTTGGATCCAACATCTACTGAAGGATGCTAGGTGGTTAAGTATCTACTGAAGGATACTAAGTTTGTAACACCTACTGATGGGTGTTGGTGAGAACCTACTGATGGGTGCTGGTAAGTTTGAAACACCTACTGATGGGTGTTGGTGGATTTTGGGTCAGGCTCGTGACGTTAAACAAGCGCTACCTGGGAGGCAACCCAGTTGATTGATTGTTTTCTGTTTGTTTATTTTAGTTAGGGTTTGCATAAGCATTTTTAACATTGAATTGCAGGGGACCAGTGAGGGGTATGTCTAGGAGGCACGTAGGTCAAGAAAAGAAGGAGAGGAGCACTTCACGAAAGTGCCGCTGAGCGGCAATTACCGCTGAGCGGTACTCTCGCAGATGGGCTTTAGTTCCCCTTAGCGGAACCCGAGCCCATTAGCGTATTTTTAAACCCTAAGCTGCGCGATTTTTCATTCTTTCAAGCTCTTCTCTGCACAAACACTTCCACATATCTTCTCCTAGGTTTTCCACATCTTTTTACTCTTCCCTCTTAAGAAAATTTCTCTTCCACTCACTTTTTCACTAGTTTTCCATCTAAGTTTGGGGTTGGGAGAGAGCATCATTGAAGGGGCTGATTTCTTCATTATGGTTTATTAATGCTTAACAATGTATCTTTTGGTTTTGTGAATTATGTTTGATGCAGGGATGGCCTCCTCATCGGGCAAAAAGAATCAAGACTACAAGATCCAAGAAGAAGGAGGATACAGAGGACAACTCAGATTGAGGAGGAGTTGAGATAGCATTTACTGATGAATGCTATCATATGCTTATGCTTTTTGTTGGTTTAAGTTTTCTGAACTTATTTGTTTTTGTTTTTAGATTAGGGTTTGATGTACTCTATTGAACACCTGATTTATTATGATGGTTTGCTATTAACTGTGATTGTGTGATAAGTATTGCTTGAATGATGCTTATGATTAATTGATGTTGAGATGATGTGCACATTAAAATGCTTATACAGGTGATTCACAAGTTTTGTGAACAAATGTATGATATCATGATTGTGATTGTGAAATTAAGAAGGATGTGTATGTCAAATGTGAATGAGCTTATATGTGAGGTTTGAGCTCCAGAGTTTTTGGTATGATTGAATACTATTACTTTGAAAGCAGGAATGATTTTGCCCAGGTTTTCTATGATTGAATCAATTGCTTGTTTTGCATCATGTGATCAAGGCCGTTTTTTGTTGAAACCCTTTTTATTGGCCAAATTCATAAAGTTAGCCCACTAAAAGAGAACACTTTGTGTTCTAACCTTTGAACCCTTAGCCTTGAACATACACTAAAACCCTTGATTAAAAATCTTTACCTTGAGTTAAGTAGAAGATCTTGTGTGGTATTGACAAATGTTCAAGTTTGGGGTTGTTGGGAAAACATGAAAAAGGAAAAGCATTGAGCTAAGAGCTAAAAAGTAAGAATATGCAAAGAAAAAAAAAAAGAAAAGAAAAGAAAAAGAAGCAAAGCTCAATGCAAATGCAAAGGCAAAAGAAAGTTGGGAATGAATAAGATGATTGTGTTGATATGATTCTCTTAACTCAAGGATTTTGTGATCCAGAAAAACCAATTTTCTTGTTAGCCCAGCCACATTATAAGCCATTGAAAAGTCCTTGTGATGATGCATGCTTGTGAATGTTTTTGATTGTGGTAAAATGAAAGGCAAAGTTGATTCATGTGACATTGTGATAGTGGAGGGAATGAGTGAAACACTTTACCTCTTATACACTTGTGTGTTGAGTGAAACACTTTACCTAGTGAGGAAATATTCCATAAGCACATGAACATCCATGCTTAATTGATTGATCATTCATGAAAAATAGCATTTGTTGGAATTTAAATGACTTTGTGAACACTAAAGCATGTGCACATCTTGAATGAACTCTTGGTCATAAGTTTGAATGAAGTTATTACTTATCTTGAAAAAGAGAATTTTTGAATGAGTGAACCATCATATGAATTGGTTGGAGATTGAGTTACATTTTGTTTGCTTGAGGACAAGCAAAGTTCTAAGTTTGGGGTTGTGATAACAGTTGAAAAACTGTTATTTTCATACCTAAAATTGATATTAAAAGCAATCTTTAGACGTAAAAACTACCTTGAAATCATGCTTTTATATATATTTTCAGAAATAAGAGAGCTGGACAGGTTTATGCTTGATTTAAGTGTTTTTGTGCAGGTTTTAAGGTGAATTTAGTGAAAGAAGTGAAGAAGGAGAGAGATGGAATCAGAAAAGGAATCAAAGAGTGCAAAAGGAGAAGCCGAAGGCACCGCTCAGCGGCATTTTACCGCTGAGCAGCACTCAGGAGGTCACGGGAGGTCCGCTGAGGGGCAAACTGGCCGCTGAGGGGAAGAAAAGGGAAGCGTAGGCACCGCTGAGCGGTATTTACCGCTGAGCGCCAGTCTTAATAATGGGCTTGGACTCGTTTTCTGGCACTTTTATGGGCTTGGGCTTAGATCTTTTGTAATTCTAAAATAGTATATAAGGACTTGCACGTCCTAGAATTAGTATCTTTGGCAGAAACGAGGCAAACACTCTCTCTTCCACCCCTTTGAAGGAGAATCTTGGATGCTCAGGCTACCTCTTCACCTTTTTAGGGTTTATTCTTTCATTCTTTCATTGTTCATCTAGGTTCACCATGAATATGGTGAACTAAACCTTGTATGTTTGTTGGGGAATCAATGTAATCTCTTGAAGCTCTCATATATGGAATCTATGCTTGCATCTTTTAATTAAGATTTATGCTTTCTTTCATCATTAGTTAGGGTTTTTCCTCTTTACTTAATGCTTGGATGGTTTAACTCATTCGATGCATGATTATTGGTTTTGTCGATACGGGCACGTACGGGGAAGTCTAGATCCGGGGAATTTCTCCCAATATTATATTGGTTGTCGTTAAGCTCCTGCACTTATGAACTAATAATTAGGAATGCTAGGAATTGTATGAACTCGTGATTAGGGAGAAGCCATCAAGAATGGTACTTTAGAGAGTGGCATTAACAATGATGATTTGAATATTGAATTCCTAAAATATATGAGAGTGGATGAGATGAAATTGACCCCCAACAACATATTCATTCATATATTTCATTGAAAGTGTTTATCTTTTGCTTTTGCCATTGATCAAAACTCATGCATACATGTTTATTTTTGTCTTTGCATATTAAACTTCAAATATTTCGTTCTTAAGTCTTAGCTAATCAACAAACCACACAACTAAACTAGGCCGTGAGTCCTTTGGGAGAACGATACTTGGTCTTACCAAGTTTATTACTTGAACGATTCGGTCATACTTGCCGATTGTGAAACAAGTTTGTGACATCATATTTTGGTGCTCATAAATTTGTCCATCATTATTAACCGTCAAATTTGCATGTTGTTGGCTTTTGGATTTGCATGTTGTTGGCTTTTGTGAGATATACATGTTATTGAGTTTTTTGTATGCATGTTATTGGCTTTTGCGTATGCATGTTATTGGCTTTTGAATAAGCAATTGATAGTGAGTCAAATGTATTAAATGTGAAATCAATTAAGTTGGTTTGACTGCTACTAACTGTTATAATTGTTTGAGTATAATCAACTCTATTTTATATCTTTGACTAAGCAATTGATTGTGAGTCAAATGCATTAAATGTGAAATCAATTAAGTTGGTTTGACTGCTACTAACTATTATAATTGTTTGAGTATAATCAACTCTATTAGTAGCATAGTCGACTTAGGAGCGTCAATTTTGTAAAAAACTATATATAGACGCGAATTTGATTTCTGTAGAGACTTTTGTGAATCTAATGTTTTTATTGAATTGTTTCAGATTATTGATCTCTGGTAGAACGTGCTAAAGCTTCAAGAGTCCATCAAGAAAGACCTAGGTGTTCATTATTTGGTGATTGCTTGACGAGCAAGAATATGTGTGCATTGACTGATTGATCAACCTGCACTTGAGGTGTCTGATACGTGATCAACTTCTTCTCTCAATCTTGTGAAGATTGTGGTTGCCCTATTGTGACTATAGGAAGAGAACGTGCGACATTCTGAACTTTGAGGATTGTTCAAAGTGATTAAAGACTGTAGGAGAGGGGACATCTTGCTGCTATTCTTTGTTTGTATATGCCTATATTTTGATTAGAGGGTTAGAGAGGTGTTTTATATTTTGATGTGGAGGTCACTATAAAAGCCTTGTTGTAAAAACCTTGATCATTATAGTGCATTTGCTTCTTGGGATTGGAAGGACACTAGATCTAGGCAGTTTGGCCGAACCAGTATAAAAACCTACATTTGAATTCTCTATCCCTGCAATTATAATTTCTTAAGTCGACTTTACTTTTCACGTAGTCAACTATTTCCGCTGCACTTAAAAAATCTTATTCCTTGCGATTCAAGAAACTTTTAAAAGATCATCATTTTGTGGAAAAGATTTTTCAAAGACTCTGATTTTTGTGTTTCACCAATTCACCCTCCCTTCCCCCACCCTCTTGGTACTGAAACTAAGTCATTATATTTCAACAGTATGGATCGAAGCTGGATGAATGAACGTCACATCAATGAAGAATATGAGAAGGGTGTTTCAGAGTTCCTACAATATGTTGAGCAAAATGCTAAGTTTGTGAACAAGACATATATTTGTCCTTGTGTTCATTGTCTTAATCAAACACTTCAAGACTTAGACAATATGCGTGATCATCTATTCATGTTTGGCATAATGAGAACTTATACCGTTTGGACCTGGCATGGAGAAGTACTGGACCAGCCTACCACGTCACGAGGAACAAATTATGTGGAAGAATGGATGATTGATCATTTAGAGGACATGATACGTGATGTTGGTGAAGATAATTTTGGAAGAGCTAATTTGTATGATTCTCTTAAACATGATTCAGAGAAATCGTTGTTTCCAGGATGCCCCAACTTTACACGTATGTCTGCAACTTTGAAGTTGTTCAGTGTGAAAGCAAGGAATGGGTGGACTGATAAAAGTTTCATAGAGTTGTTGGAGTTGTTGAAGGTGATGCTTTCAGAAAATAATACTTTACCCATTCGTCATTATGAGGCCAAGAAAATATTATGTCCAATCGGACTCGAATATCAAAAGATGCATGTTTGTCCTAATGATTGTGTTTTGTACATAAAGGAGTTTGCTTCCCTAAAGTCTTGTCCAACGTATGGTTTATCCCGTTTTAAAAAGAAAAATGACAAAAACACTAGTGATGAAGGTAATGATGGTGCATCTGCTAAGGTGATGTGGTATTTGCCTTTAATACCTAGGTTCAAATGTATGTTCTCTGTTAAAGAAGATGCAAAGAAACTTAAATGGCACGTTGTCGGAAGAAAGTGCGATAATCTTCTTCGATACCCAGCTGATTCACCATAATGGAAGAAGATCGATGAAACATTTTCAGAATTTGGTGCAAATCCAAGAAACTTAAGACTTGCACTTGCAACTAATGGTATGAATCCACTAGTGCAGAATTGGCTTTTAACGTCCCCCATAGACTTCCGTCCGTATTCGCCCCAACGTAAATAATTGACCAGCGACATACTCGTAAATAAGTGAAACTCTAGACGTCCGTTGTGTGGGGGGACGTACGTCTATCATCTTATAGACATCCGTCCGAGAGGGACGGACGTTTGCGAGGCTGAACAAATGAACGCTTCAACTCCCATGTCAGCCCCTTAAACGTCCGTCCTGAGGGGCACGGACGTCTATAATATTATAGACGTCTGTGACCCTCAGGACGGACGTTTAAGGGCTGAGAGGGTGGTTGAAGAATTAATTGGCTTCAGCCCCTTAAACGTCCGTCCTGAGGGGCACAGACCACGAGATGTACCCAAAAATGACTTTGAATTTGATGTTCGCCTTCAACTTTTATGATAAATATAGTCATATTAATTATACTTTGTGTTTTCAATCTGTACAGAGTTATTGGTAAATCTCGTGGTCAACTGGTTCAAATTTTGTATCCAAAGGTTATAAGTCAATTATAGTTTCTAATTCATTTTCTATGTTATTGAATGATCAAAATTCTTAACTATTTAGTTTGTGATTTTAGTGTAACCAGTAGCTAGATTCATGGGAATGTGGCTTCTATGTCATGTGTTGGACTAAGACCATCATTCGAGTTGTCATTACAGATGACTGGAATGAGGTAATGATGTATACCTTCAATACATTACAAATCAAATTCATCTTCAACATATATGAAACCATAATGAATCTTTCTTGAATTTTGCAGCGCTTCAAGAGTACATCGCCTATTTCAGAGGACACAATTAAAAAGATAAGGCAGGAGTGGACCGCTTATCTTCTACAAAGATGGAGTTAGGAATAATTTTATTTCTTGTTGAAGATTGCTTAATTTTAGTTTAAGTTTTATGTTGATAGTTTTGTTAGTGGATTCAACTCCACATTAAGTAGAACTTTGTTCATATGAAACGTATATTTATATTATTGCAAAATTGTTCTTGGACAATTTTCTGCTTTTCAGGTGTGGTTTTAATGCAAAAATTAAATAATTTAAAAAAAAAGAACGCCCACTAGACGTCAGTTGGTGCACTGCCGGACGTCTATAGACGTGACGTCCGACAGTGCACTAACCGACGTCTCCGGACGTCTGGCAATGCACACACGGACATCCAACCCCCAGCCCCTACCATAGACAATTCAGGCAACTGGACGTCCGGGGGGGAGGGAACGGACGTCTACATAAACGTCCGATGTTTCAGGGCGGATGTCTATATAGACGTCCATACTAGCACACGGGACGTCTATACGAATGTTCGAGGGTGTACACCGGACGTCTATATAAACGTCCGGCCTGACACAACGGAGGTCTATTGATACACGGGGACCAAGGCTAATTAGTTTAGTATAGTATTTCTTTTACTTTTATTAAAAACATGTGTAAAAGGTGTTAGGCATGTGCTAGATAGGAGGGACTTTTAGTCCTATATATAGACATGCCACCACCTCTTGTAAGGCACTTTTGAGAATAATGAATTAAAATTTCTGTAGAGAGAACTCCAGAAATTAATTCCCTTGAAAGTCAAAGCTAGAGAATCCCAAAGGATCTCCTCTAGCCACCTTCCCTTCACACCATCCATTCTCTCATTTTCCATTATCAGATTCTCTCTCCTCCGTAGCATCCATCTCACGCCACTCGCACCAATTGATAGCTTCCTCGTGGCTTGCATCATATCTACTGCCACGCGTGCCTTATTCCCTCACGAGATTCCATCAGCATAGCTTCCGTATCCTCATTTCGCGTCTTCATCTACGTTTTCTCTGTCGAAAACTCTTCAACCACAAAACTCCTCTTCATCATCGCTGAATCTTCACCGTGGTGCCTCTCGTCACCAATCGGGTTCCTCGCTCCAGTTTGTCGTCGATCCAACCTTCGACTACATCCATTCGAGCCTCTTCACCGAACATCATCAGGAGCCTAGGGTTTCTTCCGCTTCTAGGTTATTTCTTAAATTTCCTTCAGTTCCATCGGTTAGATCTTCTTCCTCACCAATTAAATCCTCCTTTACCTTCAACCCTAGAGTTTTACCCGATCAAACCTCCAAACCTAGGGTTCTTAGTTCTTCTGTTGTTTCCGCTGCCTTATTTGCTTCCTCGAAGAGTCCAACTCTCTCAAGTTTCGTCTTTTCCTCGGAGCGTCGCCTATCATGTGGTAATCAGAGCTCAGGTTCTCCGCGCTTCGAAAGCTAAGTATCTCTCCATTGATTCGCGTCTCTGATCTGAGTTTAAATTTCTTGTCTTGTTATGAGATTCACGAGTTGTTTCGATTCTGTCTTGATCTTATTCATTCGTGTTGAATCTCTTCAATATTCGTGTTGTTCATTATGATTTCTTCTTTGTCTTGTGTTGATTCATGTGTTTTTGGTCTTGATCTGTTCATTAGGTTTCTGCTTGAGTCATTTCTTGTATGCTAACCTTGGTTTGGTTGTGTCTTTTCTTCATCTTAATTGGTCCAAAATTTTGTTTGAGTCATTTTATTTGAGCATCATATTCTGTTTTTGTCAAAGTCATGTTCAGTTGCTTATTTGTCATAAATTCTGGGTTGAAACCGTGTTTTGATTGAGCTGAACAATCTGATTGAATGTTCCTTATCTACACTCCATATGAGCTATGACAAACTCGTTTAGAGCTCGAATGCATGATGGATGACATCAGATTCAGCTTTCATTTTTTTGTAGTATTATAATTGCCTTTGTGTTGATTTGCAAGTGAACGAGAGTTGAACTCTGTGAGACATTTGAGCAAGTAACATGTGCATACCATATAAGTAATGACTTGCTTAGGCAATGCTTGTTTGCACTGAGAAAACTTCAGCAAAGTTCAAAATTGCAGTTGGCCGATCTGCATTATCTTTGTTTGAATCATTTTATGTGTTTAAAATCTGTTTGGCATATAGATCTTGCTGGAAATCTGACATTAACTTCCTCATGTCTTGTTCAAGTTTCCAATTGCTGTTTTAAAGTCATTTTCATCAATAATTTGTCAATTGACTCAATGAAACTTAAAACTGGTGGTGTGGTTGACCTGTTTGAATGCATAATTGGCTATTGCAAGTTCATTTTTCGAATTACTATGTTCTGCATCCAATTTTAATGCAAAACAAGTTTGTTTTGAAGTTTTAAACATGTTGAGATAGTTAATTCGAGTTATATCAGCCTTTGTGCGTTTTTCACCTTTGAAACCACCATTTTAAGTCAATTTTTTTTATGAAGCAAGTATAGTGCAATACTGAAATTTTGATTTGTGTGTTTATGATTCAGTTGGATTGTAGTAAGAGCTAGGGTCTGTTGAATGAAATCAAAACAGGTGAAAAAGAATATCTATACAAGTTTAAAAAGCATTCAGACCTTGTACAATCCAAATAAGTGAAGCTCCAAAATCAGAAACTGAAAACATTATCAGTAATGAACTAATTTTGTTGGGGCATTGTATCAAACGCATTTGTAAAATTCAGTACTGGAGTCACTTAATTGTTTCTGCTCTAACTTGCTTGTTTTTTTTTCTTGCTTTCTTAATTCCCTCTAGAGCAATTCTTAGGTTCATTTTGAGTGCTTTCCTTCTTGATAGCTTTGTTTCTTGCTTGTCTTTATTGGTGGTTATCTAGTTTGTCTGCAATGCATGTGCAATCTACTCCGCCCATCTTTAATTGAAGCTTTTCATTGCTTATTTCATCTGGTCTAGAGTTTCCTTGAGAAGAGTTTAATCTGCTGTCATTTCCATTACCTTATGATTTGTTTTGTCCTTCACTTTACCTTGTTTATCCTAGCCATTTTCCTGATTGAAAAAAATCTGTTTCCATTCTGAGTTTTTCTTTTGGGATTTGAAAGAAGGTAAGTGTGAATGGTAGCATATTAGGTGGTGGTGATCCACAGGATTTTCTGGCCTAGACTGAAAATTTCTCTTTTAAACCTTTCATTTGAGTGCTTTAAATTTTTAAAGAGAAACTTCAGTGCTGTGAGCTTAGTAAGGCTAATTTAGCCTTAATTCCTTGGCATTTGCAAAAGAGTTCAGTTTCAATTAACCATTTGTTGACTGTGTCCATTATGCAGGAAAAGAAGTTGGAATAATTAGAATGGAGCAACTGTGATTTGTTGCAACTGCAACTGAAATCACTGTTGTTTTTTATTGATTATTGACTTCCTGGTGATGTTATTTGTGCTTGTGAATGTTTAAACTGTCATTGCACTCATTTTAGTTTCAAACATTGCCTGCTGAATTGATAACAGTTGAAAAACTATTATTTTCATACTTGAAATTGATACTAAAAGCAACCTTTAGACTTAGAAACTAGCTTGAAATCATGCAGTTTATCTATATTTTCATAAATAAGAGAGTTGGACAGGTTTATGCTTGATTTGAGTGTTTTTGTGCAGGTTTTAAGGTGAATTTAGTGAAAAGAGTGAAGAAGGAGAGAAGTGACATTAGAAAAGACAAGAAAGAGTGCAAAAATAGAAGACGAAGGCACCGCTCAGCGGCAAACTACCGCTGAGCGGCACTCAAGAGGTGGCGTTGGAACCGCTGAGGGGCAAAATGGCCGCTGAGGGGAAGAAAGAAGACGCGCAATCACCGCTGAGCGGTAAATACCGCTGAGCGGCATTTTTTGGGCTTGGGCTTTTGTAATCTTTTGTAACTCTAGATTAGTATATAAGGGCTTGCACGTCCTTGGAATTAGTATCTTTGGCAGAAACGAGGCAAACACTCTCTCTTCCACCCCTTTTGAAGGAGGATCTTGGATGCTCAGGCTACCTCTTCACCTTTTTAGGGTTTATTCTTTCATTCTTTCATTGATATTCATCTAGGTTCACCATGAATATGGTGAACTAAACCTTGTATGTTTGTTGGGGAATCAATGTAATCTCTTGAAGCTCTCATATATGGAATTTGTTGAATACATCTTTTAAGTAAGACATATGCTTTCTTTCATCATTAGTTAGGGTTTTTCCTCTTTGCTCAATGCTTGCATTGTTTAACTCATTCTAATGCATGATTATTGGTTTTGTCGATACGGACACGTACGGGGAAGTCTAGATCCGGGGAATTTCTCCCAATATTATACTGACAATATTTTATTGGTTGCCTTTAAGCTCCTGCACTCATGAACTAATCATTAGGAATGCTAGGAATTGTATGAACTATTTGATTAGGGAGAAGCCATCTAGAATGGTACATTAGAGAGTGGCATTAACAATGATGATTTGAATGTTGAATTCCTAAAATATATGAGAGTGGATGAGATGAAATTGACCCCCAACAACATATTCATTCATTTAATTCATTGAAAGTGTTTATCTTTTGTCTTTGCCATTGATCAAACTTCATGCATACATGTTTATTTTCTGTCTTGCATATTAAACTTTGAATATTTCGTTTGTAAGTCCTAGCTAATCAACAAATCATATAACTAAACTAGGCCGTGAGTCCTTTGGGAAGAACGATACTTGGTCTTACCAAGTTTATTACTTGAACGATTCGGTCATACTTGCCGATTGTGAAACAAGTTTGTGACATCATATTTTGGTGCTTACAAATTTGTCCATCAAGTTTTTGGCGCCGTTGCCGGGGATTTGGGGATTGAACCCGAGTCCTAGCAACGGCTAATAAGTTTGGGCCATCAAGTTTTTGGCGCCGTTGCCGGGGACTCGTGGTTTAATTGGTTAATTTGTGTGATTATTGATTATCTTTGACTTTAATTTTAAATTTCTGTTTTTATTTTTCTGTTTTTATTTTATTTTATTTTATCTTATTTTTTAGATTAGATTTTATTTTATTTTATCTTTTGGAATTAGGTTAGATTTTGTTTTATCTTTTAGATTAGATTAGATTTTATTTTATTTAGTTAGGTTAGATTTTATTTTATTTTATCTTTATCTTTTAGATTAGGTTAGATTTTATTTTATTTTATTTTATTTTATCTTCTATCTTCTAAATCTTTTATCTTCTTATCTTCTGAATCTTTTATCTTCTGAATATATATCTTCTCCTATATCTTTTTGTGCTAACAAATATTTTCTAGAGTTTTGTGCCTAATGTTTGCAGGATGCAATTCGGTCAAGAATTTATCTATATGGGCACTCAATTCTTCCAAGGTCAACAAAGGAAAGCAAGAGATCTCATCTTTCAGGCAAGGCATGGAGGAATCATTAGGTCATGCATGGGACAGATATAAAAGCCTATTAAGAAAGATTCCCACGCATGGATTTGACGAAGTGGAAGTAGTCCTAATCTTCCTTGAAGGTCTTGGTTCACAAACCAAGATGATGCTTGACGTCTCAGCAGGAGGAAATATCAAATGGAAAACTTCAGAGGAAGCCGCAGAAATAATTGAAAACATGGCTACTAATGATAATGAGCTGCACAGTGATAGAGGAACTCCTATGCAACAGAAAGGGGTTCTTCAATTACAAACCCATGATGCCTTGCTAGCACAGAATAAAATTCTAACTCAACAGCTGGAAACTCTGACCAAAACTCTTGCTCAATTACCCAAAGAGTTAAAATCTGCTGCACAGGTACAAACCCAGTTGTGCGAATTATGTGGGGGTGATCACATCAATGGCCAATGTGCTTTTCCTGTGGAAGCCGTGGAGGATGTTAATTTCATGGCTAATCAATTTCCATACCGTCAAGGGAATTATAATCAGGGTTGGAAACCACATCCAAGCATTGGCCAAGGACAAACTGGGCAAGCTAATCAATATAATAAGCAGCAGCAGCAACCAACCTTGTGGCAACAGTTTTCTATGCTTAATGAAAGGTCCATGAGGCTGGAGGAAATTCTCAACAATTTCATACAGGAAACTGAATCTTCCCAAAAGAGCACTGAAGCTGCTATCAAAAATTTGGAGATTCAGATGGGGCAGATCATCAAACAAATGGAAGAAAGACCAAGTAGAAATTGTGGGGCTAATACTGAGGTTAACCCCAGGGGAGAGTGTCAAGAGCTAGTGAGTGTAAATGTGGAAAAAGTTGAGTTGGAAAAAGAAGAGAGAAAAGAGAGAGAAGAGAAAGAAGAAGAGAAAATTTGTGTGAAGATTGAGAAGGTGAGTAGAAAAAGAAAAGAAAAAAAGAAAGTGGGAGAAAAGAGAAAGAAGATGAGAGGAAAGAAGAAGGAATCGTATGAAAAATCCCATCCTCATCTAAAGAAGAATCATAGGAAGGAAAAGAAATTTAAGTGCTTTATGGAAATGTTCAAGAAATTGGAGATTAAAGTTCCTATGATTGAGACACTGCAACAGGTTCCTAGTTTGATCAAATTTCTGAAGAAGTTCAGTAGAAAGAAGAAAAAGAAGAAGGAACTTGGGCTTTACTGGGTCAAGCTAATGACGTTAAAAGAGCGCTTGCTGGGAGGCAACCCAGTGGATTTACAAACTTTTTATTTTTATTTTGGTTTTGTAATTTTTAATCTGGGGACATATTTTTGTAAATATTTTGTTGGATCCAGCATCTACTGAAGGATGCTAGGTGGTTAAGTATCTACTGAAGGATACTAGGTTTGTAACACCTACTGATGGGTGTTGGTGAGAAAATTTTGCACCTACTGATGGGTGCTGGTAAGTTTGAAACACCTACTGATGGGTGTTGGTGGATTTTGGGTCAGGCTCGTGACGTTAAACAAGCGCTACCTGAGAGGCAACCCAGTTGATTGATTGTTTTCTGTTTGTTTATTTTAGTTAGGGTTTGCATAAGCATTTTTAACATTGAATTGCAGGGAACCAGTGAGGGGTATGTCTAGGAGGCACGTAGGTCAAGAAAAGAAGGAGAAGAGCAATTCTCGCAAGTGCCGCTGAGCGGCATTTACCGCTGAGCGGTAGTATCGCAGAATGGGCTTTAGTTCCCCTTAGCGGGACCCAAGCCCATTAGGGTATTTTTATACCTCAAGCTGCGTTTTAGGGTTTATTTTCAGGCTCTTCTCTGCACACACACTCCTACATACCTTTTCAAAGGTTCTCTACAACTTTTCCCTCATCCCTCTTTAGAAAATCTCCCTTCCACTCACTTGCTCACTAGTTTTCCATCTAAGTTTGGGGTTGGGAGAGAGCATCATTGAAGGGGCTGATTTCTTCATTGTGGTTTACTAATGCTTAACAATGTATCTTTTGGTTTTGTGAATTATGTTTGATGCAGGGATGGCCTCCTCATCGGGCAAAAAAGAATCAAGACTATAAGATCCAAGAAGAGGAAGATACAGAGGACAACTCAGATTGATGAGGAGCTGAGATAGCATTTAAGGATGAATGCTATCATATGCTTATGCTTTTGTTGGTTTAATTTTTCTAAACTTATTTGTTTTTGTTTTTAGATTAGTGTTTGATGTACTCTATTTGAAACCTGGTTTCTTATGATGGTTTGCTATTAACTGTGATTGTTTGATAAGTAATGCTTGAATGATGCTTATGATTAATTGATGTTGAGATGATGTGCACATTAAAATGCTTATACAGGTGATTCACAAGCTTTGTGAACAAATGCATGATATCATGATTGTGATTGTGAAATTAAGCAGGATGTGTATGTCAAATGTGAATGAGCTTATATGTGAGGTTTTGAGCTCCAGAGTTGTAATTGTTGAATGCTATTACTTTGAAAGCATGAATGATTTTGCCCAGGTTTTCTATGATTGAATCAATTGCTTGTTTTGCATCATGTGATCAAGGCCGTTTGGTGGAACACTTTTTATTGGCCAAATTCATAAAGTTAGCCTACTAAAAGAGAACACTTTGTGTTCTATCCTTTGAACCCTTAGCCTTGAATATACACTGAAAACCCTTGATTGAAAATCTTTACCTTGAGTTAAGTAGAAGATCTTGTGTGGTATTGGTAAATGTTCAAGTTTGGGGTTGTTGGGAAAACATGAAAAAGGAAAAGCATTGAGCTAAGTGCTAAAAAGTAAGAATATGCAAAGAAAAAGAAAAGAAAAGAAAAAGAAGTAAAGCTCAATGCAAATGCAAATGCAAAGGCAAACGAAAGTTGGGAAGAATAAGAATAATTGTGTTGTTATGATTCTCTTAACTCAAGGATTTTGTGATCCAGAAAAACCAATTTTCTTGTTAGCCCAGCCACATTATAAGCCATTGAAAAGTCCTTGTGATGATGCATGCTTGTGAATGTTTTTGATTGTTGTAAAATGAAAGGCAAAATTGATTCATGTGACATTGTGATAGTGGAGTGAATGAGTGAAACACTTTACCTCTTATACACTTGTGTGTTGAGTGAAACACTTTACCTAGTGAGGAAATATTCCATAAGTACATGAACATCCATGCTTAATTGATTGATCATTCATGAAAAATAGCATTTGTTGGAATTTAAATGACTTTGTGAACACTAAAGCATGTGCACATCTTGATTAAACTCTTGGTCATAAGTTTGAGTGAAGTTGTTACTTATCTTGAAAAAGAGGATTTTTTAATGAGTGAACCATCATATGAATTGGTTGAAGATTGAGTTACATCTTGTTTGCTTGAGGACAAGCAAAGTTCTAAGTTTGGGGTTGTGATAACAGTTAAAAAACTGTTATTTTCATACTTGAAATTGATACTAAAAGCAACCTTTAGACTTAGAAACTAGCTTGAAATCATGCAGTTTATCTATATTTTCATAAATAAGAGAGTTGGACAGGTTTATGCTTGATTTGAGTGTTTTTGTGCAGGTTTTAAGGTGAATTTAGTGAAAAGAGTGAAGAAGGAGAGAAGTGACATTAGAAAAGACAAGAAAGAGTGCAAAAATAGAAGACGAAGGCACCGCTCAGCGGCAAACTACCGCTGAGCGGCACTCAAGAGGTGGCGTTGGAACCGCTGAGGGGCAAAATGGCTGCTGAGGGGAAGAAAGAAGACGCGCAATCACCGTTGAGCGGTAAATACCGCTGAGCGGCATTTTTTGGGCTTGGGCTTTTGTAATCTTTTGTAACTCTAGATTAGTATATAAGGGCTTGCACGTCCTTGGGATTAGTATCTTTGGCAGAAACGAGGCAAACACTCTCTCTTCCACCCCTTTTGAAGGAGGATCTTGGATGCTCAGGCTACCTCTTCACCTTTTTAGGGTTTATTCTTTCATTCTTTCATTGATATTCATCTAGGTTCACCATGAATATGGTGAACTAAACCTTGTATGTTTGTTGGGGAATCAATGTAATCTCTTGAAGCTCTCATATATGGAATTTGTTGAATACATCTTTTAAGTAAGACATATGCTTTCTTTCATCATTAGTTAGGGTTTTTCCTCTTTGCTCAATGCTTGCATTGTTTAACTCATTCTAATGCATGATTATTGGTTTTGTCGATACGGACACGTACGGGGAAGTCTAGATCCGGGGAATTTCTCCCAATATTATACTGACAATATTTTATTGGTTGCCTTTAAGCTCCTGCACTCATGAACTAATCATTAGGAATGCTAGGAATTGTATGAACTATTTGATTAGGGAGAAGCCATCTAGAATGGTACATTAGAGAGTGGCATTAACAATGATGATTTGAATGTTGAATTCCTAAAATATATGAGAGTGGATGAGATGAAATTGACCCCCAACAACATATTCATTCATTTAATTCATTGAAAGTGTTTATCTTTTGTCTTTGCCATTGATCAAACTTCATGCATACATGTTTATTTTCTGTCTTGCATATTAAACTTTGAATATTTCGTTTGTAAGTCCTAGCTAATCAACAAATCATATAACTAAACTAGGCCGTGAGTCCTTTGGGAAGAACGATACTTGGTCTTACCAAGTTTATTACTTGAACGATTCGATCATACTTGCCGATTGTGAAACAAGTTTGTGACATCATATTTTGGTGCTTACAAATTTGTCCATCATGAATTCATTGATATACGCCCTGTTTTGAAAGTGAATTGTTGATTTTTTTGGTTTAATTGGGCATGTTGAATGTTGATTCTGATTTGATAAAGACCTATGGGTACTTGGTAGATGCATAGGAATTGCAAATAATGTGCTGATTGTTTTATGAGCATTTCTGGAATTGCAAAAACACTGTTTTAAAACTGCCAAATTTTGAGTTGCCTCACATTACTCTGTCCATTGATTTGATTAGCTTGTGATGGTTGTCTAATCAGTTGAACTAAGGTTTGAACTTCATATATTTGAATCTGATGAAAATTGAGTACATTGACCTATGTGTGCATATCAGAATTTCAATGAAATGATTTGAGTGCTTAAACAGCTGAGATTTATTTGTGCAGATTTCCATTCTGTTTAAATTCATTGTTTAATGTTAGCTGAATTTTCTGCATTACATCATATCACTCTTTGTCCATTGGTTTGATCAGGTTTGATTAATTTGGAATTATTCTTTAATCAGTTTGGTTTCTGCATTGAATTACATCCAATCTGAATTTAATTCACTGTCCATTTGCATTTGCTGGATTCTGTTGCTGGATTTTGTTGGATTTATGTGTGCAGAGCTGATGTGAATGAATCATTACTTGATCAGAATATTACTGAAGAAACCAGAGGCAGAAACACTTCTTGTGGGAGTGTTGAACTGAAGGGAGTTATTTACTTTAATTGCTTCTGATTGTTTACATTGCTTTGGTTTAAAATTGTTCATTGTGGGCTGCATGAACTGCTGATTTAGTGTGAATTTTTCTGTGTAGTTTGGGAAAAGCAATATTGATGGTACTGTAGCATATTGTAAATTGTGAGCTGTTTCAGTAAAGACAGTAGCAACCATCTGAACTAAAGGGAGTTTCTTTTATCTCAAACTGTTTTTGATATGCTTAAATTGTTTAGTATGGCCTGCAATCGTTAGGATTAAAATTGTTTAATTGTTGATTGGGTTGGAATTCAGTGTGTGTAGGAGTTTAATTGAACAGCAGCATAATCTTAGTGGAAAGCTTGGAAAGCTTGTGCAGCCAAGAGAAATGATTGGACAAGCTAGTTTCTTGATTTAGGCCGAGAAATGAAAGGAATATTTGGCCTCTGGAAGATTTCGTGCAAGATGAAGAAGTGGTCTAGGACCGCATCATGAGTTGAACCCAAGAGCTAGGAGACTCCAACGTTGTCCAGAAGCAACCAAAAAGTGGAACACTAGCTTCTTCATGCGGATTTGAATTAGGACCAGGATTGAAGCATAGCTGTTATTTGTTTTTTTTTTTTTAATTGTTTCTTCATCTGGTTTTGTAATAGGCTATATTGTTAGTTTTCTTAATTTCATTGTAAAAAGCCATTCAAAGTCCAAGTGTCTTGGAAGAGTCCTTGGTGCTCTTTCAACTCTTGGCAAAACTTTTCTTGTTTGTGTTTAATTTTTTTAGTGTCTTACGTTTAGGGTGATTTAGGCTAAAAGGGATTAAACTCTAAGCCTTGTCACATTAGAGTCCGAAGAGTCTCGTCTATTAGTGTTTAATTGTTGTGATTGTTTGTGAGTGGTGTCCTTTGATTTTAAAAGTGATTTTAGTTTAAAGGGTAACTAGTAGTAACCTAAGACATTTCTGGCAAGGCAAGACTTGGTACTTAAGCAGTCTTCATGACTCACCTCTCTTACCTAGGACTTGTCTAAGGGTGAATCTTGTATATCTTTTACACTAGAAAAACTTTTAGAAACAAAGATGTTTTGTTATTCATACAAGTCTTCTAGGAATTTTAATTTTGATAAGCAACTTAGTTACAAAGGAATCAAAAGAGAACATGATAAAGCTAGAAGGAAGTCTTGTTCATCTTATGAATTTGATAGGATTGAAGATGATTTGTATAAAAAAGCTAGTGAAAATATTCCATTCTTTGGTGATGATATTGGTGCATTAACATACCTAGCTTGGGAAAAGGAAATTAATGACATGCATTCATTCATGGTGAGAAAAAGTAAATATGAATCCTTCTATTCTAGAGATAATGAATCTTATATTCTTAGTCTTTACACTTCTAGTTTTAAAAAGCATGCAAGAGAGTGGTGGGATGATAGGCAATATCATGTTGAGATAGGTAGACAATATCCCATTCATGATTGGAATGAATTGAAAACTTGTATGAGAAGAAAGTTTGTGCCTCGAGAAATTGAAAGAAACTTAAAACTTATGAGAGAGCTTATTAGAGAAGGTGAGTCATTCATTCAAAATTTAAGTGGGTTCTCCCGTAGGGAAAGTGAGTTTCTAGAAAAACTTAGGAGGTTATGGGAAGAGACAAGCAAACATAGAATTGAGAGATTAAAAGGAGAAAAACAAAAGCAAGAAGTAAGAGAGAAAAGAGAAATAGAGAGAAGAGAAAAAGAGAGAAGAGAAGAGGAAGAACGAAATAAAAGAAAAGAGGAAGAGAGAAAGAGAAGAGAAGAAGAGAAAAGAAGAGAGCAAGAGAGAAGAGAAGAGGAAGAAAACGAGAGAAGAAAAGAGGAAGAAAGAGAGAGAAGAGATGAGGAAGAAAGAGAAGAAGAGAGAAAGAGAGAAAAGAAACACTTAGAAGAGAAAAGGAAGAAGTTGAAAGGATAGAAATGGAAGAAAAGAAACCAAAGCAACTAAGGGCAACATCTCCTCCTACATTAGAAGTTAAACTCTTAAGGGGAGGTTTTCTATCCTCTCACTTTTATCCATTTATATTTGAATTTTCCAAATTTCACTTTTCTTTCAAAGAATTGGCCACTCCATCTTTAAAAATGTTATCACTTTCAACACATGCAAAGTTCCCACTTGGGTTATGGTTACCTTTATGGTTACCAATAACTCAAGATACAAATAAAATTTCAAATGAAGAAAGGTTTCTTTGTTATATTAAAATTAAAAATTTCAAAATTTGGAATCCTTCTTCTACACATATTCTTTTATATATCTTATTGGGTCAAAGAAAACTAATTAGAGATATGTTTGATGCTTATTGCAGATGGATATTTAACCCAGGAGGAACCCTTATGAAGCTAACAAAAATAAGTCTTCAAAAGCACCATCAGATTTGAGGACAAATCCTTTCCAAGGGGAAGGGGATGATACGCGGGGACCAAGGCTAATTAGTTTAGTATAGTATTTCTTTTACTTTTATTAAAAACATGTGTAAAAGGTGTTAGGCATGTGCTAGATAGGAGGGACTTTTAGTCCTATATATAGACATGCCACCACCTCTTGTAAGGCACTTTTGAGAATAATGAATTAAACTTTCTGTAGAGAGAACTCCAGAAATTAATTCCCTTGAAAGTCAAAGCTAGAGAATCCCAAAGGATCTCCTCTAGCCACCTTCCCTTCACACCATCCATTCTCTCATTTTCCATTATCAGATTCTCTCTCCTCCGTAGCATCCATCTCACGCCACTCGCACCAATTGATAGCTTCCTCGTGGCTTGCATCATATCTACTGCCACGCGTGCCTTATTCCCTCACGAGATTCCATCAGCATAGCTTCCGTATCCTCATTTCGCGTCTTCATCTACGTTTTCTCTGTCGAAAACTCTTCAACCACAAAACTCCTCTTCATCATCGCTGAATCTTCACCGTGGAGCCTCTCGTCACCAATCGGGTTCCTCGCTCCAGTTTGTCGTCGATCCAACCTTCGACTACATCCATTCGAGCCTCTTCACCGAACATCATCAGGAGCCTAGGGTTTCTTCCGCTTCTAGGTTATTTCTTAAATTTCCTTCAGTTCCATCGGTTAGATCTTCTTCCTCACCAATTAAATCCTCCTTTACCTTCAACCCTAGAGTTTTACCCGATCAAACCTCCAAACCTAGGGTTCTTAGTTCTTCTGTTGTTTCCGCTGCCTTATTTGCTTCCTCGAAGAGTCCAAATCTCTCAAGTTTCGTCTTCTCCTCGGAGCGTCGCTTATCATCTATATAGACGTCCGGTTTGAAGCCCCCGACGTCTGAGTAACGTCACCCGCATAGACGTCAGGGGAAGATCGGATGTCAAAAGAGCAAAAGAACGGACGTCTATAGCCTTTTCTGCACTAGTGATCCTTATGGGAACTTAAGTAGCAAACACAGTTCATGGCCAGTTATGTTGATGATATACTCTCTATTGTTGTGCATGAAGAGAAAATATGTGATGTTTGTCCATGATGATATCGGGTCCTAGACAACTTGGAAATGACATTGATGTTTACTTGAAACCTTTAATTGATGATTTGAAAATGTTGTGGGAAGAAGGGGTTGAAGTGTTCGATTCTAATGTTCAAGAATCTTTTCGTTTGCGTGCAATGTTGTTTTGCACTATAAATGATTTCCCAACATAGGGAAACTTAAGCGGTTATAGTGTAAAAGGTCATTTTTCATGTCCCATTTATGAAGAAAACACTAGTTACCTTCAATTGAAGCATGGTCAAAAGACAATATATACAAGACATAGAAAATTCCTTCATCATAATCACCCTTACCGTAGATTGAAAAAAGAATTTAACGGAAGTGTTGAGGATGAGGTTGTGTGCAAACCCCGCAATGGTGAAGAAGTGTACAACGAAGTCAAAAACATTGACACTGTCTTCGGAAAACATCATAAAAGTACCTTTGTGAAAAATATTTGGAAAAAAAGATCAATATTTTTTAATCTTCCGTACTGGTGTAGACTTGATGTTCGACATTGTATAGATGTCATACACGTGGAAAAAAATGTTTGTGACAGTGTCATCAGAACTTTATTAAATGTGAAAGGGAGGAAAAAAGGCGGAATAAAAGCACGACAATATTTGGCTGACATGGGAATTCGTTCTGAGTTACATCCACAGTCAATTGGAAGACGCACCTATCTGCCCCTAGCATGTCACACTCTTTCTGAAAAAGAAAAACAAAGCTTTTGTAACTCTTTAAGAAGTGTAAAGGTTCCACAAGGTTATTCTTCAAATATTAGTAACCTTGTTGTTATGCAAGAATTAAAGTTATGCAAGAGTTATTAGTAACCTCTAGGATTGTCATGTATTGATGCAACAATTGTTACCAGTTTTATTCGAGGCATATTACCTACTTCTGTTAGAGGTATTCTAACACGTCTTAGTTTATTCTTTAATGCCATTTGCAAGAAAGTTGTTGACCCTAGAGGTTTAGATCAATTGGAAAATGAAGGAATAATAATACTGTGTGAATTGGAGATGTATTTTCCACCTTCTTTTTTTGATATCATGGTTCATTTTATTGTTCATCTAGTAAGAGAAATTCGAATATGTGGACCAGTTTTCTTAAGGTGGATGTACCCTGTTGAAAGATACGTGAAGATCTTAAAGGGATATGTTAAGAATCAGTATCGACCAGAAGCTTCAATCATAGAGTGATACGTTGCAGAAGAAGCCATTGAATTTTGTTCAAGTTATATGCCAAGTTGTGAACCAATAGGTCTTCCTAAGAGTAGACATGAAGAAAAATGTGAAGGTAAGGGTGTTCGAGGTGTGAGAATTGAGTGTGTTAGTAGAAAAGAAGTTGATCAAGCTCATTTGTACATCTTAAACAACACTGTTAATGTGATTCCTTACATTTTTGAACACG
Source organism: Vigna nakashimae (assembly GCA_034642375.1). NCBI lineage: Eukaryota > Viridiplantae > Streptophyta > Magnoliopsida > Fabales > Fabaceae > Vigna > Vigna nakashimae. Next base: position 23,584,890 of record CM067759.1, read on the forward strand.
TTAATGAAATAAAGGCAACATACCCAAGAATGAGTGAAAAATGACATCTTAATGAACATGTCAAAACCTTCTTACAATGTTTAAGAAAAAAATTTATGCGACTTTGATAACAGTTGAAAAACTGTTATTTTTATATTTAATTTTGATATAAAAAACAACCTTTATGACTTAGAAACTAGCTTGTAATCATGCTTTTGCTTATGTTTTGGAAATAAGAGAGTTGGATCGGTTTTATGCTTGGTTTTCCTTGTTTTTACAGGTTTTAAGATCAATTGAATGGAAGAAGCGAAGTAGCCATAAGTTGGAGTCAGAAAAGGAAGAAAAAGTGCATAAAAGAAGAGCCGCAAGTACCAATCAGTGGAAATTACCGCTGAGCGGTACTCTGAAGTCCCGCAGTCACCGCTGAGGGGCAAAACTGTAGCTGAGCGTCAAATAGAAGAAACACACTTACCACTGAGCGACATTTTAATGGGCCTTGAGCCACTTTTCTGTAATCTTTAGGAGTCTATATAAGGTTTTACTCGACCTAGGGCTAGTATCTTTTGGCAGAACGAAGCAAAATCACACTTTCTTCACCCCTTGGAGGAGGATTTTGGATGCTCAAGCTCCACTTTTCAAATTCTAGGGTTCTATCTTTCATTCTTTCATTACTTTTCATCTAGTTTCACCAGGATTATGGTGAACTAAACCTTCATTGTTGTTGGGGAATCAAGGTAATCCTTTGAAACTCTCATGTATTGAATTGGTTCTTTAATCCATATGCTTTCTTTCATTAATGTTTAGGGTTTTTCTTCTATACTCTACGCATGCTTTGTTTAACTCATTCAAGACATTGTAAACTAGTGATTAGGAGTAGGCTTTCTTCACCGAGACATCAGGTTTAAGGTAAATTAGAAAGTGGCATTAACATTAATGAAGAAGATGAATTCTTGAATTCATGAGAGTGGATAAGATGAATTGAAAACCCCAACAACATCATCATTCCATAATTTACATCAATCACTTTTGCTTCTTTTGATCCAATTGATCAATACGTGCATTCATATTTAATTTTCAGTATTTGCATTTAAACCTACAAGAATTCGTTCACAAGTCTAATTTAATCAACAAATCACATAACTATTTAGGCCGTGAGTCCTTTGGGAAATGATACTTGGTCTTACCATTTTATTATTACTTGATATGATTCGGTTACACTTGTGATAATAGTTGAAAAACTGTTATTTTCATGCTTAAAATTGATACTAAAAGCAACCTTTAACACTTAGAAACTAGCTTGGAATCATGTTTTTGTTCATATTTTTAGAAATAAGAGAGTTGGACAGGTTTATGATTGATTTCAGTGTTTTATGCAGGTTTTAAGGTGAATTTGGTGAAAGAAGTGAAGAAGGATAGAGATGGAATCAGAAAAGAACTAAAAAAGTGCAAAAGAAGAGAAGACGTAAGTACCGCTCAGTGCCAGTTTACCGCTGAGCGGCACTCAGAAACACCCGTTGGCTCTGCTGAGGGGTGAAAGTGCAGTTGACGGGAGAATTGACTATGCACTGGTACTGTTGAGCGGTGGTCTTTTGGGCTTAGGCCCACTTTTCTATAATATTTTAAATAATATATAAGCTTTAGGACTTCCTAGGGTTTGTATCTTTGGCAGAGTACGAAGAAAACACTCACTTTTCCACCCCTTGCAGGAAGATCTTGGATGCCAAGGCTACCTACTCATCTTTCTAGGCTTCTATCTTTCATTCTTTCATTATTATTCATCTATCTTCACCATGAATATGGTGAACTAAACTTTGTATTGTTGTTGGGGAATCAATGTAATCTTTTGAAGCTCTCATATATGGAATTTGTGTTTAAACATGTTATTTGAGATACATGCTTTCTTTCATCATTAGTTAGGGTTTTTCCTCTTTGCTCAAAGCATGCATTGTTTAACTCATTTGATGTCATGATTATTGATTTTGTCGATATGGGAACGTACGGGAAATTCTAGATCTGAGGAAATTCTCCCAATAGCATATTGCCTAGACATAGGGATATGAAGGTTGGTTGCCGTGAAGCTTATGTGCTTCAGAATTAATTATTAGGGATGCTAGGAATTGTATGAACTCGTAATTAAGGATAGGCTTTCTTGCAAGGTAATTTAGAGAGTGGTATTAACATTGATGAAAAGCGTGATGAATTCCTAAAGTATATGAGAGTGAATAAGATGAAATTGATTACCCCAACAACATACTCATTCATATAATTCGTTCAAAGTGTTTGTGTTCTTATTTTCCATTTCGTCAAAACTCATGCATACATGTTTAATTATTGTCTTGTGCATTTCAAACCTCAAGAATTTATTCACAAGTCTTAAATAATCAACAAATCATATGACTAACTAGGCCGTGAGTCCTTTGGGAGAACGATACTTGGTCTTACCGAGTTTATTACTTGATACGATTCGGTCACACTTGTCGAGTGTTAAACAAGTTTTTGGCGCTGTTTTTTGATGTTCATAAATTTGTCATCAAGTTTTTGGCGTTGTTGCCGGGAACTCCTGGTTTAACTAGTTCATTTGTGCGATTATTGATTATCTTTGACTTGTTTTTGAATTTTTAATTTTATATTTCGAATTTTGAATTTCTGTTTTTATTTTTCTGTTATTATTTTTCTGTTTTTTGTTTTTATTTTTTCGGTTATTATTTTATTTTATTTTCTGTTTTTATTTTATTTTATTTTATTTTCTGTTTTTATTTTTTTTGGTTATTATTTTATTTTATTTTATTTTTCCGTTTTTATTTTTCTGTTTTCTGTTTTTATTTTTTTCTGTTTTTATTTTTTCTCCTTATCTCTTTTATTACTTCTTCTATATCTTTTTGTGCTAACAAATTTTTCTAGGGACTTGTTTTCTTGTGTATGTGATAACAGTTGAAAAACTGTTATTTTCATGCTTAAAATTGATACTAAAAGCAACCTTTATACTTAGAAACTAGCTTGAAATCATGCTTTTATTCATATTTTCAGAAATAAGAGAGCTGGACAGGTTTATGCTTGATTTCAGTGCTTTTGTGCAGGTTTTAAGGTGAATTTGGGTGAAAGAACTGAAGAAGGAGAGAGATGGAATCAGAAAAGACATCAAAAAGTGCAAAAGGAGAAGCCGAAGTTACCGCTGAGCGACAATTTACCGCTGAGCGGCACTCAGGAGCTCACGGGAGATCCGCTGAGGGGCAAAATGGCCGCTGATGGGAAGAAACAACTCACGCACTTACCGCTGAGTGATGGACAAATTTATGATCACCAAAATATGATGTCACAAACTTGTTTAACAATCGGCAAGTATGACCGAATCATGTCAAGTAATAAACTCGGTAAGACCAAGTATCGTTCTCCCAAAGGACTCACGTCCTAGTTTAGTTATGTGATTTGTTGATTAGCTAAGACTTAATAACAAAATAATTGGAGTTTAATATGCAAGACAGAAAATAAACATGTATGCATGAGTTTTGATCAATGGCAAAAGCAAAAGACAAGCACTTTCAATGGAATATATGGATGATTATGTTGTTGGGGGTCAATTTCATCTTATCCACTCTCATATATTTTAGGAATTCAACATTCAAATCATCATTGTTAATCAATAATCATGCATTGAATGAGTTAAACAAAGCAAGCATTAAGCAAAGAGGAAAAACCCTAACTAATGATGAAAGAAGGCATAAATCTTAGATTAAGATGCAAGCATAAATTCCATATATGAGAGCTTCAAAAGATTACATTGATTCCCCAACAAACATACAAGGTTTAGTTCACCATATTCATGGTGAACCTTGATGAACAATAATGAAAGAATGAAGGATAAAACCCTAAAAAGGTGAAGAGGTAGCCTGAGCATCCAAGATCCTCCTTCAAAGGGGTGGAAGAGAGAGTGTTTGCTTTGTTTCTGCCAAAGATACAAACCCTAGGACGTCCTAAAGCTTATATACTATTCTAAAATCACAGAAAATATAGGCCTAAGCCCATAAGTATACCGCTCAGCGGTAAAGTACCGCTCAGCGGTGAGTGTGCGTCTCGTTTCTTCCCCTCAGCGGCCATTTTGCCCCTCAGCGGACCTCCCGTGACTTACTGAGTGCCGCTCAGTGGTAAAGTGCCGCTGAGCGGTGACTTCGGCTTCTCCTTTTGCACTCTTTGATTTCTTTTCTGATTCCATCTCTCTCCTTCTTCACTTCTTTCACTAAATTCACCTTAAAACCTGCACAAAAACACTGAAATCAAGCATAAACCTGTCCAACTCTCTTATTTCTGAAAATATGGTTAAAAGCATGATTTCAAGCTAGTTTCTAAGTATAAAGGTTGCTTTTAGTGTCAATTTTAAGCATGAAAATAACAGTTTTTCAACTGTTATCACTGAGCGACACTTTACCGCTGAGCGACATACTTATGGGCTTGGGCCTGAATTTTCTGTAATTTTAGAATAGTATATAAGCTTTAGGACGTCCTAGGGTTTGTATCTGATAACAGTTGAAAAACTGTTATTTTCATGCTTAAATTTGATACTAAAAGCAACCTTTAGACTTAGAAACTAGCTTGAAATCATGCAGTTTATCTATATTTTCATAAATAAGAGAGCTGGACAGGTTTATGCTTGATTTCAGTGTTTTTGTGCAGGTTTTAAGGTGAATTTGGTGAAAAGAGTGAAGAAGGAGAGAAGTGACATTAGAAAAGACAAGAAAGAGTGCAAAAAGAGAAGACGAAGGCGCCGCTCAGCGGCAAACTACCGCTGAGCGGCACTCAAGAGGTGGCGTTGGAACCGCTGAGGGGCAAAATGGCCGCTGAGGGGAAGAAAGAAGACGCGCAACCACCGCTGAGCGGTAAATACCGCTGAGCGGCACTTTTTGGGCTTGGGCTTTTGTAATCTTTTGTAACTCTAGATTAGTATATAAGGGCTTGCACGTCCTTGGGATTAGTATCTTTGGCAGAAACGAGGCAAACACTCTCTCTTCCACCCCTTTGAAGGAGGATCTTGGATGCTCAGGCTACCTCTTCACCTTTATTGGGTTTATTCTTTCATTCTTTCATTGTTATTCATCTAGGTTCACCATGACGATGGTGAACTAAACCTTGTATGTTTGTTGGGGAATCAATGTAATCTCTTGAAGCTCTCATATATGGATTTGTTGAGTACATCTTTGAATTAAGACATATGCTTTCTTTCATCATTAGTTAGGGATTTTCCTCTTTGCTCAATGCTTGCATTGTTTAACTCATTCTAATGCATGATTATTGGTTTTGTCGATACGGACACGTACGGGGAAGTCTAGATCCGGGGAATTTCTCCCAATATTTTACTGACAACATTATATTGGTTGCCTTTAAGCTCCTGCAGTCATGAACTAATCATTAGGAATGCTAGGAATTGTATGAACTATTTGATTAGGGAGAAGCCATCTAGAATGGTACATTAGAGAGTGGCATTAACAATGATGATTTGAATGTTGAATTCCTAAAATATATGAGAGTGGATGAGATGAAATTGACCCCCAACAACATATTCATTCATATAATTCATTGAAAGTGTTTATCTTTTGTCTTTGCCATTGATCAATTCATGCATACATGTTTATTTTCGTCTTTGCATATTAAACTTTGAATATTTTCGTTTGTAAGTCCTAGCTAATCAACAAATCACATAACTAAACTAGGCCGTGAGTCCTTTGGGAAGAACGATACTTGGTCTTACCAAGTTTATTACTTGAACGATTCGGTCATACTTGCCGATTGTGAAACAAGTTTGTGACATCATATTTTGGTGCTTACAAATTTGTCCATCAAGTTTTTGGCGCCGTTGCCGGGGACTCGTGGTTTAACTGGTTAATTTGTGTGATTATTGATTATCTTTGACTTTAATTTTAAATTTCTGTTTTTATTTTCTATTTTTTATCTTTTTCTGTTTTATCTTTTTAGATTAGATTAGATTAGATTTTATTTTATTTGGTTAGTTTAGATTTTATTTTATTTTATCTTTTAGGATTAGATTTTATTTTATTAGGTTAGATTTTATTTTTAGATTTTATCTTTTTAGATTAGATGTTATTTTTAAATTTTATTTTATCTTTTATCTTTTTATCTTTTGAATCTTTTATCTTCTTATCTTCTGAATCTTTTATCTTTTTATCTTTTGAATATATATCTTCTCTTATATCTTTTTGTGCTAACAAATCTGTTCTAGGGTTTTGTTTCTTGTGCATGCAGGAAGCAATTCGAACTAGGAGTAAGAAAACAACAGAACCACTTCTTGAAGGTCTAGAAGAGAGTAGAAGGAGGAGAAGAATCAGAACGTCTAGAGAACTTTTCCCTTCTCCAGAAACTCTCTTGCTATCATCACCACAAGGTTCTGTTCATAGCACAGGAAGTATGGAGGGCAATAATGTTAGAAGAACTCTTGCAGATTATACTAATCTTGCTGGACCTCAGCACTTCAACAGCATAGCTAGACCTAGAGTCAATGCAGCCAACATGGAGGTCAAACCAGCACTGATTCAACTGGTGAAGAGTAATCAATTTAATGGGTTGTCTCATGAAAGCCCATATGAGCACCTCACTACCTTTAATGAGATTTGCAATACAGTTAAAATTAACGGGGTGCCAGACGAAGCAATCAAACTTAGCTTGTTTCCTTTCTCATTGGGAGGCAATGCTAAGCTTTGGTTGAACTCTTTTCCAGAAGAAAGTTTCACAGAGTGGGAAGCAGTGGTCACAAAATTTTTAAACAAATACTTCCCATAATCGAAGGTGACTAAAGGAAAGCAAGAGATTTCTTCATTCAAGCAGGGCATGGAAGAATCACTGGGGCATGCATGGGACAGATATAAAAGCTTGTTACGTAAAACTCCCATGCATGGCTTTAAAGAACATGAAGTAGTCTTAATTTTCCTTGGAGGGCTTGGTTCACAAACCAAGATGATGCTGAATGCCTCAGCAGGAGGTAATATCAAATGGAAGACTCCAGAGGAAGCAACTGAAATTATTGAAAATATGGCTACTAGTGACAACGAACTCAATATTGACACAGGAGATCCTAATCAGAAGGAGTTGTCAAAATTAAATGAGGCTCTGCTTGTCCAAAATAGAACTCTCTCTCAACAGCTTGAGGAAGTAACCATGAAACTTTCTCAAATACCACAGGAAATACAACAGGTCTCAATGGTTCAAGAGCAACAAAAATGGCAGATGCAATTTACTTCAGTTGAGAAAACAACAAAGCTTGAAGAGACCTTCCAGAGATTCTTGAAGACAAATGCGTCTTATTGTCATAATGTGGATGCTGCATTTAAAAAAATGGAGAGTCATGTTGAGAGAATAGTTGACGTGATTAAACATGATAACCTTGGAAAGGATTGTAAAACTGTTGTGACCAGAAGTGGTAGAGTGTTAGAGGAGAGACAAAAAGAGAGAGAGAAAGAAAAAAATGAGAGTGAGAGTGAAAAAGAATCATGTGAGTGGAAGGAAAGAGTTGAGAGAGAGAAAAAGAGAAAAGAAGAAGAGGAGAGGAGAGAAAAAAATGAGAGAGAAGAGAGAGAGAGAGAAAAAGAGTATGAAAAGCCACTTCCTTATCCAAAGGGTTATTCAAGGAAGGAGAAAGAAAAGCAGTTGGAAAGATTCATGGAACTGTTTAAGAAGCTGGAGATTACTATACCATTCTCTGAAGCATTGCAACAGATGCCAGCATATGCAAAATTCTTGAAGGAACTTCTCACAAAGAAACACAAGTACATTGAGAAGGAAACTATCAATATACAGGGCAATTGCAGTGCAATCATACAGAAACTACCTCCTAAACTTAAAGACCCAGGAAGCTTCACTATTCCATGCACCATAGGAGATGTGAAAGTTGGAAGAGCATTGATTGATTTGGGAGCTAGCATTAATCTAATGCCGCTAGCTATGTGCAGAACAATTCAGGGGCTGGAAATTAAACCAACCAGAATGGCTCTTCAATTGGCAGACAGGTCTCTTAAATATCCATATGGAGTGGTTGAAGATGTTCTAGTGAAGGTCGACAAATTTGTATTCCCAGTGGATTTTATTGTAATGGAGATGGAAGGAACTAGTGATGTTCCTCTTATTTTGGGGAGACCTTTTATGAAGACTACTAGAGTTCTGATTGATGTAGAGAATGGTAAGCTTAAACTGAGAGTTGATGATGAAGAGGTCACTTTTGATGTATCCAAGGCCATGACATATCCAAATGATGACAAAGCATGTTTTCAATTTGATGAACTTTATGAAGTTTGTATGGTTCAGGAGAGAATGGTGCGAAATATTTCTCCATTGGAAAAAACTCTCATTGATTCATGTGAAGATTTAGATGAAGAAGAGGAGAAATTAATTGATGAATGTCTGATGGATTTGGAAACATTGAAAAAGAATCCAGAGGAAGATCCAATAATTGAAATAGTTGATAAGGAAGAAACAATCAAAGCACAGTCACCAGAATTAAAAAGATTGCCACCACATCTGAAATATGTGTTTTTAGAAGAGGGTGAAACAAAGCCAGTCATCATCAATAACTCTTTATCTTTACAAGAAGAAGAGCAGTTGATAGAAATTCTGAAAGCCAACAAAGAAGCAATTGGGTGGTCAATATCAGATCTCAAAGGTATAAGCCCAACTTATTGCATGCACAGGATTTTTATGGAAGAGGACTATAAACCAAGTGCTCAACCGCAGAGAAGGTTAAATCCTGTCATGAAGGAGGTGGTCAGAAAAGAAGTGTTGAAACTGCTAGAAGCTGGTATCATCTATCCAATCTCTGACAGTGAATGGGTGAGTCCAGTACAGGTGGTTCCAAAGAAAGGTGGGATGACAGTAATTTATAATGATAAGAATGAGCTTATTCCTACTCGGACAGTTACTGGCTGGCGTATGTGCATTGATTATAGGAAACTGAATAAAGCTACTAGGAAAGATCATTTTCCTCTTCCTTTCATGGATCAGATGCTAGAAAGGTTATCAGGGCAGGCTTTCTATTGTTTTCTAGATGGATATTCTGGATATAATCAAATTGTGGTAGATCCAAAAGACCAGGAGAAGACGACTTTTACTTGTCCTTTTGGTATCTTTGCATATAGAAAGATGCCGTTTGGATTATGTAATGCTCCAGCTACGTTTCAGAGGTGTATGCAGGCAATCTTTTCTGATCTTTTAGAAAAATGCATTGAAGTATTCATGGATGACTTCTCAGTTTTTGGAAATTCTTTCCAAAGATGTTTAGCTAATTTGAACACTGTCCTCAAAAGATGTGTTCAGACAAATCTGGTTTTGAATTGGGAGAAATGTCATTTCATGGTAACTGAAGGGATTGTACTGGGGCATAAAATTTCTGCTAAAGGAATTGAGGTGGATAAAGCCAAAGTAGAAGTCATTGAGAAACTGCCCCCACCAACAAATGTAAGGGGGATTAGGAGTTTTCTTGGTCATGCTGGGTTCTATAGAAGATTCATCAAAGATTTCTCAAAAATTGCTAAACCATTGAGTAATCTTTTGATGAAGGATGCTCCTTTTGTGATGAATGAAGACTGTCTGAAAGCCTTTGATATATTGAAGCAGAAGTTAGTGTCAGCTTCAGTAATTGTAGCACCAGATTGGAATCAAAATTTTGAATTGATGTGTGATGCAAGTGATTATGCAATAGGAGTTGTCCTTGGCCAACGGAAAGAACAAAAGTTTCATCCAATTTATTATGCTAGCAAGGTGCTGAATGATGCTCAACTGAATTATGCTACCACAGAGAAAGAGTTTCTTGCCATTGTATATGCTCTAGAGAAATTTAGACCTTATCTTATTGGGTCTAAGGTGATTGTCTATACAGATCATGCAGCTATCAAATATTTGTTGACAAAACCAGATTCTAAGCCACGTCTGATTAGATGGGTACTACTGTTGCAAGAATTTGATGTAGAAATCCGTGATAAGAAAGGAAGTGAGAACTTAATTGCTGATCATTTGTCACGGTTAGTCAACAATGAGGTCACTAGCAAGGAGTCTGAAATCTGGGAATCTTTTTCAGATGAATCACTCATGTATATTCAGCAGAGGCCCTGGTTTGCTGATATGGCAAATTTCAAAGCTGCAAGAGTCATGCCAGAAGACTTAACTTGGCAACAGAGAAAGAAATTTCTGCATGATGCCAAGCAGTTTGTGTGGGATGATCCATATTTGTTCAAAATTGGAGCAGATAATCTTCTCAGGAGATGTGTTACAAATGAAGAAGCAGAAGGAATTCTCTGGCATTGTCATGATTCACCTTATGGAGGACATTTTAATGGGGAAAGAACAGCAGCAAAAGTCCTTCAATCAGGGTTTTATTGGCCAACTTTATTTAAAGATGCCCATAATCATGCTAGGAATTGTGATAAATGTCAAAGAGCAGGGACAATCACTAAACGTCATGAGATGCCTTTACAAGGTATTTTAGAGGTTGAGGTTTTTGATTGTTGGGGTATTGACTTTGTTGGACCCTTCCCTCCATCTTTCAACAATGAATATATTCTGGTAGCAGTGGATTATGTGAGTAAATGGGTGGAAGCATTAGCTTGTCCTAAAAATGATGCTAGCACGGTAATTAAATTCCTGAAGAGGCAGATATTCTCACGTTTTGGCACTCCAAGAGTGTTGATTAGTGATGGAGGATCTCATTTTTGCAATTACCAGCTAGAGAAAGTACTCAAACACTATGGAGTGAAGCATAAGGTAGCTGCACCTTATCATCCACAAACTAATGGACAAGCTGAGGTATCTAACAGGGAGATAAAAAGAATCCTGGAAAAAACTGTGACTTCATCAAGAAAGGATTGGTCTCTCAAATTGGATGATGCTCTTTGGGCTTATAGAACAGCAATGAAGACGTCCATGGGATTATCACCATTTCAATTAGTCTATGGGAAAGCATGCCATTTGCCAGTCGAATTGGAGCATAGAGCATTATGGGCTTTGAAATTCTTGAATTTTGATCCTTATGACACTCAATGTACACGCAGACGGCAGATTTTGGAGCTTGAAGAAATGCGCTTACATGCATATGATTCATCCAAGGTGTACAAAGACAAAATGAAATTTTATCATGACAGGAAGTTGGTGAATAGAGTTTTCAATCCAGGACAACAGGTATTATTATTCAATTCAAGATTGAAGATATTTCCTGGGAAGCTGAAGTCAAAATGGACAGGACCATTTGTGATAAAAGAAGTGCATCCGCATGGGGCAATTGAAATATTTAATCCATCTGATAATCCACAGAGAAGTTGGGTGGTAAATGGTCAACGTCTCAAGCCTTATCTAGGGGGAGAGGTGCAACAATGTTCTACAATGATGTTGCTGGTTGATCCTTGAAAGTTTGGGTCAGGCTCGGGACGTTAAACAAGCGCTTACTGGGAGGCAACCCAGTGCTTTGTGAGTATTTTATTTTTTAGATTAGGGTTGATGTACTCTAGTGAACACCTGGTTTCATATGATGGTTTGCTATTAATTGTGATTGTGTGATAAGTAATGCTTGATGATGCTTATTGATTGATTGATGTTGAGATGATGTGCACATAAAATGCTTATACAGGTGATTCACAAGCTTTGTGAACAGATGCATGATATTATGATTGTGATTGTGAAATTAAGCAGGATGTGTATGTCAAATGTGAATGAGCTTATATGTGAGGTTTTGAGCTCCAGAGTTGTTATTGTTGAATGCTATTACTTTGAAAACATGAATGATTTTGCCCAGGTTTTCTATGATTGAATCAATTTCTTGTTTTGCATCATGTGATCAAGGCCGTTTTTGTTGAAACCCTTTTTATTGGCCAAATTCATAAAGTTAGCCTACTAAAAGAGAACACTTTGTGTTCTATCCTTTGAACCCATAGCCTTGAACATACACTGAAAACCCTTGATTAAAAATCTTTACCTTGAGTTAAGTAGAAGATATTGTGTGGTATTGATAAATGTTCAAGTTTGGGGTTATCGGGGAAACATGAAAAAGGAAAAGCATTGAGCTAAGAGCTAAAAAAGTAAGAATATGCAAAAGAAAAGAAAAAGAAGCAAAGCTCAATGCAAATGCAAATGCAAAGGCAAAAGAAAGTTGGGAATAAATAAGAATAATTGTGTTGTTATGATTCTCTTAACTCAAGGATTTTGTGATCCAGAAAAACCAATTTTCTTGTTAGCCCAGCCACATTATAAGCCATTGAAAAGTCCTTGTGATGATGCATGCTTGTGAATGTTTTTGATTGTGGTAAAATGAAAGGCAAAGTTGATTCATGTGACATTGTGATAGTGGAGTGAATGAGTGAAACACTTTACCTCTTATACACTTGTGTGTTGAGTGAAACACTTTACCTAGTAAGGAAATATTCCATAAGCACATGAACATCCATGCTTAATTGATTGATCATTCATGAAAAATAGCATTTGTTGGAACTTAAATGATTTTGTGAATACTAAAGCATGTGCACATCTTGATTGAACTCTTGGTCATAAGTTTGAGTGAAGTTGTTACTTATCTTGAAAAAGAGGATTTTTGAATGAGTGAACCATCATATAAATTGGTTGGAGATGGAGTTACATTTTGTTTGCTTGAGGACAAGCAAAGTTCTAAGTTTGGGGTTGTGATAATAGTTGAAAAACTGTTATTTTCATGCTTAAATTTGATACTAAAAGCAACCTTTAGACTTAGAAACTAGCTTGAAATCATGCAGTTTATCTATATTTTCATAAATAAGAGAGCTGGACAGGTTTATGCTTGATTTCAGTGTTTTTGTGCAGGTTTTAAGGTGAATTTGGTGAAAAGAGTGAAGAAGGAGAGAAGTGACATTAGAAAAGACAAGAAAGAGTGCAAAAAGAGAAGACGAAGGCACCGCTCAGCGGCAAACTACCGCTGAGCGGCACTCAAGAGGTGGCGTTGGAACCGCTGAGGGGCAAAATGGCCGCTGAGGGGAAGAAAGAAGACGCGCAACCACCGCTGAGCGGTAAATACCGCTGAGCGGCACTTTTTGGGCTTGGGCTTTTGTAATCTTTTGTAACTCTAGATTAGTATATAAGGGCTTGCACGTCCTTGGGATTAGTATCTTTGGCAGAAACGAGGCAAACACTCTCTCTTCCTCCCCTTTGAAGGAGGATCTTGGATGCTCAGGCTACCTCTTCACCTTTATTGGGTTTATTCTTTCATTCTTTCATTGTTATTCATCTAGGTTCACCATGACGATGGTGAACTAAACCTTGTATGTTTGTTGGGGAATCAATGTAATCTCTTGAAGCTCTCATATATGGATTTGTTGAGTACATCTTTGAATTAAGACATATGCTTTCTTTCATCATTAGTTAGGGATTTTCCTCTTTGCTCAATGCTTGCATTGTTTAACTCATTCTAATGCATGATTATTGGTTTTGTCGATACGGACACGTACGGGGAAGTCTAGATCCGGGGAATTTCTCCCAATATTTTACTGACAACATTATATTGGTTGCCTTTAAGCTCATGCAGTCATGAACTAATCATTAGGAATGCTAGGAATTGTATGAACTATTTGATTAGGGAGAAGCCATCTAGAATGGTACATTAGAGAGTGGCATTAACAATGATGATTTGAATGTTGAATTCCTAAAATATATGAGAGTGGATGAGATGAAATTGACCCCCAACAACATATTCATTCATATAATTCATTGAAAGTGTTTATCTTTTGTCTTTGCCATTGATCAATTCATGCATACATGTTTATTTTCGTCTTTGCATATTAAACTTTGAATATTTTCGTTTGTAAGTCCTAGCTAATCAACAAATCACATAACTAAACTAGGCCGTGAGTCCTTTGGGAAGAACGATACTTGGTCTTACCAAGTTTATTACTTGAACGATTCGGTCATACTTGCCGATTGTGAAACAAGTTTGTGACATCATATTTTGGTGCTTACAAATTTGTCCATCAGTATCTTCGGCAGAAACGAAGCAAACACTCTCTCTTCCACCCCTTTGAAGGAGGATCTTGGATGCTCAGGCTACCTCTTCACCTTTCTAGGGTTTTATCCTTCATTCTTTCATTATTGTTCATCTAGGTTCACCATAAATATGGTGAACTAAACCTTGTATGTTTGTTGGGGAATCAATGTAATCTTTTGAAGCTCTCATATATGGAATTTGTGCTTGCATCTTAATCTAAGATTTATGCTTTCCTTCATCATTAGTTAGGGTTTTTCCTCTTTGCTTAATGCTTGCTTTGTTTAAGTCATTCAATGCATGATCATTGATTTTGTCGATACGGGAACGTACGGGGAAGTCTAGATCCGGGGAATTACTCCCAATATTATATTGGTTGTCGTTAAGCTCCTGTGCTAAAAGAACTAATTATTAGGAATGCTAGGAATTGTATGAACTCGTAATTAGGGATAGGCCTTCTTGACAAGGTAATTTAGAGAGTGGCATTAACAATGATGAATTGAATGTTGAATTCCTAAAATATATGAGAGTGGATAAGATGAAATTGATCCCCAACAACATATTCATCCATATATTCCATTGAAAGTGTTTGTATTTTGCTTTTCCCATTGATCAACCTCATGCATACATGTTTATTTTCGTCTTTTGCATAGTAAAAATCTAATTATTTTGTTCTTAAGTCTTAGCTAATCAAAGAATCACATAACTAAACTAGGCCGTGAGTCCTTTGGGAGAACGATACTTGGTCTTACCGAGTTTATTACTTGAAACGATTCGGTCATACTTGCCGATTGTTCAACAAGTTTGTGACATCATATTTTGGTGATCATAAATTTGTCATCAGTATGCAGGAAGCAATTCGAACTAGAAGCAAGAAAACCTTGGAACCTCTTCTTGAAGGCTTAGACGAGAGTAGACGGAGGAGAAGAATCCGTAAATCTAGAGAACTTTTCTCTTCTCCGGAAAATCTCTTACAACCTTCACCACAAGGTTCTCACCATAGCACTGAGGAGACGGAGAATAATAATGTTAGACGGACTCTTGCAGATTACACCAATGTGGTTGGCCCTCAGCATTTCAATAGCATAGCAAGACTAAGGGTCAATGTAGCTAATATGGAGGTGAAACCGGCATTAATCCAACTGGTTAAGAGTAACCAATTTAATGGGCTGTCTCATGAAAGCCCATATGAGCACCTCACAACCTTTAATGAAATTTGCAATATAGTGAAGATAAATGGGGTGCCTGACGAAGCAATCAAACTTAGCCTGTTTCCATTCTCATTAGAAGGCAACACTAAGCTTTGGTTAAACTCTTTTCCAGAAGGGAGCTTTATAGAGTGGGAAGCTGTGGTGACAAAGTTCTTGAACAAATACTTCCTATAATCCAAGGTAAACAAAGGAAAGCAAGAGATATCATCTTTCAGGCAAGGCATGGAGGAATCACTAGGTCATGCATGAGATAGGTGATAACAGTTGAAAAACTGTTATTTTCATGCTTAAAATTGATATTAAAAGCAACCTTTAGACTTAAAAACTAGCTTGAAATCATGCTTTTATCTATATTTTCAGAAATAAGAGAGCTGGACAGGTTTATGCTTGATTTAAGTGTTTTTGTGCAGGTTTTAAGGTGAATTTAGTGAAAGAAGTGAAGAAGGAGAGAGATGGAATCAAAAAAGGAATCAAAGAGTGCAAAAGGAGAAGCCGAAGGCACCGCTCAGCGGCATTTTACCGCTGAGCGGCACTCAGGAGGTCACGGGAGGTCCGCTGAGGGGCAAACTGGCCGCTGAGGGGAAGAAACAAGACGCGCAGTCACCCCTGAGCGGTATTTACCGCTGAGCGCCATTCTTAATGGACTTGGACTTGTTTTCTGGCACTTTTATGGGCTTGGGCTTAGATCTTTTGTAATTCTAGAATAGTATATAAGGACTTGCACGTCCTAGAGTTAGTATCTTTGGCAGAAACGAGGCAAACACTCTCTCTTCCACCCCTTTGAAGGAGGATCTTGGATGCTCAGGCTACCTCTTCACCTTTTTAGGGTTTATTCTTTCATTCTTTCATTGTTCATCTAGGTTCACCATGAATATGGTGAACTAAACCTTGTATGTTTGTTGGGGAATCAATGTAATCTCTTGAAGCTCTCATATATGGAATTTATGCTTGCATCTTAATCTAAGATTTATGCTTTCTTTCATCATTAGTTAGGGTTTTTCCTCTTTGCTTAATGCTTGCATTGTTTAACTCATTCGATGCATGATTATTGGTTTTGTCGATACAGGCACGTACGGGGAAGTCTAGATCCGGGGAATTTCTCCCAATATTATGTTGGTTGTCGTTAAGCTCCTGAACTTATGAACTGATCATTAGGAATGCTAGGAATTGTATGAACTCGTGATTAGGGAGAAGCCTTCTAGAAAGGTACTTTAGAGAGTGGCATTAACAATGATGATTTGAATGTTGAATTCCTAAAATATATGAGAGTGGATGAGATGAAATTGACCCCCAACAACATATTCATTCATATATTTCATTGAAAGTGTTTATCTTTTGCTTTTGCCATTGATCAAAACCTCATGCATACATGTTTATTTTCTGTCTTGCATATTAAATTCCAAATATTTCGTTCTTAAGTCTTAGCTAATCAACAAACCACACAACTAAACTAGGCCGTGAGTCCTTTGGGAGAACGATACTTGGTCTTACCAAGTTTATTACTTGAACGATTCGGTCATACTTGCCGATTGTGAAACAAGTTTGTGACATCATATTTTGGTGATCATAAATTTGTCCATCAATAGGTACAGAAGCCTATTAAGAAAGACTCCCACACATGGATTTGACGAAGTAGAAGTAGTCCTAATCTTCCTTGGAGGTCTTGGTTCACAAACCAAGATGATGTTTGACACCCTCAGTTTGAGGTAATATCAAATGGAAGACTCTAGAGGAAGCCACGAAAATAATTGAAAACATGGCTACTAATGATAATGAGCTGAATAGTGAAAGAGGAGCTCCTGTTCAATAAAAAAGGAGTTCTACAGTTGCAATCCAATGATGCCTTGCTAGCTCAGAACAAGATACTAACTCAACAATTGGAGAATCTTGCAAAGACATTTGCACAACTGCCAAAAGAGTTAAAGACTGTTGCACAGGTTCAACCACAAATGTGTGAATTATGTGGGGGTGACCATATCAATGGTCAATGCGCCTTTCCAGTGGAAGCTTTAGAGGATGTTAACTTTATGGCCAATCAATTTCCATACCGTGAAGCGAATTTTAATCAAGGGTGGAAACCACACCCAAGTATTGGTCAAGGACAAAGTGGGAGAACTGGACAATCAGGGCAATTTAACAAGCAACAACAACAACCAACCTTATGACAACAAATAACTACACTTAATGAAAGATCACTAAGGACGGAAGAAACGCTTCAGGAATTCATACAGACAACTAAATCCACTCAAAAGAGCACTGAAGCTGCTATTAAGAACTTGGAGATGCAAATGGGTCAAATTACTAAGTAGTTGGTAAAAAGGACTGAAATTGTTTTTGGGGCTAATACTGAGGTTAAACCTAGGGAAGAATGTAAGGTGTTAGTGCGTTTAAATGTTGAAACAGTTGAGTTAGAAAGTGAGGAAGAAAAAGAAGAGAGAGAAAAGAGAGAAAGAAAAAGAAGAGAGAAAAAAGAGAGAAAAAGAAAGAGAAGAGAGAAAAAAGAAAGAAGAGATAAGAAAGATAAAGAGTGAAGAAATTTTTTCTTTTCCAATAGATCATGGGAAACAATTTGATTTTACAGAAATATTCAAGATGTTGGATACTGATGTACCTTGGAAGGAGATATTACAGCACATTGCACTTTATACAAAGCCTGAGGAAGAAGTCTCTACAAAGAAAAGACGTAGAGATGATGAGACAAAGGAGTATAAAGATGTTAAAAAGAAGTCATTCCCTCCAAAAGCAAAAGATCCAGGAGGTTTCTCCATTCCATGTACAATAGGGAAGAAAAGGATAAAGAAGGCTGTTATAGTTTGTGTAGGCAAACTACAGTTCTTGGTGGACTTTGTGGTGATGGAGATGGAGGATGAGAGGATACCCATTATTCTCGGAAGACCGTTTATGAAAATGGAAAAAGCCATCATTGATGTGGATGACGGCATAATGGTGTTCCAAGACCGAGAAGAAAGAGTGGGTGTAGATGTCTTCAAAGAAGAGAGACAGATGCAGGAGGAGGAAGCTAGTCATAAAGCTACATATCAAGATGCTCTCTCCCTTCAATGATGCTCTCTCCCAACCCCAAACTTAGATGGAAAACTAGTGAGCAAGTGAGTGGAAGGGAGATTTTCTAAAGAGGGATGAGGGAAAAGTTGTAGAGAACCTTTGAAAAGGTATGTAGGAGTGTGTGTGCAGAGAAGAGTCTGAAAAGAGAAACCAAAATGCAGCTTAGGGTATAAAAATACCCTAATGGGCTCGGGTCCCGCTAAGGGGCAACCAAAGCCAATCTGCGATAGTACCGCTCAGCGGCACTTTCGTGAAGTGCTCTTCTCCTTCTTTTCTTAACCTAAGTGCCTCCTAAACATGCCCCTCACTGATTCCCTGCAATTCAATTTTCAGAATACTTATGCAAAACCCTATTATGCAGCTAAAATGAAACAAACAGACACATTCAATCAACTGGGTTGCCTCCCAGGTAGCGCTTGTTTAACGTCACGAGCCTGACCCAAAATCCACCAACACCCATCAGTAGGTGCAAAATTTTCTTACCAACACCCATCAGTAGGTGTTACAAACTTAGTATCCTTCAGTAGATACTTAACCACCTAGCATCCTTCAGTAGATGCTATCTCCAACAAAATATTTACAAAATAATGTCCACAAATTAAAAGTTACAAAACAAAATCAAAAGTTTTTAAATCACTGGGTTGCCTCCCAGCAAGCGCTCTTTTAACGTCATTAGCTTGACCCAATAAAGTTCAAGTTCCTTCTTCTTCTTTTTTTCTTCTTCCTACTAAACTTCTTCAGAAATTTGATCACCCCAGGAACCTGTTGCAGTGTCTCAATCATAGGAACTTTAATCTCCAATTTCTTGAAGATTTCCATAAAGCACTTAAATTTCTTTTCCTTGAGTCCTTCTTCTTTCCTCTCATCTTCTTTTTCTTACTTTTCCTCTCCCTATATTTTCTCTTTTTCTTTTCTTTTATTTTTTTCTTCCCTTCTCTTTTTCTCCACAACTTCTTTATTTTCACACAAATTTTTTTTCTCTCTTCTCTCTCAACCACTTCTTTTTCTTTTTTTTCATCTTTATCTTTCTCACTCAACTCTTCTTTTTCTTTTCTCTCTAACTTTCACTCATCTCTCTCTATTTTTTCTTCAGCATAAGTCTTATCACTTTCAGTGACAATGGCTTGACCTTCCTCCTTAAGGTTAACTTCAGTATTAACCTTAACGTTCAATTTCTGACTAATGTAACGAAGGTGCATCTCCATCCTTTTACATGATTCTTCAATGCTTTTCTGAGTAGAGTCGGAACTTTTCAAAAATCGTTGAAGGGTGTCATCCAAATTTACTGATAGAGAGGGTTGTTGCTGCCATTAATGTGGTGGCGGCCTATCAAATTCTTCGGCAGCTTGAGTGCTTTTGTGATGACAATTAGGTATCTGTATGTACTGTTGAACTGCCTCCTCCAACGTTATCCTTCTTCCTGATAGAGAGGGTTTTTTCTGCCTTTGTTGTGGTGGTAGATTCTTAAATTGTTTGACAGCTTGCCAAAATTGATCATTATCCATGCTTGAGTGAGATCCCACCAGTGGTTGAAATTACCTTAGTAGAATTGAGTGCCTATTAAATTCTTGTTCGAATTGCATCCTGCAAACATTAGGCAAAAAACTCTAGAAAATATTTGTTAGCACAAAAAGATGGAGAAGATAAAAAAATCAAAGGATATAATTGAAAAGATAAGAAGATAGGAAATAAAAAAAATAAAATAAAATAAATTAAAAACAGAAATTCAAAATTCAAGTCAAAGATAATCAATAATCACACAAATTAACCAGTTGAACCACGAGTCCGCGGCAACGGCGCCAAAAACTTGATGCACAAATTTATGATCACCAAAATATGATGTCACAAACTTGTTGAACAATCGGCAAGTATGACCGAATCGTTTCAAGTAATAAACTCGGTAAGACCAAGTATCGTTCTCCCAAAGGACTCACGGCCTAGTTTAGTTATGTGATTCTTTGATTAGCTAAGACTTAAGAAATAAATAATTGGATTGTACTATGCAAAAGACGAAAATAAACATGTATGCATGAGGTTTTGATCAATGGCAAAAGCAAAAGACAAGCACTTTCAATGAAATATATATGAATATGTTGTTGGGGGTCAATTTCATCTTTTGCATAGTACAATCCAATTATTTTCGTCTTTTGCATAGTACAAGTATGACCGAATCGTTCAAGTAATAAACTTGGTAAGACCAAGTATCGTTCTCCCAAAGGACTCACGGCCTAGTTTAGTTGTGTGGTTTGTTGATTAGCTAAGACTTAAGAACGAAATATTTGGAATTTAATATGCAAGACAGAAAATAAACATGTATGCATGAGGTTTTTGATCAATGGCAAAAGCACAAGATAAACACTTTCAATGAAATATATGAATGAATATGTTGTTGGGGGTCAATTTCATCTCATCCACTCTCATATATTTTAGGAATTCAACATTCAAATCATCATTGTTAATGCCACTCTCTAATGTACCTTTCTAGAAGGCTTCTCCCTAATCACGAGTTCATACAATTCCTAGCATTCCTAATGATCAGTTCATAAGTTCAGGAGCTTAACGACAACCAACATAATATTGGGAGAAATTCCCCGGATCTAGACTTCCCCGTACGTGCCCGTATCGACAAAACCAATAATCATGCATCGAATGAGTTAAACTATGCAAGCATTAAGCAAAGAGGAAAAACCCTAACTAATGATGAAAGAAAGCATAAATCTTAATTAAAAGATGCAAGCATAGATTCCATATATGAGAGCTTCAAGAGATTACATTGATTCCCCAACAAACATACAAGGTTTAGTTCACCATATTCATGGTGAACCTAGATGAACAACAATGAAAGAATGAAAGAATAAACCCTAAAAAGGTGAAGAGGTAGCCTGAGCATCCAAGATCCTCCTTCAAAGGGGTGGAAGAGAGAGTGTTTGCCTCGTTTCTGCCAAAGATCCTAATTCTAGGACGTGCAAGTCCTTATATACTATTTTAGAATTACAAAAGATCTAAGCCCAAGCCCATAAAAGTGCTAGAAAACGAGTCCAAGCCCATTATTAAGAATGGCGCTCAGCGGTAAATACCGCTCAGCGGTGCCTACGCTTCCCTTTTCTTCCCCTCAGCGGCCAGTTTGCCCCTCAGCGGACCTCCCGTGACCTCCTGAGTGCCGCTCAGCGGTAAAATGCCGCTGAGCGGTGCCTTCGGCTTCTCCTTTTGCACTCTTTGCTTCCTTTTCTGATTTCATCTCTCTCCTTCTTCACTTCTTTCACTAAATTCACCTTAAAACCTGCACAAAAACACTTAAATCAAGCATAAACCTGTCCAGCTCTCTTATTTCTGAAAATATGGAAAAAAGCATGATTTCAAGCTAGTTTTTAAGTCTAAAGGTTTCTTTTAGTATCAATTTTAAGCATGAAAATAACAGTTTTTCAACTGTTATCACAACCCCAAACTTAGAACTTTGCTTGTCCTCAAGCAAACAAAATGTAACTCAATCTCCAACCAATTCATATGATGGTTCACTCATTCAAAAATCCTCTTTTTCAAGATAAGTAACAACTTCACTCAAACTTATGACCAAGAGTTCATTCAAGATGTGCACATGCTTTAGTGTTCACAAATTCATTTAAATTCCAACAAATGCTATTTTTCATGAATGATCAATCAATTAAGCATGGATGTTCATGTGCTTATGGAATATTTCCTCACTAGGTAAAGTGTTTCACTCAACACACAAGTGTATAAGAGGTAAAGTGTTTCACTCATTCACTCCACTATCACAATGTCACATGAATTAACTTTGCCTTTCATTTTACCACAATCAAAAACATTCACAAGCATGCATCATCATAAGGACTTTTCAATGGCTTATAATGTGGCTGGGCTAACAAGAAAATTGGTTTTTCTGGATCACAAAATCCTTCAGTTAAGAGAGTCATAACAACACAATTATTCTTATTCTTTCCCAACTTTCTTTTGCATTTGCATTTGCATTTGCATTGAGCTTTACTTCTTTTTCTTTTCTTTTCTTTTTCTTTGCATATTCTTACTTTTTAGCTCTTAGCTCAATGCTTTTCCTTTTTCATGTTTTCCCAACAACCCCAAACTTGAACATTTAACAATACCACACAAGATCTTCTACTTAACTCAAGGTAAAGATTTTTAATCAAGGGTTTCAGTGTATATTCAAGGCTAAGGGTTCAAAGGATGGAACACAAAGTGTTCTCTTTTAGTGGGCTAACTTTATGAATTTGGCCAATAAAAAGGGTTCCAACAAACGGCCTTGATCATATGATGCAAAACAAGCAATTGATTCAATCATAGAAAACCTGGGCAAAATCATTCATGCTTTCAAAGTAATAGCATTCAACAATAACAACTCTGGAGCTCAAAACCTCACATATATGCTCATTCACATTTGACATACACATCCTGCTTAATTTCACAATCACAATCATGATATCATGCATTTGTTCACAAAGCTTGTGAATCACCTGTATAAGCATTTTAATGTGCACATCATCTCAACATCAATTAATCACTAAGCATCATCAAGCATTACTTATCAAACAATCACAGTTAATAGTAAACCATCATAATAAACCAGGTGTCCAATAGAGTACATCAAACCTAATCTAAAACAAAAATAAATAAGTTTAGAACACTTAAACCAACAAAAGCATAAGTTCATGATAGCATTCATCAGTAAATGCTATCTCAGCTCCTCATCAATCTGAGCTGTCATCTGTATCTTCTTCCTCTCCTTCTTCTTGAATCTTATAGTCTTGATTCTTTTAGCATGATGAGGAGGCCATCCCTGCATCAAACTTAATTCACAAAACCAAAAGATACATTGTTAAGCATTAGTAAACCACAATGAAGAAATCAACCCCTTCAATGATGCTCTCTCCCAACCCCAAACTTAGATGGAAAACTAGTGAGAACGTGAGTGGAAGGGAGATTTTCTCAAGAGGGAAGAGGGAAAAGATGTGGAGAACCTTGGAAAAGGTATGTAGGAGTGTGTGTGCAGAGAAGAGCCTGAAAATAAAAGTTTATGTGCAGCTTAGGGTATAAAAATACCCTAATGGGCTCGGGTCCCGCTAAGGGGAACTAAAGCCCATCAGCGAGAGTACCGCTCAGCGGTAAGTTGCCGCTCAGCGGCACTTTCGTGATGTGCTCTTCTCCTTCTTTTCTTATCCTACGTGCCTCCTAGACATGCCCCTCACTGGTTCCTTGCAATTCAATGCTTAAAATAATTATGCAAACCCTAACTAAAATAAAACAAACAAAAACAATCAATCAACTGGGTTACCTCCCAGGTAGCGCTTGTTTAACGTCACGAGCCTGACCCAAAATCCACCAACACCCATCAGTAGGTGTTTCAAACTTACCAACACCCATCAGTAGGTGCAAAATTTTCTCACCAACACCCATCAGTAGGTGTTACAAACTTAGTATCCTTCAGTAGATACTTAACCACCTAGCATCCTTCAGTAGATGCTGTATCCAACAAAATATTTACAAAATAATGTCCACAAATTAAAAGTTACAAATCCAAATCAAAAGTTTTTAAATCCACTGGGTTGCCTCCC
Organism: Vigna nakashimae; assembly: GCA_034642375.1. NCBI lineage: Eukaryota > Viridiplantae > Streptophyta > Magnoliopsida > Fabales > Fabaceae > Vigna > Vigna nakashimae. The sequence continues at coordinate 23,608,712 of CM067759.1, forward strand.
AGCAAGCGCTCTTTTAACGTCATTAGCTTGACCCAGTAAAGCTCAAGTTCCTTCTTCTTTCTCTTCTTTCTACTGAACTTCTTCTGAAATTTGATCAAACCAGGAACCTGTTGCAGTGTCTCAATCATAGGAACTTTAATCTCCAATTTCTTGAAGATTTCCATAAAGCACTTAAATTTCTTTTCCTTCCTATGATTCTTCTTTAGATGAGGATGGGATTTTTCATATGATTCCTTCTTCTTTCCTCTCATCTTCTTTTTCTTATGCTTCCTCTCCCCAAATTTTCTCTTTTTCTTTTCTCTTATTTTTTTTTCCCTTCTCTTTTTCTTCTCAACTTCTTTATTTTCACACAAATTTTCTTCCTCTCTTCTCTCTCAACCACTTCTTTTTCTTTTTCATCATCTTTAACTTTCTCACTCAACTCTTCTTTTTCGTCTCTCTCTATCTTTTCCTCATCTCTCTCTATTTTTTTCTCAGCAAAAATCTTGTCACTTTCAGTGACAATGGCTTGACCTTCCTCCTTAAGGTTAACTTCAGTATTAACCTTAACATTCAATTTTGGACTAATGAAACGAAGGTGCATCTCTAACCTTTTACATGATTCTTCAATGCTTTTCTGAGTAGAGTCGGAATTTTTCAAAAATTGTTGAAGGGTGTCATCCAAATTTACTGATAGAGAGGGTTGTTGCTGCTATTGTTGTGGTGGCGGCCTATCAAATTCTTCGGCAGCTTGACTAGTTTTGTGATGACAATCAGGTATCTGTATGTACTGTTGAACTGCCTCCTCCAACGTTATCCTTCTTCCTGATAGAGAGGGTTTTTTCTGCCTTTGTTGTGGTGGTAGATTCTTAAATTGTTCGACAGCTTGCCAAAATTGATCATTATCCATGCTTGAGTGAGATCCCACTGATAACAGTTGAAAAACTGTTATTTTCATGCTTAAAACTGATACTAAAAGCAACCTTTAGACTTAAAAACTAGCTTGAAATCATGCTTTTATCTATATTTTCATAAATATGAGAGCTGGACAGGTTTATGCTTGATTTAAGTGTTTTTGTGCAGGTTTTAAGGTGAATTTAGTGAAAGAAGTGAAGAAAGAGAGAGATGGAATCAGAAAAGGAATCAAAGAGTGCAAAAGGAGAAGCCGAAAGCACCGCTCAACGGCATTTTACCGCTGAGCGGCACTCAGGAGGTCACGGGAGGTCCGCTGAGGGGCAAACTGGCCGCTGAGGGGAAGAAAAGGGAAGCATAGTCACCGCTGAGCGGTATTTACCGCTGAGCGCCATTCTTAATAATGGGCTTGGACTCGTTTTCTGGCACTTTTATGGGCTTGGGCTTAGATCTTTTGTAATTTTAAAATAATATATAAGGACTTGCACGTCCTAGAATTAGTATCTTTGGCAGAAACGAGGCAAACACTCTCTCTTCCACCCCTTTGAAGGAGGATCTTGGATGCTCAGGCTACCTCTTCACCTTTTTAGGGTTTATTCTTTCATTCTTTCATTGTTATTCATCTAGGTTCACCATGAATATGGTGAACTAAACCTTGTATGTTTGTTGGGGAATCAATGTAATCTCTTGAAGCTCTCATATATGGAATTTATGCTTGCATCTTTTAATTAAGATTTATGCTTTCTTTCATCATTAGTTAGGGTTTTTCCTCTTTGCTTAATGCTTGCATGGTTTAACTCATTCGATGCATGATTATTGGTTTTGTCGATATGGGCACATACGGGGAAGTCTAGATCCGGGGAATTTCTCCCAATATTATATTGGTTGTCGTTAAGCTCCTGAACTTATGAACTGATCATTAGGGGAATGCTAGGAATTGTATGAACTCGTGATTAGGGAGAAGCCATCTAGAATGGTACTTTAGAGAGTGGCATTAACAATGATGATTTGAATGTTGAATTCCTAAAATATATGAGAGTGGATAAGATGAAATTGACCCCAACAACATATTCATTCATATATTTCATTGAAAGTGTTTATCTTTTGCTTTTGCCATTGATCAAAACTCATGCATACATGTTTATTTTCTGTCTTGCATATTAAACTCCAAATATTTCGTTATTAAGTCTTAGCTAATCAACAAACCATACAACTAAACTAGGCCGTGAGTCCTTTGGGAGAACGATACTTGGTCTTACCAAGTTTATTACTTGAACGATTCGGTCATACTTGCCGATTGTGAAACAAGTTTGTGACATCATATTTTGGTGCTCATAAATTTGTCCATCAAGTTTTTGGCACCGTTGCCGGGGACTCGTGGTTTAACTGGTTAATTTGTGTGATTATTGATTATCTTTGACTTTAATTTTGAATTTTTGTTTTTATTTTTTCTGTTTTTATTTTATTTTATCTTTTTATCTTTTTAGATTAGGTTAGAGTTTATTTTTTCTTATCTTTTTAGGTTAGATTAGATTTTATTTTATTTTATCTTATTAGATTAGATTAGATTTTATTTGATTTGATTTGATTAGATTAGATTAGATTAGATTTTAGTTTTAGATTAGATTTTATTTTATCTTTTATCTTTTAGGATTAGATTTTATTTTATTTTATCTTTTATCTTTTTATCTTTTAAATCTTTTATCTTTCTATCTTCTGAATCTTTTATATTCTTATCTTCCAAATCTTTTATCTTTTTATCTTTTGAATATATATCTTCTCTTATATCTTTTTGTGCTAACAAATATTTTCTAGGGTTTTGTTTTCTTGTGTATGCAGGAGGCAATTCGAACTAGAAGTAAGAAAACAACAGAACCTCTTCTTGAAGGTCTAGAAGAGAGTAGACGGAGGAGAAGAATCAGAACATCTAGAGAACTTTTCCCTTCTCCAGAAACTCTCTTACAATTATCACCACAAGGTTCTATTCATAGCACAGGAAGTATGGAGAACAATAAGGGTAGAAGAACTCTTGCAGACTACACCAATATTGCTGGGCCTCAACACTTTAACAGCATAGCTAGACCTAGAGTCAATGCAGCCAACATGGAGGTCAAACCAGCACTGATTCAACTGGTGAAGAGTAATCAATTTAATGGGTTGTCTCATGAAAGCCCATATGAGCACCTCACTACCTTTAATGAGATTTGCAATACAGTCAAAATTAATGGGGTGCCAGATGAAGCAATCAAACTTAGTTTGTTTCCTTTCTCATTGGGAGGCAATGCTAAGCTTTGGTTGAACTCTTTTCCAGAAGAAAGTTTCACAGAGTGGGAAGCAGTGGTCACAAAATTTCTAAATAAATACTTCCCACAATCTAAGGTGACTAAAGGAAAGCAAGAGATTTCTTCATTCAAGCAGGGCATGGAAGAATCACTGGGGCATGCATGGGACAGGTATAAAAGCTTGTTACGTAAAACTCCCACGCATGGCTTTGAAGATCAAGAAGTAGTCTTAACTTTCCTTGGAGGGCTTGGTTCACAAACCAAGATGATGCTGGACGCCTCAGCAGGAGGCAATATTAAATGGAAAACTCCAGAGGAAGCAACTGAAATCATAGAAAATATGGCTACTAGTGATAATGAGCTGCACAGTGAAAGAGGAGCTCCTATGCAACAAAAAGGGGTTCTTCAATTACAAACACATGATGCCTTGCTAGCCCAGAATAAAATTCTAACTCAACAGCTGGAGACTCTGACCAAAACTCTTGCTTCATTACCTAAAGAGTTAAAATCTGCTGCACAGGTACAAACCCAGTTGTGCGAATTATGTGGGGGTGATCATATCAATGGCCAATGTGCTTTTCCTGTGGAAGCCGTGGAGGATGTTAATTTCATGGCTAATCAATTTCTATACCGTCAAGGGAATTATAATCAGGGTTGGAAACCACATCCAAGCATTGGCCAAGGACAAACTGGGCAAGCTAATCAATATAATAAGCAGCAGCAGCAACCAACCTTGTGGCAACAATTATCTATGCTTAATGAAAGATCAACAAGGTTGGAAGAAACTCTTCAGCAATTCATACAGAAAACTGAATCTTCTCAAAAGAGCACTGAAGCTGCTATAAAGAATTTGGAGATTCAAATGGGTCAGATTACCAAGCAATTGGAAGAAAGGCCAAACAGAAACTTTGGGGCTAATACTGAAGTTAACCCTAGAGAAGAGTGCAAAGTGGTCAAGAGTGTGAATGAAGAGATCATTGAGTTAGAAGAAGGAGAAACAGAAGAGAGAAGAGAAGAAGAAAGAAAGGACATTTTTCCTTTTCCAACAAATCAGGAGAAACCAATGGATTTCACAGATTTATTCAGAATGGTTGATAATGAAGCACCTTGGGAACAAATTTTACAGAAAATAGCAGTTTACACAAAAAGAAGACGTAGAGATGATGAGGAAGAAAAGTGTATAACTGTTAAGAAAGAGTCATTCCCACCAAAAGCAGCAGATCCAGGTAGTTTTTCTATCCCTTGTTCTATAGGGAAGAAAAAGGTAAAGAAAGCTCTCCTTGATTTAGGCTCAAGTGTTAACTTGATGCCTTATTCTCTATTGGAGCAAATTGGCCATGTTAAAATAAAACCTGTAAAGGTTAATCTAGTAATGGCTGATGGATCTTCAAAGGAGCCATGTGGGATTGCAGAAGACATTGTAGTTTGTGTTGGCAAACTTCAGTTTTTGGCAGACTTTGTGGTGATGAAGATGGAGACCGAAAAAATACCTTTCATACTGGGAAGACCGTTTATGAAAACGGCCAGGGCTATCATAGATGTTAATGAAGGTATAGTGGTGCTCCAGGACAGAGAGGAGAGAGTGGTGGTGGATGTTTTCAAAGATGAGATACAAGCAAAGGAGGAAGAGTCTAGTTATAAAGCTGCATTTCGAGATGCACCCATGACTAGAGGTAAAAATGAAAATCTTGAAGTTTCAGATAACCATTGTTTGTTTTTTCAGGTACCCAAGGTAGAAGAGATTGGAAAAGGAGAAGAAGTTCCTAGAGACTGGAAGAAAAGAAGTGATGAACGCTGTCGCGACCGATCAAATTTGATTTGCAAGAATTAATGCAGTATAACTAGGAAGTGACTCCTAGGTCGTCTCTCAAGGACCAATTTTGTGTTGGTTCAGTCTCAGATTTTTTTACACGAAGTGGGGGGGTTTTGATTTTTGTGTAATGCGGAAAAATAAATTAAAACAGAATTTCAAAACACTGAAATAAATTTTAACGACAGTAAAAACTAAACGGTAAAAGACAATAAAAATAGAAAACGTCTAAAAATAAAACAAACGATAAAACGTAATGACCGAATTTTAAAGAAAGTACAGAAAACAATAAAATTGGAAAGCGTTAAATTTAGTGAATGGTAAAAATAAAATTTAACTTTTTTAACATAACGTAAATCAACAAGTGCAGTGAAAATAAAAATTAAGAAACAATTGAACAAAGTTTTGAAACCGTAAATTGAAAACTGACATAATGGAAATTGCAATTAACATCAATTAAAATCCAATACATTGAAACTAGAAAATTGAAACACATAAAACCCAAACCTCCCCAACAGGGGAGGAAGAAAAATAAACACTCCGAATCAAAACGTCCGTGGTTGCTCTTCCTAAAACTAACTACTCTCTAATCTGCTCATGCTTGCATTTTATAGCCAAAACTATGGGCAAACTCCCAAATCCCCTCCTTCATTTCTGCCAATTTGCCACCCAGCTTTTACGGTTTCCCTTGGCCGGTTTGGAGTTCCATTTTGTCTCCTAGCAATTTTTCTGTATGTGCCAAAATAAACAAAGGGGCTAGTCTAGTTTTGTAGTGTCTGTGGACTTTGCTTCCCCTATGGATGTTGCCAACTTCTTTGAACGGTGGTGCCCACACTCCAAGCTGATTGTCCGTTTGCAGCTGTGTTTGTTGGACGGTAGAGCATCTCCTTTCTGTAGGTCCAAATGATCCGTGTGTACTCTTCTTTCAGCTAATGAATCTCCTCCCTCTTGGTGGCTGTCCCAAGCTGGACATTGTTCTTCAAACTCATGGTTATGCTTCTTTTTCCAGCAGCTGGGCGTGAGCTTTGCCAAATGAAGATCCAAATCTAAAGCTTCTTCTTTCCATCCAGTTGGACGCGCTGGATGCTGATGCTGCCATGGAGCGTGACAATCCTTCCATTCTCTCTTTTTCTTGGACCGTGGAAGTGCAGCTCTTCACGTGTGCACCTTGTTCTTCCTTTATCTTGATTTTCTTAAAGCAAACAAACAAAAAGAAGCTTCTCTTTCTTCACGTGAGTTGCAGCCAAGCTAAACACAAAATCATGAGTGAATTTGCTGCAATAAATTGTCCATGGGGCTATGTGGTGCTTTTCATTAAAAATCAAAAGCAAAAGCATTTGGAATGGGAGAGCACCAAGAAACTAATCTGCACTTCTTCAAAACCAAACCATTTCTTTTGTTATGTGGGGCCGTGATACCACTTTCATGCTTTACTTAGATGTAAACTTGCTATTCCTCTCACAATAGCAAAACCGTTAGCTTTCACAAATGTGGCCCCCTTTTATTTATGAATGCTTTTCTAAAATGAATGAATTGTCCACCATGGGACCGTGTGGTTTCTACAAAGTGGTCCCTCTTTTTTTTATTCCTTTGTCATGGTTTTCTAATGAGAAGTGGCGGCTCCCACTTGCTTGTAAGAAGGAAAAATCCTTTGTATGTGCCGTGAAGTTGCCATTCAATTTGTGATGCTACTTCCCTCTTTCTTCATTGCCGTGAGACAAGCCATAAAAATTCTCCAAGTGGCTCCCACTCTTTTGATTCCACTTGTGCTGAATGCTTTGCCTACAATAATAATATGTGGCCATGAGAAATTGATGTGTGAAATATGCCATCCTCTTTATGTGGCAGCTGCATGGGGCCATCCTTGCATCCAAATGAAATCAACACATTTTCAAAGTAATGTAACCAGAACTTCCTCTAACGTGCTACTGCTGCTTGGCCGTGAGAGCACTTCTCTTTCATAACATTAATTCAATAAAATTCAGCACATTGCATTTTGGATTCCTCCTAACATGAGCTTTCAACCAAAATGATTTAAAATGCTTTTCTATGTGGATGTGCCAATCAACCTTGCTTAAGAGTGTTGGAAGATCTTAACACCTTCCAATGATAAATTCCAGCCACCACATGTACCAAACAACAAGCAAACAATGCAAACAGATTAGAAATCACTTAAACAGTAATCACTGGACTGACATAGGAGAGTAAAATAAATACTGGGAACAACATAGAACGAATTTGAACAAACGAAAAACTATACGTGAAAATAGACATCCATACGAAACTATGAAAAAAAATTGCATGGAAAACGGATAAGAATTGTATTCAAACGAAGACACACAAGTTGACACAACATTCACGCAGCACTGGGATGACATAGGAGAGTAAACAAATTACTGGGAACAGTACAGATCGAATTTGAACAAAGTAAAAACTATACATGAAACTAAACATCTAGACGAAACTATGAAAAAAAATTGAATGGAAAACGGATACGAATTGAACTCGAACGAGGACAAACAAGTTGACACAAAATTCACACAGCAACCAGCGAAAATTGAAGTGGCTGAAATGCATTGGGCTCAATTGTCATTTCTCATTTAGCCTTCAAATGTCCCAAAACGTTATCCAAAATTTTCCCGTAATTAATAATGCAAAATAATAAGCTCAGAGAATTCAAATTAGTTAAAATAAGAATTTTCGATCAAATTAAGCACAATTAGGAAAAACAGGAAAATACCGGACGTTTAAGCACAATTCCCCGACTAATTTTAGTACAATAAACTAAGTGAAGTGAATAAAATATTGACTCATCAAAATAGACCACACTTAGTCTTTTGCACTCCTGGGCAAAATTAAGACGCAAATCAGGGAATAGTTCAAAGGACTTCAAAGGATTAACAGAGACGCAACATACAGAAAATAAAAACTCGCAAGAAAATAAACAGAATTTACAAAGTTCTCAAGAATTCTGGACAGAGATAAGAAGTAGACAATATCCAACACAGAATCAAAGAAAGCAGATACTTACAGAAATCATCCAAGCAATTCAAAGCATGGTAAAATAATCAATCAGCTCAAGAGGTGATTCAAAAATGACAAAACCTCACAGATGCACTATAGTGTTTCTCTCAAGTGTTTAAGGTAAATCAATTTCACTCAATGCACTCAAGAAAGCAAACACAAACAGACTTGGCAATCTTCTAATATCAACACTTAAAACATATGCATATTCAGATCAAAAGGTCTTTACTGGGTTGTAATGGGGCCAAGGACAGGGGAGGATAAATTTGGATAAGTAGCTATAGCTCAGAAGAAATAGAGGTGCACTAGGAAAAAAATGTAAACACAGTGAAATCTCACCCAAACCTCTAATTCAATCCTCTTCTCGACTCCATTATTCATAAAATTATTTTTCATTTTTCTTTCTTTTTCTCATCAATTTTTTTCATCCTGTCTCTTTTCTTTTCTCTCTTTATCACACTACAGGATCAAATTCATATTTTCAGAACAAGATGAGGAACCAACTAGCCAATTCATCAGAATCCCTAAGGAGACCACACTTATTCACAAAATACTTCTATAGCTCCAGACTTCCCTAAGGTTAAGGTAATCATGGTTTTTCACTTAGGGCCAGTGTATGAGCTTCAAATCAAAGAAATGAATACAGTATAGGCTCAAAGGGGTTATCAAAGGATAATAACAGGGTAGGCTTATTTGGCTAACAAGGCTCAAGAAATAAAATGCCTTTATCATTTTCTAAACATGCATATCCATCAAGAATTATCAAAAAGAATCAAGCCAAGGCATATGTGCAAGCAATCAAGATACATGTCACACACAAGAAAGAACATTAAGTGGCTCAAATCTCACTCAGGGTGTTTGTCACAATCAAATCAACCTCTCAAACGCATAATCATCTTTCCAAGCAGAGAAAAGCAAGGATTTCAAACTAAGTATCAATGAAGTGAAGGAAAAATCTACAACTTAGACAAACTCCAGAAATCAAGAGAAAAATGTAAAATTTATTGCACACAAAACACACTAAAAACCACTTAAAACAGAAAAAATTTATCACAAAAACAAAAAATTTAACACACAAAATAAAGAAAAATTCAGAATCTCTCCCAATAGACCACACTTAAACTACACATTGTCCTCAATGTGTTCTAGTCATGTCATCAGCAATCAAAACAGGAAACATATTATGGACAAATGCAATAAAAGTAGGAAAAAGGGAGAGAAAGAAAATGCAAACTCCCGTAGGTTATGGTGGAAGCTGCCAATTTTGGACTTTCAGGGAGATGTCTTCAGAATCCAGCAAGGAAGTTTTGAGGACGAACTGCTTCATCCTCCAAATTTGATCAAGTAGTGAAATGTTTTCCACTGCTGGATTTATGCAGTTATTGTTGATGAGCAGGTTCAGCAGGTGCCTATTGTTGTTGAAACTTTGGTGAGCGGTGGCACCTTTGTCTTCCACTGTGGGTGCATATTGGTCAAATTCAATTGTACCTCCTGCAATAGGGTTAGTGCAAAATGGTTCCACCGAAATTTCATGCAGAGGTAAAACACCCAAATCCAGTGTAACAAGCTGAACCTCAGATACATCCTCAGAACATGAATCAATTTTAAAATTACATGCATTATCAACCACAGACTCATATTCATGTTCAGTGCATGGAGAATAAACATTTGAATGTGATAGTAAAAAGCAATTCTCATCATGCACAGAGGAAAAATTAAAATCAGACTCAGCAACAATATAATCATTAGCATACCGATCATCATCACAATCAACAGAATAATCAAATTGTGGTATGCTTACCTCCACTTCCTTGAAGATTTGTAAAGTAGTGGAGGATGAAGGTGGTCTACCTGGCTCAAAAGTATTGCTTATTCCTGCCTGGGCCTCAAAATCTTCATCAGTCTCCTTAGGTGCAATAGTGGCCATCTGCCCGATCTGATCAGTCAGATTCTGAATTGCCGCTTGAGTTTCCTGCTGAAACTCTATGCTATTTTTCTTGAACTGCATGTTCCCTTTCTGTAACTGAACGTTCTGCATGGTCATCTGCTCCAGTAACTCCTTTATTGTAGGCTCAGAAATCGAAGGCTGAGGAGTAAATTGAGCAGTAGCATCATAGAACTGCATCTGCTGTTCTTGCTGGACTAGTGGAGGCATCAAAGTATTCTGGAATGGTGGTTCTTGATATCGATACTGTGGAGCACTGTACCATCCCAAGGTAGGGTCATTCCCTCCAGGACCGTTGCTGTATCCATCTTGTGCAGGGAAAAATTCGATCAGAAAATTTTGCTCAAGATCTTCCCATCTGGTAATGAGTCCTCGAGGAAGACAATTCAACCAATCCTTAGCTGCTCCTTGTAATGAATGCTGAAACGCCGTCAAGAAAATGTAATCATCTGGGACATTTGGAGGTTTCATTGCAGAACAAATTCTATAGAAATTTGCCAAATGTTCATGTGGGCATTCTCCTGCAAATCCATGAAACTTAGGGAGCAGATATATCAGTCCAGCGCTTAGAACGCAATGAATATCATCCTTTGTAGGTGGGACCGGCTCACTAGGAGCGCTCTCAGTAATTTGAGGATGATCCATATAATTCCCGACATAGAAATCAACAGAATTATAATCATAGTAACATGCAGAAGGAGAATCATAATTATGGGCATAGACAGAATAAGCATTTTTCACAAAATTAAAATCGGTAGACATGGAAAATAAAAATAAAAATTAAACACTAAAAATTACTAGACAAACAAAATACAACACATTTATACATGCTACAGGCACACACAAAACAGAACATAAAAATAATTTTATTATTATTTTTTTTAAAATTAATTTTTTTTTACTTTTGTTTTTTTAATTAACAGACAAAATACATACGACACACATACAAAAAATAGAACATCACAACACAATTAAACATGCTACAGGCACAAACAAGACAGAACATCAACAAAACTTTTTTTTTTTTTAAATATAACAACTAAATACAAAACACAACACAATAAAAATATAAAAGACAAAACATATATTAACACAACATAATCGAAAAACACAGCAAAAATCTAAAACAAAAACCTGGATCTGAAGTGACAACGCTGCCAAAATTTGCTGAAGGTGTCGTTGTCTCCTACAAAAATACAACAGACAGAACACACAAAACACACATATTAACAGAACAAAAATTTACACAACAAGAATCTAAAACCAAACCGTCATTGGTCCCCGGCAACGGCGCCAAAATTGATGAACGCTGTCGCGACCGATCAAATTTGATTTGCAAGAATTAATGCAGTATAACTAGGAAGTGACTCCTAGGTCGTCTCTCAAGGACCAATTTTGTGTTGGTTCAGTCTCAGATTTTTTTACACGAAGTGGGGGGGTTTTGATTTTTGTGTAATGCGGAAAAATAAATTAAAACAGAATTTCAAAACACTGAAATAAATTTTAACGACAGTAAAAACTAAACGGTAAAAGACAATAAAAATAGAAAACGTCTAAAAATAAAACAAACGATAAAACGTAATGACCGAATTTTAAAGAAAGTACAGAAAACAATAAAATTGGAAAGCGTTAAATTTAGTGAATGGTAAAAATAAAATTTAACTTTTTTAACATAACGTAAATCAACAAGTGCAGTGAAAATAAAAATTAAGAAACAATTGAACAAAGTTTTGAAACCGTAAATTGAAAACTGACATAATGGAAATTGCAATTAACATCAATTAAAATCCAATACATTGAAACTAGAAAATTGAAACACATAAAACCCAAACCTCCCCAACAGGGGAGGAAGAAAAATAAACACTCCGAATCAAAACGTCCGTGGTTGCTCTTCCTAAAACTAACTACTCTCTAATCTGCTCATGCTTGCATTTTATAGCCAAAACTATGGGCAAACTCCCAAATCCCCTCCTTCATTTCTGCCAATTTGCCACCCAGCTTTTACGGTTTCCCTTGGCCGGTTTGGAGTTCCATTTTGTCTCCTAGCAATTTTTCTGTATGTGCCAAAATAAACAAAGGGGCTAGTCTAGTTTTGTAGTGTCTGTGGACTTTGCTTCCCCTATGGATGTTGCCAACTTCTTTGAACGGTGGTGCCCACACTCCAAGCTGATTGTCCGTTTGCAGCTGTGTTTGTTGGACGGTAGAGCATCTCCTTTCTGTAGGTCCAAATGATCCGTGTGTACTCTTCTTTCAGCTAATGAATCTCCTCCCTCTTGGTGGCTGTCCCAAGCTGGACATTGTTCTTCAAACTCATGGTTATGCTTCTTTTTCCAGCAGCTGGGCGTGAGCTTTGCCAAATGAAGATCCAAATCTAAAGCTTCTTCTTTCCATCCAGTTGGACGCGCTGGATGCTGATGCTGCCATGGAGCGTGACAATCCTTCCATTCTCTCTTTTTCTTGGACCGTGGAAGTGCAGCTCTTCACGTGTGCACCTTGTTCTTCCTTTATCTTGATTTTCTTAAAGCAAACAAACAAAAAGAAGCTTCTCTTTCTTCACGTGAGTTGCAGCCAAGCTAAACACAAAATCATGAGTGAATTTGCTGCAATAAATTGTCCATGGGGCTATGTGGTGCTTTTCATTAAAAATCAAAAGCAAAAGCATTTGGAATGGGAGAGCACCAAGAAACTAATCTGCACTTCTTCAAAACCAAACCATTTCTTTTGTTATGTGGGGCCGTGATACCACTTTCATGCTTTACTTAGATGTAAACTTGCTATTCCTCTCACAATAGCAAAACCGTTAGCTTTCACAAATGTGGCCCCCTTTTATTTATGAATGCTTTTCTAAAATGAATGAATTGTCCACCATGGGACCGTGTGGTTTCTACAAAGTGGTCCCTCTTTTTTTTTATTCCTTTGTCATGGTTTTCTAATGAGAAGTGGCGGCTCCCACTTGCTTGTAAGAAGGAAAAATCCTTTGTATGTGCCGTGAAGTTGCCATTCAATTTGTGATGCTACTTCCCTCTTTCTTCATTGCCGTGAGACAAGCCATAAAAATTCTCCAAGTGGCTCCCACTCTTTTGATTCCACTTGTGCTGAATGCTTTGCCTACAATAATAATATGTGGCCATGAGAAATTGATGTGTGAAATATGCCATCCTCTTTATGTGGCAGCTGCATGGGGCCATCCTTGCATCCAAATGAAATCAACACATTTTCAAAGTAATGTAACCAGAACTTCCTCTAACGTGCTACTGCTGCTTGGCCGTGAGAGCACTTCTCTTTCATAACATTAATTCAATAAAATTCAGCACATTGCATTTTGGATTCCTCCTAACATGAGCTTTCAACCAAAATGATTTAAAATGCTTTTCTATGTGGATGTGCCAATCAACCTTGCTTAAGAGTGTTGGAAGATCTTAACACCTTCCAATGATAAATTCCAGCCACCACATGTACCAAACAACAAGCAAACAATGCAAACAGATTAGAAATCACTTAAACAGTAATCACTGGACTGACATAGGAGAGTAAAATAAATACTGGGAACAACATAGAACGAATTTGAACAAACGAAAAACTATACGTGAAAATAGACATCCATACGAAACTATGAAAAAAAATTGCATGGAAAACGGATAAGAATTGTATTCAAACGAAGACACACAAGTTGACACAACATTCACGCAGCACTGGGATGACATAGGAGAGTAAACAAATTACTGGGAACAGTACAGATCGAATTTGAACAAAGTAAAAACTATACATGAAACTAAACATCTAGACGAAACTATGAAAAAAAATTGAATGGAAAACGGATACGAATTGAACTCGAACGAGGACAAACAAGTTGACACAAAATTCACACAGCAACCAGCGAAAATTGAAGTGGCTGAAATGCATTGGGCTCAATTGTCATTTCTCATTTAGCCTTCAAATGTCCCAAAACGTTATCCAAAATTTTCCCGTAATTAATAATGCAAAATAATAAGCTCAGAGAATTCAAATTAGTTAAAATAAGAATTTTCGATCAAATTAAGCACAATTAGGAAAAACAGGAAAATACCGGACGTTTAAGCACAATTCCCCGACTAATTTTAGTACAATAAACTAAGTGAAGTGAATAAAATATTGACTCATCAAGAAGACTCCAACTTGGCACACCTGTAAGACTCAAGAACAAGTTGTGGGTTATAAAAGGCTTTAAAGAGAAGGAGATGATAGAGATAGAGTCTCCATATTCTAGAGAATCCAAAACAGTCCAAAGGAAGCAGTTGAAAGGTTGGTGGAAGCACAACATCAACTATAAAGAAGATGGAACATGAGCTTTAACAGGGTCAAGCTAGTGACGTTAAAGGAGCACTTGCTGGGAGGCAACCCAGTAGATTTACAAACTTTTGATTTGTTTTGGTTTTGTAACTTTTAATCTGTGAACATTATTCTGGACAATATTTTGTTGGATCTAGCATCTACTGAAGGATGCTAGGTGGTTAAGTATCTACTGAAGGATACTAGGTTTGTAACACCTATTGATGGGTGTTGGTGAGAAGATTTTGCACCTACTGATGGGTGCTGGTAAGTTTGAAACACCTACTGATGGGTGTTGGTGGATTTTGGGTCAGGCTCGTGACGTTAAACAAGCGCTACCTGGGAGGCAACCCAGTTGATTGATTGTTTTTGTTTGTTTTATTTTAGTTAGGGTTTGCATAATTATTTTAAGCATTGAATTGCAAGGAACCAGTGAGGGGCATGTCTAGGAGGCACGTAGGATAAGAAAAGAAGGAGAAGAGTACATCACGAAAGTGCCGCTGAGCGGCAACTTACCGCTGAGCGGTACTCTCGCAGATGGGCTTTAGTTCCCTTTAGCGGAACCCGAGCCCATTAGGGTATTTTTATACCCTAAGCTGCACATAAGCTTCTATTTTCAGGCTCTTCTCTGTACACACACTCCTACATACCTTTTCCAAGGTTCTCCACATCTTTTCCCTCTTCCCTCTTGAGAAAATCTCCCTTCCACTCATGTTCTCACTAGTTTTCCATCTAAGTTTGGGGTTGGGAGAGAGCATCATTGAAGGGGTTGATTTCTTCATTGTGGTTTACTAATGCTTAACAATGTATCTTTTGGTTTTGTTAATTAAGTTTGATGCAGGGATGGCCTCCTCATCATGCTAAAAGAATCAAGACTATAAGATCCAAGAAGAAGGAGAGGAAGAAGATACAGATGACAGCTCAGACTGATGAGGAGCTGAGATAGCATTTACTGATGAATGCTATCATATGATTATGCTTTTGTGGTTTAAGTTTTCTGAACTTATTTGTTTTTGTTTTTAGATTAGGGTTTGATGTACTCTATTGAACACCTGGTTTTTTATGATGGTTTGCTATTAACTGTGATTGTTTGATAAGTAATGCTTGAATGATGCTTATTGATTGATTGATGTTGAGATAGATGTGCACATTAAAATGCTTATACAAGTGATTCACAAGCTTTGTGAACAAATGCATGATATCATGATTGTGATTGTGAAATTAAGCAGGATGTGTATGTCAAATGTGAATGAGCTTATATGTGAGGTTTTGAGCTCCAGAGTTGTTATTGTTGAATGCTATTACTTTGAAAGCATGAATAATTTTGCCCAGGTTTTCTATGATTGAATCAATTGCTTGTTTTGCATCATGTGATCAAGGCCATTTGTTGGAACCCTTTTTATTGGCCAAATTCATAAAGTTAGCCCACCAAAAGAGAACACTGTCTGTTCTATCCTTTGAACCCTTAGCCTTGAATATACACTGAAAACCCTTGATTGAAAATCTTTACCTTGAGTTAAGGAGAAGATCTTGTGTGGTATTGTTAAATGTTCAAGTTTGGGGTTGTTGGAAAAAGGAAAAGAATTGAGCTAAGAGCTAAAAAGTAAGAATATGCAAAGAAAAAGAAAAGAAAAGAAAAAGAAGTAAAGCTCAATGCAAATGCAAATGCAAAGGCAAAAGAAAGTTGGGAATGAACAGGAATAATTGTGTTGTTATGATTCTCTTAACTCAAGGATTTTGTGATCCAGAAAAAAACCAATTTTCTTGTTAGCCCAGCCACGTTATAAGCCATTGAAAAGTCCTTGTGATGATGCATGCTTGTGAATGTTTTTGATTGTGGTAAAATGAAAGGCAAAGTTAATTCATGTGACATTGTGATAGTGGAGTGAATGAGTGAAACACTTTACCTCTTATACACTTGTGTGTTGAGTGAAACACTTTACCTAGTGAGGAAATATTCCATAAGCACATGAACATCCATGCTTAATTGATTGATCATTCATGAAAAATAGCATTTGTTGGAACTTAAATGACTTTGTGAACACTAAAGCATGTGCACATCTTGAATGAACTCTTGGTCATAAGTTTGAGTGAAGTTGTTACTTATCTTGAAAAAGAGGATTTTTGAATGAGTGAACCATCATATGAATTGGTTGGAGATTGAGTTACATTTTGTTTGCTTGAGGACAAGCAAAGTTCTAAGTTTGGGGTTGTGATAACAGTTGAAAAACTGTTATTTTCATGCTTAAAACTGATACTAAAAGCAACCTTTAGACTTAAAAACTAGCTTGAAATCATGCTTTTATCTATATTTTCATAAATATGAGAGCTGGACAGGTTTATGCTTGATTTAAGTGTTTTTGTGCAGGTTTTAAGGTGAATTTAGTGAAAGAAGTGAAGAAAGAGAGAGATGGAATCAGAAAAGGAATCAAAGAGTGCAAAAGGAGACGCCGAAAGCACCGCTCAGCGGCATTTTACCGCTGAGCGGCACTCAGGAGGTCACGGGAGGTCCGCTGAGGGGCAAACTGGCCCCTCAGGGGAAGAAAAGGGAAGCGTAGTCACCGCTGAGTGGTATTTACCGCTGAGCGCCATTCTTAATAATGGGCTTGGACTCGTTTTCTGGCACTTTTATGGGCTTGGGCTTAGATCTTTTGTAATTTTAAAATAGTATATAAGGACTTGCACGTCCTAGAATTAGTATCTTTGGCAGAAACGAGGTAAACACTCTCTCTTCCACCCCTTTGAAGGAGGATCTTGGATGCTCAGGCTACCTCTTCACCTTTTTAGGGTTTATTCTTTCATTCTTTCATTGTTATTCATCTAGGTTCACCATGAATATGGTGAACTAAACCTTGTATGTTTGTTGGGGAATCAATGTAATCTCTTGAAGCTCTCATATATGGAATTTATGCTTGCATCTTTTAATTAAGATTTATGCTTTCTTTCATCATTAGTTAGGGTTTTTCCTCTTTGCTTAATGCTTGCATGGTTTAACTCATTCGATGCATGATTATTGGTTTTGTCGATATGGGCACATACGGGGAAGTCTAGATCCGGGGAATTTCTCCCAATATTATATTGGTTGTCGTTAAGCTCCTGAACTTATGAACTGATCATTAGGAATGCTAGGAATTGTATGAACTCGTGATTAGGGAGAAGCCATCTAGAATGGTACTTTAGAGAGTGGCATTAACAATGATGATTTGAATGTTGAATTCCTAAAATATATGAGAGTGGATAAGATGAAATTGACCCCCAACAACATATTCATTCATATATTTCATTGAAAGTGTTTATCTTTTGCTTTTGCCAATGATCAAAACTCATGCATACATGTTTATTTTCTGTCTTGCATATTAAACTCCAAATATTTCGTTATTAAGTCTTAGCTAATCAACAAACCATACAACTAAACTAGGCCGTGAGTCCTTTGGGAGAACGATACTTGGTCTTACCAAGTTTATTACTTGAACGATTCGGTCATACTTGCCGATTGTGAAACAAGTTTGTGACATCATATTTTGGTGCTCATAAATTTGTCCATCACCCACTAGTGATTGAAATTACCTTAGTAGAATTGAGTGCCTATTAAATTCTTGTTCGAATTGCATCCTGCAAAAACATTATGCACAAAACTCTAGAAAATATTTGTTAGCATAAAAAGATATAAGAGAAGATATATATTCAAAAGATAAAAAAGATAAAAGATTCAGAAGATAAGAAAGATAAAAGATTTAAAAGATAAAAAGATAAAAGATAAAATAAAATAAAATCTAATCTAAAAATAAAATCAAATCTAACCTAATCTAATCTAATCAAATAAAATAAAATAAAATCTAATCTAATCTACTAAAAACCGAAAAGATAAAAACAGAAAATAAAAACAGAAATTCAAAATTAAAGTCAAAGATAATCAATAATCACACAAATTAACCAGTTAAACCACGAGTCCCCGGCAACAGCGCCAAAAACTTGATGGACAAATTTATGATCACCAAAATATGATGTCACAAACTTGTTTCACAATCGGCAAGTATGCCCGAATCGTTCAAGTAATAAACTTGGTAAGACCAAGTATCGTTCTTCCCAAAGGACTCACGACCTAGTTTAGTTGTATGGTTTGTTGATTAGCTAAGACTTAAGAACGAAATATTTAAAGTTTAATATGCAAAGACGAAAATAAACATGTATGCATGAGTTTTGATCAATGGCAAAAGCAAAAGATAAACACTTTCAATGAATTATATGAATGAATACGTTTTTGGGGGTCAATTTCATCTCATCCACTCTCATATATTTTAGGAATTCAACATTCAAATCATCATTGTTAATGCCACTCTCTAAAGTACCATTCTAGATGGCTTCTCCCTAATCACGAGTTCATACAATTCCTAGCATTCCTAATGATTAGTTCATAAGTGCATGAGCTTAACGACAACCAATATACTATTGGGAGAAATTCCCCGGATCTAGACTTCCCCGTACGTGCCCGTATCGACAAAACCAATAATCATGCATCGAATGAGTTAAACCATGCAAGCATTAAGCAAAGAGGAAAAACCCTAACTAATGATGAAAGAAAACATAAATCTTAATTAAAAGATGCAAGCATAAATTCCTTAATGAGAGCTTCAAGAGATTACATTGATTCCACAACAAACATACAAGGTTTAGTTCACCATATTCATGGTGAATCTAGATGGACAATAATGAAAGAATGAAAGAATAAACCCTAAAAAGGTGAAGAGGTAGCCTGAGCATCCAAGATCCTCCTTCAAAGGGGTGAAAGAGAGAGTGTTTGCCTCGTTTCTGCCAAAGATACTAATTCTCGGACGTGCAAGCCCTTATATACTATTTTAGAATTACAAAAGATTACAAAAGCCCAAGCCCATAAAAGTGCCGCTCAGCGGTAAATACCGCTCAGCGGTGACTGCGCGTCTTGTTTCTTCCCCTCAGCGGCCAGTTTGCCCCTCAGCGGACCTCCCGTGACCTCCTGAGTGCCGCTCAGCGGTAAAATGCCGCTGAGCGGTGCTTTCGGCTTCTCCTTTTGCACTCTTTGCTTCCTTTTCTGATTCCATCTCTCTCCTTCTTCACTTCTTTCACTAAATTCACCTTAAAACCTGCACAAAAACACTTAAATCAAGCATAAACCTGTCCAGCTCTCTTATTTCTGAAAATATAGATAAAAGCATGATTTCAAGCTAGTTTTTAAGTCTAAAGGTTGCTTTTAATATCAATTTTAAGCATGAAAATAACAGTTTTTCAACTGTTATCATGGGGGGGGGGGAGGTTTTGAAAGTGTTTTTGTGCTTAGAAATGAACTAAATTAAAAATGATAATTAAACACAACCGAATACAATTGAAGGCATTAAAATGCATGAAAACATTAAACTGAACACTGTAACAGATAAATATCCAAACACAATTCAAACTATTCAAATGCAACACTTAAACTAGAATATTAAATGCACAATGTTGTAAGCTAAACATAAAAAAAAACGATTCATCACAGAAATGACAAAAACAAAACGCTTGAAAAGTTAATTTAAATAAGTGAGTAAGCTGCTATAAAATAAAATTGGTGCTGCCCTCATTTTTCCATTCGAGGCTGTGACACCACTCATCCTCTTCCAGCACGTCATTTCTCAAAGCAAAAATGAGATGAACTTCTAAATTAATTCCCCAAAGCTCAAAACGATCACAAGCAAAAGCATCTACATGTGGCAGGCCGTGCTATTTCCTTCATTAAATCAACTTACATCCTTCTCCGCAACCCATTCAAGTGTTGGCACCTCCAAACAGATCATTATCCTAGGTGGCAGCTCCAACACCTCCATTCTCCGTGTATGCCATTTAAAAGAAAGAAAGAAAACTCCAAAATGTTGAATCACCGTGTTTTGCTTTCTAGCCAAGTGACGTGACAACTTGCTTCTTCCCAATCAATGAATTAACTTGCTCCTTCTTCCAGCAAAGATGAATCAGCCCCCACTTCCTACTACATTCTCCTACTGGACCCAGCCGTGGCACCTCAAACTTCCAACACTTAACCGTGCACACCACTTCACCTACTACATTCAACTAAAGTTTCTCTTTGCTTATTCCATCCAGCCATACCGTGACCCTATCCCATTTTTCATCAAGCCGTGACAAGCTTAATGTGTACTGCTTCAAAAAGGAAAATAAAAATCACAGTGCACCACTTTTTCAAGCCAAAAGGAAATGAATTTCACTTAAGTGGCAGCAGCTTCTATTACAAAATGAAATGTTGAAAAGCTAAAGAAAGAAAATCAAGTGAAGGTGGCAGCCGTGAATCACATGTGTCCCACTACCTACTCCCATCAAATCAACGTTTTCATTCTCAAGGCTGCAGCAATGATGGAAGTAGCTTCACTCTTCAAGAATGAGCAACTTCTCAGACCAGAGGTGGCAGCGGAATTGGAAAACGGAGATGTAGTTGGAGGCGCACGGAAGGTGTTTGATGAATTGTCTGGTGCGGTTTTGGAGTGTGTAGGCAGAGGTTCTAGCTCAGACGGCCTTCCAAGAGGGAAGGAAGCTAGAGGATAAGTGTGCTAAAGTGGCACAATGCAAAGAACTTGAAGAAGTAGTGGCTGGAAACAATCCAACAGCATTTCACTATATCAATTCAAGTTAACTTTTACAATGAATTAAGCTCTCTTTTATAGGAAGAGAAGCTTGAGAATGTGGAATGTATTCTGCATATTTACAATGTGCATAAGCTAAATGAAAATGTGCAGAATGTTGTTGGCCGTGTGTTGCACATGGAAAATGTGCTCATGTGAAGAAGCTTAATGGTTTGGCTTGTGTTCCACGTGAGAAACATGTAAAATGTGGCTGGTTGCATGTTTCACATGGACAATCTTGGTGGCTGCATAATGGACATGGAAAATGTTGAATTTACTCTTTCAAAGGTGCTACACGGTTGGTTGCACAATACTTTCTTCTTGGCCTCTTTGCTTGGCAACTTTCCTAGGCACCTTCCAACCTTATTAATGTCCATCTTCTTGTGATAGGCCCAATGGTGCTAGGCCTTCTTGTATCAAGCAATGCTCACCACTCATTCTTCATGTGTGCTTCTAAAAAGAAAATAAATGAGCTCCCTTCAAAGATAAATCACGCATGTGCCTCTGCCACGTCCCATCACCTAGAACTTATTCTCCCAAGATATCTCCTTATCCAAACTTATCGTGCTTCACCTTCCAGCACAGCATGTACATACTTCTTTCAAAGCCAATGGGAATGTGATAACAGCTGAAAAACTGTTATTTTCATGCTTAAAATTGATACTAAAAGCAACCTTTAGACTTAAAAACTAGCTTGAAATCATGCTTTTATCTATATTTTCAGAAATAAGAGAGCTGGACAGGTTTATGCTTGATTTAAGTGTTTTTGGGCAGGTTTTAAGGTGAATTTAGTGAAAGAAGTGAAGAAGGAGAGGGATGGAATCAGAAAAAGGATCAAAGAGTGCAAAAAGGAGAAGCCGAAGGCACCCCTCAGCGGCATTTTACCGCTGAGCGGCACTCAGGAGGTCACGGGAGGTTCGCTGAGGGGCAAACTGGCCGCTGAGGGGAAGAAAAGTGAAGCGCAGTCACCGCTGAGCGGTATTTACCGCTGAGCGGCACTTTTTGGGCTTGGGCTTTTGTAATCTTTTGTAACTCTAGAATAGTATATAAGGGCTTGCACGTCCTAGAATTAGTATCTTTGGCAGAAACGAGGCAAACACTCTCTCTTCCACCCCTTTGAAGGAGGATCTTGGATGCTCAGGCTACCTCTTCACCTTTATTGGGTTTATTCTTTCATTCTTTCATTGTTCATCTAGGTTCACCATGAATATGGTGAACTAAACCTTGTATGTTTGTTGGGGAATCAATGTAATCTCTTGAAGCTCTCATATATGGAATCTTTGCTTGCATCTTTTAATTAAGACTTATGCTTTCTTTCATCATTAGTTAGGGTTTTTCTTCTTTGCTCAATGCTTGCATAGTTTAACTCATTCCATGCATGATTATTGGTTTTGTCGATACGGGCACGTACGGGGAAGTCTAGATCCGGGGAATTTCTCCCAATATTATACTGACAATATTATATTGGTTGTCGTTAAGCTCCTGCACTTATGAACTAATCATTAGGAATGCTAGGAATTGTATGAACTCGTGATTAGGGAGAAGCCATCTAGAATGGTACTTTAGAGAGTGGCATTAACAATGGTGATTTGAATGTTGAATTCCTAAAATATATGAGAGTGGATGAGATGAAATTGACCCCCAACAACATATTCATTCATATATTTCATTGAAAGTGTTTTATCTTTTGTCTTTGCCATTGATCAAACTTCATGCATACATGTTTATTTTCTATCTTGCATATTAAAATTTAAATATTTCGTTTGTAAGTCCTAGCTAATCAACAAATCACATAACTAAACTAGGCCGTGAGTCCTTTGGGAAGAACGATACTTGGTCTTACCAAGTTTATTACTTGAATGATTCGGTCATACTTGCCGATTGTGAAACAAGTTTGTGACATCATATTTTGGTGCTCATAAATTTGTCCATCAAGTTTTTGGCGCCGTTGCCGGGGACTCGTGGTTTAACTGGTTAATTTGTGTGATTATTGATTATCTTTGACTTTAATTTTGAATTTCTGTTTTTATTTTTTCTGTTTTTATTTTATTTTATCTTTTTATCTTTTTAGATTAGGTTAGATTTTATTTTTTTATCTTTTTTAGGTTAGATTAGATTTTATTTTATCTTTTTAGATTAGATTAGATTTTATTTTATTTTATCTTATTAGATTATATTAGATTTCAATTTATTTTATCTTCTATCTTCTAAATCTTTTATCTTCTTATCTTTTGAATCTTTTATCTTTTTATCTTTTGAATATATATCTTCTCTTATATCTTTTTGTGCTAACAAATATTTTCTAGGGTTTGGTTTTCTTGTGTATGCAGGAGGCAATTCGAACTAGAAGTAAGAAAACAACAGAACCTCTTCTTGAAGGTCTAGAAGAGAGTAGACGGAGGAGAAGAATCAGAACATCTAGAGAACTTTTCCCTTCTCCAGAAACTCTCTTACAATCATCACCACAAGGTTCTGTTCATAGCACAGGAAGTATGGAGAACAATAATGGTAGAAGAACTCTTGCAGATTATACTAATCTTGCTGGACCTCAGCACTTTAACAGCATAGCTAGACCTAGAGTCAATGCAGCCAACATGGAGGTCAAACCAGCACTGATTCAACTGGTGAAGAGTAATCAATTTAATGGGTTGTCTCATGAAAGCCCATATGAGCACCTCACTACCTTTAATGAGATTTGCAATACAGTCAAAATTAATGGGGTGCCAGACGAAGCTATCAAACTTAGCTTGTTTCCTTTCTCATTGGGAGGCAATGCTAAGCTTTGGTTGAACTCTTTTCCAGAAGAAAGTTTCACAGAGTGGGAAGCAGTGGTCACAAAATTTTTAAACAAATACTTCCCACAATCTAAGGTGACTAAAGGAAAGCAAGAGATTTCTTCATTCAAGCAGGGCATGGAAGAATCAATGGGGCATGCATGGGACAGGTATAAAAGCTTGTTACGTAAAACTCCCACGCATGGCTTTGAAGATCAAGAAGTAGTCTTAACTTTCCTTGGAGGGCTTGGTTCACAAACCAAGATGATGCTGGACGCCTCAGCAAGAGGCAATATTAAATGGAAAACTCCAGAGGAAGCAACTGAAATCATAGAAAATATGGCTACTAGTGATAATGAGCTGCACAGTGAAAGAGGAGCTCCTATGCAACAAAAAGGGGTTCTTCAATTACAAACACATGATGCCTTGCTAGCTCAGAATAAAATTCTAACTCAACAGCTGGAAACTCTGACCAAAACTCTTGCTTCATTACCTAAAGAGTTAAAATCTGCTGCACAGGTACAAACCCAGTTGTGCGAATTATGTGGGGGTGATCACATCAATGGCCAATGTGCTTTTCCTGTGGAAGCCGTGGAGGATGTTAATTTCATGGCTAATCAATTTCCATACCGTCAAGGGAATTATAATCAGGGTTGGAAACCACATCCAAGCATTGGCCAAGGACAAACTGGGCAAGCTAATCAATATAATAAGCAGCAGCAGCAACCAACCTTTTGGCAACAGTTATCTATGCTTAATGAAAGATCAACAAGGTTGGAAGAAACTCTTCAGCAATTCATACAGAAAACTGAATCTTCTCAAAAGAGCACAGAAGCTGCTATAAAGAATTTGGAGATTCAAATGGATCAGATTACCAAGCAATTGGAAGAAAGGCCAGACAGAAACTTTGGGGCTAATACTGAAGTTAACCCTAGAGAAGAGTGCAAAGTGGTCAAGAGTGTGAATGAAGAGATCATTGAGTTAGAAGAAGGAGAAACAGAAGAGAGAAGAGAAGAAGAAAGAAAGGACATTTTTCCTTTTCCAACAAATCAGGAGAAACCAATGGATTTCACAGATTTATTCAGAATGGTTGATAATGAAGCACCTTGGGAACAAATTTTACAGAAAATAGCAGTTTACACAAAAAGAAGACGTAGAGATGATGAGGAAGAAAAGTGTATAACTGTTAAGAAAGAGTCATTCCCACCAAAAGCAGCAGATCCAGGTAGTTTTTCTATCCCTTGTTCTATAGGGAAGAAAAAGGTAAAGAAAGCTCTCCTTGATTTAGGCTCAAGTGTTAACTTGATGCCTTATTCTCTATTGGAGCAAATTGGCCATGTTAAAATAAAACCTGTAAAGGTTAATCTAGTAATGGCTGATGGATCTTCAAAGGAGCCATGTGGGATTGCAGAAGACATTGTAGTTTGTGTTGGCAAACTTCAGTTTTTGGCAGACTTTGTGGTGATGAAGATGGAGACCGAAAAAATACCTTTCATACTGGGAAGACCGTTTATGAAAACGGCCAGGGCTATCATAGATGTTAATGAAGGTATAGTGGTGCTCCAGGACAGAGAGGAGAGAGTGGTGGTGGATGTTTTCAAAGATGAGATACAAGCAAAGGAGGAAGAGTCTAGTTATAAAGCTGCATTTCGAGATGCACCCATGACTAGAGGTAAAGATGAAAATCTTGAAGTTTCAGGTAACCATTGTTTGTTTTTTCAGGTACCCAAGGTAGAAGAGATTGGAAAAGGAGAAGAAGTTCCTAGGGACTGGAAGAAAAGAAGACTCCAACTTGGCACACCTGTAAGACTCAAGAACAAGTTGTGGGTTATAAAAGGCTTTAAAGAGAAGGAGATGAGAGAGATAGAGTCTCCATATTCTAGAGAATCCAAAACAGTCCAAAGGAAGCAGTTGAAAGGTTGGTGGAAGGACAACATCAACTATAAAGAAGATGGAACATGAGCTTTAACAGGGTCAAGCTAGTGACGTTAAAGGAGCGCTTGCTGGGAGGCAACCCAGTAGATTTACAAACTTTTGATTTGTTTTGGTTTTGTAACTTTTAATCTGTGAACATTATTCTGGACATTATTTTGTTGGATCTAGCATCTACTGAAGGATGCTAGGTGGTTAAGTATCTACTGAAGGATACTAGGTTTGTAACACCTACTGATGGGTGTTGGTGAGAAAATTTTGCACCTACTGATGGGTGCTGGTAAAGTTTGAAACACCTACTGATGGGTGTTGGTGGATTTTGGGTCAGGCTCGTGACGTTAAACAAGCGCTACCTGGGAGGCAACCCAGTTGATTGATTGTTTTCTGATTGTTTATTTTAGTTAGGGTTTGCATAAGCATTTTTAACATTGAATTGCAGGGAACCAGTGAGGGGTATGTCTAGGAGGCACGTGGGTCAAGAAAGGATTGGTCTCTCAAATTGGATGATGCTCTTTGGGCTTATAGGACATCAATGAAGACGTCCATGGGATTATCACCATTTCAATTAGTCTATGGGAAAGCATGTCATTTGCCAGTTGAATTGGAGCATAGAGCATTGTGGGCTTTGAAATTCTTGAATTTTGATCCTTATGAAACTCAATGCACACGCAGAAGGCAGATTCTGGAGCTTGAAAAAATGCGGTTACATGCATATGATTCATCCAAGGCTTACAAAGACAAAATTAAATTTTATCATGACAGGAAGTTGGTGAATAGAGTTTTTAATCCAGGACAACAGGTATTATTGTTCAATTCAAGATTGAAGATATTTCCTAGGAAGCTGAAGTCAAAATGGACAGGACCATTTGTGATAAAAGAAGTGCATCCGCATGGAGCAATTGAAATATTTAATCCATCTGCTGATGATCCACAGAGAAGTTGGGTGGTAAATGGTCAACGTCTCAAGCCTTATCTAGGGCGAGAGGTGCAACAATGTTCTACAATGATGTTGTTGGTTGATCCTTGAAAAGTTTGGGTCAGGCTCGGGACGTTAAACAAGCGCTTACTGGGAGGCAACCCAGTATTTTATAAGTATTTTTTTTGTTTTGTGTTTTTAGATTAGGGTTTGATGTACTCTATTGAACACCTAGTTTCTTATGATGGTTTGGTATTAACTGTGATTGTTTGATAAGTAATGCTAGAATGATGCTTATGATTAATTGATGTTGAGATGATGTGCACATAAAATGCTTATACAGGTGATTCACAAGCTTTGTGAACAAATGTATGATAGCATGATTGTGATTGTGAAATTAAGCAGGATGTGTATGTCAAATGTGAATGAGCTTATATGTGAGGTTTTGAGCTCCAGAGTTTCTGGTATGATTGAATGCTATTACTTTGGAAGCTTGAATGACTTTGCCCAGGTTTTCTATGATTGAATCAATTGCTTGTTTTGCATCATATGATCAAGGCCGTTTGTTGGAACCCTTTTTATTGGCCAAATTCATAAAGTTAGCCCACTAAAAGAGAACACTTTGTGTTCTATCCTTTGAACCCTTAGCCTTGAATATACACTGAAAACCCTTGATTGAAAAACTTTACCTTGAGTTAAGTAGAAGATCTTGTGTGGTATTGTTAAATGTTCAAGTTTGGGGTTGTTGGGAAAACATGAAAAAGGAAAAGCATTGAGCTAAGAGCTAAAAAAGTAAGAATATGCAAAGAAAAAGAAAAGAAAAGAAAAAGAAGCAAAGCTCAATGCAAATGCAAAGGCAAAAGAAAGTTGGGAATGAATAAGAATAATTGTGTTGTTATGACTCTCTTAACTCAAGGATTTTGTGATCCAGAAAAACCAATTTTCTTGTTAGCCCAACCACATTATAAGCCATTGAAAAGTCCTTGTGATGATGCATGCTTGTGAATGTTTTTGATTGTGGTAAAATGAAAGGCAAAGTTGATTCATGTGACATTGTGATAATGAAGTGAATGAGTGAAACACTTTACCTCTTATACACTTGTGTGTTGAGTGAAACACTTTACCTAGTGAGGAAATATTCCATAAGCATATGAACATCCATGCTTAATTGATTGATCATTCATAAAAAAAAAAAAAAATAGCATTTGTTGGAACTTAAATGACTTTGTGAACACTAAAGCATGTGCACATCTTGATTAAACTCTTGGTCATAAGTTTGAGTGAAGTTATTACTTATCTTGAAAAAGAGAATTTTTGAATGAGTGAACCATCATATGAATTGGTTGGAGATTGAGTTACATTTTGTTTGCTTGAGGACAAGCAAAGTTCTAAGTTTGGGGTTGTGATAACAGTTGAAAAACTGTTATTTTCATGCTTAAAATTGATACTAAAAGCAACCTTTAGACTTAAAAACTAGCTTGAAATCATGCTTTTATCTATATTATCAGAAATAAGAGAGCTGGACAGGTTTATGCTTGATTTAAGTGTTTTTGTGCAGGTTTTAAGGTGAATTTAGTGAAAGAAGTGAAGAAGGAGAGAGATGGAATCAGAAAAAGGATCAAAGAGTGCAAAAAGGAGAAGCCGAAGGCACCGCTCAGCGGCATTTTACCGCTGACCGGCACTCAGGAGGTCACGGGAGGTCCGCTGAGGGGCAAACTGGCCGCTGAGGGGAAGAAAAGTGAAGCGCAGTCACCGCTGAGCGGTATTTACCGCTAACCGGCACTTTTTGGGCTTGGCTTTTGTAATCTTTTGTAACTCTAGAATAGTATATAAGGGCTTGCACGTCCTAGAATTAGTATCTTTGGCAGAAACGAGGCAAACACTCTCTCTTCCACCCCTTTGAAGGAGGATCTTGGATGCTCAGGCTACCTCTTCACCTTTATTGGGTTTATTCTTTCATTCTTTCATTGTTCATCTAGGTTCACCATGAATATGGTGAACTAAACCTTGTACGTTTGTTGGGGAATCAATGTAATCTCTTGAAGCTCTCATATATGGAATCTTTGCTTGCATCTTTTAATTAAGACTTATGCTTTCTTTCATCATTAGTTAGGGTTTTTCTTCTTTGCTCAATGCTTGCATAGTTTAACTCATTCCATGCATGATTATTGGTTTTGTCGATACGGGCACGTACGGGGAAGTCTATATCCGAGGAATTTCTCCCAATATTATACTGACAATATTATATTGGTTGTCGTTAAGCTCCTGCACTTATGAACTAATCATTAGGAATGCTAGGAATTGTATGAACTCGTGATTAGGGAGAAGCCATCTAGAATGGTACTTTAGAGAGTGGCATTAACAATGGTGATTTGAATGTTGAATTCCTAAAATATGAGAGTGGATGAGATGAAATTGACCCCCCAACAACATATTCATTCATATATTTCATTGAAAGTGTTTATCTTTTGTCTTTGCCATTGATCAAACTTCATGCATACATGTTTATTTTCTGTCTTGCATATTAAAATTTAAATATTTCGTTTGTAAGTCCTAGCTAATCAACAAATCACATAACTAAACTAGGCCGTGAGTCCTTTGGGAAGAACGATACTTGGTCTTACCAAGTTTATTACTTGAACGATTCGGTCATACTTGCCGATTGTGAAACAAGTTTGTGACATCATATTTTGGTGCTCATAAATTTGTCCATCAGAATGCACCGTGCCACAGCCTCCCATTCATCATTTTCCGTGCAACACAAATTAAAAGAAGAAAAAAGAAACGTTCTCCTCTCTTCAAGCTCAACGTGTGCACAATTCCCGTGAGCTGCTTCTCATTCCAAGACGTGCAGCTGCTATGCTTCCAGCTCAACTCCCGTGCACGTGACAGCACCTCCTGCCAACGAACCGTGAATGCACCAAGCTTAAATCAAAGCTAGCTGCTGAAAATGACCCCTCGTTCAAGAATAACTATGCGTGTGCAGTCAAAAAATGTAATTTACATTCTCTCTAACCAAGATAAATCAGCACCTTTCATAATGAAAATTAAACAAGTATTGCTCATGAATTCAGCGCTTGCAAAAACGAAACAGAAAAATTGAAAGTGTGTTCTTCATTCATCGTTCGAGAATAGCGTTTTTCAGCCAAAAACACAAAAGCCTCAAAACCAAAAGCTGAGACCGAGAGTGAGTGGCGGCTGCCCTAAAGGCCGTGGGTCACCTTTTAATAAGGGTGGGGTCCACACAAAAAACCCTAAGGTGCCAAGTCATTTACCTTCACATTTTGGGTCTAGTCTACTTTACTAAAAATTGTCCCAAAATGTAAAAGTTGATTCAAAAATTCTAAACTACTGAATTACAATTTAATTGATTCTAAAATGTCTGTGTGGAGAGTCTTGAATTTATTTGGCATTCTTCCTGATGTCCTGATGAGAGGGTCGCACCTCCCAACAAAAGTTGTCCATCAAAGAATGCAGTATAAACTAGGAAGTGACTCCTAGGTCGTCTCTCAAGGACCAAATTGGGTTCAGTCTCAGATCAACACGTAGTGGGGGGGTTTTGAAAATGTTTTTGTGCATGCGGATAAACTAAATTAAAACTTGAAAATCGAACACAACCGAATATAATTGACGGTATTCAAGTGCATAAAAATACTAAACTGAACACATCAACAGACAAGTATCCCAACACAATTTCATGTTATTCAATGCAACAACTAAACTAGAACATTAAATGCACAATATTGTAAGCTAAACATAAAAAAACAATTCATCACAGAAATAACAATAAAAAAAAAACGCTTGAACAGTTAACTTAAATAAATGAATAAGCTGCTGTAAAATAATTTAAGATTCATCATGGATTTAATACTTAAAATGAAATGCGTGAACAATATGCTGAGTAAATTGAGCAAGTTGTTTCCAAGCTAAATGCAATTGCAATGTATACACTATAAAATCTTCTCGGTGCAAGTGTGAATAAAGAGAAACCAAAAAAACTATCCGAGCACTCCCTTCACTGGAATAAGGACCGAGAGTCTCAAAATGAGATGTGCCCCCTTACAGCCGTGACACCTCTAGCTTTTCTCCATTCTCTGCCTCTCGGTGGCTGCTCCAACACACACGTTGCTCCCTAGAAGAATCCATCATGTCATGACCCAGGTGTGCACCGCTCCAGCCTCAAACGTCCACGCCGCACAAGCCAAATAAATCACCGTTTCTAGCTGCACGTCACGTACACCTACTACCGTGAATCATCATCACTCTTTTCCAAGGAACCGTGTGCAGCTTGCAACCTAGTGCCTCCTCCATCAATCAGCAAAGATCAAATAATAAAAAAAAAATATTTCTAAGTGAGCTGGCCATGAGTTTTGTCCTGTTGTGACCGAGAATGAAAAGGGCTAAAAGAAATGCAATCAAAGAAATGAAAATGGCAGTGTGTAAAATGGACAATCCAAAACCAGCGTTCACAATTTTTTTTTTGTTCCTCAATAAAAACGTTCCCAAGTTAAATCGTCATCTCTCCAAACTAAGAAAATCCATGTGCATTATGTGTGACCGAATAAAACAAAGTAAACATTCAAAAACCAACAAAACCATGACAGCGTTTTCTTCTCGCTTGAAGACAAAATCAACCAAAACACACACTATGAATCACGTTTTCATACTCCAAGGAAAAGAAAAATCGGTTCTTCATTCATTATCCCCAACCTTCCAAAAGCCGAGAGTCAAAGAAAAACATTTTCTTTCATTGCCAGCACCCCCCAAATGTTCAAAGGTGAAAAGCAGAAAAGAAAGGGTGGCGGCTGACGCTCCCTCTCCTGTAACTCCTACACTACCCTACACTCTACGGACTGCCCTCTCTACCCTCCTGGAACTCTCCAAAACAAGTGGCAACTCCTTTCTTTTCAGTGCAGGCCATGAGCCTCTTTTTCTTCCAGCTGGGCTTCTTCTTCGTGCACCTCCCTCTTTTCAACGCAACATCTGCTGCGTGTGCTTCTTCTTTCTTCACGCACCACCTAAGAAAGCTGCCATGGACGTTCACATTTCTGGATCAGTGCTGGATGCACCCCCAAAACTGCTTCCCAGGCCTTGGGCCGTGGTGGGCCTCACTGGACAGTGCACCCCCTACATTGTTGGACGCGTGCGGAGTGTGCTGGACGTCTGTTGTCTTCCACTCTGCTGGACATTCGTTCCGGAAGTGTGCGGACGTGCTGGACGTGCGTGATGGACAAATTTATGATCACCAAAATATGATGTCACAAACTTGTTTCACAATCGGCAAGTATGACCGAATCGTTCAAGTAATAAACTTGGTAAGACCAAGTATCGTTCTTCCCAAAGGACTCACGGCCTAGTTTAGTTATATGATTTGTTGATTAGCAAGGACTTACAAACGAAATATTCAAAGTTTAATATGCAAGACAGAAAATAAACATGTATGCATGAAGTTTGATCAATGGCAAAGACAAAAGATAAACACTTTCAATGAATTATATGAATGAATATATTGTTGGGGGTCAATTTCATCTCATCCACTCTCATATATTTTAGGAATTCAACATTCAAATCATCATTGTTAATGCCACTCTCTAATGTACCATTCTAGATGGCTTCTCCCTAATCACGAGTTCATACAATTCCTAGCATTCCTAATGATTAGTTCATGAGTGCAGGAGCTTAAAGGCAACCAATATAATATTGTCAGTATAATATTGGGAGAAATTCCCCGGATCTAGACTTCCCCGTACGTGTCCGTATCGACAAAATCAATAATCATGCATGGAATGAGTTAAACTATGCAAGCATTGAGCAAAGAGGAAAAACCCTAACTAATGATGAAAGAAAGCATATGTCTTAATTAAAAGATGTAAACAACAGATTCCATATATGAGAGCTTCAAGAGATTACATTGATTCCCCAACAAACATACAAGGTTTAGTTCACCATATTCATGGTGGAAGAGAGAGTGTTTGCCTCGTTTCTGCCAAAGATACTAACCCTAGGACGTGCAAGTCCTTAAATAGGGCATAAAAATAACATAAAACAAGTCCAAGCCCATAAAAACAAAAGAAAACCGGTCCAAGCCCACTTAGAATGCCGCTCAGCGGTATTTTACCGCTGAGCGGTACTAGCGCATGATCCATTTTGCCCCCCAGCTGCTGTTTTGCCCCTCAGCGGTGATTTCGGCTCAGCGCCACTCGGTCAGACTTTTTTCTGCGTTCTGGTTGGTTTTTCAGCATTCTGGTTGACTGGTTGACTTTTCTGGATGACTGTTGACTTTTCTGGTTGACTGGTTGACGTTTCTGGTTTCTGGTTGACTTTTCAGCACTCCAATCATTCGGTATTTCAATTCTTCTTTCAAATCATTCAATTAGCCTACAAAATCAAGGGAATCTTGCACAAAACCATTAAATTCACTTTCAACTTTCTTATTTCTGAAAATATGAATAAAAGCATGATTTCAAGCTAGTTTCTAAGTATAAAGGTTGCTTTTAATATCAATTTTAAGCATGAAAATAAAAGTTTTTCAACTGTTATCACAACCCCAAACTTAGAACTTTGCTTGTCCTCAAGCAAACAAGATGTAACTCAATCTTCAACCAATTCATATGATGGTTCACTCATTCAAAAATTCTCTTTTTCAAGATAAGTAATAACTTCAATTAAACTTATGACCAAGAGTTCAATCAAGATGTGCACATGCTTTAGTGTTCACAAAGTCATTTAAATTCCAACAAATGCTATTTTTCATGAATGATCAATCAATTAAGCATGGATGTTCATGTGCTCATGGAATATTTCCTCACTAGGTAAAGTGTTTCACTCACACTCAAGTGTATAAGAGGTTATCACTCATTCACTCCACTATCACAATGTCACATGAATCAACTTTGCCTTTCATTTTACCACAATCAAAAACATTCACAAGCATGCATCATCACAAGGACTTTTCAATGGCTTATAATGTGGCTGGGCTAACAAGAAAATTGGTTTTTCCGGATCACAAAATCCTTGAGTTAAGAGAGTCATAACAACACAATTATTCTTATTCATTCCCAACTTTCTTTTGCCTTTGCATTTGCATTGAGCTTTGCTTCTTTTTCTTTTCTTTTCTTTTTCTTTGCATATTCTTACTTTTTAGCTCTTAGCTCAATGCTTTTCCTTTTTCATGTTTTCCCAACAACCCCAAACTTGAACATTTAACAATACCACACAAGAGCTTCTACTTAACTCAAGGTAAAGATTTTCAATCAAGGGTTTTCAGTGTATGTTCAAGGCTAAGGGTTCAAAGGATAGAACACAAAGTGTTCTCTTTTAGTGGGCTAACTTTATGAATTTGGCCCATAAAAAGGGTTCCAACAAATGGCCTTGATCATATGATGCAAAACAAGCAATTGATTCAATCATAGAAAACCTGGGCAAAGTCATTCATGCTTTCAAAGTAATAACATTCAACAATAACAACTCTGGAGCTCAAAACCTCACATATAAGCTCATTCACATTTGACATACACATCCTGCTTAATTTCACAATCACAATCATGATATCATGCATTTGTTCACAAAGCTTGTGAATCACCTGTATAAGCATTTTAATGTGCACATCATCTCAACATCAATCAATCAATAAGTATCATCAAGCATTACTTATCACACAATCACAATTAATAGCAAACCATCATAATAAACCAGGTGTTCAATAGAGTACATCAAACCCTAATCTAAAAATAAAAACAAATAAGTTCAAAAAACTTAAACCAAACAAAAGCATAAGTTCTGCTCTAGTTATGAGAGCATTCATCAGTAAATGCTATCTCAATTCCCCCTCAATCTGAATTGTCCTCTGTATCCTCCTTCTTCTTGGATCTTATAGTCTTGATTCTTTTTGCCCGATGAAGAGGCCATCCCTGCATCAAACATAATTCACAAAACCAAAAGATACATTGTTAAGCATTAGTAAACCACAATGAAGAAATCAGCCCCTTCAATGATGCTCTCTCCCAACCCCAAACTTAGATGGAAAACTAGTGAGCAAGTGAGTGGAAGGGAGATTTTCTAAAGAGGGATGAGGGAAAAGTTGTAGAGAACCTTTGAAAAGGTATGTAGGAGTGTGTGTGCAGAGAAGAGTCTGAAAAGAGAAACCAAAACGCAACTTAAGGTATAAAAATACCCTAATGGGCTCGGATCCCGCTAAGGGGAAACTAAAGACCATCTGCGAGAGTACCGCTCAGCGGCACTTTCGTGATGTGCTATTCTCCTTCTTTTCTTAACCTACGTGCCTCCTAGACATGCCCCTCATTGGTTCCCTGCAATTCAATGTTTAAAAATGCTTATGCAGACCCTAACTAAAATAAACAAACAAAAACAATCAATCAACTGGGTTGCCTCCCAGGTAGCGCTTGTTTAACGTCACGAGCCTGACCCAAAATCCACCAACACCCATCAGTAGGTGTTTCAAACTTACCAGCACCCATCAGTAGGTGTTAAAATCTTCTCACCAACACCCATCAGTAGGTGTTACAAACTTAGTATCCTTCAGTAGATACTTAACCACCTAGCATCCTTCAGTAGATGCTGAATCCAACAAAATATTCACAGAATAATGTCCACAAATTAAAAGTTACACAACCAAATCAAAATCAAAAGTTTGTAAATCCACTGGGTTGCCTCCCAGCAAGCGCTCCTTTAACGTCACTAGCTTGACCCAGTAAAGCCCAAGTTCCTTCTTCTTTTTCTTCTTTCTACTGAACTTCTTCAGAAATTTGATCAAACCAGGAACCTGTTGCAGTGTCTCAATCATAGGAACTTTAATCTCCAATTTCTTGAAGATTTCCATAAAGCACTTAAATTTCTTTTCCTTCCTATGATTCTTCTTTAGATGAGGATGGGATTTTTCATATGATTCCTTCTTCTTTCCTCTCATCTTCTTTTTCTTATGCTTCCTCTCCCCAAATTTTCTCTTTTTCTTTTCTCTTATTTTTTTCTTCCCTTCTCTTTTTCTTCTCAACTTCTTTATTTTCACACAAATTTTCTTCCTCTCTTCTCTCTCAACCACTTCTTTTTCTTTTTCATCATCTTTAACTTTCTCACTCAACTCTTCTTTTTCTTCTCTCTCTACCCTTTCCTCATCTCCCTCTAATTTTTCCTCATCAAGAATCTTGTCACTTTCAGTGATAATGACTTGCCCTTCCTCCTTAAGGTTAACTTCAGTATTAACATCATCATTCAATCTCTGATTGATGTAACGAAGTTGCATCTCCATTCTTTTACATGATTCTTCAATGCTTTTCTGAGTAGAGTCGGAATTTTTCAAAAATCGTTGAAGGGTGTCCTCCAACCTATCCAAGCTTCCTGATAGAAAGGGTTGTTGCTGCCATTGTTGTTGCGGTTGGTTCTGAAATTGTCCAGCAGCTTGCCAAAATTGGCTTTGATCCATGCTTGAGTGAGGTTCCCACCACTGGTTGAGATTACTTTGGTAGAATTGAGTGCCCATATAGTTAAATTCTTGATCGAATTGCATCCTGCATGCATTAGGCACAAAACTCTAAAAAATATTTGTTAGCACAACAAGATATAAGAGAAGATATATAATCAAAAGATAAGAAGATAAAAGATTCAGAAGATAGAAGATAAAATAAAATAAAATCTAATCTAAAAAAAATAAAATAAAATCTAACCTAATCTAAAAGATAAAGATAAAATAAAATCTAATAAAATCTAACCTAACAAAATAAAATCTAATCTAATCTAATCTAATCTAAAAAGATAAAACAGAATCTAATCTATCCTAAAAAAAATAAAATCTAACCTAATCTAAAAAGATAAAAAGATAAAATAAAATAAAAAAAAAATAAAAACAGAAATTCAAAATTAAAGTCAAAGATAATCAATAATCACACAAATTAACCAGTTAAACCACGAGTCCCCGGCAACGGCGCCAAAAACTTGATGGACAAATTTATGATCACCAAAATATGATGTCACAAACTTGTTTCACAATCGGCAAGTATGACCGAATCGTTCAAGTAATAAACTTGGTAAGACCAA
Organism: Vigna nakashimae; assembly: GCA_034642375.1. Lineage (NCBI taxonomy): Eukaryota > Viridiplantae > Streptophyta > Magnoliopsida > Fabales > Fabaceae > Vigna > Vigna nakashimae. Next base: position 23,645,285 of record CM067759.1, read on the forward strand.
GTATCGTTCTTCCCAAAGGACTCACGGCCTAGTTTAATTATATGATTTGTTGATTAGCTAGGACTTACAAACGAAATATTCAAAGTTTAATATGCAAGACAGAAAATAAACATGTATGCATGAAGTTTGATCAATGGCAAAGACAAAAGATAAACACTTTCAATGAATTATATGAATGAATATGTTGTTGGGGGTCAATTTCATCTCATCCACTCTCATATATTTTAGGAATTCAACATTCAAATCATCATTGTTAATGCCACTCTCTAATGTACCATTCTAGATGGCTTCTCCCTAATCACGAGTTCATACAATTCCTAGCATTCCTAATGATTAGTTCATGAGTGCAGGAGCTTAAAGGCAACCAATATAATATTGTCAGTATAATATTGGGAGAAATTCCCCGGATCTAGACTTCCCCGTACGTGTCCGTATCGACAAAATCAATAATCATGCATGGAATGAGTTAAACTATGCAAGCATTGAGCAAAGAGGAAAAACCCTAACTAATGATGAAAGAAAGCATATGCCTTAATTAAAAGATGTAAACAACAGATTCCATATATGAGAGCTTCAAGAGATTACATTGATTCCCCAACAAACATACAAGGTTTAGTTCACCATATTCATGGTGAACCTAGATGAATAACAATGAAAGAATGAAAGAATAAACCCAATAAAGGTGAAGAGGTAGCCTGAGCATCCAAGATCCTCCTTCAAAGGGGTGGAAGAGAGAGTGTTTGCCTCGCTTCTGCCAAAGATACTAACCCTAGGACGTGCAAGTCCTTAAATAGGGCATAAAAATAACATAAAACAAGTCCAAGCCCATAAAAACAAAAGAAAACCGGTCCAAGCCCACTTAGAATGCCGCTCAGCGGTATTTTATCGCTGAGCGGTACTAGCGCATGATCCATTTTGCCCCCCAGCTGCTGTTTTGCCCCTCAGCGGTGATTTCGGCACCCGAAAAGTGCCGCTCAGCGGTATTTTCCGCTCAGCGCCACTCGGTCAGAATTTTTTCTGCGTTCTGGTTGGTTCTTCAGCATTCTGGTTGACTGGTTGACTTTTCTGGTTGGCTGTTGACTTTTCTGGTTGACTGGTTGACTTTTCTGGTTTCTGGTTGACTTTTCAGCACTCCAATCATTCGGTATTTCAATTCTTCTTTCAAATCATTCAATTAGCCTACAAAATCAAGGGAATCTTGCACAAAACCATTAAATTCACTTTCAACTTTCTTATTTCTGAAAATATGAATAAAAGCATGATTTCAAGCTAGTTTCTAAGTATAAAGGTTGCTTTTAATATCAATTTTAAGCATGAAAATAACAGTTTTTCAACTGTTATCAGTGCGCTGGAGTGCTGCTCTGCTGGACGTTCGTTCTGGAAGTGTGCAGACGTGTTGGATGTGCGCTGAAGTGTTGGACACTCGTGCTATCCGCGAGAAGCCAAATCAGGACGCTCGATCTGGATTGTGCGGACGCTCGTCCTGGATGTGTGCGGACGCTCGGCCTGGATGCGTGCGGACGCTCGTCCTGGATGTGTGCGGACGCTCGTCCTGGGCGTGTGCTGAAGCTACTGGAATCAAGGTGCTGGACGTTCGTTCTGGAAGTGCAGGCCGTGAGCCTCTTTTTCTTCCAGCACCACTTCCTAGCTTCTCCAATCAAGCCAATTGCACTCCCATAATTTAAATCCACACCTCCTCACTCATTATAGTTTAAAGTATATTGATGCTGCATTTTCTTTTGACCTCCAAATGTCCCAAATTGTATTTCCAAAAATTTCCCTACAATTAATAATGCAAATAATTAGCTCAAATAATTACAATTAAGAAAAATGGGAAAATACTGGACATTTAAGCACAATTCCCTGTTTAAATTCGGTACAATAAGCGAAGTGAAATTGAGAAAATATTGACTCATCATGTCCCAAAATGTATTTCCGAAATTTTCCTGCACTTCAAAAATGCACTTAATTAGCTCAGAAAACCCAAATTAGCACAATTACAAATTTCCGACCAAATTAAGCAGAATTCGGAAAACGGGGAAATAACAAACAATTAAACACAATTCCCTGGTTTATTTAAGTGCAATAAACTAAATATAATTCAAGAAATAACAACTCATCACTTGCCAAGGGGTAAATGATGGACAAATTTATGATCACCAAAATATGATGTCACAAACTTGTTTCACAATCGGCAAGTATGACCGAATCGTTCAAGTAATAAACTTGGTAAGACCAAGTATCGTTCTTCCCAAAGGACTCACGGCCTAGTTTAGTTATGTGGTTTGTTGATTAGCTAAGACTTAAGAACGAAATATTTGAAGTTTAATATGCAAAGACGAAAATAAACATGTATGCATGAGTTTGATCAATGGCAAAGACAAAAGATAAACACTTTCAATGAAATATATGAATGAATATGTTATTGGGGGTCAATTTCATCTCATCCACTCTCATATATTTTAGGAATTCAACATTCAAATAATCATTGTTAATGCCACTCTCTAAAGTACCATTCTAGATGGCTTCTCCCTAATCACGAGTTCATACAATTCCTAGCATTCCTAATGATTAGTTCATAAGTGCAGGAGCTTAACGACAACCAATATAATATTGTCAGTATAATATTGGGAGAAATTCCCCGGATCTAGACTTCCCCGTACGTGCCCGTATCGACAAAACCAATAACCATGCATGGAATGAGTTAAACTATGCAAGCATTGAGCAAAGAGGAAAAACCCTAACTAATGATGAAAGAAAGCATAAGTCTTAATTAAAAGATGCAAGCAAAGATTCCATATATGAGAGCTTCAAGAGATTACATTGATTCCCCAACAAACATACAAGGTTTAGTTCACCATATTCATGGTGAACCTAGATGAATAACAATGAAAGAATGAAAGAATAAACCCAATAAAGGTGAAGAGGTAGCCTGAGCATCCAAGATCCTCCTTCAAAGGGGTGAAAGAGAGAGTGTTTGCCTCGTTTCTGCCAAAGATACTAATTCTAGGACGTGCAAGCCCTTATATACTAATTTAGAGTTACAAATGATTACAAAAGCCCAAGCCCAAAAAGTGCCGCTCAGCGGTAAATACCGCTCAGCGGTAACTACGCTTCACTTTTCTTCCCCTCAGCGGCCAGTTTGCCCCTCAGCGTGACTCCCCCAACCTCCTGAGTGCCGCTCAGCGGTAAAATGCCGCTGAGCGGTGCTTTCGACTTCTCCTTTTGCACTCTTTCTTGTCTTTTCTAATGTCATCTCTCTCCTTCTTCACTTCTTTCACCAAATTCACCTTAAAACCTGCACAAAAACACTTAAATCAAGCATAAACCTGTCCAGCTCTCTTATTTATGAAAATATAGATAAAAGCATGATTTCAAGCTAGTTTTTAAGTCTAAAGGTTGCTTTTAGTATCACTTTTAAGCATGAAAATAACAGTTAGGATTTTTCTTCTTTGCTCAATGCTTGCATAGTTTAACTCATTCCATGCATGATTATTGGTTTTGTCGATACGGGCACGTACGGGGAAGTCTAGATCCAGGGAATTTCTCCCAATATTATACTGACAATATTATATTGGTTGTCGTTAAGCTCCTGCACTTATGACCTAATCATTAGGAATGCTAGGAATTGTATGAACTCGTGATTAGGGAGAAGCCATCTAGAATGGTACTTTAGAGAGTGGCATTAACAATGGTGATTTGAATGTTGAATTCCTAAAATATATGAGAGTGGATGAGATGAAATTGACCCCCAACAACATATTCATTCATATATTGCATTGAAAGTGTTTTATCTTTTGTCTTTGCCATTGATCAAACTTCATGCATACATGTTTATTTTCTGTCTTGCATATTAAAATTTAAATATTTCGTTTGTAAGTCCTAGCTAATCAACAAATCACATAACTAAACTAGGCCGTGAGTCCTTTGGGAAGAACGATACTTGGTCTTACCAAGTTTATTACTTGAACGATTCGGTCATACTTGCCGATTGTGAAACAAGTTTGTGACATCATATTTTGGTGCTCATAAATTTGTCCATCAGAATGCACCGTGCCACAGCCTCCCATTCATCATTCTCCGTGCAACACAAATTAAAAGAAGAAAAAAGAAACGTTCTCCTCTCTTCAAGCTCAACGTGTGCACAATTCCCGTGAGCTGCTTCTCATTCCAGGACGTGTAGCTGCTATGCTTCCAGCTCAACTCCCGTGCACGTGACAGTACCTCCTGCCAACGAACCGTGAATGCACCAAGCTTAAATCAAAGCTAGCTGCTGAAAATGACCCCTCGTTCAAGAATAACTATGCGTGTGCAGTCAAAAAATGTAATTTACATTCTCTCTAACCAAGATAAATCAGCACCTTTCATAATGAAAATTAAACAAGTATTGCTCATGAATTCAGCGCTTGCAAAAACGAAACAGAAAAATTGAAAGTGTGTTCTTCATTCATCGTTCGAGAATAGCGTTTTTCAGCCAAAAACACAAAAGCCTCAAAACCAAAAGCTGAGACCGAGAGTGAGTGGCGGCTGCCCTAAAGGCCGTGGGTCACCTTTTAATAAGGGTGGGGTCCACACAAAAAACGCTAAGGTGCCAAGTCATTTACCTTCACATTTTGGGTCTAGTCTACTTTACTAAAAATTGTCCCAAAATGTAAAAGTTGATTCAAAAATTCTAAACTACTGAATTACAATTTAATTGATTCTAAAATGTCTGTGTGGAGAGTCTTGAATTTATTTGGCATTCTTCCTGATGTCCTGATGAGAGGGTCGCACCTCCCAACAAAAGTTGTCCATCAAAGAATGCAGTATAAACTAGGAAGTGACTCCTAGGTCGTCTCTCAAGGACCAAATTGGGTTCAGTCTCAGATCAACACGTAGTGGGGGGGTTTTGAAAATGTTTTTGTGCATGCGGATAAACTAAATTAAAACTTGAAAATCGAACACAACCGAATATAATTGACGGTATTCAAGTGCATAAAAATACTAAACTGAACACAGCAACAGACAAGTATCCCAACACAATTTCATGTTATTCAATGCAACAACTAAACTAGAACATTAAATGCACAATATTGTAAGCTAAACATAAAAAAACAATTCATCACGGAAATAACAATAAAAAAAAAACGCTTGAACAGTTAACTTAAATAAATGAATAAGCTGTTGTAAAATAATTTAAGATTCATCATGGATTTAATACTTAAAATGAAATGCGTGAACAATATGCTGAGTAAATTGAGCAAGTTGTTTCCAAGCTAAATGCAATTGCAATGTATACACTATAAAATCTTCTCGGTGCAAGTGTGAATAAAGAGAAACCAAAAAAACTATTCGAGCACTCCCTTCGCTGGAATAAGGACCGAGAGTCTCAAAATGAGATGTGCCCCCTTACAGCCGTGACACCTCTAGCTTTTCTCCATTCTCTGCCTCTCGGTGGCTGCTCCAACACACACGTTGCTCCCTAGAAGAATCCATCATGTCATGACCCAGGTGTGCACCGCTCCAGCCTCAAACGTCCACGCCGCACAAGCCAAATAAATCACCGTTTCTAGCTGCACGTCACGTACACCTACTACCGTGAATCATCATCACTCTTTTCCAAGGAACCGTGTGCAGCTTGCAACCTAGTGCCTCCTCCATCAATCAGCAAAGATCAAATAATAAAAAAAAAAATATTTCTAAGTGAGCTGGCCATGAGTTTTGTCCTGTTGTGACCGAGAATGAAAAGGGCTAAAAGAAATGCAATCAAAGAAATGAAAATGGCAGTGTGTAAAATGGACAATCCAAAACCAGCGTTCACAATTTTTTTTTTGCTCCTCAATAAAAACGTTCCCAAGTTAAATCGTCATCTCTCCAGACTAAGAAAATCCATGTGCATTGTGTGTGACCGAATAAAACAAAGTAAACATTCAAAAACCAACAAAACCATGACAGCGTTTTCTTCTCGCTTGAAGACAAAATCAACCAAAACACACACTATGAATCACGTTTTCATACTCCAAGGAAAAGAAAAATGGGTTCTTCATTCATTATCCCCAACCTTCCAAAAGCCGAGAGTCAAAGAAAAACATTTTCTTTCATTGCCAGCACCCCCCAAATGTTCAAAGGTGAAAAGCAGAAAACAAAGGGTGGCGGCTGACGCTCCCTCTCCTGTAACTCCTACACTACCCTACACTCTACGGACTGCCCTCTCTACCCTCCTGGAACTCTCCAAAACAAGTGGCAACTCCTTTCTTTTCAGTGCAGGCCGTGAGCCTCTTTTTCTTCCAGCTGGGCTTCTTCTTCGTGCACCTCCCTCTTTTCAACGCAACATCTGCTGCGTGTGCTTCTTCTTTCTTCACGCACCACCTAAGAAAGCTGCCATGGACGTTCACGTTTCTGGATCAGTGCTGTATGCACCCCCAAAATTGCTTCCCAGGCCTTGGGCCGTGGTGGGCCTCACTGGACAGTGCACCCCCTACATTGTTGGACGCGTGCGGAGTGTGCTGGACGTGTGTTGTCTTCCACTCTGCTGGACATTCGTTCTGGAAGTGTGCGGACGTGCTGGACGTGCGCTAGAGTGCTGCTCTGCTGGACGTTCGTTCTGGAAGTGTGCGGACGTGCTGGATGTGCGCTGAAGTGTTGGACGCTCGTGCTATCCGCGAGAAGCCAAATCAGGACGCTCGTTCTGGATTGTGCGGACGCTCGTCCTGGATGTGTGCGGACGCTCGGCCTGGATGCGTGCGGACGCTCGTCCTGGATGTGTGCGGACGCTCGTCCTGGGCGTGTGCTGAAGCTGCTGGAATAAAGGTGCTGGACGTTCGTTCTGGAAGTGCAGGCCGTGAGCCTCTTTTTCTTCCAGCACCACTTCCTAGCTTCTCCAATCAAGCCAATTGCACTCCCATAATTTAAATCCACACCTCCTCACTCATTTTAGTTTAAAGTATATTGATGCGGCATTTTCTTTTGACCTCCAAATGTCCCAAATTGTATTTCCAAAAATTTCCCTACAATTCATAATGCAAATAATTAGCTCAAATAATTCAAATTAATTCAAATTTGAATTTCCGATCAAATTATGCACAATTAAGAAAAATGGGAAAATACTGGACATTTAAGCACAATTCCCTGATTAAATTCGGTACAATAAGCGAAGTGAAATTGAGAAAACATTGACTCATCATGTCCCAAAATGTATTTCCGAAATTTTCCTACACTTCAAAAATGCACTTAATCAGCTCAGAAAACCCAAATTAGCACAATTACAAATTTCCAACCAGATTAAGCAGAATTCGGAAAACGGGGAAATAACAAACAATTAAACACAATTCCCTGATTTATTTAAGTGCAATAAACTAAATATAATTCAAGAAATAACAACTCATCACTTGCCAAGGGGTAAATGATGGACAAATTTATGATCACCAAAATATGATGTCACAAACTTGTTTCACAATCGGCAAGTATGACCGAATCGTTCAAGTAATAAACTTGGTAAGACCAAGTATCGTTCTTCCCAAAGGACTCACGGCCTAGTTTAGTTATGTGGTTTGTTGATTAGCTAAGACTTAAGAACGAAATATTTGAAGTTTAATATGCAAAGACGAAAATAAACATGTATGCATGAGTTTGATCAATGGCAAAGACAAAAGATAAACACTTTCAATGAAATATATGAATGAATATGTTATTGGGGGTCAATTTCATCTCATCCACTCTCATATATTTTAGGAATTCAACATTCAAATCATCATTGTTAATGCCACTCTCTAAAGTACCATTCTAGATGGCTTCTCCCTAATCACGAGTTCATACAATTCCTAGCATTCCTAATGATTAGTTCATAAGTGCAGGAGCTTAACGACAACCAATATAATATTGTCAGTATAATATTGGGAGAAATTCCCCAGATCTAGACTTCCCCGTACGTGCCCGTATCGACAAAACCAATAACCATGCATGGAATGAGTTAAACTATGCAAGCATTGAGCAAAGAGGAAAAACCCTAACTAATGATGAAAGAAAGCATAAGTCTTAATTAAAAGATGCAAGCAAAGATTCCATATATGAGAGCTTCAAGAGATTACATTGATTCCCCAACAAACATACAAGGTTTAGTTCACCATATTCATGGTGAACCTAGATGAATAACAATGAAAGAATGAAAGAATAAACCCAATAAAGGTGAAGAGGTAGCCTGAGCATCCAAGATCCTCCTTCAAAGGGGTGAAAGAGAGAGTGTTTGCCTCGTTTCTGCCAAAGATACTAATTCTAGGACGTGCAAGCCCTTATATACTAATTTAGAGTTACAAAAGATTACAAAAGCCTAAGTGATACGACTGTCGCGGTCATACAAATTTGATGTGCAGAAATTAATGCAGTATAACTAGGATTTGACTCCTAGGTCGTCTCTCAAGGACCAATTTTTATGTGGTTCGGTCTTAGATTTATCACGAAGTGGGGGGGGTTTTGTGATTTGTGGTACGGAAAAATAAATTAAAACTGGAATTAAAATAAGACAGAATTAAAAACACTGAAGTAAATTTTAAAGATAGTAAAATCAACACAGTAAAAGATGGTAAAAACGGAAAGCGATAAATTGAAAAACGGTAAAATTAAACGATGCGGAAAATAATAAATGGTAAAATAAAAGAGACGGTGAAAATGAAATTTATCAAAGATTCAATACTTGAAAATAAATTCCTGGACAGTGAAAATAAAAATTACAGTAACACACTACATGCTTGAGAAATTAAAACACTACAATTGCACTGTTTGAAATGGAAATCCAGAGAGGAAGAGAAAGAGGAAGAGGCGAGAGCCTCTTCCAGGGCTGTCCTAAACTACTCCTAATTCCTACGCCTAAAAACTCTGATTCAAATTCTAATCTTTTGCTTCTTTGCATGCTGCTGATTTATAGCTAAATTTCTGGAATCTAGCTCCCTGTTTCCGCTTCCATGCCCGTGTGTTTCCCACCTTTCTTCCAATAGGTGCCAAAAATAAAGCAAAGATGGCCCTCCAATTTGTGGTGTTTGTTTCCAGCCCACGATTCACGTGAACTCTCTTCCAGCTTTCCATTCCAAATTGCTGTAGCTTCCTCTACCCGTGAGCTATTTTTTTCTTCCACCCAATGAATCACGTTATGCTTCAACAACTCAGCACTTGGTGAACCATTTTACCTCTTCCAACGCTGCATGTTGCTGCTTCAATACGTCCCTATTCCAGCCTCTTGCTCACGGCTGCTTGTTCCTTCACTCAACTGCTTCTCCTTTCTCAACTATACAGCTGTTGCACCGTGTATGAGTGTGGCAGCCATGGCTCTTCACTTCTCACTCAGAAGTTGTTGGAACGTGGTGCACTTCCTTCAACTGGAAGCTAGGCCGTGTTGGATGGTTGCTGGACGTGAGAAGCTACTGCTTCCGTCGTGAATGGATCTTGGACGATGGACGTTGGGCTAGTGCTGAGGAGCTGCTTGACCGTGGAGAGAACTCCCCTTTGCTGGATGATGCAGCTCCCTTCTTCAAAGTGTTGGCCTGACAGCTTTCTTTCTTTCTCCATCCATCCCAAGCTCACGGCCCTACCTCCAAACTCTAAAATATATATCCCTCTGGACCGTCCAAAATAATGAATGAGTGGTGCTCCACTTTTCTCCAATTAAGGGGAAGTTTCCCCTCTACTTTCTACGTGCACCATGCTCCATTTTTAAAAGAGGACAAACATTTACTCTCCAAGGTGCTTTCGTGAGTTGGACATGAAGGCTTCTCCTGGACGTAGCTGCTGCTCTTGGATGGGAGGAGGGGGACGCTACTGCTACACCTCTGCTACGTGAAAAACTCCTTCCAGGCCGAGACATGCTCTTTGCTTGATGCGTGAAGCTTCTTCAATTGTGTTGGATGTTGGAGCTTGTGAAGGGTAGATGTGGAGCCCAAATGAATGCAATGTTTGGACAGTTGCTACACTTTAGAGCACTTCTAGACATCCCTACCTGCATCCAATAAAGAAGCCAAAAACTCTTTCATTTTGTGGACAGTGTGGTATCCTTCTTTTCCAAAGAGAAAGAAGATTGATGGTTGCCGTGAGTTGCTTCCTTCAATGTGGCCCCGTCCTCTTCTCATGTGTTCCATATCATACCAAAAATGTAGAAAACCCGTGAGAATGGTGGCTCTTTCTTTGTCCTCACATCTTACAAAAGCAATATAAGAAGATTCCCCTTTTATGTGTTTTGCCGAGAAATATGAATTGAAGTGTAATGATTTTTTATGTGCACAAGAAAAATGTAGTGGCTCCCACTTTTATTCACAAAAGTTTTGCCAAAATAATTTGTGGCCGTGCAGCACTTTGGCAATTTGGATTTCCATTTAGCTTTCAACCAAGTGGTCCCCTTCTTTCTCATAATGTGCATAGCTCTTCCAATTCTAAAAGCAAGTTTAGTAATTGCCGTGATGATGTGCCAATCTAAGCCAATTTTTGCTCAATTTTCCTTTGATCAATACACAAATAAAATCAATGTAGCATAATTTCTTCTAAATGTCCCTAAAATATTTACAGAATTTTCCCTGCAATCAATAATGAAAATAATTAGCTCAGATAATTCAAATTAGTTAAAATAAGAATTTCCGATCAAATTAAGCACAAATAGTAAAAATGGGAAAATACTGGACATTTAAGCACAATTCCTTGATTAATTCTAGTACAATAAACTAAGTGAAGTGAAGAAAATATTGGTTCATCACCAAGCCCAAAAAGTGCCGCTCAGCGGTAACTACGCTTCACTTTTCTTCCCCTCAGCGGCCAGTTTGCCCCTCAGCGTGACTCCCCCAACCTCCTAAGTGCCGCTCAGCGGTAAAATGCCGCTGAGCGGTGCTTTCGACTTCTCCTTTTGCACTCTTTCTTGTCTTTTCTAATGTCATCTCTCTCCTTCTTCACTTCTTTCACCAAATTCACCTTAAAACCTGCACAAAAACACTTAAATCAAGCATAAACCTGTCCAGCTCTCTTATTTATGAAAATATAGATAAAAGCATGATTTCAAGCTAGTTTTTAAGTCTAAAGGTTGCTTTTAGTATCACTTTTAAGCATGAAAATAACAGTTTCTCAACTGTTATCACAACCCCAAACTTAGAACTTTGCTTGTCCTCAAGCAAACAAAATGTAACTCAATCTCTAACCAATTCATATGATGGTTCACTCATTCAAAAATTCTCTTTTTCAAGATAAGTAACAACTTCACTCAAACTTATGACCAAGAGTTCATTCAAGATGTGCACATGCTTTAGTGTTCACAAAGTCATTTAAGTTCCAACAAATGCTATTTTTCATGAATGATCAATCAATTAAGCATGGATGTTCATGTGCTTATGGAATATTTCCTCACTAGGTAAAGTGTTTCACTCAACACACAAGTGTATAAGAGGTAAAGTGTTTCACTCATTCACTCCACTATCACAATGTCACATGAATCAACTTTGCCTTTCATTTTACCATAATCAAAAACATTCACAAGCATGCATCATCACAAGGACTTTTCAATGGCTTATAATGTGGCTGGGCTAACAAGAAAATTGGTTTTTCTGGATCACAAAATCCTTGAGTTAAGAGAATCATAATAACACAATCATCTTATTCATTCCCAACTTTCTTTTGCCTTTGCATTTGCATTGAGCTTTACTTCGTTTTTCTTTTCTTTTCTTTTTCTTTTTCTTTGCATATTCTTACTTTTTAGCTCTTAGCTCAATGCTTTTCCTTTTTCATGTTTCCCCAACGACCCCAAACTTGAACATTTAACAATACCACACAAGATCTTCTACTTAACTCAAGGTAAAGATTTTCAATCAAGGGTTTTCAGTGTATATTGAAGGCTAAGGGTTCAAAGGATAGAACACAAAGTGTTCTCTTTTAGTAGGCTAACTTTATGAATTTGGCCAATAAAAAGGGTTTCAACAAAAACGGCCTTGATCACATGATACAAAACAAGCAATTGATTCAATCATAGAAAACCTGGGCAAAATCATTCATGCTTTCAAAGTAATAGCATTCAACAATAACAACTCTGGAGCTCAAAACCTCACATATAAGCTCATTCACATTTGACATACACATCCTGCTTAATTTCACAATCACAATCATGATATCATGCATTTGTTCACAAAGCTTGTGAATCACCTGTATAAGCATTTTAATGTGCACATCTATCTCAACATCAATCAATCAATCAGCATCATCAAGCATTACTTATCACACAATCACAGTTAATAGCAAACCATCATAATAAACCAGGTGTTCAATAGAGTACATCAACCTAATCTAAAAACATAAACTACTTACAAAATACTGGGTTGCCTCCCAGTAAGCGCTTGTTTAACGTCCCGAGCCTGACCCAAACTTTCAAGGATCAACCAACAACATCATTGTGGAAAATTGTTGCACCTCTCCCCCTAGATAAGGCTTGAGACGTTGACCATTTACCACCCAACTTCTCTGTGGATCATCAGCAGATGGATTAAATATTTCAATTGCTCCATGCGGATGCACTTCTTTTATCACAAATGGTCCTGTCCATTTTGACTTCAGCTTCCCAGGAAATAACTTCAATCTTGAATTGAACAATAGTACCTGTTGTCCTGGATTAAAAACTCTATTCACCAACTTCCTGTCATGATAAAATTTAATTTTGTCTTTGTAAGCCTTGGATGAATCATATGCATGTAACCGCATTTCTTCAAGCTCCAAAATCTGCCTTCTGCGTGTGCATTGAGTTTCATAAGGATCAAAATTCAAGAATTTCAAAGCCCATAATGCTCTATGCTCCAATTCAACTGGCAAATGACATGCTTTCCCATAGACTAATTGAAATGGTGATAGTCCCATGGACGTCTTCATTGCTGTCCTATAAGCCCAAAGAGCATCATCCAATTTGAGAGACCAATCCTTTCTTGCTGAAGTCACAGTTTTTTCCAAGATTCTTTTTATCTCCCTGTTAGACACCTCAGCTTGTCCATTGGTTTGTGGATGATAAGGTGCAGCTACCTTATGCTTTACTCCATAGTGTTTGAGTACTTTCTCTAGCTGATAATTGCAAAAATGAGATCCTCCATCACTAATCAACACTCTTGGAGTGCCAAAACGTGAGAATATCTGCCTCTTCAGGAATTTAATTACCGTGCTAGCATCATTTTTAGGACAAGCTAATGCTTCCACCCATTTACTCACATAATCCACTGCTACCAGAATATATTCATTGTTGAAAGATGGAGGGAAGGGTCCAACAAAGTCAATACCCCAACAATCAAAAACCTCAACCTCTAAAATACCTTGTAAAGGCATCTCATGACGTTTAGTGATTGTCCCTGCTCTTTGACATTTATCACAATTCCTAGCATGATTATGGGCATCTTTAAATAAAGTTGGCCAATAAAACCCTGATTGAAGGACTTTTGCTGCTGTTCTTTCCCCGTTAAAATGTCCTCCATAAGGTGAATCATGACAATGCCAGAGAATTCCTTCTGCTTCTTCATTTGTAACACATCTCCTTAGAAGATTATCTGCTCCAATTTTGAACAAGTAGGGATCGTCCCACACAAACTGCTTGGCATCATGCAAAAATTTCTTTCTTTGTTGCCAAGTTAAGTCTTCCGGTATGACTCTTGCAGCTTTAAAATTTGCCATATCAGCAAACCAAGGCCTCTGCTGAATATACATGAGTGATTCATCTGAAAAAGATTCCCAGATTTCAGACTCCTTGCTAGTGACCTCATTGTTGACTAACCGTGACAAATGATCAGCAATTAAGTTCTCACTTCCTTTCTTATCACGGATTTCTACATCAAATTCTTGCAATAGTAGTACCCATCTAATCAGACGTGGCTTAGAATCTGGTTTTGTCAACAAGTATTTGATAGCTGCATGATCTGTATAGACAATCACCTTAGACCCAATAAGATAAGGTCTAAATTTCTCTAGAGCATATACAATGGCAAGAAACTCTTTCTCTGTGGTAGCATAATTCAATTGAGCATCATTCAGCACCTTGCTAGCATAATAAATTGGATGAAACTTTTGTTCTTTCCTTTGGCCAAGGACAACTCCTATTGCATAATCACTTGCATCACACATCAATTCAAAATTTTGATTCCAATCTGGTGCTACAATTACTGGAGCTGACACTAGCCTCTGCTTCAATATATCAAAAGCTTTCAGACAGTCTTCATTCATCACAAAAGGAGCATCCTTCATCAAAAGATTACTCAATGGTTTAGCAATTTTTGAGAAATCTTTGATGAATCTTCTATAGAACCCAGCATGACCAAGAAAACTCCTAATCCCCCTTACATTTGTTGGTGGAGGCAGTTTCTCAATGACTTCTACTTTGGCTTTATCCACCTCAATTCCTTTAGCAGAAATTTTATGCCCCAGTACAATCCCTTCAGTTACCATGAAATGACATTTCTCCCAATTCAAAACCAGATTTGTCTGAACACATCTTTTGAGGACAGTGTTCAAATTAGCTAAACATCTTTGGAAAGAATTTCCAAAAACTGAGAAGTCATCCATGAATACTTCAATGCATTTTTCTAGAAGATCAGAAAAGATTGCCTGCATACACCTCTGAAACGTAGCTGGAGCATTACATAATCCAAAAGGCATCTTTCTATATGCAAAGATACCAAAAGGACAAGTAAAAGCCATCTTCTCCTGGTCTTTTGGATCTACCACAATTTGATTATATCCAGAATATCCATCTAGAAAACAATAGAAAGCCTGCCCTGATAACCTTTCTAGCATCTGATCCATGAAGGGAAGAGGAAAATGATCTTTCCTAGTAGCTTTATTCAGTTTCCTATAATCAATGCACATACGCCAGCCAGTAATCGTCCGAGTAGGAATAAGTTCATTCTTATCATTATAAATTACTGTCATCCCACCTTTCTTTGGAACCACCTGTACTGGACTCACCCATTCACTGTCAGAGATTGGATAGATGATACCAGCTTCTAGCAGTTTCAACACTTCTTTTCTGACCACCTCCTTCATGACAGGATTTAACCTTCTCTGCGGTTGAGCACTTGGTTTATAGTCCTCTTCCATAAAAATCTTGTGCATGCAATAAGTTGGGCTTATACCTTTGAGATCTGATATTGACCACCCAATTGCTTCTTTGTTGGCTTTCAGAATTTTTATCAACTGCTCTTCTTCTTGTAAAGATAAAGAGTTACTGATGATGACTGGCTTTGTTTCACCCTCTTCTAAAAACACATATTTCAGATGTGGTGGCAATCTTTTTAATTCTGGCGACTGTGCTTTGATTGTTTCTTCCTTATCAATTGTTTCGAATATTGGATCTTCCTCTGGACTCTTTTTCAATGTTTCCAAGTCCATAAGACATTCATCAATCAATTTCTCTTCTTCCTCATCCAAATCTTCACATGCATCAATGAGAGTTTTTTCCAATGGAGAAATATTACGCACCATTCTTTCTTGAACCATACAAACTTCATCAAGTTCATCAAATTGAAAACATGCTTTGTCATCATTTGGATATGTCATGGCCTTGGATACATCAAACGTGACTTCTTCATCATCAACTCTCAATTTAAGCATACCATTCTCTACATCAATCAAAACTCTAGCAGTCTTCATAAAAGGTCTCCCAAGAATAAGAGGAACATCACTAGTTCCCTCCATCTCCATCACAATGAAATCTACTGGAAATACAAATTTGTCAACCTTCACTAGAACATCTTCAACCACTCCATATGGATATTTAAGAGACCTGTCTGCCAATTGAAGAGCCATTCTGGTTTGTTTAATTTCCAACCCCTGAATTGTTCTGCACATGGATAGCGGCATTAGATTAATGCTAGCTCCCAAATCAATCAATGCTCTTCCAACTTTCACATCTCCTATGGTGCATGGAATGGTGAAGCTTCCTGGGTCTTTAAGTTTAGGAGGTAGTTTCTGTATTATTGCACTGCAATTGCCCTGTATATTGATAGTTTCCTTCTCAATGTACTTGTGTTTCTTTGTGAGAAGTTCCTTCAGAAATTTTGCATATGCTGGCATCTGTTGCAATGCTTCAGAGAATGGTATAGTGATCTCCAACTTCTTAAACAGTTCCATGAATCTTTCCAACTGCTTTTCTTTCTCCTTCCTTGAATAACCCTTTGGATAAGGAAGTGGCTTTTCATACTCTTTTTCTTTCTGTCTCTCTTCTCTCTCTTTTTTTTCTCTCCTCTCTTCTTCTTCTTTTTTCTCTTTTTCTCTCTCAACTCTTTCTTTCCACTCACATGATTTTTTTTCACTCTCACTCTCATTTTTTTCTTTCTCTCTCTCTTTTTGTCTCTCCTCTAACACTCTACCACTTCTAGTCACAACAGTTTTACAATCCTTTCCAAGATTATCATATTTCATCTCGTCAACTATTCTCTCAACATGAACCTCCATTTTTTTAAATGCAGCATCCACATTATGACAATAAGACTCATTCGTCTTCAAGAATCTTTGGAAAGTCTCTTCAAGCTTTGTTGCTTTCTCAACTGGAATGAATTGCATCTGCCATTGTTGTTGTGCTTGAACCATTCAAACCTGTTGTATTTCCTGTGGTATTTGAGAAAGTTTCATAGTTACTTCTTCAAGCTGTTGAGAGATAATTTTATTTTGGATAAGCAAAGCCTCATTTGATTAACAAATCCCTCTGATTAAGATCTTTTTTTTCAATATTGAGTTCGTTGTCACTAGTAGCCATATTTTCAATAATTTCAGTTGCTTCCTCTGGAGTTTTCAATTTAATATTGCCTCCTGCTGAGGCATTCAGCAACATCTTGGTTTGTGAACCAAGCCCTCCAAGGAAAGTTAAGACTACTTCATGTTCTTCAAAGCCATGCATAGGAGTTTTATGTAACAAGCTTTTATACCTGTCCCATGCATGTCCCAGTGATTCTTCCATGCCCTGCTTGAATGAAGAAATCTCTTGCTTTCCTTTAGTCACCTTAGACTGTGGGAAGTATTTATTTAAAAATTTTGTGACCACTGCTTCCCACTCTGTGAAACTTTCTTCTGGAAAAGAGTTCAACCAAAGCTTAGCATTGCCTCCCAATGAGAAAGGAAACAAGCTAAGTTTGATTGCTTCGTCTGGCACCCCATTAATCTTGATTGTATTGCAAATCTCATTAAAGGTAGTGAGGTGCTCATATGGGCTTTCATGAGATAACCCATTAAATTGATTACTCTTCACCAGTTGAATCAGTGCTGGTTTGACCTCCATGTTGGCTGCATTGACTCTAGGTCTAGCTATGCTATTGAAGTGCTGAGGTCCAGCAAGATTAGTGTAATCTGCAAGAGTTCTTCTAACATTATTGCCCTCCATACTTCCTGTGCTATGAACAGAACCTTGTGGTGATGATTGCAAGAGAGTTTCTGGAGAAGGAAAAAGTTCTCTAGACGTTCTGATTCTTCTCCTCCTTCTACTCTCTTCTAGACCTTCAAGAAGTGGTTCTGTTGTTTTCTTACTCCTAGTTCGAATTGCTTCCTGCATGCACAAGAAAACAAAACCCTAGAAAATATTTGTTAGCACAAAAAGATATAAGAGAAGATATATATTCAAAAGATAAAAAGATAAAAGATTCAGAAGATAAGAAGATAAAAAGATAAAAGATATAGAAGATAGAAAGATAAAAGATTTAAAAGATAAAAAGATAAAATAAAATAAAATCTAATCTAAAAATCAAATCAAATCAAATCAAATCTAACCTAAAAAGATAAGAAAAATAAAATCTAACCTAATCTAAAAAGATAAAAATAAAATCTAACCTAACCAAATAAAATCAAATCTAATCTAATCTAATCTAAAAAGATAAATTTATGAGCACCAAAATATGATGTCACAAACTTGTTTCACAATCGGCAAGTATGACCGAATCGTTCAAGTAATAAACTTGGTAAGACCAAGTATCGTTCTTCCCAAAGGACTCACGGCCTAGTTTAGTTATGTGATTTGTTGATTAGCTAGGACTTACAAACGAAATATTTAAATTTTAATATGCAAGACAGAAAATAAACATGTATGCATGAAGTTTGATCAATGGCAAAGACAAAAGATAAACACTTTCAATGAAATATATGAATGAATATGTTGTTGGGGGTCAATTTCATCTCATCCACTCTCATATATTTTAGGAATTCAACATTCAAATCATCATTGTTAATGCCACTCTCTAAAGTACCATTCTAGATGGCTTCTCCCTAATCACGAGTTCATACAATTCCTAGCATTCCTAATGATTAGTTCATGAGTGCAGGAGCTTAACGACAACCAATATAGTATTGTCAGTATAATATTGGGAGAAATTCCCCGGATCTAGACTTCCCCGTACGTGCCCGTATCGACAAAACCAATAATCATGCATGGAATGAGTTAAACTATGCAAGCATTGAGCAAAGAGGAAAAACCCTAACTAATGATGAAAGAAAGCATAAGTCTTAATTAAAAGATGCAAGCAAAGATTCCATATATGAGAGCTTCAAGAGATTACATTGATTCCCCAACAAACATACAAGGTTTAGTTCACCATATTCATGGTGAACCTAGATGAATATCAATGAAAGAATGAAAGAATAAACCCAATAAAGGTGAAGAGGTAGCCTGAGCATCCAAGATCCTCCTTCAAAGGGGTGAAAGAGAGAGTGTTTGCCTCGTTTCTGCCAAAGATACTAATTCTAGGACGTGCAAGCCCTTATATACTAATTTAGAGTTACAAAATATTACAAAAGCCCAAGCCCAAAAAGTGCCGCTCAGCGGTAACTACGCTTCACTTTTCTTCCCCGGCAACGGCGCCAAAAACTTGATGGACAAATTTATGATCACCAAAATATGATGTCACAAACTTGTTTCACAATCGGCAAGTATGACCGAATCGTTCAAGTAATAAACTTGGTAAGACCAAGTATCGTTCTTCCCAAAGGACTGACGGCCTAGTTTAGTTATGTGGTTTGTTGATTAGCTAAGACTTAAGAACGAAATATTTGAAGTTTAATATGCAAAGACGAAAATAAACATGTATGCATGAGTTTGATCAATGGCAAAGACAAAAGATAAACACTTTCAATGAAATATATGAATGAATATGTTATTGGGGGTCAATTTCATCTCATCCACTCTCATATATTTTAGGAATTCAACATTCAAATCATCATTGTTAATGCCACTCTCTAAAGTACCATTCTAGATGGCTTCTCCCTAATCACGAGTTCATACAATTCCTAGCAATCCTAATGATTAGTTCATAAGTGCAGGAGCTTAACGACAACCAATATAATATTGTCAGTATAATATTGGTAGAAATTCCCCGGATCTAGACTTCCCCGTACGTGCCCGTATCGACAAAACCAATAACCATGCATGGAATGAGTTAAACTATGCAAGCATTGAGCAAAGAGGAAAAACCCTAACTAATGATGAAAGAAAGCATAAATCTTAATTAAAAGATGCAAGCAAAGATTCCATATATGAGAGCTTCAAGAGATTACATTGATTCCCCAACAAACATACAAGGTTTAGTTCACCATATTCATGGTGAACCTAGATGAATAACAATGAAAGAATGAAAGAATAAACCCAATAAAGGTGAAGAGGTAGCCTGAGCATCCAAGATCCTCCTTCAAAGGGGTGAAAGAGAGAGTGTTTGCCTCGTTTCCGCCAAAGATACTAATTCTAGGACGTGCAAGCCCTTATATACTAATTTAGAGTTACAAAAGATTACAAAAGCCCAAGCCCAAAAAGTGCCGCTCAGCGGTAAATACCGCTCAGCGGTAAATACCGCTCAGCGGTAACTACGCTTCACTTTTCTTCCCCTCAGCGGCCAGTTTGCCCCTCAGCGTGACTCCCGCAACCTCCTGAGTGCCGCTCAGCGGTAAAATGCCGCTGAGCGGTGCTTTCGACTTCTCCTTTTGCACTCTTTCTTGTCTTTTCTAATGTCATCTCTCTCCTTCTTCACTTCTTTCACCAAATTCACCTTAAAACCTGCACAAAAACACTTAAATCAAGCATAAACCTGTCCAGCTTTCTTATTTATGAAAATATAGATAAAAGCATGATTTCAAGCTAGTTTTTAAGTCTAAAGGTTGCTTTTAGTATCACTTTTAAGTATGAAAATAACAGTTTTTCAACTGTTATCAGTAAACAACACTCAATTCCACCAAGGTAATTTCAACCAATGCTGGAAACCTCACTTAAACATGGGTCAAAGTCAATTTGAGCAAGTTGTCGAACAATTTGATAGGCTGCGACAACAACAATGTCAGCAACAACCCTCTCTTTCAGAGAGAATGGCTAAGATGGATGGCATACTTCAACAGTTAATGCAGATGGTTGATTCTCATCATAAAAGAACTCAAGCAGCATTCAGAAGGATAGGGGGCAACTTTGTTACATAATTCAGAAGCTAAATAATCTTGGGAGTAACATGAAAGTTAATCTTGGTAGAATTTTAGATGGGAGAAAAATAGAGAGAGAAAAAAAAGAAAGGTTGAGTGAAAAAGAGAAAGATGAGGAAGAGAAGAAAAAAGAAGAGAGTGAGAGAACAAAAAAAGGAAAAGAGAGGCAAGAGACTAAAAGAAGAGAGGAAGAGGATGTGAGAAAAACGAAAGAATTGTATGAAAAACCCTTCCTCAACCAAAAAATTATTCTAGGAAGGAGAAAGAAAAATAGTTTGAGCGTTTCATGGAGATTTTCAAGAAATCGGAGATTAACGTACCATTCTCCGAAGCTTTGCAACAAATGCCTTCATATGCTAAATAATGCATGCTAAACGTCTAGGAAATGATATTGGGAGAATTTCCCCGAATCTAGATTTCCCCGTATGTTCCCATATCGATAAAATAAAAAATCATGACATCGAATGAGTTAAACAATGCATACTTTGAGCAAAGAAGAAAAACCCTAACTACTGATGAAAGAACGCATGTATCATAAATATGATGTTTAAACACAAAATTCCATATATGAGAGCTTCAAAAGATTACATTGATTCCCTAACAACAATACAAAGTTTAGTTCACCATATTCATGGTGAAACTAGATGAAATACAATGAAAGAGTGAAAGATAGAACCCTAGAAAGTTGAGTAGGTAGCCTTAGCATCCAAGATCTTCCTCCAAGGGGTGGAAAAGTGAGTGTTTGCTTCGTACTCTGCTAAAGATACAAACCCTAGGAAGTCCTAAAGCTTATATATTCGAAATATTACAGAAAAGTGGGTCTAAGCCCAAAAGACCACCGCTCAGTGGTAAACTGCCTCTCAGCGCTACCAACACGTAGTCAATTCTCCCCTCAGCTGCACTTTCACCCCTTAGCGGAACCAACATGTGTTCTTGAGTGCCGCTCAGCGGTAAACTGGCGTTGAGTGGTACTTGTGGCTTTTCTTCTTTTGCACTTTTTCAGTTCTTTTCTGATGCCATCTCTATCGTTCTTCACTTCTTTCATCAAATTCATCTTAAAACCTCTATAAAACACTAAAATCAAGCATAAACCTGTCCGACTCTTTTATTTCTAAAAATATGAACAAAAGCATGATTCTAAGCTAGTTTCTAAGTGTAAAAGGTTGCTTTTAGTGTCAATTTTAAGCATCAAAATAACAGTTTTTCAATTGTTATCACAACCCCAAACTTTGAACTTTCCTTGTCCTCAAGCAAACAAGATGTAACTCAATCTTTTACCAATCAATACAATGGTTCACTCCACTCAAAACGCCTTTTTTCAAGATAAGTAAGTACTCAATTAAGCTCATGACAAAAACTTCAATCAAGACATGCACATGCTTTAGTGTTCACACAATCACCTAATATCCAACAAATGCTATTTTTCATGAATGATCAATCAACTAAGCATGGATGTTTACGTGCTCATGGAATCTTTCCTCAACAGATAAACTGTTTCACTCAAACACAAGTGTATAAGAGGTAATCACTCATTCGTTCTACTATCACAATGTCACATGAATTGACTTTGCCTTTCGTTTAACCATAATCAAATACATTCACAAGCATGCATCATCACAAGGACTTTTCAATGGCTTATAATGTGGCTGGGCTAACAAGAAAATTGGTTTTCCTAGATCACAAAACCCTTGAGTTAAGAGAATCATATAGACACAATCATTCTTATTTATTCCCAAACTTTCCTTTGCATTGAGCTTTGCTTTTTCTTCTCTTTTTTTTTCTCTTTTTCTTTTTCTTTTCTCGTTCTTAGTTCTTAGCTCTTTGCTCAATGCTTTCAATTTCCCTTTCATAACTTCCCAACAACCACAAACTTGAACATTCATCAATACCACAAAATATTTTCTACTTAACTCAAGGTAAAGCTTTTCACAAAGGGTTTTCAAATTATGTTCAAGGCTAAGGGTTCAAAGGATAGAACACATAATGCTCTCTTTTGTGGACTAAACATGCATTTGGCTAATGAAAGGGTTACCAACAAAATGGCCTTGATCATATGATGCAAACAAGCAATTGATTCAATCATAGAAAACTTGGGCAAAATCATTCATGTTTTCAAAGTAATAGCATTCAATCACAAAAACTCTGGAGCTCAAAACCTCACATATAAGCTCATTCACATTCCACATACACATCTTGCTTAGTATCATAATCGCAATCACAACATCATGCATTTGTTCACAAAGCTTGTGAATCACTTGTATAAGCATATAATGTGCATATCTCAACATCAATCAATATCAAAGCATCATCAGGCTCTTCTTTTATGCACTTTTTCTTCCTTTTCTAAATCCAACTTCTGTCTCCTTCACTTCTTCCATTCAATTCATCTTAAAACTTGCAAAAACAAGAAAAACAAGGCATAAAACCCATCGAACTCTCTTATTTCCAAAACATAAATAAAAGCATGATTCAAAGCTAGTTTCTAAGTCATAAAGGTTGTCTTTAAAGTCAAAATTAAGTCTAAAAATAACAGTTTTTCAACTGTTATCACAACCCCAAACTTAGAACTTTGCTTGTTGATAACAGTTGAAAAACTGTTATTTTCATGCTTAAAATTGATATTAAAAGCAACCTTTAACACTTAGAAACTAGCTTGAAATCATCCTTTTGGTCATATTTTCAGAAATAAGAGAGCTGGACAGGTTTATGCTTGATTTTAGTGTTTTATGCAGGTTTTAAGGTGAATTTGGTGAAAGAAGTGAAGAAGGATAGAAATGGAATCAGAAAAGACATCAAAAAGTGCAAAAGGAGAAGTCGAAGTTACCGCTCAGCGGCAGTTTACCGCTAAGCGGCACTCAGGAACTCACGTTGGATCCGCTGAGGGGTGAAAATGCCGTTGAGGGGAAGAAAACAACTCACGCACTTACCGCTGAGCGGCAGTTTACCACTGAGCAACACTTTTATGGGCTTGGGCCTAATTTTCTGTATATTTTAGAATAGTATATAAGCTTTAGGACATCCTAGGGTTGATATCTTCGGCTGAGACGAAGCAAACACTCTCTTTTCCACCCTTTGAAGGAAGATGTTAGATGCTCAGGCTACCTCCTCATCTTTCTAGGGTTCTGTCTTTCGTTCTTTCATTATTGTTCATCTAGTTTCACCATGAATATGGTGAACTAAACCTTGTATTGTTGTTGGGGAATCAATGTAGTCTTGTGAAACTCTCATATATGGAATTTATTTTAACATCTTATTTTTAAGACTTATGCTTTCTTTCATCATTAGTTAGGGTTTTTCCTCTTTGCTTAAAGCTTGCTTTGTTTAACTCATTCATTGCCATCATTATTGATTTTGTCGATATGGGAACGTACGGGGAAATCTAGATCCGGGGAATCCGGGGAATTTCTCCCAATAACATATTGGTTGCCGTTAAGCTTCTGCACTTAAGAATTAATTACTAGGAATGCTAGGAATTGTATGAACTCGTAATTAAGGATAGGCCTTCTTACAAGGTGATTTAGAGAGTGGCATTAGCATTGATGAAAAGAATGATGAATTCCTAAAGTATATGAGAGTGGATAAGATGAAATTGATAACCCCAACAACATACTCATCCATCTAATTCATTGAAGTGTTTGTATTCTGTTTTTCTCCATTGATCAAATTAATGCATACATATTTAATTACTGTCTTTTACGTTTAAACCTACAATCAATTTGTTCTTAAGTCTTAAATAATCAACAAATCATATAACTAACTAGGCCGTGAGTCCTTTGGGAGAACGATACTTGGTCTTACCGAGTTTTATTACTTGATACGATTCGGTCATACTTGCCGAGGGTTAAACAAGTTTTTGGCGCCGTTTTTTGGTGTTCATAAATTTGTCATCACTTGTCCTCAAGCAAACAAGTGTAACTCAATCTTCCACCAATCCATATAATGGTTCACCACATTCAAAACTCCTTCTTTCAAGATAAGTAATTACTTAAATAAGCTCAACACAAAGAGTTCAGTCAAGATGATCACATGCTTTAGTGTTCACATAATCACATAATATCCAACAAATGCTATTCTCAGGAATGAATCAACTAAGCATAGATGTAAACATATGATCATGGAATATTTCCTCACTAGATAAAGTGTTTCACTCAAAAACACACAAGTGTATAACAGGTCACTCCTTCAGTCTACTATCACAATGTCACATGAATTAACTTTGCCTTTCATTTAACCACAATCAAACATACTCACAAGCAAGTATCATCACAAAGACTTTTCTACGGCTTATAATGTGGCTGGGCTAACAAGAAAATTGGTTTTTCTAGATCACAAAATCCTTGAGTTAAGGGAATCATCAAAACACAACCATTCTTCCTTCTTCCCAACTTTCTTTTGCTTTGAGCCTTTCTTTTTCTTTCTTCTCTTTTCCTTTTTATTTTACTTTTCACATGGTTAGCTCAATGATTTTCATATTCCCCTTTTTAAATCACCCAACAACCCCAAACTTGAACATTTATCAATACCACAAGATATCTTCAACTCAACTCAAGGTAAAGCTTTTGAAAAAGGGTTTTCTATCACGTTCAAAGCTAAGGGTTCAAAGGATAGAACACATTGTGCTCTCTTTTATTTGGATAAAATCATTTGGCTAATAAAGGGTAACAATAGATGGCCTTGATCATATGACACATACAAACAAGTGATACAATCATAGAAACCTGGGCAAAGTCATTCATGCTCTCAATGTAATAGCATTCCTTCACAAAAAAACTCTGGAGTTCAAAATGGTTCAGGCCATTCATAGTGAAGAATGTGCGTCCACATGGAGCAATTGAATTAGTTGATCCAGCTACTAGTGATCAACAAAGAAGTTGGGTGGTGAACAGTCAACGTCTCAAGCATTATATAGGAGGAGAAGTAGAGCAATTATTCATAGTGATGAAGTTGGCAGATCCTTGAACTATTTTGGGTCAGGCTCGTGATGTTAAACAAGCGCTTACTGGGAGGCAACCTAGTGTTTTGTAATATTGAACTTATTTGCTTCTATTTTTAGAATAGGGTTGATGTCCTCAATTTGAAACTTGTCTGTTATGATGGTTTGCTTATGACTTATTGCATGATAAGTAATGCTTGATGATGTTTGGATCTTGATTGATGATTGAGAATGTGCACATTATATGCGTATACAGGTGGTTGATGAGTCGTTATTTCTTGAATTATATTTAGTTTATTGCACTTAAATAAACCAGGGAATTGTGTTTAATTGTTTGTTATTTCCCCGTTTTCCGAATTCTGCTTAATTTGGTCGGAAATTTGTAATTGTGCTAATTTGGGTTTTCTGAGCTGATTAAGTACATTTTTGAAGTGCAGGAAAATTTCGGAAATACATTTTGGGACATCAGGAAGAATGCCAAATAAATTCAAGACTCTCCACACAGACATTTTTGAATTAATTAAATTGTAATTCAGTAGTTTAGAATTTTTGAATCAACTCTTATATTTTGGGTCAATTTTTGGTAAATTAGATTAAACCCAAAATTAGAAGTTAGTGACTTGGCACCCTAGGGTTTTATTGTGTGGGCCCTACCCTGGAAAAAAGGGAATTTATGGCCTTAGAAGAAGGGATAGCCGCCACTTTTTGCCACTCACTCTCTGTCTCTCGGTTTTATTTTTTTGGCTTTTGCTTTTGAGCGTTATTGGGTATGTAAGAACTGGAGAGTGTATTCACTCTGAGACGGAAATGGATGAAAGAACTTCACTTTAATTAGGCTGATTTACTCATTGGCATTTTCATTTTTCTTTGGTTCAAACAATATTTATATTAGAGAAATGGTGAACGTTGGGTGCACCTTGAGAAGCTCTCGGTCACAGAGAAGAAGATGAGCACGTCCAGCAATTTGAGGTGCTGATTTATTTTTGCTAGCTTGGAATGAAGAAGTGGTGTGTTGTCTCGGCTTGGGAGAATGGTAGCAGGGAGCACATGCGCTGACCAACTTTGGAGAAGCACCTTGTGTCAAGTTAAGATGAGCCTGCGGTGTTGAGCTGGAAGAATGAAGCGATGTTGAATGGAGAATGGGCAGCAGCTGTCACGGACACTTGGCTGGAAGCTTTGAAAGGGGCAACGTGTGCGGACAGGGGAGAAGCATTTCATTTTATTTTTCTAGACGCATGGAGATTCATGGCTGGGCTGGTGTGCACGGTAATTAGAAAAATGGGATAGAGTCACGGCTTTTGAATATTGCAAGGTTCCTATTCCCCTCTTTTAAGAGTCAATTAGGATGGAGAAAAGTGTTTGCATGGAGTTGGAGAATGGTGTCATGGGTGGAAGCATTGATTGAAGGGCTGATTTCATTTTAAAGTGAACCATTAAGTGGCACTTTTCTGGTCTTGGGCCTACTTTTCTGTATTTTTTAGAATATTATATAAGCTTTAGGACGTTATAGGGTTTGTATCTTTGGCTGGGACGAAGCAAAAACACACTCTTTCACCGCTTAGAGGAGAATTTTGGATGCTAAGGCTCCTTTCTCAACTTTCTAGGGTTCTATCCTTCACTTTTCTATTGTATTTCACCTAGTTTCACCATGAATATGGTGAACTAAACTTATTTTGTTGTTGGGGAATCAATGTAAATCTTTAGAAACTCTCTTGTATGGAATTTGTTCTTCAAGATCATTTATATGATACATGCTTTCTTTCATTAATAGTTAGGGTTTTTCCTCTTTGCTAAAAACATGCATTGTTTAACTCATTTGATGTCATCATTATTGGTTTTGTCGATATGGACACATACGGGGAAATTTAGATATGGGAAATCTCTCCCATCAGTATATTACCAACCTAAACATAGGAGTATGATAGTTGGTTGCCATTAAGCTTGTGTTCACTATAATGCATGATTAATTGCTAGGGAGACAAGACAGTTTAAACTAGTGATTATGATTAGGCTTTCTTCGCCGATACATCGAGTTTAAAGTAATTTAGAAAGTGGGATTAACATTAATGAAAAGAATGATGAATTCCTAAATACAAGAGAATGGATGATAACAGTTGAAAAACTGTTATTGTTGTGCTTAAAATTTATACTAAAAGCAACCTTTAACACTTAGAAACTAGCTTGAAATCATGCTTTTGGTCATATTTTCAGAAATAAGAGAGCTGGACAGGTTTATGCTTGATTTCAGTGTTTTTGTGCAGGTTTTAAGGTGAATTTAGTGAAAGAAGTGAAGAAGAAGAGAGATGGAATCAGAAAAGACATCAAAAAGTGCAAAAGAAGAAGCCGCAACTGCCGCTCAGCGGCAGTTTACCACTGAGCGGCACTCAAAAGTTCACGTTGGATCTGCTTAGGGGCAAAATGGCCGCTGAGGGGAAGAAACCAACTCACGCACTTACCGCTGAGCGACACACTTATGGGCTTGGGCTTAAATTTTCTGTATTTTTAGAATAGTATATAAGCTTTAGGACGTCCTAGGGTTTGTATCTTTGGCAGAAACGAAGCAAACACTCTCTCTTCCACCCCTTTGAAGGAGGATCTTGGATGCTCAGGCTACCTCTTCACCTTTCTAGGGTTTTATCTTTCATTCTTCCATTATTATTCATCTAGTTTCACCATGAATATGGTGAACTAAACCTTGTATTGTTGTTGGGGAATCAATGTAGTCTTATGAAACTCTCATATATGGAGTATGTTTTTACATCTTATATTTAAGACCTATGCTTTCTTTCATCATTAGTTAGGGTTTTTTCTCTTTGCTTAATGCTTGCTTTGTTTAACTCATTCAATGCATGATTATTGATTTTGTCGATACGGGAACGTACGGGTGATAACAGTTGAAAAACTGTTATTTTCATGCTTAAAATTGACACAAAAAGCAACCATTACACTTAGAAACTAGCTTGAAATCATGCTTTTATTCATATTTTCATAAATAAGAGAGTTGAAAGTGAATTTAATGGTTTTGTGCAAGATTCCCTTGATTTTGTAGGCTAATTGAATTATTTGAAAGAAGAATTGAAGTACCGTATGATTGAAGTGCTGAAAAGTAAACCAGAAACCAGAAAAGTCAACCAGTCAACCAGAAAAATCAACCAGTCAACCAAAAAAGTCAACCCGTCAACCAGAATAGGAAAAAAGTCAACCAGACGAGTTTTGGGCCAGTTTTATGCGATTTTATGATCTGTTTGGGCCTGGACCCGTTTTCTATTATTTTTATGTCCTATTTAAAGACCTAGATGTCTTAGGGTTGGTATCTTTGGCAGAAACGAAGCAAACACTCTTTCTTCCACCCCTTTGAAGGAGGATCTTGGATGCTTGCATCTTAATCTAAGATTTATGCTTTCCTTCACCATTAGTTAGGGTTTTTCCTCTTTGCTTAATGCTTGCTTTGTTTAAATCATTCAATGCATGATTATTGATTTTGTCGATACGGGAACGTACGGGGAAGTCTAGATCCGGGGAATCTCTCCCAATATTATATTGGTTGTCGTTAAGCTCCTATGCTAAAAGAACTAATTATTAGGAATGCTAGGAATCGTATGAACTCGTAATTAGGGATAGGTCTTCTTGACAAGGTAATTTAGAGAGTGGCATTAACAATGATGATTTGAATGTTGAATTCCTAAAATATATGAGAGTGGATAAGATGAAATTGACCCCAACAACATATTCATCCATATATTTCATTGAAAGTGCTTGTCTTTTGCTTTTGCCATTGATCAAAACTCATGCATACATGTGTATTTTCTGTTTTGCATATTAAACTCCAATTATTTCGTTCTTAAGTCTTAGCTAATCAACAAACCACACAACTAAACTAGGTCGTGAGTCCTTTGGGAGAACGATACTTGGTCTTACCAAGTTTATTACTTGAACGATTCGGTCATACTTGCCGATTGTAAAACAAGTTTGTGACATCATATTTTGGTGATCATAAATTTGTCATCAAGTTTTTGGCGCCGTTGCCGGGGACTCGTGGTTTAACTGGTTAATTTGTGTGATTATTGATTATCTTTGACTTTAATTTTGAATTTCTGTTTTTATTTTCGGTTTTTATTTGATTTGGTTTTATTTTATTTGATTTGATTTTATTTTATTTTATTTTATCTTATTTGATTTGATTAGATTAGATTTGATTTGATTTGATTTTATTTGATTAGATTAGATTTGATTTGATTTTATTTTATCTTATTAGATTAGATTTGATTTTATTTTATTTTATTTTATTCTATCTTAGTTTATTTTATCTTCTGAATCTTTTATCTTCTGAATATATATCTTCTCCTATATCTTTTTGTGCTAACAAATATTTTCTAGAGTTTTGTGCCTAATGTTTGCAGGATGCAATTCGAACAAGAATTTAATAGGCACTCAATTCTACTAAGGTAATTTCAATCACTGGTGGGATCTCACTCAAGCATGGATAATGATCAATTTTGGCAAGCTGTCGAACAATTTAAGAATCTACCACCACAACAAAGGCAAAAAAAATCCTCTCTATCGGGAAGAAGGATAACGTTGGAGGAGGCAATTCAACAGTACATACAGATACCTGATTGTCATCACAAAACCACTCAAGCTGCCAAAGAATTTGATAGGCCGCCACCACAACAATAGCAGCAACAACCCTCTCCATCAGTAAATTTGGATGACACCCTTCAACAATTTTTGAAAAATTCCGACTCTACTCAAAAAAGCATTGAAGAATCATGTAAAAGGATGGAGATGCACCTTCGTTTCATTAGTCAAAAATTGAATGTTAAGGTTAATACTGAAGTTAACCTTAAGGAGGAAGGTCAAGCCATTGTCACTGAAAGTGACAAGATTTTTGCTGAGAAAAAAATAGAGAGAGATGAGGAAAAGATAGAGAGAGAAGAAAAAGAAGAGTTGAGTGAGAAAGATAAAGATGATGAAAAAGAAAAAGAAGTGGTTGAGAGAGAAGAGAGGAAGAAAATTTGTGTGAAAATAAAGAAGTTGAGAAGAAAAAGAGAAGGGAAGAAAAAAATAAGAGAAAAGAAAAAGAGAAAATTTGGGGAGAGGAAGCATAAGAGAAAGAAGACGAGAGGAAAGAAGAAGGAAACATATGAAAAATCTCATCCTCATCTAAAGAAGAATCATAGGAAGGAAAAGAAATTTAAGTGCTTTATGGAAATCTTCAAGAAATTGGAGATTAAAGTTCCTATGATTGAGACACTGCAACAGGTTCCTGGTTTGATCAAATTTCTGAAGAAGTTCAGTAGAAAGAAGAAAAAGAAGAAGGAACTTGAGCTTTACTGGGTCAAGCTTATGACGTTAAAAGAGCGCTTGCTGGGAGACAACCCAGTGGATTTAAAAACTTTTGATTTAGTTTTGTAACTTTTAATTTGTGGACATTATTTTGTAAATATTTTGTTGGATACAGCATCTACTGAAGGATGCTAGGTGGTTAAGTATCTACTGAAGGATACTAAGTTTGTAACACCTACTGATGGGTGTTAGTGAGAAAATTGTGCACCTACTGATGGGTGCTGGTAAGTTTGTAACACCTACTGATGGGTGTTGGTAAGTTTGAAACACCTACTGATGGGTGTTGGTGGATTTTGGGTCAAGCTCGTGACGTTAAACAAGCGCTACTTGGGAGGAAACCCAGTTGATTGATTGTTTTTGTTTGTTTTATTTTAGTTAGGGTTTGCATAAGTATTTTAAACATTGAATTGCAGGGAACCAGTGAGGGGCATGTCTAGGAGGCACGTAGGTTAAGAAAAGAAGGAGAAGAGCACATCACGAAAGTGCCGCTGAGCGGCAACTTACCGCTGAGCGGTACTCTCGCAGATGGGCTTTAGTTCCCCTTAGCGGGACCCGAGCCCATTAGGGTATTTTTATACCTTAAGTTGCGCATTTGCTCATACTTTCAGACTCTTCTCTGCATACACACTCCTACATACCTTTTCAAAGGTTCTCTACAACTTTTCCCTCATCCCTCTTTAGAAAATCTCCCTTCCACTCACTTGCTCACTAGTTTTCCATCTAAGTTTGGGGTTGGGAGAGAGCATCACCGAAGGGGCTGATTTCTTCATTGTGGTTTACTAATGCTTAACAATGTATCTTTTGGTTTTGTGAATTATGTTTGATGCAGGGATGGCCTCCTCATCGGGCAAAAAGAATCAAGACTATAAGATCCAAGAAGAGGAAGATACAGAGGACAGCTCAGATTGATGAGGAGCTGAGATAGCATTTACGGATGAATGCTATCATATGCTTATGCTTTTGTTGGTTTAAGTTTTCTAAACTTATTTATTTTTTGTTTTAGATTAGGGTTTGATGTACTCTATTGGAAACCTGGTTTGTTATGATGGTTTGCTATTAACTGTGATTGTGTGATAAGTAATGCTTGATGATGATTAGTGATTGATTGATGTTGAGATAGATGTGCACATAAAATGCTTATACAGGTGATTCACAAGCTTTGTGAACAAATACAGGATATTATGATTGTGATTGTGAAATTAAGCAGGATGTGTATGTCAAATGTGAATGAGCTTATATGTGAGGTTTTGAGCTCGAGAGTTGTTATTGATTGAATGCTATTACTTTGGAAACATGAATGATTTTTCCCAGGTTTTCTATGATCGAATCAATTGCTTGTTTTGCATCATATGATCAAGGTCGTTTGTTGGAACCCTTTTTATTGGTCAAATTCATAAAGTTAGCCCACTAAAAGAGAACACTTTGTGTTCTATCCTTTGAACCCTTAGCCTTGAACATACACTGGAAACCCTTGATTGAAAATCTTTACCTTGAGTTAAGTAGAAGATCTTGTGTGGTATTGTTAAATGTTCAAGTTTGGGGTTGTTGGGGAAACATGAAAAAGCAAAAGCACTGAGCTAAGAGCTAAAAAAGTAAGAATATGCAAAGAAAAAGAAGCAAAGCTTAATGCAAATGCAAAGGCAAGTTGGGAAGAATAAGAATAATTGTGTTGTTATAACTCTCTTAACTCAAGGATTTTGTGATCCAGAAAAACCAATTTTCTTGTTAGCCAAGCCACATTATAAGCCATTGAAAAGTCCTTGTGATGATGCATGCTTGTGAATGTTTTTGATTGTGGTAAAATGAAAGGCAAAGTTGATTCATGTAACATTGTGATAGTGGAGTGAATGAGTGAAACACTTTACCTCTTATACACTTGTGTGTTGAGTGAAACACTTTACCTAGTGAGGAAATATTCCATAAACACATAAACATTCATGCTTAATTGATTGATCATTCATGAAAAATAGCATTTGTTGGAATTTAAATGACTTTGTGAACACTAAAGCATGTGCACATCTTGATTGAACTCTTGGTCATAAGTTTGAGTGAAGTTGTTACTTATCTTGAAAAAGAGGATTTTTGAATGAGTGAACCATCATATGAATTGGTTGAAGAATGAGTAACATCTTGTTTGCTTGAGGACAAGCAAAGTTCTAAGTTTGGGGTTGTGATAACAGTTGAAAAACTGTTATTTTCATGCTTAAAATTGACATAAAAAACAACCTTTACACTTAGAAACTAGCTTGAAATCATGCTTTTATTCATATTTTCAGAAATAAGAGAGTTGAAAGTGAAATTAATGGTTTTGTGCAAGATTCCCTTGATTTTGTAGGCTAATTGAATGATTTGAAAGAAGAATTGAAGTACCGTATGATTGGAGTGCTGAAAAGTAAACCAGAAACCAGAAAAGTCAACCAGTCAACCAGAAAAGTCAACCAAAAAATTCAACCAGTCAACCAGAATACGAAAAAAGTCAACCAGACGAGTTTTGGGCCAGTTTTATGCGATTTTATGATTTGTTTGGGCCTGGACCTGTTTTCTATTATTTTTATGTCCTATTTAAAGGCCTAAATGTCTTAGGGTTGGTATCTTTGGCAGAAACGAAGCAAACAATCTCTCTTCCACCCCTTTGAAGGAGGATCTGGGATGCTCAGGCTACCTCTTCACCTTTCTAGGGTTTTATCCTTCATTCTTTCATTATTGTTCATCTAGGTTCACCATGAATATGGTGAACTAAACCTTATATGTTTGTTGGGGAATCAATGTAATCTTTTGAAGCTCTCATATATGGAATTTGTGCTTGCATCTTAATCTAAGATTTATGCTTTCCTTCACCATTAGTTAGGGTTTTTCCTCTTTGCTTAATGCTTGCTTTGTTTAACTCATTCAATGCATGATTATTGATTTTGTCGATACGAGAACGTAAGGGGAAGTCTAGATCCGGGGAATCTCTCCCAATATTATATTGGTTGTCGTTAAGCTCCTGTGCTAAAAGAACTAATTATTAGGAATGCTAGGAATCGTATGAACTCGTAATTAGGGATAGGCCTTCTTGACAAGGTAATTTAGAGAGTGGCATTAACAATGATGATTTGAATGTTGAATTCCTAAAATATATGAGAGTGGATAAGATGAAATTGATAACCCCAACAACATACTCATCCATATATTCCATTGAAGTGTTTGTATTTTGTTTTAGCCATTGATCAAATTCATGCATACATGTTTATTTTCTGTTTTGCATATTAAACTCCACTTATTTCGTTCTTAAGTCTTAAATAATCAACAAATCTCATAACTAAACTAGGCCGTAAGTCCTTTGGGAGAACGATACTTGGTCTTACCAAGTTTATTACTTGAATTGATTCGGTCACACTTGCCGATTGTTAAACAAGTTTGTGGCGCCGCTGCCGGGGAGTTGTGGTTTAACTGGTTAATTTGTGTGATTATTGATTATCTTTGACTTTAATTTTGAATTTCTGTTTTTATTTTCTGTTTTTATTTTTTCGGTTTTTATTTTATTTTATTTTATTTTATTCTCTAAATTTTATATCTTCTCTTATATCTTTTTGTGCTAACCAATTTTCTACGGTTTTGTTTTCTTGTGTATGCAGGAGGCAATTCGAACAAGGAGCAAGAAAACAACAGAACCTCTTCTTGAAGGTTTAGACGAGAGTAAACGGAGGAGAAGAATCGAACATCTAGAGAACTTTTCCCTTCTCCGGAAACTCTGTTGCAACCATCACCACAAGGTTCTGACCATAGCACAGAGAACATGGAAAACAATAATATCAGAAGAACTCTTGCTGATTACACAAATACAGTTGGACCTCAACACTTTAACAATATAGCTAGACCAAGAGTCAATGCAGCTAACATGGAGGTCAAACCAGCGTTGATCCAACTGGTGAAAAGCAATCAATTCAATGGGTTATCTCATGAAAGCCCATATGAGCACCTCACTACATTTAATGAGATCTGCAACACAGTGAAAATAAATGGGGTGCCAGATGAAGCGATCAAACTTAGCTTGTTTCCCTTCTCATTAGGAGGCAATGCTAAGCTTTGGTTAAATTCTTTTCCAGAGGGAAGCTTCACAGAGTGGGAAGCAGTGGTAACAAAGTTTCTAAATAAATACTTCCCACAATCAAAGGTGACTGAAGGAAAGCAAGAGATTTCTTCATTCAGGAAGGGCGTGGAGGAATGATGGACAAATTTAATAGCCGTTGCTAGGACTCGGGTTCAATCCCCAATTCCCCGGCAACGGCGCCAAAAACTTGATGGACAAATTTGTAAGCACCAAAATATGATGTCACAAACTTGTTTCACAATCGGCAAGTATGACCGAATCGTTCAAGTAATAAAACTTGGTAAGACCAAGTATCGTTCTTCCCAAAGGACTCACGGCCTAGTTTAGTTATGTGATTTGTTGATTAGCTAGGACTTATGATAACAATTGAAAAACTGTTATTTTCATGCTTAAAATTGATACTAAAAGCAACCTTTAGACTTAGAAACTAGCTTGAAATCACACCTTTTATCTTTATTTTCAGAAATAAGAGAGCTGGACAGGTTTACACTTGATTTGAGTGTTTTTGTGCAGGTTTTAGGGTGAATTTGGTGCAAAGAGTGAAGAAGGAGAGAAGTGACATTAGAAAAGACAAGAAAGAGTGCAAAAAGAGAAGACGAAGGCACCGCTCAGCGGCAAACTACCGCTGAGCGGCACTCAGGAGGTTGCGGGAGTCACGCTGAGGGGCAAATGGCCGCTGAGGGGAAGAATTGTGACGCGCAACTACCGCTGAGCGGTAAATACCGCTGAGCGGTACTCTTTGGGCTTGGGCTTTTGTAATCTTTTGTAACTCTAAATTAGTATATAAGGGCTTGCACGTCCTTTAGTTTAGTATCTTTGGCAGAAACGAGGCAAACACTCTCTCTCTCACCCCTTTGAAGGAGGATCTTGGATGCTCAGGCTACCTCTTCACCTTTATTGGGTTTATTCTTTCATTCTTTCATTGTTATTCATCTAGGTTCACCATGACGATGGTGAACTAAACCTTGTATGTTTGTTGGGGAATCAATGTAATCTCTTGAAGCTCTCATATATGGATTTGTTGAGTACATCTTTGAATTAAGACATATGCTTTCTTTCATCATTAGTTAGGGTTTTTCCTCTTTGCTCAATGCTTGCATTGTTTAACTCATTCTAATGCATGATTATTGGTTTTGTCGATACGGACACGTACGGGGAAGTCTAGATCCGGGGAATTTCTCCCAATATTTTACTGACAACATTATATTGGTTGCCTTTAAGCTCCTGCTGTAATGAACTAATCATTAGGAATGCTAGGAATTGTATGAACTATTTGATTAGGGAGAAGCCATCTAGAATGGTACATTAGAGAGTGGCATTAACAATGATGATTTGATTGTTGAATTCCTAAAATATATGAGAGTGGATGAGATGAAATTGACCCCCAACAACATATTCATTCATATAATTCATTGAAAGTGTTTATCTTTTGTCTTTGCCATTGATCAAATTCATGCATACATGTTTATTTTCTGTCTTGCATTTTAAACTCTAAATATTTCGTTTGTAAGTCCTAGCTAATCAACAAATCACATAACTAAACTAGGCCGTGAGTCCTTTGGGAAGAACGATACTTGGTCTTACCAAGTTTTATTACTTGAACGATTCGGTCATACTTGCCGATTGTGAAACAAGTTTGTGACATCATATTTTGGTGCTTACAAATTTGTCCATCAAGTTTTTGGCGCCGTTGCCGGGGACTCGTGGTTTAACTGGTTAATTTGTGTGATTATTGATTATCTTTGACTTATTTTTTTTTTATTTTTAATTTAAATTTCGAATTTTTTTTATTTTTTTATTTTTTTCTGTTTATATTTTACAGTTTGTATTTTATTTGATTTTATTTTATTTTGCTGTTTTCTGTTTTATTTTTTCTGTTTTTATTTTATCTTTTTATCTTTTTAGATTAGGTTAGATTTTATTTTTTTATCTTTTTAGGTTAGATTAGATTCTGTTTTATCTTTTTAGATTAGATTAGATTAGATTTGATTTTATTTTGTTAGGTTAGATTTTATTAGATTTTATTTTATCTTTATCTTTTAGATTAGGTTAGATTTTATTTTATCTTTTTAGAATAGATTTTATTTTATTTTATTTTCTATCTTCTAAATCTTTTATCTTCTTATCTTCTGAATCTTTTATCTTCTGAATATATATCTTCTCCTATATCTTTTTGTGCTAACAAATATTTTCTAGAGTTTTGTGCCTAATGTTTGCAGAATGCAATTCGGTCAAGAATTTAACTATATGGGCACTCAATTCTT
Organism: Vigna nakashimae; assembly: GCA_034642375.1. Classification (NCBI taxonomy): domain Eukaryota; kingdom Viridiplantae; phylum Streptophyta; class Magnoliopsida; order Fabales; family Fabaceae; genus Vigna; species Vigna nakashimae. The sequence continues at coordinate 23,682,327 of CM067759.1, forward strand.
CCAAGGACAACAAAGGAAAGCAAGAGATCTCATCTTTCAGGCAAGGCATGGAGGAATCACTAGGTCATGCATGGGACAGATATAAAAGCCTATTAAGAAAGACTCCCACGCATGGATTTAACGAAGGAGAAGTAGTCCTAATCTTCCTTGGAGGTCTTGGTCCACAAACCATGATGATGCTTGACGCCTCAGCTGGAGGCAATATCAAATGGAAGACTCCAGAGGAAGCAACTGAAATTATTGAAAATATGGCTACTAGTGATAATGAGCTGCATAGTGAAAGAGGAGCTCCTATGCAACAAAAAGGGGTTCTTCAATTACAAACCCATGATGCCTTGCTAGCTCAGAATAAAATTCTAACTCAACAGCTGGAAACTCTGACCAAAACTCTTGCTCAACTACCCAAAGAGTTAAAATCTGCTGCACAGGTACAAACCCAGTTGTGCGAATTATGTGGGGGTGATCACATCAATGGCCAATGTGTTTTTCCTGTGGAAGCCGTGGAGGATGTTAACTTCATGGCTAATCAATTTCCATACCGTCAAGGGAATTATAATCAGGGGTGGAAACCACATCCAAGCATTGGTCAAGGACAAACTGGGCAAGCTAGTCAATTTAATAAGCAGCAGCAGCAACCCACCTTATGGCAACAGTTTTCTATGCTTAATGAAAGGTCCATGAGGCTGGAGGAAATTCTCAACAATTTCATACAGAAAACTGAGTCTTCCCAAAAGAGCACTGAAGCTGCTATCAAAAATTTGGAGATTCAGATGGGGCAGATCATCAAACAGATGGAAGAAAGGCCAAGTAGAAATTGTGGGGCTAATACTGAGGTTAACCCCAGGGAAGAGTGTCAAGAGCTAGTGAGTGTAAATGTTGAAAAAGTTGAGTTGGAAAAAGAAGAGAGAAAAGAGAGAGAAGAGAAAGAAGAAGAGAAAATTTGTGTGAAGATTGAGAAGGTGAGTAGAAAAAGAAAAGAAAAAAAGAAAGTGAGAGAAAAGAGAAAGAGGACGAGAGAAAGAAATAAAGAATCATATGAAAAATCTCGTCCCCATCCAAAGAAGTATCATAGGAAGAAGGAATTTGAGTGCTTTATGGAAATCTTCAAGAAATTGGAGATTAAAGTTCCTATGATTGAGACACTGCAACAGGTTCCTGGTTTGATCAAATTTCTGAAGAAGTTCAGTAGAAAGAAGAAAAAGAAGAAGGAACTTGAGCTTTACTGGGTCAAGCTAGTGACGTTAAAAGAAGCGCTTGCTGGGAGGCAACCCAGTAGATTTAGAAACTTTTGATTTTGATTTTGGTATTGTAATTTTTAATTTGTGGATATTATTTTTGACATTACTTTGTTGGATCCAGCATCTACTGAAGGATGCTAGGTTGTTAAGTATCTACTGAAGGATACTAGGTTTGTAACACCTACTGATGGGTGTTGGTGAGAAATTTTGCACCTACTGATGGGTGCTGGTAAGTTTGAAACACCTACTGATGGGTGTTGGTGGATTTTGTGTCAGGCTCGTGACGTTAAACAAGCGCTACCTGGGAGGCAACCCAGTTGATTGAATATTTTTGTTTGTTTATTTTAGTTAGGGTTTGCATAAGCATTTTTAAACATTGAATTGCAGGGAACCAATGAGGGGCATGTCTAGGAGGCACGTAGGTTAAGAAAAGAAGGAGAAGAGCACATCACGAAAGTGCCGCTGAGCGGCAACTTACCGCTGAGCGGTACTCTCGCAGAATGAGCTTTAGTTCCCCTTAGTGGAACCCGAGCCCATTAGGGTATTTTTATACCCTAAGCTGTGCAAATGCTCATACTTTCAGACTCTTCTCTGCACACACACTCCTACATACCTTTTCAAAGGTTCTCTACAACTTTTCCCTCATCCCTCTTAGAAAAATTTCTCTTCCACTCACTTTTTCACTAGTGTGCCATCAAAGTTTGGGGTTGGAAGAGAGTATTCTAGTTTGGAAGCATTCTCATATCATCTAGCATCTCCACCCAAGTAAGTAAAATGCATTTTGTCATTCTAGGGTTCTTGAATTTGAATGTGATTGTCAAAGCATGAGTATTTAGGGCTTTTGATTTCTATGCATGATTTGATGATATATTTGATGTTTGAACCGATTAAACTGCTTGATTATGTACTGGAAAACTGAAAATTGCATTTGGGTGGAGTTAGGGCAGTTTAAAAACGAGTTTTGCAAAAATCTGCAGGTCACCGCTGAGCGTTATTTACCGCTGAGCGGCACTCTGCCAGATTTGCTTTTTCTGGCTTTTTGCGTGTTGGTGTGTTGCACTGGTGGCGCTGAGGGGAAATTCTGGCCCTCAGCGGTGGTTTAGCTTCGAAAGGAGTTGTGTCCTGTATGTTACTAATGATTAACATCATGTTCTGTGGTTTTGGATTTGTGTTTGAATGCAGGAATGGCATCCTCTTCTGGAAAGAGATTGAAAACCATGGCAACCAAGAGGAAGGAAAAGGAACCAGAGCAGCCACATAATGGCAGGTTCCTCTCCAGGAAACATGAGAAGCACTTTAGGGTGGTTCAGGACAGGAGACTTCTGATGGAGAGAAAGGTCGGAATGATACCTAACTTTGCTCCTCAATTTGGAGAGCAAGTGTTAGGGAATGACTGGGGGAAGCTAGCCACTTATCCAGCACCTGCCAACATAGCTGTGGTTAAGGAATTCTACACTAATGCCAAGAAGATTGGTGACTATCCAGCTGAGAACTATTTGGGATATGTTAGAGGCCATGCCATCAGGTATGATCCTGATTCCATTAATAACTTCCTGGATACTGTGTGGGCTGGTGAGCAATGTCAGTTTGCTCTTAGCATGGAGGAAGGTGCTGACTTTGAGGATGTTGAGAGAGTGTTGTGCATACCTGGAGGACACTTTCAAAGGAATAGATCTGGAGCAGTGGTTAACATTAGGAGGACAGATTTGACTCCTCTTGCAAAGTATTGGATGGCATTTTCTCATGCCAACATTCAGCCATGCTCACATGTGTCAGATATCACTCTCAGCAGGGCACTATTCATCTATTGTGCTATCAGAAGTTTGAATGTTAATATTGGGCAGGTGATAGCTGATGAGATTAGTGTGTGTGCTAACACCTCAAACAACAAAGCACCACTGGGACATCCTTCTTTGATCACTCACCTCTGCAAGCTAGCTGGGGTGGACACTTCTGTTCCACCATTTGAGAGGCCAAGAAAAGCTATAGATGAGGCCTATTACAGACAGTATTGTGGAGGTGAGGAGGCAGCTCAGCCCGTTCCACCACGCCAGGCTCGTAGAGAGAGAGGACCAGCACAGAGCCGGACATCTGCTGATACACATGAGGCAGAACCATTCCAGATGAGGGACATGTATATGTCTCTTATAGGTGCTCAGTTGCAGTCCATCCACAGAGGGCAGGTGGCCACGGCTGAGATGATAGTGGGGATGTATGATACCCCTCCAGCACACAGGTGGACTATGGATGAATTCCATAACGTCGTAGCTTGGCCAGAAGAACCATTCCATGGAGGAGCTGGAGGAGCTGAATCTTCAGCTCGAGACATGGAAGAAGAAGAAGCTGAGGAGGAGGATGCTTTTGATGAAGATGATGATGAAGAGGAGGAGGAAGATACAGAGGACAGCTCAGACTGATGAGGAGCTGAGATAGCATTTAATGATGAATGCTATCATATGTTTTATGCTTTTGCGGTTTAAACTTTCTGAACTTATTTATTTTTGTTTCTAGATTAGGGTTTGATGTACTCTATTGAATACCTGGTTTGTGTGATGGTTTGCTATTAACTGTGTTTATGTGATAAGTAATGCTTGATGATGCTTATTGATTGATTGATGTTGAGATGATGTGCACATTAAATGCTTATACAGGTGATTCACAAGCTTTGTGAACAAATGCATGATATCATGATTGTGATTGTGAAATTAAGCAGGATGTGTATGTCAAATGTGAATGAGCTTATATGTGAGGTTTTGAGCTCCAGAGTTGTTATTGTTGAATGCTATTACTTTGGAAGCTTGAATGACTTTGCCCAGGTTTTCTATGATTGAATCAATTGCTTGTTTTGCATCATATGATCAAAGGCCGTGTTTGTTGAAACCCTTTTTACTGGCCAAATTCATAAAGTTAGCCTACTAAAAGAGAACACTTTGTGTTCTATCCTTTGAACCCATAGCCTTGAATATACACTGAACCCTTGATTGAAAATCTTTACCTTGAGTTAAGTAGAATATCTTGTGTGGTATTGATAAATGTTCAAGTTTGGGGTTATTGGGAAATCATGAAAAAGGAAAAGCATTGCGCTAAGAGCTAAAAAGAAAGAATATGCAAAAGAAAAGAAAAGAAAAGAAGTAAAGCTCAATGCAAATGAAAAGGCAAACAAAAGTTGGGAATGAATAAGAATAATTGTGTTGTTATGATTCTCTTAACTCAAGGATTTTGTGATCCAGAAAAACCAATTTTCTTGTTAGCCCAGCCACATTATAAGCCATTGAAAAGTCCTTGTGATGATGCATGCTTGTGAATGTTTTTGATTGTGGTAAAATGAAAGGCAAAGTTGATTCATGTGACATTGTGATAGTAGAGTGAATGAGTGAAACACTTACCTCTTATACACTTGTGTGTTGAGTGAAACACTTTACCTGGTGAGGAAATATTCCATGAACACATGAACATCCATGCTTAATTGATTGATCATTCATGAAAAATAGCATTTGTTGGAACTTAAATGACTTTGTGAACACTAAAGCATGTGCATATCTTGATTGAACTCTTGATCATAAGTTTGAGTGAAGTTATTACTTATCTTGAAAAGAGGATTTTGAATGAGTGAACCATCATATGAATTGGTTGGAGATGGAGTTACATTTTGTTTGCTTGAGGACAAGCAAAGTTCTAAGTTTGGGGTTGTGATAACAGTTGAAAAACTGTTATTTTCATGCTTAAAATTGATACTAAAAGCAACCTTTAGACTTAGAAACTAGCTTGAAATCACACCTTTTATCTTTATTTTCAGAAATAAGAGAGCTGGACAGGTTTACACTTGATTTGAGTGTTTTTGTGCAGGTTTTAGGGTGAATTTGGTGCAAAGAGTGAAGAAGGAGAGAAGTGACATTAGAAAAGACAAGAAAGAGTGCAAAAAGAGAAGACGAAGGCACCGCTCAGCGGCAAACTACCGCTGAGCGGCACTCAGGAGGTTGCGGGAGTCACGCTGAGGGGCAAATGGCCGCTGAGGGGAAGAATTGTGACGCGCAACTACCGCTGAGCGGTAAATACCGCTGAGCGGTACTCTTTGGGCTTGGGCTTTTGTAATCTTTTGTAACTCTAAATTAGTATATAAGGGCTTGCACGTCCTTTAGTTTAGTATCTTTGGCAGAAACGAGGCAAACACTCTCTCTCTCACCCCTTTGAAGGAGGATCTTGGATGCTCAGGCTACCTCTTCACCTTTATTGGGTTTATTCTTTCATTCTTTCATTGTTATTCATCTAGGTTCACCATGACGATGGTGAACTAAACCTTGTATGTTTGTTGGGGAATCAATGTAATCTCTTGAAGCTCTCATATATGGATTTGTTGAGTACATCTTTGAATTAAGACATATGCTTTCTTTCATCATTAGTTAGGGTTTTTCCTCTTTGCTCAATGCTTGCATTGTTTAACTCATTCTAATGCATGATTATTGGTTTTGTCGATACGGACACGTACGGGGAAGTCTAGATCCGGGGAATTTCTCCCAATATTTTACTGACAACATTATATTGGTTGCCTTTAAGCTCCTGCTGTAATGAACTAATCATTAGGAATGCTAGGAATTGTATGAACTATTTGATTAGGGAGAAGCCATCTAGAATGGTACATTAGAGAGTGGCATTAACAATGATGATTTGATTGTTGAATTCCTAAAATATATGAGAGTGGATGAGATGAAATTGACCCCCAACAACATATTCATTCATATAATTCATTGAAAGTGTTTATCTTTTGTCTTTGCCATTGATCAAATTCATGCATACATGTTTATTTTCTGTCTTGCATTTTATTACTTGAACGAAATATTTAGAGTTTAAAATGCAAGACAGAAAATAAACATGTATGCATGAATTTGATCAATGGCAAAGACAAAAGATAAACACTTTCAATGAATTATATGAATGAATATGTTGTTGGGGGTCAATTTCATCTCATCCACTCTCATATATTTTAGGAATTCAACAATCAAATCATCATTGTTAATGCCACTCTCTAATGTACCATTCTAGATGGCTTCTCCCTAATCAAATAGTTCATACAATTCCTAGCATTCCTAATGATTAGTTCATTACAGCAGGAGCTTAAAGGCAACCAATATAATGTTGTCAGTAAAATATTGGGAGAAATTCCCCGGATCTAGACTTCCCCGTACGTGTCCGTATCGACAAAACCAATAATCATGCATTAGAATGAGTTAAACAATGCAAGCATTGAGCAAAGAGGAAAAACCCTAACTAATGATGAAAGAAAGCATATGTCTTAATTCAAAGATGTACTCAACAAATCCATATATGAGAGCTTCAAGAGATTACATTGATTCCCCAACAAACATACAAGGTTTAGTTCACCATCGTCATGGTGAACCTAGATGAATAACAATGAAAGAATGAAAGAATAAACCCAATAAAGGTGAAGAGGTAGCCTGAGCATCCAAGATCCTCCTTCAAAGGGGTGAGAGAGAGAGTGTTTGCCTCGTTTCTGCCAAAGATACTAAACTAAAGGACGTGCAAGCCCTTATATACTAATTTAGAGTTACAAAAGATTACAAAAGCCCAAGCCCAAAGAGTACCGCTCAGCGGTATTTACCGCTCAGCGGTAGTTGCGCGTCACAATTCTTCCCCTCAGCGGCCATTTGCCCCTCAGCGTGACTCCCGCAACCTCCTGAGTGCCGCTCAGCGGTAGTTTGCCGCTGAGCGGTGCCTTCGTCTTCTCTTTTTGCACTCTTTCTTGTCTTTTCTAATGTCACTTCTCTCCTTCTTCACTCTTTGCACCAAATTCACCCTAAAACCTGCACAAAAACACTCAAATCAAGTGTAAACCTGTCCAGCTCTCTTATTTCTGAAAATAAAGATAAAAGGTGTGATTTCAAGCTAGTTTCTAAGTCTAAAGGTTGCTTTTAGTATCAATTTTAAGCATGAAAATAACAGTTTTTCAACTGTTATCACAACCCCAAACTTAGAACTTTGCTTGTCCTCAAGCAAACAAAATGTAACTCCATCTCCAACCAATTCATATGATGGTTCACTCATTCAAAATCCTCTTTTCAAGATAAGTAATAACTTCACTCAAACTTATGATCAAGAGTTCAATCAAGATATGCACATGCTTTAGTGTTCACAAAGTCATTTAAGTTCCAACAAATGCTATTTTTCATGAATGATCAATCAATTAAGCATGGATGTTCATGTGTTCATGGAATATTTCCTCACCAGGTAAAGTGTTTCACTCAACACACAAGTGTATAAGAGGTAAGTGTTTCACTCATTCACTCTACTATCACAATGTCACATGAATCAACTTTGCCTTTCATTTTACCACAATCAAAAACATTCACAAGCATGCATCATCACAAGGACTTTTCAATGGCTTATAATGTGGCTGGGCTAACAAGAAAATTGGTTTTTCTGGATCACAAAATCCTTGAGTTAAGAGAATCATAACAACACAATTATTCTTATTCATTCCCAACTTTTGTTTGCCTTTTCATTTGCATTGAGCTTTACTTCTTTTCTTTTCTTTTCTTTTGCATATTCTTTCTTTTTAGCTCTTAGCTCAATGCTTTTCCTTTTTCATGATTTCCCAATAACCCCAAACTTGAACATTTATCAATACCACACAAGATATTCTACTTAACTCAAGGTAAAGATTTTCAATCAAGGGTTCAGTGTATATTCAAGGCTATGGGTTCAAAGGATAGAACACAAAGTGTTCTCTTTTAGTAGGCTAACTTTATGAATTTGGCCAGTAAAAAGGGTTTCAACAAACACGGCCTTTGATCATATGATGCAAAACAAGCAATTGATTCAATCATAGAAAACCTGGGCAAAGTCATTCAAGCTTCCAAAGTAATAGCATTCAACAATAACAACTCTGGAGCTCAAAACCTCACATATAAGCTCATTCACATTTGACATACACATCCTGCTTAATTTCACAATCACAATCATGATATCATGCATTTGTTCACAAAGCTTGTGAATCACCTGTATAAGCATTTAATGTGCACATCATCTCAACATCAATCAATCAATAAGCATCATCAAGCATTACTTATCACATAAACACAGTTAATAGCAAACCATCACACAAACCAGGTATTCAATAGAGTACATCAAACCCTAATCTAGAAACAAAAATAAATAAGTTCAGAAAGTTTAAACCGCAAAAGCATAAAACATATGATAGCATTCATCATTAAATGCTATCTCAGCTCCTCATCAGTCTGAGCTGTCCTCTGTATCTTCCTCCTCCTCTTCATCATCATCTTCATCAAAAGCATCCTCCTCCTCAGCTTCTTCTTCTTCCATGTCTCGAGCTGAAGATTCAGCTCCTCCAGCTCCTCCATGGAATGGTTCTTCTGGCCAAGCTACGACGTTATGGAATTCATCCATAGTCCACCTGTGTGCTGGAGGGGTATCATACATCCCCACTATCATCTCAGCCGTGGCCACCTGCCCTCTGTGGATGGACTGCAACTGAGCACCTATAAGAGACATATACATGTCCCTCATCTGGAATGGTTCTGCCTCATGTGTATCAGCAGATGTCCGGCTCTGTGCTGGTCCTCTCTCTCTACGAGCCTGGCGTGGTGGAACGGGCTGAGCTGCCTCCTCACCTCCACAATACTGTCTGTAATAGGCCTCATCTATAGCTTTTCTTGGCCTCTCAAATGGTGGAACAGAAGTGTCCACCCCAGCTAGCTTGCAGAGGTGAGTGATCAAAGAAGGATGTCCCAGTGGTGCTTTGTTGTTTGAGGTGTTAGCACACACACTAATCTCATCAGCTATCACCTGCCCAATATTAACATTCAAACTTCTGATAGCACAATAGATGAATAGTGCCCTGCTGAGAGTGATATCTGACACATGTGAGCATGGCTGAATGTTGGCATGAGAAAATGCCATCCAATACTTTGCAAGAGGAGTCAAATCTGTCCTCCTAATGTTAACCACTGCTCCAGATCTATTCCTTTGAAAGTGTCCTCCAGGTATGCACAACACTCTCTCAACATCCTCAAAGTCAGCACCTTCCTCCATGCTAAGAGCAAACTGACATTGCTCACCAGCCCACACAGTATCCAGGAAGTTATTAATGGAATCAGGATCATACCTGATGGCATGGCCTCTAACATATCCCAAATAGTTCTCAGCTGGATAGTCACCAATCTTCTTGGCATTAGTGTAGAATTCCTTAACCACAGCTATGTTGGCAGGTGCTGGATAAGTGGCTAGCTTCCCCCAGTCATTCCCTAACACTTGCTCTCCAAATTGAGGAGCAAAGTTAGGTATCATTCCGACCTTTCTCTCCATCAGAAGTCTCCTGTCCTGAACCACCCTAAAGTGCTTCTCATGTTTCCTGGAGAGGAACCTGCCATTATGTGGCTGCTCTGGTTCCTTTTCCTTCCTCTTGGTTGCCATGGTTTTCAATCTCTTTCCAGAAGAGGATGCCATTCCTGCATTCAAACACAAATCCAAAACCACAGAACATGATGTTAATCATTAGTAACATACAGGACACAACTCCTTTCGAAACTAAACCACCGCTGAGGGCCAGAATTTCCCCTCAGCGCCACCAGTGCAACACACCAACACGCAAAAAGTCAGAAAAAGCAAATCTGGCAGAGTGCCGCTCAGCGGTAAATACCGCTCAGCGGTGACCTGCAGATTTTTGCAAAACTCGTTTTTAAACTGCCCTAACTCCACCCAAATGCAATTTTCAGTTTTCCAGTACATAATCAAGCAGTTTAATCGGTTCAAACATCAAATATATCATCAAATCATGCATAGAAATCAAAAGCCCTAAATACTCATGCTTTGACAATCACATTCAAATTCAAGAACCCTAGAATGACAAAATGCATTTTACTTACTTGGGTGGAGATCCTAGATGATATGAGAATGCTTCCAAACTATAATACTCTCTTCCAACCCCAAACTTTGATGGCACACTAGTGAAAAAGTGAGTGGAAGAGAAATTTTTCTAAGAGGGATGAGTAAAAAGATGTGGGAAACCTAAGAGAGAGTATGAGGGAGTGTTTCTGCAGAGAAGGGCTTGAAAAAAATGTCAAAACGCGCAGGTTAGGGTTTAAAAATACCCCAATGGGCTCGGGTTCCGCTAAGGGGAACTTAAGCCCATCAGCGTTAGTACCGCTCAGCGGTAATTGCCGCTCAGCGGCACTTTCGTGATGTGCCCTTCTCCTTCTTTTCTTGCCCTACGTGCCTTCCTAGCATACTCCTCATGGGTTCCCTGCAATTTCATTGTTAAACATGCTTATGCAATCCCTAATTAGAATAAAACAAACATAAAAACAAACAAAGATAATCAATCAACTGGGTTGCCTCCCAGGTAGCGCTTGTTTAACGTCACGAGCCTGACCCAAAATCCACCAACACCCATCAGTAGGTGTTTCACTTACCAGCACCCATCAGTAGGTGCAAAATCTTCTCAGCAACACCCATCAGTAGGTGTTACAAACCTAGTATCCTTCAGTAGATACTTAACCACCTAGCATCCTTCAGTAGATGCTATAACAACAAAATAATGTCCATAATAATGTTCACAGTTTAAAAATTACAAAATATTAAAACAAAAGTTTGTAAATCCACTGGGTTGCCTCCCAGCAAGCGCTTTTTTAACGTCACTAGCTTGACCCAATAAAGCTCACGTTCCATCTTCTTTAAAGTTGATGTTATCCTTCCACCAACTTATCAACTGCTTCCTTAGGACTGTTTTGGATTCTCTGGAATATGGAGACTCTATCTCTATCATCTCCTTCTCTTTAAAACCTTTTACAACCCACAACTTGTTCTTGAATCTTACAGGTGTGCCAAGTTGGAGTCCTCTTTCCTTCCAGTCTCTAAGAACTTCCTTTCCTTTTCCACTTTCATCTACCTTGGGTACCTGAAAATACAAACAATGGTTATCAGAAACTTTAAAATTTTCATGTTTACCTCTAGTTATGGGTGCATCTCGAAATGCAGCTTTATAACTGGCCTCTTCCTCCTTTGCTTGTATCTCATCTTTAAACACATTCACCACCACTCTCTCCTCTCTGTCCTGGAGCACCACTATACCTTCATTAACATCTATAATAACCCTGGCCGTTTTCATAAACGGTCTTCCCAGTATGAAAGGTATCTTTTCGTTCTCCATCTTCATCACCACAAAGTCTGCCAAGAACTGAAGTTTGCCAACACAAACTACAATGTCTTCCGCAATCCCACATGGCTCCTTTGAAGATCCATCAGCCATTACAAGATTAACCTTTACAGGTTTTAGTTTAACATGGCCAATTTGCTCCAATAGAGAATAAGGCATCAAGTTAACACTTGAGCCTAAATCAAGGAGAGCTTTCTTTACCTTTTTCTTCCCTATAGTGCAAGGGATAGAAAAACTACCTGGATCTACTGCTTTTGGTGGGAATGATTCTTTCTTAACAGTTACACACTTTTCATCCTCATTATCTCTACGTTTTCTTTTTGTAGAGGTTCCCTCATCAGATTTTGTGTACACTGCTATTTTCTGTAAGATTTGTTCCCAAGGAGCTTCATTATCAACCATTCTGAATAAATCTGTGAAATCCATTGGTTTCTCCTGATTTGTTAGAAAAGGAAAAGTGTCCTTTCTTTCTTCTTCTCTTCTCTCTTCTGTTTCATCTTCTTCTAACTCAATAATCTCTTCATTCACACTCTTGACCACTTTGCATTCTTCTCTAGGGTTAACCTCAGTATTAGCCCCAAAGTTTCTGTGTGGTCTTTCTTCCAATTGCTTGGTAATCTGACCCATCTGAATCTCCAAGTTCTTTATAGCAGCTTCAGTGCTCTTTTGGGAGGATTCAGTTTTCTGAATAAATTGTTGAAGAGTTTCTTCCAACCTTGTAGATCTTTCATTGAGCATAGAAATTTGTTGCCACATGGTTGGTTGCTGCTGCTGTTGCTTATTAAATTGATTAGCCTGCCCAGTTTGTCCTTGGCCAATACTTGGATGTGGTTTCCAACCCTGATTATAATTACCTTGACGGTATGGAAACTGATTAGCCATGAAGTTAACATCCTCCACGGCTTCCACAGGAAAAGCACATTGGCCATTGATGTGATCTCCTCCACATAGTTCGCACAACTGGGTTTGTACCTGTGCAGCAGATTTTAACTCTTTTGGTAATGAAGCAAGAGTTTTGGTCAGAGTCTCCAGCTGTTGAGTTAGAATTTTATTCTGAGCTAGCAAGGCATCATGTGTTTGTAATTGATGAACCCCTTTTTGTTGCATAGGAGTTCCTCTTTCACTGTGTAGCTCATTATCACTAGTAGCCATATTTTCAATAATCTCAGTGGCTTCCTCTGGAGTCTTCCATTTGATATTGCCCCCAGCTGAGGCATCTAGCATCATCTTGGTTTGTGAACCAAGCCCTCCAAGGAAAGTTAGGACTACTTCTTGATCCTCAAAGCCATGCGTGGGAGTTTTACGTAATAAGCTTTTGTACCTGTCCCATGCATGTCCCAGTGATTCCTCCATGCCCTGCTTGAATGAAGATATCTCTTGCTTGCCTTTAGTTACTTTAGATTGTGGGAAGTATTTGTTTAGAAACTTTGTAACCACTGCTTCCCACTCTGTGAAACTTTCTTCTGGAAAAGAGTTTAACCAAAGCTTAGCATTGCCTCCCAAGGAGAAAGGAAACAAACTAAGTTTGATTGCTTCGTCTGGCACCCCATTAATTTTGACCGTGTTGCAGATCTCATTAAAGGTAGTCAGGTGCTCATATGGGCTTTCATGTGATAACCCATTAAATTGATTACTCTTTACTAGTTGAATCAGTGCTGGTTTGACCTCCATGTTGGCTGCATTGACTCTAGGTCTAGCTATGCTATTGAAGTGTTGAGGTCCAGCAAGATTAGTGTAATCTGCAAGAGTTCTTCTAACATTATTGCTCTCCATACTTCCTGTGCTATGAACAGAACCTTGTGGTGATGATTGTAAGAGAGTTTCTGGAGAAGGGAAAAGTTCTCTAGACGTTCTGATTCTTCTCCTCCTTCTACTCTCTTCTAGGCCTTCAAGAAGTGGTTCTGTTGTTTTCTTACTCCTAGTTCGAATTGCTTCCTGCATGCACAAGAAACAAAACCCTAGAACAGATTTGTTAGCACAAAAAGATATAAGAGAAGATATATATTCAAAAGATAAAAAGATAAAAGATTCAGAAGATAAGAAGATAAAAGATTCAAAAGATAAAAAGATAAAAGATAAAATAAAATTTAAAAATAACATCTAATCTAAAAAGATAAAATCTAAAAATAAAATCTAACCTAATAAAATAAAATCTAATCCTAAAAGATAAAATAAAATAAAATCTAAACTAACCAAATAAAATAAAATCTAATCTAATATAATCTAAAAAGATAAAACAGAAAATAAAAACAGAAATTTAAAATTAAAGTCAAAGATAATCAATAATCACACAAATTAACCAGTTAAACCACGAGTCCCCGGCAACGGCGCCAAAAACTTGATGGACAAATTTAATAGCCGTTGCTAGGACTCGGGTTCAATCCCCAATTCCCCGGCAACGGCGCCAAAAACTTGATGGACAAATTTGTAAGCACCAAAATATGATGTCACAAACTTGTTTCACAATCGGCAAGTATGACCGAATCGTTCAAGTAATAAAACTTGGTAAGACCAAGTATCGTTCTTCCCAAAGGACTCACGGCCTAGTTTAGTTATGTGATTTGTTGATTAGCTAGGACTTACAAACGAAATATTTAGAGTTTAAAATGCAAGACAGAAAATAAACATGTATGCATGAATTTGATCAATGGCAAAGACAAAAGATAAACACTTTCAATGAATTATATGAATGAATATGTTGTTGGGGGTCAATTTCATCTCATCCACTCTCATATATTTTAGGAATTCAACAATCAAATCATCATTGTTAATGCCACTCTCTAATGTACCATTCTAGATGGCTTCTCCCTAATCAAATAGTTCATACAATTCCTAGCATTCCTAATGATTAGTTCATTACAGCAGGAGCTTAAAGGCAACCAATATAATGTTGTCAGTAAAATATTGGGAGAAATTCCCCGGATCTAGACTTCCCCGTACGTGTCCGTATCGACAAAACCAATAATCATGCATTAGAATGAGTTAAACAATGCAAGCATTGAGCAAAGAGGAAAAACCCTAACTAATGATGAAAGAAAGCATATGTCTTAATTCAAAGATGTACTCAACAAATCCATATATGAGAGCTTCAAGAGATTACATTGATTCCCCAACAAACATACAAGGTTTAGTTCACCATCGTCATGGTGAACCTAGATGAATAACAATGAAAGAATGAAAGAATAAACCCAATAAAGGTGAAGAGGTAGCCTGAGCATCCAAGATCCTCCTTCAAAGGGGTGAGAGAGAGAGTGTTTGCCTCGTTTCTGCCAAAGATACTAAACTAAAGGACGTGCAAGCCCTTATATACTAATTTAGAGTTACAAAAGATTACAAAAGCCCAAGCCCAAAGAGTACCGCTCAGCGGTATTTACCGCTCAGCGGTAGTTGCGCGTCACAATTCTTCCCCTCAGCGGCCATTTGCCCCTCAGCGTGACTCCCGCAACCTCCTGAGTGCCGCTCAGCGGTAGTTTGCCGCTGAGCGGTGCCTTCGTCTTCTCTTTTTGCACTCTTTCTTGTCTTTTCTAATGTCACTTCTCTCCTTCTTCACTCTTTGCACCAAATTCACCCTAAAACCTGCACAAAAACACTCAAATCAAGTGTAAACCTGTCCAGCTCTCTTATTTCTGAAAATAAAGATAAAAGGTGTGATTTCAAGCTAGTTTCTAAGTCTAAAGGTTGCTTTTAGTATCAATTTTAAGCATGAAAATAACAGTTTTTCAACTGTTATCAAGGAATCACTAGGTCATGCATGGGATATATATAAAAGCTTGCTACGAAAAACTCCCACGCATGGATTCAAAGAAGAGGAAGTAGTCCTAACTTTCCTTGGAGGTCTTTGTTCACAAACCAAGATGATGCTTGACGCCTCAGCAGGAGGAAACATCAAATGGAAAACTTTAGAGGAAGCTACAGAAATCATTGAAAATATGGCTACTAGTGACAACGAGCTCAACATTGAAAGAGGATATCTTAGTCAGAAGGAGTTGTTACAATCAAATGATGCTTTGCTTATTCAAAATAAAATTATTTCTCAACAGTTGGAAGAAGTAATTATGAAGCTTTCTCAATTACCACAAGAGATACAACAGGTCTCAATGGTTCAAGAGCAACAGCAAAAATGGCAAATGCAATATACTCCATCTAAGAAGACAACAAAACTTAACGAGACTTTCCAAAGGTTCTTGAAGACGAATGCATCTTATTGTAAGAATGTGGATGCTGCATTTAAAAATATGAAGAGCTATATTGAGCAAATAGTTGACAAGATGAAACATGGTAATAACAGAAAGGAGTGTAAAACTGTTGTGACCAGAAGTGGTAAAGTGTTAGAGGAGAGAAAAAAAGAAAGAGAGGAGAAAGAAAATGAGAGTGAGAATGAAAAAGAAACATGTGAGTGGAAAGAAAGAGTTGAGAGAGAGAAAAAGAAAAAAGAAGAAGATGAGAAGAGAGAAAAAAAAGAGAGAGAAGAGAGAGAGGAGAGACAAAAAGAAAAAGAGTGTGAAAAACCCCTTCCTTATCTAAAGAATTATTCAAGGAAGGAGAAAGAAAAGGAGTTGGAAAGATTCATGGAGTTGTTTAAGAAGCTGGAGATTACTATACCATTCTCTGAAGCATTGCAACAGATGCCATCTGATAACAGTTGAAAAACTGTTATTTTTATGCTTAAAATTGATACCAAAAGCAACCTTTAAGACTTAGAAACTAGCTTGAACTCATATTTTTGCTTTAGTTTTATGAATAAGAGAGTTGAAAGTGAATTTAATGGTTTTGTGCAAGATTCCCTTTATTTTGTAGGCTAATTGAATGATTTGAAAGAAGAATTGAAGTACCGAATGATTGGAGTGCTGAAAGGTCAACCAGAAACCAGAAAAGTCAACCAGTCAACAAAAAAGGCAACCAGTCAACCAAAAAGGTCAACCAGGATACGAAAAAAGTCAACCAGACGAGTTTTGGGCCAGTTTTATGCGATTTTATGATCTGTTTGGGCCGGGACCCGTTTTCTATTACTTTTATGTCCTATTTAAAGACCTAGATGTCTTAGGGTTGGTATCTTTGGCAGAAACGAAGCAAACACTCTTTCTTCCACCCCTTTGAAGGAGGATTTGGATGCTTAGGCTACCTCTTCACCTTTCTAGGGTTCTATCTTTTATTCTTTCATTATTGTTCATCTAGGTTCACCATGAATATGGTGAACTAAACCTTGTATGTTTGTTGGGGAATCAATGTAATCTTTTGAAGCTCTCATATATGGAATTTATGCTTGCATCTTAATCTAAGATTTATGCTTTCTTTCATCATTAGTTAGGGTTTTTCCTCTTTGCTTAATGCTTGCTTTGTTTAACTCATTCAATGCATCATTATTGGTTTTGTCGATACGGGAACGTATGGGGAAGTCTAGATCCGGGGAATTACTCCCAATATTATATTGGTTGTCTTTAAGCTCCTGTGCTAAGAGAACTAATTATTAGGAATGCTAGGAATCGTATGAGCTCGTAATTAGGGATAGGCCTTCTTGACAAGGTAATTTAGAGAGTGGCATTAACAATGATGATTTGAATGTTGAATTCCTAAAATATATGAGAGTGGATGAGATGAAATTGACCCCCAACAACATATTCATTCATATATTTCATTGAAAGTATTTGTCTTTTGCTTTTGCCATTGATCAAAACCTCATGCATACATGTCTATTTTCGTCTTTTGAATAATACAATCCAATTATTTCGTCCTTA
Source organism: Vigna nakashimae (assembly GCA_034642375.1). Taxonomy (NCBI): domain Eukaryota; kingdom Viridiplantae; phylum Streptophyta; class Magnoliopsida; order Fabales; family Fabaceae; genus Vigna; species Vigna nakashimae. Next base: position 23,699,489 of record CM067759.1, read on the forward strand.
AGTCTTAGCTAATCAACAATCCACACAACTAAACTAGGCCGTAAGTCCTTTGGGAGAACGATACTTGGTCTTGCCAAGTTTATTACTTGAAACGATTCGGTCATACTTGCCGATTATAAAACAAGTTTGTGACATCATATTTTGGTGATCATAAATTTGTCCATCAAGTTTTTGGCGCCGTTGCCGGGGACTCGTGGTTTAACTGGTTAATTTGTGTGATTATTGATTATCTTTGACTTTAATTTTGAATTTCTGTTTTTATTTTCTGTTTTTATTTTTTCGGTTTTTATTTTATCTTATTTGATTTGATTTTATTTTATTTTATTTGATTAGATTAGATTAGATTTTATTTTATTTGATTAGATTAGATTTTATTTTATTTTATTTCATTCTATCTTATTTTGTTTTATCTTCTGAATCTTTTATCTTCTCCTATATCTTTTTGTGCTAACAAATATTTTCTAGGGTTTTGTTTTCTTGTGTATGCAGGAAGCAATTAGAACAAGGAGCAAGAAAACAACAAAACCTCTGCTTGAAGGTCTAGACGAGAGTAGACGGAGGAGAAGAATCCGAACATCTAGAGAACTTTTCCCTTCTCCAGAAACTCTCTTACAATCATCACCACAAGGTTCTGTTCATAGCACAGAAAATATGGAGAACAACAATGTTAGAAGAACTCTTGCTGACTACACCAATATAGCTGGACCTCAGCACTTTAACAGCATAGCTAGACCTAGAGTCAATGCAGCTAATATGGAGGTCAAACCAGTACTGATTCAACTGGTGAAAAGCAACCAATTTAATGGGTTATCTCATGAAAGCCCATATGAGCACCTCACTACCTTCAATGAGATTTGCAACACAGTCAAGATTAATGGGGTGCCAGACAAAGCTATCAAACTTAGCTTGTTTCCTTTCTCATTGGGAGGCAATGCTAAGCTTTGGTTGAATTCTTTCCCAGAAGAAAGTTTCACAGAGTGGGAAGCAGTGGTCACAAAATTTTTAAACAAGTACTTCCCACAATCTAAGGTGACAAAAGGCAAGCAAGAGATTTCTTCATTTAAACAGGGCATGGAAGAATCACTAGGGCATGCATGGGACGGGTATAAAAGCTTGCTAAGAAAAACACCCACGCATGGCTTTGAAGATCAGGAAGTAGTCTTAACTTTCCTTGGAGGGCTTGGTTCACAAACCAAGATGATGCTGGATGCCTCAGTAGGAGGCAATATTAAATGGAAAACTCCAGAGGAAGCAACAGAGATTATAGAAAACATGGCTACTAGTGATAATGAGCTACACAGTGAGAGAGGAGTGATGGACAAATTTATGATCACCAAAATATGATGTCACAAACTTGTTTCACAATCCGCAAGTATGACCGAATCGTTCAAGTAATAAACTTGGTAAGACCAAGTATCGTTCTCCCAAAGGACTCACGGCCTAGTTCAGTTATGTGGTTTCTTGATTAGCTAAGACTTACAGACGAAATATTTGGAGTTTTAATATGCAAGACAGAAAATAAACATGTATGCATGAGGTTTTGATCAATGGCAAAGACAAAAGATAAACACTTTCAATGAAATATATGAATGAATATGTTATTGGGGGTCAATTTCATCTCATCCACTCTCATATATTTTAGGAATTCAACATTCAAATCATCATTGTTAATGCCACTCTCTAAAGTACCATTCTAGATGGCTTCTCCCTAATCACGAGTTCATACAATTCCTAGCATTCCTAATGATCAGTTCATAAGTGCAGGAGCTTAACGACAACCAATATAATATTGGGAGAAATTCCCCGGATCTAGACTTCCCCGTACGTGCCCGTATCGACAAAACCAATAATCATGCATCGAATGAGTTAAATCATGCAAGCATTAAGCAAAGAGGAAAAACCCTAACTAATGATGAAAGAAAGCATAAATCTTAGATTAAGATGCAAGCATAAATTCCATATATGAGAGCTTCAAGAGATTACATTGATTCCCCAACAAACATACAAGGTTTAGTTCACCATATTCATGGTGAACCTAGATGAACAATGAAAGAATGAAAGAATAAACCCTATAAAGGTGAAGAGGTAGCCTGAGCATCCAAGATCCTCCTTCAAAGGGGTGGAAGAGAGAGTGTTTGCCTCGTTTCTGCCAAAGATACAAACTCTAGGACGTCCTAAAGCTTATATACTATTCTAAAATTACAAAAGATCTAAGCCCAAGCCCATAAAAGTGCCAGAAAACAAGTCCAAGCCCATTAAGAATGGCGCTCAGCGGTAAATACCGCTCAGCGGTGACTGCGCGTCTCTTTTCTTCCCCTCAGCGGCCATTTTGCCCCTCAGCGGACCTCCCGTGACCTCCTGAGTGCCGCTCAGCGGTAAAATGCCGCTGAGCGGTGCCTTCGGCTTCTCCTTTTGCACTCTTTGATTCCTTTTCTGATTCCATCTCTCTCCTTCTTCACTTCTTTCACTAAATTCACCTTAAAACCTGCACAAAAACACTTAAATCAAGCATAAACCTGTCCAGCTCTCTTATTTCTGAAAATATAGATAAAAGCATGATTTCAAGCTAGTTTTTAAGTCTAAAGGTTGCTTTTAATATCAATTTTAAGCATGAAAATAACAGTTTTTCAACTGTTATCAAGGAGCTCCTATGCAAAAAGGAGTTCTCCAATTACAGACACATGATGCCCTGCTAGCTCAAAACAAAATTCTAACTCAACAGCTGGAGACTCTGACTAAAACTCTTGCACAATTACCCAAAGAGTTGAAAACTGCTGAACAGGTACAATCCCAATTGTGCGAATTGTGTGGAGGCGACCATATCAATGGTCAATGTGCCTTTCCAGTTGAAGTCGTAGAGGATGTAAACTACATGACCAATCAGTACCGTCAAGGAAGCTACAATCAGGGGTGGAAACCACACCCAAGTATTGGTCAAGGGCAAACTGGGCAAGCTGGTCAATATAATAAGTAGCAGCAGCAACCCACCTTATGGCAACAGTTATCTATGCTTAATGAAAGGTCCATGAGGATGAAGGAAACTCTCAACAATTTCATACAGAAGACTGAGTCTACATAGAAGAGCACTGAAGCTACTATAAAAAATTTGGAGACTCAGATGGGGCAGATCACCAAACAGGTGGAAGAAAGGCCAAATAGAAATTTTGGGGCTAATACTGAGGTTAACCCCAGAGAAGAGTGCAAGGTGGTAGAAAATGTTGATGATGAGAAAGTTGAGTTAGATACAGAAGATAGAAGAGAAATAGAGAGCAATAACACTTTTCCTTTTCCAATCCATCAAGGGAAACAACTGAACTTCACAGAATTATTCAAAATGGTGGATAATGATGCACCTTGGGAGCAGATTCTACAGCAAATCACAGTTTACACAAAATCTGATGAAAACATCTCTACAAAGAAAAGACATAGAGATGATGAAGCAAAGGAGTGTATAACTGTTAAAAAAGAGTCATTCCCTCCTAAAGCAACAAACCCAGGCAGTTTTTCTATCCCTTGTACCATAGGGAAGAAAGGGGTGAAGAATGCTCTCCTTGATTTAGGTTCAAGTGTTAACTTGATACCTTACTCTTTACTGGAGCAAATCGGCAATGTTAATGTGAAACCGGTAAAGGTTAATATAGTTTGTGTTGGCAAACTTCAGTTCTTGGCAGACTTTATGGTGATGAAGATGGAGACAGAGAAGATACCTATCATACTTGGAAGACTGTTTATGAAAATGGCCAGAGCTATCATTGATGTAAATGAAGGTATAGTCGTGCTCCAGGACAGAGAGGAGAGAGTGGTTGTAGACGTCTTCAAAGATGAGACGCAAGCACAAGAGGAGGAAGCTAGTTATAAAGCTGCATTTCAAGATGTACACATGACTAGCTATAAAGATGAAAAGTCCAAGGGTGCAGGTAACCATTGTTTGTTGTTTCAGGTACACAAGGAAGAGAATATTGGAATAGGAGGAGAAATTCCTGATGACTGGGAGAAAAGAAGACCCCAACTTGGCACACCTGTAAGAATCAAGAACAAGTTGTGGGTTGTGAAGGGCTTTAAAGAGAAGGATATGATAGAGATAGAGTCTCCACATTCTAGAAGGACCAAAACAGTTCACAGGAAACAGCTGAGGAGTTGGTGGGATGACAACATCAACTATAAAGCAGGAACTTGAGCTTTACTGGGTCAAGCTAATGACGTTAAAAGAGCGCTTGCTGGGAGGCAACCCAGTGATTTTAGAACTTTTAAATTTTACTTTGGTTTGTAATCTTTAAATTTGTTGAACATTATATTGCTGAACATAGCATCTACTGAAGGATGCTAGTTGGATATAGCATCTACTGAAGGATGCTGAGTCGCTACAGTTTTCAACATCCAAAGATCAAAATCCTATAGTTGGATCCATGAGATACTATGGTAGAATTGAAGAGATATTTGAAGTTGATTACACTAAGTTTTTCGTTGCACTCTTCAAATGTAAGTGGGTAGACAATAAGAGTGGTGTCAAAATAGATGAATCTGGTATGACACTTGTTGATTTTCAAAAGGTTGGTTATAGAGACGAACCGTTCATCATGGCATATCAAGCAAGTCAGGTTTTTTATGTCAAAGATCCTGCGTCTGACCATTGGTATGTTGCTCTCCAAGGAAAAAGGCAAATTGAAGATAAAGAAGAGAATATAAGTAATCTTCATATCGCTGACAGCCATCCATTTAAAACGACAATAAATTTGGATGACGACCCTCTAATTGACGACATACAAGCAATACGAGAAGATCACAATGAGGGAATATATATATGACCAATCCATATGATTATGTATGAATTTCATGTTTGTGTAAATATTTATGGCAATTGTTAAATAATATATGTTATTTTATAAGTGCTTTATTTATATATCATCTTATTTATTGTGACAGATATATGGCTGAGTCACCTCATTCGTCAGGCGATGAAGTCCCCACCACTTCTAGACGGACGAGAGGAGCAACGAGGTTACGACAGCTTATACTTAGAAGAAATGCAGGTGAGAGGACACCTATCATTATTGACATGGTCACTGGAGTTGCATCTGGCCCAAATGCAGATGTATTTAGGTCTTACCTTGGAGTATTGGCACGTGATCGTATCTCTATACTTACTCCATCCTTTGACCATGTTTCTGAGGCTGATCGGAATCTCATCTGGCAAGATCTATTGGTAAGTTAAGCAATATTGTTCCATCTTCTATATTCATTATATTGATAAATCTGCATTGATATAAGGTTATTACTTTCTTTGTTGCAGATAACATTTGATATGCCAAACATCGAGAGCTTAAGGAATAAGTGTTTATCTGCAATTGCAGAAAGATTTCGAGGGTTTAAGACAAAATTGACGTCTAGATATATATTTGGACCAAAAAGTAATGAAAATCCATGTTCCAAATATTCAGCAATTGACGAAGCAACATGGCGTCAGTTTGTAGAGCTTCGTTCATCCGAGGCGTGGCAGGTAAGTACAGTAAAATCATTCAATTCATCATTCATAATTCTATATTATGACAATTGTTTCATATTGTCACAAGAAAAAAGGTCAAAAGCACAGGGCATAAGCGCTCAGAATAAAAATCCACACCTACTGTCTCGTGGTGGATATAGGAAGCTTGAAGAAAAAATAATGAAGCAGAAGTCAGATAGCAGACTTCCACTTTCTGAGGGTTGTGACCCTCCTCCTCCTCCTTCACCACCATCTCGGCACGAGAAGTGGAAGTTAGCCCGTATAAGACCATCGGGCTCCTACACTTCCGAGTCTGCCAGAGAAATATCTGAAAGAATTGTAAGATGTCATTCCTTACATTTTTACATTAATTTTGTTATATATATTACATAGATTTTTCTAATGATTTTGAACTTTTGTTATGTGACAGGACTCCTTGGTTGAGCAGAGCTCCCAAGGTCAATTCACACAAAAAGGTCGTCAAGATATTCTTGCCACAGCTATTGGACGACCTGAGCACCCAGGACGAGTGCGTGGTGCTGGGACTGGCATAGGCATACGACAGTTTTTTGGGTCTTCCTCGCGTCCATATTCATACGAAAAGATGAAGGAGGAAATAAGAAAAGAGATGACGCAGGAGATCACAAAGAAGGTTCGAGCAGAGTTGTATGATGAAGTTGCTGAAATGGTTGCGCGCCAGTTCCAGCAGCATTATGAGGATTATGGCAATCGTCCTCCGCCATCTCCTGTAGCGGAACATGTTGTGCCCCCTACAGGTAAACTTATTTATTTTTGGTAACTAATTTACTTTTTGCATAACCTAACATTTAATTTGACAGGTAGAAGCGGTAAAGGAAGTTGTTCAGCTTCCGGTGCCCTAGGGGACGACATGGATGAAACTCGTCCATGTCAGTTATATATTCTTTCTGATACTGGGACCGTGCTAGTGGCTCGTGGTACAGTTTATGAGACAGCCACTGTAGTGCATGGTGTACAACTTTCAGAAGATGAGGTGAAGGTCACGGTGGATGAAGTTGTCATAGCGGATGCCATTCTTCCTGTGCCTACAGATGAGTTCTTCACTGTGGAAGAAGCATTTAAGTCCTTTGTCGCCTGGCCTAGACATTTGGTTGGTGATGTATCTAATCCCCCGGTAAACACTTGTACTATATACTTCTCAATTTTAATATTTACTTCTAATTGACGTTATAACATAACCATTTTTGCATTTAACAGCAGATAGGTAAAGAGGGAAGTCCTCCACCGAAGAAGACTCATTTATCTGAGGATGACCCTCTTGGTGCGTTAGACGAGCTTGCTAAAATCATTTCAGATGTGCCGATGAATGTACACTGGGATTCTACTACATTTGGAAGAGAAACTCAGATCCCATTGTACTTGCATCATCAAGATGTTAGGGAGCTTGCGTCGGGTAGAGAAGAAATTAATATTACACTCATTCAGCTGTGGATGATGTAAGTTTATGAAAACTTTTTTATACAATTCTATTTTATCAACTTACTCATATCATATTATTTCTTCATTTTAGGTATATGTCTGATGTTAGTAACAAGAAGGGGTTCAACGATGTATATGGGTTCATTGACCCCTCTATGACTCATGAAAGAAATAATTTTGATGATATCCAGACATACATCAGCACCTGTTTTGGAATGGGGAAGGAGATATATTTTCTCCCTTATATACATGGGTAAGTGAAGTTTGTTAACTTCAACACATTCATTTATTAATTTTGGTATATGATTCATAAGTTATTACCAATTTCAGGTGTCATTGGCAGTTACTTGTGATCTCCATACCGGAGAACACTGCTGTCTGGTTTTGTTCATTGCAGAAGTCTCCTCCCAGCCCTCTTAGACATGTAGTAGATTGGTAAGAATCTCAATGTTTCTACTTTTTTTATATATAAATGTATGCTAAAGGAATTACTTTTAATAGTTCCCTTGCAACACATATGATGTTATCTGGGAGATCCACTGCTACAGCTAAAAAGCTTGCATGGGTTGCCCTTAAGGTTTGGTATTTTAGTCCATACTCATTTACATTTGGTTCCATTCAATTGATGTTACTTAACATTTTATAATTATGATGATATATTGTAGTGTAATATACAAACGGGGTCATATGAATGTGGTTACTACGTCATGTTTTGGATGATGACCATTATTCGTGCACATTACACCAGTGGATGGGAAACGGTATTATTTAGGTTTCAATTTTATTTTCCCTATAGTTTAGATTTCAAATACACTAAGTTAAATCATTGTATTTTATGCAGAGATTCAATAGGACTGCTCCAATTCCGGAGAAGTCACTTCAACTTGTGAGGAAAGCACTGGCTAAATATGTAATTCATTTATATAATAGTATATACTAGATATTAAAATATACTAAGTTCTAAGTTTATGTTTCTAAGTTGTTTGATGTTTTTCTACATTATTAATAGTTTAACATTATACATTCAGTTTTATTTATGCTTCAAACTTGATTTATGATTATAATTTGATTGATTTATGCTTATAAGAAGTTGATTTATGATTCAATTGAATGTATTTATGTTTTATTATAATTTTCATTCAAAATATACGTTTCTGGATTATTCTCGACTGTTCTGGTTGTAAATATATATGCAGGTCTGTTTCTGTTGTTGGGAATGTCGCAGAAACAGACCTGATCTTAAAAAAAAAACAACGATATATGCCTCGGTTAGTGTCAAAACCGAGGTAGAAAGGCCATATATGCCTCGGTTATAACCACAACCGAGGCCGAAAGTACTGCGTAAAAAAAAAAAGACCTCTACTGCCTCGGTTGTAGTCTGAACCGAGGCAGTAGGGTGGAATGACCTCGGTTATGACCACAACAGAGGCCGAAAGTACTGCGTAAAAAAAAAAAAGACCTCTACTGCCTCGGTTCAGACTACAACCGAGGCAGTAGGGTGGAATGACCTCGGTTATGACGTAAAAAAAAAAAGACCTCTACTGCCTCGGTTCAAATTACAACCGAAGCAGTAGGGTGGAACATACGGCCTCGGTTGTAGATGAACCGATGTCAAATCCCCTCCCTTTATGCTTCGGTTCAAGCCGAGGCCAAAAGTGGTACACTTTTTGCCTCGCCTGCATATGCCTCTGTTCGAGAACCGGTGCCTATAATGAAAAACAACCGCTGTCTTTTCCCCTGCTTGTACTAGTGATGGTAAGCTTAAATTGAGAGTTGATGATGAAGAAGTCACTTTTGACGTATCCAAGGCCATGACATATCCAAATGATGGCAAAGCATGTTTTCAATTTGATGAACTTGATGAAGTTTGTATGGTGCAAGAAAGGATGGTGTGAAATATTTCTCCATTAGAGAAAAATCTCATTGATGCATGTGAAGATTTAGATGAAGAAGAAGAGAAATTAATTGATGAATGTCTGATGGACTTGGAAACATTGAAAAAGAGTCCAATGGAAGATCCAATATTTGAAATAATTGATAAGGAAGAAGAAGTCAAAGCAAAGATGCCAGAATTAAAAAGATTGCCATCACATCTGAAATATGTTTTTCTAGAAGAAGATGGAACAAAGCCAGTCATCATCAATAACTCTTTATCTCTACAAGAAGAAGAGCAGTTGATAGAAATTCTGAAAGCCAACAAAGATGCAATTGGGTGGTCAATATCAGATCTTAAAGGTATTAGCCCAACTTATTGCATGCACAAGATTTTTATGGAAGAGGATTATAAACCAAGTGCTCAACCACAGAGAAGGTTAAATCCTGTAATGAAGGAGGTGGTTAGAAAAGAAGTGTTGAAACTGCTAGAAGCTGGTATCATCTATCCAATCTCTGACAATGAATGGGTAAGTCCAGTACAGGTGGTTCCAAAGAAAGGTGGGATGACAGTAATTCATAATGATAAGAATGAACTTATTCCTACTCAGACAGTTACTGGCTGGCGTATGTGCATTGATTACAGGAAGCTAAATAAAGCCACTAGGAAAGATCATTTTCCTCTTCCCTTCATGGACCAGATGTTACAAAGACTATCAGGTCAGGCTTTCTATTGTTTTCTAGATGGATATTTTGGATACAATCAAATTGTGGTAGATCCAAAAGACCAAGAGAAGACGACTTTTACTTGTCCTTTTGGTATCTTTGCGTATAGAAAGATGCCATTTGGATTATGTAATGCTCTAGCTACATTTCAAAGGTGTATGCAGGCAATTTTTGCAGATCTCTTAGAAAAATGCATTGAAGTATTCATGGATGATTTCTCAGTCTTTGGAATTCTTTCCAAAGATGTTTGGCTAATTTGAACACTGTTCTTAAAAGATGTGTTCAGACAAATCTTGTTCTTAATTGGGAGAAATGTCATTTCATGGTAACTGAAGGGATTGTACTGGGGCATAAAATTTCTGCTAAAGGAATTGAGGTGGATAAAGCTAAAGTAGAAGTCATTGAGAAACTGCCTCCACCAACAAATGTAAGGGGGATTAGGAGTTTTCTCGGTCATGCTGGGTTTTATAGAAGATTCATTAAAGATTTCTCAAAAATTGCTAAACCATTGAGTAATCTTTTGATGAAGGATGCTCCTTTTGTGATGAATGAAGATTGTTTGAAAGCTTTTGACATATTGAAGAGTAAATTAGTGTCAGCTCTAGTAATTGTAGCGCCAGATTGGAATTAGAATTTTGAATTAATGTGTGATGCAAGTGATTATGCAATAGGAGTTGTTCTTGGCCAGCGAAAAGAACAAAAGTTTCATCCAATTTATTATGCTAGCAAAGTTATAAATGATGCTCAACTGAGTTATGCTACCACAGAGAAACAATTTCTAGCTATAGTGTATGCTCTAGAGAAATTTAGATCTTATCTTATTGGATCTAAGGTGATTGTCTATACAGATCATGCAACTATCAAATATTTGTTGACAAAGCCAGATTCTAAACCACGTCTGATTAGATGGGTACTATTGTTGCAAGAATTTGATGTAGAAATTCGTGATAAGAAAGGAAGTGAGAACTTGATTGTTGATCATTTGTCACGGTTAGTCAACAATGAGGTCACTAGCAAGGAATCTGAAATCTGGGAGTCTTTTTCAGATGAAACACTCATGTGTATTCAGCAGAGGCCATGGTTTGCTGATATGGCCAATTTCAAAGCTGCAAGGGTCATGCCAGAAGACTTAACTTGCCAACAAAGAAAATTTTTTTTGCATGTGATGGACAAATTTATGATCACCAAAATATGATGTCACAAACTTGTTTTACAATCGGCAAGTATGACCGAATCATTCAAGTAATAAACTTGGTAAGACCAAGTATCGTTCTCCCAAAGGACTCACGACCTAGTTTAGTTGTGTGGTTTGTTGATTAGCTAAGACTTAAGAACGAAATAATTGAGGTTTAATATGCAAAACAGAAAATAAACATGTATGCATGAGGTTTTGATCAATGGCAAAAGCAAAAGACAAGCACTTTCAATGAAATATATATATGAATATGTTGTTGGGGGTCAATTTCATCTTATCCACTCTCATATATTTTAGGAATTCAACATTCAAATCATCATTGTTAATGCCACTCTCTAAATTACCTTGTCAAGAAAGCCTATCCCTAATTACCAGTTCATACGATTCCTAGCATTCCTAATAATTAGTTCTCTTAGCATAGGAGCTTAACGACAACCAACATAATATTGGGAGAGATTCCCCGGATCTAGACTTCCCCGTACGTTCCCGTATCGACAAAATCAATAATCATGCATTGAATGAACTAAACAAAGCAAGCATTAAGCAAAGAGGAAAAACCCTAACTAATGATGAAAGAAAGCATAAGTCTTAGATTAAGATGCAAGCATAAATTCCATATATGAGAGCTTTAAAAGATTACATTGATTCCCCAACAAACATACAAGGTTTAGTTCACCATATTCATGGTGAACCTAGATGAACAATAATGAAAGAATGAAGGATAAAACCCTAGAAAGGTGAAGAGGTAGCCTGAGCATCCAAGATCCTCCTTCAAAGGGGTGGAAGAGAGAGTGTTTGCTTCGTTTCTGCCAAAGATACCAACCCTAAGACATCTAGGTCTTTAAATAGGACATAAAAATAATAGAAAACGGGTCCAGGCCCAAACAGATCATAAAATCGCATAAAACTAGCCCAAAACTCGTCTGGTTGACTTTTTTCGTATTCTGGTTGACTGGTTGACTTTTTGGTTGACTGGTTGACTTTTCGTGTTGATTGGTTGACTTTTCTGGTTTCTGGTTGACTTTTCTGATTCCATCTCTCTCCTTCTTCACTTCTTTCACTAAATTCACATTAAAACCTGCACAAAAACACTGAAATCAAGCATAAACCTGTCCAGCTCTCTTATTTATGAAAATATGGATAAAAGCATGATTTCAAGCTAGTTTCTAAGTGTAAAGGTTGCTTTTTGTGTCAATTTTAAGGATGAAAATAACAGTTTTTCAAATGTTATCAGCATGATGCCAAGCAGTTTGTTTGTTATGATCCTTATTTGTTCAAGATTGGAGCGGATAATCTTTTGAGGAGATGTGTGACAAATGAAGAAGCAGAAGGAATTCTCTGGCATTGTCATGATTCACCTTATGAAGGACATTTTAATGGAGAAAGAACAACAACAAAAGTCCTTCAATCAGGGTTTTATTGGCCAACTTTATTTAAAGATGCCCATAATCACGCTAGAAATTGTGATAAATGTCAAAGAGCAGGGACGATCACTAAACGTCATGAGATGCCATTTCAAGGCATCTTATAGGTTGAGGTTTTTGATTGTTGGGGTATTGACTTTGTGGGACCCTTTCCTCCATCTTTCAACAATGAATATATTTTGGTAGCAGTGGATTATGTGAGTAAATGGGGGGGAAGCACTAGCTTGTCCTAAAAATGATGCTAGCACGATAATTAAATTCTTGAAGAGGCAGATATTTTCACGCTTTGGCACTCCAAGAGTGTTGATGAATGATGGAGGATCTCATTTTGGCAATTATCAGCTAGAGAAAGTACTCAAACACTATGGAGTGAAACATAAGGTAGCTGCACCTTATCATCCACAAACCAATGGACAAACTGAGGTATCTAACAGGGAAATAAAAAGGATCCTAGAAAAAACAGTGACTTCATCCAGAAAGGATTGGTCACTCAAATTGGATGATGCTCTTTGGGCTTATAGGACGACAATGAAGACGTCTATGGGATTATCACCGTTTCAATTAGTATATGGGAAAACATGTCATTTGCCAGTAGAATTGGAGCATAGAGCGTTGTGGGCTTTGAAATTCTTGAATTTTGATCCTTATGAAACTCAATGCACAAGGCAGATTTTGGAGCTTGAAGAAATGCGATGACATGCATATGATTCATCCAAGGCTTATAAAGATAAGATCAAATTTTATCATGACAGGAAGTTGGTGAATAAAGTTTTCAATCCAGGACAACAGATACTATTATTCAATTCAAGATTGAAGATATTCCCTAGGAAACTGAAGTCAAAATGGTCAAGACCATTTGTAATAAAAGAAGTGAATCCGCATGGAGCAATTGAAATATTTAATCCAGCTACTGATGATCCACAGAAAAGTTAGGTGGTGAATGGTCAACGTCTCAAGCCTTATCTAGGGGGAGAAGTGTAACACTTGTCCACAATGATGCAGTTGGTTGATCCTTGAAATTTTGGGTCAAGCTCGTGACGTTAAACAAGCGCTTACTGAGAGGCAACCCAGTGTTTTGTACGTATTTCTGGTTTTAGATTAGGGTTTGATGCACTCTATTGGAAACCTGGTTTATTATGATGGTTTGCTGATGATTGTGATTGTTTGATAAGTAATGCTTGATGATGCTTTTAGATTGATTGATGTTGAGATGTGCACATTAAATGCTTATACAGGTGACTCACAAGCTTTGTGAACAAATGCATGATATTGTGACTGTGATTGTGAGATTAAGCAGGATGTGTATGTCGAATGTGAATGAGCTTATATGTGAGGTTTTGAGCTCCAGAGTTTTTATTGATTGAATGCTATTACTTTGAAAGCATGAATGATTTTGCCCAGGTTTTCTATGATTGAATCAATTGCTTATTTTGCATCATATGATCAAGGTCGTTTGTTGGAACCCTTTTTATTGGCCAAATTCATAAATTAGCACACTAAAAGAGAACACATTGTGTTCTATCCTTTGAACCCTTAGCCTTGAACATAAATTGAAAAGCCTTGTTGAAAAGCTTTACCTTGAATTAAGTAGAAAATCTTGTGTGGTATTGTTAAATGTTCAAGTTTGGGGTTGTTGGGAAAGCATGAAGAAGAAAAAGGAAAAGCATTGAGCTAAGAGCTAAGAAATAAGAATGTGAAAAGAAAAAGAGAAAGAAAAGAAAAAAAGAAGCAAAGCTCAATGCAAAAGAAAGTTGGGAAAAATAAGAATAATTGTGTTGTGACGATTCTCTTAACTCAAGGATTTTGCGATCCAGAAAAACCAATTTTCTTGTTAGCCCAGCCACATTATAAGCCATTGAAAAGTCCTTGGGATGATACATGCTTGTGAATGTTTTGATTGTGGTTAAATGAAAGGCAAAGTTGATTCATGTGACATTGTGATAGTGGAGTGAATGAGTGATTACCTCTTATACACTTGTGTGTTGAGTGAAACACTTTATCTAGTGAGGAAATATTCCATGAGCACATGAACATCCATGCTTAATTGATTGATCATTCATGAAAAATAACATTTATTGGATATTAAGTGACTTTGTGACCACCAAAAGCATATGCATATGTTGATTGAAATCTTGGTCATAAGCTTGATTGAAGTCTTTACTTATCTTAAAAAGAAGATTTTTGAATGACTGAACCATCATATGAATTGGTAGAAGATTGAGTTACATCTTGTTTGCTTGAGGACAAGCAAAGTTCTAAGTTTGGGGTTGTGATAACAGTTGAAAAACTGTTATTTTTGTGCTTAAAATTGATACTAAAAGCAACCTTTAACACTAAGAAACTAGCTTGAAATCATGCTTTTGGTCATATTTTCATAAATAAGAGAGCTGGACAGGTTTATGCTTGATTTCAATGTTTTTGTGCAGGTTTTAAGGTGAATTTAGTGAAAGAAGTGAAGAAGGAGAGAGATGGAATCAGAAAAGACATCAAAAAGTGCAAAAGGAGAAGCCGCAACTACCGCTCAGCGGCAGTTTACCGCTGAGCGGCACTCAGAAGTTCACGTTGGATCCGCTGAGGGGCAAAATGGTCGCTGAGGGGCAAAATGGTCGCTGAGGGGAAGAAACCAACTCACGCACTTACCGCTGAGCGGCATTTTACCGCTGAGCGGCACACTTATGGGCTTGGGCCTAAATTTTATGTATTTTTAGAATAATATATAAGCTTTAGGACGTCCTAGGGTTTGTATCTTTGGCATAAACGCAGCAAACACTCTCTCTTCAACCCCTTTGAAGGAGGATCTTGGATGTTCAGACTACCTCTTCACCTTTCTAGGGTTTTATCTTTCATTCTTCCATTATTATTCATCTAGTTTCACGTTGAATATGGTGAACTAAACCTTGTATTGTTGTTGGGGAATCAATGTAGTCTTGTGAAACTCTCATATATGGAATTTGTTTTTACATCTTATATTTAAGACCTATGCTTTCTTTCATCATTAGTTAGGGTTTTTCCTCTTTGCTTAATGCTTGCTTTGTTTAACTCATTCAATGCATGGTTATTCATTTTGTTGATACGGGAACGTACGGGGAAATCTAGATCTAGGAAATTTCTCCTAATAGTATATTGGTTGCCGTTAAGCTCCTGCACTTAAGAACTAGTTACTAGGAATGCTAGGAATTGTATGAACTCGTAATTAAGGATAGGCCTTCTTGCAAGGTGATTTAGAGAGTGGCATTAACAATTGATGAAAAGAATGTTGAATTCCTAAAGTATATGAGAGTGGATAAGATGAAATTGATAACCCCAACAACATACTCATCCATATATTCCATTGAAGTGTTTGTATTTTGTTTTAGCCATTGATTAAAACTCATGCATACATGTTTATTTTCTGTTTTGCATACATGTTCAACGTATTGCAAGAACTTCGAAACACCCTTATCATATTCTTCACTGATGCGACGTTCGTTCATCCAGCTTCGATCCATACTATGTTCGTAAAATCATTAGTTCAAGTTTTTTAACTCTCACAAGGTTAGGCTCTACCCATTCAAAAAATTTAATTTTCACAATTTGCTCAGACACGTGGATTGAAGTCTACATCATAAAATTGATAAGATTTCGGCAATATTTCGCATTGGTCTCTGAAATACACGAAATGAGAGTAGTCAACGATGACCACAATCAATTATTCATTCGGAGACCAACACAAATACTGAACCGAAATTTTATCAATCTTATCATAAACTCCGATTCACATGTCATTGCAAATAATGAAAATTAATTTTCTCAAACTGTCCAATCGGACAATTCAAAATTTAACAAGAACGATTAAAAGATTAATCGTTTGTGTTAAATTTCAAACGGGAACTATGGGTCACTCAATGATTTGATACTTCAAATAACACAACTAGTACATGCATATTCAAAAGCCAATAACACATGTACACTTTACAGTAAAAAAACATGCATACACAAAACCCAATTACATGCATACAAAAATTTATCAACCAATATAAGCTAACCTGAAAAGAAGATTCAAAATGAAAGGGAGGAAAATCTTGGAGGGAACGGCCAAAACGTAGCTAAAAAAGAGTCAAAAGTAGCCGTCCAAGAACACGCAAGACACTGCACAAAAACGGACCGAAAACAATTTTTAATCGGTTCAAATGAAAGACATTTCATCACAGAGCAATGTAATCGGATTAAATGTAATTTTAAGCGGTTCAAAAGAGAGAAAACCAACCTCGAAAATCAATGGCGCAGCAGCAGGATTCGGCGTTCGCGGGGAAGAAGATGAACAGTGAGAGCGTAACTGCTCTCGGTTCGCGCTGGGCATTTTAATGGTCTTAGACGTCCGGTACGGATGGGCCGGACGTCTATAATATTATAGACGTCCGGCCCATTACTAATACGACATGTTACGAATTTAAAATTGGTATTCGCGGGGGCTTTTCGACGTCCGGTCACGGGGCACGGATGTCTATAATATTATAAACGTCCGTCCCCCCAGGGGGACGTCTAAGATTCTGATGAAAACCAAACGCTTCAACTCCCCCTATCAGTCCTTGAACGTCCGTCCGGTGAGGGAGCAGACGTCTATAATATTATAGATGTCCGTGCCCCTCAGGACGGACGTTCAAGGGAGTGAAATCAATTAATTCCCCAACCACTCTGTCAGTCCCTAAGCCCGAAATAATGTCGCTCAGCGGAAAACTACCGCTCAGGGGTAAGTACGTGTGTTGATTCTTCCCCTCAGCGGCATTTTCACCCCTCAGCGGAACCAACGGGTGTTCTTGAGTGTCGCTTAGCGGTAAACTCGCACTGAGCGGTACTTGCGACTTCTCTTCTTTTGCACTTTTTGAGTTCTTTTCTGATGCCATCTTTATGCTTCTTCACTTCTTTCATCAAATTCATCTTAAAACCTGCATAAAACACTGAAATCAAGCATAAACCTTTCCAACTCTCTTATTTCTAAAAATATGAACAAAAGCATGATTCGAAGCTAGTTTCTAAGTGTTAAAGGTTGCTTTTTAGTATCAATTTTAAGCATGAAAATAACAGTTTTTCAACTGTTATCACAACCCCAAACTTAGAACTTTGCTTGTCTTCAAGTAAACAAGATGTAACTCAATCTTCTACCAATCAATACAATGGTTCACTTCATTCAAAAATCTTCTTTTCAAGATAAGTAAGTACTCAATTAAGCTCATGACAACAACTTCAATCAGGACATGCACATGCTTTAGTGTTCACACAATCACCTAATATCCAACAAATGCCATTTTTCATGAATCATCAATCAACTAAGCATGGATTCTTATGTGCTCATGGAATCTTTTCTCACTAGATAAAGTGTTTCACTAAAACACAAGTGTATAAGAGGTAATCACTCATTCGCTCTACTATCACAATGTCACATGAATTAACTTTGCCTTTCATTTAACCATAATCAAATACATTCACAAGCATGCATCATCACAAGGACTTTTCAATGGCTTATAATGTGGCTTGGCTAACAAGAAAATTGGTTTTTCTAGATCACAAAACCCTTGAGTTAAGAGAATCATATAGACACAATCATTCTTATTTATTCCCAACTTTCCTTTGCATTGAGCTTTGCTTTTTCTTCTCTTTTCTTTCTCCTTTTCTTTTTCTTTTCTCATTCTTAGTTCTTAGCTCTTAGCTCAATGCTTTCAATTTCCCTTTCATAACTTCCCAACAACCCCAAACTTGAACATTTACCAATACCACTAAATATTTTCTATTTAACTCAAGGTAAAGTTTTTTAGGGTTTTTAAATTATGTTCAAGGCTAAGGGTTCAAATGATAGAACACATAGTGCTCTCTTTTAGTGGGCTAAATTCATGAATTTGGCTAACAAAAGGGTTACCACCAAATGGCCTTGATCATATGATACAAAGAAGCAATTGATTCAATCATAGAAAACCTGCGTTCAATCATTTATGCTTACAAAGTAATAACATTCAATCACAAACTCTGGAGCTCAAAACCTCACATATAAGCTCATTCACATTCCACATATACACATCCTGCTTAGTATCATAATCACAATCACAATATCATGCATTTGTTCACAAAGCTTGTGTATCACCTGTATAAGAATATAATGTGCACATCTCCACATCAATTAATATCAGAGCATCATCAGGTATTACTTATCAAACAACAATCAATAATCATAAGCAAACCATCATAACAGACAAAGTTTCCAATTGAGTACATCAAACCCTATTCTAAAAACAAAAGCAAATAGGTCAAGAAATATAAAACCAAACAAAAGCATAAATCCTGCTCTAGTGCTGATAGCATTCATCAGTAAATGCTATCTCAGTTCCTCATCAATAAATGCTATCTCAGTTCCTCATCAGTAAATCAGAAAAGACATCAAAAAGTGCAAAAAGAGAAGTCGAAGTTACCACTCAGCGGCAGTTTACCACTGAGCGGCACTCAGGAACTCACATTGGATCCGCTGAGGGGTGAAAATGCCGCTGAGGGGAAGAAAACAACTCACGCACTTACCGCTGAGCGGCACTTTTATGGGCTTGGGCCTAATTTTCTGTATATTTTAGAACAGTATATAAGCTTTAGGACGTCCTAGGGTTTGTATCTTTGGCAGAGATGAAGCAAACACTCTCTTTTCCACCCCTTGAAGAAAGATCTGGGATGCTCAGGCTACCTCCTCCTCTTTCTAGGGTTTTATCCTTCATTCTTTCATTATTATTCATCTAGCTTCACCATGAATATGGTGAACTAAACCTTGTATTGTTGTTGGGGAATCAATGTAGTCTTGTGAAACTCTCATATATGGAATTTGTTTTAACATCTTATTTTTAAGACTTATGCTTTCTTTCATCATTAGTTAAGGATTTTCCTCTTTGCGATGCTTGCTTTGTTTAACTCATTCATTGCTATGATTATTGATTTTGTCGATATGGGAACGTACGGGAAAATCTAGATCTAGGGAATTTCTCCCAATAGCATATATGTTGCCGTTAAGCTCCTGCATTTAAGAACTAATTACTAGGAATGCTAGGAATTGTATGAACTCGTAATTAAGGATAGGCCTTCTTGCAAGGTGATTTAGAGAGTGACATTAGCATTGATGAAAAGAATGATGAATTCCTAAAGTATATGAGAGTGGATAAGATGAAATTGATAACCCCAACAACATACTCATCCATCTATTTCATTGAAGTGTTTGTATTTTGTTTTCTCCATTGATCAAATTCATGCATACATATTTAATTACTGTCTTTTGCATCTAAACCTACAATTAATTTGTTCTCAAGTCTCAAATAATCAAGAAATCATATAGCTAAACTAGGCCATGAGTCCTTTGGGAAAACGATACTTGGTCTTACCTTGTTTTATACTTGATACGATTCGGTCACACTTGCCGATTGTTAAACAAGTTTTTGGCGCCGTTTTTTTGGTGTTCATAAATTTGTCATCACTCCTCCATAGTCCACCTGTGTGTTGGAGATGTATCATACATGTTCACCTGCCCTTTGTGGATAAACTGCAATTGTGCACCTATAAGAGACATATACATGTCCCTCATTTGGAAAGACTCTGCTTCATGTGTCTCTGCAGATGCCTAACTCTGTGCTTGTCCTCTTTCTCTGTGAGTACAGCGTGGTGGAACTGGCTGAGCTGCCTCCTCACCTCCATAGTATTGTCTGTAATAGGCCTCATCAATTGCTTTCCTTGGCCTCTCAAATGGTGGAGCTGAAGTATCCACCCCAACTATTTTGTATAAGTGTGTGATCAGAGAAGGATGTCCTAAGGGTGCTTTGCTATTTGTTGTGTTAGCACACACCCTTATCTCATTACCTATAACCTGTCCAATATCAAAATTCAAATTCCTGATTGCACAGTAAAGGAGGAGTGTCCTGCTAAGAGTGATGTCTGAAACATGGGAACATGGCTGAATGTTGGCATGAGAAAATGCCATCCAATACTTTGCAAGGGGATTCAAGTCAGTTCTCCGAATGTTTACCATAGAACCAGTTCTGTTTCTCTGAAAATGTCCTCCGGTACACATAGAACACTCTCCATATCATCAAAATCATTGCCCTCTTCCATACATAGAGCAAATTGGCACTGCTCACCAGCCCATACAGTACTGATAACAGTTGAAAAACTGTTATTTTCATATTTGAAATTGATACTAAAAGCAACCTTTAGACTTAGAAACTAGCTTGAAATCACGCCTTTTATCCATATTTTCATAAATAAGAGAGCTAGACAGGTTTATGCTTGATTTAAGTGTTTTTGTGAAGGTTTTAAGGTGAATTTAGTGAAAAGAGTGAAGAAGGAGAGAGATGACATTAGAAAAGACAAGAAAGAGTGCAAAAAGAGAAGTCAAAGGCACCGCTCAGCGGCAAACTACCGCTGAGCGGCACTCAAGAGGTGACGTTGGAACCGTCGAGGGGCAAAATGGCCGCTGAGGGGAAGAAAGAAGACGCGCAATCACCGCTGAGCGGTAAATACCGCTGAGCGGCACTTTTTGGGCTTGGGCTTTTGTAATCTTTTGTAACTCTAGATTAGTATATAAGGGCTTGCACGTCCTTGGGATTAGTATCTTTGGCAGAAACGAAGTAAACACTCTCTCTTCCACCCCTTTGAAGGAGGATCTTGGATGCTTAGGCTACCTCTTCACCTTTATTGGGTTTATTCTTTCATTCTTTCATTGTTATTCATCTAGGTTCACCATGAATATGGTGAACTAAACCTTGTATGTTTGTTGGGGAATCAATGTAATCTCTTGAAGCTCTCATATATGGATTTGTTGAGTACATCTTTTAAGTAAGACATATGCTTTCTTTCATCATTAGTTAGGGTTTTTCCTCTTTGCTCAATGCTTGCATAGTTTAACTCATTCCATGCATGATTATTGGTTTTGTCGATACGGACACGTACGGGGAAGTCTAGATCCGAGGAATTTCTCCCAATATCATACTGACAATATTTTATTGGTTGCCTTTAAGCTCCTGCACTCATGAACTAATCATTAGGAATGCTAGGAATTGTATGAACTATTTGATTAGGGAGAAGCCATCTAGAATGGTACATTAGAGAGTGGCATTAACAATGATGATTTGAATGTTCAATTCCTAAAATATATGAGAGTGGATGAGATGAAATTGACCCCCAACAACATATTCATTCATATAATTCATTGAAAGTGTTTATCTTTTGTCTTTGCCATTGATCAAACTTCATGCATACATGTTTATTTTCTGTCTTGCATATTAAACTTTGAATATTTCGTTTGAAAGTCCTAGCTAATCAACAAATCATATAACTAAACTAGGCCGTGAGTCCTTTGGGAAGAACGATACTTGGTCTTACCAAGTTTATTACTTGAACGATTCGGTCATACTTGCCGATTGTGAAACAAGTTTGTGACATCATATTTTGGTGCTTACAAATTTGTCCATCAAGTTTTTGGCACCGTTGCCGGGGACTCGTGGTTTAACTGGTTAATTTGTGTGATTATTGATTATCTTTGACTTTAATTTTGAATTTCTGTTTTTATTTTTTTTCTGTTTTTATTTTATCTTGTTATCTTTTTAGATTAGATTTTATTTTATTTGGTTAGGTTAGATTTTATTAGATTTTATTTTATCTTTATCTTTTAGATTAGGTTAGATTTTATTTTATCTTTTAGGATTAGATTTTATTTTATCTTTTATCTTTTTATCTTTTAAATATGTTATCTTTCTATCTTCTAAATCTTTTATCTTCTTATCTTTTGAATCTATATCTTCTCCTATATCTTTTTGTGCTAACAAATCTTTTCTAGGGTTTTGTTTTCTTGTGCATGCAGGAAGCAATTCGAACTAGAAGTAAGAAAACAACAGAACCACTTCTTGAAGGTCTAGAAGAGAGTAGAAGGAGGAGAAGAATCAGAACGTCTAGAGAACTTTTCCCTTCTCCAGAAACTCTCTTGCAATCATCACCACAAGGTTCTGTTCATAGCACAGGAAGTATGGAGGGCAATAATGTTAGAAGAACTCTTGCAGATTACACTAATCTTGCTGGACCTCAGCACTTCAATAGCATAGCTAGACCTAGAGTCAATGCAGCCAACATGGAGGTCAAACCAGCATTGATTCAACTGGTGAAGAGTAATCAATTTAATGGGTTATCTCACGAAAGCCCATATGAGCACCTGACTACCTTTAATGAGATTTGCAATACAGTCAAGATTAATGGGGTGCCAGACGAAGCAATCAAACTTAGTTTGTTTCCTTTCTCATTGGGAGGCAATGCTAAGCTTTGGTTGAACTCTTTTCCAGAAGAAAGTTTCACAGAGTGGGAAGCAGTAGTTACAAAGTTTTTAAACAAATACTTCCCACAATCTAAAGTGACTAAAGGGAAGCAAGAGATTTCTTCATTCAAGCAGGGCATGGAAGAATCACTGGGACATGTATTTTATTTTGTTCAAATTCGTTCTGTGTTGTTCCCAGTATTTTTTTTACTCCCCTATGTCAGTCTTGTGTTTACTGTTTGAGTGACTTCTAAATTGTTTGCATTGTTTGCTTGTTGTTTGATACTTGTGGTGGCTGGAATTGATCATTGGACGGTGCTAAGACCTCCCAACACTCAAGGATTCAAGACACATACATCTCACTGTTTTAGAGCTTTCATGTTGAAAAATGAAGTGTGAATTTTACAATGGAGGGACCACCTTTGTTTGGAAGCTCACGGTCATAGAGAGAATAATGCAAGCACATTTCTTTTGTTGTCATTTTGGTTTCTAAGAGAAACAAGAAGCAATCTCACGGCAATAGCTAGCACAAAAGCACACACGGTCATGGGAAGTTATGGATGGTGGAAAGAATAATGGAATTCATGTGGTTTCTAAAAGAATCAAGAAGCAATACGTTTTGAAGCTCACATAGCTTTTACAAATTTCCATCCAACAATTAAATAAGTTAAGCTTGATGGAAAATCATGGGCCACCATTCACTCATTTCACGTAGCCTTTCGATTTGGAACACATTCCACATTCACGTCCAAAATAGCAATTGCTAGTGGGAGCCACCACTTGGTTGAAAATCTGAATTTGTTAAAATATGAAATGTGAATCTTATGTTGGAAGAAGAAAGTGGGCTGCTACATTTACTAAATAAATGCGACGGTCTTGTGCATCAAAAGCCACATAGGGCCCCTTTTCTTACTCTTTAGTGATTGAAGAAAAGAGGACAATACATGAGACACACGGCCAAATCAATTTGGAAAAGTATTTTAAGTGGTGAAATAAAAGACAAAATGGGCTGCCACAACTTCTAAGCATTTGTCACGGCATGGTCCATCCACTACCATGAAAGTAATCTTTTTAATGGAAAAGGGAAGCATATTCAAAGAGAATGAACCACGGAAATGTCATCTCACGGAAGAATATCAGTGGGAGACACCAAAATAGGAAAATGGGGACTACCACTTGGAAGAAGACACGGTTTTGGCTCACGGGTTTTCTTGCAGGAATTAATTTTCTTCGCAGCCCATGAGAGACCAACACAGCAAGGAAGGCTGGCAGCAACTTGAAGCATTACACGTCCATCACAACCACAGCAGCAACAACTCCATTCCAGCAACTCTTCCATATAGCCCGTGAGTAGCTGACGCAACCAGCAGTTTTGAAGAAAGTTCTACGTCCAGCAGGGAAGGAGGTGCTGTCATTGCAAGGGAAGAGCTGGAGGCATGGCTGGAAGCAAGGAGGAGACTCACTGACCATGCACATGAAGAATGAAGTTGGAGAGGAAGAACCTAGCAAGCACAACAGAGAAAGTTGGGATGTATTGTTGTCCAAGCCACGGGTCCAGGAGAGCAGCTGATGGATGGAAGTATGAAAGAGTAGTTCACGGATAGAAGAAGCTACAGCAGCTGGAGGAGAATTCACGTGAATTGTGGGCTGGAAACGCACACCACAACATGGAGGTCCCACTTGCTCTTTTATTGAGTAAAGAAGTTAGATTTTTAGCTATAAAATGGCAGCAGCAGTCCGAGAAGAAGGGAGGAGATTTTAGAGTAGATTTAGGAGTAGGAGTAGTGTAGTGTAGAGAGCAATTTACGTGAGCTTTCATTTTTCCCCCTCCCCTTTGGGGAGGTTTTGGGTTTGTTTTCCAGATTGTTTTCCAGTTTGTTTTTCAGTTGAATGTTAATTTGCAGTGTGTTTTTCAGTCAATGTTCTTGAACTCTATTTTCATATGCGAATTTGCAATTTATAATTTCATCTGCACGTTAGCTTTGATCAAATCCTGCAAGTTTCTGCTCAAATTAATTTCATCTCAGTTCATGCCTTATTTCATACTGCACATTTTAAATTCTGTCAAAAGTTTATTGATTTTTGCAAATTACCATTTTCTGAATTTACCGTTTTTGTTTTTACCGTTTTCTGAATTTTACTATTTCTGCGATTTACGTTTTTCAGTTTTACTTTTACTGCATTGCCTGATTTACATTTCCATCAACTTTATTTTCATTGCATTTATTTAATTTTCCTCATCAAAACATTCACAACCCCCCCCCCCCTTTGTGTAAAAAAATCTGAGACTGAACCGACAAAATTGGTCCTTGAGAGACGACCTAGGAGTCACTTCCTAGCTATACTGCATTCTTTTGTGCAATCAACTTTTGTGAGCGGTGCGACCCGTCAACCAAAAATGGCGCCGTTGCCGGGGACCAATCAAAAGACGGTTTGGTTTTAGATTTTTGTTGTATAAAGTTTTGTTCTGTTGATATGTTTGTTTTGTGTGTTTTGTCTTGTATATTTTTGCAGGCGATAACGACACCTTCAACAAATTTTGGCGGCGTTGTCACTCCAGTTCCAGGTTTTTTGTTTTAGATTTTTGCTGTGTTTTTCGATTATGCTGTGTTAATATATATTGTGTATATATGTGTTTAATTGTGCTATGTTCTGTATTTAGTTGTTATTAAAAAAAAAAAATTGAAAATTAAAAAAAAAAAAAATTAATTAAAAATTTTTACTATTAATGTTCTGTCTTGTGTGTGCTTGTAGCATGTATAAATGTGTTTTGTTTTATCTGATTCGTAATTTTTAGTTTTTAGTTTTTACTTTTTATTTTTCCATGTCTACCTATTTTAATGTTGTGAATAATGCTTATTCTGCCAGTGTCTGTGATTATGATTCTTATTCTGCATATTACTTTGATTTTAAATCTGCTGATTTTTATGATGAGAACAATATGTTCCATCATCCAATTTCTGAGAGCTCTCTTTGGGAGCCAGTTCCACAATATGAGAGTCAGCAGTATGATTCTCCTATTCAAATAACTCCTCAGCCTTCTACTTCTGAACCTACATTAAAGGAGTTACTGGAGCAAATTACCAAGCAGAGAATTCAGTTCGAGCAAGAGTGCATGAAGATCCAGCAAGAAACTCAAGCTGTCATGCAGAGTTTGAATGATCAAATAGGGCAGATGGCCATCAACATAGGAGATGAGAACCAGAGTCACGTGCTCACTGCACCACCTACTTTCACATCATCCTATGTTCCCAATCTTGCACTGGAGGAGACTACTGAATATTTTGAGGGCCAGGCAGGAATAAGCAATACTTTGGAGCCAGGTAGACCACCTCCATTTTCCACCACTTTTCCCATCTTCAAGGAAGTGGAGGTAAGCATACCTCAGTATGATTATGCTATTCATGAATGTGTTATTAAAGATTATGCTGATGATAGGTATGTCGATAATCATATTGTTGCTGAGCATGTTTTTAATTCTCCTTCTGAACATGAATCTGAGTCTGATATTGATATTGCATGTAATTTTGAAATTGATTCATGTTATGAGGATGTATCTAAGGTTCAGCCTGTTACATTAGAATTGGGTGTTATACCCCTGCATGAAATTTCTGTAGTGCGACATTGCACTAACCATGTTGTAGGAGGTACGTATAAACTTGATGAGCAGACACCCACAATTGAAGACAAAGATGCGAGTACCCAGAACTGTTTCAACAATAATAGGCATCTGCTGAACCTGCTCGTCAATAATTGCTGTTTAGATCCGGCGGTGGAGGACATTTCACTGCTTGATCAAATCTGGAGGATGAAGCAGTTCGTCCTCAACAATTTCATGCTGGATCCTGAAGAAGACATCTCCCTACAAATCCAAAATTGGCAACTGCCACCCTGACCAGGGGAGTTTTCTTTTTCTTTCTTCCCCGTTTTCATACTTTTATTACATTTGTCCTTTATCTGTTTAGTGTTTTAATTGATGATCTTATGCTTAGAACACGTTTAGGACATTGTAGTTTAAGTGTGGTCTCGGGAAGATTCTGCATTTTGTTTAAGTTGTTTTTCCTTTTCTTCTTAGTTTTCAAATTGTTATCCCTAAAAAAAAAAAAAAACAAAAAAAAAAAAAATCAAAAATTCAAAAATTGTTTTGCGTAGTCCTTGATTTTATTTCGACCCTCAGTTTCTTACCAATATTTCATTAAAAATTTTCACTTCAGATCTCATTTATTTTCCTTATTTTCCTTCACTGTAAATACAATTTCTTAGTTGTTTTCATACAGATCTTTGATTGCAAATTTTTAGACTAAGAAAATATTTCATTCATAATAGCAAAATTACAGTAATGGAAAAATGGAGATTGAACAGATCTGAAAATAAAATTTGCAGTAGATTCATATGTGAAAATAAGGTTGTTCAGGGGTCGATCATGTCTGATCGTTAATATTACACACCATAATAAATAAAAACAAAAACAACATAAAAAAAAAAAATTAAAAACATAAAAAAACTTAAGTGTTCATATTACAGTCCTTATTCTGGCCACACTCGGCCAACAAAAACATAAAAAAAAAAAAAAAAACATTAAAACTGGAAGAATTCTCGAGCTGGTTGTGGTGGTCTAAGGGAGAGCTCCGTTGAGGGAGCTCTGGTTCGGAATGCGAGCGGAGGCTTTGGTGGAGGAATTTCTCGTTCATTTCTGTCGTCATCGATAATGATCGGAACTGGAAACAAATTCAACAGCCTCGGTGCCCTCATTATCACCCAGTTGTTTTCTTTCAAACAAAAAATAAAATATAAAAAATAAAAAAATAAAAAAAACTTGTGTTAATAATAGAAGAGGAATGAAATTCAATGGAGGTGTGATCAGAGGTCTTACCATACATGTATAGCGGCAGTTGTGAAAAGAGAGTGCCTGTGGGGTCTATCTCCGCTTGCCAGCGCCTGACCCGATTGCCATGGTTGTTAAACCAGCAGTGCACGTTGTATTCAGTGGCTTCGCCGAAGGTCCTTAGTCGAGACGCGATCTCGACGACTTGCGCTCGGCTTGGGTGTGTGACCCCATAGTTGTAGATTTTGGTCATCATCGTGATC
This sequence comes from Vigna nakashimae, assembly GCA_034642375.1. NCBI lineage: Eukaryota > Viridiplantae > Streptophyta > Magnoliopsida > Fabales > Fabaceae > Vigna > Vigna nakashimae. Next base: position 23,727,034 of record CM067759.1, read on the forward strand.
TGATCATCTGTAGGACGCCATCGTTGACTGGTATATCTCTCTGATTCCATATCACTCATCCTTCCTCTCGTAATATACAAATACATAAATAAAAAATAAATACATATAAAAAGAACAAAAACAAGAAAAAAAAAAGCATAACATAAAAAAAAAAAAAAAAAAAAAACATAAAAACATTAGATTCTTAATTCAGTGTTTTCTTTATTTGTTCTTGTTTCCTTTTAGATTTATTTTGTCCAGTCATGCTTTAATGTTTCAGTTTTTGGTCTCAGATCTGTTTCACGGTCCTCGCAAAGGGTCCTAAACGGATCTATGTCCAGTTGTCCGGTTGTTCTTGTCCATATTGTTCTTGTATATTATGTTTATGTGTTTATTTAGTTTTAAGTGGGGTACGTGGCGTTGTTCTACCCGATTGTCTCTGCAATACCTTCAATCGAAGGGAGATTAACGTCTGGTTTCCAGCCGATATACCCCTTAAGTTTTTAGACAGTTGTGTTTTATGTGTTTAAGTGTTTTTCAGTTTCAAAAATATGAAAAAAAAAAATGAAAAGGGAAAGGGAGAGCAAAATAGAGAAAGCACAATAAAGAGCAGAAAGCTGAAAATAAAGAAGGAACAGAAAGCAGGAAAAGGTAAAGCTTAAGAGCAGAAAGCTTAAACGGCAGAAAGAAGGAGATCAAAGGTGTAGAGGACTTACCCGGAGTAGTAGGGCTTACAAAAGCTTGACGCAGATCTTAGATGCTCCGAAGGCACACAGGCAGAGGCTCCTCACAGATCTCACTCAGACTCTTCAGAAGGCGAAGGGGCAGAGCTTCCTCGCAGATCCAGACGCTCGAGAGAGAGAAGAGAGCAGAGAAGAGAGCAGTGAGAGATGTAGAGAGAGAGCAGGGAAGTTGGAAATGGCGCTGGACGCGGAGGAGTGGCCTCTTTGTAGCCAAAGCTCTGCCACTGTAGCAACAGTTCCGGTCTTTGCCACCGAGACTGTTGTCACAGTATCGGTCCTTCCTTTTTCAATTAAAAAAAAAAAATTAATTAGCATCTACTGATGGGTGCTAGGTGTTTTAGACATCTGCTGATGGATGTCCCTGATAACATCTACTGATGGATGTTACTGAAAAATTTCTTCCCATTTTTCCTAACTTTTTATTGCACTTGTCTATATTATTTGACTGCTCTGAATTTGATCATCTGATGATTGTAACACACTGAGGACATTGTGTGATTTAAGTGTGGTATACTGGGGAGAAATTTTGATTTTTCTGTTAGTCTCTCTTAGTATGTATTTTATGTGTTAAAATTTTTGTTTTTGAGTGTTAAATTTTTCTGTTTTTAAGTTATTTTTATCGAGTTTTGTGTGCAATAAATTTTACATTTTTCTCCTGATTTCTGGATTTTGTCTAAGTTGTAGATTTTTCCTTCACTTACTTAATACTTATAGATTGCAATCCTTGCTTTTCTCTGCTTGGAAAGATGATTATGTGTTCAAGAGGTTGAATTGATTATAACACGGATACCCTGTGTGAGATTTGAGCCACTTAATGTTCTTTCTTGTGTGATATGACTCTTGATTTCTTGCACATATGCCTTGGCTTGATTCTTTATGATATACTTGATTTATATGCATGTTTAGAAGTGATAAAGGCAATTTTATTCTTGAGCCTCTTTAGCCAAATAAGCCTACCTTGTTATTATCCTTTGATAACCCCTTTGAGCCTATACTGTATATATTTCTTTGTGTTGAAGCTCATACACTGATCCTAAGTGAAAAACAAATGATTACCTTAACCTTAGGAAAGTCTGGAGCTATAGAAGTATTTTGAGAATAAGTGTGGTCTCCTTGGGAATTCTGATGAATTGGCTAGTTGGTTCCTCATCATGTTTTAAAATGATAATTTATATCCTGTTGTGTGATTAAAAAAAAAAAAAAAAAAAAAAAAAAAAAAGACAGGATTAAAAAAAAAATGATGAGAAAAAGAGAAAAATTGAAAAATAATTTTGTGAATAATGGAGTTGAGAAGAGGATTGAATTAGAGGTTTGGGTGAGATTTCACTGTGTTTACATTTTTTTTTTCCCTAGTGCACCTCTATTTCTTCTGAGCTATAGCTACTTATCCAAATTTATCCTCCCCTGTCATTGGCCCCATTACAACCCTGAAAGACCTTTTGATCTGAGCATACATATGTTTTAAGTGTTGATATTAGAAGCTTGCCAAGTCTACTTGTGTTTGCTTTCTTGAGTGCATCGAGTTGAAATTATTTACCTTAAACACTTGAGAGAAACACTATTAGTGCATCTGTGAGGTTATGTTATTTTTAATTCACCTCTTGAGCTGATTGATTATTTTTCCATGTACTGAATTGCTTGGATGATTTCTGTGAGTATCTGCTTTTCTTAACTATGTGTTGGATATTGTCTACTTTCTTTTCTCTGTCCAGACTTCTTGAGAATTCTGTAAATTCTTTTTATTTTCTCGTGAGTTTTTATTTTTCTGTCTGTTGAGTTTGTGTCACCTCCTTTGATGTCCTTTGAACTATTCCCTGATTTGTATCTTGATTTTGCCCAGGAGTGCAAAAGACTAAGTGTGGTCTATTTTGATGAGTCGATATTTTCTTCACTTCACTTAGTTTATTGTGCTAGAATTAATCGGGGAATTGTGCTTAATTGTCCAGTATTTTCCCATTTTCACTAATTGTGCTAAATTTGATCAGAAATTCTTATTTTAACTAATTTGAATTATCTGAGCTAATTATTTTACAAGGAAAATTTGGAAATACAATTTTGGGACATTTGAAGGTTAAACGAGAAATGGCAATTGAGCTCAATGTATTTCAGCCCTTTCAGTTTTCGCTGGTTGCTGCGTGAATTTTGTGTCAACTTGTTTGTTCTCGTTCGAGTTCAATTCTTATCCGTTTTCCATGCAATTTTTTTTCATACTTTCGTCTGGATGTCTATTTTCACGTATAGTTTTTATTTTGTTCAAATTCGTTCTGTGTTGTTCCCAGTATTTTTTTTACTCCCCTATGTCAGTCTTGTGTTTACTGTTTGAGTGACTTCTAAATTGTTTGCATTGTTTGCTTGTTGTTTGATACTTGTGGTGGCTGGAATTGATCATTGGACGGTGCTAAGACCTCCCAACACTCAAGGATTCAACACACATACATCTCACTGTTTTAGAGCTTTCATGTTGAAAAATGAAGTGTGAATTTTACAATGGAGGGACCACCTTTGTTTGGAAGCTCACGGTCATAGAGAGAATAATGCAAGCACATTTCTTTTGTTGTCATTTTGGTTTCTAAGAGAAACAAGAAGCAATCTCACGGCAATAGCTAGCACAAAAGCACACACGGTCATGGGAAGTTATGGATGGTGGAAAGAATAATGGAATTCATGTGGTTTCTAAAAGAATCAAGAAGCAATACGTTTTGAAGCTCACATAGCTTTTACAAATTTCCATCCAACAATTAAATAAGTTAAGCTTGATGGAAAATCATGGGCCACCATTCACTCATTTCACGTAGCCTTTTGATTTGGAACACATTCCACATTCACGTCCAAAATAGCAATTGCTAGTGGGAGCCACCACTTGGTTGAAAATCTGAATTTGTTAAAATATGAAATGTGAATCTTATGTTGGAAGAAGAAAGTGGGCTGCTACATTTACTAAATAAATGCGATGGTCTTGTGCATCAAAAGCCACATAGGGCCCCTTTTCTTACTCTTTAGTGATTGAAGAAAAGAGGACAATACATGAGACACACGGCCAAATCAATTTGGAAAAGTATTTTAAGTGGTGAAATAAAAGACAAAATGGGCTGCCACAACTTCTAAGCATTTGTCACGGCATGGTCCATCCACTACCATGAAAGTAATCTTTTTAATGGAAAAGGGAAGCATATTCAAAGAGAATGAACCACGGAAATGTCATCTCACGGAAGAATATCAGTGGGAGACACCAAAATAGGAAAATGGGGACTACCACTTGGAAGAAGACACGGTTTTGGCTCACGGGTTTTCTTGCAGGAATTAATTTTCTTCGCAGCCCATGAGAGACCAACACAGCAAGGAAGGCTGGCAGCAACTTGAAGCATTACACGTCCATCACAACCACAGCAGCAACAACTCCATTCCAGCAACTCTTCCATATAGCCCGTGAGTAGCTGACGCAACCAGCAGTTTTGAAGAAAGTTCTACGTCCAGCAGGGAAGGAGGTGCTGTCATTGCAAGGGAAGAGCTGGAGGCATGGCTGGAAGCAAGGAGGAGACTCACTGACCATGCACATGAAGAATGAAGTTGGAGAGGAAGAACCTAGCAAGCACAACAGAGAAAGTTGGGATGTATTGTTGTCCAAGCCACGGGTCCAGGAGAGCAGCTGATGGATGGAAGTATGAAAGAGTAGTTCACGGATAGAAGAAGCTACAGCAGCTGGAGGAGAATTCACGTGAATTGTGGGCTGGAAACGCACACCACAACATGGAGGTCCCACTTGCTCTTTTATTGAGTAAAGAAGTTAGATTTTTAGCTATAAAATGGCAGCAGCAGTCCGAGAAGAATTCACGTGAATTGTGGGCTGGAAACGCACACCACAACATGGAGGTCCCACTTGCTCTCTTAGTATGTATTTTATGTGTTAAAATTTTTGTTTTTGAGTGTTAAATTTTTCTGTTTTTAAGTTATTTTTATCGAGTTTTGTGTGCAATAAATTTTACATTTTTCTCCTGATTTCTGGATTTTGTCTAAGTTGTAGATTTTTCCTTCACTTACTTAATACTTATAGATTGCAATCCTTGCTTTTCTCTGCTTGGAAAGATGATTATGTGTTCAAGAGGTTGAATTGATTATAACACGGATACCCTGTGTGAGATTTGAGCCACTTAATGTTCTTTCTTGTGTGATATGACTCTTGATTTCTTGCACATATGCCTTGCCTTGATTCTTTATGATATACTTGATTTATATGCATGTTTAGAAGTGATAAAGGCAATTTTATTCTTGAGCCTCTTTAGCCAAATAAGCCTACCTTGTTATTATCCTTTGATAACCCCTTTGAGCCTATACTGTATATATTTCTTTGTGTTGAAGCTCATACACTGATCCTAAGTGAAAAACAAATGATTACCTTAACCTTAGGAAAGTCTGGAGCTATAGAAGTATTTTGAGAATAAGTGTGGTCTCCTGGGGAATTCTGATGAATTGGCTAGTTGGTTCCTCATCATGTTTTAAAATGATAATTTATATCCTGTTGTGTGATTAAAAAAAAAAAAAAAAAAAAAAAGACAGGATTAAAAAAAAAATGATGAGAAAAAGAGAAAAATTGAAAAATAATTTTGTGAATAATGGAGTCGAGAAGAGGATTGAATTAGAGGTTTGGGTGAGATTTCACTGTGTTTACATTTTTTTTCCCTAGTGCACCTCTATTTCTTCTGAGCTATAGCTACTTATCCAAATTTATCCTCCCCTGTCATTGGCCCCATTACAACCCTGAAAGACCTTTTGATCTGAGCATACATATGTTTTAAGTGTTGATATTAGAAGCTTGCCAAGTCTACTTGTGTTTGCTTTCTTGAGTGCATCGAGTTGAAATTATTTACCTTAAACACTTGAGAGAAACACTATTAGTGCATCTGTGAGGTTATGTTATTTTTAATTCACCTCTTGAGCTGATTGATTATTTTTCCATGTACTGAATTGCTTGGATGATTTCTGTGAGTATCTGCTTTTCTTAACTATGTGTTGGATATTGTCTACTTTCTTTTCTCTGTCCAGACTTCTTGAGAATTCTGTAAATTCTTTTTATTTTCTCGTGAGTTTTTATTTTTCTGTCTGTTGAGTTTGTGTCACCTCCTTTGATGTCCTTTGAACTATTCCCTGATTTGTATCTTGATTTTGCCCAGGAGTGCAAAAGACTAAGTGTGGTCTATTTTGATGAGTCGATATTTTCTTCACTTCACTTAGTTTATTGTGCTAGAATTAATCGGGGAATTGTGCTTAATTGTCCAGTATTTTCCCATTTTCACTAATTGTGCTAAATTTGATCAGAAATTCTTATTTTAACTAATTTGAATTATCTGAGCTAATTATTTTACAAGGAAAATTTGGAAATACAATTTTGGGACATTTGAAGGTTAAACGAGAAATGGCAATTGAGCTCAATGTATTTCAGCCCTTTCAGTTTTCGCTGGTTGCTGCGTGAATTTTGTGTCAACTTGTTTGTTCTCGTTCGAGTTCAATTCTTATCCGTTTTCCATGCAATTTTTTTTCATACTTTCGTCTGGATGTCTATTTTCACGTATAGTTTTTATTTTGTTCAAATTCGTTCTGTGTTGTTCCCAGTATTTTTTTTACTCCCCTATGTCAGTCTTGTGTTTACTGTTTGAGTGACTTCTAAATTGTTTGCATTGTTTGCTTGTTGTTTGATACTTGTGGTGGCTGGAATTGATCATTGGACGGTGCTAAGACCTCCCAACACTCAAGGATTCAACACACATACATCTCACTGTTTTAGAGCTTTCATGTTGAAAAATGAAGTGTGAATTTTACAATGGAGGGACCACCTTTGTTTGGAAGCTCACGGTCATAGAGAGAATAATGCAAGCACATTTCTTTTGTTGTCATTTTGGTTTCTAAGAGAAACAAGAAGCAATCTCACGGCAATAGCTAGCACAAAAGCACACACGGTCATGGGAAGTTATGGATGGTGGAAAGAATAATGGAATTCATGTGGTTTCTAAAAGAATCAAGAAGCAATACGTTTTGAAGCTCACATAGCTTTTACAAATTTCCATCCAACAATTAAATAAGTTAAGCTTGATGGAAAATCATGGGCCACCATTCACTCATTTCACGTAGCCTTTTGATTTGGAACACATTCCACATTCACGTCCAAAATAGCAATTGCTAGTGGGAGCCACCACTTGGTTGAAAATCTGAATTTGTTAAAATATGAAATGTGAATCTTATGTTGGAAGAAGAAAGTGGGCTGCTACATTTACTAAATAAATGCGACGGTCTTGTGCATCAAAAGCCACATAGGGCCCCTTTTCTTACTCTTTAGTGATTGAAGAAAAGAGGACAATACATGAGACACACGGCCAAATCAATTTGGAAAAGTATTTTAAGTGGTGAAATAAAAGACAAAATGGGCTGCCACAACTTCTAAGCATTTGTCACGGCATGGTCCATCCACTACCATGAAAGTAATCTTTTTAATGGAAAAGGGAAGCATATTCAAAGAGAATGAACCACGGAAATGTCATCTCACGGAAGAATATCAGTGGGAGACACCAAAATAGGAAAATGGGGACTACCACTTGGAAGAAGACACGGTTTTGGCTCACGGGTTTTCTTGCAGGAATTAATTTTCTTCGCAGCCCATGAGAGACCAACACAGCAAGGAAGGCTGGCAGCAACTTGAAGCATTACACGTCCATCACAACCACAGCAGCAACAACTCCATTCCAGCAACTCTTCCATATAGCCCGTGAGTAGCTGACGCAACCAGCAGTTTTGAAGAAAGTTCTACGTCCAGCAGGGAAGGAGGTGCTGTCATTGCAAGGGAAGAGCTGGAGGCATGGCTGGAAGCAAGGAGGAGACTCACTGACCATGCACATGAAGAATGAAGTTGGAGAGGAAGAACCTAGCAAGCACAACAGAGAAAGTTGGGATGTATTGTTGTCCAAGCCACGGGTCCAGGAGAGCAGCTGATGGATGGAAGTATGAAAGAGTAGTTCACGGATAGAAGAAGCTACAGCAGCTGGAGGAGAATTCACGTGAATTGTGGGCTGGAAACGCACACCACAACATGGAGGTCCCACTTGCTCTTTTATTGAGTAAAGAAGTTAGATTTTTAGCTATAAAATGGCAGCAGCAGTCCGAGAAGAAGGGAGGAGATTTTAGAGTAGATTTAGGAGTAGGAGTAGTGTAGTGTAGAGAGCAATTTACGTGAGCTTTCATTTTTCCCCCTCCCCTTTGGGGAGGTTTTGGGTTTGTTTTCCAGATTGTTTTCCAGTTTGTTTTTCAGTTGAATGTTAATTTGCAGTGTGTTTTTCAGTCAATGTTCTTGAACTCTATTTTCATATGCGAATTTGCAATTTATAATTTCATCTGCACGTTAGCTTTGATCAAATCCTGCAAGTTTCTGCTCAAATTAATTTCATCTCAGTTCATGCCTTATTTCATACTGCACATTTTAAATTCTGTCAAAAGTTTATTGATTTTTGCAAATTACCATTTTCTGAATTTACCGTTTTTGTTTTTACCGTTTTCTGAATTTTACTATTTCTGCGATTTACGTTTTTCAGTTTTACTTTTACTGCATTGCCTGATTTACATTTCCATCAACTTTATTTTCATTGCATTTATTTAATTTTCCTCATCAAAACATTCACAACCCCCCCCCCTTTGTGTAAAAAAATCTGAGACTGAACTGACAAAATTGGTCCTTGAGAGACGACCTAGGAGTCACTTCCTAGCTATACTGCATTCTTTTGTGCAATCAACTTTTGTGAGCGGTGCGACCCGTCAACCACTATCATAGATGTTAATGAAGGTATAGTGGTGCTCCAGGACAGAGAGGAGAGAGTGGTGGTGGATGTCTTCAAAGATGAAACACAAGCAAAGGAGGAAGAAGCCAGTTATAAAGCTGCATTTCGAGATGCACCCATAACTAGAGGTAAAAATGAAAATCTTAAGGTTTCTGATAACCATTGTTTGTATTTTCAGGTACTCAAGGTAGAGGAAATTGGAAAAGGAGAAGAAGTTCCTAGAGACTGGAAGAAAAGAGGACTCCAACTTGGCACACCTGTAAGAATCAAGAACAAGTTGTGGGTTATAAAAGGCTTTAAAGAAAAGGAGATGATAGAGATAGAGTCTCCATATTCTAGAGAATCTAAGACAGTCCAAAGGAAGCAGTTGAAAGGTTGGTGGAAGGACAACATCAACCATAAAGAAGATGGAACATGAGCTTTAACAGGGTCAAGCTAGTGACATTAAAGAAGCGCTTGCTGGGAGGCAACCCAGTTGATTGATAAACTTTTGATTTGGTTTTGTAATTTGTAATTTGTGAACATTATTCTGGATATTATTTTGTTGGATTTAGCATCTACTGAAGGATGCTAGGTGGTTAAGTATCTACTGAAGGATACTAAGTTTGTAACACCTACTGATGGGTGTTGGTGAGAAGATTTTGCACCTACTGATGGGTGCTGGTAAGTTTGAAACACCTACTGAGGGGTGTTGGTGGATTTTGGGTCAGGCTCGTGACGTTAAACAAGCGCTACCTGGGAGGCAACCCAGTTGATTGATTGTTTTTGTTTGTTTTATTTTAATTAGGGTTTGCATAAGCATTTTTAACATTGAATTGCAGGGAACCTATGAGGGGTATGCTAGGAAGGCACGTAGGTCAAGAAAAGAAGGAGAAGGGCACATCACGAAAGTGCCGCTGAGCGGCAATTACCGCTGAGCGGTACTATCGCAGATGGGCTTAAGTTCCCCTTAGCGGAACCCGAGCCCATTGGGGTATTTTTAAACCCTAAGCTGCGCTTTTTTACATTCTTTCAAGCCCTTCTCTGCACAAACACTTCCACATATCTTCTCTTAGGTTTTCCACATCTTTCTACTCTTCCCTTTTTAGAAAATTTCTCTTCCACTCACTTTTACACTAGTGTGCCATCAAAGTTTGGGGTTGGAAGAGAGCATTTTAGCTTGGAAGCATTCTCATATCATCTAGTATCTCCACCCAAGTAAGTAAAATGCATTTTGTTCATTCTAGGGTTCTTGAATTTGAATGTGATTGTCAAAACATGAATATTTAGGGGTTTTGATTTTTATGCATGATTTGATGATATATTTGATGTTTGAACCGATTAAACTGCTTGATTATGAACTGGAAAACTGAAAATTGCATTTGGGTGGAGTTAGGACAGTTTTAAAAAGAGATTTGCAAAAATCTGCAGGTCACCGCTGAGCGGCATTTACCGCTGAGCGGCACTCTGCCAGATTTGCTTTTTCTGGCTTTTTGCGTGTTTGAACGTGGTACTGGTGGCGCTGAGGGGAAATTCTGGCCCTCAGCGGTGGTTTAGCTTCGAACGGAGTTGTGTTCTGTGTTTACTAATGATTAACATCGTGTTCTGTGGTTTTGGATTTGTGTCTGAATGCAGGAATGGCATCCTCTTCAGGAAAGAGATTGAAAACCATGGCAACCAAGAGGAAGGAAAAGGAACCAGAGCAGCCCCATAATGGCAGGTTCCTCTCTAGGAAACATGAGAAGCACTTTAGGGTGGTTCAGGACAGGAGACTTCTAATGGAGAGAAAGGTTGGAATGATACCTAACTTTGCTCCTCAATTTGGAGAGCAAGTGTTAGGGAATGACTGGGGAAAGCTAGCCACTTATCCAGCACCTGCCAACATAGCTGTAGTTAAGGAATTCTACACCAATGCAAAGAAGATTGGTGACTATCCAGCTGAGAATTATTTGGGCTATGTCAGAGGCCATGCTATCAGGTATGATCCTGATTCCATCAACAACTTCCTGGATACTGTGTGGGCTGGTGAGCAATGCCAGTTTGCTCTTAGCATGGAGGAAGGTGTTGACTTTGAGGATGTGGAGAGAGTGTTGTGCATACCTGGAGGACACTTTCAAAGAAATAGATCTGGAGCAGTGGTTAACATTAGGACGACAGATTTGACTCCTCTTGCAAAGTATTGGATGGCATTTTCTCATGCCAACATTTAGCCATGCTCACATGTGTCAGATATCACTCTCAGCAGGGCACTATTCATCTACTGTGCTATCAGAAATTTGAATGTTAATATTGGGCAGGTGATAGCTGATGAGATTAGTGTGTGTGCTAACACTTCAAACAACAAAGCACCACCGGGACATCCTTCTTTGATCACTCACCTCTGCAAGCTAGCTGGGGTGGACACTTCTGTTCCACCATTTGAGAGGCCAAGAAAAACTATAGATGAGGCCTATTACAGACAGTACTATGGAGGTGAGGAGGCAGCTCAGCCAGTTCCACCACGCCAGGCTCGTAGAGAGAGAAGGCCAGCACAGAGCCGGACATCTGCTGATACACATGAAGCAAAACCATTCCAGATGAAGGACATGTATATGTCTCTTATAGGTGCTCAGTTGCAGTCCATCCACAGAGGGCAGGTGGCCACGGCTGAGATGATAGTGGGGATGTATGATACCCCTCCAGCACACAGATGGACTATGGATGAATTCCATAACGTGGTAGCTTGGCCAGAAGAACCATTGCATGGAGGAGCTGAAGCAGCTGAAGCTTCAGCCAGAGATATGGAAGAAGATGAAGCTGAGGAGGAGGATGCTTTTGATGATGATGATGATGAAGAGGAGGAGGAAGATACAGAGGACAGCTCCGACTGATGAGGAGCTGAGATAGCATTTACTGATGAATGCTATCATATGATTATGCTTTTGTGGTTTAAGTTTTCTGGACTTATTTGTTTTTGTTTTTAGATTAGGGTTTGATGTACTCTATTGAACACCAGGTTTATTATGATGGTTTGCTATTAACTGTGATTGTGTGATAAGTAATGCTTGATGATGCTTAGTGGTTGATTGATGTTGAGATAAATGTGCACATTAAAATGCTTATACAGGTGATTCACAAGCTTTGTGAACAAATGCATGATATCATGATTGTGATTGTGAAATTAAGCAGGATGTGTATGTCAAATGTGAATGAGCTTATATGTGAGGTTTTGAGCTCCAGAGTTGTTATTGTTGAATGCTATTACTTTGAAAGCATGAATGACTTTGCCTAGGTTTTCTATGATTGAATCAATTGCTTGTTTTGCATCATGTGATCAAGGCCGTTTGTTGGAACCCTTTTTATTGGCCAAATTCATAAAGTTAGCCTACTAAAAGAGAACACTTTGTGTTCTATCCTTTGAACCCTTAGCCTTGAATATACACTGAACCCTTGATTGAAAATCTTTACCTTGAGTTAAGTAGAAGATCTTGTGTGGTATTGTTAAATGTTCAAGTTTGGGGTTGTTGGGAAAATATGAAAAAGGAAAAGCATTGAGCTAAGAGCTAAAAAGTAAGAATATGCAAAGCAAAAGAAAAGAAAAGAAAAAGAAGTAAAGCTCAATGCAAATGCAAAGGCAAAAGAAAGTTGGGAATGAATAAGAATAATTGTGTTGTTATGATTCTCTTAACTCAAGGATTTTGTGATCCAGAAAAACCAATTTTCTTGTTAGCCCAGCCACATTATAAGTCATTCAAAAGTCCTTGTGATGATGCATGCTTGTGAATGTTTTTGATTGTGGTAAAATGAAAGGCAAAGTTGATTCATGTGACATTGTGATAGTGGAGTGAATGAGTGAAACACTTTACCTCTTATACACTTGTGTGTTGAGTGAAACACTTTACCTAGTGAGGAAATATTCCATAAGCACATGAACATCCATGCTTAATTGATTGATCATTCATGAAAAATAGCATTTGTTGGAACTTAAATGATTTTGTGAACACTAAAGTATGTGCACATCTTGATTGAACTATTGGTCATAAGTTTGAGTGAAGTTGTTACTTATCTTGAATAGAGGATTTTGAATGAGTGAACCATCATATAAATTGGTTGGAGATGGAGTTACATTTTGTTTGCTTGAGGACAAGCAAAGTTCTAAGTTTGGGGTTGTGATAACAGTTGAAAAACGGTTATTTTCATATTTGAAATTGATACTAAAAGCAACCTTTATACTTAGAAACTAGCTTGAAATCATGCCTTTTATCCATATTTTCATAAATAAGAGAGCTAGACAGGTTTATGCTTAATTTAAGTGTTTTTGTGCAGGTTTTAAGGTGAATTTAGTGAAAAGAGTGAAGAAGGAGAGAGATGACATTAGAAAAGACAAGAAAGAGTGCAAAAAGAGAAGTCAAAGGCACCGCTCAGCGGCAAACTACCGCTGAGCGGCACTCAAGAGGTGACGTTGGAACCGCTGAGGGGCAAAATGGCCGCTGAGGGGAAGAAAGAAGACGCGCAATCACCGCTGAGCGGTAAATATCGCTGAGCGGCACTTTTTGGGCTTGGGCTTTTGTAATCTTTTGTAACTCTAGATTAGTATATAAGGGCTTGCACGTCCTTGGGATTAGTATCTTTGGCAGAAACGAAGTAAACACTCTCTCTTCCACCCCTTTGAAGGAGGATCTTGGATGCTCAGGCTACCTCTTCACCTTTATTGGGTTTATTCTTTCATTCTTTCATTGTTATTCATCTAGGTTCACCATGAATATGGTGAACTAAACCTTGTATGTTTGTTGGGGAATCAATGTAATCTCTTGAAGCTCTCATATATGGATTTGTTGAGTACATCTTTTAAGTAAGACATATGCTTTCTTTCATCATTAGTTAGGGTTTTTCCTCTTTGCTCAATGCTTGCATAGTTTAACTCATTCCATGCATGATTATTGGTTTTGTCGATACGGACACGTACGGGGAAGTCTAGATCCGAGGAATTTCTCCCAATATCATACTGACAATATTTTATTGGTTGCCTTTAAGCTCCTGCACTCATGAACTAATCATTAGGAATGCTAGGAATTGTATGAACTATTTGATTAGGGAGAAGCCATCTAGAATGGTACATTAGAGAGTGGCATTAACAATGATGATTTGAATGTTGAATTCCTAAAATATATGAGAGTGGATGAGATGAAATTGACCTCCAACAACATATTCATTCATATAATTCATTGAAAGTGTTTATCTTTTGTCTTTGCCATTGATCAAACTTCATGCATACATGTTTATTTTCTGTCTTGCATATTAAACTTTGAATATTTCGTTTGAAAGTCCTAGCTAATCAACAAATCATATAACTAAACTAGGCCGTGAGTCCTTTGGGAAGAACGATACTTGGTCTTACCAAGTTTATTACTTGAACGATTCGGTCATACTTGCCGATTGTGAAACAAGTTTGTGACATCATATTTTGGTGCTTACAAATTTGTCCATCAAGTACCCAAGAAGTTGTTGATAGATTCAGGATCATACCTAATAGCGTGGCCTCTGACATAGCCTAGGAAATCCTCAGTCGAATAATCACCAATCTTCCTTGCATTGGTGTAAAATTCTTTCACCACAGCTATATTGGCTGGTGCAGGGTTTGTGGCTAGCTTCCCCCAATTCCTTCCCAACAGTTGCTCTCCAAACTAAGAAGCAAAGTTAGGTATCATTCCAACTTTCCTCTCCATAAGGAGCCTCCTATCTTGGACCACCTTAAAATGCTTCTCATGTTTGCGAGATAGGAACCTACTAGAATGGGGTTGTTCTGGTTCCTTTTCTTTCCTTTTTGATGCCATGGTCTTCACCCTTTTGCCTGAAGAGGATGTCATTCCTACATTAAACACAAATTACAAAACCTCAAGTGATAATAGTTGAAAAACTGTTATTTTCATGCTTAAAATTTATACTAAAAGCAACCTTTATACTTAGAAACTAGCTTGAAATCATGCTTTTATTCATATTTTCATAAATAAGAGAGTTGGACAGGTTTATGCTTGATTTCAGTGTTTTTGTGCAGGTTTTAAGGTGAATTTAGTGAAAGAAGTGAAAAAGGAGAGAGATGAAATCAGGAAAGACACCAAAAAGTGCAAAAAGAGAAGCCACAACTGCCGCTCAGCGGTAGTTTACCGCTGAGCGGCACTCAGGAGTTCACAAGAGATCCGCTGAGGGGCAAAATGGCCGCTGAGGGGAAGAAACCAACTCACGCACTTACCGCTGAGCGGCACTTTACCGCTGAGCGGCACACTTATGGGCTTGGGCCTGAATTTTCTGTAATTTTAGAATAGTATATAAGCTTTAGGACGTCCTAGGGTTTGTATCTTTGGCAGAAACGAAGCAAACACTCTCTCTTCCACCCCTTTGAAGGAGGATCTTGGATGCTCAGGCTACCTCTTCACCTTTCTAGGGTTTTATCCTTCATTCTTTCATTATTGTTCATGTAGTTTCACCATGAATATGGTGAACTAAACCATGTATTGTTGTTGGGGAATCAATGTAGTCTTGTGAAACTCACATATATGGAATTTGTGTTTACATCTTATATTTAAGACCTATGCTTTCTTTCATCATTAGTTAGGGTTTTTCCTCTTTGCTCAATGATTGCTTTGTTTAACTCATTCAATGCATGATTATTGGTTTTGTCGATACGGGAACGTACGGGGAAGTCTAGATCCGGGGAATTTCTCCCAATAGTATATTGGTTGTCGTTAAGCTTCTACACTAAAAGACCTAATTATTAGGAATGCTAGGAATCGCATGAACTCGTAATTAGGGATACGCCTTCTTGCAAGGTAATATAGAGAGTGACATTAACAATGATGAAAAGAATGTTGAATTCCTAAAATATATGAGAGTGGATAGAATGAAATTGATTAACCCCAACAACATACTCATCCATATATTCCATTGAAGTGTTTGTATTTTGTTTTAGCCATTGATCAAAACTCATGCATACATGTTTGTTTTCTGTTTTGCATATTAAACTATACTTATTTCGTTCTTAAGTCTTAGCTAATCAACAAATCACATAACTAAACTAGGTCGTGAGTCCTTTGGGAGAACGATACTTGGTCTTACCGAGTTTATTACTTGAAACGATTCGGTCATACTTGCCGATTGTTCAACAAGTTTGTGGCGCCGTATTTCGGTGCTCATAAATTTGTCATCAAGTTTTTGGCGCTGTTGTTGGGGACTCGTGGTTTAACTCACTACTAGAAATTCAGTCATTACCGAAGGATTATTACCGAAGGCCTTGTGGTCGTTGATGGACAAATTTATGATCACCAAAATATGATGTCACAAACTTGTTTCACAATCGGCAAGTATGACCGAATCGTTCAAGTAATAAACTTGGTAAGACCAAGTATCGTTCTCCCAAAGGACTCACGGCCTAGTTTAGTTGTATGGTTTGTTGATTAGCTAAGACTTAAGAACGAAATATTTGGAGTTTAATATGCAAGACAGAAAATAAACATGTATGCATGAGTTTTTGATCAATGGCAAAAAGCAAAAGATAAACACTTTCAATGAAATATATGAATGAATATGTTGTTGGGGGTCAATTTCATCTCATCCACTCTCATATATTTTAGGAATTCAACATTCAAATCATCATTGTTAATGCCACTCTCTAAAGTACCATTCCAGATGGCTTCTCCCTAATCACGAGTTCATACAATTCCTAGCATTCCTAATGATCAGTTCATAAGTGCAGGAGCTTAACGACAACCAATATAAAATTGGGAGAAATTCCCCGGATCTAGACTTCCCCGTACGTGCCCGTATCGACAAAACCAATAATCATGCATCGAATGAGTTAAACCATGCAAGCATTAAGCAAAGAGGAAAAACCCTAACTAATGATGAAAGAAAGCATAAATCTTAATTAAAAGATGCAAGCATAGATTCCATATCTGAGAGCTTCAAGAGATTACATTGATTCCCCAACAAACATACAAGGTTTAGTTCACCATATTCATGGTGAACCTAGATGAACAATGAAAGAATGAAAGAATAAACCCTATAAAGGTGAAGAGGTAGCCTGAGCATCCAAGATCCTCCTTCAAAAGGGTGGAAGAGAGAGTGTTTGCCTCGTTTCTGCCAAAGATACAAACCCTAGGACGTCCTAAAGCTTATATACTATTCTAAAATTACAAAAGCCCAAGCCCATAAAAGTGCCGCTCAGCGGTAAATACCGCTCAGCGGTGACTGCGCGTCCCTTTTCTTCCCCTCAGCGGCCAGTTTGCCCCTCAGCGGACCTCCCGTGACCTCCTGAGTGCCGCTCAGCGGTAAAATGCCACTGAGCGGTGCTTTCGGCTTCTCCTTTTGCACTCTTTGATTCCTTTTTTGATTCCATCTCTCTCCTTCTTCACTTCTTTCACTAAATTCACCTTAAAACCTGCACAAAAACACTTAAATCAAGCATAAACCTGTCCAGCTCTCTTATTTCTGAAAATATGGATAAAAGCATGATTTCAAGCTAGTTTCTAAGTCTAAAGGTTGCTTTTAGTGTCAATTTTAAGCATGAAAATAACAGTTTTTCAACTGTTATCACAACCCCAAACTTAGAACTTTGCTTGTCCTCAAGCAAACAAAATGTAACTCAATCTCCAACCAATTCATATGATGGTTCACTCATTCAAAAATTCTCTTTTTCAAGATAAGTAACAACTTCACTCAAACTTATGACCAATAGTTCATTCAAGATGTGCACATGCTTTAGTGTTCACAAAGTCATTTAAGTTCCAACAAATGCTATTTTTCATGAATGATCAATCAATTAAGCATGGATGTTCATGTGCTCATGGAATATTTCCTCACTAGGTAAAGTGTTTCACTCAACACACAAGTGTATAAGAGGTAAAGTGTTTCACTCATTTACTCCACTATTACAATGTCACATGAATCAACTTTGCCTTTCATTTTACCACAATCAAAAACATTCACAAGCATGCATCATCACAAGGACGTTTCAATGGCTTATAATGTGGCTGGGCTAACAAGAAAATTGGTTTTTCTGGATCACAAAATTCTTGAGTTAAGAGAATCATAACAACACAATTATTCTTATTCATTCCCAACTTTCTTTTGCCTTTGCATTTGCATTGAGCTTTGCTTCTTTTTCTTTTCTTTTCTTTTTCTTTTTCTTTGCATATTCTTACTTTTTAGCTCTTAGCTCAATGCTTTTCCTTTTTCATGTTTTCCCAACAACCCCAAACTTGAACATTTAACAATACCACACAAGATCTTCTACTTAACTCAAGGTAAAGATTTTCAATCAAGGGTTTTCAGTGTATGTTCAAGGCTAAGGGTTCAAAGGATAGAACACAAAGTGTTCTCTTTTAGTGGGCTAACTTTATGAATTTGGCCAATAAAAAGGGTTTCAACAAACGGCCTTGATCATATGATGCAAAACAAGCAATTGATTTAATCATAGAAAACCTGGGCAAAGTCATTCATGCTTTCAAAGTAATAGCATTCAACAATAACAACTCTGGAGCTCAAAATCTCACATATCAGCTCATTCAAATTTGACATACACATCCTGCTTAATTTCACAATCACAATCATAATATCCTGCACTTGTTCACAAAGCTTGTGAATCACTTGTATAAGCATTTAATATGCACATCATCTCAACATCAATCAATCAATAAGCATCATCAAGCATTACTTATCACACAATCACAGTTAATAGCAAACCATCATAAGAAACCAGGTGTTCAATAGAGTACATCACCCTAATCTAAAAACAAAAACAAATAAGTTCAGAAAACTTAAACCACAAAAGCATAATCATATGATAGCATTCATCAGTAAATGCTATCTCAGCTCCTCATCAGTCTGAGCTGTCCTCTGTATCTTCCTCTTCCTCCTCATCATCATCATCTTCAAATGCATCCTCCTCATCAGCTTCATCTTTTTCCATGTCTCGAGCTGAAGCTTCAGCTGCTTCAGCTCCTCCTCCATGCAATGGTTCTTCTGGCAAAGCTACCACATTATGGAATTCATCCATAGTCCACCTGTGTGCTGGAGGTGTATCATACATCCCCACTATCATCTCAGCAGTGGCCACCTGCCCTCTGTGAATGGACTGCAACTGAGCACCTATAAGAGACATATACATGTCCCTCATCTGGAATGGTTCTGCTTCATGTGTATCAGCAGATGTCCGGCTCTGTGCTGGCCCTCTCTCTCTACGAGCCTGGCGTGGTGGAACTGGCTGAGCTGCATCCTCACCTCCACAGTACTGTCTGTAATAAGCCTCATCAATAGCTTTTCTTGGCCTCTCAAATGGTGGAACAGAAGTGTCCACCCCAGCGAGCTTGCAAAGGTGAGTGATCAAAGAAGGATGTGCTAGTGGTGTTTTGTTGTTTGAGGTGTTAGCACATACACTAATTTCATCAGCTATCACTTGCCCAATATTAACATTCAAGTTTCTGATAGCACAGTAGATGAATAGTGCCCTACTAAGAGTAATATCTGACACATGTGAACATGGCTGAATGTTGGCATGAGAAAATGCCATCCAATACTTCGCAAGAGGAGTCAAATCCGTCCTCCTAATGTTAACCACTGAGCCAGATCTATTATTTTGGAAGTGTCCTCCAGGTATACACAACACTCTCTCCACATCCTCATAATCAGCACCTTCCTCCATGCAAAGAGCAAACTGGCATTGCTCACCAGCCCACACAGTATCCAGGAAGTTGTTGATAGAATCAGGATCATACCTGATAGCATGGCCTCTAACATAGCCCAAATAATTCTCAGCTGGATAATCACCAATCTTCTTTGCATTGGTGTAAAATTCCTTTACTACAGCTATGTTGGCAGGTGCAGGATAAGTGGCTAGCTTTCCCCAATCATTCCCTAACACTTGCTCTCCAAATTGAGGGGCAAAGTTAGGTATCATTCCAACCTTTCTCTCCATCAGAAGTCTCCTGTCCTGAACCACCCTAAAGTGTTTCTCATGTTTCCTAGAGAGGAACCTGCTATTATGGGGTTGCTCTGGTTCCTTTTCCTTTCTCTTGGTTGCCATGGTTTTCAATCTCTTTCCTGAAGAGGATGCCATTCCTGCATTCAAACACAAATACAAAACCACAGAACATGATGTTAATCATTAGTAAACACAGACACAACTCCTTTCGAAGCTAAACCACCGCTGAGGGACAAAATTTCCCCTCAGCGCCACCAGTGCCACATTCCAACACGCAACAAACCAGAAAATCAAATCTGGCAGAGTGCCGCTCAGCGGCAGTTTACCCCTCAACGGTAACTCTGCAGATTTTTGAAAAACCTGTTTTAAAGCTTTCCTAACTCCACCCAAATGCAATTTTCAGTTTTCCAATTCATAATCATGCAGTTTAATCGGTTCAAACATCAAATATATCATCAAATCATGCATAGAATTCAAAACCCCTCAATATTCATGCTTTGACAATCACATTCAAATTCAAGAACCCTAGAATGAACAAAATGCACTTTACTTACTTGGGTGGAGTTACTAGATGCAATGAGAATGCTTCCAAGCTAGAATATTCTCTTCCAACCCCAAACTTTGATGGCACACTAGTGTAAAAGTGAGTGGAAGAGATATTTTCTTAAGAGGAAAGAGTGAAAAGATGTGGAAAACCTAGGAGAAGGTATGTGGGAGTGTTTGTGCAGAGAAGAGCTTGAAAGAATAAGAAATTGCGCAGCTTAGGGTATAAAAATACCCTAATGGGCTCGGGTTCCGCTAAGGGGAACTAAAGCCCATTCTGCGAGACTACCGCTCAGCGGTAGTTTGCCGCTCAGCGGCACTTGCGTGAAGTGCTCCTCTCCTTCTTTTCTTGACCTACGTGCCTCCTAGACATACCCCTCACTGGTTACCTGCAATTCAATGTTAAAAATGCTTATGCAAACCCTAACTAAAATAAACAAACAGAAAACAATCAATCAACTGGGTTGCCTCCCAGGTAGCGCTTGTTTAACGTCACGAGCCTGACCCAAAATCCACCAACACCCATCAGTAGGTGTTACAAACTTAGTATCCTTCAGTAGATACTTAACCACCTAGCATCCTTCAGTAGATGCTGTATCCAACAAAATATTTACAAAATAATGTCCACAAATTAAAAGTTACAAAACCAAATCAAAAATCAAAAGTTTGTAAATCACTGGGTTGCCTCCCAGCAAGCGCTCTTTTAACGTCATTAGCTTGACCCAGTAAAGTTCAAGTTCCATCTTCTTTATAGTTGATGTTGTCAGTCCACCAACTTCTCAACTGCTTCCTTTGAACTGTTTTGGTTCTTCTAGAATATGGAGACTCTATCTCTATCATCTCCTTTTCTTTAAAGCCCTTCACAACCCACAACTTGTTCTTGATTCTTACAGGTGTGCCAAGTTGGAGTCTTCTTTTCTTCCAGTCTCTAAGAATTTCTTCTCCTCTTCCAATTTCTTCTTCCTTGGGTACCTGAAACAACAAACAATGGTTACCTGAAACCTCAAGATTTTCATCTTTACCTCTAGTTATGGGTGCATCTCGAAATGCAGCTTTATAACTGGCTTCTTCCTCCTTTGCTTGTGTCTCATCTTTGAAGACATCCACCACCACTCTCTCCTCTCTCTCCTGGAGCACCACTATACCTTCATTTACATCTATGATAGCCCTGGCCGTTTTCATAAACGGTCTTCCAAGTATGATAGGTATTTTCTCGGTTTCCATCTTCATCACCACAAAGTCTGCCAAAAACTAATGTTTGCCAACACAAACTACAATGTCTTCTGCAATCCCACATGGCTCCTTTGAAGATCCATCAACCATTACTAAATTAACCTTTACAGGTTTCATTTTAACATTGCCAATTTGCTCCAGTAAAGAATAAGGTATCAAGTTAACACTTGAACCTAAATCAAGGAGAGCTTTCTTTATTTTTTTCTTCCCTATAGTACAAGGGATAGAAAAACTACCTGGATCTGATGCTTTAGGTGGGAATGACTCTTCCTTAACAGTTATACACCTTTTTTCCTCATCATCTCTACGTCTCTTCTTTGTAGAGATTTCTTTATTAGATTTGGTGTAAACCGTAATCTGTTGCAGAATTTGCTCCCAAGGTGCATCATTATCCACCATTTTGAATAACTCTGTGAAGTCCATTGGTTACCCTTGATGGATTGGAAAAGGAAACGTGCTTTTGCTCTCTATTTCACTTCTCTCTTCTGTATCTAACTCAACTTTCTCATCATCAACACTCTCTACCACCTTGCACTCTTCTCTGGGGTTAACCTCAGTATTAGCCCCAAAGTTTCTATTCGGCCTTTCTTCCAATTGCTTGGTAATCTGACCCATTTGAATCTCCAAATTCTTTATAGCAGCTTCAGTGCTCTTTTGAGAAGATTCAGTTTTCTGAATGAATTGCTGAAGAGTTTCTTCCAACCTTGTGATAACAGTTGAAAAACTGTTATTTTCATGCTTAAAATTGATACTAAAAGCAACCTTTAGACTTAGAAACTAGCTTGAAATCATGCTTTTATCTATATTTTCATAAATATGAGAGCTGGACAGGTTTATGCTTGATTTAAGTGTTTTTGTGCAGGTTTTAAGGTGAATTTAGTGAAAAGAGTGAAGAAGGAGAGAGATGACATTAGAAAAGACAAGAAAAAGTGCAAAAAGGAGAAGCCGAAGGCACCGCTCAGCGGCATTTTACCGCTGAGCGGCACTCAGGAGGTCACGGGAGGTCCGCTGAGGGGAAGAAAAGTGAAGCGCAGTTACCGCTGAGCGGTATTTACCGCTGAGCGGCACTTTTTGGGCTTGGGCTTTTGTAATCTTTTGTAACTCTAAATTAGTATATAAGGGCTTGCACGTCCTAGAATTAGTATCTTTGGCAGAAACGAGGCAAACACTCTCTCTTCCACCCCTTTGAAGGAGGATCTTGGATGCTCAGGCTACCTCTTCACCTTTATTGGGTTTATTCTTTCATTCTTTCATTGTTATTCATCTAGGTTCACCATGAATATGGTGAACTAAACCTTGTATGTTTGTTGGGGAATCAATGTAATCTCTTGAAGCTCTCATATATGGAATCTTTGCTTGCATCTTTTAATTAAGACTTATGCTTTCTTTCATCATTAGTTAGGGTTTTTCCTCTTTGCTCAATGCTTGCATAGTTTAACTCATTCCATGCATGATTATTGGTTTTGTCGATACGGGCACGTACGGGGAAGTCTAGATCCGGGGAATTTCTCCCAATATTATACTGACAATATTATATTGGTTGTCGTTAAGTTCCTGCACTTATGAACTAATCATTAGGAATGCTAGGAATTGTATGAACTCTTGATTAGGGAGAAGCCATCTAGAATGGTACTTTAGAGAGTGGCATTAACAATGATGATTTGAATGTTGAATTCCTAAAATATATGAGAGTGGATGAGATGAAATTGACCCCCAACAACATATTCATTCATATATTTCATTGAAAGTGTTTATCTTTGTCTTTTGCCATTGATCAAAACTCATGCATACATGTTTATTTTCGTCTTTGCATATTAAACTTTAAATATTTCGTTCTTAAGTCTTAGCTAATCAACAAATCACATAACTAAACTAGGCCGTGAGTCCTTTGGGAAGAACGATACTTGGTCTTACCAAGTTTATTGCTTGAACGATTCGGTCATACTTGCCGATTGTGAAACAAGTTTGTGACATCATATTTTGGTGCTCATAAATTTGTCCATCACCTTGTTGATCTTTCATTAAGCATAGATAACTGTTGCCAAAAGGTTGGTTGCTGCTGCTGCTGCTTATTATATTGATTAGCTTGCCCAGTTTGTCCTTGACCAATGCTTGGATGTGGTTTCCACCGCTGATTATAATTCCCTTGACGGTATGGAAATTGATTAGCCATGAAATTAACATCCTCCACGGCTTCCACAGGAAAAGCACATTGGCCATTGATATGATCACCCCCACATAATCGCACAACTGGGTTTGTACCTGTGCAGCAGATTTCAACTCTTTAGGTAATAGAGCAAGAGTTTTAGTCAGAGTCTCCAACTGTTGAGTTAGAATTTTATTCTGAGCTAGCAAGGCATCATGTGTTTGTAATTGAAGAACCCCTTTTTGTTGCATAGGAGCTCCTCTTTCACTGTGCAACTCATTATCACTAGTAGCCATGTTTTCTATAATTTCAGTTGCTTCCTCTGGAGTTTTCCATTTAATATTGCCTCCTGCTGAGGCGTCCAGCATCATCTTGGTTTGTGAACCAAGCCCTCCAAGGAAAGTTAAGACTACTTCTTGATCTTCAAAGCCATGCGTGGGAGTTTTACGTAACAAGCTTTTATACCTGTCCCATGCATGCCCCAGTGATTCTTCCATGCCCTGCTTAAATGAAGAAATCTCTTGCTTGCCTTTAGTCACCTTAGATTGTGGGAAGTACTTGTTTAAAAATTTTGTGACCACTGTTTCCCACTCTGTGAAACTTTCTTCTTGAAAAGAGTTCAACCAAAGCTTAGCACTGCCTCCCAATGAGAAAGGAAACAAGCTAAGTTTGATAGCTTCGTCTGGCACCCCATTAATCTTGACTGTGTTGCAAATCTCATTAAAGGTAGTGAGGTGCTCATATGGGCTTTCATGAGATAACCCATTAAATTGATTACTCTTCACCAATTGAATCAGTGCTGGTTTGACCTCCATATTGGCTGCATTGACTCTAGGTCTAGCTATGCTGTTAAAGTGTTGAGGTCCAGCAATATTGGTGTAGTCTGCAAGAGTTCTTCTACCATTATTGTTCTCCATACTTCCTGTGCTATGAACAGATTCTTGTGGTGATGATTGTAAGAGAGTTTCTGGAGAAGGGAAAAGTTCTCTAGATGTTCTGATTCTTCTCCTCCGTCTACTCTCGTCTAGACCTTCAAGAAGAGGTTCTGTTGTTTTCTTACTCCTAGTTCGAATTGTCTCCTGCATACACAAGAAAACAAAACCCTAGAAAATATTTGTTAGCACAAAAAGATATAAGAGAAGATATCTATTCAAAAGATAAAAAGATAAAAGATTCAGAAGATAGAAGATAAAATAAAATAAAATCTAATCTAAAAATAAAATCTAATCTAATCTAAACAAATAAAATAAAATAAAATCTAATCTAATCTAATAAAAACCGAAAAAATAAAAACAGAAAATAAAAACAGAAATTCAAAATTAAAGTCAAAGATAATCAATAATCACACAAATTAACCAGTTAAACCACGAGTCCCCGGCAACGGCGCCAAAAACTTGATGGACAAATTTATGATCACCAAAATATGATGTCACAAAATTGTTTCACAATCGGCAAGTATGACCGAATCGTTCAAGTAATAAACTTGGTAAGACCAAGTATCGTTCTCCCAAAGGACTCACGGCCTAGTTTAGTTGTATGGTTTGTTGATTAGCTAAGACTTAAGAACGAAATATTTGGAGTTTAATATGCAAGACAGAAAATAAACATGTATGCATGAGTTTTTGATCAATGGCAAAAAGCAAAAGATAAACACTTTCAATGAAATATATGAATAAATATGTTGTTGGGGATCAATTTCATCTCATCCACTCTCATATATTTTAGGAATTCAACATTCAAATCATCATTGTTAATGCCACTCTCTAAAGTACCATTCTAGATGGCTTCTCCCTAATCACGAGTTCATACAATTCCTAGCATTCCTAATGATCAGTTCATAAGTGCAGGAGCTTAACGACAACCAATATAATATTGGGAGAAATTCCCCGGATCTAGACTTCCCCGTACGTGCCCGTATCGACAAAACCAATAATCATGCATCGAATGAGTTAAACCATGCAAGCATTAAGCAAAGAGGAAAAACCCTAACTAATGATGAAAGAAAGCATAAATCTTAATTAAAAGATGCAAGCATAGATTCCATATATGAGAGCTTCAAGAGATTACATTGATTCCCCAACAAACATACAAGGTTTAGTTCACCATATTCATGGTGAACCTAGATGAACAATGAAAGAATGAAAGAATAAACCCTATAAAGGTGAAGAGGTAGCCTGAGCATCCAAGATCCTCCTTCAAAAGGGTGGAAGAGAGAGTGTTTGCCTCGTTTCTGCCAAAGATACAAACCCTAGGACGTCCTAAAGCTTATATACTATTCTAAAATTACAAAAGCCCAAGCCCATAAAAGTGCCGCTCAGCGGTGACTGCGCGTCCCTTTTCTTCCCCTCAGCGGCCAGTTTGCCCCTCAGCGGACCTCCCGTGACCTCCTGAGTGCCGCTCAGCGGTAAAATGCCACTGAGCGGTGCTTTCGGCTTCTCCTTTTGCACTCTTTGATTCCTTTTCTGATTCCATCCTCTCCTTCTTCACTTCTTTCACTAAATTCACCTTAAAACCTGCACAAAAACACTTAAATCAAGCATAAACCTGTCCAGCTCTCTTATTTCTGAAAATATGGATAAAAGCATGATTTCAAGCTAGTTTCTAAGTCTAAAGGTTGCTTTTAGTGTCAATTTTAAGCATGAAATTAACAGTTTTTCAACTGTTATCAGTCGTCGGTAAAAATGTTAATACCGAAGGAATTTTCCGACGGTCATGAAACTTGGTCATTATCGAAGGCTTTTGCCCTTCGGTATTGATCAGATGATTTACCGAAGGGTTTTGACCGTCGTTATAGGGATTAACTTAATGACATCTAAATTTGGGATTTCCCTCTTACATTTTCCAAAATACTTTCGAGGAAAGCTTCCCCCAAATTCACTTCCCTCCCTACTTTCCACTCTCCGCTGCCCTAATCCATCATTGTCGTGAGTCTGAAGCTCTCCAGCTCCTGTTTGATTACGACGGTGGTTTGACGGCGTCGCTGCCTCAAGGTTGATGTCGCGGCGTGGGCAGAGCTTATGGTTGCGAAGGGAGACTAATCCAGGGGTTGTGTGACGAAGTAGCTTTCATTGCGTGATAAGGGTTGCGGGAGAGAGCGAGGGTTGTCGCTATTGTAGAGGTGAGTTATTGGTTCAAATTATTGGTTTAAATTAAGTAGCTTTTGGTGGCTGCTGATCACCAAAATATGATGTAACAAACTTGTTTTACAATCGGCAAGTATGACCGAATCGTTCAAGTAATAAACTTGGTAAGACCAAGTATCGTTCTCCCAAAGGACTCACGGCCTAGTTTAGTTGTGTGGTTTGTTGATTAGCTAAGACTTAAGAACGAAATAATTGGATTTTACTATGCAAAAGACGAAAATAAATATGTATGCATGAGATTTTGATCAATGGCAAAAGCAAAAGACCAGCACTTTCAATGAAATATATGGATGAATATATTGTTGGGGGTCAATTTCATCTCATCCACTCTCATATATTTTAGGAATTCAACATTCAAATCATCATTGTTAATGCCACTCTCTAAATTACCTTGTCTAGAAGGCATATCCCTAATTACGAGTTCATACGATTCCTAGCATTCCTAATAATTAGTTCTCTTAGCACAGGAGCTTAACGACAACCGATATAATATTGGGAGAGATTCCCCGGATCTAGACTTCCCCGGATCTAGACTTCCCCGTACGTTCCCGTATCGACAAAATCAATAATCATGCATTGAATGAGTTAAACAAAGCAAGCATTAAGCAAAGAGGAAAAACCCTAACTAATGATGAAAGAAAGCATAAATCTTAGATTAAGATGCAAGCATAAATTCCATATATGAGAGCTTCAAAAGATTACATTGATTCCCCAACAAACATACAAGGTTTAGTTCACCATATTCATGGTGAACCTAGATGAACAATAATGAAAGAATGAAGGATAAAACCCTAGAAAGGTGAAGAGGTAGCCTGAGCATCCAAGATCCTCCTTCAAAGGGGTGGAAGAGAGAGTGTTTGCTTCGTTTCTGCCAAAGATACAAACCCTAGGACGTCCTAAAGCTTATATACTATTATAAAATTACAGAAAATCTAGGCCCAAGCCCATAAGTGTGCCGCTCAGTGGTAAAGTACCGCTCAGCGGTGAGTGCGTGATGAGAGGGTCGCACCTCCCACAAAAGTTGTTTGCAAAATTAATGCAGTATAGACTAGGAAGTGACTCCTAGGTCGTCTCTCAAGGACCAAATTGGGTTCAGTCTCAGATCAACACGTAGTGGCGGGTTTGTGAAAGTGTTTTGAATGTAATTGAACTTAATTTAAAATGAGAATTAAACACAAACGAACATAATTGACAACCTTAAAGTGAATGATAATATTAAACTGAACAATGCAAAGATAAATTTCCAAACGCAATTAAAGCTATTAAAATGCAACGTTGAACTAAACCATCTAATGCACATGGTAATTGAATAAAACTTGAAATGCAGGGTAGTTGGAAATGAAAAGCAAAGCTTAGTTAATAAAACTTAAAAAGCACATTGCAGTCATCTATCAACTCTATTTCTTCTAAAAAAAAAAGTAAATTAAAACGGGTGAAAACTGAAAATAAAATGACGTGGTAAGAATCACAAAAAAAACGCATCTAATATTGAAATGTTGCAATGGCTATGAAGCACCGTGCAGCTGGAAATAAGATTAAATCCCCAAGTGCATGAAGCAATTGAATCCAACGGACAAATCAGCAAGTGTAATGCGAAAGAAATGATTCACCGAGTGCACTTCTTAGCTCCTGAATCAACGCCTCCTTTCTTCTTCATTCTCCAAAAAAAAACAAGCCAAATGAGATGAACTTCTTCCTATGTGGCTGCTGGACCACACACCTCTAGCACCGCTTTTCTTCCTTGCAGCCGTGGCACCACACAACTCCATCCATGATTAAAAGCAACGTTTCTATGGGTTGGCGGCTGGACCATTTCATATCATTCACATAATTTTTCCTTCCAAGTAAAAGTGTTCCAGTCAAAAACAAGACTAAGTGAGGGTGGCGGTTGGTTCCTGGTGCACTAAAAAAAAACTATTCCAGAAAGCTCCCGCAAAAGAGCGTGGCATCTACATTTCCTAAAACCAAAAAATAAAAGCTCTTCCGTTGGCAGCTTCAACACATTCCAGCTCTTTTCTCTTCCGTGGAGCACCTCTTTCCAGCACCTTGAATCACCGTTTGTGTGCAGTCCATACTATGAAAGCAGCATTCCAATTCTTGAAGCTGGATGTGGCAGCGGTAGCGTGTGCTTCCCAAATTTCATCACCGTTCCCTCTTCTCCACGTCCACTTCTTTGTTCAGCATCCACACTGGAATTGATTGTGCTCGCTAGAATCCAACTTCATACTCAAAGGAAAAGAAAAGATATGCTTATCCAGCAAAGAAAAGGAACTAGCTTCTTATTAAGATGAGACCGGCGTTAACACCTCCCAATCCAAAACAGCGTACAAGGTAAAAAAACCAAAATCAATGTGCCAGTAAACGTTCAAAGTCAAAGGCTACAACCAAAAAAAAATAACCCAAGAGTAACGTGTCCCCTGCAAGTGGCGGCTCCCCCATTTCCTTAAGGCCGTGTGTCTCTTATAATGAAGGTGGGGTCCACACAAAGAAAAACCCTAGGTGCCAAGTCACTCCCCTCCACTTTTGGGTCTAGTCCACTTTACCAAAAATTGACCCAAAATGCTAAAGTTGATACAGAAATTCTAAACTACTGAATTACAATTTAATTAATTCTAAAATGTCTGCCTGGAGAGTCTTGGATTTGTTTGGCACTCTTCCTGATGTCCCAAAATGTATTTCTGAAATTTTCCTGCACTTCAAAAATGCACTTAATCAGCTCAGAAAACCCAAATTAGCACAATTACAATTTTCCGACCAAATTAAGCAGAATTCGAAAAACGGGGAAATAACAAACAATTAAACACAATTCCCTGGTTTATTTAAGTGCAATAAACTAAATATAATTCAAGAAATAACGACTCATCAAAATAGACCACACTTAGTCTTTTACACTCCTGGGCAAAACCAAGACGAAAACCAGGGAACTACTCAAACATCAAGGAGCTGACACAGACTCGACAGACAGACAACAAAGACTCCAAAACGGAACACAGTTGCACAATTCTCATGAAATCTGGACAGTAAAAGGTATAGGTAGAATCCAACACAGAGTCAACGAAAGCAGATACTCAAAGAATCATCCAAACAATTCAGTACAAGGAAAGCAGTCAATCAGTTCAAGAGATGAATCAAAAGCAACAGAGCCTCACAGATGCACACAATCAGTGTTTCTCTCAAGTGTTTAAGGTAAATCAATGTCACTCAATGCACTCAAGAAAACAAACACAATTAGACTTGGCAAGCCTCTAATATCAACACTCAAGCACATACGCATGTTCAAATCAAAAGGTCTTTTCATGGTTGTAATGGGGCCAAGGACAAGGGAGGATATATTTGGATAAGAAGCTTCAAACCATAAGGAACAGAGGAGCAATGGGGAACAAGTGTAAACACATTCAAACACACCCATAACCTCTAATTCCATCCTCTTCTTGACTCCATTATTCACAATTTTTCTCATTTTTCTGAATATTTTTTTTTTCATCTTGTCTCTTTTCTTTTCTCTCTGTTTAGGACACAACTGAAAGAGACAAGATACACAACATATTTACGAAGCAAAACAAGAAGAGGAACCAACTAGCCAATTCATCAGAATCCCCAGGAAGACCACACTTGTTCCCAAAACACTTCCAAAGCTCCAAAATTCCCTAAGGTTAAGTTAAACATGGTTTTTCACTTAGGACTAGTGTATGAGCTTTAAAACAAAGAAATGGGGAAAGTACAAGCTCAAAAGGGTTATCAAAGGATCACAATAAGGTAGGCTTATTTGGCTAGAGAGGCTCAAGAACAAAACTGCCTTTATCACTTCCAAACATGCATATCAATCAAGAATTATCAACAAGAGTCAAGCCAAGGCATATGTGCAAGCAATCAAGAGACATATCACACACAAGAAAGAACATAAAGTGGCTCAAATCTCACACAGGGTAATTGTCACAATCAATTCAACCTCTCAAACATCATAATCATCTTCCCAAGCAGAGAAAAGCAAGGATTTCAACATCTCAGAGTATCAATGAAGTGAAGGAAATGATAAGTCTACAACCCACACAAAGTTCAGAAATGAAGAGAATCATGCACAACTGTATACAAGACACGACAAAAATAGCCTAGAAAAGAAAAAAATTTAACACGGGAAACAAAAACTAACAAAGAAAAATAAAAATCTCCCCCAATAGACCACACTTAAACTACACAGTGTCCTCAATGTGTCATAAGCATAAGATCAGAAATCAAAACAGTCAACAGATCATGGACAAGTGCAATAAAAGTAGGGAAAGGGGGAGAAGAGAAAAGGAAAACTCCCCTGATCATGGTGGCAGTTGCCAATTTTGGACCCAGGGAGATGTCTTCCACCATTGGATCCAGCAAGGAAGTTTTGAGGAAGAATTGCTTCATCCTCCATACTTGAAGGAGGATCTTGGATGCTCAGGCTACCTCTTCACCTTTTTAGGGTTTATTCTTTCATTCTTTCATTGTTCATCTAGGTTCACCATGAATATGGTGAACTAAACTTTGTATGTTTGTTGGGGAATCAATGTAATCTCTTGAAGCCCTCATATATGGAATTTATGCTTGCATCTTTTAATTAAGACTTATGCTTTCTTTCATCATTAGTTAGGGTTTTTCCTCTTTGCTTAATGCTTGCATTGTTTAACTCATTCGATGCATGATTATTGGTTTTGTCGATACGGGCACGTACGGGGAAGTCTAGATCCGGGGAATTTCTCCCAATATTATGTTGGTTGTCGTTAAGCTCCTGCACTTATGAACTGATCATTAGGAATGCTAGGAATTGTATGAACTCGTGATTAGGGAGAAGCCTTCTAGAAAGGTACTTTAGAGAGTGGCATTAACAATGATGATTTGAATGTTGAATTCCTAAAATATATGAGAGTGGATGAGATGAAATTGACCCCCAACAACATATTCATTCATATATTTCATTGAAAGTATTTGTCTTTTGCTTTTGCCATTGATCAAAACCTCATGCATACATATTTATTTTCGTCTTTTGCATAGTACAATCCAATTATTTTGTTTGTAAGTCTTAGCTAATCAACAAATCATATAACTAAACTAGGCCGAGAGTCCTTTGGGAAGAACGATACTTGGTCCAACCAAGTTTATTACTTGAACGATTCGGTCATACTTGCCGATTGAAAAACAAGTTTGTGACATCATATTTTGGTGCTCATAAATTTGTCCATCAAGTTTTTGGCGCCGTTGCCGGGGACTCTGGTTTAACTGGTTAATTTGTGTGATTATTGATTATCTTTGACTTTAATTTTGAATTTCTATTTTTATTTTTCTGTTTTGATTTTATTTTATTTTATTTGAGTAGATTAGATTAGATTAGATTTTATTTTATTTTATTTTATCTTCTATCTTCTAAATCTTTTATTTTCTTATCTTCTGAATCTATTATCTTTTTATCTTTTGAATATATATCTTCTCATATATCTTTTTGTGCTAACAAATATTTTCTAGGGTTTTGTTTTCTTGTGTATGCAGGAGGCAATTCGAACTAGGAGTAAGAAAACAACAGAACCTCTTCTTGAAGGATTAGAAGAGAGTAGACGGAGGAGAAGAATCAGAACATCTAGAGAACTTTTCCCTTCTCCAGAAACTCTCTTACAATCATCACCACAAGGTTCTGTTCATAGCACAGGAAGTATGGAGGGCAATAATGGTAGAAGAACTCTTGCAGACTACACCAATATTGCTGGGCCTCAATACTTTAACAGCATAGCTAGACCTAGAGTCAATGCAGCCAATATGGAGGTCAAACCAGCACTGATTCAACTGGTGAAGAGTGATAACAGTTGAAAAACTGTTATTTTCATACTTAAAATTGATACTAAAAGCAACCTTTAGACTTAAAAACTAGCTTGAAATCATGCTTTTATCTATATTTTCAGAAATAAGAGAGCTGGACAGGTTTATGCTTGATTTAAGTGTTTTTGTGCAGGTTTTAAGGAGAATTTGGTGAAAGAAGTGAAGAAGGAGAGAGATGACATTAGAAAAGAGATCAAAGAGTGCAAAAAGAGAAGTCGAAGGCACCGCTCAGCGGCATTTTACCGCTGAGCGGCACTCAAGAGGTGACGTTGGAACCGCTGAGGGGCAAACTGGCCGCTGAGGGGAAGAAAAGGACGCGCAATCACCGCTGAGCGGTATTTACCGCTGAGCGGCACTTTTTGGGCTTGGGCTTTTGTAATCTTTTGTAACTCTAGAATAGTATTTAAGGGCTTGCACGTCCCTAGAATTAGTATCTTTGGCAGAAACGAGGCAAACACTCTCTCTTCCACCCCTTTGAAGGAGGATCTTGGATGCTCAGGCTACCTCTTCACCTTTATTGGGTTTATTCTTTCATTCTTTCATTGTTATTCATCTAGGTTCACCATGAATATGGTGAACTAAACCTTGTATGTTTGTTGGGGAATAAATGTAATCTCTTGAAGCTCTCATATATGGAATTTGTTGAGTACATCTTTTAAGTAAGACATATGCGTTCTTTCATCATTAGTTAGGGTTTTTCTTCTTTGCTCAATGCTTGCATAGTTTAACTCATTCCATGCATGATTATTGGTTTTGTCGATACGGACACGTACGGGGAAGTCTAGATCCGGGGAATTTCTCCCAATATTATACTGACAATATTTTATTGGTTGCCTTTAAGCTCCTGCACTCATGAACTAATCATTAGGAATGCTAGGAATTGTATGAACTATTTGATTAGGGAGAAGCCATCTAGAATGGTACATTAGAGAGTGGCATTAACAATGATGATTTGAATGTTGAATTCCTAAAATATATGAGAGTGGATGAGATGAAATTGACCCCCAACAACATATTCATTCATTTAATTCATTGAAAGTGTTTATCTTTTGTCTTTGCCATTGATCAAATCTCATGCATACATGTTTATTTTCTGTCTTGCATTATAAACTCTAAATATTTCGTTTGTAAGTCCTAGCTAATCAACAAATCACATAACTAAACTAGGCTGTGAGTCCTTTGGGAAGAACGATACTTGGTCTTACCAAGTTTATTACTTGAACGATTCGGTCATACTTGCCGATTGTGAAACAAGTTTGTGACATCATATTTTGGTGATCATAAATTTGTCCATCAAGTTTTTGGCGCCGTTGCCGGGGACTCGTGGTTTAACTGGTTAATTTGTGTGATTATTGATTATCTTTGACTTTAATTTTGAATTTCTGTTTTTATTTTTTCTGTTTTTATTTTATTTTATTTTATCTTTTTAGATTAGATTTTATTTTATCTTATTTTTTAGATTAGATTTTATTTTATCTTTATCTTTTAGATTAGGTTAGATTTTATTTTATCTTTTAGGATTAGATTTTATTTTATTTTATCTTTTATCTTTTTATCTTTTAAATCTTTTATCTTTCTATCTTCTAAATCTTTTATCTTCTTATCTTCTGAATCTTAAATCTTTTTATCTTTTGAATCTATATCTTCTTCTATATCTTTTTGTGCTAACAAATCTTTTCTAGGGTTTTGTTTTCTTGTGCATGCAGGAAGCAATTCGAACTAGAAGTAAGAAAACAACAGAACCACTTCTTGAAGGTCTAGAAGAGAGTAGACGGAGGAGAAGAATCAGAACGTCTAGAGAACTTTTCCCTTCTCCAGAAACTCTCTTGCAATCATCACCACAAGGTTCTGTTCATAGCACAGGAAGTATGGAGGGCAATAATGTGAGAAGAACTCTTGCAGATTACACTAATCTTGCTGGACCTCAGCACTTCAATAGCATAGCTAGACCTAGAGTCAATGCTGCCAACATGGAGGTCAAACCAGCATTGATTCAACTGGTGAAGAGTAATCAATTTAATGGGTTATCTCACGAAAGCCCATATGAGCACCTGACTACCTTTAATGAGATTTGCAATACAGTCAAGATTAATGGGGTGCCAGACGAAGCAATCAAACTTAGTTTGTTTCCTTTCTCATTGGGAGGCAATGCTAAGCTTTGGTTGAACTCTTTT
This sequence comes from Vigna nakashimae, assembly GCA_034642375.1. Taxonomy (NCBI): domain Eukaryota; kingdom Viridiplantae; phylum Streptophyta; class Magnoliopsida; order Fabales; family Fabaceae; genus Vigna; species Vigna nakashimae. The sequence continues at coordinate 23,761,583 of CM067759.1, forward strand.
CCAGAAGAAAGTTTCACAGAGTGGGAAGCAGTGGTTACAAAATTCCTAAACAAATACTTCCCACAATCTAAGGTGACTAAAGGAAAGCAAGAGATATCTTCATTCAAGCAGGGCATGGAGGAATCACTGGGACATGCATGGGACAGGTATAAAAGCTTATTACGTAAAACTCCCACACATGGCTTTGAAGATCAAGAAGTAGTCCTAACTTTCCTTGGAGGGCTTGGTTCACAAACCAAGATGATGCTGGATGCCTCAGCTGGAGGCAATATCAAATGGAAGACTCCAGAGGAAGCAACTGAAATTATTGAAAATATGGCTACAAGTGATAATGAGCTGCACAATGAAAGAGGCGCCCCTATGCAACAGAAAGGGGTTCTTCAATTACAAACCCATGATGCTCTGCTAGCACAGAATAAAATTCTAACTCAACAGCTGGAAACTCTGACCAAAACTCTTGCTTCATTACCTAAAGAGTTAAAATCTGCTGCACAGGTACAAACCCAGTTGTGCGAACTATGTGGGGGAGATCACATCAATGGCCAATGTGCTTTTCCTGTGGAAGCCGTGGAGGATGTTAATTTCATGGCTAATCAGTTTCCATACCGTCAAGGGAATTATAATCAGGGTTGGAAACCACATCCAAGTATTGGCCAAGGACAAACTGGGCAGGCTAATCAGTATAATAAGCAGCAGCAGCAACCAACCTTGTGGCAACAATTATCTATGCTTAATGATAGATCAACAAGGTTGGAAGAAACTCTTCAGCAATTCATACAGAAAACTGAATCTTCTCAAAAGAGCACTGAAGCTGCTATAAAGAATTTGGAGATTCAGATGGGTCAGATTACCAAGCAATTGGAAGAAAGACCACACAGAAACTTTGGGGCTAATACTGAGGTTAACCCTAGAGAAGAGTGCAAAGTGGTCAAGAGTGTGAATGAAGAGATTATTGAGTTAGAAGAAGAAGAAACAGAAGAGAGAAGAGAAGAAGAAAGAAAGGATATTTTTCCTTTTCCAACAAATCAGGAGAAACCAATGGATTTCACAGAGTTATTCAGAATGGTTGATAATGAAGCTCCTTGGGAACAAATTCTACAGAAAATAGCAGTTTACACAAAATCTGAAGAAGGATCCTCTACAAAAAGAAGACGTAGAGATGATGAGGAAGAAAAGTGTATAACTGTTAAGAAAGAGTCATTCCCACCAAAAGCAGCGGATCCAGGTAGTTTTTCTATCCCTTGCACTATAGGGAAGAAAAAGGTAAAGAAAGCTCTCCTTGACTTAGGCTCAAGTGTTAACTTGATGCCTTATTCTCTATTGGAGCAAATTGGCCATGTTAAAATAAAACCTGTAAAGGTTAATCTTGTAATGGCTGATGGATCTTCAAAGGAGCCATGTGGGATTGCAGAAGACATTGTAGTTTGTGTTGGCAAACTTCAGTTTTTGGCAGACTTTGTGGTGATGAAGATGGAGAACGAAAAGATACCCTTCATACTGGGAAGACCGTTTATGAAAACGGCCAGGGCTATCATAGATGTTAATGAAGGTATAGTGGTGCTCCAGGACAGAGAGGAGAGAGTGGTGGTGGATGTCTTCAAAGATGAAACACAAGCAAAGGAGGAAGAAGCCAGTTATAAAGCTGCATTTCGAGATGCACCCATAACTAGAGGTAAAAATGAAAATCTTAAGGTTTCTGATAACCATTGTTTGTATTTTCAGGTACCCAAGGTAGAAGAGATTGGAAAAGGAGAAGAAGTTCCTAGAGACTGGAAGAAAAGAGGACTCCAACTTGGCACACCTGTAAGACTCAAGAACAAGTTGTGGGTTATAAAAGGCTTTAAAGAAAAGGAGATGATAGAGATAGAGTCTCCATATTCTAGAGAATCTAAGACAGTCCAAAGGAAGCAGTTGAAAGGTTGGTGGAAGGACAACATCAACCATAAAGAAGATGGAACATGAGCTTTACTGGGTCAAGCTAATGACGTTAAAAGAGCGCTTGCTGGGAGGCAACCCAGTGATTTACAAACTTTTGACTTTTGATTTGGTTTTGTAACTTTTAATTTGTGGACATTATTTTGTAAATATTTTGTTGGATCCAGCATCTACTGAAGGATGCTAGGTGGTTAAGTATCTACTGAAGGATACTAAGTTTGTAACACCTACTGATGGGTGTTGGTGAGAAGATTTTACACCTACTGATGGGTGTTGGTGAGAAGATTTTACACCTACTGATGGGTGTTGGTGAGAAGATTTTGCACCTACTGATGGGTGCTGGTAAGTTTGAAACACCTACTGATGGGTGTTGGTGGATTTTGGGTCAGGCTCGTGACGTTAAACAAGTGCTACCTGGGAGGCAACCCAGTTGATTGATTGTTTTATGTTTGTTTATTTTAGTTAGGGTTTGCATAAGCATTTTTAACATTGAATTGCAGGGAACCAATGAGGGGTATGTCTAGGAGGCACGTAGGTCAAGAAAAGAAGGAGAAGAGCACATCACGAAAGTGCCGCTGAGCGGTACTCTCGCAGAATGGGCTTTAGTTCCCCTTAGCGGAACCCGAGCCCATTAGGGTATTTTTATACCCTAAGCTGCGCATAAGCTTCTATTTTCAGGCTCTTCTCTGCACACACACTCCCACATACCTTTTCTAAGGTTCTCCACATCTTTTCCCTCTTCCCTCTTGAGAAAATCTCCCTTTCACTCACTTTCTCACTAGTTTTCCATCTAAGTTTGGGGTTTGGAGAGAGCATCATTGAAGGGGATGATTTCTTCAGTGTGGTTTACTAATGCTTAACAATGTATCTTTTGGTTTTGTGAATTATGTTTGATGCAGGGATGGCCTCCTCATCGGGCAAAAGGAATCAAGACTATAAGATCCAAGAAGAAGGAAGATACAGAGGACAACTCAGACTGATGAGGAGCTCAGATAGCATTTGCTGATGAATGCTATCATATGCTTATGCTTTTGTTGGTTTAAGTTTTCTGAACTTATTTTTAGATTAGGGTTTGATGTACTCTATTGAACACCTGGTTTCTTATGATGGTTTGTTATTAATTGTGATTGTGTGATAAGTAATGCTTGATGATGCTTATTGATTGATTGATGTTGAGATGATGTGCACATTAAAATGCTTATACAGGTGATTCACAAGCTTTGTGAACAAATGCATGATATTATGATTGTGATTGTGAAATTAAGCAGGATGTGTATGTCAAATGTGAATGAGCTTATATGTGAGGTTTTGAGCTCCAGAGTTTTTATTGTTGAATGCTATTACTTTGAAAGCATGAATGACTTTGCCCAGGTTTTCTATGATTAAATCAATTGCTTGTTTTGCATCATATGATCAAGGCCGTTTGTTGGAACCTTTTTTATTGGCCAAAATTCATAAAGTTAGCCTACTAAAAGAGAACACTTTGTGTTCTATCCTTTGAGCTCATAGCCTTGAACATACACTGAAAACCCTTAATTGAAAATCTTTACCTTGAGTTAAGTAGAAGATCTTGTGTGGTATTGATAAATGTTCAAGTTTGGGGTTATTGGGGAAACATGAAAAAGGAAAAGCATTGAGCTAAGAGCTAAAAAGTAAGAATATGCAAAAAAAAAGAAAAAGAAAAAGAAGTAAAGCTCAATGCAAATGCAAAGGCAAAAGAAAGTTGGGAATGAATAAGATAATTGTGTTGTTATGATTCTCTTAACTCAAGGATTTTGTGATCCAGAAAAACCAATTTTCTTTTTAGCCCAGCCACATTATAAGCCATTGAAAAGTCCTTGTGATGATGCATGCTTGTGAATGTTTTTGATTGTGGTAAAATGAAAGGCAAAGTTGATTCATGTGACATTGTGATAGTGGAGTGAATGAGTGAAACACTTTACCTCTTATACACTTGTGTGTTGAGTGAAACACTTTACCTAGTGAGGAAATATTCCATAAGCACATGAACATCCATGCTTAATTGATTGATCATTCATGAGAAATAGCATTTGTTGGAACTTAAATGATTTTGTGAACACTAAAGCATGTGCACATCTTGATTGAACTCTTGGTCATAAGTTTGAGTGAAGTTGTTACTTATCTTGAAAAGAGGATTTTGAATGAGTGAACCATCATATGAATTGGTTGGAGATGGAGTTACATTTTGTTTGCTTGAGGACAAGCAAAGTTCTAAGTTTGGGGTTGTGATAACAGTTGAAAAACTGTTATTTTCATACTTGAAATTGATACTAAAAGCAACCTTTAGACTTAGAAACTAGCTTGAAATCATGCATTTTATCTATATTTTCATAAATAAGAGAGCTGGACAAGTTTATGCTTGATTTAAGTGTTTTTGTGCAGGTTTTAAGGTGAATTTAGTGAAAAGAGTGAAGAAGGAGAGAAGTGACATTAGAAAAGACAAGAAAGAGTGCAAAAATAGAAGACGAAAGCACCGCTCAGCGGCAAACTACCGCTGAGCGGCACTCAAGAGGTGACGTTGGAACCGCTGAGGGGCAAAATGGCCGCTGAGGGGAAGAAAAAGGACGCGCAATCACCGCTGAGCGGTAAATACCGCTGAGCGGCACTTTTTGGGCTTGGGCTTTTGTAATCTTTTGTAACTCTAGATTAGTATATAAGGGCTTGGACGTCCCTAGGATTAGTATCTTTGGCAGAAACGAGGCAAACACTCTCTCTTCCACCCCTTTGAAGGAGGATCTTGGATGCTCAGGCTACCTCTTCACCTTTTTAGGGTTTATTCTTTCATTCTTTCATTGATATTCATCTAGGTTCACCATGAATATGGTGAACTAAACCTTGTATGTTTGTTGGGGAATCAATGTAATCTCTTGAAGCTCTCATATATGGAATTTGTTGAGTACATCTTTTAAGTAAGACATATGCGTTCTTTCATCATTAGTTAGGGTTTTTCTTCTTTGCTCAATGCTTGCATAGTTTAACTCATTCCATGCATGATTATTGGTTTTGTCGATACGGACACGTACGGGGAAGTCTAGATCTGGGGAATTTCTCCCAATATTATACTGACAATATTTTATTGGTTGCCTTTAAGCTCCTGCACTCATGAACTAATCATTAGGAATGCTAGGAATTGTATGAACTATTTGATTAGGGAGAAGCCATCTAGAATGGTACATTAGAGAGTGGCATTAACAATGATGATTTGAATGTTGAATTCCTAAAATATATGAGAGTGGATGAGATGAAATTGACCCCCAACAACATATTCATTCATTTAATTCATTGAAAGTGTTTATCTTTTGTCTTTGCCATTGATCAAATCTCATGCATACATGTTTATTTTCTGTCTTGCATTATAAACTCTAAATATTTCGTTTGTAAGTCCTGGCTAATCAACAAATCACATAACTACACTAGGCCGTGAGTCCTTTGGGAAGAACGATACTTGGTCTTACCAAGTTTATTACTTGAACGATTCGGTCATACTTGCCGATTGTGAAACAAGTTTGTGACATCATATTTTGGTGATTGATGAGTCGATATTTTCTACACTTCACTTAGTTTATTGTACTAGAATTAATCAGGGAATTGTGCTTAAATGTCCAGTGTTTTCCCATTTTGCTTGATTGTGCTTAATTCGATCAGAAATTCTTATTTTAATTAATTTGAATTATCTGAGCTAATTATTTTACAAGGAAAATTTGGAAATACAATTTGGGACATTTGAAGGTTAAATAAGAAATGGAAATAGAGCCCAATGTATTTCAGCCATTTCAGTTTTCGCTGGTTGCTGCGTAAATTTTGTGTCAACTTGTTTGTCCCCGTTCAGGTTCAATTCTTATCCGTTTTCCATGCAATTTTTTTTCATAGTTTCGTATGGATGTCTATTTTCACGTATAGTTTTTCGTTTGTTCAAATTCGTTCTATGTTGTTCCCAGTATTTATTTTACTCTCCTATGTCAGTCCAGTGATTACTGTTTAAGTGATTTCTAATCTGTTTGCATTGTTTGCTTGTTGTTTGGTACATGTGGTGGCTGGAATTTATCATTGGAAGGTGTTAAGATCTTCCAACACTCTTAAGCAAGGTTGATTGGCACATCCACATAGAAAAGCATTTTAAATCATTTTGGTTGAAAGCTCATGTTAGGAGGAATCCAAAATGCAATGTGCTGAATTTTATTGAATTAATGTTATGAAAGAGAAGTGCTCTCACGGCCAAGCAGCAGTAGCACGTTAGAGGAAGTTCTGGTTACATTACTTTGAAAATGTGTTGATTTCATTTGGATGCAAGGATGGCCCCATGCAGCTGCCACATAAAGAGGATGGCATATTTCACACATCAATTTCTCATGGCCACATATTATTATTGTAGGCAAAGCATAATACCAATTGGAATCTAAGTGGGAACCACCAAATAGTATTGTAGAATTTTTCTTTGGCTTAAGAAAAGGAAGCCGTGAAGTTGGATAAAAGAGGGGACCACGTTACTTTTACATTGCAAAGCATTGTTTTCATTTGCGTTTGATAGAAATGGAAAGCCACCTCACGTTTTTTTAGCTTGGTGCAGAATTTTTGAAGTGTTTTTCCAATCAAAGCTCACGGCCCACTTTAGCTTGAAAAGGATGTGCAGATTTCTGTTATTGGTCTTCCACTTTTCCACTCCACACAAGCTTGAGGTGCTCACGGTGATTATGCTGGAGAAAAGAAAGCAAGGCATAGAGGTGGATGAAGAAGCCACAATCACGGTGCAGCAGCTGGTCCAATTGAGAAAGATGCTCCACGGTCTTAGACTTGGAGAAGGAGAACGTCCAGCAGCTACAACTTGTGAAGAGAGAAGAGTTGATTCTTAGAATGGAGAAGGAAGGAGAAGGGAGCTACAGCTGGAATGGTGTGTTCACTGAACAAGCTCAAGAAGAAAACAAGAGATGGAAGTGTGAAAGAAGGATGAAACGTTGGAATCCAGCAAGGTTGAAGCCACCACCGAAGAAGAGTGTCACGGCTGGAAGGAAATTCATTCATTGGCTGAAGAGATTTGTGGAGGGTCCCACCCTATTTCTTTGGCAAATATAGGGGTGAAGAAAGTCTTCAGGCTATGGGGAGACAAAAACGAAACACGGCTGGAATCAAGGAGGAGTACACAGGAACATGCTTTAGAATTGGTTATAAAAGAGAATTAGCAGCCAGAGAAGAGGAGGAGATTTTAGTATTAGAGTTTTAGGACAGCAGATACGCTTGGGAAGAGGCTCTCGCCTCTTCCTCTTCCAAGCTTCCTTTCTCTGTGTTTTTATTTTCCAGCAGTTAAAAATGTAGAATTTAATTTCTGAAAGCATGTAATCTCTTACAGTATTTGAAGCAGTTTGATCGATTTGGTTTTTATCTTCACTGTCCAGTAATTATATTTTTATGTTTAATCTTTGATGAATTTCATTTTCATGTTAAATGCTTTTATTTTATTTGCTAAAATTTTACCAGTAATGATTTTCTGCATAGTTAAATTTTACCTTTCTGCATATTTAATGTTCCATTTTTTTACCGTCTTTTACCGTTTGGTTTTACTGCTTTGAAATTTATTTCAGTGTTTTTAAATTCAGTTGTGTTTAATTTCCAGTTCACTTTAATTTTATCGCATCCAAACAAAATCACAAAAACACCCCCCCCCACTTCGTGTTAAATCTGAGACTGAACCACAAATTGGTCCTTGAGAGACGACCTAGGAGTCACTTCCTAGTAACTATACTGCATTAATTTCGTGCAATCAACTTTTGTGAGCGGTGCGACCCGTTCATCAGTGATCATAAATTTGTCCATCAGGAGGCAGCTCAGCCAGTTCCACCACACCAGGCTCGTAGAGAGAGAGGGCCAGCACAGAGCAGGACATCTGCTGATACTCATGAAGCAGAACCATTCCAGATGAGGGACATGTATATGTCTCTTATAGGTGCTCAGTTGCAGTCCATTCACAGAGGGCAGGTGGCCACAGCTGAGATGATAGTGGGGATGTATGATACACCTCCAGCCCACAGGTGGACTATGGATGAATTCCATAATGTGGTAGCTTGGCCAGAAGAACCATTGCATGGAGGAGGAGCTGAAGCAGCTGAAGCTTCAGCTCGAGACATGGAAGAAGATGAAGCTGAGGAGGAGGATGCATTTGATGATGATGATGATGAAGAGGAGGAGGAAGATACAGAGGACAGCTCAGATGATGATGAGCTGAGATAGCATTTACTGATGAATGCTATCATATGATTATGCTTTTGTGGTTTAAGTTTTCTGAACTTATTTGTTTTTTGTTTTTAGATTAGGGTTTGATGTACTCTATTGAACACCTGGTTTGTTATGATGGTTTGCTATTAATTGTGATTGTTTGATAAGTAATGCTTGATGATGCTTATTGATTGATTGATGTTGAGATAGATGTGCACATTAAAATGCTTATACAGGTGATTCACAAGCTTTGTGAACAAATGCATGATATCATGATTGTGATTGTAAAATTAAGCAGGATGTGTTTGTCAAATGTGAATGAGCTTATATGTGAGGTTTTGAGCTCCAGAGTTGTTATTGTTGAATGCTATTACTTTGAAAGCATGAATGATTTTGCCCAGGTTTTCTGTGATTGAATCAATTGCTTGTTTTGCATCATGTGATCAAGGCCGTTTGTTGGAACCCTTTTTATTGGCCAAATTCATAAAGTTAGCCCACTAAAAGAGAACACTTTGTGTTCTAACCTTTGAACCCTTAGCCTTGAACATACACTGAAACCCTTGATTGAAAATCTTTACCTTGAGTTAAGTAGAAGATCTTGTGTGGTATTGTTAAATGTTCAAGTTTGGGGTTATTGGGAAAACATGAAAAAGGAAAAGCATTGAGCTAAGAGCTAAAAAGTAAGAATATGCAAAGAAAAAGAAAAAGAAAAGCAAAGAAAAAGAAACAAAGCTCAATGCAAATGAAAAGGCAAATAAAAGTTGGGAAAGAATAAGAATGATTGTGTTGTTATGATTCTCTTAACTCAAGGATTTTGTGATCCAGAAAAACCAATTTTCTTGTTAGCCCAGCCACATTATAAGCCATTGAAAAGTCCTTGTGATGATGCATGTTTGTGAATGTTTTTGATTGTGGTAAAATGAAAGGCAAAGTTAATTCATGTGACATTGTGATAGTGGAGTGAATGAGTGAAACACTTTACCTCTTATACACTTGTGTGTTGAGTGAAACACTTTACCTAGTGAGGAAATATTCCATAAGCACATGAACATTCATGCTTAATTGATTGATCATTCATGAAAAATAGCATTTGTTGGAACTTAAATGACTTTGTGAACACTAAAGCTTTGTCACATCTTGATTGAACTCTTGGTCATAAGTTTGAGTGAAGTTGATACTTATCTTGAAAAAGAGGATTTTTGAATGAGTGAACCATCATATGAATTGGTTGGAGATTGAGTTACATTTTGTTTGCTTGAGGACACGCAAAGTTCTAAGTTTGGGGTTGTGATAACAGTTCAAAAACTGTTATTTTCATACTTAAAATTGATACTAAAAGCAACCTTTAGACTTAAAAACTAGCTTGAAATCATGCTTTTATCTATATTTTCAGAAATAAGAGAGCTGGACCGGTTTATGCTTGATTTAAGTGTTTTTGTGCAGGTTTTAAGGAGAATTTGGTGAAAGAAGTGAAGAAGGAGAGAGATGACATTAGAAAAGAGATCAAAGAGTGCAAAAAGAGAAGTCGAAGGCACCGCTCAGCGGCAAACTACCGCTGAGCGGCACTCAAGAGGTGACGTTGGAACCGCTGAGGGGCAAACTGGCCGCTGAGGGGAAGAAAAGGACGCGCAATCACCGCTGAGCGGTATTTACCGCTGAGCGGCACTTTTTGGGCTTGGGATTTTGTAATCTTTTGTAACTCTAGAATAGTATTTAAGGGCTTGCACGTCCCTAGAATTAGTATCTTTGGCAGAAACGAGGCAAACACTCTCTCTTCCACCCCTTTGAAGGAGGATCTTGGATGCTCAGGCTACCTCTTCACCTTTATTGGGTTTATTCTTTCATTCTTTCATTGTTATTCATCTAGGTTCACCATGAATATGGTGAACTAAACCTTGTATGTTTGTTGGGGAATCAATGTAATCTCTTGAAGCTCTCATATATGGAATCTTTGCTTACATCTTTTAATTAAGACTTATGCTTTCTTTCATCATTAGTTAGGGTTTTTCCTCTTTGCTCAATGCTTGCATAGTTTAACTCATTCCATGCATGATTATTGGTTTTGTCGATACGGGCACGTACGGGAAAGTCTAGATCCGGGGAATTTCTCCCAATATTATACTGACAATATTATATTGGTTGTCGTTAAGCTCCTGCACTCATGAACTAATCATTAGGAATGCTAGGAATTGTATGAACTCGTGATTAGGGAGAAGCCATCTAGAATGGTACATTAGAGAGTGGCATTAACAATGATGACTTGAATGTTGAATTCCTAAAATATATGAGAGTGGATGAGATGAAATTGACCCCCAACAACATATTCATTCATATATTTCATTGAAAGTGTTTATCTTTTGTCTTTGCCATTGATCAAACTTCATGCATACATGTTTATTTTCTGTCTTGCATAGTAAATTCCAAATATTTCGTTTGTAAGTCCTAGCTAATCAACAAATCACATAACTAAACTAGGCCGTGAGTCCTTTGGGAAGAACGATACTTGGTCTTACCAAGTTTATTACTTGAACGATTCGGTCATACTTGCCGATTGTGAAACAAGTTTGTGACATCATATTTTGGTGATCATAAATTTGTCCATCAAAGAGTAATCAATTTAATGGGTTATCTCATGAAAGCCCATATGAGCACCTCACTACCTTTAATGAGATTTGCAACACAGTCAAGATTAATGGGGTGCCAGACGAAGCTATCAAACTTAGCTTGTTTCCTTTCTTATTGGGAGGCAATGCTAAGCTTTGGTTGAACTCTTTTCCAGAAGAAAGTTTCACAGAGTAGGAAGCAGTGGTCACAAAATTTTTAAACAAATACTTCCCACAATCTAAGGTGACTAAAGGCAAGCAAGAGATTTCTTCATTTAAGCAGGGCATGGAAGAATCACTGGGGCATGCATGGGACAGGTATAAAAGCTTGTTACGTAAAACTCCCACGCATGGCTCTGAAGATCAAGAAGTAGTCTTAACATTCCTTGGAGGGCTTGGTTCACAAACCAAGATGATGCTGGACGCCTCAGCAGGACGCAATATTAAATGGAAAACTCCAGAGGAAGCAACTGAAATTATAGAAAATATGGCTACTAGTGATAATGAGCTGCACAGTGAAAGAGGAGCTCCTATGCAACAAAAAGGGGTTCTTCAATTACAAACACATGATGCCTTGCTAGCTCAGAATAAAATTCTAACTCAACAGCTGGAAACTCTGACCAAAACTCTTGCTCAATTACCCAAAGAGTTAAAATCTGCTGCACAGGTACAAATCCAGTTGTGCGAATTATGTGGGGGTGATCATATCAATGGCCAATGTGCTTTTCCTGTGGAAGCCGTGGAGGATGTTAATTTCATGGCTAATCAATTTCCATACCGTCAAGGGAATTATAATAAGGGTTGGAAACCACATCCAAGCATTGGTCAAGGACAAACTGGGCAAGCTAATCAATTTAACAAGCAGCAGCAGCAACCAACCTTGTGGCAACAGTTATCTATGCTTAATGAAAGATCAACAAGGTTGGAAGAAACTCTTCAGCAATTCATTCAGAAAATTGAATCTTCTCAAAAGAGCACTGAAGCTGCTATAAAAAATTTGGAGATTCAAATGGGTCAGATTACCAAGCAATTGGAAGAACGGCCAAACAGAAACTTTGGGGCTAATACTGAGGTTAACCCCAGAGAAGAGTGCAAGGTGGTAGAGAGTGTTGATGATGAGAAAGTTGAGTTAGATACAGAAGAGAGAAGTGAAACAGAGAGCAACAGCACGTTTCCTTTTCCAATACATCAAGGGAAACAACTGGACTTCACAGAATTATTGAAGATGGTGGATAATGATGCACCTTGGGAACAGATTCTACAACAGATTACGGTTTACACTAAATCTGATGAAGACGTCTCTACAAAGAAAAGACGTAGAGATGATGAGGCAAAGGAGTGTGTAACTGTTAAAAAAGAGTCATTCCCTCCAAAAGCGACAGATCCAGGAGGCTTTTCTATCCCTTGTACCATAGGGAAGAAAAAGATAAAAAAAGCTCTTCTTGATTTAGGTTCAAGTGTTAACTTGATACCTTACTCTTTACTGAAGCAAGTCGGCGATTTTAATTTGAAACCTGTAAAGGTTAATTTAATAATGGCCAATGGATCTTCAAAGGAGCCATGTGGGATTGCGAAGGACATTATAGTTTGTGTGGGCAAACTCCAGTTGTTGGCAGACTTTGTGGTGATGAAGATGGAGACAGAAAAGATACCTATCGTACTTGGAAGACCGTTTATGAAAACGGCCAGAGCTATCATTGATGTGAATGAAGGTATAGTGGTGCTCTAGGACCGAGAGGAAAGAGTTGTTGTAGATGTCTTTAAAGATGAGAGGCAAACAAAGGAGGAGGAAGCTAGTTATAAAGCTGCATTTGAAGATGCACACATGACTAGCCATCAAGATGAAGAACCCAAGGTTACAGGTAACCATTGTTTGTTGTTTCAGGTGCATAAAGGAGAGAAGATTGGAAGAGGAGGAAAAATTCCTGGTGACTGGAAGAAAGGAAGACCCCAACTTGGTACACCTGTGAGAATCAAAAACAAGTTGTGGGTTGTGAAAGGCTTTAAAGAGAAGGAGATGATAGAGATATAGTCTCCACACTTTAGAAGGATCAAAACAGTGCACAGGAAACAACTGAGGAGTTGGTGGGATAACAACATCAACTATGAAGAAGGAACTTGAGCTTTACTGGGTCAAGCTAATGACGTTAAAAGCGCGCTTGCTGGGAGGCAACCTGACAACAGTTGAAAAACTATTATTTTCATGCTTAAAATTGATACTAAAAGCAACCTTTAGACTTAGAAACTAGCTTGAAATCATGCCTTTTATCTATATTTTCATAAATAAGAGAGCTGGACAGGTTTATGCTTGATTTCAGTGTTTTTGTGCAGGTTTTAAGGTGAATTTGGTGAAAAGAGTGAAGAAGGAGAGAAGTGACATTAGAAAAGACAAGAAAGAGTGCAAAAAGAGAAGACGAAGGCACCGCTCAGCGGCAAACTACCGCTGAGCGGCACTCAGGAGGTGGCGTTGGAACCGCTGAGGGGCAAAATGGCCGCTGAGGGGAAGAAAGAAGACGCGTAACCACCGCTGAGCGGTAAATACCGCTGAGCGGCACTTTTTGGGCTTGGGCTTTTGTAATCTTTTGTAACTCTAGAATAGTATATAAGGGCTTGCACGTCCTTGGGATTAGTATCTTTGGCAGAAACGAGGCAAACACTCTCTCTTCCACCCCTTTGAAGGAGGATCTTGGATGCTCAGGCTACCTCTTCACCTTTATTGGGTTTATTCTTTCATTCTTTCATTGATATTCATCTAGGTTCACCATGAATATGGTGAACTAAACCTTGTATGTTTGTTGGGGAATCAATGTAATCTCTTGAAGCTCTCATATATGGATTTGTTGAATACATCTTTTAAGTAAGACATATGCTTTCTTTCATCATTAGTTAGGGTTTTTCCTCTTTGCTCAATGCTTGCATAGTTTAACTCATTCCATGCATGATTATTGGTTTTGTCGATACGGACACGTACGGGGAAGTCTAGATCCGGGGAATTTCTCCCAATATTTTACTGACAATATTATATTGGTTGCCTTTAAGCTCCTGCACTCATGAACTAATCATTAGGAATGCTAGGAATTGTATGAACTATTTGATTAGGGAGAAGCCATCTAGAATGATACATTAGAGAGTGGCATTAACAATGATGATTTGAATGTTGAATTCCTAAAATATATGAGAGTGGATGAGATGAAATTGACCCCCAACAACATATTCATTCATATAATTCATTGAAAGTGTTTATCTTTTGTCTTTGCCATTGATCAAACTTCATGCATACATGTTTATTTTCTGTCTTGCATATTAAACTTTGAATATTTCGTTTGTAAGTCCTAGCTAATCAACAAATCATATAACTAAACTAGGCCGTGAGTCCTTTGGGAAGAACGATACTTGGTCTTACCAAGTTTATTACTTGAACGATTCGGTCATACTTGCCGATTGTGAAACAAGTTTGTGACATCATAATTTGGTGCTTACAAATTTGTCCATCAAGTTTTTGGTGCCGTTGCCGGGGACTCGTGGTTTAACTGGTTAATTTGTGTGATTATTGATTATCTTTGACTTATTTTTTTTATTTTTAATTTAAATTTCGAATTTTTTATTTTATTTTATTTTTTCTGTTTATATTTTACAGTTTGTATCTTATTTGATTTTATTTTATTAGATTAGATTTTATTTGATTTGAATAGATTAGATTTGATTTTATTTTTAGATTAGATTTTATTTTATCTTATTAGATTAGGTTAGATTTTATTTTTTATCTTTTTAGGTTAGATTAGATTCTGTTTTATCTTTTTAGATTAGATTAGATTTGATTTGATTTTATTTTGTTAGGTTAGATTTTATTTTATCTTTTTATCTTTTAAATCTTTTATCTTTCTATCTTCTGAATTTTTTATCTTCTTATCTTCTAAATCTTTTATCTTCTTATCTTTTGAATATATATCTTCTCTTATATCTTTTTGTGCTAACAAATATTTTCTAGAGTTTTGTGCCTAATGTTTGCAGGATGCAATTCGGTCAAGAATTTAAATATATGGACACTCAATTCTTCCAAGGTCAACAAAGGAAAGCAAGAGATCTCATCTTTCAGGCAAGGCATGGAGGAATCATTAGGTCATGCATGGGACAGATATAAAAGCCTATTAAGAAAGATTCCCATGCATGGATTTGACGAAGTGGAAGTAGTCCTAATCTTCCTTGAAGGTCTTGGTTCACAAACCAAGATGATGCTTGACGCCTCAGCAGGAGGAAATATCAAATGAAAAACTTCAGAGGAAGCCGCAGAAATAATTGAAAACATGGCTACTAATGATAATGAGCTGCACAGTGAGAGAGGAACTCCTATGCAACAGAAAGGGGTTCTTCAATTACAAACCCATGATGCCTTGCTAGCACAGAATAAAATTCTAACTCAACAGCTGGAGACTCTGACCAAAACTCTTGCTCAATTACCCAAAGAGTTGAAATCTGCTGCACAGGTACAAACCCAGTTGTGCGAATTATGTGGTGGTGATCACATCAATGGCCAATGTGCTTTTCCTGTGGAAGCTGTGGAGGATGTTAACTTCATGGCTAATCAATTTCCATACCGTCAAGGGAATTATAATCAGGGTTGGAAACCACATCCAAGCATTGGTCAAGGACAAACTGGGCAAGCTAGTCAATTTAATAAGCAGCAGCAGCAACCCACCTTATGGCAACAGTTTTCTATGCTTAATGAAAGGTCCATGAGGCTGGAGGAAATTCTCAACAATTTCATACAGAAAACTGAGTCTTCCCAAAAGAGCACTGAAGCTGCTATCAAAAATTTGGAGATTCAGATGGGGCAGATCATCAAACAGATGGAAGAAAGGCCAAGTAGAAATTGTGGGGCTAATACTGAGCTTAACCCCAGGGAAGAGTGTCAAGAGCTAGTGAGTGTAAATGTTGAAAAAGTTGAGTTGGAAAAAGAAGAGAGAAAAGAGAGAGAAGAGAAAGAAGAAGAGAAAATTTGTGTGAAGATTGAGAAGGTGAGTAGAAAAAGAAAAGAAAAAAAGAAAGTGAGAGAAAAGAAAAAGAGGACGAGAGAAAAAAAGAAAGAATCATATGAAAAACCTCTTCCTCATCCAAAGAAGAATCATAGGAAGGAAAAGAAATTTAAGTGCTTTATGGAAATCTTCAAGAAATTGGAGATTAAAGTTCCTATGATTGAGACACTGCAACAGGTTCCTGGTTTGATCAAATTTCTGAAGAAGTTCAGTAGAAAGAAGAAAAAGAAGAAGGAACTTGAGCTTTACTGGATCCAGCATCTACTGAAGGATGCTAGGTGGTTAAGTATCTACTGAAGGATACTAAGTTTGTAACACCTACTGATGGGTGTTGGTGAGAAATTTTGCACCTACTGATGGGTGCTGGTAAGTTTGAAACACCTACTGAAGGGTGTTGGTGGATTTTGGGTCAGGCTCGTGACGTTAAACAAGCGCTACCTGGGAGGCAACCCAGTTGATTGATTGTTTTTGTTTGTTTTATTTTAATTAGGGTTTACATAAGCATTTTTAACATTGAATTGCAGGGAACCTATGAGGGGTATGCTAGGAAGGCACGTAGGTCAAGAAAAGAAGGAGAGGAGCACTTCACGAAAGTGCCGCTGAGCGGCACTTACCGCTGAGCGGTACTCTCGCAGATGGGCTTTAGTTTTCCCTTAGCGGGATCCGAGCCCATTAGGGTATTTTTATACCCTAAGCTGCGTTTTGGTTTCTCTTTTCAGACTCTTCTCTGCACACACACTCTTACATACCTTTTCAAAGGTTCTCTACAACTTTTCCCTCATCCCTCTTTAGAAAATCTCCCTTCCACTCACTTTCTCACTAGTTTTCCATCTAAGTTTGGGGTTGGGAGAGAGCATCATTGAAGGGGCTGATTTCTTCATTGTGGTTTACTAATGCTTAACAATGTATGTTTTGGTTTTGTGAATTATGTTTGATGCAGGGATGGCCTCCTCATCGGGCAAAAAGAATCAAGACTATAAGATCCAAGAAGAGGAAGATACAGAGGACAGCTCAGACTGATGAGGAGCTGAGATAGCATTTACTGATGAATGCTATCATATGATTATGCTTTTGTGGTTTAAGTTTTCTGAACTTATTTGTTTTTGTTTTTAGATTAGGGTTTGATGTACTCTATTGAACACCTGGTTTATTATGATGGTTTGCTATTAACTGTGATTGTGTGATAAGTAATGCTTGATGATGCTTATTGATTGATTGATGTTGAGATGATGTGCACATTAAAATGCTTATACAGGTGATTCACAAGCTTTGTGAACAAATGCATGATATCATGATTGTGATTGTGAAATTAAGCAGGATGTGTATGTCAAATGTGAATGAGCTTATATGTGAGGTTTTGAGCTCCAGAGTTGTTATTGTTGAATGCTATTACTTTGAAAGCATGAATGATTTTGCCCAGGTTTTCTATGATTGAATCAATTGCTTGTTTTGCATCATGTGATCAAGGCCGTTTGTTGGAACCCTTTTTATTGGCCAAATTCATAAAGTTAGCCTACTAAAAGAGAACACTTTGTGTTCTATCCTTTGAACCCTTAGCCTTGAATATACACTGAACCCTTGATTGAAAAATCTTTACCTTGAGTTAAGTAGAAGATTTTGTGTGGTATTGATAAATGTTCAAGTTTGGGGTTGTTGGGAAAACATGAAAAAGGAAAAGCATTGAGCTAAGAGCTAAAAAGTAAGAATATGCAAACAAAAAGAAAAGAAAAGAAAAAGAAGTAAAGCTCAATGCAAATGCAAATGCAAAGGCAAAAGAAAGTTGGGAATGAATAAGAATAATTGTGTTGTTATGAATCTCTTAACTCAAGGATTTTGTGATCCAGAAAAACCAATTTTCTTGTTAGCCCAGCCACATTATAAGCCATTGAAAAGTCCTTGTGATGATGCATGCTTGTGAATGTTTTTGATTGTGGTAAAATGAAAGGCAAAGTTGATTCATGTGACATTGTGATAGTGGAGTGAATGAGTGAAACACTTTACCTCTTATACACTTGTGTGTTGAGTGAAACACTTTACCTAGTGAGGAAATATTCCATAAGCACATGAACATCCATGCTTAATTGATTGATCATTCATGCAAAATAGCATTTGTTGGAACTTAAATGACTTTGTGAACACTAAAGCATGTGCACATCTTGATTGAACTCTTGGTCATAAGTTTGAGTGAAGTTGTTACTTATCTTGAAAAGAGGATTTTGAATGAGTAAACCATCATATAAATTGGTTGGAGATAGAGTTACATTTTATTTGCTTGAGGACAAGCAAAGTTCTAAGTTTGGGGTTGTGATAACAGTTGAAAAACTGTTATTTTCATGCTTAAAATTGATACTAAAAGCAACCTTTAGACTTAGAAACTAGCTTGAAATCATGCCTTTTATCTATATTTTCATAAATAAGAGAGCTGGACAGGTTTATGCTTGATTTCAGTGTTTTTGTGCAGGTTTTAAGGTGAATTTGGTGAAAAGAGTGAAGAAGGAGAGAAGTGACATTAGAAAAGACAAGAAAGAGTGCAAAAAGAGAAGACGAAGGCACCGCTCAGCGGCAAACTACCGCTGAGCGGCACTCAGGAGGTGGCGTTGGAACCGCTGAGGGGCAAAATGGCCGCTGAGGGGAAGAAAGAAGACGCGTAACCACCGCTGAGCGGTAAATACCGCTGAGCGGCACTTTTTGGGCTTGGGCTTTTGTAATCTTTTGTAACTCTAGAATAGTATATAAGGGCTTGCACGTCCTTGGGATTAGTATCTTTGGCAGAAACGAGGCAAACACTCTCTCTTCCACCCCTTTGAAGGAGGATCTTGGATGCTCAGGCTACCTCTTCACCTTTATTGGGTTTATTCTTTCATTCTTTCATTGATATTCATCTAGGTTCACCATGAATATGGTGAACTAAACCTTGTATGTTTGTTGGGGAATCAATGTAATCTCTTGAAGCTCTCATATATGGATTTGTTGAATACATCTTTTAAGTAAGACATATGCTTTCTTTCATCATTAGTTAGGGTTTTTCCTCTTTGCTCAATGCTTGCATAGTTTAACTCATTCCATGCATGATTATTGGTTTTGTCGATACGGACACGTACGGGGAAGTCTAGATCCGGGGAATTTCTCCCAATATTTTACTGACAATATTATATTGGTTGCCTTTAAGCTCCTGCACTCATGAACTAATCATTAGGAATGCTAGGAATTGTATGAACTATTTGATTAGGGAGAAGCCATCTAGAATGGTACATTAGAGAGTGGCATTAACAATGATGATTTGAATGTTGAATTCCTAAAATATATGAGAGTGGATGAGATGAAATTGACCCCCAACAACATATTCATTCATATAATTCATTGAAAGTGTTTATCTTTTGTCTTTGCCATTGATCAAACTTCATGCATACATGTTTATTTTCTGTCTTGCATATTAAACTTTGAATATTTCGTTTGTAAGTCCTAGCTAATCAACAAATCATATAACTAAACTAGGCCGTGAGTCCTTTGGGAAGAACGATACTTGGTCTTACCAA
Source organism: Vigna nakashimae (assembly GCA_034642375.1). Taxonomy (NCBI): domain Eukaryota; kingdom Viridiplantae; phylum Streptophyta; class Magnoliopsida; order Fabales; family Fabaceae; genus Vigna; species Vigna nakashimae. The sequence continues at coordinate 23,780,918 of CM067759.1, forward strand.
GTTTATTACTTGAACGATTCGGTCATACTTGCCGATTGTGAAACAAGTTTGTGACATCATAATTTGGTGCTTACAAATTTGTCCATCACAACCCAATGATTTAAGAACTTTTGATTTTATTTTGGTTTTTTAATCTTTAATTTGTGGACATTATTTTTGTAACTATTTTGTTGGAGATAGCATCTACTGAAGGATGCTAGGTGGTTAAGTATCTACTGAAGGATACTAAGTTTGTAACACCTACTAATGGGTGTTGGTAAGAAAATTTTGCACCAACTGATGGGTGTTGGTAAGTTTGTTACACCTACTGATGGGTGTTGGTGGATTTTGGGTCAGGCTCGTGACGTTAAACAAGCGTTACCTGGGAGGCAACCCAGTTGATTGAATATTTTTGTTTGTTTCATTTTAGCTGCATAATAGGGTTTTGCATAAGTATTCTGAAAATTGAATTGCAGGGAACCAGTGAGGGGCATGTTTACGAGGCACTTAGGTTAAGAAAAGAAGGAGAAGAGCACTTCACGAAAGTGCCGCTGAGCGGTAAAAAAACCGCTGAGCGGTGCTATCGTAGATTGGCTTTGGTTGCCCCTTAGCGGGACCCGAGCACATTAGGGTATTTTTATGCCCTAAGTTGCGTTTTGGTTTGTCTTTTCAGACTCTTCTCTGCGCACACACTCCTACATACCTTTTCAAAGGTTCTCTACAACTTTTCCCTCATCCCTCTTTAGAAAATCTCCCTTCCACTCACTTGCTCACTAGTTTTCCATCTAAGTTTGGGGTTGGGAGGGAGCATCATTGAAGGGGCTGATTTCTTCATTGTGGTTTACTAATGCTTAACAATGTATGTTTTGGTTTTGTGAATTATGTTTGATGCAGGGATGGCCTCCTCATCGGGCAAAAAGAATCAAGACTATAAGATCCAAGAAGAAAGAGGTTCTAAAGGACAGCTCAGATTGAGGAGGAGTTGAGATAGCATTTACTGATGAATGCTATCATAACTAGAGCAGGACTTATGCTTTTGTTTGGTTTAAGTTTTCTGAACTTATTTACTTTTGTTTTAGATTAGGGTTTGATGTACTTTATTGGAAACCTAGTTTGTTATGATGGTTTGCTTATGACTGTGATTGTGTGATAAGTAATGCTTGATGATACTTTGAGATTGATTGATGTTGAGATGATGTGCACATTAAAATGCTTATATAGGTGAGTCACAAGCTTTGTGAACAAATGCAGGATATTATGATTGTGATTGTGAGATTAAGTAGGATGTGAATGTCAAATGTGAATAAGCTTATATGTGAGGTTTTGAGCTCTAGAGTTGTTATTGTTTAATGCTATTACTTTGAAAGCATGAATGACTTTGCCTAGGTTTTCTATGATTGAATCAATTGCTTGTTTTGCATCATATGATCAAGGCCGTTTGTTGGAACCCTTTTTATTGGCCAAATTCATAAAGTTAGCCCACTAAAAGAGAACACTTTGTGTTCTATCTTTGAACTCTTAGCCTTGAACATAAATTGAAAACCCTTGATTGAAAATCTTTACCTTGAGTTAAGTAGAAGATCTTGTGTGGTATTGTTAAATGTTCAAGTTTGGGGTTGTTGGGAAGACATGAAAAAGTAAAAGCATTGAGTTAAGAATATGCAAAGAAAAAAAAAAGAAAGAAAAGAAAAAGCAAAGCTCAATGCAAATGCAAAAAGCAAGTTGGGAAAAATAAGAATAATTGTGTTGTTATGATTCTCTTAACTCAAGGATTTTGTGATCCAGAAAAACCAATTTTCTTGTTAGCCCAGCCACATTATAAGCCATTGAAAAGTCCTTGTGATGATGCATGCTTGTGAATGTTTTTTATTGTGGTAAAATGAAAGGCAAAGTTGATTCATGTGACATTGTGATAGTGGAGTGAATGAGTGATTACCTCTTATACACTTGTGTGTGAGTGAAACACTTTACCTAGTGAGGAAATATTCCATGAGCACATGAACATCCATGCTTAATTGATTGATCATTCATGAAAAATAGCATTTGTTGGAATTCAAATGACTTTGTGAACACTAAAGCATGTGCACATCTTGATTGAACTCTTGGTCATAAGTTTGATTGAAGTCTTTACTTATCTTGAGGAGATTTTTGAATGAGTGAACCATCATATGAATTGGTAGAAGATTGAGTTACATCTTGTTTGCTTGAGGACAAGCAAAGTTCTAAGTTTGGGGTTGTGATAACAGTTGAGAAACTGTTATTTTCATGCTTAAAATTGATACTAAAAGCAACCTTTATACTTAGAAACTAGCTTCAAATCATGCTTTTATTCATATTTTCATAAATAAGAGAGCTGGACAGGTTTATGCTTGATTTCGGTGTTTTTGTGCAGGTTTTAAGGTGAATTTGGTGAAAGAAGTGAAGAAGGAGAGAGATGGAATCAGAAAAGACATCAAAAAGTGCAAAAGGAGAAGCCGAAGTTACCGCTCAGCGGCAGTTTACCGCTGAGCGGCACTCAGGAGCTCACTGGAGATCCGTTGAGGGGCAAAATGGCCGCTGAGGGGAAGAAACCAACTCACGCACTTACCGCTGAGCGGCACTTTACCGCGGAGCGGCACACTTATGGGCTTGGGCCTGAATTTTCTGTAATTTTAGAATAGTATATAAGCTTTAGGACGTCCTAGGGTTTGTATTTTTGGCAGAAACGAAGCAAACACTCTCTCTTCCACCCCTTTGAAGGAGGATCTTGGATGCTCAAGCTACCTCTTCACCTTTCTAGGGTTTTATCCTTCATTCTTTCATTATTGTTCATCTAGGTTCACCATGAATATGGTGAACTAAACCTTGTATGTTTGTTGGGGAATCAATGTAATCTTTTGAAGCTCTCATATATGGAATTTGTGCTTACATCTTAATCTAAGACCTATGCTTTCTTTCATCATTAGTTAGGGTTTTTCCTCTTTGCTCAATGCTTGCTTTGTTTAACTCATTCAATGCATGATTATTGGTTTTGTCGATATGGGAACGTACGGGGAAGTCTAGATCCGGGGAATTACTCCCAATATTATATTGGTTGTCGTTAAGCTCCTGTGCTAAAAGAACTAATTATTAGGAATGCTAGGAATTGTATGAACTCGTAATTAGGGATAGGCCTTCTTGACAAGGTAATTTAGAGAGTGGCATTAACAATGATGAATAAAATGTTGAATTCCTAAAACATATGAGAGTGGATAAGATGAAATTGATCCCCAGCAACATATTCATCCATATATTTCATTGAAAGTGCTTGTATTTTGTTTTGCCATTGATCAACCTCATGCATACATGTTTATTTTCGTCTTTTGCATATTAAAATCCAATTATTTTGTTCTTAAGTCTTAGCTAATCAACGAATCACATAACTAAACTAGGTCGTGAGTCCTTTGGGAGAACGATACTTGGTCTTACCGAGTTTATTACTTGAAACGATTCGGTCATACTTGCCGATTGTTCAACAAGTTTGTGACATCATATTTTGGTGTTCATAAATTTGTCATCAATCGACAAAATCAATAATCATGGCAATGACTGAGTTAAACAATGCAAGTTTTAAGCAAAGAGGAAAATCCCTAACTAATGATGAAAGAAAGCATGTATCTTAAAATAAGATGTTAAAACATAAATTCCATATATGAGAGTTTCACAAGACTACATTGATTCCCCAACAACAATACAAGGTTTAGTTCACCATATTCATGGTGAAGCTAGATGAATAATAATGAAAGAATGAAAGATAGAACCCTAGAAAGATGAGTAGGTAGCCTTAGCATCCAAGATCTTCCTTCAAGGGGTGGAAAAGTGAGATTTGCTTCGTGTCAGCCAAAGATCCAAACCCTAGGAAGACCTAAATTAGGCCCAAGCCCAAAATAGTGTCGCTCAGCGGTAAATTACCGTGCACTGGTAAGTGCGTGAGTTGATTCTTCCCCTCAGCGGCATTTTCACCCCTCAGCGGAGCCAACGTGAATTCTTGAGTGTTGCTCAGCAGTAAACTGTCGCTGAGCGGTAGTTGCGACTTCTCCTTTTTCACTTTTTGAGTTATTTTCTGATTCCATCTCTATCCTTCTTCACTTCTTTCACCATATTCACTTTAAAACCTGCGTAAAACACTGAAATCAAGCATAAACCTGTCCAGCTCTCTTATTTCTAAAAGTATGAACAAAAGCATGACTCCAAGCTACTTTTTAAGTGTTAAAGGTTGTTTTTAGTATCAATTTTAAGCATGAAAATAACCGTTTTTCAACTGTTATCAGTGGGTTGTGAAAGACTACAAAGAAAACGAGGTGATAGAGATAGTCTCTATATTCCAGAAGAGTCAGAAAAGTGGACCGGAAGTAGTTGATGAGTTGGTGTGATATGAACATCAACCATGAAGAAGGAACATGAGCTTTATTGGGTCAAGCTAGTGACGTTAAAAGAACGCTTGCTGGAAGGCATTCCAGTCACTTGAGGACAATTTTTCTTTTGATTTTATTTTGGTTTTGTAAATCTTTATAAATTTTGATATTACTTCTGTAATTTTTTAGGTATAGCATCTACTGAAGGATGCTAGGTGGTTAAGTATCTACTGAAGGATATGTTACACCTACTGATGGGTGTTGGTAAGAAAGATTTGCACCTACTGATGGGTGTTGCTGGACTTTGGGTCACGCTCGTGACGTTAAACAAGTGCTACCTAGGAGGCAACCCAGTTGATTGATTATATTTTATTTTGTTCTGCTTTAGTCGCATGATAGGAATTTGCATGAGTGATCTGAGAATTTAATTGCAGGGAACAAGTGAGGGGCATGAGTAGGAGGCACTTAGGTTAAGCTAGGAAGAAGAGCACTTCCCAAGAGTACCACTAAGCGACAAACTACTGTTGAGCGGTAGTGTCGCAGAATGGGCTTAGTTTGCCCCTTAGCGGAACCCGAGCCCATTGGGGTATTTTTATACCCTAAGTCGCGCTTTGGCCTCTATTTTCAAATTCCTCTCTGCACACACACTCCTACACACTTTTACTAAGGTTGTTTACCATTTTCCCTTCTTTCGTTTTGAGAAAATCTCCCTTCCACTCACTTTCTCACTAGTTTTTCGTCGAAGTTTGGGGTTGGGAGAGAGCATCATTGTTCTTCATAGTTTGAAAGCATTCTCCACTCATCTAGCAATCTCCACCCAAGTAAGTCAAGCATTTTTCATTCTAGGGTTCTTGAGCATGAATTTGATTGTTGAAGCATGAATCTTTAGGGGTTTTGATTTCTATGCATGATTTAATGAAATAATTGATGTTTGAACCGATTGAACTGAGTGATTTTGATCTGGAAAATTGAAAATTGGATATGGGTGGAGTTAGGAAAGGTTAAAACGACATTTTCAAAAATCTGCGAATTACCGCTCAGGGGTAAATTGTCGCTGAGCGGCACTCTGACAGACCTTAGACTTTTGCTGAATTTTGTATTGGATTGATGCACTGATGGCGCTGAGGGGTGATTTTGACCCTCAGCGGTGGTTTGGCTTGGAAATAAGGTTTTATTTCTAGTTTACTAATGCTTAACAACATGTCTTGTGGTTTTATAATGTGTGTTTGATGTAGGAATTGCATCCTCTTCAGGCAAAAGAGTGAAGACCATGGCATCCAAAAGGAAAGAAAAGGAACCAGAACAACTTCACTCTAGTAGGTTCCTATCTCGCAAACATGAGAAGCATTTTAAGGTGGTCCAAGATAGGAGGCTCCTTATGGAGAGGAAATTTGGAATGACACCTAACTTTGCTCCTCAATTTGGAGAACAAATGCATGGTGTTGTGATTGTGATTATGATGCTAAGCAGGATGTGTACATGTGGAATGTGAATGAGCTTATATGTGAGGTTTTGAGCTCCAGAGTGAGGTTTTGAGGTTGTGATTGTGATTGAATGCTATTACTTTGAAAGCATGAATGATTTTGCCCAGGTTTCCTATGATTGAATCAATTGCTTGTTTTGCATCATATGATCAAGGCCATTTGTTGGTAACCCTTTTATTAGCCAAATTCATTAAGTTAGCCCACTAAAAGAGAACACTTTTTGTTCCATCATTTGAACCCTTAGCCTTGAACATAATTTGAAAACCCTGGTGAAAAGCTTTACCTTGAGTTAAGTAGAAAATATTTTGTGGTATTGATAAATGTTCAAGTTTGGGGTTGTTGGGATGTTATGAAAGGGAAATTGAAAGCATTGAGCTAAGAGCTAATAAATAAGAATGTCAAAAGAAAAAGAAAAAGAGAAAGAAAAGAAAAGAAAAGAAAAGGCAAAACTCAATGTAAAAGAAAATGGGAATAAATAAGAATGATTGTGTCTATATGATTCTCTTAACTCAAGGGTTTTGTGATCTAGAAAAACCAATTTTCTTGTTAGCCCAGCCACATTATAAGCCATTGAAAAGTCCTTGTGATGATGCATGCTTGTAAGTTTTTTTATTGTGGTTAAATGAAAGGCAAAGTTGATTCATGTGACATTGTGATAGTAGAGTGAATGAGTAATTACCTCTTATACACTTGTGTTTGAGTGAAACACTTTACCTAGTCAGGAAAGATTCCTTGAGCACATGAACATCCATGCTTAGTTGATTGATCATTCATGAAAAATAACATTTGTTGGATATTAGGTGATTTTGTGAACATTAAAGCATGTGCATGTCTTGATTGAAATCTTTGCCATGAGCTTAATTGAAGTACTTACTTATCTTGAAAAGAGGATTTTTGAATGAAGTGAACCATTGTATTGATTGGTAGAAGATTGAGTTATATCTTGTTTGCTTGAGGACAAGCAAAGTTCTAAGTTTGGGGTTGTGATAACAGTTGAAAATTTGTTATTTTAATGCTTAAAATTGATACTAAAAGCAACCTTTAACACTTAGAAAATAGCTTGAAATCATGCTTTTGTTCATATTTTTAGAAATGAGAGACCTGGACAGGTTTGTGTTTGATTTCAGTGTTTTATGTAGGTTTTAAGGTGAATTTGGTGAAAGAAGTGAAGAAGGATAGAGATAGAATCAGAAAAGAACTCAAAAAGTGCAAAAGAAGAGAAGTCGTAAGTACCGCTCAACGCCAGTTTACTGCTGAGCGGCACTCAGAAACACACGTTGGATCCGCTGAGGGGTGAAAATGCCACTGAGGGGAAGAATCAATTCACGCACTTACCGCTGAGCGGCACTATTTTGGGCTTAGGCCTAATTTTCTCTAATTTTTAGAATAGTATATAAGCTTTAGGACGTCCTAGGGTTTGTATCTTTGGCAGAGTACGAAACAAACACTCACTTTTCCACCCCCTGAAGGAAAGATCTTGGATGCTAAGGCTACCTAGTCATCTTTCTAGGGTTATATCTTTCCTTCTTTCATTATTATTCATCTAGCTTCACCATGAATATGGTGAACAAAGATTTGTATCGTTGTTGGGGAGTTGATGTAATGTTTTGAAGCTCTTATATATGGAATTTGTGTTTAAGCATCTTATTTGAGATACATGCTTTCTTTCATCATTAGTTGGGGTTTTTCCTCTTTGCTCAAAGCATGCATTGTTTAACTCATTCGATGTCATAATTATTGATTTTGTCGATATGGGAACGTACGAGGAAATCTAGATCGGGGAAATTCTCCCAATAGCATATTGCCTAGACACAGGGATATGAGGGTTGGTTGCCTTTAAGCTTCTGTGCTTCAGAATTAATTATTAGGGATGCTAGGAACTGTATGAACTTGTAATTAAGGATAGACTTTCTTTGCAAGGTGATTTGGAGAGTGGCATTAACGTTGATGAAAAGAATGATGAATTCCTAAAGTATATGAGAGTGGATAAGATGAAATTAGTTACCCCAACAACGTACTCATGCATCTAATTTGTTCAAGTGTTTGTGTTCTTATTTTCCATTGATCAAAACTCATGCATACATGTTTAGTTATTGTCTTTTGCATTAGAAACCTATAACTAATTGTTCACAAGTCTTAAATAATCAACAAATCATACAACTAACTAGGCCGTGAGTCCTTTGGGAGAACGATATTGGTCTTACTGAGTTTATTACTTGATACGATTCGGTCACACTTGCCGAGGGTTAAACAAGTTTTTGGCGCCGTTTTTCGGTGTTCATAAATTTATCATCAAGGTTCCGAGGTTTTCCTTCGTCTAGTTCGAATTGCTTCCTGCATACACAAGAAAACAAGTCCCTAGAAAAATTTGTTAGCACAAAAAGATATAGAAGAAGATATAAAATAAGAGATAAGAAGATAGATTATAAAAAGAAAAAATAAAAACAGAAAAATAAAAACAGAAAACACAAAAAATAAAAACAGAAAATAAAATAAAAACCGAAAAAATAAAAAGAGAAAATAAAAACAAAAATTCAAATTTCAAATTTCAAATCAAGTCAAAGATAATCAATAATCACATAAATAAACTAGTTAAACGACGAGTCCCCGACAACGGCGCCAAAAACTTGATGAAAAGTTTATGAACACCGAAAAACGGCGTCAAAAACTTGTTTAACCCTCGGCAAGTGTGACCGAATCGTATCAAGTAATAAACTCGGTAAGACCAAGTATCGTTCTCCCAAAGGACTCACGACCTAGTTAGTTATATGATTTCTTGTTTATTTAGGACTTGTCAACAAATTCTTGAGGTTTCAAATGCAAAACACAATAAGTAAACATGTATGCATGAGTTTTGATCAATGGAAAAGAGGAACATAAACACTTTGAAAAAGTTAGATGGATGAGTATGTTGTTGGGGTAATCAATTTCATCTTATCCACTCTCATATATTTTAGGAATTCATCATTCTTCTTAAATGTTAATGGCACTCTCTAAATCACCTTGCAAAGAAAGCCTATCCTTAATTACGAGTTCATACAATTCCTAGCATCCCTATTAATTAATTCTGAAGCATAGAAGCTTAAAAGCAACCTACCCTCATATCCCTAGTCTAGGCAATATGCTATTGGGAGAATTTTCGCGTATGTTCCCGTATCGACAATATCAATAATCATGACATCGAATGAGTTAAACAATGCATGCTTTGAGAAAAGAAGAAAAACCCTAACTAATGATGAAAGAACGCATGTATCATAAATATGATGTTTAAACATAAAATTCCATATACGAGAGCTTCAAAAGATCACATTGATTCCCCAACAATAATACAAAGTTTAGTTCACCATATTCATGATGAAACTAGATGAAATACAATGAAAGAGTGAAAGATAGAACCTTAGAAAGTTGAGTAGGTAGCCTTAGCATCCAAGATCTTCCTTCAAGGGGTGGAAAAGTGAGTGTTTGCTTCGTACTCTACCAAAGATACAAACCCTAGGAAGTCCTAAAGCTTATATATTATTCGAAATATTACAGAAAAGTGGCCTAAGCCCAAAACAGTGCCGCTCAACGGTAAGTGCGTGTGTTGATTCTTCCTCTCAGCGGCATTTTCACCCCTCAGTGGAACAAGCGAGTGTTCTTGAGTGCCGCTCAACGGTAAACTGGCGTTGAGCGGTACTTGCGACTTCTCTTCTTTTGCACTTTTTTAGTTCTTTTCTGATGCTATCTCTATCCTTTTTCACTTCTTTTATCAAATATACCTTAAAACCTGCATAAAACATTGAAATCAAGCATAAACCTGTCCAACTCTCTTATTTCTAAAAATATGAATAAAAGCATGATTCTAAGCTAGTTTCTAAGTGTTAAAGGTTGCTTTTAATATCAATTTTAAGCAAGAAAATAACAATTTGTCAATTGTTATCAATAGGGCAACAATTCCCCTCTATCACCAATCTGAAGATTAAGACCACTTAGAAACCTAGAGATGGTGGTCTCTTCTTGCTCCTTAATTCCTGCCCTCACATGTAGAGCTTCATCTTTTGCTTATAGCTCTCAATGCTTATGTCTCTTTGTTGGAGTCTTTGAAGTTTGTCCATTAGTTCCCTAAGATAGTATGAGGGAATGTGCCTTCTTCTCGTGTCACTTTTCAAGTCATTCCAATAAGTGACTCACTAGTGCATAAAGGACTTTAGACGTCTCTTATTTTGGGCTTTTAACGTCTGATCTCTGTCCGACGTCTATATGGGTGACGTTAATGAGATGTCGGACCCTTTAGGTCGGACGTCTCTATAGACGTTGGACTTATATAGGTCCGACGTCTATATAGACGTCGGACCTATATAGGTCCGACGTTTATATAGACGTTCGATCCATATAGGTCAGACGTCTATATAGACGTTTGATCCATGATGAAGAGAACGCATGGCCTGGGGAGCGTCCACGCGGGGTTCACACAGAGACGACCCATGGGGAGCGTCTAGCAAGCCACGGTCCAACACAAGACCATGCGTCCGGGAAATGGAAAAGCACTACTACAAAATTGACTATAGATAGCGCTTAATAGATAGCGCTTTTTCTAATAAGCGCTATCTATTAATGTGCAGAACAATAGATAGCATTTATTTACACAAGCGCTATCTATAACTATGACAATAAATAGCGCGTATTTTAAAAAACGCGATCTATAATTATTTAATATTATTTTTTTAATTAATAAATTGAAATATATCCATAGATAGCGCTTGTTTAAAAAAACGCTATCTATGATAATTGAATAGATAGCACGTTTTTAACTAAGCGCGATGTATTGTGACCCAATAGATAGCACGTTTTAGAGTACGCGTTATCTCTTACGATTAAAAATTTTTCCTCTTCGCGCTACTAGGAGTCTCTTGCAATTTGACGTTCACTTCGAACATCACTGCTTACCGCTGCTCCAAGGTTTCATTCGCGCTGCTCCTTCGTTTCATTCGCGCTTCTCCTCCGTTTCATTCGTGCTGCTCCTCCGTTTCATCACTGGTTAGGGCTCTTCTCCTCTTTTTCATCAGCGTAGGGCTCCTTCTCCTCCGTTCATCAGTGTGTTAGGGCTTCTTCGGTAGTTCTCCTTCAATTTGACGTGTACGTCTTTGCTCACTCTTTCAGTGCACTCCCGTTTTCAACAGTGTGTGTGGACTTTGCTCCTTCGTTTTAGGACTTCCGTTTTCAGGTATCACATTCCCTCTCCTTCCTCTTCTCGGCTTCGTTTCTCCTTTGCCTTATTTTCATGAAAACACGTTTTTATCAGGTGGTGATCGCACCATTGGTGTAGAATCTGTATTCGTGCACTGGGTTTAGGAACCCATTGTCGCTCGCTTCTGTGTTAGGGCAAACGCTGAGGGAGAACGACACTCCTCTGGTGAGTTTTTAAATTTTGCAATTGTGTTATAGTTGTAGTTATTTTATTTTAGCACATAGGTCGCGTGAATATTTGGGTTTGGCGACTCTGTTTTGCATAAGTGAGACTAATTCTTAGCGTAAGTATGGAACAAATTGGATTAGTGTGTGTGAGTGTTAGGAAGAGGGAATGTCAATGTAACAGAGGGGAGAAGGGTAGTTGCAGAGAAAGGTTGAGAGAAAACGAAACAAATCATGTAAGTAAAATAAATAAGGTACCAAAAATTCAAAATAAACAATGAAATGGAACTGAAAGAAAATTTTCAAGCTTACATATAGCTGGAAAAAGCAAATTCCAGGTCCTGTTGAAGCCACCTCTTCAACACTTGAAGTGGCCCACGAGGACAAAGTCTGAAACAACAATAAAAAAGGCAACAAATTTTAATTTCTTGCTACAACCCTGTTATATTAACATTCCCAATAAAAAAATGTCTCAGATTTTGTTATCCATATATCAGAAGTACATGATAAGAGACAAAGTTAGATGGCCCTCATATTTGTTGTAACATGTATTGGTTTAAATGAAGAAGAATTGGAATTTTGAAGTGGATGAGCTTTCGGAGGTGAGTATTATTTTGAACCAAATCTCATCAACAAAGTGAGGTGGTTCTCAGCCACAAACGCCTTGTGTGTTTCACAGCTCTCTTTCTTTCTCCATTATCATTTCCATCTCTAAATTCGAAAAAGAAAAATAACCCAAAAATACTCAGAAAAACTGTTTATTTGATCCTATCTCATATACCTTTCAACTCATGGAAACAGAAGAATAATATTTTGTCACTTACTATTCTATCTCTCTGTTCTCCACAAACTTAAAAGGCTTAACATGAGCTCAAAGCCATGGTAGAGAGTCTTATTTCCTCCTTATTATATACTATTATTCTCTGAGGATGTGAATTATATTTGGAAAAGTAAAGGTGAGACTTTTCCAATATATGTATAATAAAACATAAAACGGTTGCTGAAAGGTATTTTGGAGTGAGTAAAGTCTATGTTACTTGGAGCAGTATCTGCTACAGAGACAAAAAACCGTCTACCAGAGAATATGTACTAATGTGGATTAGTTATAACGTACACCATTTTCCCTCTATCACCTATACTAGTGAACATGCGAAACTCTTGAAGAATGCATTATGTTGAGATTATTACTACATTTAACCTTCAATTATAGTACAATTGTTTTCCTTCATTTTTGTGCATCCAATCTAGGAGAAGGATTATCGTCTCAAGAAAATAAAAGTAGAATGTTCATTAAGTTATGTAAACAAAATACGGACAATGAAGCCATATAGGATTCTAATAGTAATATCAGAGCATCCATTTTCCTTCAATAAGAAAGGATTAAAGTTCGATACATCAATTACAGAGATAGATATAGGCAGAATTTGAGCATAATAATTAGTTGAAGTGATGCAGGGAATTGTCAAGCATAACTCCACATGATAAAGTACTTTTTAAAATGACAAGGAGAATTTAGTGAGTGTTGTAGATCATGTTCAGTCAAAGGAATTTGAGCATAGATATAGGCAGAGATAGATATAGGCAGAATTTGAGCATAATAATTAGTTGAAGTGATGCAGGGAAATGTCAAGCATAACTCCACATAATTATTAGTTGTGTAGAGGTGATAGATGATTCAAGCTATATAACTCTGGTCATACATCTTTGCTGGTATGTTCTCTACTGGTTTCAATAGGAGAGGATTAGAGATAAATGATAAAATAGTTTTACCGGGCAATTAAAGTAGTATGAGTTGTAGGAGGAACAAAGTCTTTAATCTGGCTGTGAACTTTTAATTGTGTGAAGCCAATGGTGTTGATTCTCGAAGTTGCATGTGTTAGTAATAGAAAATGTTGTTCCTGAAATTAACAGTGTAAAAGTGTCACCATTTTGCTTCAAAATCAGTCATTGTACATCAACCGTAGCCTTCCACTACTATGCTCCTCTTCACGTTCCAGCCGTCCACTTCCACTGTCCATTGTCCAACTCTCTGCATTCTCACCGGCTGCTCCTCACGGGTTGCTCTCCCCTCTGGAATGCCCCCCATCTATTCTACTGTATACTACACTACACTACTGCTACTGGAATCTAAATTACTCACACTTAACACTACATGGCCTTCTCCTTATATTCTTGGAAGTGCACACTTTCATTTGTTCCAGCCAGCTTCCCCATTTTTTGGTCTCCCATTACCATCTTTTAATTCATTTCTTCCATCAATTGCTGCTCCTGGATGCCAAATAAAATAAGGTGGGCCCCTCCATTTCTCATACACTTCTGCATGCTACTGCTTTGACTGAGAACACCACTTCTTGGATGCGTGGTGTTGTGTGCCATTGTGACAAAGCTTTCTCGCTTCCCCTGGATGCGTGGTGTTGTGTTCCAACACGTCTCAGCTCTTTGCAGACTGGACGCTGCTGCACCTTAGCTGGCCGTGAGCTCCTCTTTCTTTACATGGAGCAGGCTGTGGATGTGTTGGACCAGGCCGTGGAGTGTGCTTGTGTTGTGTGCATGATGAATCGATATTTTGTTCACTTCACTTAGTTTAATGTACCAAATTTAATCAGGGAATTGTGCTAAAATGTCCGGTATTTTTCCGTTTTTACTAATTGTGCTTAAATTGACCAGTAATTCTTATTTTAACTAATTTAAATTATCTGAGCTAATTATTTTCATTATTGATTGCAAGGAAAATTTTGGAAATGCAAATTGGGACATTTGGAAGAATATTCATCTGCACACTGTGCCATTTCACTTGGAAGAGGCTACACTTGATTCAATTATTTTTTTAGAAAATGATGTGCTAATCCGTTTTGGAGGAAGGAGTTTAATTTTTCTATTGGACTTCTTTGGCTACGGTTTCATCTACACAAAGGCAGCAGCTCCACTCATTCCATTATTTATTCTAGGGCCCGTTGGAAATCTGGTATGCACGGCTGAAAATGGAATGGAGCACACGGCCCACATTTGGAAGTGCAGGTCCAGTGATGGAGACCAATTCCCAGCTGGAAACGTGCAGGAAGAGGTTCCAGACCAGAGAAAACCAGTAATGAATAATGGTGCAGCGGATGGATGAAATGATGCAGTGTTTGATGTGTTTTAATGGAGGAAAGGTGTATGGGTGAAGCCTCACAGCTCAGAGGGCCTTCATACAGAGGAAGGAAGCTTGAGGAAAGGAGGAGAAGTAGTAATTCAAAGGTGACTTAAGAGCACAAAAGCTGGGAAACAATTTCTGCAGCATATCATTAAGCTCAAAAGTGAATCTACAAAAGGAAGAGGTCTCCTATTTATAGGAAGATAAGAGCCTCAAATCTGAAATGAAATTCAATCCAAAAGCAAATGAAAAAGGCGCCAATTTGCTTCAGCTCCAAACATGCCTCATTCCACTCAGCAGCACACGTGAAACAGCACCCATTTCTGAATTCTTTTTCCAACTCAGCAGCACACGTGAAAGCTAGCTAGCTAGGTTATGAGTTTTTTTTGATAGCTTTGGCAGCAAGCTTCTCCCTCCAAGTCTCTCTTTTCATGTGCTCAAATGCTATGCTGGCAGCTGCTCCCTCCAATTTTATTAATCCTACAAAGCAAAGAAAAAAATGTGCTTTTAATTATGGGAAGAAGGATTAATGTAAATTACCTTCCATAGAAGCAAAATAGTATGTGGTCCTTCTTCCTCTTGAATCCTCTTTGCCATGGCTCTAGTAAGAGGTCCAATGTGCATCTTAGATGGTCTTCCATCAGACCCTCCCTCTTGAAAAAGATCTGTCCTCAGATCTGCTTCATCCTGTTGATCATCTCCTGTGAAAGGGATTAAATCGCAGATGTTAAAAGTAGGACTGACACCATAACTTTCAGGAAGGTCTTATCCTTTTGACCACCTTGAATGGACCATCTCCTCTTGGACTAAGTTTGGATTTCCTTTGAGAGGGAAATCTTTCCTTTCTCAAATGAAGCCAAACTAGGTCTCCTTTTTCAAAAACTATTTTCTTTCTCCCTTTGTTGTTGTATTCTGCATATTTTTGAGTTTGTTTTTCAATTTGGATTTTAACTTTCTCATGTAACTTCTTGATAAACTCCGCTTTAGAAGCACCTTCTTTATGAAGAAAAGAAGATGATTCTGGAAGAGGTAGTAAATCAAGAGGTGTGATAGGGTTAAAACCATAAACAACCTCAAAAGGAGAAAGATTAGTAGTCTTGTGGACTACTCTATTATAAGCAAATTCAATATGAGGTAGATGTTCATCCCAAGATTTGTTATTTCCTCTTAATATTACCCTTAATAATGTAGATAAAGATCTATTTACTACTTCAGTTTGCCCATCAGTTTGTGGGTGACATGTAGTAGAAAATAGAAGTTTAGTTCCAAGCTTTTCCCATAAAGTTTTCCAAAAATGGATTAGAAACTTCACATCTCTATCAGACACTATAGTTTTGGGTAAGCCATGCAATCTCACTATTTCTTTAAAGAAGAGTCTAGAGATATAGCTAGCATCATCTACTTTGTGGCAGGGTATAAAATGAGCCATTTTACTAAAACGATCTACTACCACAAATATAGAATCATACCCCCTTTGAGTTCTTGGCAATCCTAAGACAAAGTCCATACTTATGTCCTCCCAAGGGGTATTAGCTATAGGAAGAGGTGTATAGAGTCCATGAGGCATAATTTTGGACTTAGCTTGTAAACAAGCTATACATTTAGAACAATGCCTTTGAACATCTATTATCATGTGTGGCCAATAAAATTTACTTTTCAAAATGTTTAAAGTTTTATCAACTCCATGATGGCCCATGAGTCCTCCTCCATGACTCTCTTTGATAAGAAGTTTTCTAATGGATCCTTGGGGTATACAAAGTTTTCCTTTATTAAAAAGATACCCCTCAGAAAGATAGAATCCATCAAAAGGCTTCTTAAGACATGATGAATAAGTGGATGCAAATGTTTCATCATTTTCATATAACTCTTTTATGTCATCAAATCCTAATATTTGGGATCCTAGGGTTACTAATAATGCATGTCTTCTAGATAAAGCATCCGCAACAACATTAGTACTCCCCTTTTTGTGTTTGATGACATAGGGAAATTGCTCAAGATATTCCACCCACTTTGCATGTCTTTTGTTTAGCTTTGCTTGCCCTTTAATGTACTTGAGAGATTCATGGTCAGTGTGTATGATGAATTCTCTAGTTACCAAGTAATGCTCCCAAGTTTTCAAAGCTCTAATGAAGGCATACAACTCTTTGTCATAGGTAGGATAGTTTAAGGTAGGCCCCCTAAGTTTTTCACTAAAGTAAGCTACGGGATGTCCTCCTTGTATTAAAACAGCTCCTATTCCTACCCCAGATGCATCACATTCTAGTTCAAAGGCTTTGGAAAAATCAGGCAAAACTAGAATAGGTGCATGTGTTAACTTGTGTTTCAAAGTCTCAAAAGACAACTCCTGCTTATCACCCCAAATAAAAGGCATATCTTTCTTGACTAGCTCATTTAAAGGAGCAGCTATGGTGGAGAAATCTTTCACAAATCTCCTATAAAAACTTGCTAGCCCATGAAAACTTCTCACCTCTCCTACATTTTTAGGGGTTGGCCATTCTTGTATAGCCTTGATCTTCTCTGGATCAACATGTACACCTTCTTTTCCCACTTTGAATCCAAGGAAAATCACACTTTCTTGACAAAAAGTACATTTGTCAAAGTTGGCAAAGAGATGATGTTCTCTAAGAAGAAGTAAGACTTTTCTGACATGGTTAAGATGTTCTTGAAGGCCTTGACTATAGACTAGGATATCATCAAAGTAGACCACTACAAATCTGCCTATGCATTCCCTAAGCACATGATTCATTAATCTCATGAATGTACTTGGAGCATTGGTCAAACCAAAGGGCATGACTAACCATTCATACAAACCAAACTTGGTCTTGAAAGCAGTTTTCCATTCATCTCCTTCATGAATTCTTATCTGATGGTATCCACTTTTAAGATCAATTTTGGTGAAGAGATTTGCTCCATGTAATTCATCCAACATGTCATCTAGCCTAGGAATGGGATGCCTATACTTGACAGTTATGTTGTTGATGGCCCTACAATCTGTACACATTCTCCAAGACCCATCCTTTTTAGGGACCAACAACACAGGCACAGCACAAGGACTTAAACTCTTTTGGATCCACCCTTTGTTCAACAAGTCATTAACTTGTTTCTCTATTTCTTTTGTTTCCATAGGGTTGGTTCTATAGGTTGGCCTATTGGGTAGGCTTGCCCCAGGCACCAAATCTATTTGATGTTCTATTCCCCTCAAAGGTGGTAATCCACTTGGTACCTCTTTGGGAAATATATCATCAAATTCCTTTAAAAGTTTTTGCAACCCCTTTGGTAGAGAACCAAGTTCATGAGTGATTGAAACAAATGCCTCTTTGCAATAAGGAAGGAAATGAGGTTGTCCAAGATTTTTGGAAATATTCAAGGTTTGAGGTTGGACAACTTCATGGGCTGAGGCATGGGTTACCAAATTCTTTCTTTCTTTCTTAGTTTCTTTTTTCTTTTCTCCATCCAACTTCTTCTTAAGAATTATTTGGTCCTCTCTTACTTGTGAAGGTGTAAGAGGACACAAAATAATTTTCTTTCCTTTGTGTTGAATGGTGATTTTGTTGGTGACTCCATCATGTAAAGCTTGTTTATCATATTGCCAAGGTCTTCCAAGTAATATGTGTCCAGCTTCCATTGGTACTATATCACAAACAATTTGATCTTCATATTTGCCAATGGAAATAGGAACACTTACTTGTTCTTTAACTACTATTCCATCATCCTCTTTGATCCATTGAAGTTTGTAAGGTTTAGGATGAGAAGTAGTGGTTAAGCCAAGCTTTTCTACTATTCTAGAACTACAACAGTTGCAACAAGAGCCACTATCCACTATCATTGAACATGTCTTTTCTAAAACTTTGCATCTTGTGTGGAATAGGTTCTCTCTTTGTGACTGTTCTAATTCTACATGTTTACTTTCCAGGAGTCTCCTTACCATAAGTAAGTCACCATCACAAGGTAAAGCTTCTTCTTCTTCAGAAGTGGATGTTTCAGACTCACTATATGAAGAACCCTCTCTTTCACTCTCATGTTCAAGGATGTAAGTTGACCTTCTATTGCGGCACTCAGATGCATAATGCCCTTTTTCCCCACATCTAAAGCACTTAGTCTCCTTACTCTTATGATCTCTTGAAGGTTCTTTGACTTTTTCTTTTCCTCTCTCTCTCTCTGTCTTCATATCTTGGCTTGGTTTGACTACCCTCCCTCTTATACTCTTTCTTATGGTAAGAACTATGAGGGTAATCTTTCTTGTTGGAGCTTTTCCTCTTTAGTTGTTGCTCAACCCTCACACAAAGTTGGACTAACTCATTGAGATCATTGTAGGGTATAAGCTCAACCCTATCTCTTATGTCATAGTTGAGTCCACTTTGAAACCTAGCTATTGTTATCCTAGGTTCTTCTCTTATCCCAGCTCTCAACATGAGTAACTCCATTTTTTGTCTATATTCCTCAACACTCATGTTCCTTTGTTGGAGTTTATGGAGTTTATCCATTATCTCCCTATCATAGTAGGCTGGTACATGCCTCCTCCTCAAGGCAGTTCTCAATTCATTCCAATATCTAATGGGAGGTAAGTGTCTTAGCCTATAATCTTTGACCAAGGCTGTCCACCAAATTAAGGCATAGCCTTGAAAGCTTAGAGAAGCCATGGTGACTCTCCTTTCATCATCTATTTGGTGGCACTCAAACAATTGCTCAACTTTCATTTCCCACTCTAGATATTCTTCCACATCATCCTTTCCATGAAAAGAAGGTAGATCAATTTTGGGCTCTCTTGGATGGTGTTCTCTCACTCTATGATGTCTTCTAGGAGGCATTTGGTAGTGGTCATCATTGTGATGACTACTATATTACTCAAGCTCACTAGAAGATGATGATTCTTCTCTTCTCCTATGGGAAGATCTCTCTTTTCTTTTGTCTTGATTATTCAAAAGTTGACTAATCATGTCTTTGAGCTCACTAATCTCTCTATCCCTTTGTTCAAATTTTTGTTGAAATTCTTCCCTTAAAGAACTCTCACTATTGGGTTTGATGCTACCTTGCACACTTGATTGACTCATTCTTGTCAAATGGAAAAAAAAAGGTTTTCACAAAGTTTTCAAAATATTTGGCAAGTAATGAGTGAAAAGATTTTCACAAGCTTTCTTTGTTTTTGGTGAAAAATTTCTAAAGAGATTCTAGAGGCAAAAGATGTTTCTAAGTAGCTCCCAGGAAGAAGAGGTGAGTCACAAATGGACAAGCTTAGAAACCAAGTTCTTCCTTAGCCAGAGTTTCCTTAGAGTTATCTTTTACCTTAGTTTCTAAGTAGAAATTCTTCAAATTCTTTTCAAATGTTATGAAATGAACCTAAAACCAAAGAAAGGTTGACTAAATGCTATGCAATCCTATATACCACGGAGACTTAAAAACAAACAAAAAGATTAAGCAAGAAATTAAAGAAAGCAATAAAGATGCAAGAATGTAAATGCTAGACGGCCCTAAGTGAAAGTGCAAGTGACACTTGGAGCCCCTTGACACACTTCCACACTAAGAAAACGAAATTGCACTATTACAATGTTTAAATGTGATCTTGGAATTGCTTCAAGAGCATTTTCCCAAGTCACTTAGCCAAGAAATGAAAATCAACTTTAAACAACAAAGGTTCCGTGATATGTGGTGTAAACAAACTTAAAAGAAGGCCTAAAACTAATGTAAGCTTCACTCTCTTGCTGCTGCAGATTGCTACTCCAAAACAGGTTGCACTTCAAGCTTTTCTGGTGTATTTTTAGCTGCTGGAACAGCAGAGTTGCAGCTGCTCAAAAGCTCCCTTTTTGTTCCCACTTCAGCCCCCTTTTCACTTCCTAATATGGTGCCTCAGTAGGGAAAGGTTTCTGCTTCTGGATGCCTCACAATAGTTACCACAGCACCTCAAGATTCCAGTCAAACACACCAAACAAAATTAGCAAACTGCACCAGAATTTCCAACCAGATTTTGTTTTGAATGTTTGACAATTTGGAAGCCAAGAATGGGAAATCAAATGGAAACAGGGATGGAATAACAGAAAGCACTCAAAAGGAACCTAATAATGGTACTAGAACAGATTAAGAAAGCAACAAAAACAGAAATAGCAGATCACAAACTCATCCAGACCAAACTGTTTGATATTTTACCAAAGTGTTTGTTAAAATGCCCCAATGAAAACCAGATTTGGTGTTTTGGGGTTTTTAACTGCCAAAAACTGGATTGCACGATTCAACAGGCTTTTTAACACTTGCTCTAACTTATTTTGATCATTTATTTTCAATTTAAAGTGATGAACCAGCTCTTACTACAATCCAGAAATGAATTTGAACAAGAATGACCAAAACAGTTGCTGGAAAATGATTTCTGCACCAGAAAAAGTGGCTTGAAATGGTGGTTTTAAACCCAAAATTGATTGGAAGTGATTCAGCAGTTCAATAGATGCATCAAACAACTTTGTATCATCATTTTAAAGATGTATAAACATTGAAACAGCTAGAAAACAGATTGCAATGTGAATTCACTGGTGCACTTCCATTTTAAAGGCAATTTTAAGGTTTAAAAAGCAAATCTGCATATAGGCTAAAAAATGACCAAATGAACAGTGCAAACAACTTTGGAATGACAATTTAAACTTGCTCAAATGTTGTAAATGCACAGAAATAGCAAGACTCAACAATTTACCCTTGCTATAGCCTATTTATGCAGCAAATTCCCACCAAAACAGCACCAGATTTAAGAACCTTGTGGATATAAGGTTGGACAGCACACACAATGACTCTAGAGAATGTTATTACACTGAACTAAGCTAGGATTAAAGTGCTTAGTATGAATAAACTCAAACTGGACAGCAAAGAATGGTAGCACGGTGAAAAGCTAGAACAGAAAAACAAAACAAACTGGACAACAAAGGCTACTGGTTTTTAAGGCAACCAAGCTATGCTAGATGCATTTCCTTGCTTTTAATGGTCTGCCACACCTTTAGCCACTTCCAATAACAACAAACAAATTTTTACCAAACAGCAGAATCAAATAAAATCAGCTGAAACAGATTTCAAATTTTAAAACCAGATTTGAATTTCTTGAGCAGATTTGAAACCAGAATTAGTTTCTAGTGCTTTTGCTTCCATCACCAAGGCTAGAACATGTTCTCATTGCCTTATTTGGTTGATTTAAAGCTTTTCCAGCACTCTAAACTCAAATAAACCGAAATGAAACCCAGCAGAACAGAAAACCAAAGTGAAACAGAATTAAAACTGCAAATATGGACTGCACAAGACTAAAACATAACTGGAATTGAAAATTAAAGCTGGAAGAGACATAAACAAGAATGATTCACCGTTTAAAATGAGTAATAAACATGTATGAATACTGGAAACACAAAGAATGCAACAGGAAACACAAAATTAATAACTGGAAAAAACACAAAACAGAAACAAAATTACTCAAAACAGAACTGGAAAACTGAAACAGAGATCACAACAGAATATAGAAATGGAGTGCAAAGATGGAGGAATAGCTTAGCTCTTGGTGCGTGGATGACCTAAGCTCTGATACCACTTGATGGAGACCAATTCCCAGCTGGAAACGTGCAGGAAGAGGTTCCAGACCAGAGAAAACCAGTAATGAATAATGGTGCAGCGGATGGATGAAATGATGCAGTGTTTGATGTGTTTTAATGGAGGAAAGGTGTATGGGTGAAGCCTCACAGCTCAGAGGGCCTTCATACAGAGGAAGGAAGCTTGAGGAAAGGAGGAGAAGTAGTAATTCAAAGGTGGCTTAAGAGCACAAAAGCTGGGAAACAATTTCTGCAGCATATCATTAAGCTCAAAAGTGAATCTACAAAAGGAAGAGGTCTCCTATTTATAGGAAGATAAGAGCCTCAAATCTGAAATGAAATTCAATCCAAAAGCAAATGAAAAAGGCGCCAATTTGCTTCAGCTCCAAACATGCCTCATTCCACTCAGCAGCACACGTGAAACAGCACCCATTTCTGAATTCTTTTTCCAACTCAGCAGCACACGTGAAAGCTGGCTAGCTAGGTTATGAGTTTTTTTTTGATAGCTTTGGCAGCAAGCTTCTCCCTCCAAGTCTCTCTTTTCATGTGCTCAAATGCTATGCTGGCAGCTGCTCCCTCCAATTTTATTAATCCTACAAAGCAAAGAAAAAAATGTGCTTTTAATTATGGGAAGAAGGATTAATGTAAATTACCTTCCATAGAAGCAAAATAGTATATGGTCCTTCTTCCTCTTGAATCCTCTTTGCCATGGCTCTAGTAAGAGGTCCAATGTGCATCTTAGATGGTCTTCCATCATCCAGCACATGAGAAGCAGCCACATTTCTTCATTTTCCAGCTTCAGAACACTCACACACACAGCTCGGTCCAGCAGCTTCCACATGGGAAGCAGGGGGGTGCATCCAGCATTCCAACTTGGAAACGTGGAGTCAAGGGAGGTGCACACGGAAACGGTCCAGTAGCGTCCAGGAGCGTCACGTCCCAAGGGCAGCACTCCAGCACATTCCGCACCTTCACACGTGAGCAGCAGCACCTTGAGAAGAGAAGCCACGGCCCATCACACGCACACTTCACACGGTGTCCAGCAAGCTTGAAAGCAGCACTCATCAAGGCCTTCCAGCAGAAGCACTAAATAGGGGTGCATCCAGCAACACTTGGAAGCACACACGGAAGTTGGTCCAGGGAGTAGGGCAGCAAGTGAGGGGGGACGTGCGTGGCAGCCGCACCCTTGAAGGATAATCATATATAATATTCAGAAAACGGTGCAGAGACGGGGGGATTTTTTTTGGAAAAGGAAATGGGCGTGGATTGATGGATTGAAGGGAAAGAGTATCACGGTAATAGGGTGTGATGGCTGGAAGGAGAAAAGCACCGTCCAGTGGAGTCAAGCAGCACGTTAGGGAGAAAAAAACTTTCACTTTGTTTTGAGAGACATGTGGAAATTCACTTTACGGAGGGGATTCGATTCCTTTTAAAAGAAGCTTGTTTTATTCATTCAGCAAAGTGCACACACAGTGACCCTGCAATAGAAAGTTTTCGTTTTTTTTTATGTTGAAACAGAGAACTTTGAAGAGCAATGGTCTTGTCTTTGCTTTTGTCTTTCATGTTGAACCAGATTTGTATTTTCATATTCTATGAATTAGAGTGTTATGTTGCTGAGAAGAAGTGTGCAGGGGCCTTTATTATTTTCATTTGGTGATTAAACATTTTTGAGATTTCTTTTCTTTGAAGTTGAAGAAGTGCAGTACGGTGGTAGGGAGAAAGCACGTCCAGGGGGAGAAGAGGGAAGCACGCTCACTGGAAGAGAGCTTTTTAGCAGCCACCACTCTCACTAATTTTGATTATTCCAGCTTCAGGGATGTTATGATGATTCATTTTTTTGTTTTTAGAAAGAGAGAATGGTTGAGAAATGTAAGGAGGGTGTGTCTCGGCCTTGGAGGAGAATGAAACTTGTTGGAGGAGTGATGTGCCACGCCTGGAAGCGTTGAAGATGGAGGTGTCACGCAGCTGGAACACTTGAACCAAGGGGTGCAGATTTGGTTCTGTTTTTCAGTGCACAGTGATTAACTTTTGAAGAGGAATATGAAATTCAATCATGCAATGTCTCGTCCAGAGGAAGCAATTCTAAATTCTTTACTTTATAAGCAAACACAGTGCATTTAATTTGGCCTTAAATGAGGAGGAGATTAGGTTCATTTTTAATTGGAGAAAAGAGGGGGGCACATGCAGGAGCAAGTAGATTGGCACGGAGAGAGAGAAATGGAACGGTGATGGTTGGAAGCAGAGAGACCACGGTTTAAACAAAATGTTGCAGCATATTTCATTTTATTTGAATTAACAGTAGTGTGGACATTCAATGCATTGCTTTCATTTGGTCCATGCACTTTATATTTAAGTTTTCGGTCTATCAAAGGGGATTGTGTGACACGGAGAGGAGGAGTTGATTTAATTTGGGTTGGAGAGTTCATTTGGCAGTAGCATGCGTAAGTGGTGTCACGGCCTCAGAAAAAAAATGGTTCACAACAAATTTTATTTTACAACTTCAAGTGTTTATCTTTTGCCATTCTGTGATGAATTATTTATTTTATGTTTAGGTTACAACATTGTGCATTTAATGTTCTAGTTTGAGTGTTGCACTTGAATAACTTGAATTGTGTTTGCATATTTATCGGTTGTAGTTTTCATTTTAATGCTTTCATTTATATTCGGTTGTGTTTACTTTTCATTCCTTTTAGTTCAATTGCATGCACAAAAACATTTTCAAAACCCCCCCACTGCGTGTTTGACCTGAGACTTGAACCAAATTTGGTCCTTGAGAGACGACCTAGGAGTCACTGTCTAGTCTATACTGCATTCTTTTATGCACAATTTTTGTGGGAGGTGCGACCCTCTCATCAGTGCAGCTGTGTGCTCCCTGTTGGCAGCGTTGGACGTGGCTGGTGCAACTGCCTTCCTTTCTCTCCACCAAGAAACTAAGCATTTTGCTGCTGGAAAAATAAAAGAAATGTGTCCCCTCTTTCCGTGACAGAGAGCCCTTCTAAGAAAGAAAAATTCCAAAACCTCCATGCAGTAAGCGTGTAGCTTTTCTCCAACGTGTTCCTTTGCTCAAGGTGGCTTTTGCTGGACGTTGTGTCTCCTGCGTGCTGCTGCCTGCACTCCTTTCATCTCCCACCATGCATCTTCAATTTATTTAATATTCATTGCCCATGGACTGCCAAGCCACTGTAAAAGAAACCGTGAGTGGTGCCCACCTTTTTGTATTGTCTCCCACTTCTTAAAAGAAAGAAGATTCCCTTTTAATTGGATGGCTAGGCCGTGTGGTGTGATTTCTATTGAGTCCTCATTTCTAAACTTACAATATAATTACAAAACTTACAATATAAATTAGAGGAATGCAAGGAACTAAATCTTTTCAACACACCCTTTTCTACTGGTTAAAATTAAGTAACTATA
Source organism: Vigna nakashimae (assembly GCA_034642375.1). Taxonomy (NCBI): domain Eukaryota; kingdom Viridiplantae; phylum Streptophyta; class Magnoliopsida; order Fabales; family Fabaceae; genus Vigna; species Vigna nakashimae. Next base: position 23,806,239 of record CM067759.1, read on the forward strand.
GAAGTTTTGAAACTAGCATTTCTATAAGCTAAAACTTCATATAATTATTATTAATAAAATAATATTATTAAATTTATACTAAAATTCATTAAATATTTTAAAAGAAATAAATTTTATTAAATTATAATTATGAATCGATAATTATTTTGTAAATTAATAAAAGTATATATATATATATATAATATGGATAAATAAATAAATAACTGTTTTTAAAGTTGTTTAAAAAGTTAATATAATAATTATTAAAATAAAATAATATTATTAAATTCATACTAAAGTTTATTATATATTTTAAAAGAACTAATATAGCTACTTTTTAATTAATCTTACTGCTACTTCTAGGTAGACAAATACACCTTACCACTGTAAAAGAAACCGTGAGTGATGCCCACCTTTTTGTATTGTCTCCCACTTCTTAAAAGAAAGAAGATTCCCTTTTAATTGGATGGCTAGGCCGTGTGGTGTGATTTCTATTTAGTCCTCATTTCTATAATTACATAACTTACAATATAAATACAGAACTTACAACATAAATTAGAGGAATGCAAGGAACTAAATCTTTTCAACACACCCTTTTCTACTGGTTAAAATTAAGTAACTATAGAAGTTGTGAAACTAGCATTTCTATAAGCTAAAACTTCATATAATTATTATTAATAAAATAATATTATTAAATTTATACTAAAATTCATTAAATATTTTAAAAGAAATAAATTTTATTAAATTATAATTATGAATCGATAATTATTTTGTAAATTAATAAAAGTATATATATATATATATATATATATATATATATATATATATATATATATATATATATATATATATATATATATATATATATATATATATATATGGATAAATAAATAAATAACTGTTTTTAAAGTTGTTTAAAAAGTTAATATAATAATTATTAAAATAAAATAATATTATTAAATTCATACTAAAGTTTATTATATATTTTAAAAGAACTAATATAGCTACTTTTTAATTAATCTTACTGCTACTTCTAGGTAGACAAATACACCTTACCACACAATATTGACCTTACTGCTTCTATTTAATTAACCATCTTACTACACATTACTTTTTGGCCTTCTAGGTAGACAAATACTATCATTTTATTTCTTTTCTTAAATGACCTTGTTTTCTTTATTCGGGCTCTAATAGAGTATACACTCAACATCATTGTTATTCTTTTTGTAAATTGCAGTTGTTAACTTTTCTTACACATACGGTGTGTTTAAAGTTGAGGTAGATGAATATTATTTTATAGTTTGTTATTGCAAATAGTGTTAACTTGTATATATTGCTAATACTATATTGACTAATCTTGATAGATTAATAAAATATGGACCGAAAATGGATGTTTGCTTGTCGATTATCAAAAGAATACGAGGATGGGGTGAAAGGGTTTCGTAGATTTGCAGTTGAGCATGCAAAAAGCCCTAGTAGAATCATTTGTCCTTGCTTGCAGTGTTGTCATTTAAAGGTAGTGAATGCAGATGAGTTAGAAGAGCATTTAATATGCAATGGAATTGATAAAAGTTATACATGTTGGACCAAACATGGTGAAAATATGCTTAGCATTTTTAGTGACTTTCTTGAGAATTGCATAGAGGTGTTTATGGATGATTTTACTGTGTATGGATCCTCCTTTGATGCATGTTTAGACAGTTTGGAAAAAGTTTTGAAAAGATGCATAGAAACAAACCTTGTTCTCAATTTTGAGAAATGTCACTTCATGGTTGGACAAGGTTTGGTTCTAGGGCATATCATTTCTGAAAAGGGAATAGAGGTAGACCCTGCTAAGATATCTGTGATTTCGCAGTTGCCTTACCCCTCTTGTGTGCGAGAGGTGCGATCTTTTCTTGGACATGCAGGTTTCTACAGGCGCTTCATCAAAGATTTCAGCAAGAAGGCGCTTCCCTTGTCCAGACTGCTGCAGAAAGATATTGACTTTTCTTTTGATGAAAGATGCAAGCAGGCGTTTGATTGCTTGAAGGAAGCTTTGACTACCGTCCCTATCATTCAGGCACCGGATTGGACAGCCCCATTTGAGCTCATGTGTGATGCGTCTAATTATGCATTAGGGGCTGTCTTGACACAGAAAATTGACAAGCTGCCGAGAGTAATCTACTATGCTTCACGCACTTTGGGTGTTGCCCAGGCAAATTATACCACCACTGAAAAAGAGTTGTTGGCAATTGTTTTTGCCCTTGATAAGTTTAGGTCATATTTGCTTGGATCACCTGTTATTGTGTATACTGATCATGCAGCTCTAAAGTTTCTGTTGAAAAAGGCGGAGTCAAAGCCTAGATTGATCAGGTGGATGCTACTGCTCCAAGAGTTTGACTTGCAAATTGAAGACCGGAGTGGAGCACGAAATTTGGTTGCAGACCACCTAAGCCGGATTGAAAAAGCTGAGAATGAAGCTGATGTGTTGCCCATACAGGATACCTTTCCTGACGAGAGTTTGTTGATGATTTCTTACTCTCACCCCACTCCTTGGTATGCACACATTGTAAATTATTTGGTTGCTTCTGTTTTTCCTCCCTTAGCATCACGTGCTCAGATTGCTAAAATTAAGAGTGATGCTAAGTATTATGTTTGGGATGACCCATATCTGTGGAAGTTGTGCAGTGACCAGGTTACTAGGAGATGCATTCCGGACCATGAGATTGACTCGGTCCTTGATGGACAAATTTATGAGCACCAAAATATGATGTCACAAACTTGTTTTTCAATTGGCAAGTATGACCGAATCGTTCAAGTAATAAACTTGGTAGGACCAAGTATCGTTCTTCCCAAAGGACTCACGGCCTAGTTTAGTTATGTGATTTGTTGATTAGCTAAGACTTACAAACGAAATAATTGAGATTTTATATGCAAGACAGAAAATAAACATGTATGCATGAAGTTTTGATCAATGGCAAAAAGCAAAAGATAAACACTTTCAATGAAATTTATGTATGAATATGTTGTTGGGGGTTCAATTTCATCTTATCCACTCTCATATATTTTAGGAATTCAACATTCAAATCATCATTGTTAATGCCACTCTCTAAAGTACCTTTCTAGAAGGCTTCTCCCTAATCACGAGTTCATACAATTCCTAGCATTCCTAATGATCAGTTCATAAGTGCAGGAGCTTAACGACAACCAACATAATATTGGGAGAAATTCCCCGGATCTAGACTTCCCCGTACGTTCCCGTATCGACAAAACCAATAATCATGCATCGAATGAGTTAAACAATGCAAGCATTAAGCAAAGAGGAAAAACCCTAACTAATGATGAAAGAAAGCATAAGTCTTAATTAAAAGATGTAAAAACAGATTCCATATATGAGAGCTTCAAAAGATTACATTGATTCCCCAACAAACATACAGAGTTTAGTTCACCATATTCATGGTGAACCTAGATGAATTGCATCCAAGATCCTCCTTCAAAGGGGTGGAAGAGAGAGTGTTTGCCTCGTTTCTGCCAAAGATACAAACCCTAGGACGTCCTAAAGCTTATATACTATTCTAAAATTACAAAAAATCTAGGTCCAAGCCCATAAGTGTGCCGCTCAGCGGTAAGTGCGTGAGTCGTTTCTTCCCCTCAGCGGCCATTTTGCCCCTCAGCGGATCTCCCGTAAGCTCCTGAGTGCCGCTCAGCAGTAAACTGCCGCTGAGCGGTGACTTCGGCTTCTCCTTTTGCACTTTTTAATGTCTTTTCTGATTTCATCTCTCTCCTTCTTCACTTCTTTCACCAAATTCACCTTAAAACCTGCACAAAAACATTGAAATCAAGCATAAACCTGTCCAGCTCTCTTATTTCTGAAAATATGAATAAAAGTATGATTTCAAGCTAGTTTCTAAGTATAAAGGTTGCTTTTAGTATCAATTTTAAGCATGAAAATAACAGTTTTTCAACTGTTATCAGTCCTGCAGTTTTGTCATGCCTCCTCACCTGGTGGTCATCTGGGGATACAGAGAACAGCTCGCAGGGTGCTGGACTGTGGTTTTTATTGGCCTTCCATCTTCAAAGATGCGGAGAAGATCTGCAGCACTTGTGAGCCTTGTCAGAGAGCAGGAGGATCAATTTCACAGAGACAAGAGATGCCTCAACAACCTATGTTGTTCTGCGAGGTGTTTGATGTATGGGGTATAGATTTCATGGGTCCTTTTCCTGTTTCTTTTGGTTTCTGTTATATTCTCCTTGCTGTGGATTATGTTTCAAAATGGGTGGAAGCTAGAGCCACCAGGACTAATGATGCTCGGGTTGTTGTAGATTTTGTTAGATCTCACCTCTTTTGCAGGTTTGGAGTGCCTAGAGCAATTGTTAGTGATCAGGGAACCCATTTTTGCAACAGATCCATGCAAGCTTTGCTCAAGAAATATGGGGTGACGCACAGAGTTTCTACACCTTACCACCCCCAAACAAATGGGCAGGCTGAGATCTCCAACAGGGAGATTAAGAGGATTTTGGAGAAGATTGTCCAGCCCAACAGGAAAGATTGGAGCAATAGGTTGGACGATGCTCTTTGGGCTCACAGGACAGCTTACAAAGCACCGATAGGGATGTCTCCCTACCGGGTTGTCTTCGGAAAAGCATGTCACCTACCGGTCGAGATTGAGCATTGATAACAGTTGAAAAACTGTTATTTTCATGCTTAAAATTGATACTAAAAGCAACCTTTAGACTTAGAAACTAGCTTGAAATCACACCTTTTATCTTTATTTTCAGAAATAAGAGAGCTGGACAGGTTTACACTTGATTTGAGTGTTTTTGTGCAGGTTTTAGGGTGAATTTGGTGCAAAGAGTGAAGAAGGAGAGAAGTGACATTAGAAAAGACAAGAAAGAGTGCAAAAAGAGAAGACGAAGGCACCGCTCAGCGGCAAACTACCGCTGAGCGGCACTCAGGAGGTTGCGGGAGTCACGCTGAGGGGCAAATGGCCGCTGAGGGGAAGAATTGTGACGCGCAACTACCGCTGAGCGGTAAATACCGCTGAGCGGTACTCTTTGGGCTTGGGCTTTTGTAATCTTTTGTAACTCTAAATTAGTATATAAGGGCTTGCACGTCCTTTAGTTTAGTATCTTTGGCAGAAACGAGGCAAACACTCTCTCTTCCACCCCTTTGAAGGAGGATCTTGGATGCTCAGGCTACCTCTTCACCTTTATTGGGTTTATTCTTTCATTCTTTCATTGTTATTCATCTAGGTTCACCATGACGATGGTGAACTAAACCTTGTATGTTTGTTGGGGAATCAATGTAATCTCTTGAAGCTCGCATATATGGAATTTGTTGAGTACATCTTTTAAGTAAGACATATGCTTTCTTTCATCATTAGTTAGGGTTTTTCCTCTTTGCTCAATGCTTGCATTGTTTAACTCATTCTAATGCATGATTATTGGTTTTGTCGATACGGACACGTACGGGGAAGTCTAGATCCGGGGAATTTCTCCCAATATTATACTGACAATATTATATTGGTTGCCTTTAAGCTCCTGCGCTCATGAACTAATCATTAGGAATGCTAGGAATTGTATGAACTATTTGATTAGGGAGAAGCCATCTAGAATGGTACATTAGAGAGTGGCATTAACAATGATGATTTGAATGTTGAATTCCTAAAATATATGAGAGTGGATGAGATGAAATTGACCCCCAACAACATATTCATTCATATTTCCATTGAAAGTGTTTATCTTTAGTCTTTGCCATTGATCAAATTCATGCATACATGTTTATTTTCTGTCTTGCATCTTAAACTTTGAATATTTCGTTTGTAAGTCCTAGCTAATCAACAAATCACATAACTAAACTAGGCCGTGAGTCCTTTGGGAAGAACGATACTTGGTCTTACCAAGTTTATTACTTGAACGATTCGGTCATACTTGCCGATTGTGAAACAAGTTTGTGACATCATAATTTGGTGCTTACAAATTTGTCCATCAAGTTTTTGGCGCCGTTGCCGGGGAATTGGGGATTGAACCCGAGTCCTAGCAACGGCTATTAAATTTGACCATCAAGCATCGGGCATATTGGGCTGTGAAGATTTGCAACTTCTCCATGGACCAAGCTGGAGAGGAAAGAAAGTTGCAACTGAATGAATTGGATGAGATCCGATTGGAGGCATATGAGAACTCGAAGTTCTACAAGGAAAAGACAAAGAAGTTCCATGATAGTTCTATTGTTAGAAAGGACTTCGAGGTTGGCCAACAGGTTTTGTTGTATAACTCTAGACTCGGCCTCATGGGTGGTAAGTTGAGATCAAAATGGACTGGACCTTTTGTTGTGACTAATGTTTACCCTTATGGTGCAGTAGAGATCCAAGGTCCATCTACAGCTAAAAGCTTCAAGGTGAACGGGCATAGACTGAAGCCTTTCCTCAGCAACCCTTCTTTAGTGGATGTAGTGGTGGAGGAGACGTCTTTGGTCCACCCCACCTATCCTCCCATCTGACTCAGGGAGTTTCTTTTCTCCTTCCCTCCTCACTTTTATTGCACTTTGTCGATATCTGATGATTGTTCTGATTGTTTGATCTACTGATTGTGACACACTGAGGACATTGTGTCGTTTAAGTGTGGTCTATTAGGGGAGGTTGTTTCTTTGTTCATATTTCGGTTTTTATGTAGTTTGTTGTGTCGTGTGTACAGTTTTGCATGCTTTTCGTAAATTCTGGATTGTGGTTAGGTTGTCAGTTTTCCTTCACTTCATTGATACTCTGAGATGTTGGATTCCTTGCTTTTCTTTGCTTGGGAGATGATCATGATGTTTGAGAGTTGAATTGATTGTGACACAAATGCCCTGTGTGAGAATTTGAGCCACTTTATGTTCTTTCTTGTGTGTGATATGTCTCTTGATTGCTTGCACATATGCCTTGGCTTGACTCTTGTTGATAATTCTTGATTGATATGCATGTTTGGAAGTGATAAAGGCAGTTTTGTTCTTGAGCCTCTCTAGCCAAATAAGCTCACCTTGTTCTAATCCTTTGAAAACCCTTTTAGCCTATACTTTCCACCATTTCCTTGTTTTGAAGCTCATACACTAGCCCTCAGTGAAAAACAATGATTACCTTAACCTTAGGGAATTTTGGAGCTTTGGAAGTGTTTTGGGAACAAGTGTGGTCTCTTGGGGGTTTCTGATGAGTCGGCTAGTTGGTTCCTCTTCTTGTTTTGTTTTGGTAAATATATGTGTATCTTGTCTTTTACAGTTTTGTTTTGAAAAGAGAGAAAAGAGAAGAGACAGGATGGAAAAAAGAAAGCAGAAAAATCGTGAAAAAAAAAATGTGAATAATTGTGAATAATGGAGTCAAGAAGAGGATGGAATTAGAGGTTGTGGGTGTGTTTGAATGTGTTTACACTTGTTCCCCATTGCTCCTCTGTTCCTTATGGTTTGTAGCTTCTTATCCAAATATATCCTCCCTTGTCCTTGGCCCCATTACAACCATGAAAAGACCTTTTGATTTGAACATGCGTATGTGCTTGAGTGTTGATATTAGAGGCTTGCCAAGTCTGTTGTTGTTTGCTTTCTTGAGTGCATTGAGTGACATTGATTTACCTTAAACACTTGAGAGAAACACTAATTGTGTGCATCTGTAAGGCTCTGTTGCTTTTGATTCATCTCTTGAACTGATTGGCTGTTTTCCTTGTACTGAACTGTTAGGCACTCCAATTCTTTGAGTATTTGCTTTCATTGACTCTGTGTGGGATTCTGCCTATACCTTTTACCGTCCAAATTTTGTGAGAATTGTGCAACCGTGTTTCTATTTTGGAGTCTTTGTTGTCTGTCTGTTGAGTCTGTGTCAACTCCCTGATGTTTGAGTAGTTCCCTGGTTTTCGTCTTGGTTTTGCCCAAGAGTGCAAAAGACTAAGTGTGGTCTATTTTGATGAGTCGTTATTTCTTGAATTATATTTAGTTTATTGCACTTAAATAAACCAGGGAATTGTGTTTAATTGTTTGATATTTCCCCGTTTTCCGAATTCTGCTTAATTTGGTCGGAAATTTGTAATTGTGCTAATTCGGATTTTCTGAACTGATTAAGTGCATTTTTTGAAGTGCAGGAAAATTTCGGAAATACATTTTGGGACACCAGGAAGAATGCCAAATAAATTCAAGACTCTCCACGCAGACATTTTAGAATTAATTAAATTGTAATTCAGTAGTTTAGAATTTCTGTATCAACTTTTACATTTTGGGTCAATTTTTGGTAAAATAGATTAGACTCAAAATTAGAATTTAATGACTTGGCAACCTAGGGTTTTTGTATGTGTGGACTCCACCCTTATTAAAGGTGACCCACGGCTCTTGGAAATGCCTAGCCGCCACTTGACACGGACCACTTTTTTGGCACTTTGTTTTGAGGCTACTGTTTTTAGTTTCTCTTCTCTCGGTTCTTGTTCTGGGAGGCTGGTGGATTTTGAATTCCTGGCATTGGAAACACTGTTTTGATAATGAATGAAGAACACAATTTTCTTCTTCTTGAAGTATGAAAACGCATTCGGTGCCTAGGGAAGCTCTCGTTTTTTTTGGTTTTTAGCCTTTGGCCTTGAACGTCCACAGGACACAAAAATGATTCTGTTTGTTTTTGGCTGGGAACACTGATTTCAAATGAAGAAGGAAGAGAACGTTGATTGTTTTTGTTGATTTCTCGTGCCCAATTTATTTGGTTGTGCGCATCTCTGATTGAAGTTTTCGGTCCAGCAAAGTCACGTTGTTGAGCTGGAACAGAATGGTGTGCACGGACGTGGAGCTAAGGAAGCAAGCTGGTTCCTTTTCTTTCCTGGAGTGAAGCGGTGTTGAATGGAGCAGTAGCCACGCTGATGCTAGAATGGAGAGAAGGAGCTGGAAGCAGTCCTGGAGTGCTCCTTCCGTGAATGAACTTTCTTCTTTCCATTTTGAGGATGCGGTGATTATAGGAGAATGAAATGGTGTGCACGGTGATTGAAGGTGCTGGAAGCAGAATGAAATGTTGATTGAGTAGGAGAGAATGAACGTACGGGATTGGTGATGTGTTGTGCTGGAAGGTTGATTAAAGAAGGAGCTGGAGAAGTGCTGGAAGGTGCTGCACGGTCTATGTTAATTTCAATTGGAGAAAAGTGACTTTGAAGGAAGCGGTGCACAGGGGAGCTGTCGGCTTTAATTATTCTACAAAGTAGAAGCACGTTGAGGTGTAAAAAGTGGGATAGGGGTGCTGATTCAATTTCAAGGAAGCAGCAGCACTAAATCCACCGAGAGAGAGAATGGTGTGCACGGAATGAGCTGGAAGCACGCTGTATTCATTTTCATTGTAGAAAGGAAGCACAATTTTCAATTGGCTAGGAGACAAAATGGAATTAATTATGTGAGAGTGCAGCTGCCATGTGGAGGAGAAGTTATCAAATTTAGATAGAAACCAAAGTGGTGGAGCCGTGTGAAGAATGTTTCATGTGAAAGAAGAAGACAAAAGTTTTTGGAGCATTTTCATTTTGGATGAATATTAACTTGAAAGAAGTGAATGGACCATGGTAGAAGTTGGAAATTACGTGAAGAAGGAAGAAGCATCAAGGTGGTTTTAATAATTTTTCTTTCCTTGCCAAAAGAGTGCCACGGCCTTGGATGGAAAAACGGTGCAACATAAATTTTATTTTACAGCAGCTTACTAAATTATTTAAATTAACTCTGCAAGCGTTTTCTTCTTTTTGGTGGTGAATGTGTAGGTTAGATGACAATATTGTGCATTTAATGTTTTAGTGTAACCGTTGCATTTTTACAGCTTGAATTGTGTTTGGAAATTTATCTGTTGTAGTTTCATTTTAATGCTTTTGTTTATATTCGGTTGTGTTTAATTCTCATTTTTTATTTAGTTCATTTTTGAATCACAAAAATCACAAACCCCCCCCACTAAGTGTTGATCTGAGACTGAACCCGATTTGGTCCTTGAGAGACGACCTAGGAGTCACTTCCTAGTACTGTACTGCATTAATATTTGCAATCAACTTTTGTTGGGAGGTGCGACCCTCTCATCAAACTGTAATGTGTTCTTCGTGATGAATGAATTGGTTGATGTTTATTCCTTTTCTTGAATCCTGATTGCATATTTCATTTAGCTTCCTGCTCCTTTATAAAATCTCTTCTTGCATTTTGTAAGCTTTGGGAAGGTGATTCTCGGCTTTGTGTTGAACCAAAGAACAAGTTCATTTATTTTGCTTTAGCAGTAGAGTAGCAAATAGATTTCCATCACCTAATCAGTAAAAGAAAATAACTCAAAAAGAAAGTGTTTATTTGAGAAAGAGCTCTCGGTGTAGTGGAGAAGAGAGCCATGTGCAACCTTGGAGGTGTGAATTTATTTTTGCTGGACGGAAAGGGAACCACATAAGCTGGTTTGCTTTGCTGGAGGTAGGCACACGGAGAGGAAGAGAAGAATTCAGTTTAGTATAATAAGTCAAAGAGGGTGTTACGTTTGTGAAAAGGAGAAGTGATTTTTGGTGAGAATGGAACGGTTATTGAACATGGAAAAAAAGAGGATATGGCTGGAAGAAAAAGCAGCAAGGTGATGAAATGGGACGGTCCAGCAGCACTTGGAATGGGACGTTGGTTTATAGTAGCAAAAGAAGCTCATCTTTCATTTAGTTAAGAGATAAATTAAATTATTTATGTGGAGAATGCAGCTGCCATGTGGAAAAGAAGTAGGATACGTTGGAGATGTGGTGTCACGGTTTAGTAAGGAGAAAGTGGTGTGTTGTCACATATGAAGGGTTTTAATTACTTAGGATGGTGACTTTCTTTAGTGGTATAGTTGAACACGGTGATAGCTTTCATTTCAAATGCTTTTGGGAAATAAGTTGAGCATGTGGTGATTAAAATAAAATAAGATGTTGGAAGTGCACCATTCACGTAAGGAGTAACCAAGAAAAGCATGTAAATTATTTTAATTTTCTTTGGATTGAATACATGGATGTGTCACGGCTAAGGAGGTAGTTCTTTATAAGCATTTGCAATGTTTAATTTCTTTTGGTAGATGAATGGGTCATAAGTTTTATTTTCTTTCATTTTACTGTTTTAAAATTTTAATTCGACGCTTTTTAATTTCATCCACAAACAAACTTTCACAAAACCCCCCCTTTACGTGTTGACCTGAAACTGAACCGCATTTGGTCCTTGAGAGACGACCTAGGAGTCATTTCCTAGCACTGTACTGCATTCTTTTATGCACAACTTTTGTGGGAGGTGCGACTCTCTCATCAAAATGGCGCCGTTTTCGGGGACCAACGATTCAGTCTTAGGTCTTTTGTTGTGTTAGTGTCTTTTGTTGTGTTAGTGTTGTGTTGTGTGATGTGTTTTAGGATGTTTAGTTAGTCTTGTTTGGGTTTACTTCTTTTATCGATTTTTGTGTTTTTAGATTTTTATCATTTTTTTTTTGTATTTTGTGCATTTAGTTGTTGTTTCTGGAAGTTTCAAATTATGTAAATAATGGTTTTCCCCCATGTTATGTTTCTATATGTTTGGTTTAATCTTTGTTTGAAGTGGAAGTCCAGGTCTGAGACAGGTTTTGCACTACAATAGAGGAGATGACAGATTCTCAAGACTGGATATATGATCTGATCCAGAGTCTTCCCAAATTCCATGGGTTGGCACATGAAGATCCATACAGGCACCTCAAGGAGTTTTGTTTGGTATGTTTGTCGATGAGGCCTCCTGGTGTTTCAAAGGAGACAGTGTTGATGAAAGTGTTTCCAATGTCCCTTCAAGGTGCAGCAAGAGACTGGTTCCTATACCAGCATCCTTTTGATAGTTGGCAGGAAACACAACAAAGATTCCTCAACAAGTTCTTTCCAGCAGCAAAGGTAATTAGCATTAGGAGGGAGATCACTACCATTGAGCAATTTCAAGAAGAAAGCCTGGCAGATTATTGGGAGAGGTTTAACAGGCTCTGCACAGCCTGTCCAAACCACCAAATTTCAGAGCATTTGCTCTTGATTTACTTTTATGAAGGGCTCCTGGACAATGAAAGGATATTAGTGGATGTAGCTGCTGGTGGATCTTTGATGGACAGAACTCCAACAGAGGCAAAGAAGTTGCTCTGCAAGCTGGCGGGTCAAAATCCAAGTGAGGTAGTAAAGGAAAAACCTGAGCAGGTTTACTGTAAACTTGAAATCCCTACTCATGTATCTGAGGTTCAAGTAAATTTTAATGCTTTTGAGTTGGTAAAACTTGAACCATTTAAGCCTGTTCTGGATTCTGATATTGATACACATGTGCACACTCATGTTGTGGATTCATTATTCCCTGTAGAGCACATTGACATACCTGATGTTCACTATCCTTGCACTAACCTTGATTTAAATTATAGCCTTGAGGATGCAGCTGATGACTTGGAGATTGGTAAGAAAATTTTCAATGAGCAAAAACAGGTTTATTCTGAACTTGAGATTCCAAACACTTTACCTGATTTGCTTATGCATTCAAATGCTTGTGATTTGATGCACACTGATTCTATAGGATTCATGACTGATACTGATACAGATTTGATTGACCATTCTAAAATTTTTGATTCAGTATCAGCCACTGAACCCATTGGTCTAAGGGTTGTTTTGAATGGACATGATTGCCGTGATGAAATTTTGAATGATAATAGCCTTGAACTGACCTTTGATTCTGTTGATGATGCATATATCAATATTGATTTTGAGGTGGAAACTGTGGAATCTGATAACTCTATAGAGTTAGGACTGAACTTTGATCTGACACAGTTCTCTGAGAACTTTGAATGTGATTGTGAATCTGGTTCTTGCCCGATCTGTGTTGAAATTGATTATGTGTTACAGACAGATTCTAAGCGTATAACAGATGCTATTAATTGTGAGTTTGATGACCATGTTGCAGAATTAAATGAGAATACAGGTGCTGACATTAAGGAAATCATGATTAATGAAGGAGAGTGTACTGCTACTTCTTTGATTGAGCCAGAGATCTCCATTCCGATGTCACACACTGAACAACTGCCAGTGGAAGGAAAGCTACTGATGGAACAGTTTGCTGGGAGAAGAAAGAAGAAACATCTCGTTTTGGATGATATGGCAGTACTGATGAAGTTGGTCTTCCTCAAAACTCGTTTGCTGAATCCAATGGTGGAAGACATCTCCCTGAAAGTCCAAAATTGGCAATTGCCACCATGACCAGGGGAGTTTTCTTTCTCTCTTCTCCCCCTTTCCGTACTTTTATTGCACTTGTCCATGATCTGTTCACTGTTCTGATTTCTGATCTTATTGTTTGTGACACATTGAGGACACTGTGTAGTTTAAGTGTGGTCTATTGGGGGAGATTTTTATTTTTCTTTGTTAGTTTTTGTTTTCCGTGTTAAATTTTTTTTTTCTTTCCTAGGTAGTTTTTGTTTTGTTTTGTGTACAATTTTACATGTTTCTCTTCATTTCTGGACTTTGTTTGGGTTGTAGACTTATCATTTCCTTCACTTGATTGATACTTATTTGTTTGAAATCCTTGCTTTTCTCTGCTTGGAAGATGATTATGATTTTTGAGAGTTGAATTGATTGTGACAGAATTACCCTATGTGAGATTTGAGCCACTTTATGTTCTTTCTTGTGTGTGATATGTCTCCTGATTGCTTGCACATATGCCTTGGCTTGACTCTTGTTGTTAATTCTTGATTGATATGCATGTTTGGAAGTGATGAAGGCAATTTTGTTCTTGAGCCTCTTTAGCCAAATAAGCTCACCTTGTTCTAATCCTTTGATAAACACTTTTGAGCCTATACTTTCCCCATTTCTTTGTTTTGAAGCTCATACACTAGCCTTAAGTGAAACAAACCATGATTACCTTAACCTTAGGGAATTTTGGAGCTTTGGAAGTGTTTTGGGAACAAGTGTGGTCTCCTGGGGGTTTGTGATGAATTGGCTGGTTGGTTCCTTTTTTTTTGTTTTGTGTTTGTAAATATGTTGTGTGATGAGTCGTTATTTCGTGAATTAAATTTGGTTTATTGCACTTAAATAAACCAGGGAATTGTGTTTAATTGTTTGTTATTTCCCCATTTTCCGAATTCTGCTTAATTTGGTCGGAAATTTGTAATTGTGCTAATTTGGGTTTTCTGAGCTGATTAAGTGCATTTTTGAAGTGTAGGAAAATTTCGGAAATACATTTTGGGACATCAGGAAGAATACCAAATAAATTCAAGACTCTCCACACAGACATTTTAGAATTAATTAAATTGTAATTCAGTAGTTTAGAATTTCTGTATCAACTCTTATATTTTGGGTCAATTTTTCATAAATTAGATTAGACCCAAAATTAGAAGTTAGTGACTTGGCACCCTAGGGTTTTATTGTATGGACCCTACCCTAAAAAAGAAGGACACACGGCCCTTAGAAAAATAGTGCAGCCGCCACACAGCCAGCCACTTACTCTCTCGGTTTTTGTTGGTTCTTTTTTGGGCTCTCGGTTTTGAGTTCTTGGAGGCAGAGGATGGAATGAGAGAAAAACCTTCTCATTGCTAATGCTTTTCAATTTCTTATGGAATGAGAAATGGCTTTACACTTTGCACTGTAGATTTATTTTATTCCAGCACACATTTTTCTTTTCTTTGGAACCAAACAGCTCACGTTCACAACAACACACGGTGCATTTAAATTGATTCCAGTGGTGATTTCATTTTGTTTTTAATCATCCAAGCTGGTTCCTTTTCTTTGCTGGAGAAGCGGTGCACGCTAACACGTCCTGCGGAGGAGATTTAGTTTTATCTTTTGGCTTGCTTTTAAAGAAAGAAAGGAGGAGCGGTGATGGCTGGTGTGCACGAGGTGAATGGTCCAGCGCTGCACTATACGGAGAGCAACAAAGGTGTGCGTGTTGAGCTGGAAGAGAAGTAAAGTGGTGACTCATTTGGAAGCACAGTTGTAGCTCAAGAGAAGGGGCTGGTGATGGACAAATTTATGATCACCAAAATATGATGTCACAAACTTGTTTCACAATCGGCAAGTATGACCGAATCGTTCAAGTAATAAACTTGGTAAGACCAAGTATCGTTCTTCCCAAAGGACTCACGACCTAGTTTAGTTGTATGGTTTGTTGATTAGCTAAGACTTAAGAACGAAATATTTAAAGTTTAATATGCAAAGACGAAAATAAACATGTATGCATGAGTTTTGATCAATGGCAAAAGCAAAAGATAAACACTTTCAATGAATTATATGAATGAATATGTTGTTGGGGGTCAATTTCATCTCATCCACTCTCATATATTTTAGGAATTCAACATTCAAATCATCATTGTTAATGCCACTCTCTAAAGTACCATTCTAGATGGCTTCTCCCTAATCACGAGTTCATACAATTCCTAGCATTCCTAATGATTAGTTCATAAGTGCAGGAGCTTAACGACAACCAATATAATATTGGGAGAAATTCCCCGGATCTAGACTTCCCCGTACGTGCCCGTATCGACAAAACCAATAATCATGCATCGAATGAGTTAAACCATGCAAGCATTAAGCAAAGAGGAAAAACCCTAACTAATGATGAAAGAAAGCATAAGTCTTAATTAAAAGATGCAAGCATAAATTCCATATATGAGAGCTTCAAGAGATTACATTGATTCCCAACAAACATACAAGGTTTAGTTCACCATATTCATGGTGAACCTAGATGAATAACAATGAAAGAATGAAAGAATAAACCCTAAAAAGGTGAAGAGGTAGCCTGAGCATCCAAGATCCTCCTTCAAAGTGGTGGAAGAGAGAGTGTTTGCCTCGTTTCTGCCAAAGATACTAATTCTATGACGTGCAAGCCCTTATATACTATTTTAGAATTACAAAAGATTACAAAAGCCCAAGCCCATAAAAGTGCCGCTCAGCGGTAAATACCGCTCAGCGGTGACTGCGCTTCCTTTTTCTTCCCCTCAGCGGCCAGTTTGCCCCTCAGCGGACCTCCCGTGACCTCCTGAGTGCCGCTCAGCGGTAAAATGCCGCTGAGCGGTGCTTTCGGCTTCTCCTTTTGCACTCTTTGCTTCCTTTTCTGATTCCATCTCTCTCCTTCTTCACTTCTTTCACTAAATTCACCTTAAAACCTGCACAAAAACACTTAAATCAAGCATAAACCTGTCCAACTTTCTTATTTCTGAAAATATAGATAAAAGCATGATTTCAAGCTAGTTTTTAAGTCTAAAGGTTGCTTTTAGTGTCAATTTTAAGCATGAAAATAACAGGTTTTCAACTGTTATCACAACCCCAAACTTAGAACTTTGCTTGTCCTCAAGCAAACAAGATGTAACTTAATCTCTAACCAATTCATATGATGGTTCACTCATTCAAAAATTCTCTTTTTCAAGATAAGTAACAACTTCACTCAAACTTATGACCAAGAGTTTATTCAAGATGTGCACATGCTTTAGTGTTCACAAAGTCATTTAAGTTCCAACAAATGCTATTTTTCATGAATGATCAATCAATTAAGCATGGATGTTCATGTGCTTATGGAATATTTCCTCACTAGGTAAAGTGTTTCACTCAACACACAAGTGTATAAGAGGTAAAGTGTTTCACTCATTCACTCCACTATCACAATGTCACATGAATCAACTTTGCCTTTCATTTTACCATAATCAAAAACATTCACAAGCATGCATCATCACAAGGACTTTTCAATGGCTTATAATGTGGCTGGGCTAACAAGAAAATTGGTTTTTCTGGATCACAAAATTCTTGAGTTAAGAGAATCATAACAACACAATTATTCTTATTCATTCCCAACATTCTTTTGCCTTTGCATTTGCATTGAGCTTTACTTCTTTTTCTTTTCTTTTCTTTTTCTTTTTCTTTGCATATTCTTACTTTTTTGCTCTTAGCTCAATGCTTTTCCTTTTTCATGTTTTCCCAACAACCCCAAACTTGAACATTTAACAATACCACACAAGATCTTCTACTTAACTCAAGGTAAAGATTTTCAATCAAGGGTTTTCAGTGTATGTTCAAGGCTAAAGGTTCAAAGGTTAGAACACAATGTGTTCTCTTTTAGTGGGCTAACTTTATGAATTTGGCCACTAAAAAGGGTTCCAACAAATGGCCTTGATCACATGATGCAAAACAAGCAATTGATTCAATCATAGAAAACTTGGGCAAAATCATTCATGTTTCCAAAGTAATAGCATTCAACAATAACAACTCTGGAGCTCAAAACCTCACATATAAGCTCATTCACATTTGACATACACATCCTGCTTAATTTCACACTCACAATCATGATATCATGCATTTGTTCACAAAGCTTGTGAATCACCTGTTTAAGCATTTTAATGTGCACATCATCTCAACATCAATCAATCAATAAGCATCATTAAGCATTACTTATCAGACAACCACAGTTAATAGCAAACCATCATAAGAAACCAGGTGTTCAATAGAGTACATCAAACCCTAATCTAAAAACAGAAACAAATAAGTTCAGAAAACTTAAACCACAAAAGCATAATCATATGATAGCATTCATCAGCAAATGCTATCTCAGCTCCTCATCAGTCTGAGCTGTCCTCTGTATCTTCCTCTTCCTCCTCATCATCATCATCAAATGCATCCTCCTCCTCAGCTTCATCTTCTTCCATGTCTCTAGCTGAAGCTTCAGATGCTCCAGCTTCATGCAATGGTTCTTCTGGCCAAGCTACCACGTTATGGAATTCATCCATAGTCCACCTGTGGGCTGGAGGTGTATCATACATCCCCACTATCATCTCAGCCGTGGCCACCTGCCCTCTGTGAATGGACTGCAACTGAGCACCTATAAGAGACATATACATGTCCCTCATCTGGAATGGTTCTGCTTCATGTGTATCAGCAGATGTCCGGCTCTGTGCTGGCCCTCTCTCTCTACGAGCATGGCGTGGTGGAACTGGCTGAGTTGCATCCTCACCTCCACAGTACTGTCTGTAATAAGCCTCATCTATAGCTTTTCTTGGCCTCTCAAATGGTGGAACAGTAGTGTCCACCCCAGCTAGCTTGCAAAGGTGAGTGATCAAAGAAGGATGTCCTAGTGGTGCTTTGTTGTTTGAGGTGTTAGCACACACACTAATCTCATCAGCTATCACCTGCCCAATATTAACATTCAAATTTCTGATAGCATAGTAGATGAATAGTGCCCTGCTGAGAGTGATATCTGACACATGTGAACATGGCTGAATGTTGGCATGAGAAAACGCCATCCAATACTTTGCAAGAGGAGTCAAATCTGTCCTCCTAATGTTAACCACTACGCCAGATCTATTCCTTTGAAAGTGTCCTCCAGGTATACACAACACTCTCTCCACATCCTCAAAATCAGCACCTTCCTCCATGCAAAGAGCAAACTGGCATTGCTCACCAGCCCACACAGTATCCAGGAAGTTGTTGATAGAATCAGGATCATACCTGATAGCATGGCCTCTGACATAGCCCAAATAATTCTCAGCTGGATAATCACCAATCTTCTTTGCATTGGTGTAAAATTCCTTTACCACAACTATGTTGGCAGGTGCAGGATAAGTGGCTAGCTTTCCCCAATCATTCCCTAACACTTGCTCTCCAAATTGAGGAGCAAAGTTAGGTATCATTCCAACCTTCCTCTCCATCAGAAGTCTCCTGTCCTGAACCACCCTAAAGTGCTTCTCATGTTTCCTAGAGAGGAACCTGCTATTATGGGGTTGCTCTGGTTCCTTTTCCTTTCTCTTGGTTGCCATGGTTTTCAATCTCTTTCCTGAAGAGGATGCCATTCCTGCATTCAAACATAAAAACAAAAACCACAGAACATGATGTTAATCATTAGTAAACACAGAACACAACTCCTTTCGAAGCTAAACCACCGCTGAGGGCCAGAATTTCCCCTCAGCGCCACTAGTGCCACATTCCAACACGCAATAAACCAGAAAAATCAAATCTGGCAGAGTGCCGCTCAGCGGTAATTGCCGCTCAGCGGTGATCTGCAGATTTTTGCAAATCTCGTTTTAAAACTATCCTAACTCCACCCAAATGCAATTTTCAGTTTTCCAGTTCATAATCAAGCAGTTTAATCGGTTCAAACATCAAATATATCATCAAATCATGCATAGAAATCAAAACCCCTAAATATTCATGCTTTGACAATCACATTCAAATTCAAGAACCCTAGAATGAACAAAATGCATTTTACTTACTTGGGTGGAGATACTAGATGCAATGAGAATGCTTCCAAGCTAGAATACTCTCTTCCAACCCCAAACTTTGATGGCACACTAGTGTAAAAGTGAGTGGAAGAGAAATTTTCTTAAGAAAGAAGAGTAAAAAGATGTGGAAAACCTAGGAGAAGGTATGTGGGAGTGTTTGTGCAGAGAAGAGCTTGAAAGAATGAAAAATTGCGCAGCTTAGGGTTTAAAAATACCCTAATGGGCTCGGATCCCGCTAAGGGGAACTAAAGCCCATCTGCGATAGTACCGCTCAGCGGTAATTGCCGCTCAGCGGCACTTTCGTGAAGTGCTCCTCTCCTTCTTTTCTTGACCTACGTGCCTCCTAGACATACCCCTCACTGGTTCCCTGCAATTCAATGTTAAAAATGCTTATGCAAACCCTAACTAAAATAAACAAACAGAAAACAATCAATCAACTGGGTTGCCTCCCAGGTAGCGCTTGTTTAACGTCACGAGCCTGACCCAAAATCCACCAACACCCATCAGTAGGTGTTTCAAACTTACCAGCACCCATCAGTTGGTGCAAAATCTTCTCACCAACACCCATCAGTAGGTGTTACAAACTTAGTATCCTTCAGTAGATACTTAACCACCTAGCATACTTCAGTAGATGCTGGATCCAACAAAATATTCACAAAATAATGTCCACAAATTAAAAGTTACAAAATCAAATCAAAAGTTTGTTAATCCACTGGGTTGCCTCCTAGCAAGCGCTCTTTTAACGTCATTAGCTTGACCCAGTAAAGCTCAAGTTCCGTCTTCTTTTTCTTCTTTCTACTGAACTTCTTCAGAAATTTGATCAAACCAGGAACCTGTTGCAGTGTCTCAATCATAGGAACTTTAATCTCCAATTTCTTGAAGATTTCCATAAAGCACTCAAATTCCTTCTTCCTATGATACTTCTTTGGATGGGGACGAGATTTTTCATATGATTCTTTATTTTTTTCTCTCATCCTCTTTCTCTTTTCTCTCACTTTCTTTTTTTCTTTTCTTTTTCTACTCACCTTCTCAATCTTCACACAAATTTTCTCTTGTTCTTTCTCTTCTCTCTCTTTTCTCTCTTCTTTTTCCAACTCAACTTTTTCAACATTTACACTCACTAGCTCTTGACACTCTTCCCTGAGGTTAACCTCAGTATTAGCCCCACAATTTCTACTTGGCCTTTCTTCCATCTGTTTGATGATCTGCCCCATCTGAGTCTCCAAATTTTTGATAGCAGCTTCAGTGCTCTTTTGGGAAGACTCAGTTTTCTGTATGAAATTGTTGAGAGTTTCCTCCAGCCTCATGGACCTTTCATTAAGCATAGAAAACTGTTGCCATAAGGTGGGTTGCTGCTGCTGCTTATTAAATTGACCAGCTTGCCCAGTTTGCCCTTGACCAATGCTTGAGTGTGGTTTCCACCCCTGATTGTAGTTCCCTTGACGGTGTTGATTGGTCATGTAGTTTACATCCTCTATTGCTTCTACTGAAAAGGCACATTGACCATTGATATGGTCGCCTCCACATAATTCGCACAACTGGGATTGTACCTGTGCAGCAGTCTTCAACTCTTTGGGTAGTTGTGCAAGTATCTTTGTGAGATTCTCCAATTGTTGAGTTAGTATATTGTTCTGAGCTAGCAAGGCATCATTGGATTGCATCTGCAGAACTCCTTTTTGTTGCATAGGAGCTCCTCTCTCACTGTGTAGCTCATTATCATTAGTAGCCATGTTTTCAATTATTTTTGCGGCTTCCTCTGAAGTTTTCCATTTGATATTTCCTCCTGCTGAGGCGTCAAGCATCATCTTGGTTTGTGAACCAAGACCTTCAAGGAAGATTAGGACTACTTCCACTTCGTCAAATCCATGCGTGGGAATCTTTCTTAATAGGCTTTTATATCTGTCCCATGCATGACCTAATGATTCCTCCATGCCTTGCCTGAAAGATGAGATCTCTTGCTTTCCTTTGTTGACCTTGGAAGAATTGAGTGCCCATATAGTTAAATTCTTGACCGAATTGCATCTTGCAAACATTAGGCACAAAACTCTAAAAAAATATTTGTTAGCACAAAAAGATATAAGAGAAGATATATATTCAAAAAAAAAATAAAAAGATAAAAGATTCAGAAGATAGAAGATAAAAGATTCAGAAGATAAGAAGATAAAATAAAATAAAATAAAATCTAATCTAATCTAATAAGATAAAATAAAATAAAATCTAATCTAATCAAATAAAATAAAATAAAATAAAATAAAAACAGAAAATAAAAACAGAAATTTAAAATTAAAGTCAAAGATAATCAATAATCACACAAATTAACCAGTTAAACCACGAGTGCCCGGCAACGGCGCCAAAAACTTGATGGACAAATTTATGATCACCAAAATATGATGTCACAAACTTGTTTCACAATCGGCAAGTATGACCGAATCGTTCAAGTAATAAACTTGGTAAGACCAAGTATCGTTCTTCCCAAAGGACTCACGGCCTAGTTTAGTTGTATGGTTTGTTGATTAGCTAAGACTTAAGAACGAAATATTTAAAGTTTAATATGCAAAGACGAAAATAAACATGTATGCATGAGTTTTGATCAATGGCAAAAGCAAAAGATAAACACTTTCAATGAATTATATGAATGAATATGTTGTTGGGGGTCAATTTCATCTCATCCACTCTCATATATTTTAGGAATTCAACATTCAAATCATCATTGTTAATGCCACTCTCTAAAGTACCATTCTAGATGGCTTCTCCCTAATCACGAGTTCATACAATTCCTAGCATTCCTAATGATTAGTTCATAAGTGCAGGAGCTTAACGACAACCAATATAATATTGGGAGAAATTCCCCGGATCTAGACTTCCCCGTACGTGCCCGTATCGACAAAACCAATAATCATGCATCGAATGAGTTAAACCATGCAAGCATTAAGCAAAGAGGAAAAACCCTAACTAATGATGAAAGAAAGCATAAGTCTTAATTAAAATATGCAAGCATAAATTCCATATATGAGAGCTTCAAGAGATTACATTGATTCCCCAACAAACATACAAGGTTTAGTTCACCATATTCATGGTGAACCTAGATGAATAACAATGAAAGAATGAAAGAATAAACCCTAAAAAGGTGAAGAGGTAGCCTGAGCATCCAAGATCCTCCTTCAAAGGGGTGGAAGAGAGAGTGTTTGCCTCGTTTCTGCCAAAGATACTAATTCTAGGACGTGCAATCCCTTATATACTATTTTAGAATTACAAAAGATTACAAAAGCCCAAGCCCATAAAAGTGCCGCTCAGCGGTGACTGCGCTTCCTTTTTCTTCCCCTCAGCGGCCAGTTTTCCCCTCAGCGGACCTCCCGTGACCTCCTGAGTGCCGCTCAGCGGTAAAATGCCGCTGAGCGGTGCTTTCGGCTTCTCCTTTTGCACTCTTTGCTTCCTTTTCTGATTCCATCTCTCTCCTTCTTCACTTCTTTCACTAAATTCACCTTAAAACCTGCACAAAAACACTTAAATCAAGCATAAACCTGTCCAGCTCTCTTATTTCTGAAAATATAGATAAAAGCATGATTTCAAGCTAGTTTTTAAGTCTAAAGGTTGCTTTTAGTGTCAATTTTAAGCATGAAAATAACAGTTTTTCAACTGTTATCAGCTGGAACGTTTTCTTTAATATTCACTTTTCAAAAAAAAGAATAGTAGCCGGGAGGGAGAGAATGTATGCACGGGAAGTGGATGTAGAAGGAGATGAAGTGGTGTTGAATGGTGCCAACCTGCAAACAGCTAGCACGGGAGTTGGAATACTTGAACCAAGGTGTGTGCAGTTTGGATGTGCAGGACGGTGACAGAGTTCTAGAGGAGAAAAGCTAATTTCGTTTCACATGGAATTTGGAATTGGAGAATGCTCCAGGAGGTCACTGGTTGATGAAGAGGTGATGGGAGTAGGTAGGAGCTGTTGCTGCCACATTGTAGGGTCCATGAGGTGATTCATTTTGAAGGCACCGTGATATTGCTTTTGGAGAATAGGAGCAGCACGGTGATGGGCTGGGAGTAGATAATGGTGCACGGGAAGGTGGATAAAGGTAAGGAAAAAGGATGTCTAGAAGAATGGCACATACGGTGGTGGATAAAAAATGAAGATAGAAATTAGATTGGAGTAGGTGTCACGGCTACTGGAAGGCCACGGAGAAAGGTTTTTTTTTTTAGTTAATACTTTGCAGAATGGAGTTGGAAGAAGTGAAGCAAACAGGAATTTATTAAAGGAGCATTTTCTTGGAGAATGAAGCACACAGCTGCACGGTTATTTGAGAGAAACACTAATTCATTTTGCGTTGGGTGCTTTCAATTTTTATTCCAGCTTGGAGTAGTTTACTTGTTTAGTTTATTTCATTTGCCACATTTGATTCCTTTACTGATGGAGCCAAATTCCAGAGGAATCCAGTGGCCTGAAGCTCCCAGATCAGAGGTGTGTAGGTGTGTTGGTGTGCAGCGGACTTGATGGAGTAAATGTTGATGGAGGTGTTTGAATGAAGCAAGGTAAAATGAGTGAAGCCTCTCAGCTCAGAAAGCCTTCATATAATGGAAGGAAGCTTGAGAGAAAATGAAGAAATTGCAAGCAATTTTGACTCAAGAGCAGAATGCAAGACTGGAATATATTTCTCAGCATTTGGGCATAGCTCTAAAGTACCATACAAGGAAGAAACCATCCTATTTATAAGTGAAGATGGGTCTCTTTTCTGAAATGAACTCCCGCCTAATTTCAAATGGGAAGCCTAACAGCAACACTAAAAACTTCCAGCAAATCCCATGCCTTGCTCCAGGTCAGCTCCTCACGTGTTTGAAGCACCTCCTCATCCAACGTTGGGCCATTTTGGGGTTTTGGCTGGGTGCATATGACTTTGGCAGCAAGCTTCTCCAACCATTCTTCCTTTCACGTGCCAAATGCCATGTTGGCAGCTGCTCCCTCCAATTTATTTAATCCTACAAAACAAAGTAAACATGCTTAATTAAGAGAAGAAGGTTTAAGATAATTCACCTTCCAAAGAAGCAAAATATTAAGTGATCCTTCTTCCTCTTGAACTCTCTTAGCCATGGCTCTAGTAAGAGGTCCAATGTATGTCTTAGATGGCCTTCCATCAGACCCTCCCTCTTGAGAAGGATCTGTCCTCAGATCTGTTGCATCCTGTTGATCATCTCCTGTGAAAGGAATTAAGTCACAGATGTTAAAAGTATGACTGACACCATAACTTTCAGGAAGATCTAAGATGTATGCATTATCATTTATTCTTTTGACCACCTTGAATGGACCATCTCCTCTTGGACTAAGTTTGGACTTCCTTTGAGAGGGAAATCTTTCCTTTCTCAAATGAAGCCAAACTAGGTCTCCTTTTTCAAAAACTATTTTCTTTCTCCCTTTGTTGTTGTATTCTGCATATTTTTGAGTTTGTTTTTCAATTTGGATTTTAACTTTCTCATGTAACTTCTTGATAAACTCCGCTTTAGAAGCACCTTCTTTATGAAGAAAAGAAGATGATTCTGGAAGAGGTAGTAAATCAAGAGGTGTGATAGGGTTAAAACCATAAACAACCTCAAAAGGAGAAAGATTAGTAGTCTTGT
This sequence comes from Vigna nakashimae, assembly GCA_034642375.1. NCBI lineage: Eukaryota > Viridiplantae > Streptophyta > Magnoliopsida > Fabales > Fabaceae > Vigna > Vigna nakashimae. Next base: position 23,830,994 of record CM067759.1, read on the forward strand.
GGACTACTCTATTATAAGCAAATTCAATATGAGGTAGATGTTCATCCCAAGATTTGTTATTTCCTCTTAATATTACCCTTAATAATGTAGATAAAGATCTATTTACTACTTCAGTTTGCCCATCAGTTTGTGGGTGACATGTAGTAGAAAATAGAAGTTTAGTTCCAAGCTTTTCCCATAAAGTTTTCCAAAAATGGCTTAGAAACTTCACATCTCTATCAGACTAGTTTTGGGTAAGCCATGCAATCTCACTATTTCTTTAAAGAAGAGTCTATAGATATAGCTAGCATCATCTACTTTGTGGCAGGGTATAAAATGAGCCATTTTACTAAAACGATCTACTACCACAAATATAGAATCATACCCCTTTTGAGTTCTTGGTAATCCTAAGACAAAGTCCATGCTTATGTCCTCCCAAGGGGTATTAGCTATAGGAAGAGGTGTATAGAGTCCATGAGGCATAATTTTGGACTTAGCTTGCAAACAAGCTATACATTTAGAACAATGCCTTTGAACATCTATTCTCATGTGTGGCCAATAAAATTTACTTTTCAAAATGTTCAGAGTTTTATCAACTCCATGATGGCCCATGAGTCCTCCTCCATGACTCTCTTTAATAAGAAGTTTTCTAATGGAACCTTGGGGTATACAAAGTTTTCCTTTATTAAAAAGATACCCCTCAGAAAGATAGAATCCATCAAAAGGCTTCTTAAGACATGATGAATAAGTGGATGCAAATGTTTCATCATTTTCATATAACTCTTTTATGTCATCAAATCCTAATATTTGAGATCCTAGGGTTACTAATAATGCATGTCTTCTAGATAAAGCATCCGCAACAACATTAGTACTCCCCTTTTTGTGTTTGATGACATAGGGAAATTGCTCAAGATATTCCACCCACTTTGCATGTCTTTTGTTTAGCTTTGCTTGCCCTTTAATGTACTTGAGAGATTCATGGTCAGTGTGTATGATGAATTCTCTAGTTACCAGGTAATGCTCCCAAGTTTTCAAAGCTCTAATGAGGGCATACAACTCTTTGTCATAGGTAGGATAGTTTAAGGTAGGCCCCCTAAGTTTTTCACTAAAGTAAGCTACGGGATGTCCTCCTTGTATTAAAACAGCTCCTATTCCTACCCCAGATGCATCACATTCTAGTTCAAAGGCTTTGGAAAAATCAGGCAAAACTAGAATAGGTGCATGTGTTAACTTGTGTTTCAAAGTCTCAAAAGACAACTCTTGCTTATCACCCCAAATAAAAGGCATATCTTTCTTGACTAGCTCATTTAAAGGAGCAGCTATGGTGGAGAAATCTTTCACAAATCTCATATAAAAACTTGCTAGCCCATGAAAACTTCTCACCTCTCCTACATTTTTAGGGGTTGGCCATTCTTGTATAGCCTTGATCTTCTCTGGATCAACATGTACACCTTCTTTCCCACTTTGAATCCAAGGAAAATCACACTTTCTTGACAAAAAGTACATTTGTCAAAGTTGGCAAAGAGATGATGTTCTCTAGGAAGAAGCAAGACTTTTCTGACATGGTTAAGATGTTCTTGAAGGCCTTGACTATAGATTAAGATATCATCAAAGTATACCACTACAAATCTGCCTATGCATTCCCTAAGCACATGATTCATTAATCTCATGAATGTACTTAGAGCACTGGTCAAGCCAAAGGGCATGACTAACCATTCATACAAACCAAACTTGGTCTTGAAAGCAGTTTTCCATTCATCTCCTTCATGAATTCTTATTTGATGGTATCCACTTTTAAGATCAATTTTGGTGAAGAGATTTGCTCCATGTAATTCATCCAACATGTCATCTAACCTAGGAATGGGATGCCTATACTTGACAGTTATGTTGTTGATGGCCCTACAATCTGTACACATTCTCCAAGACCCATCCTTTTTAGGGACCAACAACACAGGCACAGCACAGGGACTTAAACTCTTTTGGATCCACCCTTTGTTCAACAAGTCATTAACTTGTTTCTCTATTTCTTTTGTTTCCATAGGGTTGGTTCTATAGGCTGGCCTATGATAACAGTTGAAAAACTGTTATTTTCATATTTGAAATTGATACTAAAAGCAACCTTTAAACTTAGAAACTAGCTTGAAATCATGCCTTTTATCCATATTTTCATAAATAAGAGAGCTGGACAGGTTTATGCTTGATTTAAGTGTTTTTGTGCAGGTTTTAAGGTGAATTTAGTGAAAAGAGTGAAGAAGGAGAGAGATGACATTAGAAAAGACAAGAAAGAGTGCAAAAAGAGAAGTCAAAGGCACCGCTCAGCGGCAAACTACCGCTGAGCGGCACTCAAGAGGTGACGTTGGAACCGCTGAGGGGCAAAATGGCCGCTGAGGGGAAGAAAGAAGACGCGCAATCACCGCTGAGCGGCACTTTTTGGGCTTGGGCTTTTGTAATCTTTTGTAACTCTAGATTAGTATATAAGGGCTTGCACGTCCTTGGGATTAGTATCTTTGGCAGAAACGAAGTAAACACTCTCTCTTCCACCCCTTTGAAGGAGGATCTTGGATGCTCAGGCTACCTCTTCACCTTTATTGGGTTTATTCTTTCATTCTTTCATTGTTATTCATCTAGGTTCACCATGAATATGGTGAACTAAACCTTGTATGTTTGTTGGGGAATCAATGTAATCTCTTGAAGCTCTCATATATGGATTTGTTGAGTACATCTTTTAAGTAAGACATATGCTTTCTTTCATCATTAGTTAGGGTTTTTCCTCTTTGCTCAATGCTTGCATAGTTTAACTCATTCCATGCATGATTATTGGTTTTGTCGATACGGACACGTACGGGGAAGTCTAGATCCGAGGAATTTCTCCCAATATCATACTGACAATATTTTATTGGTTGCCTTTAAGCTCCTGCACTCATGAACTAATCATTAGGAATGCTAGGAATTGTATGAACTATTTGATTAGGGAGAAGCCATCTAGAATGGTACATTAGAGAGTGGCATTAACAATGATGATTTGAATGTTGAATTCCTAAAATATATGAGAGTGGATGAGATGAAATTGACCCCCAACAACATATTCATTCATATAATTCATTGAAAGTGTTTATCTTTTGTCTTTGCCATTGATCAAACTTCATGCATACATGTTTATTTTCTGTCTTGCATATTAAACTTTGAATATTTCGTTTGAAAGTCCTAGCTAATCAACAAATCATATAACTAAACTAGGCCGTGAGTCCTTTGGGAAGAACGATACTTGGTCTTACCAAGTTTATTACTTGAACGATTCGGTCATACTTGCCGATTGTGAAACAAGTTTGTGACATCATATTTTGGTGCTTACAAATTTGTCCATCAAGTTTTTGGCGCCGTTGCCGGGGATTCGTGGTTTAACTGGTTAATTTGTGTGATTATTGATTATCTTTGACTTTAATTTTGAATTTCTGTTTTTATTTTTTTTCTGTTTTTATTTTATCTTTTTATCTTTTTAGATTAGATTTTATTTTAATTGGTTAGGTTAGATTTTATTAGATTTTATTTTATCTTTATCTTTTAGATTAGGTTAGATTTTATTTTATCTTTTAGGATTAGATTTTATTTTATCTTTTATCTTTTTATCTTTTAAATCTGTTATCTTTCTATCTTCTAAATCTTTTATCTTCTTATCTTTTGAATCTATATCTTCTCCTATATCTTTTTGTGCTCACAAATCTTTTCTAGGGTTTTGTTTTCTTGTGCATGCAGGAAGCAATTCGAACTAGAAGTAAGAAAACAACAGAACCACTTCTTGAAGGTCTAGAAGAGAGTAGAAGGAGGAGAAGAATCAGAACGTCTAGAGAACTTTTCCCTTCTCCAGAAACTCTCTTGCAATCATCACCACAAGGTTCTGTTCATAGCACAGGAAGTATGGAGGGCAATAATGTTAGAAGAACTCTTGCAGATTACACTAATCTTGCTGGACCTCAGCACTTCAATAGCATAGCTAGACCTAGAGTCAATGCAGCCAACATGGAGGTCAAACCAGCATTGATTCAACTGGTGAAGAGTAATCAATTTAATGGGTTATCTCACGAAAGCCCATATGAGCACCTGACTACCTTTAATGAGATTTGCAATACAGTCAAGATTAATGGGGTGCCAGACGAAGCAATCAAACTTAGTTTGTTTCCTTTCTCATTGGGAGGCAATGCTAAGCTTTGGTTGAACTCTTTTCCAGAAGAAAGTTTCACAGAGTGGGAAGCAGTAGTTACAAAGTTTTTAAACAAATACTTCCCAGAATCTAAAGTGACTAAAGGGAAGCAAGAGATTTCTTCATTCAAGCAGGGCATGGAAGAATCACTGGGACATGCATGGGACAGGTATAAAAGCTTATTACGTAAAACTCCCACGCATGGCTTTTAAGATCAAGAAGTAGTCCTAACTTTCCTTGGAGGGCTTGGTTCACAAACCAAGATGATGCTGGATGCCTCAGCTGGAGGCAATATCAAATGGAAGACTCCAGAGGAAGCAACTGAAATTATTGAAAATATGGCTACAAGTGATAATGAGCTGCACAATGAAAGAGGCGCCCCTATGCAACAGAAAGGGGTTCCTCAATTACAAACCCATGATGCCTTGCTAGCACAGAATAAAATTCTAACTCAACAGCTGGAAACTCTGACCAAAACTCTTGCTTCATTACCTAAAGAGTTAAAATCTGCTGCACAGGTACAAACCCAGTTGTGCGAATTATGTGGGGGAGATCACATCAATGGCCAATGTGCTTTTCCTGTGGAAGCCGTGGAGGATGTTAATTTCATGGCTAATCAGTTTCCATACCGCCAAGGGAATTATAATCAGGGTTGGAAACCACATCCAAGCATTGGTCAAGGACAAACTGGGCAGGCTAATCAATATAATAAGCAGCAGCAGCAGCAACCAACCATGTGGCAACAATTATCTATGCTTAATGAAAGATCAACAAGGTTGGAAGAAACTCTTCAGCAATTCATACAGAAAACTGAATCTTCTCAAAAGAGCACTGAAGCTGCCATAAAGAATTTGGAGATTCAGATGGGTGATGGACAAATTTGTAAGCACCAAATTATGATGTCACAAACTTGTTTCACAATCGGCAAGTATGACCGAATCGTTCAAGTAATAAACTTGGTAAGACCAAGTATCGTTCTTCCCAAAGGACTCACGGCCTAGTTTAGTTATGTGATTTGTTGATTAGCTAGGACTTACAAATGAGATATTCAAAGTTTAATATGCAAGGACGAAAATAAACATGTATGCATGAATTGATCAATGGCAAAGACAAAAGATAAACACTTTCAATGAATTAATGAATGAATATGTTGTTGGGGGTCAATTTCATCTCATCCACTCTCATATATTTTAGGAATTCAACATTCAAATCATCATTGTTAATGCCACTCTCTAATGTACCATTCTAGATGGCTTCTCCCTAATCAAATAGTTCATACAATTCCTAGCATTCCTAATGATGAGTTCATGAGTGCAGGAGCTTAAAGGCAACCAATATAATATTGTCAGTAAAATATTGGGAGAAATTCCCCGGATCTAGACTTCCCCGTACGTGTCCGTATCGACAAAACCAATAATCATGCATTAGAATGAGTTAAACAATGCAAGCATTGAGCAAAGAGGAAAAACCCTAACTATATGATGAAAGAAAGCATATGTCTTACTTAAAAGATGTACTCAACAAATCCATATATGAGAGCTTCAAGAGATTACATTGATTCCCCAACAAACATACAAAGTTTAGTTCACCATCGTCATGGTGAACCTAGATGAATAACAATGAAAGAATGAAAGAATAAACCCAATAAAGGTGAAGAGGTAGCCTGAGCATCCAAGATCCTCCTTCAAAGGGGTGAAAGAGAGAGTGTTTGCTTCGTTTCTGCCAAAGATACTAATCCCAAGGACGTGCAAGCCCTTATATACTATTCTAGAGTTACAAAAGATTACAAAAGCCCAAGCCCAAAAAGTGCCGCTCAGCGGTATTTACCGCTCAGCGGTGGTTACGCGTCTTCTTTCTTCCCCTCAGCGGCCATTTTGCCCCTCAGCGGTTCCAACGCCACCTCTTGAGTGCCGCTCAGCGGTAGTTTGCCGCTGAGCGGTGCCTTCGTCTTCTCTTTTTGCACTCTTTCTTGTCTTTTCTAATGTCACTTCTCTCCTTCTTCACTCTTTTCACCAAATTCACCTTAAAACCTGCACAAAAACACTGAAATCAAGCATAAACCTGTCCAGCTCTCTTATTTATGAAAATATAGATAAACTGCATGATTTCAAGCTAGTTTTTAAGTCTAAAGGTTGCTTTTAGTATCAATATTAAGCATGAAAATAACAGTTTTTTAACTGTTATCAATGGGTCAGATTACTAAGCAATTGGAAGAAAGACCACACAGAAACTTTGGGGCTAATACTGAGGTTAACCCTAGAGAAGAGTGCAAAGTGGTCAAGAGTGTGAATGAAGAGATTATTGAGTTAGAAGAAGATGAAACAGAAGAGAGAAGAGAAGAAGAAAGAAAGGACACTTTTCCTTTTCTAACAAATCAGGAGAAACCAATGGATTTCACAGATTTATTCAGAATGGTTGATAATGAAGCTCCTTGGGAACAAATTCTACAAAAAATAGCAGTTTACACAAAATCTGAAGAAGGAACCTCTACAAAAAGAAGACGTAGAGATGATGAGGAAGAAAAGTGTGTAACTGTTAAGGAAGAATCATTCCCACCAAAAGCAGCAGATCCAGGTAGTTTTTCTATCCCTTGCACTATAGGGAAGAAAAAGGTAAAGAAAGCTCTCCTTGACTTAGGCTCAAGTGTTAACTTGATGCCTTATTCTCTATTGGAGCAAATTGGCCATGTTAAAATAAAACCTGTAAAGGTTAATCTGGTAATGGCTGATGGATCTTCAAAGGAGCCATGTGGGATTGCAGAAGACATTATAGTTTGTGTTGGCAAACTTCAGTTTTTGGCAGACTTTGTGGTGATGAAGATGGAGAACGAAAAGATACCCTTCATACTGGGAAGACCGTTTATGAAAACGGCCAGGGCTATCATAGATGTTAATGAAGGTATAATGGTGCTCCAGGACAGAGAGGAGAGAGTGGTGGTGGATGTCTTCAAAGATGAAACACAAGCAAAGGAGGAAGAAGCCAGTTATAAAGCTGCATTTCGAGATGCACCCATAACTAGAGGTAAAAATGAAAATCTTAAGGTTTCTGATAACCATTGTTTGTATTTTCAGGTACCCAAGGTAGAGGAAATTGGAAAAGGAGAAGAAGTTCCTAGAGACTGGAAGAAAAGAGGACTCCAACTTGGCACACCTGTAAGAATCAAGAACAAGTTGTGGGTTATAAAAGGCTTTAAAGAAAAGGAGATGATAAAGATAGAGTCTCCATATTCTAGAGAATCTAAGAAAGTCCAAAGGAAGCAGTTGAAAGGTTGGTGGAAGGACAACATCAACCATAAAGAAGATCGAACATGAGCTTTAACAGGGTCAAGCTAGTGACGTTAAAGAAACGCTTGCTGGGAGGCAACCCAGTTGATTGATAAACTTTTGATTTGGTTTTGTAATTTGTAATTTGTGAACATTATTCTGGATATTATTTTGTTGGATTTAGCATCTACTGAAGGATGCTAGGTGGTTAAGTATCTACTGAAGGATACTAAGTTTGTAACACCTACTGATGGGTGTTGGTGAGAAGATTTTGCACCTACTGATGGGTGCTAGTAAGTTTGAAACACCTACTGAGGGGTGTTGGTGGATTTTGGGTCAGGCTCGTGACGTTAAACAAGCGCTACCTGGGAGGCAACCCAGTTGATTGATTGTTTTTGTTTGTTTTATTTTAATTAGGGTTTGCATAAGCATTTTTAACATTGAATTGCAGGGAACCTATGAGAGGTATGCTAGGAAGGCACGTAGGTCAAGAAAAGAAGGAGAAGGGCACATCACGAAAGTGCCGCTGAGCGGCAATTACCGCTGAGCGGTACTATCGCAGATGGGCTTAAGTTCCCCTTAGCGGAACCCGAGCCCATTGGGGTATTTTTAAACCCTAAGCTGCGCGTTTTTACATTCTTTCAAGCCCTTCTCTGCACAAACACTTCCACATATCTTCTCTTAGGTTTTCCACATCTTTCTACTCTTCCCTTTTTAGAAAATTTCTCTTCCACTCACTTTTACACTAGTGTGCCATCAAAGTTTGGGGTTGGAAGAGAGCATTTTAGCTTGGAAGCATTCTCATATCATCTAGTATCTCCACCCAAGTAAGTAAAATGCATTTTGTTCATTCTAGGGTTCTTGAATTTGAATGTGATTGTCAAAACATGAATATTTAGGGGTTTTGATTTTTATGCATGATTTGATGATATATTTGATGTTTGAACCGATTAAACTGCTTGATTATGAACTGGAAAACTGAAAATTGCATTTGGGTGGAGTTAGGACAGTTTTAAAAAGAGATTTGCAAAAATCTGCAGGTCACCGTTGAGCGGCATTTACCGCTGAGCGGCACTCTGCCATATTTGTTTTTTCTGGCTTTTTGCGTGTTTGAACGTGGCACTGGTGGCGCTGAGGGGAAATTTTGGCCCTCAGCAGTGGTTTAGCTTCGAAAGGAGTTGTGTTCTGCGTTTACTAATGATTAACATCGTGTTCTGTGGTTTTGGATTTGTGTCTGAATGCAGGAATGGCATCCTCTTCAGGAAAGAGATTGAAAACCATGGCAACCAAGAGGAAGGAAAAGGAACCAGAGCAGCCCCATAATGACAGGTTTCTCTCTAGGAAACATGAGAAGCACTTTAGGGTGGTTCAGGACAGGAGACTTCTAATGGAGAGAAAGGTTGGAATGATACCTAACTTTGCTCCTCAATTTGGAGAGCAAGTGTTAGGGAATGACTGGGGAAAGCTAGCCACTTATCTAGCACCTGCCAACATAGCTGTAGTTAAGGAATTCTACACCAATGCAAAGAAGATTGGTGACTATCCAGCTGAGAATTATTTGGGCTATGTCAGAGGCCATGCTATCAGGTATGATCCTGATTCCATCAACAACTTCCTGGATACTGTGTGGGCTGGTGAGCAATGCCAGTTTGCTCTTAGCATGGAGGAAGGTGCTGACTTTGAGGATGTGGAGAGAGTGTTGTGCATACCTGGAGGACACTTTCAAAGAAATAGATCTGGAGCAGTGGTTAACATTAGGAGGACAGATTTGACTCCTCTTGCAAAGTATTGGATGGCATTTTCTCATGCCAACATTCAGCCATGCTCACATGTGTCAGATATCACTCTCAGCAGGGCACTATTCATTTACTGTGCTATCAGAAATTTGAATGTTAATATTGGGCAGGTGATAGCTGATGAGATTAGTGTGTGTGCTAACACTTCAAACAACAAAGCACCACTGGGACATCCTTCTTTGATCACTCACCTCTGCAAGCTAGCTGGGGTGGACACTTCTGTTCCACCATTTGAGAGGCCAAGAAAAGCTATAGATGAGGCCTATTACAGACAGTACTGTGGAGGTGAGGAGGCAGCTCAGCCAGTTCCATCACGCCAGGCTCGTAGAGAGAGAAGGCCAGCACAGAGCCGGACATCTGCTGATACACATGAAGCAGAACCATTCCAGATGAGGGACATGTATATGTCTCTTATAGGTGCTCAGTTGCAGTCCATCCACAGAGGGCAGGTGGCCACGGCTGAGATGATAGTGGGGATGTATGATACCCCTCCAGCACACAGATGGACTATGGATGAATTCCATAACGTGGTAGCTTGGCCAGAAGAACCATTGCATGGAGGAGCTGAAGCAGCTGAAGCTTCAGCCAGAGATATGGAAGAAGATGAAGCTGAGGAGGAGGATGCTTTTGATGATGATGATGATGAAGAGGAGGAGGAAGATACAGAGGACAGCTCCGACTGATGAGGAGCTGAGATAGCATTTACTGATGAATGCTATCATATGATTATGCTTTTGTGGTTTAAGTTTTCTGGACTTATTTGTTTTTGTTTTTAGATTAGGGTTTGATGTACTCTATTGAACACCAGGTTTATTATGATGGTTTGCTATTAACTGTGATTGTGTGATAAGTAATGCTTGATGATGCTTAGTGGTTGATTGATGTTGAGATAAATGTGCACATTAAAATGCTTATACAGGTGATTCACAAGCTTTGTGAACAAATGCATGATATCATGATTGTGATTGTGAAAATAAGCAGGATGTGTATGTCAAATGTGAATGAGCTTATATGTGAGGTTTTGAGCTCCAGAGTTGTTATTGTTGAATGCTATTACTTTGAAAGCATGAATGATTTTGCCCAGGTTTTCTATGATTGAATCAATTACTTGTTTTGCATCATGTGATCAAGGCTGTTTTTGTTAAACCCTTTTTATTGTCCAAATTCATAAAGTTAGCCTACTAAAAGAGAACACTTTGTGTTCTATCCTTTGAACCCTTAGCCTTGAATATACACTGAACCCTTGATTGAAAATCTCTACCTTGAGTTAAGTAGAAGATCTTGTGTGGTATTGTTAAATGTTCAAGTTTGGGGTTGTTGGGAAAACATGAAAAAGGAAAAGCATTGAGCTAAGAGCTAAAAAGTAAGAATATGCAAAGCAAAAGAAAAGAAAAGAAAAAGAAGTAAAGCTCAATGCAAATGCAAAGGCAAAAGAAAGTTGGGAATGAATAAGAATAATTGTGTTGTTATGATTCTCTTAACTCAAGGATTTTGTGATCCAGAAAAACCAATTTTCTTGTTAGCCCAGCCACATTATAAGCCATTAAAAATTCCTTGTGATGATGCATGCTTGTGAATGTTTTTGATTGTGGTAAAATGAAAGGCAAAGTTGATTCATGTGACATTGTGATAGTGGAGTGAATGAGTGAAACACTTTACCTCTTATACACTTGTGTGTTGAGTGAAACACTTTACCTAGTGAGGAAATATTCCATAAGCACATGAACATCCATGCTTAATTGATTGATCATTCATGAAAAATAGCATTTGTTGGAACTTAAATGATTTTGTGAACACTAAAGCATGTGCACATCTTGATTGAACTATTGGTCATAAGTTTGAGTGAAGTTGTTACTTATCTTGAATAGAGGATTTTGAATGAGTGAACCATCATATAAATTGGTTGGAGATGGAGTTACATTTTGTTTGCTTGAGGACAAGCAAAGTTCTAAGTTTGGGGTTGTGATAACAGTTGAAAAACTGTTATTTTCATATTTGAAATTGATACTAAAAGCAACCTTTAGACTTAGAAACTAGCTTGAAATCATGCCTTTTATCCATATTTTCATAAATAAGAGAGCTGGACAGGTTTATGCTTGATTTAAGTGTTTTTGTGCAGGTTTTAAGGTGAATTTAGTGAAAAGAGTGAAGAAGGAGAGAGATGACATTCGAAAAGACAAGAAAGAGTGCAAAAAGAGAAGTCAAAGGCACCGCTCAGCGGCAAACTACCGCTGAGCGGCACTCAAGAGGTGACGTTGGAACCGCTGAGGGGCAAAATGGCCGCTGAGGGGAAGAAAGAAGACGCGCAATCACCGCTGAGCGGTAAATACCGCTGAGCGGCACTTTTTGGGCTTGGGCTTTTGTAATCTTTTGTAACTCTAGATTAGTATATAAGGGCTTGCACGTCCTTGGGATTAGTATCTTGGGAAGAAACGAAGTAAACACTCTCTCTTCCACCCCTTTGAAGGAGGATCTTGGATGCTCAGGCTACCTCTTCACCTTTATTGGGTTTATTCTTTCATTCTTTCATTGTTATTCATCTAGGTTCACCATGAATATGGTGAACTAAACCTTGTATGTTTGTTGGGGAATCAATGTAATCTCTTGAAGCTCTCATATATGGATTTGTTGAGTACATCTTTTAAGTAAGACACATGCTTTCTTTCATCATTAGTTAGGGTTTTTCCTCTTTGCTCAATGCTTGCATAGTTTAACTCATTCCATGCATGATTATTGGTTTTGTCGATACGGACACGTACGGGGAAGTCTAGATCCGAGGAATTTCTCCCAATATCATACTGACAATATTTTATTGGTTGCCTTTAAGCTCCTGCACTCATGAACTAATCATTAGGAATGCTAGGAATTGTATGAACTATTTGATTAGGGAGAAGCCATCTAGAGTGGTACATTAGAGAGTGGCATTAGCAATGATGATTTGAATGTTGAATTCCTAAAATATATGAGAGTGGATGAGATGAAATTGACCCCCAACAACATATTCATTCATATAATTCATTGAAAATGTTTATCTTTTGTCTTTGCCATTGATCAAACTTCATGCATACATGTTTATTTTCTGTCTTGCATATTAAACTTTGAATATTTCGTTTGAAAGTCCTAGCTAATCAACAAATCATATAACTAAACTAGGCCGTGAGTCCTTTGGGAAGAACAATACTTGGTCTTACCAAGTTTATTACTTGAACGATTCGGTCATACTTGCCGATTGTGAAACAAGTTTGTGACATCATATTTTGGTGCTTACAAATTTGTCCATCAGCCTATTAGGTAGGCTTGCCCCGGGTACCAAATCTATTTGATGTTCTATTCCCCTCAAAGGTGGTAATCCACTTGGTACCTCTTTGGGAAATATATCATCAAATTCCTTTAAAAGTTTTTGCAACCCCTTTGGTAGAGAACCAAGTTCATGAGTGATTGAAACAAATGCCTCTTTGCAATAAAGAAGAAAATGAGGTTGTCCAAGAAAAATATTTTTGGAAATATTCAAGGTTTGAGGTTGGACAACTTCATGGCCTGAGGCATGGGTTACCAAATTCTTTCTTTCTTTCCTATTTTCTTTTTTCTTTTCTCCATCCAACTTCTTTTTAAGAATTATTTGGTCCTTTCTTACTTGTGAAGGTGTAAGAGGACACAAAATAATTTTCTTTCCCTTGTGTTGAATGGTGATTTTGTTGGTGACTCCATCATGTAAAGCTTGTTTATCATATTGCCAAGGTCTTCCAAGTAATATGTGCCCAGCTTCCATTGGTACTATATCACAAATAATTTGATCTTCATATTTGCCAATGGAAATGGGTACACTTACTTGTTCCTTAACTACTATTCCATCATCCTCTTTAATCCATTGAAGTTTGTAAGGTTTAGGATGAGGAGTAGTGGTTAAGCCAAGCTTCTCTACCATTCTAGAACTACAACAGTTGCAACAAGAGCCACTATCCACTATCATTGAACATGTCTTTTCTAAAACTTTGCATCTTGTGTGGAATAGGTTCTCTCTTTGTGACTGTTCTAATTCTACATGTTTACTTTCCAGGAGTCTCCTTACCATAAGTAAGTCACCATCACAAGGTAAAGCTTCTTCTTCTTCAGAAGTGGATGTCTCAGACTCACTATATGAAGAACCCTCACTTTCACTCTCATGCTCAAGGATGTAAGTTGACCTTCTATTGCGGCACTCAGATGCATAGTGCCCTTTTTCCCCACACCTAAAGCACTTAGTCTCCTTACTCTTATGATCTCTTGAAGGTTCTTTGACATTTTCTTTTCCTCTCTCTCTCTCTTTCTTCATATCTTGGCTTGGTTTGACTACCCTCCCTCTTATACTCTTTCTTATGGTGAGAACTATCAGGGTAATCTTTCTTGGTGGAGCTTTTCCTCTTTAGTTGTTGCTCTACCCTCACACAAAGTTGGACTAACTCATTGAGATCATTGTAGGGTATAAGTTCAACCCTATCTCTTATGTCATAGTTAAGTCCACTTTGAAACCTAGCTATTGTTATCCTAGGTTCTTCTCTTATCCCAGCTCTCAACATCAGTAGCTCCATTTTTTGTCTATATTCCTCAACATTCATGTTCCTTTGTTGGAGTTTATGGAGTTTATCCATTATCTCCCTGTCATAATAGGCTGGTACATGCCTCCTCCTCAAGGCAGCTCTCATTTCATTCCAATACTTAATGGGAGGTAAGTGTCTTAGCCTATGGTCCTTGACTAAGGCTGTCCACCAAATTAAGGCATAACCTTGAAAGCTTAGAGAAGCCATGGTGACTCTCCTTTCATCATCTATTTGGTGGCACTCAAACAATTGCTCAACTTTCATTTCCCACTCTAGGTATTCTTCTACATCATCTTTTCCATGAAAGGAAGGAAGATCAATCTTAGGCTCTCTTGGATAATGCTCTCTAACTCTATGTTGTCTTCTAGGAGGCATTTGGTAGTGGTCATCATTGTGATGACTACTATTTTGCTCAATTTCACTTGGAGAAGATGATGATTCTTCTCTTCTCCTATGGGAAGACCTCTCTTTCTTTTTATCTTGATTAATCAAAAGTTGACTAATCATATCTTTGAGCTCACTAATCTCTTTATCCCTTTGTTCAAATCTTTGCTCAAATTCTTCCCTTAAAGACATTTCACTATTGGGTTTCAAACTTCCTTGCACACTTGATTGACTCATTCTTGTCAAAGGAAAAGGTTTTCACAAAGTTTTCAAAATATTTGACAAGTAATGAGTGAAAAGATTTTCACAAGCTTTCTTTGTTTTTGGTGAAAAATTTCTAAAGAGATTCTAGAAGTAAAAGATGTTTCTAAGTAGCTCCCAGGAAGAAGAGGTGAGTCACAAATGGACAAGCTTAGAAACCAAGTTCTTCCTTAGCCAGAGTTTCCTTAGAATGTTCTTTTACTTTAGTTTCTAAGTAGAAATTCTTCAAATTCTTTTTAAATGTTATGAACCTACAAACCAAAGAAAGGTTTACTATATGCTATGCTATCCTAAATACCACGGAGACCCTAAAACAAAAAGGATTACTCAAGACATTTAAGGAAAGCAATAAAGATGCAAAAATGTAAATGCTAGACGGCCCTAAGTGAAAGTGCAAGTGACACTTGGAGCCCCTTGACACACTTTCACACTAAAGAAAACGAAATTGGACTATTACAATGTTCAATTGTGAGCTTGGAATTGCTTCAAAAGCATTTTCCCAAGTCACTTGGCACAACAACAGAAATATAAAAAAAACTACAAGATTCCGTGATATGAGTACTCAAACAAGCTCAATTAAATGTGTAAAAATAGTGTGGACTTCAATCTTCAGCTGCTGCCAAGTGTATCTCAAAAACAGTATGCAAGTTGTTCCAATTCTGGTGGCAAATTATGCTGCTGTAATGTATTCTGCAGCTGCTGGACAACAGAGTTGCATCTACTCAAGAGCTCCTAATTGCTTTTCATTTCAGCTTTCCCCTCACTTCCTAGTATGCTACCATTATAAGTAAAGGTTTCTGCAACTGGATGCTTCACAACAGCTGTCACAGTACCTTAAATCCACTCAAACAAACCAAGCTAGATTTACCATTCTGCACCAGTTTTCCACACCAATTTCCAGCAATAATTGACAATTTTGGAAGCCAAAAATGTGGTAAACAAATGAACTAGGTATGGAAAAACAGCAAGTACACAAAAGGAACCTACCAAAGGTGCTAGAACAGAATAAGAAAGCAAAAAAAAAATGCAAACACAGTTCAGAAATGATTCCAAATGCAAACTGTTTGATAATTTTCAAAACTGTTTGATAAAATGCCCCAATGACTTTCAGATTTTTGAAATTTGATTTTTCAGGGCCTGTAATCTGGATTGCACAGTTCCAACAGCTTTTTCTCACTTGATATTACTTCTTTGAGTCATCTATTTCATTTTTAATCATGGAACCAGCTTTTTCACAATCCAATAATGAATTTTTGCATCAAAATTACCAAACAGCAGCTGGAAAAACAGAACTGCACCAGAAAAATTAATTGAATTTTGGTGGTTTGAGATCCAAAACTATATGGAAGTGTTTCAATCTTTGTTTGGACAGTTTCAACAATTTTTAATGATGAATTTGAACATGTTCATTCCTTAAAACAACTTAGAAACTGCCTATAATTCGAAATCATTGTTTCACTTCCATTTTCACTCAAAAATTGATGGTTTCAAATGCAAATTTGCATATAAGTCATGTTTTGACCAAATGAACAGTACTAGCAACTTTGAACCATCAATTGAGACTTGTTTAAGCTATAAACCAGCAAAGAAACAGCAGATTTTCGAAAATCCCTACTGCTGTACCACTTATGCAGTAAAT
Organism: Vigna nakashimae; assembly: GCA_034642375.1. Taxonomy (NCBI): domain Eukaryota; kingdom Viridiplantae; phylum Streptophyta; class Magnoliopsida; order Fabales; family Fabaceae; genus Vigna; species Vigna nakashimae. The sequence continues at coordinate 23,847,091 of CM067759.1, forward strand.
GGCACCAAAATAACCAACCAAATTCAGTTTTATGGAATCAAAGTTTGGATCAGCAAGGAAAAGACTCTAGGAAATGTGAATACACAGATCTAAGCTGGAATTAAAGATGCTTAGCATGACCAAACTCAGATTAAACTATGCAATGAAAATTGGCACGGTGATAAACCAAATTTAAATCTGAAATAACAAATGACTAGTGTCTATGCACAACCAAGCTATGCAAATTGCATTTCATTGCTTGTTATGGTTGGCTACACTCTTAGCATCATTCAACAACACTAAACAATGTTGTATCAAGCTTTAGAATCAATCAAAACCAGCTGAAAACAGATTTGATGATTTAGAACAGCAAACAAAAATTCTGCATCAGATTTTAACAGAATTTTAAAACCAGTTTGGCTTATTGGATGCTTCAGCCTATATTACCAAGGCTAGATCAACTCATCACTGCCTTTAATGGTAACAAACAGCTTGTATAGCACTGGTAATCACAGAACCCAATAGAAACAATTTCAAAACAGTGACAATGTTAAAACAGCAACAGTAGTTTGCACAAGACTTTAGACAAAACAGAATTTAAAGTTCAAAGCTGGAATTGACTCAAACAAGAAATGATTCACCGTTTAAAATGAAAAATGGACATAATACACTGTAAGAACACAAAATTAAAGGCTGGAACAAAATTACAGAAGCAGAATTAAAAGAACAAAAATTGAAACAGAATTAAAACTGAAACAGAAACAGAAAACAGAAACAGAAAACAGAAACAGAGATGGAATTCAGCAGAGTTAAATTGCAGAATGAGAAGAAATGCTTAGCTCCTTGGTGCGTGGAGAACCTGGCTCTGATACCACTTGATGGAGCCAAATTCCAGAGGAATCCAGTGGCCTGAAGCTCCCAGATCAGAGGTGTGTAGGTGTGTTGGTGTGCAGCGGACTTGATGGAGTAAATGTTGATGGAGGTGTTTGAATGAAGCAAGGTAAAATGAGTGAAGCCTCTCAGCTCAGAAAGCCTTCATATAATGGAAGGAAGCTTGAGAGAAAATGAAGAAATTGCAAGCAATTTTGACTCAAGAGCAGAATGCAAGACTGGAATATATTTCTCAGCATTTGGGCATAGCTCTAAAGTACCATACAAGGAAGAAACCATCCTATTTATAAGTGAAGATGGGTCTCTTTTCTGAACTGAACTCCCGCCTAATTTCAAATGGGAAGCCTAACAGCAACACTAAAAACTTCCAGCAAATCCCATGCCTTGCTCCAGGTCAGCTCCTCACGTGTTTGAAGCACCTCCTCATCCAACGTTGGGCCATTTTGGGGTTTTGGCTGGGTGCATATGACTTTGGCAGCAAGCTTCTCCAACCATTCTTCCTTTCACGTGCCAAATGCCATGTTGGCAGCTGCTCCCTCCAATTTATTTAATCCTACAAAACAAAGTAAACATGCTTAATTAAGAGAAGAAGGTTTAAGATAATTCACCTTCCAAAGAAGCAAAATATTAAGTGATCCTTCTTCCTCTTGAACTCTCTTAGCCATGGCTCTAGTAAGAGGTCCAATGTATGTCTTAGATGGCCTTCCATCATTTACTGTTCATGCATTGTTTTTGATGTCGTTTCAATGATGGATGTACTTCATCTAGATGATTACAAAGTGCATTTAATTTTTTAGCTCATCATTGCATTTTAATAGTTTTGGATTCCTTTTTCTTATTTCTCTAATGCATTTAAATTAGTTTTGGCTTTAGGAATGTTTAATTTACTGTTATCATGTTGTCTGTTCTGTTCAGTTTATTTATCTTCTTGCATTTCCAATTTCCTCACTTATTTTAGAAACCGTTCGGTATTCACGCTTTGTTAATTCATTTCACTGTTTTCAATTATGTTTGGTTGTATTTAATTTCCAGTCTTAATTTACATCATTTTTGAATCACAAAAACACTTTCAAACCCCCCCCCCCCACTTCGTGTTTTGACCTAAGTCTCGAATCGCATTTGGTCCTTGAGAGACGACCTAGGAGTCACTTCCTAGTCTATACTGCATTCTTTTATGCACAACTTTTGTTGGGAGGTGCGACCCTCTCATCATTGTGTATCTTGTCTCTTCCAGTTGTGTCCTAAAGAGTGAGAAAAGAAAAAAAAAAGAGACAGGATGAAAAAAAAATGATGAGAAAAATGAGAAAAAAAAAATAATAAATTTGTGAATAATGGAGTCAAGAAGAGGATTGAATTAGAGGTTTTGGGTGTGATTTGACTGTGTTTACACTTGTTCCCCATTGCTCCTCTATTTCTTTTGGTTTATAGCTTCTCATCCATATGTTATCCTCCAATGTCCTTGGCCCTATTACAACCATGAAAAGACCTTTTGATTTGAACATGCGTATGTGCTTGAGTGTTGATATTAGAGGCTTGCCAAGTCTATTTGTGATTTCTTTCTTGAGTGCATTGAGTGACATTGATTTACCTTAAACACTTGAGAGAAACACTGATAGTGCATCTGTGAGGTTTTGTTACTTTTGATTCACCTTTTGAGCTGATTGATCATTTTGTCATGATTTGAATTGCTTGGATAATTTCATGAGTATCTGCTTTCTCTGATTCTGAGTTGGATATTGTCTACCTTTTTTCTTTGTCCAGATTTCTTGAGGAATGTGTAATTCTGTTTGTTTCCTTGTGAGTTTATTTTCTGTGTGTCGACGTTGTGTCACCTTCTTAAAAGTCCTTTGAACTATTCCCTGATTTGCGTCTTGATTTTGCCCAGGAGTGCAAAAGACTAAGTGTGGTCTATTTTGATGAACCAATATTTTTCTCACTTCACTTAGTTTAATGTGCTAGAATTAGTCGGGGAATTATGCTTAAACGTCCGGTATTTTCCTGTTTTTCCTAATTGTGCTTAATTTGATCGGAAATTCTTATTTTAACTAATTTGAATTATCTGAGCCTATTATTTTGCATTATTAATTACGGGAAAATTTTGGATAACTTTTTGGGACATTTGAAAGCTAAATGAGAAATGGCAATTGAGCCAATGCATCTTAGCCATTTTTTATTTTCGCTGGCTGCTGCATGAATGTTGTGTCAACTTGTGTGTCTTCGTTTGAGTTCAATTCTTATCCGTTTTCCATGCAATTGTTTTTCATAGTTTCGTATGGATGTCTATTTTCACGTATAGTTTTTATTTTGTTTAAATTCGTTCTGTGCTGTTCCCAGTATTTTTGTTACTACCCTATGTCAGTCCAATGCTTACTGTTTGAGTAATTTCTGATCTATTTGCATTTGCTTGCTGTTGGGCACTTGTGGTGGCTAGGAATTGATAATTGGACAGTGCTAAAACCTCCCAACACTCTTAAACAAGGCATACAACAGCTTGGCTTTATTGAATAGCAAAGAAAAAAAAAGCAACCAAAGAAGCACGCGGCCCACATTTGGAAGTGCACGGTCCAACAAGTGGGAAGTTGCCACAGCCCAAAGAAAAAAAAAGGGGGGCTGCACGCTGGCAGAAAGGAGGTGCAGCAGCAACTCACGGTCCACCAAGCTAAAGGGAGAGCCTACGTGAAGAAGCCCTGAGGTCTGGGAATGGTGCACACTTGGAGGGCTCCAGCCGCCACTTAAAAAGAAGTTTTTTTTTATTAGTTTAAGGGGGGGGGGAGCTCTGGGTATTATTCCACTTCCATGATTCTACACATAGAGAAGTTACGGAGGAGTACACCCAGCATGGATTGAAGAAGGAGAAAGCAAACTGGTGTGGAGACTGGAAGGAGAAGCATTCGGCCAGGAGCAAGCCAGGCACTACTTGTTTGTTCTTTCACTTTGAATGTTTTTATTTCAAGAGAACTGTAATGTGTTCTTCGTGATGAATGAATTGGTTGATGTTTATTCCTTTTCTTGAATCCTGATTGCATATTTCATTTAGCTTCCTGCTCCTTTATAAAATCTCTTCTTGCATTTTGTAACCTTTGGGAAGGTGATTCTCGGCTTTGTGTTGAACCAAAGAACAAGTTCATTTATTTTGCTTTAGCAGTAGACTAGCAAATAGATTTCCATCACCTAATCAGTAAAAGAAAATAACTCAAAAAGAAAGTGTTTATTTGAGAAAGAGCTCTCGGTGTAGTGGAGAAGAGATCCATGTGCAACCTTGGAGGTGTGAATTTATTTTTGCTGGACGGAAAGGGAACCACATAAGCTGGTTTTCTTTGTTGGAGGTAGGCACACGGAGAGGAAGAGAAGAATTCACTTTAGTATAATAAGTCAAAGAGGGTGTTACGTTTGTGAAGAGGAGAAGTGATTTTTGGTGAGAATGGAACGATTATTGAACATGGAAAAAAAGAGGATATGGATGGAAGAAAAAGCAGCAAGGTGATGAAATGGGACGGTCCAGCAGCACTTGGAATGGGACGTTGGTTTATAGCAGCAAAAGAAGCTCATCTTTCATTTAGTTAAGAGATAAATTAAATTATTTATGTGGAGACTACAGCTGCCATGTGGAAAAGAAGTAGGATACGTTGGAGATGTGGTGTCACGGTTTAGTAAGGAGAAAGTGGTGTGTTGTCACATATGAAGGGTTTTAATTACTTAGGATGGTGACTTTCTTTAGTGGTATAGTTGAACACGGTGATAGCTTTCATTTCAAATGCTTTTGGGAAATAAGTTGAGCATGTGGTGATTAAAATAAAATAAGATGTTGGAAGTGCACCATTCACGTAAGGAGTAACCAAGAAAAGCATGTAAATTATTTTAATTTTCTTTGGATTGAATACATGGATGTGTCACGGCTAAGGAGGTAGTTCTTTATAAGCATTTGCAATGTTTAATTTCTTTTGGTAGATGAATGGGTCATAAGTTTTATTTTCTTTCATTTTACTGTTTTAAAATTTTAATTCGACGCTTTTTAATTTCATCCACAAACAAACTTTCACAAAACCCCCCCTTTACGTGTTGACCTGAAACTGAACCGCATTTGGTCCTTGAGAGACAACCTAGGAGTCATTTCCTAGCACTGTACTGCATTCTTTTATGCACAACTTTTGTGGGAGGTGCGACTCTCTCATCACATAATCAGTTTAGGCCCAATGAGGTAAGGTCTAAATTTTTCCAAGGCACACACAATATCAGGCAATTCCTTCTCTCTAGTGGAATAATTCAACTAGGCTTCATTCAAAACCTTTCTTGCATAGTAAATAGTCTGAAATACCTTCTCTCTTCTTTGGCAAAGAACAACTCCTATGGCATAATTACTGGCATCACACATCAGTTCAAAATCTTAGTTCCAATCAGGAGTTACAATAACTAGGGTAGTGATGACAAATTTATGAACACCGAAAAACGGTGCCAAAAACTTGTTTAACCCTCGACAAGTGTGACCGAATTGTATCAAGTAATAAACTCGGTAAGACCAAGTATCGTTCTCCCAAAGGACTCACGACCTAGTTAGTTATATGATTTCTTGATTATTTAGGATTTGTGAACAAATTATTGTAAGTTTCAAATGCAAAAGACAAAAAGAAAACATGTATGCATGTGATGATCAATGGGAAAGAACACAAACACTGAATGAATTATATGGATGAGTATGTTGTTGGGGTAATCAATTTCATCTTATCCACTCTCATACATTTTAGGAATTCATCATTTTTTTTCATCAATGTTAATGTCACTCTCTAAATCACCTTGCGAAGAAAGCCTATCCTTAATTACGAGTTCATACAATTCCTAGCATCCCTAATAATTAATTCTGAAGAACAGAAGCTTAAAGGCAACCAACCCTCATATTCCTATGTCTAGGCAATATGATATTGGGAGAATTTTCTCGGATCTAGATTTCCCCGTATGTGTCCATATCGACAAAATCAATAATCATGACATCGAATGAGTTAAACAATGCATGCTTTGAGCAAAGAGGAAAAACCCTAACTATTAATTAAAGAAAGCATGTATCTCAAATAAGATGTTTAAACACAAATTCCATATATGAGAGCTTCAAAAGTAACCTTTAACATTATATCTCAGCATATAATGTGCACATTCTCAACATCAATCAATATCAAAGCATCATCAAGCATTACTTATCACACAAAAGTCACAAGCAAACCATCATAATAGACAAAGTTTCAAATTGAGTACATCAAACCCTATTCTACTAATAGAAGTAAATAAGTTAAATGAGCTTAGAACACTGGGTTGCCTCCCAGGTATTGCTTGTTTAACTTCATGAGCCTGACCCAAAAATCCTCCAGCACCCATCAGTAAGTGCAAACAAACATAGTCTCCTTCAGTAGATACTTTTCCACCTAACATCCTTAAGTGGATGTAAACCCTGTAACAAATTTATAACTAAAACAAAAATACCAAAGGTTCATAATTACATCATCAAACCAAAATAAACATTCTTAAATCACTGGGTTGCCTCTCAGCAAGCGCTCTTTTAACGTCACTAGCTTGGCCCAATAAAATTCAAGGATCAAACAACTTCATCACTATAGACAACCGCTCTACTTTTCCTCCCAGATAATGCTTGAGACGATGACCATTCATCACCCAGCTTCTCTGTTGATTATTAGCAGCTGAATCAACCAATTCAATTGATCCATGTGGACGCACATTTTTCACTATGAATGGTCCTGACCATTTTGACTTCAACTTTCTAGGAAAAAGCTTCAATCTTGAATTAAACAATAGCACCTACTACCCTGGAGTAAAAACTTTTTTTATCAACTTCTTGTCATAGAATTTTACCTTTTCTTTGTAGCTTCTAGATAAATCATATGCATGCAACCACATCTCTTCAAGTTCCAGCATCTGCCTTCTACGCTTATTTTGAGTTTCAAAAGGTTCAAAATTCAAAAATTTAAGCGCCCATAGAGCTTTGTGCTCCATCTCCACTAGCAAATGACATGCTTTCCCATAAACTAGCTGATAAGGTGATAAACCCATAGATGTCTTCATTGCAGTCCTGTATGCCCAGAGAGCATCATCAAGTTTCTATGACCAGTCCTTTCTTGATGCAGCAATTGTTTTCTCTAAGATTCGCTTGATCTCTCTGTTAGACACCTCAGCTTGCCCATTAGTTTGTGGATGATAAGGTGCAGCTACCTTATGTCTCACACCATAATGTTTGAGTACCTTTGATAGCTGATAATTACAAAAATGAGATCCTCCATCACTAATAAGCATTATAGGAGTTCCAAAGCGTGAAAAGATTTGCCTATTTAGAAATTTAATCACAGTGCTGACATCAGTTTTGGGACACGCCAATGCTTCCACCCATTTACTCACATAATCAACTACCACCCGTATATATTCATTGTTGAAAGATGGTGAAAAAGGTCCTACAAAATATATACCTGATAACAGTTGAAAAACTGTTATTTTCATGCTTAAAAGTGATACTAAAAGCAACCTTTAGACTTAAAAACTAGCTTGAGAGCTGGACAGGTTTATGCTTGATTTAAGTGTTTTTGTGCAGGTTTTAAGGTGAATTTGGTGAAAGAAGTGAATAAGGAGAGAGATGACATTAGAAAAGACAAGAAAGAGTGCAAAAAGATAAGTCAAAGGCACCGCTCAGCGGCATTTTACCGCTGAGCGGCACTCAAGAGGTGACGTTGGAACCGCTGAGGGGCAAAATGGCCGCTGAGGGGAAGAAAGAAGACGCGCAATCACCGCTGAGCGGTAAATACCGCTGAGCGGCACTTTTTGGGCTTGGGCTTTTGTAATCTTTTGTAACTCTAGATTAGTATATAAGGGCTTGCACGTCCTAGAATTAGGTATCTTTGGCAGAAACGAGGCAAACACTCTCTCTTCCACCCCTTTGAAGGAGGATCTTGGATGCTCAGGCTACCTCTTCACCTTTATTGGGTTTATTCTTTCATTCTTTCATTGATATTCATCTAGGTTCACCATGAATATGGTGAACTAAACCTTGTATGTTTGTTGGGGAATCAATGTAATCTCTTGAAGCTCTCATATATGGAATTTGTTGAATACATCTTTTAATTAAGACATATGCTTTCTTTCATCATTAGTTAGGGTTTTTCCTCTTTGCTCAATGCTTGCATAGTTTAACTCATTCCATGCATGATTATTGGTTTTGTCGATACGGACACGTACGGGGAAGTCTAGATCCGGGGAATTTCTCCCAATATTATACTGACAATATTATATTGGTTGTCGTTAAGCTCCTGCACTCATGAACTAATCATTAGGAATGCTAGGAATTGTATGAACTCGTGATTAGGGAGAAGCCATCTAGAATGGTACATTAGAGAGTGGCATTAACAATGATGATTTGAATGTTGAATTCCTAAAATATATGAGAGTGGATGAGATGAAATTGACCCCCAACATATTCATTCATATAATTCATTGAAAGTGTTTATCTTTTGTCTTTGCCATTGATCAAATTTCATGTATACATGTTTATTTTCGTCTTTGCATATTGAACTCTAAATATTTCGTTTGTAAGTCCTAGCTAATCAACAAATCACATAACTAAACTAGGCCGTGAGTCCTTTGGGAAGAACGATACTTGGGCTTACCAAGTTTATTACTTGAACGATTCGGTCATACTTGCCGATTGTGAAACAAGTTTGTGACATCATATTTTGGTGATCATAAATTTGTCCATCAAGTTTTTGGCGCCGTTGCCGGGGACTCGTGGTTTAACTAGTTAATTTGTGTGATTATTGATTATCTTTGACTTTAATTTTAAATTTCTGTTTTTATTTTCTGTTTTTATTTTTCTGTTTTATCTTTTTAGATTAGATTAGATTAGATTTGATTTTATTTGGTTAGGTTAGATTTTATTTTATTTTGTTAGGTTAGATTTTATTAGATTTTATTTTATCTTTATCTTTTAGATTAGGTTAGATTTTATTTTATCTTTTTAGAATAGATTTTATTTTATTTTATCTTCTATCTTCTACATCTTTTATCTTCTTATCTTCTAAATCTTTTATCTTTTTATCTTTGAATATATATCTTCTCCTATATCTTTTTGTGCTAACAAATCTTTTCTAGGGTTTTGTTTTCTTGTGCATGCAGGAAGCAATTCGAACTAGGAGTAAGAAAACAACAGAACCACTTCTTGAAGGTCTAGAAGAGAGTAGAAGGAGGAGAAGAATCAGAACGTCTAGAGAACTTTTCCCTTCTCCAGAAACTCTCTTGCAATCATCACCACAAGGTTCTGTTCATAGCACAGGAAGTATGGAGGGCAATAATGTTAGAAGAACTCTTGCAGATTATACTAATCTTGCTGGACCTCAGCACTTCAACAGCATAGCTAGACCTAGAGTCAATGCAGCCAACATGGAGGTCAAACCAGCACTAATTCAACTGGTGAAGAGTAATCAATTTAATGGGTTGTCTCATGAAAGCCCATATGAGCACCTTACTACCTTTAATGAGATTTGCAATACAGTCAAAATTAATGGGGTGCCAGACGAAGCAATCAAACTTAGCTTGTTTCCTTTCTCATTGGGAGGCAATGCTAAGCTTTGGTTGAACTCTTTTCCAGAAGAAAGTTTCACAGAGTGGGAAGCAGTGGTAACAAAATTCTTAAACAAATACTTCCCACAATCTAAGGTGACTAAAGGAAAGCAAGAGATTTCTTCATTCAAGCAGGGCATGGAAGAATCACTGGGACATGCATGGGACAGGTATAAAAGCTTGTTACGTAAAACTCCCACGCATGGCTTTGAAGATCAAGAAGTAGTCCTGACTTTCCTTGGAGGGCTTGGTTCACAAACCAAGATGATGCTGGATGCCTCAGCTGGAGGCAATATCAAATGGAAGACTCCAGAGGAAGCAACTGAAATTATTGAAAATATGGCTACAAGTGATAATGAGCTGCACAATGAAAGAGGAGCTCCTATGCAACAGAAAGGGGTTCTTCAATTACAAACCCATGATGCCTTGCTAGCCCAGAATAAAATTCTAACTCAACAGCTGGAAACTCTGACCAAAACTCTTGCTACATTACCTAAAGAGTTAAAATCTGCTACACAGGTACAAACCCAGTTGTGCGAATTATGTGGGGGAGATCACATCAATGGCCAATGTGCTTTTCCTGTGGAAGCCGTGGAGGATGTTAATTTCATGGCTAATCAGTTTCCATACCGTCAAGGGAATTATAATCAGGGTTGGAAACCACATCCAAGTATTGGCCAAGGACAAACTGGGCAGGCTAATCAATATAATAAGCAGCAGCAGCAACCAACCGTGTGGCAACAATTATCTATGCTTAATGAAAGATCAACAAGGTTGGAAGAAACTCTTCAGCAATTCATACAGAAAACTGAATCTTCTCAAAAGAGCACTGAAGCTGCTATAAAGAATTTGGAGATTCAGATGGGTCAGATTACTAAGCAATTGGAAGAAAGACCACACAGAAACTTTGGGGCTAATACTGAGGTTAACCCTAGAGAAGAGTGCAAAGTGGTCAAGAGTGTGAATGAAGAGATTACTGAGTTAGAAGAAGATGAAACAGAAGAGAGAAGAGAAGAAGAAAGAAAGGACACTTTTCCTTTTCTAACAAATCAGGAGAAACCAATGGATTTCACAGATTTATTCAGAATGGTTGATAATGAAGCTCCTTGGGAACAAATTCTACAGAAAATAGCAGTTTACACAAAATCTGATGAAGGACCCTCTACAAAAAGAAGACGTAGAGATGATGAGGAAGAAAAGTGTATAACTGTTAAGAAAGAGTCATTCCCACCAAAAGCAGCTGATCCAGGTAGTTTTTCTATCCCTTGTTCTATAGGGAAGAAAAAGGTAAAGAAAGCTCTCCTTGATTTAGGCTCAAGTGTTAACTTGATGCCTTATTCTCTATTGGAGCAAATTGGCCATGTTAAAATAAAACCTGTAAAGGTTAATCTGGTAATGGCTGATGGATCTTCAAAGGAGCCATGTGGGATTGCAGAAGACATTGTAGTTTGTGTTGGCAAACTTCAGTTTTTGGCAGACTTTGTGGTGATGAAGATGGAGACCGAAAAAATACCTTTCATACTGGGAAGACCGTTTATGAAAACGGCCCGGGCAATCATAGATGTTAATGAAGGTATAGTGGTGCTCCAGGACAGAGAGGAGAGAGTGGTGGTGGATGTTTTCAAAGAGGAGATACAAGCAAAGGAGGAAGAGTCTAGTTATAAAGCTGCATTTCGAGATGCACCAATGACTAGAGGTAAAAATGAAAATCTTGAAGTTTCTGATAACCATTGTTTGTTTTTTCAGGTACCCAAGGTAGAAGAGATTGGAAAAGGAGAAGAAGTTCCTAGAGACTGGAAGAAAAGAAGACCCCAACTTGGCACACCTGTAAGACTCAAGAACAAGTTGTCGGTTATAAAAGACTTTAAAGAGAAGGAGATGATAGAGATAGAGTCTCCATATTCTAGAGAATCCAAAACAGTCCAAAGGAAGCAGTTGAAAGGTTGGTGGAAAGACAACATCAACTATAAAGAAGATGGAACGTGAACTTTAACAGGGTCAAGCTAGTGACGTTAAAGGAGCGCTTGCTGGGAGGCAACCCAGTGGATTTACAAACTTTTGATTTGTTTTGGTTTTGTAACTTTTAATCTGTGAACATTATTCTGGACATTATTTTGTTGGATCTAGCATCTACTGAAGGATGCTAGGTGGTTAAGTATCTACTGAAGGATACTAAGTTTGTAACACCTACTGATGGGTGTTGGTGAGAAAATTTTGCACCTACTGATGGGTGCTGGTAAGTTTGAAACACCTACTGAGGGGTGTTGGTGGATTTTGGGTCAGGCTCGTGACGTTAAACAAGCGCTACCTGGGAGGCAACCCAGTTGATTGATTGTTTTTGTTTGTTTTATTTTAATTAGGGTTTGCATAAGCATTTTTAACATTGAATTGCAGGGAACCTATGAGGGGTATGCTAGGAAGGCACGTAGGTCAAGAAAAGAAGGAGAAGGGCACATCACGAAAGTGCCGCTGAGCGGCAATTACCGCTGAGCGGTACTAACGCAGATGGGCTTAAGTTCCCCTTAGCGGAACCCGAGCCCATTGGGGTATTTTTAAACCCTAAGCTGCGCGTTTTTACATTCTTTCAAGCTCTTCTCTGCACAAACACTTCCACACCTCTTCTCCTAGGTTTCCCACATCTTTTTACTCTTCCCTCTTTAAAAAATTTCTCTTCCACTCACTTTTACACTAGTGTGCCATCAAAGTTTGGGGTTGGAAGAGAGTATTCTAGTTTGGAAGCATTCTCATATCATCTAGCATCTCCACCCAAGTAAGTAAAATGCATTTTGTTCATTCTAGGGTTCTTGAAATTGAATGTGATTGTCAAAGCATGAATATTTAAGGGTTTTGATTTCTATGCATGATTTGATGATATATTTGATGTTTGAACCGATTAAACTGCTTGATTATGAACTGGAAAACTGAAAATTGCATTTGGGTGGAGTTAGGACAGTTTAAAACGAGATTTGCAAAAATCTGCAGGTCACCGCTGAGCGGCATTTACCGCTGAGCGGCACTCTGCCAGATTTGGTTTTTTCTGGTTTTTGCGTGTTGGATTGTGGTACTGGTGGCGCTGAGGGGAAATTCTGGCCCTCAGCGGTGGTTTATCTTCGAATGGAGTTGTGTTCTGTGTTTACTAATGATTAACATCATGTTCTGTGGTTTTGGATTTGTGTTTGAATGCAGGAATGGCATCCTCTTCAGGAAAGAGATTGAAAACCATGGCAACCAAGAGGAAGGAAAAGGAACCAGAGCAACCCCATAATAGCAGGTTCCTCTCTAGGAAACATGAGAAGCACTTCAGGGTGGTTCAAGACAGAAGACTTCTAATGGAGAGAAAGGTTGGAATGATACCTAACTTTGCTCCTCAATTTGGAGAGCAAGTGTTAGGGAATGATTGGGGAAAGCTAGCCACTTATCCAGCACCTGCCAACATAGCTGTAGTTAAGGAATTCTACACCAATGCAAAGAAGATTGGTGACTATCCAACTGAGAATTATTTGGGCTATGTTAGAGGCCATGCTATCAGGTATGATCCTGATTCCATCAACAACTTCCTGGATACTGTGTGGGCTGGTGAGCAATGCCAGTTTGCTCTTAGCATGGAGGAAGGTGCTGACTTTGAGGATGTGGAGAGAGTGTTGTGCATACCTGGAGGACACTTTCAAAGGAATAGATCTGGAGCAGTGGTTAACATTAGGAGGACAGATTTGACTCCTCTTGCAAAATATTGGATGGCATTTTCTCATGCCAACATTCAGCCATGCTCACATGTGTCAGATATCACTCTCAGCAGGGCACCATTCATCTACTGTGCTATCAGAAACTTGAATGTTAATATTGGGCAGGTGATAGCTGATGAGATTAGTGTGTGTGCTAACACCTCAAACAACAAAGCACCACTGGGACATCCTTCTTTGATCACTCACCTTTGCAAGCAAGCTGGGGTGGACACTTCTGTTCCACCATTTGAGAGGCCAAGAAAAGCTATAGATGAGGCCTATTACAGACAGTACTGTGGAGGTGAGGAGGCAGCTCAGCCAGTTCCACCACGCCAGGCTCGTAGAGAGAGAGGGCCAGCACAGAGCCAGACATCTGCTGATACACATGAAGCAGAACCATTCCAGATGAGGGACATGTATATGTCTCTTATAGGTGCTCAGTTGCAGTCCATCCACAGAGGGCAGGTGGCCACGACTGAGATGATAGTGGGGATGTATGATACCCCTCCAGCACACAGGTGGACTATGGATGAATTCCATAATGTGGTAGCTTGGCCAGAAGAACCATTGCATGGAGGAGCTGAAGCAGCTGAAGCTTCAGCCAGAGATATGGAAGAAGATGAAGCTGAGGAGGAGGATGCATTTGATGATGATGATGATGAAGAGGAGGAGGAAGATACAGAGGACAACTCAGACTGATGAGGAGCTGAGATAACATTTACTGATGAATGCTATCATATGATTATGCTTTTGTGGTTTAAGTTTTCTGGACTTATTTGTTTTTGTTTTTAGATTAGGGTTTGATGTACTCTATTGAACACCTAGGTTATTATGATGGTTTGCTATTAACTGTGTTTGTGTGATAAGTAATGCTTGATGATGCTTATTGATTGATTGATGTTGAGATGATGTGCACATTAAAATGCTTATACAGGTGATTCACAAGCTTTGTGAACAAATGCATGATATAATGATTGTGATTGTGAAATTAAGCAGGATGTGTATATCAAATGTGAATGAGCTTATATGTGAGGTTTTGAGCTCCAGAGTTGTTATTGTTGAATGTTATTACTTTGAAAGCATGAATGATTTTGCCCAGATTTTCTATGATTGAATCAATTGTTTGTTTTGCATCATATGATCAAGGCCGTTTGTTGGAACCCTTTTTATTGGCCAAAATTCATAAAGTTAGCCTACTAAAAGAGAACACTTTGTGTTCTAACCTTTGAACCCGTAGCTTTGAATATACATTGAAACCCTTGATTGAAAAGCTTTACCTTGAGTTAAGTAGAAGATCTTGTGTGGTATTGTTAAATGTTCAAGTTTGGGGTTGTTGAAAAAAAAGGAAAAGCATTGAGCTAAGAGCTAAAAAGTAAGAATATGCAAAGAAAAAAAAAAGAAAAGAAAAGAAAAAGAAGTAAAGCTCAATGCAAATGCAAATGAAAAGGCAAGTTGGGAATGAATAAGAATAATTGTGTTGTTATGATTCTCTTAACTCAAGGATTTTGTGATCCAGAAAAACCAATTTTCTTGTTAGCCCAGCCACATTATAAGCCATTGAAAAGTCCTTGTGATGATGCATGCTTGTGAATGTTTTTGATTGTGGTAAAATGAAAGGCAAAGTTGATTCATGTGACATTGTGATAGTGGAGTGAATGAGTGAAACACTTTACCTCTTATACACTTGTGTGTTGAGTGAAACACTTTATCTAGTGAGGAAATATTCCATAAGCACATGAACATCCATGCTTAATTGATTGATCATTCATGAAAAATAGCATTTGTTGGAATTTAAATGACTTTGTTAATACTAAACCATGTGCACATCTTGATTGAACTCTTGGTCATAAGTTTGAGTGAAGTTGTTACTTATCTTGAAAAAGAGAATTTTTGAATAAGTGAACCATCATATAAATTGGTTGGAGATTGAGTTACATTTTGTTTGCTTGAGGACAAGCAAAGTTCTAAGTTTGGGGTTGTGATAACAGTTGAAAAACTGTTATTTTCATGC
This sequence comes from Vigna nakashimae, assembly GCA_034642375.1. NCBI lineage: Eukaryota > Viridiplantae > Streptophyta > Magnoliopsida > Fabales > Fabaceae > Vigna > Vigna nakashimae. Next base: position 23,862,298 of record CM067759.1, read on the forward strand.
TTAAAAGTGATACTAAAAGCAACCTTTAGACTTAAAAACTAGCTTGAAATCATGCTTTTATCTATATTTTCATAAATATGAGAGCTGGACAGGTTTATGCTTGATTTAAGTGTTTTTGTGCAGGTTTTAAGGTGAATTTGGTGAAAGAAGTGAATAAGGAGAGAGATGACATTAGAAAAGACAAGAAAGAGTGCAAAAAGAGAAGTCAAAGGCACTCAAGAGGTGACGTTGGAACCGCTGAGGGGCAAAATGGCCGCTGAGGGGAAGAAAGAAGACGCGCAATCACCGCTGAGCTGTAAATACCGCTGAGCGGCACTTTTTGGGCTTGGGCTTTTGTAATCTTTTGTAACTCTAGATTAGTATATAAGGGCTTGCACGTCCTAGAATTAGGTATCTTTGGCAGAAACGAGGCAAACACTCTCTCTTCCACCCCTTTGAAGGAGGATCTTGGATGCTCAGGCTAGCTCTTCACCTTTATTGGGTTTATTCTTTCATTCTTTCATTGATATTCATCTAGGTTCACCATGAATATGGTGAACTAAACCTTGTATGTTTGTTGGGGAATCAATGTAATCTCTTGAAGCTCTCATATATGGAATTTGTTGAATACATCTTTTAATTAAGACATATGCTTTCTTTCATCATTAGTTAGGGTTTTTCCTCTTTGCTCAATGCTTGCATAGTTTAACTCATTCCATGCATTATTATTGGTTTTGTCGATACGGACACGTACTGGGAAGTCTAGATCCGGGGAATTTCTCCCAATATTATACTGACAATATTATATTGGTTGTCGTTAAGCTCCTGCACTCATGAACTAATCATTAGGAATGCTAGGAATTGTATGAACTCGTGATTAGGGAGAAGCCATCTAGAATGGTACATTAGAGAGTGGCATTAACAATGATGATTTGAATGTTGAATTCCTAAAATATATGAGAGTGGATGAGATGAAATTGACCCCCAACAACATATTCATTCATATAATTCATTGAAAGTGTTTATCTTTTGTCTTTGCCATTGATCAAATTTCATGCATACATGTTTATTTTCGTCTTTGCATATTGAACTCTAAATATTTCGTTTGTAAGTCCTAGCTAATCAACAAATCACATAACTAAACTAGGCCGTGAGTCCTTTGGGAAGAACGATACTTGGTCTTACCAAGTTTATTACTTGAACGATTCGGTCATACTTGCCGATTGTGAAACAAGTTTGTGACATCATATTTTGGTGATCATAAATTTGTCCATCAATACCCCAGCAATCAAAGACTTCAACCTCTAAAATGCCTTGTATAGGCATCTCATGACATCTTGAAATAAAGTAGGCCAATAAAAACCTGACTAGAGAACTTTTGCTGATGTTCTTTCCCCATTGAAATGTCCTCCATAGGGTAAGTCATGGTAGTGCCAGAGAATTCTTTCTGCTTCTTCATTAGTCACACACCGCCTCAAAAGATTATCTGCTCCAATTTTGAACAAATAAGGATCATCCCAGATAAACTGCTTGGCATCATGCAAAAATTTCTTTCTTTGTTGCCAATTAAGATCTTCTGGAATTTCTCCTGCAGCTTTAAAATTGGTCATATCAGCAAAACACGGCTTCTTTTGAATGTACATGAGTGTCTCATCTGAAAAAGATTCCTAGATTTCTGCTTCTTTACGAGTAACCTCAAAGTTAACCAACCGAGATAAGTGGTCAGCAATCAAATTCTTACTCCCCTTTTTATCACGAATTTCAACATCAAATTCTTGCAATAGAAGTACCCATCTGATCAAACGTGGCTTAGAATCTGGCTTCGTCAACAAATGAGATAAGGTCTAAATTTCTCCAAAGCATAAACTATGGCTAGGAACTCCTTCTCAGTAGTAGCCTAATTCAATTGGGCATCATTTAAAACTTTGCTAGCATAATAGATTGTGTGAAATACCTTTTCTTTTCTCTGACCAAGCACAACTCCTATTACATAATCACTAGCATCACACATTAGCTCAAAATGTTGATTCCAATCTGGAGCTACAATCACTGAAGCCGACCAAACTTACTTTCCAAGATATCAAAGGCTTTCAAACATTCTTCATTCATCACAAAAGGTACATCTTTAACCAGCAGATTACTCAATGGTTTTGCAATTTTTGAGAAGTCTTTAATAAATCTTCTATAGAATCCGGCATGGCCTAATTCTCATTCCCTTCACATTTGTTGGTGGAGGGAGTTTCTCAATGACCTTTACTTTGGCTTTATCAACTTCAATCCCCTTAGCAGAAATCTTGTGCCCTAACACAATTCCTTTTGTTATCATGAAATGACATTTCTCCCAATTAAGTACTAGATTTGTTTGAACACACCTTTTGAGAACAATGTCCAAATTCCCCAAACATCTTTGGAAAGAATCTCCAAAGACTGAAAAATCATCCATGAAGACTTCAATGCACTTCTCTCTGAGATCTGCAGAAATTGCCTGCATACACCTTTGAAATGTGGTTGGAGCATTACATATCCCAAATGACATCTTTCTATAGGCAAAGACACCAAAAGAACGTGTAAATGACGTCTTCTCTTGGTCTTTTGGATCTACCACAATTTGGTTGTATCTAGAATATCCATCCAGGAAACAATAAAAAGCCTAACCTGTCAATCTCTCCAACATCTGGTCCATGAAAGGAAGAGGAAAATGATCCTTCGTGGTAGCTTTATTCAGCTTCCTGTAATCAATGCACATTCGCCATCCAGTAACAATCCGAGTAGGAATAAGCTCATTCTTCTCATTATAGATTACTGTCATCCCACCTTTCTTTGGAACTACCTGTACTGGATTTACCCATCCACTATCAGATATTGGATAAATAATGCCAGCTTCCAAAAGCTTCAATACTTCTTTTCTAACCACTTTCTTCATGACAGGATTTAGCCTTCTTTGTGGTTGAGCACTTGGCCTATAATCATCTTCCATAAAGATCCTGTGCATGCAATAAGTTGGACTTATACCTTTAAGATCTTAAATTGACCAACCAATAGCTTCTTTGTTGGCTTTTAATATTTCTACCAACTTTTCTTCTTCTTCAGGAAGCAAAGAATTACTGATGATGATTGGCTTTGTTCCATCTTCTTCTAGAAAAACATACTTCAAGTGTAATGGTAACATTTTTAATTCTAACTTCTTTGCTTTGACTTCTTCTTTGATAACAATTGTCTCAAACTAAACATCCTCCACTGGAATCTCCTTCAATGTCTCCAAATTCGTCATACATTCATCAATTAGTTTCTCTTCTTCATTTAAGTCTTCACAAGCATCAACAAGAGTTTTCTCTAGTGGAGAAGAATAACGTACCATCCTTTCTTGCACCATACAAACTTCATCAAGTATATCAAATTGAAAACATGCTTTATCATCTTTAGGATGTGTCATGGCTTTGAATACATCAAAATTCACTTCTTCATCTTGAACTCTCACTTCAAGCTTACCATTCTCCACATCAATTAAAACTCTGGCAGTCTTCATAAATGGTCTCCCAAGAATAAGAGGCACATCTCCATTCTCCTCCATCTCCATTATAACAAAATCCACTGGAAATACAAATTTGTCAACCTTTACCAGCACATCTTCAACTACCCCATAATGGTATTTAAGAGACTTGTCCACAAATTGGAGTTCCATTTGTGTAGGTTTGAGTTCCAACCCCTCAACTCTTTTGAACAAAGAAAGTGACATCAAATTAATGCTAGCTCCCAAATCAATCAACGCCCTTCCAACTTCCAACTATCTTATGGCGCAAGGAATAGTGAAGCTCCCTGGATCTTTAAACTGGGGAGGTAATTGTTGTATGATTGAACTACAGTTACCTTGCACTTCAATGGTCTCCTTTTCAATGTATTTTCGTTTCTTTGTAAGTAGTTCCTTCAAAAATTTTACATAGGATGACATCTATTGCAATGCTTCAGAGAAAGGAATGGTAATCTCCAGTTTTTTAAACATCTCCATGAACCTCTCCAACTGTTTTTCCATCTTCTTCCTCGAATAAGTCTTTGGATAAGGAAGGGGTTTTTCAACTATTTTTTTTCTCTCTCTCCTCTCTCCCTTTCTTTTTCTTTTTTTCTCTCATCTTCCTCTTCTCTCTCTTTTCTCTCTATTTTTCTTTCCTCTAACACTTTACCGCTTCTAGTAACAATAGTTTTACACTCTTCACTCAAATTACTCTATGCATCCTTCTCACAACCTTCCATCTTGTTGAATATTTTCCCAATGTGCATCTTCATATTGTTAAATACAACCTCAACATTCTTACAATAAGAAACGCTCATTTTCATGAATTGCTGGAAAGTATCTTCCAATTTTGTGGTTTTCTCATATGGAATAATTTGTGGCTTCCACTGTTTCTGCAGCCTTTGAACCATTGAAATATCATATATCTTTTAAGGTAATAAAGATAACTTCTTTGTCACTTCTTCCAACTGCTGAGAGATCATCTTATTTTGTGCAACCAAGGCTTCTTGAGATTGCAATTGTAGAACTCCTATCTATTGAATTAGAGTCCCTGTCTCACAGTGCAACTCGTTATCATTAGTAGCCATATTCTCTATCAACTCGGTTGCTTCCTCTGAGTCTTCCATTTGATATTACCTCTAGATGAGGCATTTAACATCAACTTGGTTTGTGAACCAAGACCTCCGAGGAAAAGTAGGACTACTACTGCTTCACCAAAGCCATGCGCGAGAGTCTTTCTCAACAAGCTTTTATACGGATCCCATGCTTGACCTAATTTCTCCTCCATGCCTTATTTGAAAGAAGATATCTCTTGCTTCCCTTTGTTGACTTTAGATTGCGGGAAGTACTTGTTTAAAAACTTTGCAACCACAATGATGACAAATTTATGAACACCGAAAAATGGCGCCATAAACTTGTTTAACAATCGGCAAGTGTGACCGAATCGTTTCAAGTAATAAAACTCGGTAAGACCAAGTATCGTTCTCCCAAAGGACTCACGGCCTAGTTTAGTTATGTGATTTGTTGATTATTTAAGACTTAAGAACAAACCTAGACATAGGAGTATGAGTGTTGGTTGCCTTTAAGCTTCCGTTCACTATAATGCATGATTAATTACTAGGGAGACAAGACATTGTAAACTAGTGATTATGATTAGGCTTTCTTCGCCGAAACATCGGGTTTAAGGTAATTTAGAGAGTGACATTAACATTGATGAAAAGAATGATGAATTCCTAAAATATATGAGAGTGGATAAGATGAAATTGATTGCCCCAACAACATACTCATCCATATATTTCAATTCACGTGTTTTGTTTCTTCTTTCCCATTGATCATCACATGCATACATGTTTACTTTTTGTCTTTTGCATTTGAAACTTATAACAATTGGTTTTCAAGTCTTAAATAATAAAGAAATCATATAACTAACTAGGCCGTGAGTCCTTTGGGAGAACGATACTTGATCTTACCGAGTTTATTACTTGATACAATTCGGTCACACTTGTCGAGGGTTAAACAAGTGTTTTGCACCATTTTTCGGTGTTCATAAATTCGTCATCACTAACATGCCAATCTCTCCAGCATCTGATCCATGAAAGGAAAGGGAAAGTGATCCTTCCTAGTATCATTGTTCAACTTTCAGTAGTTGATACACAACCTCCATCCAGAACAGTCCTTGTGGGTATGAGCTCATTTTTTTCATTATAAATAATTGTCATCCCACCTTTCTTTGGTACTGTTAACCCGCGACAAGTGTAACAGAATCATATCAAGTAATAAAACTGGTAAGACCAAGTATCGTTCTCCTAAAGGACTCACGGCCTAGACAGTTGTGTGATTTGTTGGTTATCTAAGACTTGAAAAAACAATTCCTTAAGTTTTTAATGCAAATTACTGAAATGTAAATATGAATGCATGTATTGATCAATGGAAAAGAAGAACCAAAACACATGAATTGAAATGTATGATGAATATGTTGTTGGGGTTTATCAATTTCATCCTATCCACTCTCATGTATTCAAGAATTCATCGTTCTTCATTAATGTTAATGTCACTCTCTAAATTACCTTATACCCGATGTCTCAGCAAAGAAAGCCTAATCATAATCACTAATTTACAATGTCTTGTCTCCCTATCAATTATTCATGCATTATAAAGCACAGAAGCTTAAAGGCAACCAACCATTGTATTCCTATGTCTAGGTTTATACTACTATTGGGAGAGATTCTCTAGATCTAGATTTCCCCGTATGTGACCATATTGATAAAATCAATTATCATGCTATGAATGATTTAAACAATGCAAGCATTAAGCAAATGAGAAAAACCCGAACAATTAATGAAAGAAAGCATATATATTAAAGAACAAATTCAATACATGAGAGTTTTAAAAGGATTACATTGATTCCCCAACAACAAAAGAAGTTTAGTTCACCATATTCATGGTGAAACTAGATGAAATGCAATGAAAGTGTGAAAGATAAAACCCTAGAAAGGTGAGAAAGGAGCTGTAGCATCCAAAACCCTCCTCCAAGGGGTGAAAGAGTGTGTTTCTACTTCGTTCCAGCCAAAGGCACTAACCCTAGGAAGACTAAAGCCTTATATAGACTTCTAAATATTACAGAAAAGTAAGAAGGCCGTTCAGCGGTAAATACCGCTCAGTGGTAAATACCGCTCAACAGTAAGTGCGTGAGTTCTATTCTTCCCCTCAGCTGTAGTTTTGCCCCTCAGCGGTGACTGCGGGTCTTCAAAGTGCCGTTCACCGGTAAATGGCGCTGAGCGGTACTTGCAACTTCTTCCTTTTATGCATTTTTTCTTCCTTTTTCGAATTCAACTCCTAGCTCCTTCACTTCTTTTACCCAATTCATCTTAAAACCTGTAAAAACAAAGAAATCAAGCATAAAACTTGTCCAACTCCCTTATTTCCAAAACTTCAACAAAAACATGATTCCAAGCTAGTTTATAAGTCATAAAGGTTATCTTTAAGGTCAAATTTAAGTATAAAACTAACAGTTTTTCAACTGTTATCTGGTACCACCTGTACTGAACTTACCCATGCACTATCATAAATAGGGTAAATAATGCCAGCCTCAAGTAACTTTAGCACTTCCTTTCTCATCTCTTCCTTCATCACTGGGTTTAACCTTTTGTATGGTTGAGCTACTGGTTTGTAGTCATCTTCCATGAATATTTTGTGCATGAAGTATGTTGGACTTATGCCTTTGAGATATGAAATTGACCATCCAATACCTCCTTTGTTGGCTTTGAGTATTTCTACCAACTTTTCTTCTTCTTTGGGAGAGAGGGAGTTGTTGATGATGACTGGTTTGTTTCCACTTTCTTCTAAAAATACATACTTCAAGTGCGACGGTAGCATCTTTAGTTCCACTTTACTTCCCTTGACTTTTTCTTCTTTGTTCTGCAAAGGAACATTTTGTAATTCTTCCAAATCAGTCAAGCTTCGATCAATTGGTTCTTCTTCTTTTTCATTTAACTCTTCACAAGTTTCAACTAGCATCTCCTCCAAAGAAAGAGTATTGCGTTATTTTCTTGTATCATGCAAATTTCATCAAGAGAACCAAGATGAAAACATTCCTTGTCATCTTTTGGGTCAGACATGGTGATAACAGTTGAAAAACTGTTATTTTCATGCTTAAAATTGATACTAAAAGCAACCTTTAACACTTAGAAACTAGCTTGAAATCATGCTTTTATTCATATTTTCATAAATAAGAGAGCTGGACAGGTTTATGCTTGATTTCAGTGTATTGTTGTTGTTGAATCTAGAAACTAGATGAATAATAATGAAAGAATGAAGGATAAAACCCTAGATTTATGCTTGATTTCAGTGTATTGTTGTTGATGAAAACTGCAGAACCTCTTCTTGAAGGTTTAGACGAGAGTAGACGAAGGAGAAGAATCCGTACATCTATAGAACTTTTCCCTTCTCCGGAAACTCTGTTGCAACCATCACCACAAGGTTCTGACCATAGCACTAAGAACATGGAGAATAATAATATCAGAAGAACTCTTGCAGATTACACAAATATAGCTGGACCTCAGCATTTTAACAACATAGCAAGACCAAGTGTCAATGCAACCAACATAAAGGTCAAACCAACATTGATCCAACTGGTGAAAAGTAATCAATTTAATGGGTTGTCTCACGAAAGCCCATATGAGCACCTCAAAACTTTTAATGAGATCTGCAACACGGTGAAAATAAATGGGGTGTCGGACGAAGCAATCAAACTCATCTTGTTTCCATTCTCATAGGAGGCAATGCTAAGCTTTGGTTAAATTCTTTTCCAGAGGGAAGCTTTACAGAGTGGGAAGCAGTGGTGACAAAGTTCCTAAACAAATACTTTGATGGAAAACCATCAAGAAATCACATTGGACCTCTTACTAGAGCAATGGCTAGGAAGATTCAAGAAGAAGAAGGATCATCTAACATTTTACTTCTATGGAAGGTTACTTATAAAAATCCTTCTTCTCTTAACTAAAGCACTTATATTTTGTTTTGTAGGAATTAATAAATCTTGGAGAATATGATTGAGCCATCCAAGAAAGAACCAAGCAAAGGAGCCAAAAAGCAAAGGAGGTGCTTACGGCATGCACAAGCATTTTCCACGTGAATGTTGGCTGATTTGGAAGGAAGCACACACCTTGCTGGATGAGCTGGAATGAAGCATGGTTTTTGCTTGATCAAAATCTGAATAATTTGAATTTTAGGAGGGAATTACAAACAGAATTTAGGCTCTCTTCACCTATAAATAAGAGGGCCTTTTCTTTGTATTGGGTTACTTTTGAGCTTAGTAAAATGCTGCTGAATTTAATTTCCAGCCCTATTGCTCTTGAGTCATTTATTCTCTCTACTTTCTCTTCCCTTTCCTCTAGCTTCCTTCCATTGTAGAAAAGCCTTCTGAGCTGTGAGGTTCCCACACATACTTAGTCCACTCAAATACACCAACCATCAATCAATCTCACTCAATTGCCACTGCATCCAATCTGCTGTTTTTCATCCACTGCATCAATACTGTTTCATCCGCTGCATCTGCTTTGTCTGCAAGGCCAGGTCATTCAAGCATGGATAAGCTTCCATCAAGTGGTATCTAGAGCTCTGGTTGTCCACGCAAACCATAGCTAAGTGCCTTTCCATTCTGCTGTTTAATTTCAGTCCAGTCTGTGCTGTTTCTGTTTCTGTTTCTGTTTCTGTTTCTGTTTTGCTGTTGTTTTCAATTCTGTATTGCTTTTCCAGTCATTCAATTTTAGTTTCCTTTGTGTGCTTATATTGTCCTTTCATTTTAATCGGTGAAACCTTCTTGTTTGGGTCATTTCCAGCTTTACATTTCAATTCTGTATTGTTTTAAGTCTTGTGCAATTTACTGTTGCAGTATTTTTTTTTGTCTCTGTTCAATTTTCTTTTCTGCTGAATTATTTCGTTTTAATTGATTTGCAAGTGCTAAACAAGCTGTATATATACCAAATAAGGCAATGAGGACTTGATCTAGCCTGGGTTATACAAGCTGAAGCATCAAAATGCAATTCTGTTTTGTTTTCCATTGAGAATTCTGATACAGAATTCAAATCTGGTGCTAAAATTCTAAAACTGTTTCAGTGGTTTTCTTTTGATTCTGGAGCTTGGTACAACATTGTGTAATGTTGTTGAATGTGTCTTAAGGTATAGCAAACCAAAACAAGCACTAAAATGCAATATGCATAGTGTGGTTGCTCAAAATCCTTAACCATTCACCATTTCAGCTTGAACTTCTAGCTTTTCACCGTGCTAATATACTTGATTTGGTCTAATCTGAGTTTGGTCATGCTAAGCATATTAAATCTAGCTTAGATCTGTGTTTATACACTTCTTAGAGTCATTGCCTTTGCTGTCCAGTTTTTGATTCCATGAAAAGCTAAATTTGGTTGGTTCATTGATGGTTTTTGTTGCATAAATTGGCCATAGCAAGGGTGATTTTCGAATCCTGCTATTTCTGTGTGTTTGGACAGTTTGAACAAGTCTAAATGGATGATTAAAAGTTGCTAATACTGTTCATTTGGTCAAAATTGAAGTTATATGCAGATTGGATACTTAAACCATCAATTTTGAGTTAAAATTGGAAGTGGACCTGTGAATTTGAGTAGTAAGCATTAATTCAGCTGTTTAAGAGTTTAAACATGTTTAATATCATGAATAAAAGTTGTTTGAACATTCATCCAAGCTGCTGAAGCACTGCTACTCATTTTGGGTTCCAAAACCACCATTTTAGTTCATTTTCATAGTGCAGTCTCTGTTTTCCAGCCACTGTTTTGGTAATTTTAGTGTAAAATTCATTGCTGGATTGTGAAAAAGCTGGTTCAATGTTTAAAAATGAAAATACATGATCAAAAGAAGAAGTATCAAGTGTTAAAAAGCTGTTAGAACCAACCAATCCAGATTACAGGCCCTAAAAAAAATCAAAAACAAAATCTGAAACTCATTGGGGCATTTTATCAAACACTTCTGAAAATTATCAAACAGTTTGCATTTGGAATAATTTCTGAGCTGTGCTTGTGTTTTTCTTGCTTTCTTCATCCATTCTAGTGCCTTTGATAAGTTCATCTTGTGTACCTACTTTCATTTGTGTGTTGTCCAATTGTTTGTGTCTATTTTTTTGGCATCTAAAGTGTTCAATACAGCAGCCTATACTAGTGCAGTGTGCAGAAATTTGGTGCAGATTTTTTTAATCTATTTGGTGTGATTTTGCTGAGTTTTGGAGTGTATGTGCAAACTGTTTGGGGCATCCAGTACCAGAATCCTTCTCCTACTTTGGTAGCTTCCTAGGAAGTGGTTTGAGCATTGAAAGTGGAGCAAGAAGGAAGACTCAACAGCAGCCCAAACACCACTGTCCAGCAGCTGAAAAACTCTGTTACAGCAGCATTTCAACCCTGGAAAAAGAGCAACTCACACCTTCATTTTGAGTAGTTTTCTGCAGCAGCAAGAAGACAAAGCTCACATTAGTTTTAGGCCTTCTTTTAAGTTTGTTTACACCACATATCACGGAACCTTTGTTGTTTAAAGTTGATTTTCATTTCTTGGCTAAGTGACTTGGGAAAATGCTCTTGAAGCAATTCCAAGTTCACAATTGAACATTGTAATAGTCCAATTTCGTTTTCTTAGTGTGGAAGTGTGTCAAGGGGCTCCAAGTGTCACTTGCACTTTCACTTAGGGCCGTCTAGCATTTACATTCTTACATCTTTATTGCTTTCCTTAAATGTCTTGAGTAATCCTTTTGTTTTTAGGTCTCCGTGGTATTTAGGATAGCATAGCATATAGTAAGCCTTTCTTTGGTTTGTAGGTTCATAACATTTAAAAAGAATTTGAAGAATTTCTACTTAGAAACTAAAGTAAAAGAACATTCTAAGGAAACTCTGGCTAAGGAAGAACTTGGTTTCTAAGCTTGTCCATTTGTGACTCACCTCTTCTTCCTGGGAGCTACTTAGAAACACCTTTTGCTTCTAGAATCTCTTTAGAAATTTTTCACCAAAAACAAAGAAAGCTTGTGAAAATTTTTTTCACTCATTACTTGCCAAATATTTTGAAAACTTTGTGAAAACCTTTTCCATTTGACAAGAATGAGTCAATCAAGTGTACAAGGCAGCATCAAACCCAATAGTGAGAGTTCTTTAAGGGAAGAATTTCAACAAAAATTTGAACAAAGGGATAGAGAGATTAGTGAGCTCAAAGACATGATTAGTCAACTTTTGAATAATCAAGACAAAAGAAAAGAGAGATCTTCCCATAGGAGAAGAGAAGAATCATCATCTTCTAGTGAGCTTGAGCAATATAGTAGTCATCACAATGATGACCACTACCAAATGCCTCCTAGAAGACATCATAGAGTGAGAGAACACCATCCAAGAGAGCCCAAAATTGATCTACCTTCTTTTCATGGAAAGGATGATGTGGAAGAATATTTAGAGTGGGAAATGAAAGTTGAGCAATTGTTTGAGTGCCACCAAATAGATGATGAAAAGAGAGTCACCATGGCTTCTCTAAGCTTTCAAGGCTATGCCTTAATTTGGTGGACAGCCTTGGTCAAAGATTATAGGCTAAGACACTTACCTCCCATTAGATATTGGAATGAGTTAAGAACTGCCTTGAGGAGGAGACATGTACCAGCCTACTATGATAGGGAGATAATGGATAAACTCCATAAACTCCAACAAAGGAACATGAGTGTTGAAGAATACAGACAAAAAATGGAGTTACTCATGTTGAGAGCTGGGATAAGAGAAGAACCTAGGATAACAATAGCTAGGATTCAAAGTGGACTCAACTATGACATAAGAGATAGGGTTGAACTTATACCCTACAATGATCTCAATGAGTTAGTCCAACTTTGTGTGAGGGTTGAGCAACAACTAAAGAGGAAAAGCTCCACCAAGAAAGATTACCCTCATAGTTCTTACCATAAGAAAGAGTATAAGAGGGAGGGTAGTCAAACCAAGCCAAGATATGAAGACAGAGAGAAAGAGAGAGGAAAAGAAAAAGTCAAAGAACCTTCAAGAGATCATAAGAGTAAGGAGACTAAGTGCTTTAGATGTGGGGAAAAAGGGCACTATGCATCTGAGTGCCGCAATAGAAGGTCAACTTACATACTTGAACATGAGAGTGAAAGTGAGGGTTCTTCATATAGTGAGTCTGAAACATCCACTTCTGAAGAAGAAGAAGCTTTACCTTGTGATGGTGACTTACTTATGGTAAGGAGACTCCTGGAAAGTAAACATGTAGAATTAGAACAGTCACAAAGAGAGAACCTATTCCACACAAGATGCAAAGTTTTAGAAAAGACATGTTCAATGATAGTGGATAGTGGCTCTTGTTGCAACTGTTGTAGTTCTAGAATGGTAGAGAAGCTTGGCTTAACCACTAATCCTCATCCTAAACCTTACAAACTTCAATGGATCAAAGAGGATGATGGAATAGTAGTTAAAGAACAAGTAAGTGTACCTATTTCCATTGGTAAATATGAAGATCAAATTGTTTGTGATATAGTACCAATGGAAGCTGGGCACATATTACTTGGAAGACCTTGGCAATATGATAAACAAGCTTTACATGATGGAGTCACCAACAAAATTACCATTCAACACAAGGGAAAGAAAATTATTTTGTGTCCTCTTACACCTTCACACGTAAGAGAGGACCAAATAATTCTTAAGAAGAAGTTGGATGGAGAAAAGAAAAAAGAAAATAAGAAAGAAAGAAAGAATTTGGTAACCCATGCCTTAGCCCATGAAGTTGTCCAACCTCAAACCTTGAATATTTCTAAAAATCTTTTTCTTGGACAACCTCATTTCCTTCTTTATTGCAAAGAGGCATTTGTTTCAATAACTCATGAACTTGGTTCTCTACCAAAGGGGTTGCAAAAACTTTTAAAGGAATTTGATGATATATTTCCCAAAGAGGTACCAAGTGGATTACCACCTTTGAGGGGAATAGAACATCAAATAGATTTGGTGCCTGGGGCAAGCCTACCCAATAGGCCAGCCTATAGAACCAACCCTATGGAAACAAAAGAAATAGAGAAACAAGTTAATGACTTGTTGAACAAAGGGTGGATCCAAAAGAGTTTAAGTCCCTGTGCTGTGCCTGTGTTGTTGGTCCCTAAAAAGGATGGGTCTTGGAGAATGTGTACAGATTGTAGGGCCATCAACAACATAACTATCAAGTATAGGCATCCCATTCCTAGGCTAGATGACATGTTGGATGAATTACATGGAGCAAATCTCTTCACCAAAATTGATCTTAAAAGTGGATACCATCAAATAAGAATTCATGAAGGAGATGAATGGAAAACTGCTTTCAAGACCAAGTTTGGTTTGTATGAATGGTTAGTCATGCCCTTTGGCTTGACTAATGCTCCAAGTACATTCATGAGATTAATGAATCATGTGCTTAGGGAATACATAGGCAGATTTGTAGTGGTCTACTTTGATGATATCTTAATCTATAGTCAAGGCCTTCAAGAACACCTTAACCATGTCAGAAAAGTCTTACTTCTTCTTAGAGAACATCATCTCTTTGCCAACTTTGACAAATGTACTTTTTGTCAAGAAAGTGTGATTTTCCTTGGATTCAAAGTGGGAAAAGAAGGTGTACATGTTGATCCAGAGAAGATCAAGGCTATACAAGAATGGCCAACCCCTAAAAATGTAGGAGAGGTGAGAAGTTTTCATGGGCTAGCAAGTTTTTATAGGAGATTTGTGAAAGATTTCTCCACCATAGCTGCTCCTTTAAATGAGCTAGTCAAGAAAGATATGCCTTTTTTTTGGGGTGATAAGCAGGAGTTGTCTTTTGAGACTTTGAAACACAAGTTAACACATGCACCTATTCTAGTTTTGCCTGATTTTTCCAAAGCCTTTGAACTAGAATGTGATGCATCTGGGGTAGGAATAGGAGCTGTTTTAATACAAGGAGGACATCCCGTATCTTACTTTAGTGAAAAACTTAGGGGGCCTACCTTAAACTATCCTACCTATGACAAAGAGTTGTATGCCCTCATTAGAGCTTTGAAAACTTGGGAGCATTACTTGGTAACTAGAGAATTTATCATACACACTGACCATGAATCTCTCAAGTACATTAAAGGGCAAGCAAAGCTAAACAAAAGACATGCAAAGTGGGTGGAATATCTTGAGCAATTTCCCCATGTCATCAAACACAAAAAGGGGAGTACTAATGTTGTTGCGGATGCTTTATCTAGAAGACATGCATTATTAGTAACCCTAGGATCCCAAATATTAGGATTTGATGACATAAAAGAGTCATATGAAAATGATGAAACATTTGCATCCACTTATTCATCATGTCTTAAGAAGCCTTTTGATGGATTCTATCTTTCTGAGGGGTATCTTTTTAATAAAGGAAAACTTTGTATACCCCAAGGATCCATTAGAAAACTTCTTATCAAAGAGAGTCATGGAGGAGGACTCATGGGCCATCATGGAGTTGATAAAACTCTAAACATTTTGAAAAGTAAATTTTATTGGCCACACATGAGAATAGATGTTCAAAGGCATTGTTCTAAATGTATAGCTTGTTTACAAGCTAAGTCCAAAATTATGCCTCATGGACTCTATACACCTCTTCCTATAGCTAATACCCCTTGGGAGGACATAAGCATAGACTTTGTCTTAGGATTGCCAAGAACTCAAAGGGGGTATGATTCTATATTTGTGGTAGTAGATCGTTTTAGTAAAATGGCTCATTTTATACCCTGCCACAAAGTAGATGATGCTAGCTATATCTCTAGACTCTTCTTTAAAGAAATAGTGCGATTGCATGGCTTACCCAAAACTATAGTGTCTGATAGAGATGTGAAGTTTCTAAGCCATTTTTGGAAAACTTTATGGGAAAAGCTTGGAACTAAACTTCTATGTTCTACTACATGTCACCCACAAACTGATGGGCAAACTGAAGTAGTAAATAGATCTTTATCTACATTATTAAGGGTAATATTAAGAGGAAATAACAAATCTTAGGATGAACATCTACCTCATATTGAATTTGCTTATAATAGAGTAGTTCACAAGACTACTAATCTTTCTCCTTTTGAGGTTGTTTATGGTTTTAACCCTATCACACCTCTTGATTTACTACCTCTTCCAGAATCATCTTCTTTTCTTCATAAAGAAAGTGCTTCTAAAGCGGAGTTTATCAAGAAGTTACATGAGAAAGTTAAAATCCAAATTGAAAAACAAACTCAAAAATATGCAGAATACAACAACAAAGGGAGAAAGAAAATAGTTTTTGAAAAAGGAGACTTAGTTTGGCTTCATTTGAGAAAGGAAAGATTTCCCTCTCAAAGGAAATCCAAACTTAGTCCAAGAGGAGATGGTCCATTCAAGGTGCTCAAAAAGATAAATGATAATGCATACATATTAGACCTTCCTGAAAGTTATGGTGTCAGTCCTACTTTTAACATCTGCGATTTAATTCCTTTCACAGGAGATGATCAACAGGATGAAGCAGATCTGAGGACAGATCTTTTTCAAGAGGGAGGGCCTGATGGAAAACCATCAAGAAATCACATTGGACCTCTTACTAGAGCAATGGCTAGGAAGATTCAAGAAGAAGAAGGATCATCTAACATTTTACTTCTATGGAAGGTTACTTATAAAAATCCTTCTTCTCTTAACTAAAGCACTTATATTTTGTTTTGTAGGAATTAATAAATCTTGGAGAATATGATTGAGCCATCCAAGAAAGAACCAAGCAAAGGAGCCAAAAAGCAAAGGAGGTGCTTACGGCATGCACAAGCATTTTCCACGTGAATGTTGGCTGATTTGGAAGGAAGCACACACCTTGCTGGATGAGCTGGAATGAAGCATGGTTTTTGCTTGATCAAAATCTGAATAATTTGAATTTTAGGAGGGAATTACAAACAGAATTTAGGCTCTCTTCACCTATAAATAAGAGGGCGTTTTCTTTGTATTGGGTTACTTTTGAGCTTAGTAAAATGCTGCTGAATTTAATTTCCAGCCCTATTGCTCTTGAGTCATTTATTCTCTCTACTCTCTCTTCCCTTTCCTCTAGCTTCCTTCCATTGTAGAAAGGCCTTCTGAGCTGTGAGGTTCCCACACATACTTAGTCCACTCAAATACACCAACCATCAATCAATCTCACTCAATTGCCACTGCATCCAATCTGCTGTTTTTCATCCACAGCATCAATACTGTTTCATCCGTTGCATCTGCTTTGTCTGCAAGGCCAGGTCATTCAAGCATGGATAAGCTTCCATCATACTTTCCACAATCAAAGGTGAATAAAGGAAAGCAAGAGATTTCATCGTTCAGGCAAGGCATGGAGGAACCACTGGGTCATGCATGGGACAAATATAAAAGCTTATTACGAAAGACTCCCACGCATGGATTTGAAGAAGTGGAAGTAGTCCAAACTTTCCTTGGAGGTCTTGGTTCACAAACCAAGATGATGCTTGACGCCTCAGCAGGAGGAAACATCAAATGCAAAACTCCAGAGGAAGCTACATAAATCATTGAAAATATGGCTACTATTGATAATGAACTGAACAGTGAAAGAGGATATCCTAGTCAGAAAGAGTTGCTACAATCAAATGATGCTTTGTTTATTCAAAATAAAATTATTTCTCAACAGTTGGAAGAAGTAATTATGAAACTTTCTCAATTACCACAAGAAACACAAAAGGTTTCAATGGTTCAATGGCAACAGTAAAAATGGCAAACGCAATTTACTCCATCTGAGAAGTGATACGCGGGGCCCAAGGCCAATTAGTTTAGTATAGTTTCTTTTACTTTTACTAAAAACATGTGTAAAAGGTGTTAGGCATGTCCTAGATTGGAGGGACTTTTAGTCCTATATATAGACATGCCACCACCTATTGTAAGGTACTTTTGAGAATAATGAATTAAATTTTCTGTAGAGAGAACTCCAGAAATTAATTCCCTTGAAAGTCAAAGCTAGAGAATCCCAAAGGATCTCCTCTAGCCACCTTCCCTTCACACCATCCATTCTCTCATTTTCCAAATCAGATTTTCTTTCATCCATCCTACATCACGCTCCTCCAATCATTTACTTCCGCGTGGCTTGTGTCATCACATTGCTGCTACTCGAGTCTGTCTCTGGAAGGCTCTGATAACAGTTGAAAAACTGTTATTTTCATGCTTAAAATTGATATTAAAAGCAACCTTTAGGCTTAAAAACTAGCTTGAAATCATGCTTTTATCTATATTTTCAGAAATAAGAGAGCTGGACAGGTTTATGCTTGATTTAAGTGTTTTTGTGCAGGTTTTAAGGTGAATTTAGTGAAAGAAGTGAAGAAGGAGAGAGATGACATTAGAAAAGAGATCAAAGAGTGCAAAAAGAGAAGTCGAAAGCACCGCTCAGCGGCATTTTACCTCTGAGCGGCACTCAAGAGGTGACGTTGGAACCGCTGAGGGGCAAACTGGCCGCTGAGGGGAAGAAAAGGACGCGCAATCACCGCTGAGCGGTATTTACCGCTGAGCGGCACTTCTTGGGCTTGGGCTTTTGTAATCTTTTGTAACTCTAAATTAGTATATAAGGGCTTGCACGTCCTAGGGGTTGGTATCTTTGGCAGAAACGAGGCAAACACTCTCTCTTCCACCCCTTTGAAGGAGGATCTTGGATGCTCAGGCTACCTCTTCACCTTTATTGGGTTTATTCTTTCACTCTTTCATTGTTCATCTAGGTTCACCATGAATATGGTGAACTAAACCTTGTATGTTTGTTGGGGAATCAATGTAATCTCTTGAAGCTCTCATATATGGAATCTTTGCTTGCATCTTTTAATTAAGACTTATGCTTTCTTTCATCATTAGTTAGGGTTTTTCCTCTTGCTCAATGCTTGCATAGTTTAACTCATTCCATGCATGATTATTGGTTTTGTCGATACGGGCACGTACGGGGAAGTCTAGATCCGGGGAATTTCTCCCAATATTATACTGACAATATTATATTGGTTGTCGTTAAGCTCCTGCACTCATGAACTAATCATTAGGAATGCTAGGAATTGTATGAACTCGTGATTAGGGAGAAGCCATCTAGAATGGTACATTAGAGAGTGGCATTAACAATGATGATTTGAATTTTGAATTCCTAAAATATATGAGAGTGGATGAGATGAAATTGACCCCCAACAACATATTCATTCATATATTTCATTGAAAGTGTTTATCTTTTGTCTTTGCCATTGATCAAACTTCATGCATACATGTTTATTTTCTGTCTTGCATATTAAAATTTAAATCTTTCATTTGTAAGTCCTAGCTAATCAACAAATCACATAACTAAACTAGGCCGTGAGTCCTTTGGGAAGAACGATACTTGGTCTTACCAAGTTTATTACTTGAACGATTCGGTCATACTTGCCGATTGTGAAACAAGTTTGTGACATCATATTTTGGTGATCATAAATTTGTCCATCAGGCTCCTACGCTAACTCTCACTCTCGCGTTCGCTTTTCTTCCAGCGCGCATCCTCAACCATTTTTCTCACAATCTACCATCACACTTCTCACGTAAATCCTTTTCCACCGATTAATTACCTTCTCGCCGACTCAAATCACTTCTCCACCGTTCCAAATCCGCTTCCACCTCAAACCCTAGGTTTTACACCGAACAAACATCCAATCCTAGTTCTTCCGCTGCCTCATCTGTTTCTCCTTGGCAGAATCTGAGGATTCCCGGTCAAATCTGCTTCTCCGTTGTTTTCCGGTTCTTCAGCTCGATCAAGTCCAGATTTCACGACGTCTCCGGATTCAGCTCAAGCCGTCGCTTATCATGTGGTAATCAGAGCTCAGGTTCTCCGCGCTTCGAAAGCTAAGTATCTCTCCATTGATTCGCGTCTCTGATCTGAGTTTAAATTTCTTGCGTTGTTATGAAATTCACGAGTTGTTTCGATTCTGTCTTGATCTTATTCATTCGTGTTGAATCTCTTCAATATTCGTGTTGTTCATTATGATTCCTTCGCTGTCTTGTGTTGATTCATGTGTTTTTGGTCTTGATCTGTTCATTAGGTTTCTGCTTGAGTCATTTCTTGTATGCTAACCTTGTTTTGGTTGTGTCTTTCATCATCTTAATCGGTCCAAATTTTTGTTGAGTCATTTTCATTGTTGAATCATATTCTGTCATGTTTACAGTCATGTTTAATTGCTTAAAATGTCATAAATTTTGTGTTCAAAGCTGTGTTGAGTTTTTTCTGAGATTCTGGAATATATGATCAGTGGCTATACACCATATGAGCTATGATACATTCATTGTGAGCTCGGGTGCATGCAAAAGTGACCGTAATCTCAGATTTAACGTACTGTTGAGGTGTATTTTGATTTGCGTTTATTGTCATGGCCAATACATATTATTTTGGTGATAAAATGCTTGAATGAGTTCGTATCAGGTGCACATCACTTAAGCCATGAATTGCTGAAGCAAATAGCTTGGTGGCACCTTGTGAAAACTCCAGCAGTATCAAATTGCAGTTGGCCGATCTGCATTGTCTTGTTTGAGTCTAGTTTTTGTTTTAAAATCTGTTCTGGCATATAGATCTTGTTGGAAATCTTGCATTAACTTCCTCGTGTCGTGTTCAAGTTTCCAATTGCTGTTTTAAAGTCATTTTCTTCAATAATTTGTCCATTGACTCAATGAAACTTAAAACTGGTGGTGTGGTTGACCTGTTTGATTGCATAATTGGCTATTGCAAGTTCAATTTTCGAATTACTATGTTCTGCATCCAATTTTAATGCAAAACAAGATTGTTTTGAAGTTTTAAACATGTTGAGATAGTTAATTCAAGTTATATCAGCCTTTGTGCGTTTTTCACCTTTGAAACCACCATTTTAAGTCAATTTTTTTTATGAAGCAAGTATAATGCAGTACTGAAATTTTGATTTGTGTGTTTATGATTCAGTTGGATTGTAGTAAGAGCTAGGGTCTGTTGAATGAAATCAAAACAGGTGAAAAAGAATATCTATACAAGTTTAAAAAGCATTCAGACCTTGTACAATCCAAATAAGTGAAGCTCCAAAATCAGAAACTGAAAACATTATCAATTATGAACTAATTTTGTTGGGGCATTGTATCAAACGCATTTGTAAAATTTAGTACTGGAGTCACTTAATTATTTCTGCTCTAACTTGCTTGTTTGTTCTTCTTGCTTTTAAAATCTGTTCTAGTGCCAATCATAGGTTCAGTTTGAGTGCTCACTTTGATCAAAAGCTTTGTTTATTGCTTGTCATTTGTTGGTTATCTAGTTTTGTCTCTCCCATGTGAATCATGTTCTGCTGAATCATAATTGGATTTTTTTTTCTTTGCTTTACTAATCTGATCTCAAGTCTGTGTTCTACTGTCTTTTGTCATTCCATTACCTTGTTTATCCTAGCTATTCTCCTGATTGAGAAATCTGATTCCATCCTGGTTTTTGGGGATTTGAAAGAAGGTAAGTGTGAATGGTAGCATATTAGGTGGTGGTGATCCACAGGATTCTCTGGCTTAGACTGAAAATTTCTTTTGAGTGCTTTAAGCTTTAAGAGAGATTGATTTTTTGTGAGCTTTGTGTGGCTGCATCTGAAAGCCAAATATTCTTGTTGAGTGTGTTGTAGTTTCAAGTGATGAAATGAGTCCAGTTTTTCAATCTGAATTGTGCTAACCAACTAGATTGCATAGTTTTTGTCTTCATTTCCATTTACAGGTGGTGCTGGATCAAGAGTGATTTACAAACGCCTGCTGCAGTGAAGCCGTTGAGCATACCAGAACCTTCATTGAGATTTTACGGCTTCAACAGATTTTAGCTTAAATAAACAGAGGCAGAAACACTTCACATGGAAGTGTTGAACTAAAGGGAGTATTTTACCTTAAAATTGTTTCTGTTTTTTTTTGTTTAAATAGCCCTGTTATAGTTGCCATTGTTTAACAATTCTTGAAGTGTGGAATCTGGTATGACATTTGTTGCAGACTAGGATTAGCCAATGTAAATTCTGAATGGGTTTCTAAGAATTGCTGCATTGTAATTGAAATGAGCAGGTTTTAATTAACTTGGATGGTTTATTAAATCAATATGGTTTCAGTATAGAATTATATCCATTTGAATTTGGTTTAAATGTCCATTTTTCCTGCATATGTGTTGGCTGTTGTAGAGAGAGTTTTTGTGTGTGCAGAGCTGATGTGAGTAAATCATTAGTTGAGAAAATTTTTCGTTGAGCAGGAGTTGTTTGCTTGAACTATTCTGTCATATTCAATTGTGAATCCACTTGTTTTCCTTTGCCACTGCATTGTATCAGTTGTAAGAAGTGGTTTCTGCACTTCAATTTAAGTTCTGATTGAACTGCCTTTCATATGTGCTTGTCTAAACTGGTTTGTGGTATGATCAGAACATGCAGTATAGCCTTGAAACCATAGTATCTCGTGAATGGTAATAGGCTAGAAGCAGTGATAACAGTTGAAAAACTGTTATTTTCATGCTTAAAATTGATACTAAAAGCAACCTTTAGACTTAGAAACTAGCTTGAAATCATGCCTTTTATCCATATTTTCATAAATAAGAGAGCTGGACAGGTTTACACTTGATTTAAGTGTTTTTGTGCAGGTTTTGAGGTGAATTTAGTGAAAAGAGTGAAGAAGAAGAGAAGTGACATTAGAAAAGACAACAAAGAGTGCAAAAAGAGAAGACGAAGGCACCGCTCAGCGGCAAACTACCGCTGAGCGGCACTCAAGAGGTGGCGTTGGAACCGCTGAGGAGCAAAATGGCCGCTGAGGGGAAGAATTGTGACGCGCAATCACCGCTGAGCGGTAAATACCGCTGAGCGGCACTTTTTGGGCTTGGGCTTTTGTAATCTTTTGTAACTCTAAATTAGTATATAAGGGCTTGCACGTCCTTAGAATTAGTATCTTTGGCAGAAACGAGGCAAACACTCTCTCTTCCACCCCTTTGAAGGAGGATCTTGGATGCTCAGGCTACCTCTTCACCTTTATTGGGTTTATTCTTTCATTCTTTCATTGTTATTCATCTAGGTTCACCATGACGATGGTGAACTAAACCTTGTATGTTTGTTGGGGAATCAATGTAATCTCTTGAAGCTCTCATATATGGATTTGTTGAGTACATCTTTGAATTAAGACATATGCTTTCTTTCATCATTAGTTAGGGTTTTTCCTCTTTGCTCAATGCTTGCATTGTTTAACTCATTCTAATGCATGATTATTGGTTTTGTCGATACGGACACGTACGGGGAAGTCTAGATCCGGGGAATTTCTCCCAATATTTTACTGACAACATTATATTGGTTGCCTTTAAGCTCCTGCAGTCATGAACTAATCATTAGGAATGCTAGGAATTGTATGAACTATTTGATTAGGGAGAAGCCATCTAGAATGGTACATTAGAGAGTGGCATTAACAATGATGATTTGAATGTTGAATTCCTAAAATATATGAGAGTGGATGAGATGAAATTGAACCCCAACAACATATTCATTTATATAATTCATTGAAAGTGTTTATCTTTTGTCTTTGCCATTGATCAATTCATGCATACATGTTTATTTTTGTCTTTGCATATTAAACTTTGAATATTTCGTTTGTAAGTCCTAGCTAATCAACAAATCACATAACTAAACTAGGCCGTGAGTCCTTTGGGAAGAACGATACTTGGTCTTACCAAGTTTTATTACTTGAACGATTCGGTCATACTTGCCGATTGTGAAACAAGTTTGTGACATCATATTTTGGTGCTTACAAATTTGTCCATCAAGCAGCCACCCGCACTAAAGAGAGTTTTAGATTAATCGTTGATTTGTTTCAAACTGTCTGTGTGTCATGTAATTGTTAAGAATTGGTGTGGTTGTTGATTTTTTTGTGAATCCTTCGTGCAGCAGATTTCAAGTTGAGAGCAAAAGGAATCTGCATCAACTGTACCGAGAGAAAGGGAAGTTTACTACCCTATATCTTTGTCTGCCATTTGTTTTAATTAAGTGAATCCTCACATCAGTTTGTGCATATGTGTTTGTAGAACTTGATCAATAGAAATCAAGAAGATTTGATAGCAGCAGTACTAAGTTGAGCACGTGGATCTTCATTGGAACAAGGTGTTTGGGTCAGATCGTGGCAGCAGCAACATCTCTAATTGGACAGGACTGAGATTGACACGAAGCAAAGTGGATCACGTGAATGTGGGCACCAAGAGCACCGTAGCATAGGATTTCAATTTTTGTTTGTATTTGTACTGGGTTTGTGTTTGCCCACTGTTAGCTTTAGTTTTTTTTTTGTAAAAGGGTCTTTTATAAAGTCCAAGTGTTTAGGAAGAGTCCTTGGTTCTCTTTCAAACTCTTGGCAACTTTATTTGCTTTTATTTTTTAGCATAGCTAGACAGGTGAATGTGTCTTGTTAGCCAAAGCTACAAGCTTCACCATAGGAGTATATATTGATATGATTTGTGTATCTCGTAGGGTCAATAGAGTCCGCTGGTTTCCTTAGTGTTTTGTTTCTTTGATTTTGTGTTCTACGTTTGGGGTGATTTAGGCTAAAAGGGATTAAACTCTAAGCCTTTTCACACTAGAGTTCGAAGAGTATAGTCTTTTAGTGTTTAATTGTTGTGATTGTTTGTGAGTTGTGTTCTTTGATTTTAAAAGTGATTTTGTTTAAAAGATAACTAGTAGTAACCTAAGACATTTCTGGCAAGGCAAGACTTGGTACTTAAGCAGTCTTCATGACTCACCTCTCTTACCTGGGACTTGTCTAAGTGTGAATCTTGTATATCTTTACACTAGAAAAACTTTTAGAAACAAAGATGTTTTGTTATTCATACAAGTCTTCTAGGAATTTTAATTTTGATAAGCAACTTAGTTACAAAGGAATCAAAAGAGAACATGATAAAGCTAGAAGGAAGTCTTGTTCATCTTATGAATTTGATAGGATTGAAGATGATTTGTATAAAAAAGCTAGTGAAAATATTCCATTCTTTGGTGATGATATTGGTGCATTAACATACCTAGCTTGGGAAAAGGAAATTAATGACATGCATTCATTCATGGTGAGAAAAAGTAAATATGAATCCTTCTATTCTAGAGATGATGAATCTTATATTCTTAATCTTTACACTTCTAGTTTTAAAAAGCATGCAAGAGAGTGGTGGGATGATAGGCAATATCATGTTAAGATAGGTAGAAAATATCCCATTTATGATTGGAATGAATTGAAAGCTTGTATGAGAAGAAAGTTTGTGCCTCGAGAAATTGAAAGAAACTTAGAACTTATGAGAGAGCTTATTAGAGAAGGGAAGTCATTCATTCAAAATTTAAGTGGGTTCTCTCGTAGGGAAAGTGAGTTTCTAGAAAAACTTAGGAGGCTATGGGAAGAGACAAGCAAACATAGAATTGAGAGGTTAAAAAGAGAAAAACAAAAGCAAGAAGTAAGAGAAAAAAGAGAAATAGAGAGAAGAGAAAAAGAGAGAAGAGAAGAGGAAGAACGAAATAAAAGAAAAGAGGAAGAGAGAAAGAGAAGAGAAGAGGAAGAAAACAAGAGAAGAGATGAGGAAGAAAGAGAAGAAGAGAAAAGAAGAGAGAAAGAGAGAAAAGAAACACTTAGAAGAGAAAAGGAAGAAGTTGAAAGGATAGAAATGGAAGAAAAGAAATCAAAGCAACTAAGGGCAACATCTCCTCCTACATTAGAAGTCAAACTCTTAAGGGGAGGTTTTCTATCCTCTCACTCTTATCCATTTATATTTGAATTTTCCAAATTTCACTTTTCTTTCAAAGAATTGGCCACTCCATCTTTAAAAATGTTATCACTTTCAACACATGCAAATTTCCAACTTGGGTTATGGTTACCTTTATAGTTACCAATAACTCAAGATACAAATAAAATTTCAACTGAAGAAAGGTTTCTTTGTTATATTAAAATTAAAAATTTCAAAATTTGGAAACCTTCTTCTACACATATTCTTTTATATATCTTATTGGGTCAAAGAAAACTAATTAGAGATATGTTTGATGCTTATTGCAGATGGATATTTGACCCAGGAGGAACCCTTATGAAGCTGACGAAAATAAGTCTTCAAAAGCACCATCAGATTTGAGGACAAATCCTTTCCAAGGGGGAGGGGATGATACGCGGGGCCCAAGGCCAATTAGTTTAGTATAGTTTCTTTTACTTTTATTAAAAACATGTGTAAAAGGTGTTAGGCATGTGCTAGATTGGAGGGACTTTTAGTCCTATATATAGACATGCCACCACCTATTGTAAGGTACTTTTGAGAATAATGAATTAAATTTTCTGTAGAGAGAACTCCAGAAATTAATTCCCTTGAAAGTCAAAGCTAGAGAATCCCAAAGGATCTCCTCTAGCCACCTTCCCTTCACACCATCCGTTCTCTCATTTTCCAAATCAGATTTTCTTTCATCCATCCTACATCACGCTCCTCCAATCATTTACTTCCGCGTGGCTTGTGTCATCACATTGCTGCTACTCGAGTCTGTCTCTGGAAGGCTCCTACGCTAACTCTCACTCTCGCGTTCGCTTTTCTTCCAGCGCGGATCCTCAACCATTTTCCTCACAATCTACCATCACACTTCTCACGTAAATCCTTTTCCACCGATTAATTACCTTCTCGCCGACTCAAATCACTTCTCCACCGTTCCAAATCCGCTTCCACCTCAAACCCTAGGTTTTACACCGAACAAACATCCAATCCTAGTTCTTCCGCTGCCTCATCTGTTTCTCCTTGGCAGAATCTGAGGATTCCCGGTCAAATCTGCTTCTTCCGTTGTTTTCCGGTTCTTCAGCTCGATCAAGTCCAGATTTCACGACGTCTCCGGATTCAGCTCAAGCCGTCGCTTATCATGAAGACAACAAAACTTGACGAGACTTTCCAAAAGTTCTTGAAGACGAATGCATCTTACTGTAAGAATGTGGAAGTTGCATTTAAAAATATGAGGATCCATATTGAGCGAATAGCTAACAAGATGAAAAATGGGAATATCAGAAAGGAGTGTAAAACTGTTGTTACCAGAAGTGGTAAGGTGTTAGAGGAGAGAAAAAAAGAAAGAGATGAGAAAGAAAATTAGAGTGAAAAAGAAACATGTGAATGGAAAGAAAGAGTTGAAAAAAAAGAAGAAAGAAGAAGAAAATGAGAAGAAAGAAAAAACAGAAAGAGAAGAGAGAGATGAGAGAGAAAAAGAAAGAGAGTTTGAAAAACCACTTCCTTATCCAAATAGTTATTCAAGGAAGGAGAAAGAGAAACAGTTGGAAAGATTCATGGAGTTGTTTAGAAAGCTGGAGATCACTATACCATTCTCTGAAGCATTACAACAGATGCCATCATATGCAAAATTTTTGAAGGAACTGCTCACAAAGAAAAACAAACACATTGAGAAGGAAACTATCAAGGTACAGGGTAACTGCAGTGCAATCATACAAAAATTACCTCCTAAGTTTAAAGATTCAGGAAGCTTCACTATTCCCTGTACCATAGGAGATTTGGAAGTTGGAAGAGCATTGATTGATTTAGGAGCTAACATTAATTTAATGCCGCTATCCATGTGTAAAACAATTGAGGGTTTGGAAATCAAACCTACCAGAATGGCTCTTCAACTGGCAGATAGGTCTCTTAAATTTCCATGTGGAGTGGTGGAAGACGTGTTAGTGATGGTTGACAAGTTTGTATTCCAAGTAGATTTTATTGTAATGGAGATGGAAGGAAACAGTGATGTACCTCTCATTTTGGGGAGACCTTTTATGAAGACTGCTAGAGTTTTAATTGATGTGGAGAATGGCAAGCTGAAATTGAGAGTTCATGATGAAGAAGTTACCTTTGATGTATTTAAAGCCATGACATATCCAAATGATGATAAAGCATGTTTCCAATTTGACGAACTTGTTGAAAGGATGGTGCGGCATGTTTCTCCATTAGAGAAAACTCTTATTGATGCTCGTGAAGATTTAGATGAAGGAGAAGAGAAATTAATTGTAGAATGTCTGATGGACTTGGAAACATTGAAAAAAATTCCAGAGGAGGATGCAAAGCTTGAAATCATTGATAAGGAAGAAGAAGTCAAAGTAAAGAAACCAGAATTAAAAAGACTCCTAGAACATGTGAAGTATGTTTTTCTAGAAGATGAGAAAAAGCCAGTTATCATCAGTAATTCTTTGTCTGTACAAGAAGAAGAACAGTTGATAGAAATTCTGAAAGCTAATAAAGGAGAATTGGGTGGTCAATATCAGATCTTAAAGGTATTAGCCCAACTTATTGTATGCATAAGATCTTTATGGAAGAGGATTATAGACCGAGTGCTCAACCACAGAGAAGGTTAAACCCTGTAATGAAGGAGGTGGTCAGAAAAGAAGTGTTGAAACTTTTAGAAGCAGGTATTATTTATCCAATTTCTGACAGCGAATGGGTAAGTCTAGTTCAGGTAGTTCCTGATGCACAAGTTTATTATCACCAAAATATGATGTCACAAACTTGTTGAACAATCGGCAAGTATGACCGAATCGTTTCAAGTAATAAACTCGGTAAGACCAAGTATCGTTCTCCCAAAGGACTCATGGCCTAGTTTAGTTGTGTGGTTCGTTGATTAGCTAAGACTTAAGAACGAAATAATTGGATTGTATTATGCAAAAGACGAAAATAAACATGTATGCATGAGGTTTTGATCAATGGCAAAAGCAAAAGACAAGCACTTTCAATGAAATATATTAATGAATATGTTGTTGGGGGTCAATTTCATCTTATCCACTCTCATATATTTTAGGAATTCGACATTCAAGTCATCATTGTTAATGCCACTCTCTAAATTACCTTGTCAAGAACGCTTATCCTCAATTACGTGTTCATACAATTCCTAGCATTCCTAGTAATTAGTTCTTTTAGCACAGGAGCTTAATGACAACCAATATAATATTGGGAGAGATTCCCCGAATCTAGACTTCCCCGTACGTTCCCGTATCGACAAAATCAATAATCATGCATTGAATGAGTTAAACAAAGAAAGCCTTGAGCAAAGAGGAAAAACCCTAACTAATGATGAAAGAAATCATAAGTCTTTGATTAAGATGCAAGCACAAATTCCATATATGAGAGCTTCAAAAGATTACATTGATTCCCCAACAAACATAGAAGGTTTAGTTCACCATATTCATGGTGAACCTAGATGAACAATAATGAAAGAATGAAAGATAAAACCTTAGAAAGGTGAAGAGGTAGCCTGAGCATCCAAGATCCTCCTTCAAAGGGGTGGAAGAGAGAGTGTTTGCATCGTTTCTGCCAAAGATACAAACCCTAGGACGTCCTAATGCTTATATACTATTCTAAAATTATAGAAAATCTAGGCCCAAGCCCACAAGTCACTAGTGCAGAATTGATCTTTAACGTCACCCCATAGACGTCCGTCCACCAAAACTCCAACGTAAATAATTGATCGGTGGCATAAATGTAAATAATTGAGTGTGGAGACGTTTGTCCTAGAGGGGGCCAGACGTCTATAATATAGTAGACGTCCGACCCCTCTAACAGACGTTCAAGAGCCTGAAGGGAGAGTTGACGATTCGGCCTTTTGAACGTCCGTCCTGGAGGGGGACGGACGTCTATATATAATAAACGTCCGTCCCCCTCCAAGACGGACGTTCAAGAGGCTGATAGGTTGAACTACTCTGTCAGCCTCTTGAACGTCCGTCCTAGAGGGGGACGGACGTTTATTATATATAGACGTCCGTCCCCCTCCAGGACGGACGTTCAAGGGCTGACAGGGTAGTTGAACCCATCAGTCTCTTGAACGTCCGTCCTGGAGGGGGACGGACGTCTATATATAATAAACGTCCGTCCCCCTCCAGGACGGACGTTCAAGAGGCTGATAGGTTGAACTACTCTGTCAGCCTCTTGAACGTCCGTCCTAGAGGGGGACGGACGTTTATTATATATAGACGTCCGTCCCCCTCCAGGACGGACGTTCAAGGGCTGACAGGGTAGTTGAACCCATCAGTCTCTTGAACGTCCGTCCTGGAGGGGGACGGACGTCTATATATAATAAACGTCCGTCCCCCTCCAGGACGGACGTTCAAGAGGCTGATAGGTTGAACTACTCTGTCAGCCTCTTGAACGTCCGTCCTGGAGGGGGACGGACGTTTATTATATATAGACGTCCGTCCCCCTCCAGGACGGACGTTCAGGGGCTGACAGGGTAGTTGAACCCATCAGTCTCTTGAACGTCCGTCTTGGAGGGGGACAAACGTCTATATATAATAAACGTCCGTCCCCCTCCAGGACGGACGTTCAAGAGGCTGACGGGTTCAGCTACAGCCTCTTGAACGTCCGTCCTGGAGGGGGACGGACGTTTATTATATATAGACGTCCGTCCCCCTCCAGGACGGACGTTCAAGGGCTGACAGGGTAGTTGAACCCATCAGTCTCTTGAACGTCCGTCCTGGAGGGGGACGAACGTCTATATATAATAAACGTCCGTCCCCCTCCAGGACGGACGTTCAAGAGGCTGACGGGTTCACCTACTCTGTCAGCCTCTTGAACGTCCGTCCTGGAGGGGGACGGATGTTTATTATATATAGACGTCTGTCCCCCTCCAAGACGGACGTTCAAGGGCTGACAGGGTAGGTGAACCCCTCAGTCTGTTGAACGTCCGTCCTGGAGGGGGACGGACGTCTATATATAATAAACGTCCGTCCCCCTCCAGGACGGACGTTCAAGAGGCTCACGGGTTCAGCTACTCTGTCAGACCCTTCAACGTCCGTCCTGGAGGGGGACCGACGTCTACTATATATAGACGTCCGTCCCCTGCCACAACGGACGTTCAAAAGACGTTTAAAATAAGGACATACACACCAGAACGCGAACCCGCGAGGAGTTATATATGCGACCCGTGAGAGTTCCCTCTGCGCCTTGCATTTCCAGGTTGGTTTTTATCTGTTTTGGACCATTTAATCTTACTTTTATTCCGATTAAATTGTTCAGTGATGAAATATCTTTCATTTGGACCGATTAAAAATCGTTTTCGGTGCATTTTGGTGCAGTTTGTTGCGTGTTCTTGGGCGGCGTTTTTTGGCCTACGTTTTAGGTCGTTTACTCCTCCATCTTCCTCCATTTTCATTTCGAATCTGCTCTTCAGACGTGTTGCAGTGCACAAACAAACGTCCAAACGCTATAATCCTAAATAACCCGTAAATAACCCGTCTAATAAAGCCCTTTCTGTAGTAGTGTATAGACGTCCGAGAGGTTCACAGCGGACGTCTATATAAACGTCCAGCCTGACACAGCGGACGTCCATATAAACGTCCGTCCTGACACAACGGACGTCTATATAGACGTCCGGCCTGACACAACGGACGTCTACATAGACGTCACCCTTAAAGACGTCAGTCGAACGCCAGACGTCAAAAAGCCTAAAGAACAGACGTCTATAGCCCTTTCTGCACTAGTGAGTGTGCCGCTCAGCGGTAAAGTACCACTCAGTGGTAAGTGCGTGAGTTGTTTCTTCCCCTCAACGGCCATTTTGCCCCTCAGCGGATCTCCCGTGAGCTTCTGAGTGCCGCTCAGCGGTAAACTGCCGTTGAGCGGTAACTTCGGCTTCTCCTTTTGTACGTTTTGATGTCTTTTTTGATTCCATCTCTCTCCTTCTTCACTTCTTTCACTAAATTCACCTTAAAACCTGCACAAAAACACTGAAATCAAGCATAAACCTGTTCAACTCTCTTATTTCTGAAAATATGAATAAAAGAATGATTTCAAGCTAGTTTCTAAGTATAAAGGTTGCTTTTAGTATCAATTTTAAGCATGAAAATAACAGTTTTTCAACTGTTATCACAACCCCAAACTTAGAACTTTGCTTGTCCTCAAGCAAACAAGATGTAACTCAATTTTCTACCAATTCATATGATGGTTCAGTTATTCAAAAATCCTCTTTTTCAAGATAAGTAAAAACTACAATCAACCTTATGACCAAGAGTTCAATCAAGATGTGCACATGCTTTAGTGTTCACAAAGTCATTTAAATTCCAACAAATGCTATTTTTCATGAATGATCAATCAATTAAGCATGGATGTTCATGTGCTCATGGAATATTTCCACACTAGGTAAAGTGTTTCACTCACACACAAGTGTATAAGAGGTAATCACTCATTCACTCTACTATCACAATGTCACATGAATCAACTTTGCCTTTCGTTTTACCACAATCAAAAACATTCACAAGCATGCATCATCACAAGGACTTTTCAATGGCTTATAATGTGGCTGGGCTAACAAGAAAATTGGTTTTTCTGGATCACAAAATCCTTGAGTTAAGAGAATCATAACAATCCAATTATTCTTATTTATCCCAACTTGCCTTTTGCATTTGCATTGAGCTTTGCTTCTTTTTTTTCTTTTCTTTTCTTTCTCTTTTTCTTTTTCTTTGCATATTCTTAACTTTTATCTCTTAGCTCAATGCTTTTCCTTTTTCATGTTTTCCCAACAACCTCAAACTTGAACATTTAACAATACCACACAAGATCTTCTACTTAACTCAAGGTAAAGATTTTCAATCAAGGGTTTTCAGTGTATGTTCAAGGCTAAGGGTTCAAAGGATAGAACACAAAGTGTTCTCTTTTAGTGGGCTAACTTTATGAATTTGGCCAATAAAAAGGGTTTCAACAAACGGCCTTGATCACATGATGCAAAACAAGCAATTGATTCAATTATAGAAAACCTGGGCAAAATCATTCATGCTTTCAAAGTAATAGCATTCCAACATAACAACTCTGGAGCTCAAAACCTCACATATAAGCTCATTCACATTTGACATACACATCCTGCTTAATTTCACAATCACAATCATAATATCCTGCATTTGTTCACAAAGCTTGTGAATCACCTGTATAAGCATTTAATGTGCACATCTCAACATCAATCAATCTCAAAGTATCATCAAGCATTACTTATCACACAATCACAGTCATAAGCAAACCATCATAACAAATCAGGTTTCCAATAGAGTACATCAAACCCTAATCTAAAACAAAAGTAAATAAGTTCAGAACACTAAACCAAACAAAAGCATAAGTCCTGCTCTAGTTATGATAGCATTCATCAGTAAATGCTATCTCAACTCCTCCTCAATCTGAGTTGTCCTCTGTATCCTCCTTCTTCTTGGATCTTATAGTCTTGATTTTTTTTGCCCGATGAAGAGGCCATCTGATGGACAAATTTGTAAGCACCAAATTATGCTGTCACAAACTTGTTTCACAATCGGCAAGTATGACCGAATCGTTCAAGTAATAAACTTGGTAAGACCAAGTATCATTCTTCCCAAAGGACTCACGGCCTAGTTTAGTTATGTGATTTGTTGATTAGCTAGGACTTACAAACGAAATATTCAAAGTTTAATATGCAAGACAGAAAATAAACATGTATGCATGAAGTTTGATCAATGGCAAAGACAAAAGATAAACACTTTCAATGAATTATATGAATGAATATGTTGTTGGGGGTCAATTTCATCTCATCCACTCTCATATATTTTAGGAATTCAACATTCAAATCATCATTGTTAATGCCACTCTCTAATGTACCATTCTAGATGGCTTCTCCCTAATCACGAGTTCATACAATTCCTAGCATTCCTAATGATTAGTTCATGAGTGCAGGAGCTTAAAGGCAACCAATAGAATATTGTCAGTATAATATTGGGAGAAATTCCCCGGATCTAGACTTCCCCGTACGTGTCCGTATCGACAAAATCAATAATCATGCATGGAATGAGTTAAACTATGCAAGCATTGAGCAAAGAGGAAAAACCCTAACTAATGATGAAAGAAAGCATATGTCTTAATTAAAAGATGTAATCAACAGATTCCATATATGAGAGCTTCAAGAGATTACATTGATTCCCCAACAAACATACAAGGTTTAGTTCACCATATTCATGGTGAACCTAGATGAATAACAATGAAAGAATGAAAGAATAAACCCAATAAAGGTGAAGAGGTAGCCTGAGCATCCAAGATCCTCCTTCAAAGGGGTGGAAGAGAGAGTGTTTGCTTCGTTTCTGCCAAAGATACTAATCCTAGGGACGTACAAACCCTTATATACTAATCTAGAGTTACAAAAGATTACAAAAGCCCAAGCCCAAAAAGTGCCGCTCAGCGGTAAATACCGCTCAGCGGTGATTGCGCGTCACATTTCTTCCCCTCAGCGGCCAGTTTGCCCCTCAGCGTGACTCCCGCAACCTCCTGAGTGCCGCTCAGCGGTAAAATGCCGCTGAGCGGTGCCTTTGTCTTCTCTTTTTGCACTCTTTCTTGTCTTTTCTAATGTCACTTCTCTCCTTCTTCACTCTTTTCACTAAATTCACCTTAAAACCTGCACAAAAACACTTAAATCAAGCATAAACCTGTCCAGCTCTCTTATTTATGAAAATATAGATAAACTGCATGATTTCAAGCTAGTTTTTAAGTCTAAAGGTTGCTTTTAGTATCAATATTAAGCCTGAAAATAACAGTTTTTTAACTGTTATCACAACCCCAAACTTAGAACTTTGCTTGTCCTCAAGCAAACAAGATGTAACTCAATCTCCAACCAATTCATATGATGGTTCCCTCATTCAAAAATTCTCTTTTTCAAGATAAGTAACAACTTCACTCAAACTTATGACCAAGAGTTCATTCAAGATGTGCACATGCTTTAGTGTTCACAAAGTCATTTAAGTTCCAACAAATGCTATTTTTCATGAATGATCAATCAATTAAGCATGGATGTTCATGTGCTTATGGAATATTTCCTCACTAGGTAAAGTGTTTCACTCAACACACAAGTGTATAAGAGGTAAAGTGTTTCACTCATTCACTCCACTATCACAGTGTCACATGAATCAACTTTGCCTTTCATTTTACCACAATCAAAAACATTCACAAGCATGCATCATCACAAGGACTTTTCAATGGCTTATAATGTGGCTGGGCTAACAAGAAAATTGGTTTTTCTGGATTACAAAATCCTTGAGTTAAAAGAATCATAACAAAACAATTATTCTTATTCTTCCCAACTTTCTTTTGCCTTTGCATTTGCATTGAGCTTTACTTCTTTTTCTTTTCTTTTCTTTTTCTTTGCATATTCTTACTTTCAAGCTCTTAGCTCAATGCTTTTCCTTTTTCATGTTTCCCCAACAACCCCAAACTTGAACATTTATCAATACCACACAAGATCTTCTACTTAACTCAAGGTAAAGATTTGCAATCAAGGGTTTTCATTGTATATTCAAGGCTAAGGGTTCAAAGGATAGAACACAAAGTGTTCTCTTTTAGTAGGCTAACTTTATGAATTTGGCCAATAAAAAGGGTTCCAACACACGGCCTTGATCACATGATGCAAAACAAGTAATTGATTCAATCATAGAAAACTTGGGCAAAATCATTCATGCTTTCAAAGTAATAGCATTCAACAATAATAACTCTGGAGCTCAAAACCTCACATATAAGCTCATTCACATTTGACATACACATCCTGCTTAATTTCACAATCACAATCATGATATCATGCATTTGTTCACAAAGCTTGTGAATCACCTGTTTAAGCATTTTATGTGCACATCATCTCAACATCAATCAATCAATAAGCATCATCAAGCATTACTTATCACACAATCACAGTTAATAGCAAACCATCATAATAAACCAGGTGTTCAATAGAGTACATCAAACCCTAATCTAAAAACAAAAATTTAAAAACAAAAATTACTTACAAAACACTGGGTTGCCTCCCAGTAAGCGCTTGTTTAACGTCCCGAGCCTGACCCAAACTTTTCAAGGATCAACCAACAACATCATTGTAGAACATTGTTGCACCTCTCCCCCTAGATAAGGCTTGAGACGTTGACCATTTACCACCCAACTTCTTTGTGGATTATCAGATGGATTAAATATTTCAATTGCCCCATGCGGATGCACTTCTTTTATCACAAATGGTCCTGTCCATTTTGACTTCAGCTTCCCAGGAAATATCTTCAATCTTGAATTGAACAATAATACCTGTTGTCCTGGATTGAAAACTCTATTCACCAACTTCCTGTCATGATAAAATTTCATTTTGTCTTTGTACGCCTTGGATGAATCATATGCATGTAAGCGCATTTCTTCAAGCTCCAAAATCTGCCGTCTGCGTGTACCTTGAGTGTCATAAGGATCAAAATTCAAGAATTTCAAAGCCCATAATGCTCTATGCTCCAATTCGACTGGCAAATGGCATGCTTTCCCATAGACTAATTGAAATGGTGATAATCCCATGGACGTCTTCATTGCTGTTCTATAAGCCCAAAGAGCATCATCCAATTTGAGAGACCAATCCTTTCTTGATGAAGTCACAGTTTTTTCCAGGATTCTTTTTATCTCCCTGTTAGATACCTCAGCTTGTCCATTAGTTTGTGGATGATAAGGTGCAACTACCTTATGCTTCACTCCATAGTGTTTGAGTACTTTCTCTAGCTGATAATTGAAAAAATGAGATCCTCCATCACTAATCAACACTCTTGGAGTGCCAAAACGTGAGAATATCTGCCTTTTCAGGAATTTAATTACTGTGCTAGGATCATTTTTAGGACAAGCTAAAGCTTCCACCCATTTACTCACATAATCCACTGCTACCAGAATATATTCATTGTTGAAAGATGGAGGGAAGGGTCCAACAAAGTCAATACCCCAACAATCAAAAACCTCAACCTCTAAAATACCTTGTAAAGGCATCTCATGACGTTTAGTGATTGTCCCTGCTCTTTGACATTTATCACAATTCCTAGCATGATTATGGGCATCCTTAAATAAAGTTGGCCAATAAATCCCTGATTGAAGGACTTTTGCTGCTGTTCTTTCCCCATTAAAATGTCCTCCATAAGGTGAATCATGACAATGCCAGAGAATTCCTTCTGCTTCTTCATTTGTAACACATCTCCTGAGAAGATTATCTGCTCCAATTTTGAACAAATATGGATCATCCCACACAAACTGCTTGGCATCATGCAGAAATTTCTTTCTCTGTTGCCAAGTTAAGTCTTCCGGCATGACTCTTGCAGCTTTGAAATTTGCCATATCAGCAAACCAGGGCCTCTGCTGAATATACATGAGTGATTCATCTGAAAAAGATTCCCAGATTTCAGCCTCCTTGCTAGTGACCTCATTGTTGACTAACCGTGACAAATGATCAGCAATTAAGTTCTCACTTCCTTTCTTATCACGGATTTCTACATCAAATTCTTGCAACAGTAATACCCATCTAATCAGACGTGGCTTAGAATCTGGTTTTGTCAACAAATATTTGATAGCTGCATGATCTGTGTAGACAATCACCTTAGACCCAATAAGATAAGGTCTAAATTTCTCTAGAGCATATACAATGGCAAGAAACTCTTTCTCTGTGGTAGCATAATTCAATTGAGCATCATTCAGCACCTTGCTAGCATAATAAATTGGATGAAACTTTTGTTCTTTCCTTTGGCCAAGGACAACTCCTATTGCATAATCACTTGCATCACACATCAATTCAAAATTTTGATTCCAATCTGGTGCTACAATTACTGGAGCTGACACTAGCTTCTGCTTCAATATATCAAAAGCTTTTAGACAGTCTTCATTCATCACTGATAACAGTTGAAAAACTGTTATTTTCATGCTTAAAATTGATACTAAAAGCAACCTTTAGACTTAGAAACTAGCTTGAAATCATGCCTTTTATCTATATTTTCATAAATAAGAGAGCTGGACAGGTTTACGCTTGATTTAAGTGTTTTTGTGCAGGTTTTAAGGTGAATTTAGTGAAAAGAGTGAAGAAGGAGAGTAGTGACATTAGAAAAGACAAGAAAGAGTGCAAAAAGAGAAGACGAAGGCACCGCTCAGCGGCAAACTACCGCTGAGCGGCACTCAAGAGGTGGCGTTGGAACCGCTGAGGGGCAAAATGGCCGCTGAGGGGAAGAAAGAAGACGCGCAATCACCGCTGAGCGGCACTTTTTGGGCTTGGGCTTTTGTAATCTTTTGTAACTCTAGATTAGTATATAAGGGCTTGCACGTCCTTGGGATTGGTATCTTTGGCAGAAACGAAGTAAACTCTTTCTCTTCCACCCCTTTGAAGGAGGATCTTGGATGCTCAGGCTACCTCTTCACCTTTATTGGGTTTATTCTTTCATTCTTTCATTGTTATTCATCTAGGTTCACCATGACGATGGTGAACTAAACCTTGTATGTTTGTTGGGGAATCAATGTAATCTCTTGAAGCTCTCATATATGGAATTTGTTGAGTACATCTTTTAAGTAAGACATATGCTTTCTTTCATCATTAGTTAGGGTTTTTCCTCTTTGCTCAATGCTTGCATTGTTTAACTCATTCTAATGCATGATTATTGGTTTTGTCGATACGGACACGTACGGGGAAGTCTAGATCCGGGGAATTTCTCCCAATATTATACTGACAATATTTTATTGGTTGCCTTTAAGCTCCTGCACTCATGAACTAATCATTAGGAATGCTAGGAATTGTATGAACTATTTGATTAGGGAGAAGCCATCTAGAATGGTACATTAGAGAGTGGCATTAACAATGATGATTTGAATGTTG
Organism: Vigna nakashimae; assembly: GCA_034642375.1. Taxonomy (NCBI): domain Eukaryota; kingdom Viridiplantae; phylum Streptophyta; class Magnoliopsida; order Fabales; family Fabaceae; genus Vigna; species Vigna nakashimae. The sequence continues at coordinate 23,900,388 of CM067759.1, forward strand.
AATTCCTAAAATATATGAGAGTGGATGAGATGAAATTGACCCCCAACAACATATTCATTCATATAATTCATTGAAAGTGTTTATCTTTTGTCTTTGCCATTGATCAAACTTCATGCATACATGTTTATTTTCTGTCTTGCATATTAAAATTTGAATATTTCGTTTGTAAGTCCTAGCTAATCAACAAATCACATAACTAAACTAGGCCGTGAGTCCTTTGGGAAGAACGATACTTGGTCTTACCAAGTTTATTACTTGAACGATTCGGTCATACTTGCCGATTGTGAAACAAGTTTGTGACATCATATTTTGGTGCTTACAAATTTGTCCATCAATCACAAAAGGAGCATCCTTCATCAAAAGATTACTCAATGGTTTAGCAATTTTTGAGAAATCTTTGATGAATCTTCTATAGAACCCAGCATGACCAAGAAAACTCCTAATCCCCCTTACATTTGTTGGTGGAGGCAGTTTCTCAATGACTTCTACTTTGGCTTTATCCACCTCAATGCCTTTAGCAGAAATTTTATGCCCCAATACAATCCCTTCAGTTACCATGAAATGACATTTCTCCCAATTCAAAACCAGATTTGTCTGAACACATCTTTTGAGGACAGTGTTCAAATTAGCTAAACATCTTTGGAAAGAATTTCCAAAAACCGAGAAGTCATCCATGAATACTTCAATGCATTTTTCTAAAAGATCAGCAAAGATTGCCTGCATACACCTCTGAAACGTAGCTGGGGCATTACATAATCCAAAAGGCATCTTTCTATATGCAAAGATACCAAAAGGACAAGTAAAAGCCGTCTTCTCCTTGTCTTTTGGATCTACCACAATTTGATTATATCCAGAATATCCATCTAGAAAACAATAGAAAGCCTGCCCTGATAACCTTTCTAGCATCTGATCCATGAAAGGAAGAGGAAAATGATCCTTCCTAGTAGCTTTATTCAGCTTCCTGTAATCAATGCACATACGCCAGCCAGTAACTGTCCGAGTAGGAATAAGCTCATTCTTATCATTATAAATTACTGTCATCCCACCTTTCTTTGGAACCACCTGTACTGGACTCACCCATTCACTGTCAGAGATTGGATAGATGATACCAGCTTCTAGCAGTTTCAACACTTCTTTTCTGACCACCTCCTTCATGACAGGATTTAACCTTCTCTGCGGTTGAGCACTTGGTTTATAGTCCTCTTCCATAAAAATCTTGTGCATGCAATAAGTTGGGCTTATACCTTTGAGATCTGATATTGACCACCCAATTGCTTCTTTGTTAGCTTTCAGAATTTCTATCAACTGCTCTTCTTCTTGTAAAGATAAAGAGTTATTGATGATGACTGGCTTTGTTTCACCCTCTTCTAAAAACACATATTTCAGATGTGGTGGCAATCTTTTTAATTCTGGCGACTGTGCTTTGATTGTTTCTTCCTTATCAATTGTTTCAAATATTGGATCTTCATCTGGACTCTTTTTCAATGTTTCCAAGTCCATCAGACATTCATCAATCAATTTCTCTTCTTCTTCATCCAAATCTTCACATGCATCAATGAGAGTTTTTTCCAATGGAGAGATATTACACACCATTCGTTCTTGAACCATACAAACTTCATCAAGTTCATCAAATTGAAAGCATGCTTTATCATCATTTGGATATGTCATGGCCTTGGATACATCAAAAGTGACCTCTTCATCATCAACTCTCAGTTTAAGCTTACCATTCTCTACATCAATCAGAACTCTAGCAGTCTTCATAAAAGGTCTCCCAAGAATAAGAGGAACATCACTAGTTCCTTCCATCTCCATCACAATAAAATCAACTGGAAATACAAATTTGTCGACCTTTACCAGAACATCTTCAACCACTCCATATGGATATTTAAGAGACCTGTCTGCCAATTGAAGAGCCATTCTGGTTGGTTTAATTTCCAACCCCTGAATTGTTCTGCACATGGATAGCGGCATTAGATTAATGCTAGCTCCCAAATCAATCAATGCTCTTCCAACTTTCACATCTCCTATGGTGCATGGAATAGTGAAGCTTCCTGGATCTTTAAGTTTAGGAGGTAGTTTCTGTATGATTGCACTGCAATTTCCCTGTATATTGATAGTTTCCTTCTCAGTGTACTTGTGTTTTTTTGTGAGAAGTTCCTTCAAAAATTTTGCATATGCTGGCATCTGTTGCAATGCTTCAGAGAATGGTATAGTAATCTCCAGCTTCTTAAACAGTTCCATGAATCTTTCCAACTGTTTTTCTTTCTCCTTCCTTGAATAACCCTTTGGATAAGGAAGTGGCTTTTCATACTCTTTTTCTCTCTGTCTCTCTTCTCTCTCATTTTTTTCTCTCCTCTCCTCTTCTTCTTTTCTCTTTTTCTCTCTCTCAACTCTTTCTTTCCACTCACATGTTTCTTTTTCACTCTCACTCTCATTTTCTTTCTCCTTTCTCTCTTTTTGTCTCTCCCCTAACACTCTACCACTTCTAGTCACAACAGTTTTACATTCCTTTCCAAGATTATCATGTTTAATCTCGTCAACTATTCTCTCAACATGACCCTCCATTTTTTTAAATGCAGCATCCACATTATGACAATAGGACGCATTTGTCTTCAAGAATCTCTGAAAAGTCTCTTCAAGCTTTGTTGCTTTCTCAACTGGAGTGAATTGCATATGCCATTGTTGTTGCGCTTGAACCATTGACACCTATTGTATTTCCTGTGGTATTTGAGAAAGTTTCATGGTTACTTCCTCAAGCTGCTGAGAGAGAGTTCTATTTTGGACAAACAGAGCCTTATTTAATTTTGACAACTCCTTCTGATTAAGATCTCCTGTGTCAATATTGAGTTCGTTGTCACTAGTAGCCATATTTTCAATAATTTCAGTTGCTTCCTCTGGAGTCTTCCATTTGATATTGCCTCCTGCTGAGGCATTCAGCATCATCTTGGTTTGTGAACCAAGCCCTCCAAGGAAAGTTAAGACTACTTCATGTTCTTTAAAGCCATGCATGGGAGTTTTACGTAACAAGCTTTTATATCTGTCCCATGCATGCCCCAGTGATTCTTCCATGCCCTGCTTGAATGAAGATATCTCTTGCTTTCCTTTAGTCACCTTAGATTGTGGGAAGTATTTGTTTAAGAATTTTGTGACCACTGCTTCCCACTCTGTGAAACTTTCTTCTGGAAAAGAGTTCAACCAAAGCTTAGCATTTCCTCCCAATGAGAAAGGAAACAAGCTAAGTTTGATTGCTTCGTCTGGCACCCCATTAATTTTGACTGTATTGCAAATCTCATTAAAGGTAGTCAGGTGCTCATATGGGCTTTCATGAGACAACCCATTAAATTGATTACTCTTCACCAGTTGAATCAGTGCTGGTTTGACCTCCATGTTGGCTGCATTGACTCTAGGTCTAGCTATGCTATTGAAGTGCTGAGGTCCAGCAAGATTAGTATAATCTGCAAGAGTTCTTCTACCATTATTGTTCTCCATATTCCTAGTTCGAATTGCTTCCTGCAAGCACAAGAAAACAACACCCTAGAAAAGATTTGTTAGCACAAAGAGATATAGGAGAAGATATATATTCAAAAGATAAAAAGATAAAAGATTTAGAAGATAGAAAATAAAATAAAATAAAATCTAATCTAAAAAGATAAAATAAAATCTAACCTAATCTAAAAGATAAAGATAAAATAAAATCTAATAAAATCTAACCTAACAAAATAAAATCAAATTTAATCTAACCTAATCTAAAAAGATAAAAAGATCAAATAAAATAAAAACAGAAAAAATAAAAACAGAAATTCAAAATTAAAGTCAAAGATAATCAATAATCACACAAATTAACCAGTTAAACCACGAGTCCCCGGCAACGGCGCCAAAAACTTGATGGACAAATTTGTAAGCACCAAATTATGATGTCACAAACTTGTTTCACAATCGGCAAGTATGACCGAATCGTTCAAGTAATAAACTTGGTAAGACCAAGTATCGTTCTTCCCAAAGGACTCACGGCCTAGTTTAGTTATGTGATTTGTTGATTAGCTAGGACTTACAAACGAAATATTCAAAGTTTAATATGCAAGACAGAAAATAAACATGTATGCATGAAGTTTGATCAATGGCAAAGACAAAAGATAAACACTTTCAATGAATTATATGAATGAATATGTTGTTGGGGGTCAATTTCATCTCATCCACTCTCATATATTTTAGGAATTCAACATTCAAATCATCATTGTTAATGTCACTCTCTAATGTACCATTCTAGATGGCTTCTCCCTAATCACGAGTTCATACAATTCCTAGCATTCCTAATGATTAGTTCATGAGTGCAGGAGCTTAAAGGCAACCAATAGAATATTGTCAGTATAATATTGGGAGAAATTCCCCGGATCTAGACTTCCCCGTACGTGTCCGTATCGACAAAATCAATAATCATGCATGGAATGAGTTAAACTATGCAAGCATTGAGCAAAGAGGAAAAACCCTAACTAATGATGAAAGAAAGCATATGTCTTAATTAAAAGATGTAATCAACAGATTCCATATATGAGAGTTTCAAGAGATTACATTGATTCCCCAACAAACATACAAGGTTTAGTTCACCATATTCATGGTGAACCTAGATGAATAACAATGAAAGAATGAAAGAATAAACCCAATAAAGGTGAAGAGGTAGCCTGAGCATCCAAGATCCTCCTTCAAAGGGGTGGAAGAGAGAGTGTTTGCTTCGTTTCTGCCAAAGATACTAATCCTAGGGACGTAAAAACCCTTATATACTAATCTAGAGTTACAAAAGATTACAAAAGCCCAAGCCCAAAAAGTGCCGCTCAGCGGTAAATACCACTCAGCGGTGATTGCGCGTCACATTTCTTCCCCTCAGCGGCCAGTTTGCCCCTCAGCGTGACTCCCGCAACCTCCTGAGTGCCGCTCAGCGGTAAAATGCCGCTGAGCGGTGCCTTTGTCTTCTCTTTTTTCACTCTTTCTTGTCTTTTCTAATGTCACTTCTCTCCTTCTTCACTCTTTTCACTAAATTCACCTTAAAACCTGCACAAAAACACTTAAATCAAGCATAAACCTGTCCAGCTCTCTTATTTATGAAAATATAGATAAACTGCATGATTTCAAGCTAGTTTTTAAGTCTAAAGGTTGCTTTTAGTATCAATATTAAGCCTGAAAATAACAGTTTTTCAACTGTTATCACCATCCCTGCATCAAACATAATTCACAAAACCAAAAGATACATTGTTAAGCATTAGTAAACCACAACGAAGAAATCAGCCCCTTCAATGATGCTCTCTCCCAACCCCAAACTTAGATGGAAAACTAGTGAGCAAGTGAGTGGAAGGGAGATTTTCTAGAGGGAAGAGGGAAAAGATGTGGAAAACCTTGGAGAAGGTATGTGGGATTGTTTGTGCAGAGAAGAGCCTGAAAGTATGAGCAAATGCGCAGCTTAGGGTCTAAAAATACCCTAATGGGCTCGGGTCCCGCTAATGGGAAACTAAAGCCCATCTGCGAGAGTACCGCTCAGCGGCACTTTCGTGATTTGCTCTTCTCCTTCTTTTCTTAACCTATGTGCCTCCTAGACATGCCCCTCACTGGTTCTCTGCAATTCAATGTTCAGAATACTTATGCAAACCCTATTATGCAACTAAAATGAAACAAACAAAAACAATCAATCAATTGGGTTGCCTCCCAGGTAGCGCTTGTTTAACGTCACGAGCTTGACCCAAAATCCACCAACACCCATCAGTAGGTGCAAAATTGTCTTACCAACACCCATCAGTAGGTGTTACAAACTTAGTATCCTTCAGTAGATACTTAACCACCTAGCATCCTTCAGTAGATGCTATCTCCAACAAAATATTTACAAAATAATGTCCACAAATTAAAAGTTACAAAACAAAATCAAAAGTTTTTAAATCACTGGGTTGCCTCCCAACAAGCTCTATTTTAACGTCATTAGCTTGACCCAGTAAAACTCAAGTTCCTTCTTCTTTTTCTTCTTCCTACTGAACTTCTTCAAAAATTTGATCACCCCAGGAACCTGTTGCAATGTCTCAATCATAGGAACTTTAATCTCCAATTTCTTGAAGATTTCCATAAAGCACTTAAATTTCTTTTCCTTCCTATGATTCTTCTTTAGATGAAGATGGGATTTTTCATATGATTCCTTCTTCTTTCCTCTCATCTTCTTTTTCTTACTTTTCCTCTCCCCAAATTTTCTCTTTTTCTTTTCTTTTATTTTTTTCTTCCCTTCTCTTTTTCTCCTCAACTTCTTTATTTTCACACACATTTTCTTTCTCTCTTCTTTCTCAACCACTTCTTTTTCTTTTTCTTCATCTTTATCTTTCTCACTCAACTCTTCTTTTTCTTCTCTCTCTATCTTTTCCTCATCTCTCTCTATTTTTTTCTCAGCAAAAATCTTGTCACTTTCAGTGACAATGGCTTGACCTTCCTCCTTAAGGTTAACTTCAGTATTACCCTTAACATTCAATTTCTGACTAATGAAACGAAGGTGCATCTCCATCCTTTTACATGATTCTTCAATGCTTTTCTGAGTAGAGTCGAAATTTTTCAAAAATCGTTGAAGGGTGTCATCCAAATTTACTGATAGAGAAGGTTCTTGCTGCCATTGTTGTGGTGGCGGCCTATTAAATTCTTCGGCAACTTGAGTGGTTTTGTGATGACAATCAGGTATCTGTATGTACTGTTGAACTGCCTCCTCCAACGTTATCCTTCTTCCTGATAGAAAGGTTTTTTTCTACCTTTATTGTGGTGGTAGATTCTTAAATTGTTTGACAGCTTGCCAAAATTGATCATTATCCATGCCTGAGTGAGATCCCACCAGTGATTGTAGCTTCCTTGACGGTACTGATTGGTCATGTAGTTTACATCCTCTACGGCTTCAACTGGAAAGGCACATTGACCATTGATATGGTCGCCTCCACACAATTCGCACAACTGGGATTGTACCTGTGCAGCAGTTTTCAACTCTTTGGGTAATTTTGCAGGAGTTTTAGGCAGAGTCTCCAGCTGTTGAGTTAGAATTTTGTTTTGAGCTAGCAGGGCATCATGTGTCTGTAATTGGAGGACTCCTTTTTGCATAGGAGCTCCTCTCTCACTGTGCAGCTCATTATCACTAGTAGCCATGTTTTCTATTATCTGTGTTGCTTCCTCTGGAGTTTTCCATTTAATATTGCCTCCTGCTGAGGCGTCCAGCATCATCTTGGTTTGTGAACCAAGCCCTCCAAGGAAAGTTAAGACTAGTTCCTGATCTTCAAAGCCATGCGTAGGTGTTTTTCTTAGCAAGCTTTTATACCTGTCCCATGCGTAAGGGTTCCAACAAACGGCCTTGATCACATGATGCAAAACAAGCAATTGATTCAATCATAGAAAACCTGGGCAAAGTCATTCATGCTTTCAAAGTAATAACATTCAACAATAACAACTCTGGAGCTCAAAATCTCACATATCAGCTCATTCACATTTGACATACACATCCTGCTTAATTTCACAATCACAATCATAATATCCTGCACTTGTTCACAAAGCTTGTGAATCACCTGTATAAGCATTTAATGTGCACATCATCTCAACATCAATCAATCAATAAGCATCATCAAGCATTACTTATCACACAATCACAGTTAATAGCAAACCATCATAAGAAACCAGGTGTTCAATAGAGTACATCACCCTAATCTAAAAACAAAAACAAATAAGTTCACAAAACTTAAACCACAAAAGCATAATCATATGATAGCATTCATCAGTAAATGCTATCTCAGCTCCTCATCAGTCTGAGCTGTCCTCTGTATCTTCCTCTTCCTCCTCATCATTATCATCTTCAAATGCATCCTCCTCATCAGCTTCATCTTCTTCCATGTCTCGAGCTGAAGCTTCAGCTGCTTCAGCTCCTCCTCCATGCAATGGTTCTTCTGGCCAAGCTACCACGTTATGGAATTCATCCATAGTCCACCTGTGTGCTGGAGGTGTATCATACATCCCCACTATCATCTCAGCAGTGGCCACCTGCCCTCTGTGAATGGTCTGCAACTGAGCACCTATAAGAGACATATACATGTCCCTCATCTGGAATGGTTCTGCTTCATGTGTATCAGCAGATGTCCGGCTCTGTGCTGGCCCTCTCTCTCTACGAGCCTGGCGTGGTGGAACTGGCTGAGCTGCATCCTCACCTCCACAGTACTGTCTGTAATAAGCCTCATCAATAGCTTTTCTTGGCCTCTCAAATGGTGGAACAGAAGTGTCCACCCCAGCGAGCTTGCAAAGGTGAGTGATCAAAGAAGGATGTCCTAGTGGTGCTTTGTTGTTTGAGGTGTTAGCACATACACTAATTTCATCAGCTATCACCTGCCCAATATTAACATTCAAGTTTCTGATAGCACAGTAGATGAATAGTGCCCTGCTGAGAGTAATATCTGACACATGTGAACATGGCTGAATGTTGGCATGAGAAAATGCCATCCAATACTTTGCAAGAGGAGTCAAATCCGTCCTCCTAATGTTAACCACTGAGCCAGATCTATTCCTTTGGAAGTGTCCTCCAGCTGGATAATCACCAATCTTCTTTGCATTGGTGTAAAATTCCTTTACCACAGCTATGTTGGCAGGTGCAGGATAAGTGGCTAGCTTTCCCCAATCATTCCCTAACACTTGCTCTCCAAATTGAGGAGCAATGTTAGGTATCATTCCAACCTTTCTCTCCATCAGAAGTCTCCTGTCCTGAACCACCCTAAAGTGCTTCTCATGTTTCCTAGAGAGGAACCTGCTATTATGGGGTTGCTCTGGTTCCTTTTCCTTTCTCTTGGTTGCCATGGTTTTCAATCTCTTTCCTGAAGAGGATGACATTCCTGCATTCAAACACAAATACAAAACCACAGAACATGATGTTAATCATTAGTAAACACAGAACACAACTCCTTCCGAAGCTAAACCACCGCTGAGGGACAGAATTTCCCCTCAGCGCCACCAGTGCCACATTCCAACACGCAACAAACCAGAAAAATCAAATCTGGCAGAGTGCCGCTCAGTGGCAGTTTACCCCTCAGCGGTAACTCTGCAGATTTTTGAAAAACCAGTTTTAAAGCTTTCCTAACTCCACCCAAATGCAATTTTCAGTTTTCCAATTCATAATCATGTAGTTTAATCGGTTCAAACATCAAATATATCATCAAATCATGCATAGAATTCAAAACCCCTCAATATTCATGCTTTGACAATCACATTCAAATTCAAGAACCCTAGAATGAACAAAATGCACTTTACTTACTTGGGTGGAGATACTAGATGCAATGAGAATGCTTCCAAGCTAGAATACTCTCTTCCAACCCCAAACTTTGATGGCACACTAGTGTAAAAGTGAGTGAAAGAGATATTTTCTTAAGAGGAAAGAGTGAAAAGATGTGGAAAACCTAGGAGAAGGTATGTGGGAGTGTTTGTGCAGAGAAGAGCTTGAAAGAATAAGAAATTGCGCAGCTTAGGGTATAAAAATACCCTAATGGGCTCGGGTTCCGCTAAGGGGAACTAAAGCCCATTCTGCGAGACTACCGCTCAGCGGTAGTTTGCCGCTCAGCGGCACTTGCGTGAAGTGCTCCTCTCCTTCTTTCCTTGACCTACGTGCCTCCTAGACATACCCCTCACTGGTTCCCTGCAATTCAATGTTAAAAATGCTTATGCAAACCCTAACTAAAATAAACAAACAGAAAACAATCAATCAACTGGGTTGCCTCCCAGGTAGCGCTTGTTTAACGTCACGAGCCTGACCCAAAATCCACCAACACCCATCAGTAGGTGTTTCAAACTTACCAGCACCCATCAGTAGGTGCAAAATCTTCTCACCAACACCCATCAGTAGGTGTTTCAAACTTACCAGCACCCATCAGTAGGTGCAAAATCTTCTCACCAACACCCATCAGTAGGTGTTACAAACTTAGTATCCTTCAGTAGATACTTAACCACCTAGCATCCTTCAGTAGATGCTGTACCCAACAAAATATATACAAAATAATGTCCACAAATTAAAAGTTACAAAACCAAATCAAAAGTCAAAAGTTTGTAAATCACTGGGTTGCCTCCCAGCAAGCGCTCTTTTAACGTCATTAGCTTGACCCAGTAAAGTTCAAGTTCCATCTTCTTTATAGTTGATGTTGTCAGTCCACCAACTTCTCAACTGCTTCCTTTGAACTGTTTTGGTTCTTCTAGAATATGGAGACTCTATCTCTATCATCTCCTTTTCTTTAAAGCCCTTCACAACCCACAACTTGTTCTTGATTCTTACAGGCGTGCCAAGTTGGAGTCTTCTTTTCTTCCAGTCTCTAGGAATTTCTTCTCCTCTTCCAATTTCTTCTTCCTTGGGAACCTGAAACAACAAACAATGGTTACCTGAAACCTCAAGATTTTCATCTTTACCTCTAGTTATGGGTGCATCTCGAAATGCAGCTTTATAACTGGCTTCTTCCTCCTTTGCTTGTGTCTCATCTTTGAAGACATCCACCACCACTCTCTCCTCTCTATCCTGGAGCACCACTATACCTTCATTTACATCTATGATAGCCCTGGCCGTTTTCATAAACGGTCTTCCAAGTATGATAGGTATTTTCTCGGTTTCCATCTTCATCACCACAAAGTCTGCCAAAAACTGAAGTTTGCCAACACAAACTACAATGTCTTCTGCAATCCCACGTGGCTCCTTTGAAGATCCATCAGCCATTACTAAATTAACCTTTACAGGTTTCATTTTAACATTGCCAATTTGCTCCAGTAAAGAATAAGGTATCAAGTTAACACTTGAACCTAAATCAAGGAGAGCTTTCTTTACTTTTTTCTTCCCTATAGTACAAGGGATAGAAAAACTACCTGGATCTGATGCTTTAGGTGGGAATGACTCTTCCTTAACAGTTATACACTTTTTTTCCTCATCATCTCTACGTCTCTTCTTTGTAGAGATTTCTTTATTAGATTTGGTGTAAACCGTAATCTGTTGCAGAATTTGCTCCCAAGGTGCATCATTATCCACCATTTTGAATAACTCTGTGAAGTCCATTGGTTTCCCTTGATGGATTGGAAAAGGAAACGTGCTTTTGCTCTCTATTTCACTTCTCTCTTCTGTATCTAACTCAACTTTCTCATCATCAACACTCTCTACCACCTTGCACTCTTCTCTGGGGTTAACCTCAGTATTAGCCCCAAAGTTTCTATTCGGCCTTTCTTCCAATTGCTTGGTAATCTGACCCATTTGAAACTCCAAATTCTTTATAGCAGCTTCAGTGCTCTTTTGAGAAGATTCAGTTTTCTGAATGAATTGCTGAAGAGTTTCTTCCAACCTTGTTGATCTTTCATTAAGCATAGATAACTGTTGCCAAAAGGTTGGTTGCTGCTGCTGCTTATTATATTGATTAGCTTGCCCAGTTTGTCCTTGACCAATGCTTGGATGTGGTTTCCACCCCTGATTATAATTCCCTTGACGGTATGGAAATTGATTAGCCATGAAATTAACATCCTCCACGGCTTCCACAGGAAAAGCACATTGGCCATTGATATGATCACCCCCACATAATTCACACAACTGGGTTTGTACCTGTGCAGCAGATTTCAACTCTTTAGGTAATAAAGCAAGAGTTTTAGTCAGAGTTTCCAGCTGTTGAGTTAGAATTTTATTCTGAGCTAGCAAGGCATCATGTGTTTGTAATTGAAGAACCCCTTTTTGTTGCATAGGAGCTCCTCTTTCACTGTGCAGCTCATTATCACTAGTAGCCATGTTTTCTATAATTTCAGTTGCTTCCTCTAGAGTTTTCCATTTAATATTGCCTCCTGCTGAGGCGTCCAGCATCATCTTGCTTTGTCAACCAAAGCTTAGCATTGCCTCCCAATGAGAAAGGAAACAAGCTAAGTTTGATAGCTTCGTCTGGCACCCCATTAATCTTGACTGTGTTGCAAATCTCATTAAAGGTAGTGAGGTGCTCATATGGGCTTTCATGAGATAACCCTGATGGACAAATTTATAATCACCAAAATATGATGTCACAAACTTGTTTCACAATCGGCAAGTATGACCGAATCGTTCAAGTAATAAACTTGGTAAGACCAAGTATCGTTCTTCCCAAAGGACTCACGGCCTAGTTTAGTTATGTGATTTGTTGATTAGCTAGGACTTACAAACGAAATATTTGGATTTTAATATGCAAGACAAAAAATAAACATGTATGCATGAAGTTTGATCAATGGCAAAGACAAAGATAAACACTTTCAATGAAATATATGAATGAATATGTTGTTCGGGGTCAATTTCATCTCATCCACTCTCATATATTTTAGGAATTCAACATTCAAATCATCATTGTTAATGCCACTCTCTAATGTACCATTCTAGATGGCTTCTCCCTAATCACGAGTTCATACAATTCCTAGCATTCCTAATGATTAGTTCATGAGTGCAGGAGCTTAACGACAACCAATATAATATTGTCAGTATAATATTGGGAGAAATTCCCCGGATCTAGACTTCCCCGTACGTTCCCGTATCGACAAAACCAATAATCATGCATGGAATGAGTTAAACTATGCAAGCATTGAGCAAAGAGGAAAAACCCTAACTAATGATGAAAGAAAGCATATGTCTTAATTAAAAGATGTAAACAACGATTCCATATATGAGAGCTTCAAGAGATTACATTGATTCCCCAACAAACATACAAGGTTTAGTTCACCATATTCATGGTGAACCTAGATGAATAACAATGAAAGAATGAAAGAATAAACCCAATAAAGGTGAAGAGGTAGCCTGAGCATCCAAGATCCTCGTTCAAAGGGGTGAAAGAGAGAGTGTTTGCCTCGTTTCTGCCAAAGATACTAATTCTAGGACGTGCAAGCCCTTATATACTAATTTAGAGTTACAAAAGATTACAAAAGCCCAAGCCCAAAAAGTGCCGCTCAGCGGTGATTGCGCGTCCTTTTCTTCCCCTCAGCGGCCAGTTTGCCCCTCAGCGGTTCCAACGTCACCTCTTGAGTGCCGCTCAGCGGTAAAATGCCGCTCAGCGGTGCCTTCGACTTCTCTTTTTGCACTCTTTGATCTCTTTTCTAATGTCATCTCTCTCCTTCTTCACTTCTTTCACCAAATTCACCTTAAAACCTGCACAAAAACACTTAAATCAAGCATAAACCTGTCCAGCTCTCTTATTTCTGAAAATATAGATAAAAGCATGATTTCAAGCTAGTTTTTAAGTCTAAAGGTTGCTTTTAGTATCACTTTTAAGTATGAAAATAACAGTTTTTCAACTGTTATCAAACCCATTAAATTGATTACTCTTCACCAGTTGAATCAGTGCTGGTTTGACCTCCATATTGGCTGCATTGACTCTAGGTCTAGCTATGCTGTTAAAGTGTTGAGGTCCAGCAATATTGGTGTAGTCTGCAAGAGTTCTTCTACCATTATTGTTCTCCATACTCCCTGTGCTATGAACAGAACCTTGTGGTGATGATTGTAAGAGAGTTTCTGGAGAAGGGAAAAGTTCTCTAGATGTTCTGATTCTTCTCCTCCGTCTACTCTCGTCTAGACCTTCAAGAAGAGGTTCTGTTGTTTTCTTACTCCTAGTTCGAATTGTCTCCTGCATACACAAGAAAACAAAACCCTAGAAAATATTTGTTAGCACAAAAAGATATAGGAAAAGATATAGATTCAGAAGATAAAAAACATAAAAAAAATAAAAGATTAAAAAGATAAAAGATAAAAGATTCAGAAGATAGAAGATAAAATAAAATAAAATAAAATCTAATCTAATCTAAACAAATAAAATAAAATAAAATCTAATCTAATCAAATCAAAACCAAAAAAATAAAAACAGAAAATAAAAACAGAAATTCAAAATTAAAGTCAAAGATAATCAATAATCACACAAATTAACCAGTTAAACCACGAGTCCCCGGCAACGGCGCCAAAAACTTGAGGGACAAATTTATGAGCACCAAAATATGATGTCACAAACTTGTTTCACAATCGGCAAGTATGACCGAATCGTTCAAGTAATAAACTTGGTAAGACCAAGTATCGTTCTCCCAAAGGACTCACGGCCTAGTTTAGTTATATGATTTGTTGATTAGCTAAGACTTACAAACGAAATAATTGAGATTTTATATGCAAGAGACGAAAATAAACATGTATGCATGAGTTTTTGATCAATGGCAAAAGCAAAAGACAAATACTGTCAATGAAATATATGAATGAATATGTTGTTGGGGGTCAATTTCATCTTATCCACTCTCATATATTTTAGGAATTCAACATTCAAATCATCATTGTTAATGCCACTCTCTAAAGTACCATTCTAGATGGCTTCTCCCTAATCACGAGTTCATACAATTCCTAGCATTCCTAATGATCAGTTCATAAGTGCAGGAGCTTAACGACAACCAATATAATATTGGGAGAAATTCCCCGGATCTAGACTTCCCCGTACGTGCCCGTATCGACAAAACGAATAATCATGCATCGAATGAGTTAAACCATGCAAGCATTAAGCAAAGAGGAAAAACCCTAACTAATGATGAAAGAAAGCATAAATCTTAATTAAAAGATGCAAGCATAGATTCCATATATGAGAGCTTCAAGAGATTACATTGATTCCTCAACAAACATACAAGGTTTAGTTCACCATATTCATGGTGAACCTAGATGAACAATGAAAGAATGAAAGAATAAACCCTAAAAAGGTGAAGAGGTAGCCTGAGCATCCAAGATCCTCCTTCAAAGGGGTGGAAGAGAGAGTGTTTGCCTCGTTTCTGCCAAAGATACAAACCCTAGGACGTCCTAAAGCTTATATACTATTCTAAAATTACAAAAGCCCAAGCCCATAAAAGTGCCGCTCAGCGGTAAATACCGCTCAGCGGTGACTGCGCGTCCCTTTTCTTCCCCTCAGCGGCCAGTTTGCCCCTCTGCGGACCTCCCGTGACCTCCTGAGTGCCGCTCAGCGGTAAAATGCCGCTGAGCGGTGCCTTCGGCTTCTCCTTTTGCACTCTTTGATTCCTTTTCTGATTCCATCTCTCTCCTTCTTCACTTCTTTCACTAAATTCACCTTAAAACCTGCACAAAAACACTTAAATCAAGCATAAACCTGTCCAGCTCTCTTATTTCTGAAAATATGGATAAAAGCATGATTTCAAGCTAGTTTCTAAGTCTAAAGGTTGCTTTTAGTGTCAATTTTAAGCATGAAAATAACAGTTTTTCAACTGTTATCAACGTCCATATAGACGTCCGTTGTGTCAGGACGGACGTTTATATGGACGTCCGCTGTGTCAGGCCGGACGTTTATATAGACGTCCGCTGTGAACCTCTCGGACGTCTATACACTACTACAGAAAGGGCTTTATTAGACGGGTTATTTAGGGTTATTTACGGGCTATTTAGGATTACAGGGTTTGGACGTTTGTTTGTGCACTGCAACACGTCTGAAGAGCAGATTCGAAATGAAAATGGAGGAAGATGGAGGAGTAAACGACCTAAAACGTAGGCCAAAAAATGCCGCCCAAGAACACGCAACAAACTGCACCAAAATGCACCGAAAACGATTTTTAATCGGTCCAAATGAAAGATATTTCATTACTGAACAATTTAATCGGAATAAAAGTAAGATTAAATGGTCCAAAAAATATAAAAACCAACCTAGAAATGCAAGGCGCAGAGGGAACTCTCACGGGTTCGCATATATAACTCCTCGCGGGTTCGCGTTTTGGTGTGTATGTCCTTATTTTAAACGTCTTTTGAACGTCCGTTGTGGCGGGGGACGAACGTCTATATATAGTAGACGTTCGTCCCCCTCCAGGACGGACGTTCAAGAGACTGATGGGTTCACCTACCCTGTCAGCCCTTGAACGTCCGTCCTGGAGGGGGACGGACGTCTACTGTAGACGTCCGTCCCCCTCCAGGACGGACGTTCAAGGGCTGACAGGGTAGGTGAACCCATCAGTCTCTTGAACGTCCGTCCTGGAGGGGGACGGACGTCTATATATAATAAACGTCCGTCCCCCTCCAGGACGGACGTTCAAGAGACTGATGGGTTCACCTACCCTGTCAGCCTCTTGAACGTCCGTCCTGGAGGGGGACGGACGTCTATTACCCTGTCAGCCCTTGAACGTCCGTCCTGGATGGGGACGGACGTCTATATATAGTAGACGTTCGTCCCCCTCCAGGACGGACGTTCAAGAGACTGATGGGTTCACCTACCCTGTCAGCTCTTGAACGTCCGTCCTGGAGGGGGACGAACGTCTACTATATATAGACGTCCGTCCCCATGCAGGACGGACGTTCAAGGGCTGACAGGGTAGTTGAACCCATCAATCTCTTGAACGTCCGTCCTGGAGGGGGACGGACGTCTATATATAGTAAACGTCCGTCCCCCTCTAGGACGGACGTTCAAGAGGCTGACAGAGTAGATTAACCCGTCAGCCTCTTGAACGTCCGTCCTGGAGCGGGACGGACGTTTATTATATATAGACGTCCGTCCCCCTCCAGGACGGACGTTCAAAAGGCCGAATCGTCAACTCTCCCGGCAGGCTCTTGAACGTCTGTTAGAGGGGTCAGACGTCTACTATATTATAGACGTCCGAACCCCTCTAGGACGGACGTCTCCACACTCAATTATTTACATTTATGCCACCGGTCAATTATTTACGTTGGAGTTTTGGTGACCGGATGTCTATAGGGTGACGTTAAAGATCAATTCTGCACTAGTGTATCCACCATCTTGAATAATTCTGTGAAGTCCAGTTGTTTCCCTTGATGCATTGGAAAAAGAGAAGTATTTTTGGCTCTCTATTTCTTCTGTTTCTCCTGTTTCTAACTCAACTGTCTCATCTTCAACACTCTCTACCACCTTGCATTCTTCTCTGGGGTTAACCTCAGTATTAGCCCCAAAATTTCTATTTGGCCTTTCTTCCATCTACTTGGTGATCTGCCCCATCCGAGTCTCCAAATTTTTGATAGCAGCTTCAGTGCTCTTTTGGGTAGACTCAGTTTTCTGTATGAAATTGTTGAGAGTTTCCTCCATCCTCATGGACCTTTCATTAAGCATAGATAACTATTGCCATAAGGTGGGTTGCTGCTGCTGCTTATTATATTGACCAACTTGCCCAGTTTGCCCTTGACCAATACTTGGGTGTGGTTTCCACCCCTGATTGTAGCTCCCTTGACGGTATTGATTGGTCATGTAGTTTACATCCTCTACGGCTTCAACTGGAAAGGCACATTGACCATTGATATGGTCGCCTCCACACAATTCGCACAACTAGGATTGTACCTGTGCAGCAGTCTTCAACTCTTTGGGTAATTGTGCAAGAGTTTTAGTCAGAGTCTCCAGCTGTTGAGTTAGAATTTTGTTTTGAGCTAGCAGGGCATCATGTGTCTGTAATTGGAGAACTCCTTTTTGTTGCATAGGAGCTCCTCTCTCACTGTGCAGCTCATTATCACTAGTAGTCATGTTTTCTATAATCTTTGTTGCTTCCTCTAGAGTTTTCCATTTAATATTGCCTCCTGCTGAGGCATCCAGCGTCATCTTGGTTTGTGAACCAAGACCTCCAAGGAAAGTTAAGACTACTTCCTGATCTTCAAAACCATGCGTGGGAGTTTTACGTAACAAGCTTTTATACCTGTCCCATGCATGCCCCAGTGATTCTTCCATGCCCTGCCTAACTGAAGAAATCTCTTGCTTTCCTTTAGTCACCTTAGATTGTGGGAAGTACTTGTTTAAAAACTTTGTTACCACTGCTTCCCACTTTGTGAAACTTTCTTCTGGGAAAGAATTCAACCAAAGCTTAGCATTGCCTCCCAATGAGAAAGGAAATAAGCTAAGTTTGATTGCTTCATCTGGCACCCCATTAATTTTGACCATGTTGCAAATCTCATTGAATGTGGTGAGGTGCTCATATGGGCTTTCATGAGATAACCCATTGAATTGGTTGCTTTTCACCAGTTGGATCAGTGCTGGTTTGACCTCCATATTAGCTGCATTGACTCTAGGTCTAGCTATACTGTTAAAGTGCTGAGGTCCAACTATATTGGTGTAGTCAGCAAGAATTCTTCTGACATTGTTGTTCTCCATATTTTCTTTGCTATTAACAGAACCTTGTGGTGATGATTGTAACAGAGTTTCTGGAGAAGGGAAAAGTTGTCTAGATGTTCGGATTCTTCTCCTCCATCTACTCTCGTCTAGACCTTCAAGAAGAGGTTATGTTGTTTTCTTGCTCCTTTTTCTAATTGCTTCCTGCATACACAAGAGAACAAAACCCTAGAATATTTGGTTAGCACAAAAAGATACAGGAGAAGATATAAGATTCAGAAGATAAAATAAAATAAAATAAAATAAAATAAAATAAAATAAAAACCGAAAAAATAAAAATAGAAAAATAAAAACAGAAATTCAAAATTAAAGTCAAAGATAATCAATAATCACACAAATTAACTAGTTCAACCACGAGTCCCCGGCAACGGCGCCAAAAACTTGATGCACAAATTTATGATCACCAAAATATGATGTCACAAACTTGTTGAACAATCGGCAAGTATGACCGTATCGTTTCAAGTAATAAACTCGGTAAGACCAAGTATCGTTCTCCCAAAGGACTCACGGCCTAGTTTAGTTGTGATTCTTTGATTAGCTAAGACTTAAGAACAAAATAATTGGATTGTACTGTGCAAAAGACGAAAATAAACATGTATGCATGAGGTTTTGATCAATGGCAAAAGCAAAAGACAAGCACTTTTAATGGATTATATGGATGATTGTGTTGTTCGGGGTCAATTTCATCTTATCCACTCTCATATATTTTAGGAATTCGACATTCAAGTCATCATTGTTAATGCCACTCTCTAAATTACCTTGTCAAGAAGGCCTATCCCCAATTACGAGTTCATACAATTCCTAGCATTCCTAGGAATTAGTTCTTTTAGCACAGGAGCTTAACGACAACCAATATAATATTGGGAGAGATTCCCCGGATCTAGACTTCCCCGTACGTTCCCGTATCGACAAAATCAATAATCATGCATTAAATGAGTTAAACAAAGCAAGCGTTGAGCAAAGAGGAAAAACCCTAACTAATGATGAAAGAAAGCATAAGTCTTAGATTAAGATGCAAGCACAAATTCCATATATGAGAGCTTCAAAAGATTACATTGATTCCCCAACAAACATACAAGGTTTAGTTCACCATATTCATGGTGAACCTAGATGAACAATAATGAAAGAATGAAGGATAAAACCCTAGAAAGGTGAAGAGGTAGCCTGAGCATCCAAGATCCTCCTTCAAAGGGGTGGAAGAGAGAGTGTTTGCTTCATCTTTGCCAAAGATACAAACCCTAGGACGTCCTAATGCTTATATACTATTCTAAAATTACCGGAAATCTAGGCCCAAGCCCATAAAAGTGTCGCGCAGCGGTAAAGTAGCGCTCAGCGGTGAGTGCGTGAGTAGTTTCTTCCCCTCAGCGGCCATTTTTCCCCTCAGCAGATCTCCCGTGAGCTTCTGAGTGCCGCTCAGCGGTAACTTCAGCTTCTCCTTTTGCACTTTTTGATGTCTTTTCTGATTCCATCTCTCTCCTTCTTCACTTCTTTCACTAAATTCACCTTAAAACCTGCACAAAAACACTGAAATCAACCATAAACCTGTCCAGCTCTCTTATTTCTGAAAATATGAATAAAAGAATTATTTCAAGCTAGTTTCTAAGTATAAAGGTTGCTTTTAGTATCAATTTTCAGCATGAAAATAACAGTTTTTCAACTGTTATTACTAGTGCAGCGTCTTGCAATTTGAGAGCAAAAGCAATTCTATTAGCTGCCAGGATCAACAAGTGCACACGTGAAGGCCAGAGAATAAAAGGGAAGTTTTTACTGTTATGTGTTTTCATTGTGCAATTTGTTCTAGCTAAGGAAATTTTGATTGCAGCTCTGTACTTTTATTTTTGTAGGATTGAACTGGTCTGGAAAATTCAAGACAACTGATTCCAGAAGCAACAAAGTTGAGCAACAAAGCCGAATGAAGTGGACCAGGACCGTAGCAGCCTAACATAGTTGTTTTCTTTTTGTAATTTGTTTTCTTCAATTTGTTTGTAATAGGCTTGTGTTAGCCTACGGTTAGCTTTAGCTTGTTTTTGTAAAAAGGCCTTTTATAAAGTCCAAGTGCTTTGGAAGAGTCCTTGGTGCTCTTTCAAACACTTGGCAACTTTACTTGCTTTAATTTTAGCATAGCTAGATAGGTGAGTGTGTCTTGTTAGACAAAGCAACAAGCCTCACCATAGGTCTAGATCTGGGGAATTACTCCCAATAGTATATTGGTTGTCGTTAAACTCCTGTGCTAAAAGAACTAATTATTAGGATTGCTAGGAATTGTATGAACTCGTAATTAGGGATAGGCCTTCTTGACAAGGTAATTTAGAGAGTGGCATTAACAATGATGAATTGAATGTTGAATTCCTAAAATATATGAGAGTGGATAAGATGAAATTGATCCCCAACAACATAATCATCCATATATTCCTTTGAAAGTGCTTGTCTTTTGCTTTTGCCATTGATCAAAACCTCATGCATACATGTTTATTTTCGTCTTTTGCATAGTAAAATCCAATTATTTTGTTCTTAAGTCTTAGCTAATCAACGAATCACATAACTAAACTAGGCCGTGAGTCCTTTGGGAGAACGATACTTGGTCTTACCGAGTTTATTACTTGAAACGATTCGGTCATACTTGCCGATTGTTCAACAAGTTTGTGACATCATATTTTGGTGATCATAAATTTTTCATCACTTACCTTTGCTTACTTTTGACTGTGGGAAGTATTTGTTTAGAAACTTTGCAACCACAACTTTCCACTCAGTAAAACTATTTTCTTGAAAAGTGTTCAACCACATCTTAGAATTTCTTCCCATAGAGAAAGGAAACAAGCTTAGTCTAATAGCTTCATCTGGCACACCATTGATCTTCATAGTATTGCATAACTCATTGAATGTGGTTAGATGCTCATATGGATTTTCATGTGACAATTCATTGAATTGGTTCCTCTTCACCAATTGAATCAAAGCAGGCTTCATCTCCATATTTGTAACATTAACCCTCGGCCTTGCAATGCTATTAAAATGACGAGGGCCAATTACTGTTGGATAATTGTTAACACTTCGACAAGTGTATTGAATCGTATCAAGTAATAATAAATGGTAAGACCAAGTATTGTTTCCCAAGAGACTCAAGGCCTAAACAGTTATGTGATTTCTTGATTAAATTAGACTTGTAAACTAAATCATCGTGTTTAGATTACGGAAAATAAACATGAATGCAAGTGTTGATCAATTGGATTAAAAGAGCAAAAGTGATTGATGTAAAATATCGAATGATGATGTTGTTGGGGTTTATGACTTATCCTATCCACTCTCATGTATTTATGAATTCATCTTCTTCATTAATGTTAATGCCACTATCTAATTTAGCTTAAACTCGATGTTTCGGTGAAGAAAGCCTAATCCTAATTACTAGGTCACAAAAGCTTAAAGGCAACCGATCCTCCTATTCCTATGTCTAGGTAATATTGCTTCCGGGAGAATTTCCCCAATTCTATATTGATAACATCAATGGTCATGCAATTGAACGAATTAAACAAAGCATGCATAGAGTATAGAGGAAAAACCCCAACAACTAATGAAGTAAAACATATAAAATCAAGAATCAATTCAATACATGAGAGTTTCAGAGGATTACATTGTTTCCCTAACAACAATGGAGGTTTAGTTCACCATGGACATGGTGAAACTAGATGAAAATAATGAAAAGAATGAAAGATAGAACCCTAAAAGTTGAAGATCGGAGCTTCCGCATCCAAAATCCGCCTCCAAGGGGTGAAAGGAGTGTGATTTCGCCTCTTTCTGTCCAAAGATATCAACCCTAGGTCGACTAAACTCTTATATAGTTTATTAAAAATACAGAAAACTGGCCCAAGCCCAACGATAAATGTGACACTCAGAATGACGCTCAACGGTGGCGCTTAAGCGTGAGATAGTGTATTCAACATCAAGCTTGGCGCTCAGTGGTGAAAATGGCGCCTAGCGGTGGCTGTGATTCTTCTTTTGTGCACTTTTTCTTCCTTTCCTGAGTCCAACTCCTTGCTACTTCAACTTCTTTCATCCAATTCCTCTAAATTCCTGCCAAAATAAGGAACACCAAGCATAAAACCCATCCAACTCTCTTATTCTCTTAACTTAAGCAAAATAATGATTTCAAGCTAGTTTCTAAGTCATAATGAGTGTTTTTAATATCCAAATTAAGTATAAAAATAACGGTTTTTCAACCGTTATCACAACCCCAAACTTGGAAATTTATTTGTCCTCAAGCAAACAAGATGTAACTCAGTCTTCCACCAATCAATACAATGGTTAAACATATTATAAAACTCTTTCTTTTAAGACAAGAAATTGCTCAAATCATCCCATCAAACAAAATTCAGTCAAGATGCACACATGCTTTGATTCAAAATAACTCATCATGGTGTTTACATATTACAATATCCAATAGATGTTATTCTCATGAATGATAAATTAACTAAGCATAACTGTAATCATGTGCTTTTGGAATTATTCCTCACGAAAGATAACATGTTTCACTCAATCACACAAGTGTATATAGAGGTCACTCATTCACTCTACTATCACAATGTCACATGAATCAACTTTTCCTTTCATCTTCCCCACAATACTGTCTATAGTAGGCCTCATTAAACTCCTTCCTAAGTCGCTCCAACGAAGGTGTGGAAGTGTTAACCCAAGCTAACTCACAGAGGTGTATGATCAGAGATGGATGTCCCAAGGGTGCCTTGTTATTCATAGTACTAGCAAAAGTCTGAATCTCACTTGCTATGACCTATCCAATATTAATACTCATCCCTCTAAGTACACAATATAGAAAAAGGGCCCTGCTAACAGTAATATTAAAGACATGTGAACAAGGTTGGATATTGGCATGAGAAAAAGTCATCCAGTATTTTAGGCCTCATTAATCTCCTTCCTAAGTCGCTCCAACGACGGTGTGGAAGTGTTAACCCAAGCTAACTGATGGACAAATTTATGAGCACCAAAATATGATGTCACAAACTTGTTTCACAATCGGCAAGTATGACCGAATAGTTCAAGTAATAAACTTGGTAAGACCAAGTATCGTTCTCCCAAAGGACTCACGGCCTAGTTTAGTTGTGTGGTTTGTTGATTAGCTAAGACTTAAGAACGAAATATTTGGAGTTTAATATGCAAGACAGAAAATAAACATGTATGCATGAGTTTTTGATCAATGGCAAAAGCAAAAGATAAACACTTTCAATGAAATATATGAATGAATATGTTGTTGGGGGTCAATTTCATCTCATCCACTCTCATATATTTTAGGAATTCAACATTCAAATCATCATTGTTAATGCCACTCTCTAAAGTACCATTCTAGATGGCTTCTCCCTAATCACGAGTTCATACAATTCCTAGCATTCCTAATGATCAGTTCATAAGTTCAGGAGCTTAACGACAACCAACATAATATTGGGAGAAATTCCCCGGATCTAGACTTCCCCGTACGTGCCCGTATCGACAAAACCAATAATCATGCATCGAATGAGTTAAACCATGCAAGCATTGAGCAAAGAGGAAAAACCCTAACTAATGATGAAAGAAAGCATAAGTCTTAATTAAAAGATGCAAGCATAAATTCCATATATGAGAGCTTCAAGAGATTACATTGATTCCCCAACAAACATACAAGGTTTAGTTCACCATATTCATGGTGAACCTAGATGAACAATGAAAGAATGAAAGAATAAACCCTAAAAAGGTGAAGAGGTAGCCTGAGCATCCAAGATCCTCCTTCAAAGGGGTGGAAGAGAGAGTGTTTGCCTCGTTTCTGCCAAAGATACTAACTCTAGGACGTGCAAGTCCTTATATACTATTCTAGAATTACAAAAGATTACAAAAGCCCAAGCCCATAAAAGTGCCGCTCAGCGGTAAATACCGCTCAGCGGTGACTGCGCGTCCCTTTTCTTCCCTTCAGCGGCCAGTTTGCCCCTCAGCGGACCTCCCATGACCTCCTGAGTGCCGCTCAGCGGTAAAATGCCGCTGAGCGGTGCTTTCGGCTTCTCCTTTTGCACTCTTTGATTCCTTTTCTGATTCCATCTCTCTCCTTCTTCACTTCTTTCACTAAATTCACCTTAAAACCTGCACAAAAACACTTAAATCAAGCATAAACCTGTCCAGCTCTCTTATTTCTGAAAATATGGATAAAAGCATGATTTCAAGCTAGTTTTTAAGTCTAAAGGTTGCTTTTAGTATCAATTTTAAGCATGAAAATAACAGTTTTTCAACTATTATCACAACCCCAAACTTAGAACTTTGCTTGTCCTCAAGCAAACAAAATGTAACTCAATCTCCAATCAATTCATATGATGGTTCACTCATTCAAAAATCCTCTTTTTCAAGATAAGTAATAACTTCACTCAAACTTATGACCAAGAAGTACATTCAAGATGTGCACATGCTTTAGTGTTCACAAAGTCATTCAAGTTCCAACAAATGCTATTTTTCATGAATGATCAATCAATTAAGCATGGATGTTCATGTGCTTAACGAGGCAAACACTCTCTCTTCCACCCCTTTGAAGGAGGATCTTGGATGCTCAGGCTACCTCTTCACCTTTATAGGGTTTATTCTTTCATTCTTTCATTGTTCATCTAGGTTCACCATGAATATGGTGAGCTAAACCTTGTATGTTTGTTGGGGAATCAATGTAATCTCTTGAAGCTCTCATATATGGAATCTATGCTTGCATCTTTTAATTAAGACTTATGCTTTCTTTCATCATTAGTTAGGGTTTTTCCTCTTTGCTTAATGCTTGCATGGTTTAACTCATTCGATGCATGATTATTTGTTTTGTCGATACGGGCACGTACGGGGAAGTCTAGATCCGGGGAATTTCTCCCAATATTATGTTGGTTGTCGTTAAGCTCCTGCACTTATGAACTGATCATTAGGAATGCTAGGAATTGTATGAACTCCTGATTAGGGAGAAGCCATCTAGAATGGTACTTTAGAGAGTGGCATAAACAATGATGATTTGAATGTTGAATTCCTAAAATATGTGAGAGTGGATGAGATGAAATTGACCCCCAACAACATATTCATTCATATATTTCATTGAAAGTGTTTATCTTTTGCTTTTGCCATTGATCAAAAACTCATGCATACATGTTTATTTTCTGTCTTGCATATTAAACTCCAAATATTCCGTTCTTAAGTCTTAGCTAATCAACAAACCACACAACTAAACTAGGCCGTGAGTCCTTTGGGAGAACGATACTTGGTCTTACCAAGTTTATTACTTGAACGATTCGGTCATACTTGCCGATTGTGAAACAAGTTTGTGACATCATATTTTGGTGATCATAAATTTGTCCATCACCCTGCTAGCTCAAAACAAAATTCTAACTCAACAGCTGGAGACTCTGACTAAAACTCTTGCACAATTACCCAAAGAGTTGAAGACTGCTGCACAGGTACAATCCCAGTTGTGCGAATTGTGTGGAAGCGACCATATCAATGGTCAATGTGCCTTTCCAGTTGAAGCCGTAGAGGATGTAAACTACATGACCAATCAATACCGTCAAGGGAGCTACAATCAGGGGTGGAAACCACCTTACGTCAAGGGCAAACTGGGCAAGCTGGTCAATATAATAAGCAGCAGCAGCAACCCACCTTATGGCAACAGTTATCTATGCTTACTGAAAGGTCCATGAGGATGGAGGAAACTCTCAACAATTTCATACAGAAAACTGAGTCCACCCAAAAGAGCACTGAAGTTGCTATCAAAAATTTAGAGACTCAGATGGGGCAGATCACCAAGCAGGTGGAAGAAAGGCCAAATAGAAATTTTGGGCCTAATACTGAGGTTAACCCCAGAGAAGAATGCAAGGTGGTAGAGAGTGCTGAAGATGAGACAGTTGAGTTAGAAACAGGAGAAACAAAAGAAATAGAGAGCAAAAATACTTCTCTTTTTCCAATGCATCAAGGGAAACAACTAGACTTCACAGAATTATTCAAGATGGTGGATAATGATGCACCTTGGGAGCAGATTCTACAACAAATCACAGTTTACACGAAATCTAATGAAAACATCTCTACAAAGAAAAGACGTAGATATGATGAGGCAAAGGAGTGTGTAACTGTTAAAAAAGAGGCATTCCCTCCTAAATCAACAGATCTAGGCAGTTTTTCTATCCCTTGTACCATAGGGAAGAAAAGGGTGAAGAAAGCTCTTCTTGATTTAGGTTCAAGTGTTAACTTGATACCTTACTCTTTACTGGAGCAAATCGACAATGTTAATGTGAAACCTGAAGGTTAATCTAGTAATGGCCGATGGATCTTCAAAGGAGCCATGTGGGATTGTAGAGGACATTATAGTTTGTGTTGGCAAACTCCAGTTCTTGGCAAACTTTGTGGTGATGAAGATGGAGATAGAGAAGATACCTATCATACTTCGAAGACCGTTTATGAAAACGGCCAGAGTTATCATTGATGTAAATGAAGGTATAGTGGTGCTCCAGGACAGGGAGGCGAGAGTGGTTGTAGACGTCTTTAAAGATCAGACGCAAACACAGGAGGAAGAAGCTACTTATAAAGCTGCATTTCAAGATGCACTCATGACTAGCCATAAAGATGAAAATCTCAAGGTTGCAGGTAACCATTGTTTGTTGTTTCAGATACACAAGGAAGAAAAGATTGGAAGAGGAGGAGAAATTCTTGGTGACTGGGAGAAAAGAACCAGTAATAATCAAAAACAAGTTGTGGGTTGTGAAGGGCTTTAAAGAGAAGGAGATGATAGAGATAGAATCTCCACGTCTTAGAAGAATCAAAACAGTTCACAGGAAACAACTGAGGAGTTGGTGGGATGACAACATCAACTATAAAGAAGGAACTTGAGCTTTACTGGGTCAAGCTAATGACGTTAAAAGAGCGCTTGCTGGGAGGCAACCCAGTGGTTTTAGAACTTTTAAATTTTACTTTGGTTTGTAATTTTTAAATCTGTTGAACATTATTCTGTAAATATTTTGCTGAACATAGCATCTACTGAAGGATGCTAGCTGGATATAGCATCTACTGAAGGATGCTAAGTGTGTAACACCTACTAATGGGTGTTGGTAAGTTTTTAACACCTATTGATGGGTGTTGGTGAGATTTTAAACACCTACTGATGGGTGTTGGTGGATTTTGGGTCAGGCTCGTGACGTTAAACAAGCGCTACCTGGGAGGCAACCCAGTTGATTGATTGTTTTTGTTTGTTTTATTTAGGGTTTGCATAAGTATTTTAAACATTGAATTGCAGGGAACTAGTGAGGGGCATGTTTAGGAGGCACGTAGGATAAGAAAAGAAGGAGAAGAGCACATCACGAAAGTGTCGCTGGGCGGCAACTTACCGCTGAGTGGTACTCTCGCAGAATGGGCTTTAGTTCCCCTTAGCGGGACCCGAGCCCATTAGGGTATTTTTATACCCTCAGCTGCACATTTGCTCATACATTCAGACTCTTCTCTGCACAAACACTCCCACATACCTTCTCCAAGGTTTTCCACATCTTTTCACTCTTCCCTCTTAAGAAAATTTCTCTTCCATTCACTTTTTCACTAGTGTGCCATCAAAGTTTGGGGTTGGAAGAGAGTATCTTAGCTTGGAAGCATTCTCATTGCATCTAGTATCTCCACCCAAGTAAGTAAAATGCATTTTGTTCATTCTAGGGTTCTTGAATTTGAATGTGATTGTCAAAGCATGAAGATTTAGGGGTTTTGATTTCTATGCATGATTTGATGATATAATTGATGTCTGAACCGATTAAACTGCATGATTTTGAACTGGAAAACAGAAAATTGCATTTGGGTGGAGTTAGGACAGCTTGAAAAGAGGTATTTCAAAATTCTGCAGAGTTATCGCTCAGGGGTAAACTGCCGCTGAGCGGCACTCTGCCAGACCTGAGTTTTCTGGTTTGTTGCGTTCTGGAATGTGGCACTGGTGGCGCTGAGGGGAAATTCTGGCCCTCAGCGGTGGTTTAGCTTCGAAAGGAGTTGTGTTCTGTGTTTACTAATGATTAATATCATGTTCTGTGGTTGTGTATTTGTGTTTGAATGAAGGAATGACATCCTCTTCAGGAAAAAGATTGAAAACCATGGCAACCAAGAGAAAGGAAAAGGAACTAGAGCAACCCCACTCTAGTAGGTTCCTCTTTAGGAAACATGAGAAGCACTTTAGGGTGGTTCAGGACAGGAGACTTCTGATGGAAAGAAAAGTTGGAATGATACCTAACTTTGCTCCTCAATTTGGAGAGCAAGTGTTAGGGAATGACTGGGGAAAGCTAGCCACCTATCCTGCACCTGCCAACATAGCTGTGGTAAAGAAATTCTACACCAATGTAAAGAAGATTGGTGATTATCCAGCTGAGAATTATTTGGGCTATGTCAGAGGCCATGCTATCAGGTATGATCCTGATTCTATCAATAACTTCCTGGACACTGTGTGGGCTGGTGAGCAGTGCCAGTTTGCTCTTTGCATGGAGGAAGGTTGATGAGTCAGTATTTTCTTCACTTCACTTAGTTTACTGCACTAGAATTAATCAGGGAATTGTGCTTAATTGTCCAGTATTTTCCTATTTTTCTTAATTGTGCTTAAATCGATCAGAAATTCTTATTTTAGTTAATTTGAATCATCTGAGCTAATTATTTTCATTATTGATTACAGGAAAATTTTTGAAGATACAATTTGGGACTTTCAAAGATTATTTATTTGACATTGTGTTATTTTGGAAGAAGCTACACTCCTTAGAATTTTTAAGAAGTAAAATTGTTT
This sequence comes from Vigna nakashimae, assembly GCA_034642375.1. Lineage (NCBI taxonomy): Eukaryota > Viridiplantae > Streptophyta > Magnoliopsida > Fabales > Fabaceae > Vigna > Vigna nakashimae. Next base: position 23,929,299 of record CM067759.1, read on the forward strand.
TGAAAACCGTACACACCTCACGGCCATTCACGTTTTGTTGGGAGAAACATATTTCATTATCATGTTTTGTGCTAATTTATTTTATGGCCCACTTGGTAACTCATTTTCACGTGTACGCACAATGGATGCAAATGGGTAAGAAGGGAATGTTATTCTTTAATATTGACAAGGAGACACCATGTCCCACACGGCTGCACATGAGAAGAAGGCACTAAGTTGTGTTATCCGTGAATGAGGGGACCACTACTACTTGTGAAAGAATGCAATGCTCTGGACTATCACTTGCTGAATGGAAGACACATTTGAAGAAAGCATTCACGTCCAAAGCTTCATGGCATTCCAAGCAGCTTGGAGTTGAAACAACTGCAACAACCTTCACCAATCAATCCAGCAACTCTTCACAAGTCCAGCTTCCACGTCCACACTTGGAACCAAGCATCCAGGAGCTTCCTCACGGTCCAGCTTGGAAGCAAAGCCCAGCAGCTCCACATCCAACATTTGCGCGTCCAGGAGGTGCACGAAGAAGCTTTACCACGTCCAATCCAGCTGCATCAAAATTTCTTCATTTTTCCAGCAAAGAACGTTGTGTCCAGCAGGGGAGAAGCACGTTCAATGCAGTAGTAGGCCCACGGAGGTGCTTGAAGGGTGTGACGGACAGCATTTTCCAGTAGTTTGGAGGGGTGCACGAAGAAGAGGCAGCAGGCCAGCTATCCAGATTCACACTTCCAGCAGCCTTCACAGAGGTGTTGCACGTCCAGTAAAAAGAGGTAGCATCCAGCAGCTTGACAGGTCCAGGAGGTGCAGGTTTTCAGAGGAGCGGTAGCCACCACGGAAAGCACACTGCCTTAAAGGAGGGACCAGCCGCTACCGAGAGGGAGCTTCATTTTTGGCAGCAGCATGTTGAGAGAATGGAAGGCTATGGCTGAAGAAAAGAATGGTGCTGGAATGAAGAGCATGGAGTTTTGTTTGGAGGGTGTCTCGGCCTGAATCAGAACAGCAGCCGCCACCTTCTCAGATTTTTGTTTTCTGGCTTTGCTTTTGAATGTTTCTCGGAGAGTTTGGAGAGAGAAAGAGAAGCAACCCAGCAGCAGCACCGGACCTTCAACAGCTCACACGGAGAAGAGAAGGAGGCACAGTAATCTCAATTGTTGAAAGTGAGATAGTGTTGTTACAAGTGGTAAAGTGATGTCACGGTGAGAAAAGCGCACAAATGGAGAGGGCCCTTGGTTTATTGGATTCAAGTCCAGGTTCACGTGGTCATAAGACAAAACTTGCCAGCACCATTTTCTTTCTTTAATTTCTCGGTGCATGACATGGAAGAAGAGCACTACGATTATGTGTATAAGAGAACTTCAAGCAGCAGGAAAAAAAAACACGTCTGGAGGCCTGGAAGAGGCTCTCGGGTTCTTCTCTTCCAGGAAGCTCTATATCTTGATTTTCATTTTTCCTATGCAATGTAGAATTTTTCTTCAGTGTTATAGTAATTAAAACAGTTTCATCATTTCAGTTTGTATATTTTATTTTAACTGTTCAGTAATTTTATTTCAAGTGTTAAAACTTTGTTGAATTTGATTTTTCAGTTAAGTGTTTTTATTTTTGTTATCTGTTTTATTTTACTGTATACTATTTTCTGAACCGTTAAATTCAGTCAATGTATTTTTTCGTTCGGTTTATTTTCAACATTGTTTTTACGGTCCATTTTCACTGATGCTTTGGGTAAATTTTTAATTACACTGTTGTTATGTTTTCTGTATGTTTATAGTTCCAGTATTTTAATTTCAAACACCGTGTAATTTTTCCATTTTCCGTTTTTACCATTTGTTTTTACCACAGTTAATATTTATTTCAACATTTTTAATTTTGTTTTATTTAATTTCCAGTTCCTTTTTTAATTTTCCACACCAAAACCAAAAACACTATCAAAACCCCCCCCCCCACTTCGTGTTAAATCTGAGACTGAACCCAATATTGGTCCTTGAGAGACGACCTAGGAGTCAAATCCTAGAAAATATACTGCATTCTTTATCTGTATCAAATTTGTATGACCGCGACAGTCGTATCAATTTTGGCGCCGTTGCCGGGGACCAATAACGGTTTGGTTTTAGATTTGTGTTGTATAAAGTTTTGTTCTGTTAATTTGTTTGTTTTGTGTGTTTTGTCTTGTATATTTCTATAGGCGACAACGACACCTTCAGCAAATTTTGGCGGCGTTGTCACTTCAGTTCAGGTTTTTGTTTTAGATTTTTACTGTGTTAATATATATTGTGTATATATGTGTTTAATTGTGCTATGTTCTGTATTTAGTTGTTATTAAAAAAAAAAAAAAAAAAAAAAAAAATTTTAATTAAAAATTTTTACTATTGATGTTCTATTTGTTTTGTATGCGTGTCATATGTATTTTGTCTGTTAATTAAAAAAAAAAAATAATTTTTTTTTTTTTTTCTGTCTTGTGTACGTATTGCATGTATAAATGTGTTGTGTTTTATCTGTTTTATAATTTTTAATTTTTAGTTTTTACTTTTTATTTTCCATGTCTACCTATTTTGATGTGAATAGTGCTTATTCTGCGAATGCCTATAATCATGATTCTCCTTCTGCTTGGTACTCTGATTGTAATTCTGCTGAATTCTATGATGAGAATTATATGTTCCATCATCCCATTTCTGAGAGCTCTCTTTGGGAGCCAGTTCCACAATATGAGAGTCAGCAGTATGATTCTCCTATTCAAATAACTCCTCAGCCTTCAACTTCTGAACCTACATTGAAGGAGTTACTGGAGCAGATGACCATGCAGAACGTTCAGTTACAGAAAGGGAACATGCAGTTCAAGCAAGAGAGCATGGAAACTCGATCTGCCATTCAGAATCTGACTGATCAGATCAGGCAGATGGCCACTCTTGCACCTGAGGAGACTGATGAATATTTTGAGGACCAGGCAGGTACAAGCAGCTATTTTGAACCAGGTAGACCACTTTCATTTTCCACCAACATACCTCAATTTGATGATTATGCTGTTGAGAGGTATGTTGATAATTATATTGTTGCTGAGCATGATTTTAATTTTCCCTCTATGCATGACGAGAATAATTTTGTGTTATCAGATCTGAATATTTGTTCTCCATGCACTGAACATGAATCTGAACCTGTTATAGATATTGTTTCTACATTTCAAACTGATTCATGTTATGAGGTTGTATCTAAGGCTCAGTATGATGAATTGGGATTGGGTGTTATACCTCTGCATGATATTTTTTTGGAACCATTTTGCACTAACCATATTGCAGGAGGTACATATAAACTCGATGACCAACATGCACCCACAGTGGAAAACATAGGTGCTAACACTGACAAATCAAAGTTCGGCAGGCACCTACTGTACCCACTCATCAACAATTGCTGCTTAGATCCGGTGGTGGAAGATATTTCCCTACTTGATCAGATTTGGAGGATGAAGCAGTTCGTCCTCAACACTTTCATGCTGGATCCTGAAGAAGGGAACATCTCCCTACAAGTCCAAAATTGGCAACTGCCACCATGACCAGGGAAGTTTTCTTTTTCTTTCTTCCCGTTTTCATATTTTTAATGCACTTGTCCTTTATCTGTTTAGTGTTTTAATTGATGATCTTATGCTTAGAAAACATTTAGGACAGTGTAATTTAAGTGTGGTCTCGGGAAGTTTCTGATTTTTGTTTTTCTTTTAAGTTTGTTTTTCCTTTTCTTTTTAGTTTTCGAATTATTTTTTTTTTAAAAAAAAAAAAAAAAAAAAAAAAACAATTTAAAAAAATGTGTTCTGTGTTTTATTTGCTTCGTGATTTTTAGTGTTTGTACTAAAAAGAAAAAAATTCGAAAATTCAAAAAAAAAAAAAAAAAAAAAAAAAAATTAAAAAATAAAAATTTGTGTTGTGTTTCAAGTATGTTATTTTGTTAATGTATGTTTTGTAAATATATGTTTTGTCTGCTGTTTTTGACATTTGTGTTCTATCTGCTTTGATATTTTGTGTTCGTTATTTGGTATTTTGTTTCGTTAATATGTGTTCTGTTTTTATTTATTTATTTAGTTTTTTTTAAAACATAAATAATCGTAAGAGCAAAATTTGCAAATAAAGGGCAGAGAGGTGAAACTATCTGAGTGCATTTATTGAAACATAACAAATTCGCAGTAAACATTCTGTCTTACATTGATAATAAAAATAAAATTCATAAAAATAAAATAAAGATGTCCGAGGTTCGATCTTTAGTGATCGTTAATATTACAAACCAAATAAAAAAACAAAAACATCATAAAAACATAAAAAAAATAAAAACAACAAAAATATAAGTGTTCATATTACAGCCCATATTCTGGCCACACTCGGCCAATTAAAACATAAAAAAAAAAAAAAAAAAAAAAAAAATAATAAAACACTAAAACTGAAAGAACTCTCGAGCTGGTTGTGGTGGTCTAAGAGAGAGCTCCGTTGAGGGAGCTCTGGTTCGGAATGCGAGCGGAGGCTTTGGTGGATGAATTTCTCGTTCATTTCTGTCATCATCGATGATGATCGGAACTGGAAACAAATTCAGCAGCCTCGGTGCCCTCATTATCACCCAGTTTTTTTCTTTCAAACAAAAAAAAAAAAAATAAAAAAATAAAAAAATAAAAAAACATGTGTTAATAATAGAAGAGGAAGTGAAAATTTTCAATAAAAATGGAGGTGTGATCAGAGGTCTTACCGTACATGTACAGCGGCAGTTGTGAAAAGAGAGTGCCAGTAGGGTCTATCTCCGCTTGCCAGCGCTTGACCCGATTGCCGTGGTTGTTAAACCAGCAGTGTACGTTGTATTCAGTGGCTTCGCCGAAAACCCTTAGTCGAGACGCGATCTCGACGACTTGCGCTCGGCTTGGGTGTGTGACCCCATAGTTGAATATTTTGGTCATCATCGTGATCTGATCGTCGGTTGGACGCCACCGTTGACTGGTATATCTCTCTGATTCCGTTTCACTCATCCTTCCTCTCGTAATATACAAATACATAAATAAAAAATAAATATAAAAATAAAAAGAACAAAAACATAAAAAAAAGAAAAAATAAAACATAAAAAAATTTAGAGTCTTAATTCAGTGTTTTCTGTATTTGTTCTTATTTCCTTTTAGATTTATTTTGTCCAGTCTGTATTTAATGTTTCAGTGTCTGGTCTCAGATCTGTTTCACGGTCCTTGCAAAAGGGTCCTAAACGGATCTACGTCCAGTGTCCTTGTCCATATTGTTCTTGTATATTCAGTTTCTGTGTTTTAGTTTTAAGTGGGGTACGTGGCGTTGTTCTACCTGATTGTCTCTGCCATACCTTCAATCGAAGGGAGATTAACGTCTGGTTTCCAGCCGATATACCCCTTAAGTTTTAAGACAATTGTGTTTTATGTGTTTTAAGTGTTTAGCAGGTGAAGAAGAAAGCGAATAAGAACTGAAAAGCAAAGAAAAGAGCAGAAAGCTTAAACGGCAGAAAGAAAAGCAGATCCAGGAGCAGAGGACTTACCTGGAGTAGTAGGCTTGCAGAGGCTCTGCGCAGATCTCAGATCTTCAGAAGGCGCGGGGACAGAGCTTCCTCACAGATCCAGACGCTCAGGTTGAGAGAGAGAGGAGAGCAGAGAACGAGAAGAGAGATGAGAGTTGTAGAGAGAGTAGAGAGAGAGTGAGGGATCAGAAATGGCGCTGGACGCGGAGGAGCGGACCCTTTTATAACCAGATTTCTGCCACTGTAGCAACAGTTCCAGTCTCTGCCACCGAGACTGTTGGCACAGTACCGGTATCCTTTTTCAGAAAAAAAAAAAAAAAAATAAAAATAAAAATAAAAAATAAAAAAAAAAATAAAATGAAAAAATTATTAGCATCTACTGATGGATGCTAGGTGTTTAAGACATCTGCTGATGGGTGTCACTGATAACATCTACTGATGGATGTTACTGAAAATTTCTTCCCATTTCCTAACATTTTATTGCACTTGTCTATATTATTTGACTGCTCTGAAGTTGATCATCTGATGATTGTAACACACTGAGGACATTGTGTGATTTAAGTGTGGTCTACTGGGGAGAAATTTTGATTTTCTGTTAGTTTCTGTTAAGTTTGTATTTTGTGTGTTAAATTTTTTGTTTTTGAGTGTTAAATTTTTTCTGTTTTAAGTGGTTTTTAGTGTGTTTTGTGTGCAATAAATTTTACATTTTTCTCTTGATTTCTGGATGATGTCTAAAGTTGTAGATTTTTCCTCCACTTCATTAATACTTATGGTTTGAAATCCTTGCTTTTCTCTGCTTGGAAGATGATTATAATGTTTAAGAGGTTGATTTGATTGTGACGAACACCCTGTGTGAGATTTGAGCCACTTTATTTTCTTTCTTGTGTGTGATATGTCTCTTGATTGCTTGCACATATACCTTGCCTTGATTCTTTTTGATATACTTGATTGATATGCATGTTCAGACGTGATAAAGGCATTTTTTGTTCTTGAGCCTCTTTAGCCAAATAAGCCTACCTTGTTATTATCCTTTGATAACCCCTTTGAGCCTATACTGTATATATTTCTTTGTGTTGAAGCTCATACACTGATCCTAAGTGAAAAACAATGATTATCTTAACCTTAGGAAAGCTGGAGCTATAAAAGTGTTTTGTGAATAAGTGTGGTCTCATTGGGGATTCTGATGAATTGGCTAGTTGGTTCCTCATCTTGTGCTGAAAATATGAATTATATCCTGTTGCGTGATAAAAAAAAAAAAAAAAAAAAGAAAGAAAAGAGACAGGATGAGAAAAAATGATGATGAGAAAAAGAGAAAAATGAAAAATAATTTTGTGAAGAATGGAGTCGAGCTGAGGATTGAATTAGAGGTTTGGGCGAAATTTTACTGTATTTCCACTTATTCCCCATTGCTCCTCTATTTCTTTTGGGCTATACCTACTTATCCATATTTATCCTCCCTTGTCCTTGGCCCCATTACCACCCTGAAAGACCTTTTGATCTGAACATGCATATGTTTTAAGTGTTGATATTAGAAGCTTGCCAAGTCTACTTGTGTTTGTTTTCTTGAGTACATTGAGTGACAATTATTTACCCTAGACACTTGAGAGAAACACTGTTAGTGCATCTGTGAGGTTATGTTATTTTTGAATCACCTCTTGAGCTGATTAATCATTTTGCTGTGTATTGAATTGCTTGGATGATTTCTGTAAGTATCTGCTCAATTTGATTTTGTGTTGGATATTGTCTATACCTTTTCTCTGTCCAGACTTCTTGAGAACTCTGTAAATTATTTTTATTTTTCTTGCGAGTTTTTATTTTTCTGTCTGCTAAGTTTGTGTCATATCTTTGAATGTCCTTTAATCTGTTCCCTGATTTGCGTCTTGATTTTGCCCAGGAGTGCAAAAGACTAAGTGTGGTCTATTTGGTTTTTAGTGTGTTTTGTGTGCAATAAATTTTACATTTTTCTCTTGATTTCTGGATGATGTCTAAAGTTGTAGATTTTTCCTCCACTTCATTAATACTTATGGTTTGAAATCCTTGCTTTTCTCTGCTTGGAAGATGATTATAATGTTTAAGAGGTTGATTTGATTGTGACGAACACCCTGTGTGAGATTTGAGCCACTTTATTTTCTTTCTTGTGTGTGATATGTCTCTTGATTGCTTGCACATATACCTTGCCTTGATTCTTTTTGATATACTTGATTGATATGCATGTTCAGACGTGATAAAGGCATTTTTTGTTCTTGAGCCTCTTTAGCCAAATAAGCCTACCTTGTTATTATCCTTTGATAACCCCTTTGAGCCTATACTGTATATATTTCTTTGTGTTGAAGCTCATACACTGATCCTAAGTGAAAAACAATGATTATCTTAACCTTAGGAAAGCTGGAGCTATAAAAGTGTTTTGTGAATAAGTGTGGTCTCATTGGGGATTCTGATGAATTGGCTAGTTGGTTCCTCATCTTGTGCTGAAAATATGAATTATATCCTGTTGCGTGATAAAAAAAAAAAAAAAAAAAAAAGAAAGAAAAGAGACAGGATGAGAAAAAATGATGATGAGAAAAAGAGAAAAATGAAAAATAATTTTGTGAAGAATGGAGTCGAGCTGAGGATTGAATTAGAGGTTTGGGCGAAATTTTACTGTATTTCCACTTATTCCCCATTGCTCCTCTATTTCTTTTGGGCTATACCTACTTATCCATATTTATCCTCCCTTGTCCTTGGCCCCATTACCACCCTGAAAGACCTTTTGATCTGAACATGCATATGTTTTAAGTGTTGATATTAGAAGCTTGCCAAGTCTACTTGTGTTTGTTTTCTTGAGTACATTGAGTGACAATTATTTACCCTAGACACTTGAGAGAAACACTGTTAGTGCATCTGTGAGGTTATGTTATTTTTGAATCACCTCTTGAGCTGATTAATCATTTTGCTGTGTATTGAATTGCTTGGATGATTTCTGTAAGTATCTGCTCAATTTGATTTTGTGTTGGATATTGTCTATACCTTTTCTCTGTCCAGACTTCTTGAGAACTCTGTAAATTATTTTTATTTTTCTTGCGAGTTTTTATTTTTCTGTCTGCTAAGTTTGTGTCATATCTTTGAATGTCCTTTAATCTGTTCCCTGATTTGCGTCTTGATTTTGCCCAGGAGTGCAAAAGACTAAGTGTGGTCTATTTTGATGAGTCAGTATTTTCTTCACTTCACTTAGTTTACTGCACTAGAATTAATCAGGGAATTGTGCTTAATTGTCCAGTATTTTCCTATTTTTCTTAATTGTGCTTAAATCGATCAGAAATTCTTATTTTAGTTAATTTGAATCATCTGAGCTAATTATTTTCATTATTGATTACAGGAAAATTTTTGAAGATACAATTTGGGACTTTCAAAGATTATTTATTTGACATTGTGTTATTTTGGAAGAAGCTACACTCCTTAGAATTTTTAAGAAGTAAAATTGTTTTGAAAACCGTACACACCTCACGGCCATTCACGTTTTGTTGGGAGAAACATATTTCATTATCATGTTTTGTGCTAATTTATTTTATGGCCCACTTGGTAACTCATTTTCACGTGTACGCACAATGGATGCAAATGGGTAAGAAGGGAATGTTATTCTTTAATATTTACAAGGAGACACCATGTCCCACACGGCTGCACATGAGAAGAAGGCACTAAGTTGTGTTATCCGTGAATGAGGGGACCACTACTACTTGTGAAAGAATGCAATGCTCTGGACTATCACTTGCTGAATGGAAGACACATTTGAAGAAAGCATTCACGTCCAAAGCTTCATGGCATTCCAAGCAGCTTGGAGTTGAAACAACTGCAACAACCTTCACCAATCAATCCAGCAACTCTTCACAAGTCCAGCTTCCACGTCCACACTTGGAACCAAGCATCCAGGAGCTTCCTCACGGTCCAGCTTGGAAGCAAAGCCCAGCAGCTCCACATCCAACATTTGCGCGTCCAGGAGGTGCACGAAGAAGCTTTACCACGTCCAATCCAGCTGCATCAAAATTTCTTCATTTTTCCAGCAAAGAACGTTGTGTCCAGCAGGGGAGAAGCACGTTCAATGCAGTAGTAGGCCCACGGAGGTGCTTGAAGGGTGTGACGGACATCATTTTCCAGTAGTTTGGAGGGGTGCACGAAGAAGAGGCAGCAGGCCAGCTATCCAGATTCACACTTCCAGCAGCCTTCACAGAGGTGTTGCACGTCCAGTAAAAAGAGGTAGCATCCAGCAGCTTGACAGGTCCAGGAGGTGCAGGTTTTCAGAGGAGCGGTAGCCACCACGGAAAGCACACTGCCTTAAAGGAGGGACCAGCCGCTACCGAGAGGGAGCTTCATTTTTGGCAGCAGCATGTTGAGAGAATGGAAGGTTATGGCTGAAGAAAAGAATGGTGCTGGAATGAAGAGCATGGAGTTTTGTTTGGAGGGTGTCTCGGCCTGAATCAGAACAGCAGCCGCCACCTTCTCAGATTTTTGTTTTCTGGCTTTGCTTTTGAATGTTTCTCGGAGAGTTTGGAGAGAGAAAGAGAAGCAACCCAGCAGCAGCACCGGACCTTCAACAGCTCACACGGAGAAGAGAAGGAGGCACAGTAATCTCAATTGTTGAAAGTGAGATAGTGTTGTTACAAGTGGTAAAGTGATGTCACGGTGAGAAAAGCGCACAAATGGAGAGGGCCCTTGGTTTATTGGATTCAAGTCCAGGTTCACGTGGTCATAAGACAAAACTTGCCAGCACCATTTTCTTTCTTTAATTTCTCGGTGCATGACATGGAAGAAGAGCACTACGATTATGTGTATAAGAGAACTTCAAGCAGCAGGAAAAAAAAACACGTCTGGAGGCCTGGAAGAGGCTCTCGGGTTCTTCTCTTCCAGGAAGCTCTATATCTTGATTTTCATTTTTCCTATGCAATGTAGAATTTTTCTTCAGTGTTATAGTAATTAAAACAGTTTCATCATTTCAGTTTGTATATTTTATTTTAACTGTTCAGTAATTTTATTTCAAGTGTTAAAACTTTGTTGAATTTGATTTTTCAGTTAAGTGTTTTTATTTTTGTTATCTGTTTTATTTTACTGTATACTATTTTCTGAACCGTTAAATTCAGTCAATGTATTTTTTCGTTCGGTTTATTTTCAACATTGTTTTTACGGTCCATTTTCACTGATGCTTTGGGTAAATTTTTAATTACACTGTTGTTATGTTTTCTGTATGTTTATAGTTCCAGTATTTTAATTTCAAACACTGTGTAATTTTTCCATTTTCCGTTTTTACCATTTGTTTTTACCACAGTTAATATTTATTTCAACATTTTTAATTTTGTTTTATTTAATTTCCAGTTCCTTTTTTAATTTTCCACACCAAAACCAAAAACACTATCAAACCCCCCCCCACTTCGTGTTAAATCTGAGACTGAACCCAATATTGGTCCTTGAGAGACGACCTAGGAGTCAAATCCTAGAAAATATACTGCATTCTTTATCTGTATCAAATTTGTATGACCGCGACAGTCGTATCAAAGGTGCTGATTATGAGGATGTGGAGAGAGTACTATGCATACCTGGAGGACACTTCCAAAGGAATAGATCTGGCTTAGTGGTTAACATTAGGAGGACGGATTTGACTCCTCTTGCAAAGTATTGGATGGCATTTTCTCATGCCAACATTCAGCCATGTTCACATGTGTCAGATATTACTCTTAGCAGGGCACTATTCATCTACTGTGCTATCAGAAACTTAAATGTTAACATTGGGCAGGTGATAGCTGATGAGATTAGTGTGTGCGCCAATACATCAAACAACAAAGCACCATTAGGACATCCCTCCTTGATCACTCACCTTTGCAAGATAGCTGGGGTGGACACTTCTGCTCCACCATTTGAGAGGCCAAGAAAAGCTATTGATGAGGCCTATTACAGACAGTACTGTGGAGGTGAGGAGGCAGCTCAGCCAGTTCCACCACGCCGTGCTCGTAGAGAGAGAGGGTCAGCATAGAGCCAGACATCTGCTGAGACACATGAAGCAGAACCATTCCAGATGATGGACATGTATATGTCTCTTATAGGTGCTCAGTTGCAGTCCATTCACAGAGGGCAGGTGGCTACTGCTGAGATGATTGTGGGGATGTATGATACACCTCCAGCCCACAGGTGGACTATGGATGAATTCCATAATGTGGTAGCTTGGCCAGAGGAGCCAGTGAATGGAGGAGGAGCTGGAGCAGCTGAAGCTTCAGTCAGAGAGATCGAAGAAGATGAAGCTGATGATGATGATGCAATTGAAGATGATGAAGATACGGAGGAAGAGGAAGATACAGAGGACAACTAAGATTGATGAGGAGCTGAGATAGCATTTACTGATGAATGCTATCATATGCTTATGCTTTTGTTGGTTTAAGTTTTCTGAACTTATTTGTTTTTGATTTTAGATTAGGGTTTGATGTACTCTATTGGACACCTGGTTTGTTATGATGGTTTGCTATTAACTGTGATTGTGTGATAAGTAATGCTGATTAATGCTTATTGATTTATTGATGTTGAGATGATGTGCACATTAAATGCTTATACAGGTGATTCACAAGCTTTGTGAACAAATGCATGATATTGTGATTGTGATTGTGAGATTAAGCAGGATGTGTATGTCAAATGTGAATGAGCTTATATGTGAGGTTTTAAGCTCCAGAGTTTTTATTGTTGAATGCTATTACTTTGAAAGCATGAATGATTTTGCCCAGGTTTTCTATGATTGAATCAATTGTTTGTTTTGCATCATCTGATCAAGGCCGTTTGTTGGAACCCTTTTTATTGGCCAAATTGGTAAAGTTAGCCCACTAAAAGAGAACACTTTGTGTTCTATCCTTTGAACCCTTAGCCTTGAACATAAATTGAAAACCCTTGATTGAAAATCTTTACCTTGAGTTATGTAGAATATCTGGTGTGGTATTGTTAAATGTTCAAGTTTGGGGTTGTTAGGAAAACATGAAAAAGTAAAAGCATTGAGCTAAGAATATGCAAAGAAAAAAAAAGAAAGAAAAGAAAAGAAAAAGCAAAGCTCAATGCAAATGCAAAAAGCAAGTTGGGAAAAATAAGAATAATTGTGTTGTTATGATTCTCTTAACTCAAGGATTTTGTGATCCAGAAAAACCAATTTTCTTGTTAGCCCAGCCACATTATAAGCCATTGAAAAGTCCTTGTGACGATGCATGCTTGTGAATGTTTTTGATTGTGGTAAAATGAAAGGCAAAGTTGATTCATGTGACATTGTGATAGTGGACTGAATGAGTGATTACCTCTTATACACTTGTGTGTGAGTGAGACACTTTACCTAGTGAGGAAATATTCCATGAGCACATGAACATCCATGCTTAATTGATTGATCATTCATGAAATCTAAAGCATGTGCACATCTTGATTGAACCCTTGGTCATAAGTTTGATTGAAGTTTTTACTTATCTTGAAAAGAGGATTTTTGAATGAGTGAACCATCATATGAATTGGTAGAAGATTGAGTTACATCTTGTTTGCTTGAGGACAAGCAAAGTTCTAAGTTTGGGGTTGTGATAACAGTTGAAAAACTGTTATTTTCATCCTTGAAATTGAGACTAAAAGCAACCTTTATACTTAGAAACTAGCTTGAAATCATGCTTTTATGCATATTTTCAGAAATAAGAGAGTTGGACAGGTTTATGCTTGATTCCAGTGTGTTTGTGCAGGTTTTAAGGTGAATTTGGTGAAAGAAGTGAAGAAGGAGAGAGATGGAATCAGAAAAGACATCAAAAAGTGCAAAAGGAGAAGCCGAAGTTACCGCTCAGCGGCAGTTTACCGCTGAGCGGCACTCAGGAGCTCACGGGAGATCCGCTGAGGGGCAAAATGTCAGCTGAAGGGAAGAAACAACTCACGCACTTACCGCTGAGCGGCACACTTATGGGTTTGGGCCTAAATTTTCTATAATTTTAGAATAGTATATAAGCTTTAGGACGTCCTAGGGTTTGTATCTTTAGCAGAAACGAAGCAAACACTCTCTTCTCCACCCCTTTGAAGGAAGATCTTGGATGCTCAGGCTACCTCTTCACCTTTCTAGGGTTTTATCTTTCATTCTTTCATTATTGTTCATCTAGCTTCACCATGAATATGGTGAACTAAACCTTGTATGTTTGTTGGGGAATCAATGTAATCTTTTGAAACTCTCATATATGGAATTTGTGCTTGCATCTTAATCTAAGACTTATGCTTTCTTTCATCATTAGTTAGGGTTTTTCCTCTTTGCTCAATGCTTGCTTTGTTTAACTCGTTCAATGGATGATTATTGGTTTTGTCGATACGGGAACGTACGAGGAAGTCTAGATCTGGGGAATTACTCCCAATAGTATACTGGTTGTCGTTAAGCTCCTGTGCTAAAAGAACTAATTATTAGGAATGCTAGGAATTGTATGAACTCGTAATTGGGGATAGGCCTTCTTGACAAGGTAATTTAGAGAGTGGCATTAACAATGATGACTTGAATGTTGAATTCCTAAAATATATGAGAATGGATAAGATGAAATTGACCCCCAACAACATATTCATCAATATATTTCATTGAAAGTGCTTGTCTTTTGTTTTAGCCATTGATCAACCTCATGCATACATGTTTATTTTCGTCTTTTGCATAGTAAAAATCCAATTATTTTGTTCTTAAGTCTTAGCTAATCAAAGAATCACATAACTAAACTAGGTCGTGAGTCCTTTGGGAGAACGATACTTGGTCTTACCGAGTTTATTACTTGAAACGATTCGGTCATACTTGCCGATTGTTCAACAAGTTTGTGACATCATATTTTGGTGATCATAAATTTTTCATCAAGGAGGGAAAAGTTCTCTAGATGTACGGATTCTTCTCCTCCGTGTGCTCTTATCTAAACCTTCAAGAATAGGTTTTGCAGTTTTCTTGGTCCTGGTTCGGATTGCCTGCTGCATACACAAGAAAACAAATCCCTAGAAGAAGTGGTTAGCACAAAAAGATATAAAAGAAGATATAAGATTCAGAGATAAGAAGATAAAATAAAAACAAAAAATAAAAACAGAAAACAGAAAATAGAATAAAAAAAGAAAATAAAATAAAATAAAAACCGGAAAAAAATAAAAATAGAAAATAAAAACAGAAATTCAAAATTCAAGTCAAATATAATCAATAATCACACAAATGAACTAGTTAAACCACGAGTCCCCGGCCACAATGCCAAAAACTTGATGAAAAATTTATGAACACCGAAAAACGGCACCACAAACTTATTTAACAATCGGCAAGTCTGACCGAATCGTATCAAGTAATAAAACAAGGTAAGACCAAGTATTGTTTTCCCAAAGGACTCACGACCTTGTTTAGTTATATGATTTATTGATTATTTGAGACTTGAGAACAACATAATACAAACACTTGAATGAATTAGATGGATGAGTATGTTGTTAGGGTTATCAATTTCATCTTATCCACTCTCATATACTTTAGGAATTCATCATTCTTTTCATTAATGCTAATGCCACTCTCCAAATCACCTTGCAAGAAGCCCTATCCTTAATTACGAGTTCATACAATTCCTAGCATTCCTAGTAATTAATTCTTAAGTGCAGAAGCTTAACGCCAACCAATATGCTATAGGGAGAAATTCCCCGGATCTAGATTTCCCCGTACGTTCCCATATCGAAAAAATCACTAATCATGGCAATGAATGAGTTAAACAAAGCAAGCTTTACGCAAAAAGGAAAAACTCTAACTAATGATGAAAGAAAGCATAAGTCTTAAAAATAAGATATTAAAACAAATTCCATATATGAGAGTTTCACAAGACTACATTGATTCCCCAACAACAACACAAGGTTTAGTTCACCATATTCATGGTGAAGCTAGATGAATAATAATGGAAGAATGAAAGATAAAACCCTAGAAAGAGGAGGAGGTAGCTTGACCATCGAAGTTCTTCCTTCAAGGGGTGGAAAAGTGAGTGTTGGCTTCGTCTCAGCCAAAGATACAAACCCTAGGACGTCCTAAAGCTTATATACTATTCTAAAAGATAGAAAATTAGGTCCAAGCCCGTAAAAGTTCCACTCAGCGGTAAACTACCGCTCAACGGTAAGTGCGTGAGTTGATTCTTCCCCTTCAGCGACATTTTCACCCCTCAGCGGATCCACCGTGATTGCTTGAGTGCCGCTCAGCGGTAAACTGCCGCTGAGCGGTAATTGCAACTTCTCTTTTTGCGCTTTTCGATGTCTTTTCATATTCCATTTCTATCCTTCTTCACTTCTTTCACCAAATTCACCTTAAAACCTGCATAAAACACCGAAATCACGCATAAACCTGTCCAACTCTCTTATTTCTAAAAATATGACCAAAAGCATGATTTCAAGCTAGTTTCTAAGTGTTTAAGGTTGCTTTCAATATCACTTTTAAGCATGAAAATAACAGTTTTTCAACTGTTATCAAAACCCCTAGTGAAAGTGAGAATGAGCAAGAAAGAGGTAATGAAGAGGAAGTATATCCTTGTAAGGGTCACCTTCTCATGGTGAGAAGGGTGTGCTTAACAGTCAACCAAGTCCAGAACACTTATCACAAAGAGAGAGCATCTTTCACACAAGATGTCAAATTGAAGAAAAATATTGTTCTCTCATTATTGATAGTGGATCTTCCTGTAACTGTTGTAGCACAAGATTGGTTGAAAAACTGAATCTTACTATGATACCCCACCAAAACCTTACCAACTTCATTGGCTAAATCAAGATGGGGATATAACAGTTTAGAATCAAGTTAAATTTGCAATTTCCATAGGAAATTTCAAAGATGATGTTATTTGTGATGTAGTTCCTATGGAAGCTTGCCATGTACTATTGGGAAGACCATGGCAATTTGATAATGACACTACATGATGAAGGACCATTTAAGCTTCACATAGGACCTTTAACAAGAGCCATGTCCAAGAGAATCCAAGAGGAAGAGGGAGCACTCACTACCTTACTCTTATGGAGTATTACTTATTAAGTTCTCTTTCTCTTTGCTAAATACTTTTACATTGCTTTTGTAGAATATTAATAAAAGGGAGGAACCATGTCTATGCAACTTAAAAGGGATGCCACGTAAGTAAAGCAAAGAAGCACAAATGGATGGTTGGTGCCCTTGGCTTTTGCATTACGTTCAACACCAAAGACAACAACTCCATCTTCTTCAATTGCTTTGCTGAGTTGGCACTTATAACTTGCTGCCCAAGCTTCCTCTATCTGTTTTACAGCATGTGCACATTTAAATAACTTGCACAATATGTTTTAGAAGCTCTCCTTCTTCTATAAATAGAGAGCTTCATCACTTGTAAATGCAACTTGATTTGTAGTAAAGAAATGCTGCCAATTTTCAGCTTTCACTCTCAAGTTCAACCTTGTGCTTTGTTATCTTGCACCTCCTCTAGCTTCTTTCCCCTTTGGAAAGCTTGCTGAGCTAGAATTCTACCAAACACAACCACTCAAACACTTCCAGCATCGTATCAAACACCTTCCGTGCATCCAGAAATTCCACTGCATTCTCTCAATCCGCTGCCACTTCTCTGAGTTTTGGAGCTTCTTCTGCATATCCTGGAGTAGCTTCCATCATTTGGCATCAAGATCCAGCCGTTCCATTCACGCTCCAAGAGCTAAGCCACTCTCATCTCCATTTTATATGTTTGACCGTGTTGTGCAGTGTAGTGATCACTGTTTTCCAGAATATTTTTTCTGTTGTGCTTCAATTCGCGTTTGTAATCTCTATTCTTGTGTTTCGTATTTTCCTTAAGTGTTTTTTTCATCATTTTAATCGGTGCATTTCCATTGTGTGAGTTCAATTCAACCTTTATTTTTCATTTTCCAGTAATGTCATGGTCATGTCCTGTTGTGCAGTTTTTCAACTCTGTCATCAAGTATTTGATTCTGTTCTAGCTTTCATTTTCGTTTTAAGTGTGTCCTGAGCAATTGCTAGCTCTATGTTGATCATATAAAGCAATGGCAACATGTCCAGCTTTGATCATTTGAGCCAATTAGCATTGCAAATATTGATTCCAGTAGAAAAATCTGCATAAAACATCATTTCTGGATTAATTTGATATCAGCTGATGCAGTCCAGATTTCTTTATTTTCAAGCTTTGTACAAGTTTGTTTACTATTTTTACATGTGTTTGAAGTGATAGCAACTCCTAATAATCATAGAATTGAAAAATGAGTGGTTGAGTTGCTTGAAATCTGGTTTCACATCACTGTTACTGTTTTATCCAAGCTTCTGCACCGTGCTTAACTTCTTTGATGTGTCTTAGGTGTTTAAATCTTCTAGCTGATACTCTGCAGTTAGATCTAGTTGTTTAGGACCTTTCTTGCATGATTGTTGATCCATCCAGCTTTGACTCTGTGCATTTTAAATTTTGGTGCAATTTTGCTTCAAATTTCTGCATAATTAGCAACTCAACCTGTGATTTGGAGCATCTCGCTGTTTCTGTGCATTGTGACTCTTTGAACAAGTGTCTTTGGTTATTTTAAACTTGTTTACACTGGTCATTTGGTCATTTTTTCAGTCCATAGTCAAAATCACCTTCTAGACCATTCATTTTGCCTACATTTGGAAGTGCACTAGTGAAATTCTGTTGTAGTGTATTCCTTAGCTGTTTAAGTGTTTCAACATATGCCATTTGATGATACAAACTTGTTGGAAGTGTCCTCTACACATTTGAATCCCTGCTACTCATTTTCACCACTGCAGTTTCTAAATTTTCTTGCCACATTTCAAAATCTGGTGCAGATTTGGTGCTTTTGTGTTTCATTTTTGGTTACACCAGGTGTGAATTGTTGATTCTGGCTGTTTTTGTGCATTGTAACCATTTGAATCAGTTTATTTTACCATTTGAAATTAGTGTGGATTGTTCATTTGGTGAATTTTGAACCTATATGCAAAATCACCTTCTAAACCATCATTTTTGCTTAAGTTTGGAAGTGGACTACTGATTTGCTGCTGCAGTGTGATTCTTTGTTGTCTAAGTGTTTGTACACATCAAAATTGATGAGATAAACTTGTTTGACATATCATTGGAGCCTTTGATACACTGCCATTTGTTTTGCACACTGCTGTTCTAATTTTCCAGCCACATTTTTGGTGCAGTATGCATTTCTTTGTTGCTTTCTATACTTTAAAAGTTTCCATTTGAAATTTGGATTGGCAAAAGCTAGGGGATTCTATTCCAACCATTTTTGAATCATTATACAAATGAATTCAAAGCATCAAAAAGCAAATAACCCCTGCAATCCAGTGTTCATGAATCGAAAACCAGAAAACACCAAAATCTACTATTCTTAGTGGCATTTTGTCAAACAGTTTGGCATTTTCATCAAACACTTTCACTGCACTTGAATTTGCTCTTTGTTTTGAGTTTTTCTTGCTTTTCTAATCTGTTCTAGACCCTATCTTAAGTTCCTTTTGTGTGCTAGCCTTTATTCCAGCCCCAAATTGTTTAGAAATCACCTTTTCTTGACTTCCATATTCTGTTGTCATATTACTTATGCATTCAACTTGGATGCACCATTATTTTGATCACTCACGGGTTTTTGTGATTCTTGTTTGCTGGAACATCATATTTTGGTAGAGTTTTAACATCCAGTTAAGCCTTATCAAAGGGGTAGCATCTTAAGGAGTGGAGGTCTTGCTAACTTTGCTACAGGGAACTTCAAGAGGACTTTCCATTGGCTGTCCAGCACTTCTTTGCAGCAGAAAAACATCACTTTAGAGTTATATTTCAGCTCTTTTTTTTTTTGCTGTAACAGCCACACTTGGCTTTGTATAAATTCTTTTACACTTCTTTGTATAAGTGGCATTCTATCACGGAACCTTTGTGGTAATTTCTTTTTGGTTTTTGAAACTTAAAGTGACTTGGGAAAATGCTTTTCAAGCAATTCCAAGTGCACCATACAACATTGTAATAGTTTAGTTTCCACTTCTTAGTGTGGAAGTGTGTCAAGTGGCTCCAAGTGTCATTTGCACTTTCACTTAGGGCCGTTTTTTTTTTCTTTTTCCATTCATTTCATACTTCCTTTCTTTTGCTTGTTGAATATTTGTGTTCTACGTCTCCGTGATAGCTAGGTGCGCTACCATATAGACAAACCTTCGTTTGGTTTATTAGGGGCATCACATCGTTACATTCCTAAAAGGTTTTGAAAGACTTCTATCTAGAAACTTTGGTAAGAAACGTCAGGAGACACTCTGGCTAAGGAAGGATAAGGTTTCTAAGCTTGTCCATTGTGACTCACCTCTCCTTCCTGGGAGCTATTCGGTTTCTTCACCTTTAGAATCTCTATAGAAGTCATTCACCAAAAACAAGCAAATCCTCTTTTCCAAAAGTTTTGATTCATACTTGTGCAAGGCTTTCAAATTTTGTGAAAACACTTCCAACATCTTATCAAACACCTTCCGTGCATCCAGAAATTCCACTGCATTCTCTCAATCCGCTGCCACTTCTCTGAGTTTTGGAGCTTCTTCTGCATATCCTGGAGTAGCTTCCATCATTTGGTGATCTCTTATGATTGATGTCCACCAATAAAGGGCTGCACCTTGAAAAGTCAAGGTAGCTAAGGTCACTCGCCTCCTATCATCTATGTGGTAGCACTCAAAAATCTGTTCAACCTTCATCTCCCACTCAAAGTATTCTTCTACATTGTCTCTTCCATAGAAGGGTGGAAGGTCAAGTTTAGGTTCCACATGATGGTCTCTATGGTTATGATGACGCCTAGGAGGGCGTTGATAGTGATCATAAGGGTGATAACTATGGTGATCACTATGTTGGGAATGATCATCATGATCATGGTTTTGCCTATGAGAGTGATCCCCTTGTGAATGCCCTCTTTGAATGAGAGTAAGATTGGCGACCATTTGCCTTAGTTCATGTAACTCAGCCTTGGTTCTATTGAGCTCTTCTCTCAACTCTATGTTGTCCTGATCATGATTGGTCTTACCTTGAACACTAGAGTGACTCATGCTTGTGAAGTAGAGAAAGATAAGATCAAAAGCAAGGATAGAGAGCTAAGAAAAGAAAAAGAGAACTCTAAAGGAAAGGAACAACGGTCTCCAAGAGAGCAAACTAGAGATTCCAAGGGTAGGGAGACTAGATGTTTTAAATGTGGGACTAGAGGACACTATTCAACTGAGTGTCACTTCAAAAAGTCAACCTATATCCTTGAGCATGAAAATCATAGTGAGGTATCAACCTCCAGTGTGTCTGAGTTGTCCTCATCTGAAGAGGAACATGAAGCTCCACCTTGTGATGGAGATCTTCTTATGGTTAGGAGACTCCTTGAAGCAAAGCATGTGGAGTTACAACAATCTCAACGAGAAAACCTATTCCACACACGCTGCAAAGTTTTTCATAAAACTTGTTCTATGATTGTGGATAGTGGTTCTTGTTGTAATTGTTGTAGATTTAGAATGGTGGAAAAGCTAGGCTTAACTCCTACTCCTCATCCTAACCCTTACAAACTTCAATGGATAAAAGAGGATGAAGGAATAGTTGTTAAGGAACAAGTAAGTGTACCAATTTCCATAGGCAAGTATGAAGATCAAATCATTTGTGATATTGTTCCAATGGAAGCAGGTCACATCTTACTTGGGCGACCTTGGCAATATGACAAACAAGCTTTGCATGATGGGGTCACCAATAAGATCACCATCCAACACAAAGGCAAAAAGATTATCTTGAGCCCTCTTACACCATCACAAGTACGAGAGGATCAAATAATACTTAAAAAAAAATTGGATGGTGAGAAAAAGCTCAAAAATAAAACAGTTTCAAAAGAGAAGAATTTGAGTTTGTTAGAAAGTGCCTCAACCAATGTAGTTGTCCCAACAAAACAATCTAAAAATCTTTTTCTTGGGCAACCTCACTTTCTTCTCTATTGCAAAGAGACACTTGTTTCCATAAATCATCCACTTGATTCTCTTCCCAAAGGGTTACAAAAGCTTTTGAAAGAATTTGATGATTTATTTCCTAAAGAGGTTCCAAGTGGTTTACCACCTCTTAGAGGAATTGAACATCAGATTGATTTGATTCCTGGAGCTAGTCTTCCCAATAGGCCAGCTTATAGGACTAACCCTACAGAAACCAAAGAGATAGAGAGGCAAGTCCATGATTTATTGGAAAAAGGGTGGATACAAAAAAGTCTTAGCCCTTGTGTCGTGCCAGTGTTGTTAGTCCTAAAGAAAGATGGTTCTTGGCGAATGTGTACAGATTGTAGGGCTATCAACAACATTACAGTCAAGTATAGGCACCCTATTCCTCGGTTGGACGATATGTTAGATGAGTTACATGGAGCAAACATGTTCACCAAGATTGATCTTAAAAGTGGATATCATCAAATAAGAATCAAAGACGGAGATGAATGGAAAACCGCTTTTAAGACCAAATTTGGCCTCTATGAATGGTTAGTCATGCCTTTTGGCTTAACCAATGCTCCTAGTACATTCATGCGACTAATGAATCATGTCCTTCAGGAATACATCGGCAGCTTTGTTGTAGTCTACTTTGATGACATTCTAATCTATAGCAAAGGTCTTAAAGAACATCTTCACCATGTGAGGAAAGTTTTGATTTTACTTAGACAACATCACTTATTTGCCAACTTTGACAAATGTACCTTTTGTCAAGAAAGTGTCATTTTTCTGGGATTCAAAGTTGGGAAAGAAGGTGTACATGTTGATCTTAGCAAAATCAATGCTATCCAAGAGTGGCCTGTCTTGAAAACAGTGGGAGAAGTAAGAAGTTTTCTAGGTCTAGCAGGTTTCTATAGACGATTTGTAGAAAATTTCTCTACTATTGCAGCTCCCCTCAATGAACTTTTAAAGAAAGATGTGTCATTCAAATGGGATGAAAAGCAAAGTCTAGCCTTTGAGACCTTGAAGCATAAGTTAACACATGCACCCATTCTACATTTACCTGATTTTTCTAAAGCTTTTCAAGTTGAATGTGATGCATCTGGGGTAGGAATAGGAGCCGTCCTTATACAAGAAGGTCACCCCATAGCTTATTTTAGTGAAACACTCAGGGGACCTACATTGAATTATCCTACCTATGATAAAGAACTATATGCCCTTATTCGAGCATTGCAAACTTGGGAGCACTACTTGGTGTCTAGAGAATTTATTATCAATACTGACCATGAATCTCTCAAGTATATTAAAGGGCAAGGAAAGCTGAACAAAAGACATGCCAAGTGGATAGAATATCTCGAGCAGTTTCAATATGTCATCAAATATAAAAAGGGAAGTACTAATGTTGTTGCGGATGCTCTATCTAGAAGTCATGCATTGTTAGTTACTTTAGGATCACAAATACTAGGTTTTGATGACATTAAGCAACTTTATGAAACTGATCCTACATTTGCATCCACATATACATCTTGTCTTAAGAAGCCATTCGACGAATTCTATATTTCTGAGGGGTATCTTTTTAATAAAGGAAAATTATGCATACCCCAAGGATCCATTCGAAAGCTTCTTATCAAGGAAAGTCATGGAGGAGGACTCATGGGCCATCATGGAGTTGATAAAACTCTTCATACTTTAAAAAGCAAATTTTATAAGCCACACATGAGAATAGATGTCCAAAAGCATTGTTCTAGTTGCATAGCTTGTTTACAAGCTAAATCTAAAGTCATGCCTCATGGACTCTATCTTCCTCTTCCAATAGCTAGCACCCCTTGGGAGGACATTAGTATGGATTTTGTCCTAGGTCTACCGAGAACTCAAAAGGGGTTTGATTCAATCTTTGTGGTAGTTGATAGATTTAGTAAAATGGCTCATTTCATACCTTGCCACAAAGTAGATGATGCTAGCTATATAGCAAGACTTTTCTTCAAAGAAGTAGTCAAATTACATGGCTTACCCAAAACTATAGTTTCTGATAGAGATGTTAAGTTCCTTAGCTACTTTTGGAAAACACTTTGGGCCAAGCTAGGAACTAAACTACTATTTTCTACTACATGTCACCCACAAACTGATGGGCAAACAGAAGTAGTAAATAGATCTCTATCAATTCTATTAAGGGTAATGTTAAAGGGCAATATTAATAATTGGGATGATCATCTACCTCATATAGAGTTTGCTTATAATAGAGTAGTTCACAAGACTACTAAACTTTCTCCTTTTGAGGTTGTTTATGGTTTTAACCCTATCACACCGCTTGATTTACTTCCTCTTCCAGATTCATCTTCTTTTCTTCATAAAGAAGGTATTTCTAAAGCGGAGTTTATCAAAAAGTTACATGAAAAGGTTAAAACCCATATTGAAAAACAAACTCAAAAATATTCTGACTACAACAACAAAGGGAGAAAACAAGTAATCTTTAAAGAGGGAGACTTAGTTTGGCTTCACTTGAGAAAGGAAAGATTTCCTTCTCAACGTAAATCCAAATTAAGCCCAAGAGGTGATGGTCCTTTCAAAGTGGTCAAGAAAATAAATGATAATGCATATCAATTAGACCTTTCTGAAAGTTATGGCGTCAGTCCTACTTTTAACATTTGTGATTTAATTCCTTTCACAGGAGATGCCCAACAGGATTCCCAAGATCTGAGGACAGATCTTTTTCAAGAGGGAGGGACTGATAGAGGACCATTTAAGCTTCATATAGGACCTTTAACAAGAGCCATGTCCAAGAGAATCCAAGAGGAAGAGGGAGCACTGACTACCTTACTCTTATGGAGTATTACTTACTAAGTTCTCTTGCTCTTTGCTAAATACTTTTACATTGCTTTTGTAGAATATTAATAAAAGGGAGGAACCATGTCTATGCAACTTCAAAGGGCTGCCACGTAAGTAAAGCAAAGAAGCACAAATGGATGGTTGGTGCCCATGGCTTTTGCATTACGTTCAACACCAAAGACAACAACTCCATCTTCTTCAATTGCTTTGCTGAGTTGGCACTTATAGCTTGCTGCCCAAGCTTCCTCTATCTATTTTACAGCATGTGCACATTTAAATAACTTGCACAATATGTTTTAGAAGCTCTCCTTCTTCTATAAATAGAGAGCTTCATCACTTGTAAATGCAACTTGATTTGTAGTAAAGAAATGCTGCCAATTTTCAGCTTTCACTCTCAAGTTCAACCTTGTGCTTTGTTATCTTGCACCTCCTCTAGCTTCTTTCCCCTTTGGAAAGCTTGCTGAGCTAGAATTCTACCAAACACAACCACTCAAACACTTCCAGCATCTTATCAAACACCTTCCGTGCATCCAGAAATTCCACTGCATTCTCTCAATCCGCTACCACTTCTCTGAGTTTTGGAGCTTCTTCTGCATATCCTGGAGTAGCTTCCATCACTACACACCATGGTCTCACCAATACCATAACTGTGCACAAAAATGCTATCGTTTCCCAAAGCAATCACGGCCTAAACAGTTATGTGATTTGTTGAATAAATAGACTTGTGAACAAATTCTTGTAGGTTTAAATGCAAATACCGAAAATTAAATACAAATGCATGTATTGAACAATTGGATTAAAGGAACCAAAAGTGATTGATGTAAATTATGGAATGATGACATTGTTAGGGTTTCCGATTCATCCTATCCACTCTCATGTATTCAAAAATTTATCTTTCTTTATTAAAGTTAATGTCACTTTCTAATTTACCTTAAACCCGATGTCTCGGTGAAGAAAGCCTACTCCTAATCACTAGTTTACAATGTCTTGTCTCCGTAGAATTTATTCATGCATTACATTCGCACAGAAGCTTAAAGAAAACCAATCCTCTTATCCCTATGTCTAGGCAATATTACTCTAGGGAGAATTTATTCAGTTATAGATTTATCTATATGTGTCCATATAAATAACATCAATGATCATGCAACTGAATGAGTTAAACAAAGCATGCATAGAGTATAAAAGAAAAACCCTAACAATTAATGAAAGAAAGCATATAGAACCAATTCAATACGTGAGAGTTTCAAAGGATTACATCGGTTCCCCAACAACAATGAAAGTTTAGTTCACCGTAGACATGGTGAAACTAGATGAAAAATAATGAAAGAATGAAAGATAGAACCCTAGAAGTTGAAGAATAGAGCTTGAGCATCCAAAATCCTCCTCCAAGGGGACAAGAAATTGTGATTTTGCTTCGTTTTGTCCAAAGATACTAACCCTAATTCGGTTAAAACTGTATATAGCTTCCTAAAAATTATAGAAAATTGGCCAAAGGCCCAATAAAATGGCACTCAATGGTAATTACCACTCAGCAGTAAGTGCGATTTTTCTATTTTGACGCTCATCTGCAGTTTTGCCCCTCAGTATTGATTGCGGGACTTCAAAGTGCCGCTCAGCGGTAAAAGTGGCGTTGAGCGGTACTTGCGGCTCTTCTTTAACTAGTGCAGTCAAGGGAAATGTCATCGGTTATTTTCGCCCATAAACAGCGGTTCTTGAACTGAGGCATATACAGGCGAGGTAAAAAGGGGTGGGCTTTTGGCCTCAATTCACAACCGAGGCATAAAGGGGTGTGTGCTTTTGGCCTCGGTTCACAGTAACTGAAATAGTACGGTTTTTTTTCTTTTTTTAAGGACTTTTGGTTCCTTCTGAACCGAGGTAGTAGGGTGGTTTTTTTTTTCTATTATCTGTGAAAAGTTGTTTCTCACACTGTTCGGGTTCTCCTAGTGGGTCAGAGAAGGTAGCACTTTGGCATTTTCACTCTCGAGAAAGGTCCCCATCAATCTTCAACACTCCATTCTCACATCAGAGCACCACCCAAAAACTGTGCAACCATTACCGGACCACCATAAAATCACCGACATTCTCCATTTTCAAAGTGAAGTCTTCTTCTACAACGACATTCTCCAAAATCACGCGCTATCCATGGCAACCTTTAAGAAATAGAAACCAAGCCAGAGAACCAGCACGCCATCGCGACTGTCATACAATATCGTGACAGCAGATCAGAAAGGAGGGAACCAGAAAGGCAACCATTACCGGACCACCATAAAACCACGGAAGAACCAGGACACTGCCGCGACTCCACCAATCTTCAACACTCCAATCATCAGACCACCTTTACTGGCCACCACAGAACCACCACGAGAGCTCTTTCTCTCCTTCGCACAACCTGCAATCAGAAAGGAAACCAGCAGATCACACCAGCACCGCCGTAGCCACCGCCAGCGTCCACGCAAATTGTAAATCCCCCAACCTCACTCCGCGCAACCTTGTTCAACCTCCATTCATCCTCATCAACAATTTTCAACCTGCAAAATCAAGCTAAGCCTGTTGAGATGGTCTAAACCCTAGAATCATAGTGAAAAGGAGGAAGCTTGACTTTTTTTGGTGGCGACGTTGAGGATGAAGCCTCCGTCGTGGAAGATTGAAGGCAACAAGATTGAAGCAGCGATGGATCTAATGCCACGTGTACAAGCATAAGGTGGGTGCTAAAGATTTAGAATGAGCACCATATACACGTGCTTTAAAGTGAAGATGGGTTAAGCACTCCTAGACCTTGCATTGGGTGCACCTTCATGGGCTGCAATTATGCTTTCCTTGGCTAGCTTCTAGTATTTGACCTTAATTATTTGATGGGCTTGGCCCAAGTCATCATCCCCTCCCTCTTGGAAAGGATTTGTCCTCAAATCTGTTGGTTTGTCTTTGTGACGACTTACTTTTGTAGGATTCATCAAAGTTCCTCCCGGGTCAAATATGAATATGCCATAATCATCAAACATAGCTCGAATTAGATTTATTTGACCCAATAAGATACATAAAAAAATATGTTTAGAAGAAGGTTTCCTAGTTTTGAAAATTTCAATTTCGATACAATAAAGAAACCTTACTTCTTTCGAAATTTTATTTTTGTCTTGAGTTAGTTGTAACCACAAAGGTAACAATAACTCAAGTGAATTGCCACATTTTTCAAGTTGTCACATTGTTAAAGATGGAGTGGTAAATTCTAGGAAAGCAAAATAGAATTTTGAAAACTTAAGGAGAGATAAAAATTTAAAGGATAGAAAACCTCCCCTTAAGAGTCTTGGTTCTATGAAGAGTGTGGACAGAGGTTCTATTCGCCCTTCTTTCCTTCTTTTCTCTTCTCTTTGCTCTTGCTCTCTTTTCTCGTACTGTCTTTTCTCTTCTTCTCTTTCCTCTTGCTCTCTTCTATCTTGTTCTCTTTTCTCTTCTTCTTTTCTTTCCTCTTGCTGTCTTTTTCTTCTCTCTATTTCTTCTTTTTCTTGCTCCTTGTTGAGCTTCATTTGTGTTTGATCTTTGGCCACCTGGGTAGGTGACAGAGGATGAAGCACAAATTTCTTATCATTTTTGTGCACAGTTATGGTATTGGTGAGACCATGGTGTGTCCCTAGAGTAATATTGCCTAGACATAGGGATAAGAGAATTGGTTTTCTTTAAGCTTCTGTGCGAATGTAATGCATGAATAAATTCTAGGGAGACAAGACATTGTAAACTAGTGATTAGGAGTAGGCTTTCTTCACCGAGACATCGGGTTTAAGGTAAATTAGAAAGTGGCATTAACTTTAATAAAGAAAGATAAATTTTTTAATACATGAGAGTGGATAGGATGAATCGGAAACCCCAACAACGTCATCATTCCATAATTTACATCAATCACTTTTGGTTCTTTTAATCCAATTGTTCAATACATGCATTCGTATTTAATTTTCGGTATTTGCATTTAAACCTACAAGAATTTGTTCACAAGTCTATTTGTTCAACAAATCACATAACTGTTTAGGCCGTGAGTCCTTTGGGAAACGATACTTGGTCTTACCATTTTATTATTACTTGATACGATTTGGTACAATTGCCGAGGGTTAACAATGAGAGGCTGCCCAGTGATTTGAAAACTTTAATTTTTGTTATTTGGTGATGTAATTTTAAACTTTTGTTATTCTATTTTGTTTTGGTTATGAGCATGCTATGGCACATCATCTACTGATGGATGCTAGGTGATTGAGTATCTACTAAAGGATACTATGCTACCAGAAACTTACTGATGGGTTTTGGAAGTGTTATTGGGTCACACTCGTGACTTTAAACAAGCGCTTGCTAGGAGGCAACCTAGTTTTCTAAACTCATATCTTTGTGTTATGCTCTAGTGTGCATTATATGTGTTGATTATTGAATGTTTGAGTGGTGTAAAGAGATTCAGTGTTTTGATTGAGGGTTGATGTGTGAGTTGCGTGATAAACACATGGAATTTTAAAACTTTGGAGATTGAAGTTGAGGGACCTTGACTAGGAAAACACAACACAAGCCAAGAAGAGAGGGGACCAAAGTCACGCACACCGCTTATCGCCCTTTTGAGGGGCGCTAAGCACGACTTTCTGTTATTAGGGTGTGGCCCACTTCATTCCTTTTACACCCTAGGATTTGTCCAAGGCGCCTCTCACAGAGTTCACTCTTTCTAAACCCTCCAAACACTTTCCCTAAGAACTCTCTTCACTTCTCCCTTAATTTTCCCACCAAAAACCCTATTTCCCACTCACTTTGCATCATTTTCCCATCAAAGTTCGGGGCCTTTGCTGGTTGTGCTGCTAGGGTTTTGATATCTCCAATCTCTTTGAGCAGTCTTCACTGATCTTTGCATCTCCAACCAAGTAGGTTCATGTATTTTATGATTTAAGCATTTGAAAGTTTGATTCTTGATGAATATTGATGCCTATGCATGCTTTGTTGGATTTGCTGCTGTTTGAACCGATTAAATTTCAGTATTGATGGTTGGGACTGAGTAAGAAGTGATTGGATAGTGCTTAAGGCCAACAAGAGTTGTTCTTGGGTTGAAATGTGTGGCGCTGAGAGCCCTCCTGAGGGGCGCTCAGCGCGATTCTACAGATAGGTTTGTTTGTCCTGGCTGCTTTTGTGGTGGTTGATTTTGTGCAGGTGATGCTGAGGGACCTTGTTTTGCCCTCGGTTTTGATAAGAGAGTGTGTTAAAATTGATTCAATTTCAAAGTTACTAATGTTGATGATTTCTGTGTTTTGTTTTGTGAATCTGTTTGGTGCAGGAATGGCTTCTTCATTTGGCAAGAGGATCAAGACCATTGGAAATAAAAGGAAGGACAAAGAGCTAGTTCACTCAAACAAGTTCCTCTCCACTACACATGAAAGGCACTTCCTCATAGTGCAAGATAGGAGATTATTGATGGAGAGAAAACTGGGACTCATACCAACATTGGCCCCACAATTTGGAAGAGAATTGAAGAGAAGAGGATGGGAGAACCTGACTTCTTACCCAACACTGGCTAATGTAGCTGACAAACAAATTTTTAATCCCTGAAACAGAGTCAAAAACTTGTTAAGACCTCGGCAAGTTTATAAAGTTGAAAAACTATTATTTTTATACTTAAATTTGACCTTAAATACAACCTTTATGACTTAGAAACTAGCATGGAATCATGTCTTTGTTGAAGTTTTGGCAATAAGAGAGTTGGACAGGTTTTATGCTTCATTTCTTTGTTTTTGCAGGTTTTAAGATGAATTGAGTGAAAGAAGTGAAGGAGCTAGGAGTTGGATTCAGAAAAGGAAGAAAAAGTGCATAAAAGGAAGAAGCTGCAAGTACCGCTCAGCGCCATTTACCGTTGAGCGACACTTTGAAGACCCGCAATCACCGCTAAGGGGCAAAACTATAGTTGAGGGGCCGAATAGAAGTCACGCACTTACCGCTGAGCGGTATTTATCGCTGAGAGGCATTCTTATGGGCTTGGGCTTAAATTTTTGTAATCTTTAGAAGTCTATATAAGGTTTTTGTCTTCCTAGGGTTAATATCTTTGGCTAGAAGGAAGCAGAAACACACTCTTTCACCCCTTGGAGGAGGATTTTGGATGCTAAAGCTTCTTTCTCAACTCTCTAGGGTTTTATCTCTTTCATTCCTTCATTGTATTTCATCTAGTTTCACCATGAATATGGTTGTTGAGAGGGTCGCACCTCACACAAAAATTGATTGCAAAATTAATGCAGTATAGACTAGGAAGTGACACCTAGGTCGTCTCTCAAGGACCAATTTGGGTTCAGTCTCAGATCAACACGTAGTGGGGGGGTTTTTGAAAATTTTGTTTGGATGCGGTTGAAATTTAAACGCGATTAAATTAAAAACGTTGAAATAAAGTACAGTACAGTTAAACAAAATTAAAACAGTGAAAACGAAATTGGTACAATAAAAATGAAATTACAGCGAGGTAAAACAGTAAAAACAGATTTGGAACAGAAAATGAAAAAATACAGAAAACGAAAATACAGAAAACGAAAATACAGTAAACAGTAAAAACATAAAATAGTAAATTTCAAATATGAAAACAGAATCAACATTACAACAGCAAAATACAGAGAACAAAATTACAGTGAATGATTTAAAGTGAAATAATCAACAACACAGTGAAAACAGTAGTAGAAATTATACTGCAGACAAACGACAACAGAAATTAAATTACAGCAGAAATTAAATTACAGCAACAAAATAAAAACAGTAAGCAGTTCTGGAATTTCAATAACAGAAAATTAAACCAAACTTGGAATTTAAATTGTTCATGAATTTAGTACAGCAATTAAGAAAATAAAATTGAAACATGCACACCACTTTGCCTCAACCGTAGCCTTCCATTCTCTGCACTGTGTTTCCTTCTTCACGTTCCAGTCCTCTGTCCACAGCCTCTACTCATATTCTCTCTACAATACACTACTATGCTGGAGCTACACAACTGGAGATAACTACTCTGCTGCTACTGGGAAAAAGACTAAAACTACTGGCCTTTGGAGCTCCTAGAAGAGAGACTCCTAGGCCATAACTCCCTACTCCTATTCTACGCTACTACTACATTCTCTGGTCTACACTACTACTGGAACCTCCTTCTTTGTTGTCCAACTCCCCTTTTTAAAGCCAATATTCCTTGGTGTAAACTGAAATTAAGGGCCCTCCTCTCTTGATTACCGTGTGCTTCTCTCTCTTATACCATTCTCCATTCTCTCTTTCTCTCATGCCTTGCTGCCACCGTGAGTGTGTGTGGGACACATCTGCCTCCCATTGATTCCAACGTGCCAATAATGAATGAGGGGTTCTTCACCAAATAAAATAAAATAAAACATTTTTTCCTCCCATACAGTTTTTGTCCCCTTCCCATACCTTTTTTCCTCCCATACATTGATTCCCTTTTGTCTCCCATTATCATCCTTTTTAAACTCATCTCCTCCATGTGCCAAATAAAAATAAGATGGGCCCTCTTCTTTCCAGCTCACGTGAATATCCTTCGAGTGGGTTCCCTTCACCATTCCATTCTCCACCTTGTTTTGTCTTCTTCCTTGTTTTGTGCACATGCTTCTCCTTTCACGTTCCTTGCAAGAAAGTATGGCAACGACCCAATTGTATATTGCCAAAATGAATTGTGGGGGCCGTGTGCTTTTTTTAATGATTTGGAGAATAAAAGCTTGTGGAAATGTGCGGGAATTAAAACATGCACTTAGCATTTTGGAGCTCCTTGTGTGGACGTGAGCTTTTCAAAATGGTGGTCCCATCTCCATGTGCTTGATGCTTTTGGTCGTGTGATGTGCATGTGGGTTCAAAGATTTTCTTCTAAAAATTTAATGAGTGAATGACATAGATGTTTCCAAGTGCACGTCTAATTTTTAGCCAATCCACACAAAAATATTTCATCTCTAAGTTTCCACATCTCAACATTCCAAAAATAAATCAATGGAGCATAGCTTCTCTTCCAAGTAAATAACACCGTGTACAAATGAATGCTCTTCCAAATGTCCTAAAATGTATTTCAAAATTTCCTACAATCATTAATGAAAATAATAAGCTCAGATAATTCAAATTAATTAAAATAAGAATTTCCGATCAAATTACGCACAATTAACAAAAACCGAATAATACCAGACATTTTAGCACAATTCCCTGATCAAATTCGGTACATTAAACTAAGTGAAGTGAATAAAATATTGATTCATCAATGGTGAACTAAACCTTTATTGTTGTTGGGGAATCAATGTAATCCTTTGAAACTCTCATATATTGAATTTGTTCTTTAAGATCTTTAAGATATATGCTTTCTTTCATTAATTGTTAGGGTTTTTCCTCTTTGCTCTAAGCATGCATTGTTTAACTCATTCGATGTCATGATTATTGATTTTTTCCATATGGACACATACAAGGAAATCTAGATCTGGGGAATCTCTCCCAATAGTAGTATAAACCTAGACATAGGAGTATGATGATTGGTTGCCTTTAAGCTTCTGTGCTTTATAATGGTTGAGTAATTGCTAGGGAGAAAAGATATTGTAAACTCGTGATTATGATTATGCTTTCTTCGTCGAGACATCGGGTTTAAGGTAATTTAGAGAGTGACATTAACATTAATGAAGAAATATGAATTATTGTATACATGAGAGTGGATAAGATGAAATTGATAAACCCCAACAACATATTCATTCATATATCTTAAACCACGTGTTTTGTTTCTTCTTGCCCATTGATCAATACATGCATTCATATTTACTTTTCCGTATTTTGCATTTAAACCTACAAGAATTTGGTCACAAGTCTTAGATAATCAACAAATCACATAATTGTCTAGGTCGTGAGTCCTTTGGGAAAACGATACTTTGTTTTACCATGTTTATTACTTGATGCGATTCGGTTACACTTGCCGAGGGTTAAACACAAGTGCACCAAATTGTATCAAATAATAATAAATAGTAAGACCAAGTATCATTTTCCAAGAGACTCACGACACCAAACAGTTATGTGATTACTCAACTAATTAAGATTCTAAAGAAAAAAATTTTGGGTTTTTGGATGCAAATGCAATAAAATAAACATGAATGCAATTTGATGAATTGAGGCTTAACGCAAGAATGAATGGATGAAGTTGATGATATTGTTGTTGGGTTTAGATATCACCTAATTTATTCTCATGCATATATGAATTCATCTTTCTTGATTAATGATAATGTCACTTTCTAATTTACCTTAAACCCAATGTCTTGGTGAAGAAAGCCTAATCCTAATCACTAGTTCACAATGTCTTGTCTCCCTAGCAATCAATCATGCAACTGATCCTCCTATTCCTATGTATAGGTAATATTGCTTCCGGGACAATTTCCCTAGATCTAGATTTCCCCGTATGTGTCCATATCGGCAAAATCAATGATCATGAAATTGAATGAGTTAAAAATGCATGCAAAGAGTAAAGAGGAAAAACCCTAACAATTAATGAAGTAAAGCATATATAATCAATAATCAATTCAATACATGAGAGTTTAAGAGGTTACATCTTTCCCAAAAACAAATAAGGTTTAGTTCTCCATCGTCATGGAAGAACTAGATGAACAATGGAATGAAAGATTGGAAGAGACAAAAAGCCCTAGAAAGAGAAGAGGAGAGCCATCACCATCCCCAAATCTACCCCAAGGGGTGAAAAGTGTGTTTCTGTGCTCAAACCATCAAAAGATATAATCCCTAGGACATGCAAGTTCTTGAATAGAACATAAAAATAACATAAAACAGGTCCAAGCCCACGAAACTAGCGCTCAGCGTAGCTGCGACACTGACGCTCACCGTAATTTGGCGCTTACTACAACTTTTTCTGCACTCTGGTTGACTTTTCTGCACTCTACTTGAGTGGTTGACTTTTCTGCATTTTGGTTGACTTTTCTGCATTCCAACCATTCGATACTTTAACTCTTCTTTCAAATCATTCCAATAGCCTATAAAATCAAGGGAATCTAGCACAAACCCATTAAATTCACCTTCAACTCTCTTATTCACAAAACTAAAGCAAAAACATAAGTTCATGCAAGCTTCTAAGTCAAAAAAGGTATTTTTAATATCAAAATTAAGTATAAAAATAACGGTTTTTTAACCATTATCAGTAGCTGTGGTAAGAGAGTTTTATACAAATGCCAGGGCGTTTGACACTGAGACTCAGAAGTATTCGAGCTATGTGATGGGTAAGAGAATACCCTATGATGTTGATAATGGTTGAAAAACCGTTATTTTTATAATTAATTTTGATATTAAAAACACCCTTTATGACTAAGAAACTAGCTTGAAATTATGCTTTTGCTTAAGTTGTGAGAATAAGAGAGTTGGATGGGTTTTATGTTTGTTTTTCCTTGTTTTGACAAGAATTAAGATGAATTGGATGAAGAAGTTGAAGTAGCAAGGAGTTGGAGTCATGAATGATTGGAAAGTGGCACATAGAAGAACCACTGTTTCACGCCTAGGCGCCATCGTTGAGCCCTAGTCTGGAAGTGCAACCACTGTTTCACGCCTGGGCACCACTGCTGAGGGTCAAAAGAGTGACGCAACTACCACTGAGCGCCATTTTTGTCGTTGAGCGCTGACGACATGGGCTTGAGCTATTTTTCTGTATTTTTAATTAACTATTAAAGGTTTTGGATGTTCTACGATTCATAACTTTGGACAGAAAGAGGCGAAATTACACTTCTTTCAGCCCTTGGAAGCGGATTTTGGATGCGGAAGCTTCAATCTTCAACTTTTAAGGTTTTGTCTTTCATTCTTTTCATTATTTTAATCTAGTTTCACCATGTCCTCTCTGGATTCCAATTCCATGGTACTTTAACTCCTCTTCCAAATCATTCCAATTTCCTACAAAATCAAAGGAATTTAGTGATAAAAATCATAAGTTCTGGATTCCAATTCCATGGTACCTTTGCTCAATGCTCTTTAATGAATTTAATAAAGTTCTTTCCGGTTTCTCACACCCCCAAACTTGAACCATTCTCCATTACCACATAAACATACTCTACTAAACTCAAGGTAAGGATTTCAAAAAGGGTTTTTTTCAGATTTCAAATTTAGGCTCAAGGTTCAAAGGTTAGAGAAAAACATTGTTCTTTGTTGGGTTCACATATTGGCATTGGCTTATGGAGAAGAAAAAATGGCCTTAATCATGTGTAACAAGCAAGCAAGAGATTTAATCATAGAAACTTAGGCAAAATCAATCATGCTTCCAAAGCAATAACTTTAATTCAATCAAAGACTCTGGAGTCCAACCTCTCACAAGTTAAATCAAGTTCCATAATTTAATAACATC
Source organism: Vigna nakashimae (assembly GCA_034642375.1). Classification (NCBI taxonomy): domain Eukaryota; kingdom Viridiplantae; phylum Streptophyta; class Magnoliopsida; order Fabales; family Fabaceae; genus Vigna; species Vigna nakashimae. Next base: position 23,964,851 of record CM067759.1, read on the forward strand.
CTGCCCAACAAATTAAACACAACTTAACTGCATGCATTTGTTTCTAACAATTATGAGCATCCACCTGTCTATGAGACTAAACCATGCATCATCTCAACATTAATCAATACACTAAAGCAACACAAGACAATATTACTCATCACAAACAACACATTATGGCCAAACCATTGCAGCATAGTTCATTTAAGCCAAGTACATCACACACTAAACAAAATTAAAACTAACATAAACTAAAGAGATAAGTTCAAAAAGTTGGGTTGCCTCCCAGGAAGCGCTTATTTAACGTCACTAGCTTTACACCATTATTCTAAGTTTCAATTTTTGATGTTGGTGTCCCTCTTGCTTTCAATACACCAACTTATCTTCAACAACTTCTTATTCACCATCTTAACTCTTCTAGAATATGGAGCTTCAATCTCAATAACTCCATTCACTTTAATCTCCTTCACAAGCCATAACCTTTCCTTGTATATGACTAATTTGCCAAGTTTGAATTCTAAATCTTCACACACCAAGTCTTGGTGAACTATCTTCTCTTTAATCTCTTTCTCCTCTTCTTTTACTTGTGACAAGAAACTATGTTTATCTTCCTTGACTAAATCAGTAGCTTGGTTAGATGCACTAGTCTTTCGTAGATTTTCATATCACTTTTGGATTAGTATTCTTCACTTGAATCGGCTGCTCATCATCAAAGACATTGAAAGTCACCTCCTTATCTTGGTCTTTAAGCATTAGAACTCCATCATCTACATTAATGACAACCTTAGCTGTCTTCATGAATGGCCTTCCAAGAATGATAAGAATCTTCAAATCTTCCCCATCTCCATCACTACAAAATCCACCGGGAATTTAAATGTCAATTTGGACCACAACATCCTCCACTACACCATATGGATTCTTGGTAGATCTATCCGCCATTTGCAACACCATCTTAGTAGGTTTAACCTCAAGACCACCAATCTTCTTCAACACGGATAAGGGCATCAAATTTATGCTAGACCCCAAATCAATTAGAGCTTTCCCTATATCATAATTCCCAATAGTACAAGGAATAGTAAAACTTTCAGGATCTTTGACATTAGGATGAAGCGTCTTCTGTAGAATAACACTAAAATTGCCCTGTACTTCAATTGTTCCTCATCTAAATATTTCTTCTTTTTTAGGAATGTTTACCTCTAGGCAAGTGTAACCGAATCGTAGAAAGTAATAATCCTGGTAAGACCAAGTATCGTTTCCCAAGAGACTTAAGGCCAAGACACTTATCTGATTAATTGATTAATTAAGACTTGAGAACAAAGTGTTATAAGTTTCAAATGCAAAAAGACTGAAAAGTAAATATGTATGCATATGATGATCAATGGCAATAAGAAACAAAAGCGTGAATTGAAATATATGGATGAATATGTTGTTGGAGTTTATCAAGTTCATCTTTTCCACTCTCTTGTATTTAGGAATTCATCATTCTTTTCATTAATGTTAATGCCACTTTCTAAATTACTTTAAACCCGATTCCTTGGCGAAGAAAGCCTAATCATAATCACTACTTTACAATCTCTTGTCTCCCTAGCAATTAATCATGCATTATAGTGAACAAAAGCTTGAAGGCAACCAACCATCAGACTCCTATCTCTAGGTTGGTAATATACTGTTGGGAGAGTTCCCCAGATCTAGACTTCCCCATACGTTCCTGATGAGTCAATATTTTTTTGATTTCACTTAGCTTATTATGCTAGATTTAATCAGGGATTGTGCTTGAATGTCCAATATTTTCCAATTTTACTAATTGTGCTTAATTTGACCAGAAATTCTTATCTTAATTAATTTGAATTATTTGAGGCTAATTATTTGCACTATTAATTGTAGGGAAATTGTTGGATAATATTGATGGACAAATTTGTAAGCACCAAAATATGATGTCACAAACTTGTTTCACAATCGGCAAGTATGACCGAATCGTTCAAGTAATAAACTTGGTAAGACCAAGTATCGTTCTTCCCAAAGGACTCACGGCCTAGTTTAGTTATGTGATTTGTTGATTAGCTAGGACTTACAAACGAAATATTTAGATTTTAATATGCAAGACAGAAAATAAACATGTATGCATGAAGTTTGATCAATGGCAAAGACAAAAGATAAACACTTTCAATGAAATATATGAATGAATATGTTGTTGGGGGTCAATTTCATCTCATCCACTCTCATATATTTTAGGAATTCAACATTCAAATCATCATTGTTAATGCCACTCTCTAATGTACCATTCTAGATGGCTTCTCCCTAATCAAATAGTTCATACAATTCCTAGCATTCCTAATGATTAGTTCATGAGTGCAGGAGCTTAAAGGCAACCAATAGAATATTGTCAGTATAATATTGGGAGAAATTCCCCGGATCTAGACTTCCCCGTACGTGTCCGTATCGACAAAACCAATAATCATGCATGGAATGAGTTAAACTATGCAAGCATTGAGCAAAGAGGAAAAACCCTAACTAATGATGAAAGAAAGCATATGTCTTAATTAAAAGATGTACTCAACAGATTCCATATATGAGAGCTTCAAGAGATTACATTGATTCCCCAACAAACATACAAGGTTTAGTTCACCATATTCATGGTGAACCTAGATGAATAACAATGAAAGAATGAAAGAATAAACCCAATAAAGGTGAAGAGGTAGCCTGAGCATCCAAGATCCTCCTTCAAAGGGGTGGAAGAGAGAGTGTTTACTTCGTTTCTGCCAAAGATACTAATCCCAAGGACGTGCAAGCCCTTATATACTAATCTAGAGTTACAAAAGATTACAAAAGCCCAAGCCCAAAAAGTGCCGCTCAGCGGTGATTGCGCGTCTTCTTTCTTCCCCTCAGCGGCCATTTTGCCCCTCAGCGGTTCCAACGTCACCTCTTGAGTGCCGCTCAGCGGTAGTTTGCCGCTGAGCGGTGCCTTTGACTTCTCTTTTTGCACTCTTTCTTGTCTTTTCTAATGTCATCTCTCTCCTTCTTCACTCTTTTCACTAAATTCACCTTAAAACCTGCACAAAAACACTTAAATCAAGCATAAACCTGTCCAGCTCTCTTATTTATGAAAATATGGATAAAAGGCATGATTTCAAGCTAGTTTCTAAGTCTAAAGGTTGCTTTTAGTATCAATTTCAAATATGAAAATAACAGTTTTTCAACTGTTATCACAACCCCAAACTTAGAACTTTGCTTGTCCTCAAGCAAACAAAATGTAACTCCATCTCCAACCAATTTATATGATGGTTCACTCATTCAAAATCCTCTATTCAAGATAAGTAACAACTTCACTCAAACTTATGACCAATAGTTCAATCAAGATGTGCACATGCTTTAGTGTTCACAAAATCATTTAAGTTCCAACAAATGCTATTTTTCATGAATGATCAATCAATTAAGCATGGATGTTCATGTGCTTATGGAATATTTCCTCACTAGGTAAAGTGTTTCACTCAACACACAAGTGTATAAGAGGTAAAGTGTTTCACTCATTCACTCCACTATCACAATGTCACATGAATCAACTTTGCCTTTCATTTTACCACAATCAAAAACATTCACAAGCATGCATCATCACAAGGACTTTTTAATGGCTTATAATGTGGCTGGGCTAACAAGAAAATTGGTTTTTCTGGATCACAAAATCCTTGAGTTAAGAGAATCATAACAACACAATTATCTTATTCATCCCAACTTTCTTTTGCCTTTTCATTTGCATTGAGCTTTGCTTCTTTTTCTTTTCTTTTCTTTGCATATTCTTACTTTTTAGCTCTTAGCTCAATGCTTTTCCTTTTTTCATGTTTTCCCAACAACCCCAAACTTGAACATTTAACAATACCACACAAGATCTTCTACTTAACTCAAGGTAAAGATTTTCAATCAAGGGTTCAGTGTATATTCAAGGTTAAGGGTTCAAAGGATAGAACACAACGTGTTCTCTTTTAATGGGCTAACTTTATGAATTTGGCCAATAAAAAGGGTTCCAACAAACGGCCTTGATCACATGATGCAAAACAAGCAATTGATTCAATCATAGAAAACCTGGGCAAAGTCATTCATGCTTTCAAAGTAATAGCATTCAACAATAACAACTCTGGAGCTCAAAACCTCACATATAAGCTCATTGACATTTGACATACACATCCTGCTTAATTTCACAATCACATTCATGATATCATGCATTTGTTCACAAAGCTTGTGAATCACCTGTATAAGCATTTTAATGTGCACATTTATCTCAACATCAATCAACCAGTAAGCATCATCAAGCATTACTTATCACACAATCACAGTTAATACCAAACCATCATAATAAACCTGGTGTTCAATAGAGTACATCAAACCCTAATCTAAAAACAAAAACAAATAAGTCCAGAAAACTTAAACCACAAAAGCATAATCATATGATAGCATTCATCAGTAAATGCTATCTCAGCTCCTCATCAGTCGGAGCTGTCCTCTGTATCTTCCTCCTCCTCTTCATCATCATCATCATCAAAAGCATCCTCCTCCTCAGCTTCATCTTCTTCCATATCTCTGGCTGAAGCTTCAGCTGCTTCAGCTCCTCCATGCAATGGTTCTTCTGGCCAAGCTACCACGTTATGGAATTCATCCATAGTCCATCTGTGTGCTGGAGGGGTATCATACATCCCCACTATCATCTCAGCCGTGGCCACCTGCCCTCTGTGGATGGACTGCAACTGAGCACCTATAAGAGACATATACATGTCCCTCATCTGGAATGGTTCTGCTTCATGTTTATCAGCAGATGTCCGGCTCTGTGCTGGCCTTCTCTCTCTACGAGCCTGGCGTGGTGGAACTGGCTGAGCTGCCTCCTCACCTCCACAGTACTGTCTGTAATAGGCCTCATCTATAGCTTTTCTTGGCCTCTCAAATGGTGGAACAGAAGTGTCCACCCCAGCTAGCTTGCAGAGGTGAGTGATCAAAGAAGGATGTCCCAGTGGTGCTTTGTTGTTTGAAGTGTTAGCACACACACTAATCTCATCAGCTATCACCTGCCCAATATTAACATTCAAATTTCTGATAGCACAGTAGATGAATAGTGCCCTGCTGAGAGTGATATCTGACACATGTGAGCATGGCTGAATGTTGGCATGAGAAAATGCCATCCAATACTTTGCAAGAGGAGTCAAATCTGTCCTCCTAATGTTAACCACTGCTCCAGATCTATTTCTTTGAAAGTGTCCTCCAGGTATGCACAACACTCTCTCCACATCCTCAAAGTCAGCACCTTCCTCCATGCTAAGAGCAAACTGGCATTGCTCACCAGCCCACACAGTATCCAGGAAGTTGTTGATGGAATCAGGATCATACCTGATAGCATGGCCTCTGACATAGCCCAAATAATTCTCAGCTGGATAGTCACCAATCTTCTTTGCATTGGTGTAGAATTCCTTAACTACAGCTATGTTGGCAGGTGTTGGATAAGTGGCTAGCTTTCCCCAGTCATTCCCTAACACTTGCTCTCCAAATTGAGGAGCAAAGTTAGGTATCATTCCAACCTTTCTCTCCATTAGAAGTCTCCTGTCCTGAACCACCCTAAAGTGCTTCTCATGTTTCCTAGAGAGGAACCTGCCATTATGGGGCTGCTCTGGTTCCTTTTCCTTCCTCTTGGTTGCCATGGTTTTCAATCTCTTTCCTGAAGAGGATGCCATTCCTGCATTCAGACACAAATCCAAAACCACAGAACACGATGTTAATCATTAGTAAACACAGAACACAACTCCTTTCGAAGCTAAACCACCGCTGAGGGTCAGAATTTCCCCTCAGCGCCACCAGCACCACAATCCAACACGCAACAAACCAGAAAAAACCAAATCTGGCAGAGTGCCGCTCAGCGGTGATCTGCAGATTTTTGCAAATCTCGTTTTAAAGCTTTCCTAACTCCACCCAAATGCAATTTTCAGTTTTCCAGTTCATAATCAAGCAGTTTAATCGGTTCAAACATCAAATATATCATCAAATCATGCATAGAAATCAAAACCCCTAAATATTCATGCTTTGACAATCACATTCAAATTCAAGAACCCTAGAATGAACAAAATGCATTTTACTTACTTGGGTGGAGATACTAGATGCAATGAGAGTGCTTCCAAGCTAAAATACTCTCTTCCAACCCCAAACTTTGATGGCACACTAGTGTAAAAGTGAGTGGAAGAGAAATTTTCTAAAAAGGGAAGAGTAGAAAGATGTGGAAAACCTAAGAGAAGATATGTGGAAGTGTTTGTGCAGAGAAGGGCTTGAAAGAATGTAAAAACGCGCAGCTTAGGGTTTAAAAATACCCCAATGGGCTCGGGTTCCGCTAAGGGGAACTTAAGCCCATCTGCGATAGTACCGCTCAGCGGTAATTGCCGCTCAGCGGCACTTTCGTGATGTGCCCTTCTCCTTCTTTTCTTGACCTACGTGCCTTCCTAGCATACCCCTCATAGGTTCCCTGTAATTCAATGTTAAAAATGCTTATGCAAACCCTAATTAAAATAAAACAAACAAAAACAATCAATCAACTGGGTTGCCTCCCAGGTAGCGCTTGTTTAACGTCACGAGCCTGACCCAAAATCCACCAACACCCCTCAGTAGGTGTTTCAAACTTATCAGCACCCATCAGTAGGTGCAAAATCTTCTCACCAACACCCATCAGTAGGTGTTACAAACTTAGTATCCTTCAGTAGATACTTAACCACCTAGCATCCTTCAGTAGATGCTAAATCCAACAAAATAATATCCAGAATAATGTTCACAAATTACAAATTACAAAACCAAATCAAAAGTTTATCAATCAACTGGGTTGCCTCCCAGCAAGCGCTTCTTTAACGTCACTAGCTTGACCCTGTTAAAGCTCATGTTCCATCTTCTTTATGGTTGATGTTGTCCTTCCACCAACCTTTCAACTGCTTCCTTTGGACTGTCTTAGATTCTCTAGAATATGGAGACTCTATCTCTATCATCTCCTTTTCTTTAAAGCCTTTTATAACCCACAACTTGTTCTTGATTCTTACAGGTGTGCCAAGTTGGAGTCCTCTTTTCTTCCAGTCTCTAGGAACTTCTTCTCCTTTTCCAATTTCCTCTACCTTGGGTACCTGAAAATACAAACAATGGTTATCAGAAACCTTAAGATTTTCATTTTTACCTCTAGTTATGGGTGCATCTCGAAATGCAGCTTTATAACTGGCTTCTTCCTCCTTTGCTTGTGTTTCATCTTTGAAAACATCCACCACCACTCTCTCCTCTCTGTCTTGGAGCACCACTATACCTTCATTAACATCTATGATAGCCCTGGCCGTTTTCATAAACGGTCTTCCCAGTATGAAAGGTATCTTTTCGGTCTCCATCTTCATCACCACAAAGTCTGCCAAAAACTGAAGTTTGCCAACACAAACTACAATGTCTTCTGCAATCCCACATGGCTCCTTTGAAGATCCATCAGCCATTACCAGATTAACCTTTACAGGTTTTATTTTAACATGGCCAATTTGCTCCAATAGAGAATAAGGCATCAAGTTAACACTTGAGCCTAAGTCAAGGAGAGCTTTCTTTACCTTTTTCTTCCCTATAGTGCAAGGGATAGAAAAACTACCTGGATCTGCTGCTTTTGGTGGGAATGATTCTTCCTTAACAGTTACACACTTTTCTTCCTCATCAACTCTACGTCTTCTTTTTGTAGAGGTTCCTTCTTCAGATTTTGTGTAAACTGCTATTTTCTGTAGAATTTGTTCCCAAGGAGCTTCATTATCAACCATTCTGAATAAATCTGTGAAATCCATTGGTTTCTCCTGATTTGTTAGAAAAGGAAAAGTGTCCTTTCTTTCTTCTTCTCTTCTCTCTTCTGTTTCTCCTTCTTCTAACTCAATAATCTCTTCATTCACACTCTTGACCACTTTGCACTCTTCTCTGGGGTTAACCTCAGTATTAGCCCCAAAGTTTCTGTTTAGCCTTTCTTCCAATTGCTTGGTGATCTGACCCATCTGAATCTCCAAATTCTTTATAGCAGCTTCAGTGCTCTTTTGAGAAGATTCAGTTTTCTGTATGAATTGTTGAAGAGTTTCTTCCAACCTTGTTGATCTTTCATTAAGCATAGATAATTGTTGCCAAAAGGTTGGTTGCTGCTGCTGCTTATTATATTGATTAGCTTGCCCAGTTTGTCCTTGGCCAATGCTTGGATGTGGTTTCCAACCCTGATTATAATTCCCTTGGCGGTATGGAAACTGATTAGCCATGAAATTAACATCCTCCACGGCTTCCACAGGAAAAGCACATTGGCCATTGATGTGATCTCCCCCACATAATTCGCACAACTGGGTTTGTACCTGTGCAGCAGATTTTAACTCTTTAGGTAATGAAGCAAGAGTTTTGGTCAGAGTTTCCAGCTGTTGAGTTAGAATTTTATTCTGTGCTAGCAAGGCATCATGGGTTTGTAATTGAAGAACCCCTTTCTGTTGCATAGGGGCGCCTCTTTCATTGTGCAGCTCATTATCACTTGTAGCCATATTTTCAATAATTTCAGTTGCTTCCTCTGGAGTCTTCCATTTGATATTGCCTCCAGCTGAGGCATCCAGCATCATCTTGGTTTGTGAACCAAGCCCTCCAAGGAAAGTTAGGACTACTTCTTGATCTTCAAAGCCATGCGTGGGAGTTTTACGTAATAAGCTTTTATACCTGTCCCATGCATGTCCCAGTGATTCTTCCATGCCCTGCTTGAATGAAGAAATCTCTTGCTTCCCTTTAGTCACCTTAGATTGTGGAAAGTATTTGTTTAAGAATTTTGTGACCACTGCTTCCCACTCTGTGAAACTTTCTTCTGGAAAAGAGTTCAACCAAAGCTTAGCATTGCCTCCCAATGAGAAAGGAAACAAGCTAAGTTTGATTGCTTCGTCTGGCACCCCATTAATTTTGACTGTATTGCAAATCTCATTAAAGGTAGTCAGGTGCTCATATGGGCTTTCGTGAGATAACCCATTAAATTGATTACTCTTCACCAGTTGAATCAGTGCTGGTTTGACCTCCATGTTGGCTGCATTGACTCTAGGTCTAGCTATGCTATTGAAGTGCTGAGGTCCAGCAAGATTAGTGTAATCTGCAAGAGTTCTTCTAACATTATTGCCCTCCATACTTCTTGTGCTATGAACAGAACCTTGTGGTGATGATTGCAAGAGAGTTTCTGGAGAAGAGAAAAGTTCTCTAGACGTTCTGATTCTTCTCCTCCTTCTACTCTCTTCTAGACCTTCAAGAAGTGGTTCTGTTGTTTTCTTACTTCTAGTTCGAATTGCTTCCTGCATGCACAAGAAAACAAAACCCTAGAAAAGATTTGTTAGCACAAAAGGATATAAGAGAAGATATATATTCAAAAGATAAAAAGATAAAAGATTCAGAAGATAAGAAGATAAAAGATTTAGAAGATAGAAGATAAAATAAAATAAAATCTATTCTAAAAAGATAAAGATAAAATAAAATATAATAAAATCTAACCTAATCTAAAAGATAAAATAAAATCTAACCTAACCAAATAAAATCTAATCTAATCTAAAAGATAAAATAAAATCTAACCTAATTCTAAAAGATAAAATAAAATAAAAACAGAAAAATAAAAACAGAAATTCAAAATTAAAGTCAAAGATAATCAATAATCACACAAATTAACCAGTTAAACCACAAATCCCCGGCAACGGCGCCAAAAACTTGATGGACAAATTTGTAAGCACCAAAATATGATGTCACAAACTTGTTTCACAATCGGCAAGTATGACCGAATCGTTCAAGTAATAAACTTGGTAAGACCAAGTATCGTTCTTCCCAAAGGACTCACGGCCTAGTTTAGTTATGTGATTTGTTGATTAGCTAGGACTTACAAACGAAATATTTAGATTTTAATATGCAAGACAGAAAATAAACATGTATGCATGAAGTTTGATCAATGGGAAAGACAAAAGATAAACACTTTCAATGAAATATATGAATGAATATGTTGTTGGGGGTCAATTTCATCTCATCCACTCTCATATATTTTAGGAATTCAACATTCAAATCATCATTGTTAATGCCACTCTCTAATGTACCATTCTAGATGGCTTCTCCCTAATCAAATAGTTCATACAATTCCTAGCATTCCTAATGATTAGTTCATGAGTGCAGGAGCTTAAAGGCAACAATAGAATATTGTCAGTATAATATTGGGAGAAATTCCCCGGATCTAGACTTCCCCGTACGTGTCCGTATCGACAAAACCAATAATCATGCATGGAATGAGTTAAACTATGCAAGCATTGAGCAAAGAGGAAAAACCCTAACTAATGATGAAAGAAAGCATATGTCTTAATTAAAAGATGTACTCAACAGATTCCATATATGAGAGCTTCAAGAGATTACATTGATTCCCCAACAAACATACAAGGTTTAGTTCACCATATTCATGGTGAACCTAGATGAATAACAATGAAAGAATGAAAGAATAAACCCAATAAAGGTGAAGAGGTAGCCTGAGCATCCAAGATCCTCCTTCAAAGGGGTGGAAGAGAGAGTGTTTACTTCGTTTCTGCCAAAGATACTAATCCCAAGGACGTGCAAGCCCTTATATTTTAATCTAGAGTTACAAAAGATTACAAAAGCCCAAGCCCAAAAAGTGCCGCTCAGCGGTATTTACCGCTCAGCGGTGATTGCGCGTCTTCTTTCTTCCCCTCAGCGGCCATTTTGCCCCTCAGTGGTTCCAACGTCACCTCTTGAGTGCCGCTCAGCGGTAGTTTGCCACTGAGCGGTGCCTTTGACTTCTCTTTTTGCACTCTTTCTTGTCTTTTCTAATGTCATCTCTCTCCTTCTTCACTCTTTTCACTAAATTCACCTTAAAACCTGCACAAAAACACTTAAATCAAGCATAAACCTGTCCAGCTCTCTTATTTATGAAAATATGGATAAAAGGCATGATTTCAAGCTAGTTTCTAAGTCTAAAGGTTGCTTTTAGTATCAATTTCAAATATGAAAATAACAGTTTTTCAACTGTTATCAAATATCTTGAGACTTTAAGAGAAATGCCGCATCTATATCTTAAGATAAAATGAGAGAGGAGGTGTGGATTTCATGTTTGGGGGAACACACAGAGATGGGCTAGAATGCAAAAGTGCACATGCTGATTCCATTTAAAAGCAATGTTACGGCCTACATTGCGGTGTTCTAGCAGAAGCAAAAGGGGATGACAGATAGCAGTTGGGGAGGTGCAACCCATGTGCACGAGAAGCATTCCAGAACCATAGGCGGGCTAGGATCTGATTAATATCCAGCCTTCACGCGGATAGAAGCACACAACCCTGGAGTAACTTGAAGCATCCATAAAAGAGAGTGTCCAGCCGCCACCTTTAGTTGGCTTCTCTTTTGAACATTTTTATCGAATGGGGGAAAGAAAAACACATGGAGACAGTGAGTAGGATGGATGGCTACGGTTGAAGGAGCTTTCGTTTTCTTTTTGTCTAGCAGCTCTCAGTCACAACATCAGAAGCAAGTGGTGTCACGGCCTATGCATTTTATTTTTTATTATTTTTTTTAGTAGCACAAGGATGTAGATTTCCTTTCTTTAAGGAAGAATGGTGATTGAGTAGAAGTGTGCACAGTAGAAGAATGGCACGGTGATTGGGAGCTGGATATGCACACACGAAGCTGCAGCTGCCACATCCACGAGGTGTCACGGTTTGGTCTAGCAGCATGTCACAGCACACGGCTGCCACATCTTTGGAGCTAGATCTCATTTTTCATTTGGAAAGCATACGTCTTGCTAATTCACGTCCAACACATCCTGGAGCGGTTCTCTTCATGTTTCACCCCTTGGGGGTAGATTGGGAGATGGTGATGGCTCTCCTCTTCTCTTTCTAGGGTTCTATCTTTCATTCTTTCATTATTGTTCATCTAGTTTCACCATGAATATGGTGAACTAAACTTTGTATTGTTGTTGGGGAATCAATGTAATCTTTTGAAGCTCTCATATATGGAATGTGTGTTTAAACATCTTATTTGAAATACATGCTTTCTTTCATCATTAGTTAGGGTTTTTCCTCTTTGCTCAAAGCATGCTTTGTTTAACTCATTCGATGTCATGATTATTGATTTTGTCGATATGGGAACGTACAGGGAAATTCTCCCAATAGCATATTGCCTAGACATAGGAATATGAGGGTTGGTTGCCTTTAAGCTTCTGTGCTTCAGAATTAATTATTAGGGATGCTAGGAATTGTATGAACTCGTAATTATGGATAGGCCTTCTTGCAAGGTAATTTAGAGAGTGGCAATAACATTGATTAAAAGAATGATGAATTCCTAATGTATATGAGAGTGGATAAGATGAAATTGATTACCCCAACAACATACTCATCCATCTAATTCGTTCAAGTGTTTGTGTTCCTCTTTTCCATTGATCAAACTCACGCATACATGTTTACTTATTGCCTTTTGGATTTAGAACCTATAACCAATTGTTCACAAGTCTTAAATAATCAAGAAATCATATAACTAACTAGGTCGTGAGTCTTTTGGGAGAACAATACTTGGTCTTACCGAGTTTATTACTTGATACGATTCGGTCACACTTGCCGAGTGTTAAACAAGTTTTTGACGCTGTTTTTCGGTGTTCGTAAATTTGTCATCATATAAACAAAATACTCATACTACAATAGTTTAGCACACCAAAAAGCATTTTCCTCTAGGACAAGTAAATCACTCATGTTTGCTCATCATAGATAAATTAGTTAAGATAGAATGATGCTTTATCCAATCAAGCTTCAACTATGGTGCTCACATAATCAAGACAGACACAATAGATGCAAACCTCATGAATAATCCACCAACCAAGCAAGAATGTTATCATATAGTGCATGGAACAATTCCTCACCAAAGACAGTGTTTTACTCAAGCACTCAAAAGTGTTTCACTCAACTCAAAGGTGTATAATGAGGTGACACTCTTACACTCTACTATAACAATATCACATGAATCAACTTTGCCTTTCATTTAACCACATATCAAACACACATACAAGCAAGTTATCATCACAAGGGCTTTTCAAGGCTTGTATTAAGGCTGGGCTAAGAAGAAAATTGGTTTTTCTAGACAACCAAATTCCTTGAGTTAAGAGAGTGCATAATTCATTCATTCACATTAACAATAATCTCTCTTTCTCTTTTTTTATGTGAGAAACCAATATTCAACTCATTCCAAAACTTTACTTGCATTGAGCTTAACCTTTTCTTTTCTTTCTTTTCTTCTCTTTTGCTTTTTGCTTTTGCCCAATGCTCTTTAATGAATTTCACAAAGTTCTTTTCGGTTTCTCACCACTCCAAACTTGAACCATTCTCCATTACCACAAAAACATATTCTACTTAACTCAAGGTAAGGATTACAAAAAGGGTTTTTCCACTTTTAAAATTTAGGCTCAAGGCGCAAAGGTTAGAGGAAACATTGATATTTATTGGGTGTTCACCTATAAACATTGGCTCTAAGGGAGAAGAAAAACATGGCCTTGATCATTTTTAACAAGCAAGCAAGTGGTTCAATCATAGAAAATTAGGCAAAATCAATCATGCTTCCAAAGCAATAGCAATCAATCAATCAAAAACTCTAGAGCCTAATCTCTCACAAGTTAACTCAAGTTCTACAATTTGATAAACATCCTGCCAAGCATATTAATCACAATTGAAATCATGCATCTATTTTTAACAGTACTATGAGCAACCACCATCTATGCTTAAAAGCCTCACCAATCATTAACTTACTGATGACAAATTTATGAACACCGAAATACGGTGCCACAAACTTGTTGAACAATCGGCATGTATGACCGAATCGTTTCAAGTAATAAACTCGGTAAGACCAAGTATCGTTCTCCCAAAGGACTCACGGCCTAGTTTAGTTATGTGATTCTTTGATTAGCTAAGACTTAAGAACAAAATAATTGGATTTTTACTATGCAAAAGACGAAATAAACATGTATGCATGAGGTTCATCAATGGCAAAACAGAATACAAGCACTTTCAATGAAATATATTGACGAATATGTTGTTGGGGGTCAATTTCATCTTGTCCACTCTCATATATTTTAGGAATTCAACATTCAAGTCATCATTGTTAATGCCACTCTCTAAATTACCTTGTCAAGAAGGTCTATCCCCAATTACGAGTTCATACAATTCCTAGCATTCCTAATAATTAGTCCTTTTAGCACAGGAGCTTAACGGCAACCAATATACTATTGGGAGTAATTCCCCGGATCTAGACTTCCCCGTACGTTCCCGTATCGACAAAACCAATAATCATGCATTGAATGAGTTAAACAAAGCAAGCATTGAGCAAACAGGAAAAACCCTAACTAATGATGAAAGAAAGCATAAGTCTTAGATTAAGATGCAAGCACGAATTCCATATATGAGAGCTTCAAAAGATTACATTGATTCCCCAACAAACATACAAGGTTTAGTTCACCATATTCATGGTGAAACTAGATGAACAATAATGAAAGAATGAAAGATAAAACCCTAAAAAGGTGAAGAGGTATCCTGAGCATCCAAGATCCTCCTTCAAAGGGATGGAAGAGAGAGTGTTGCTTCGTTTCTGCCAAAGATACAAACCCTAGGACGTCCTAAAGCTTATATATTATTCTAAAATTACAAAAAATTCAGGCCCAAGCCCATAAGTGTGCCGCTCAGCGGTAAAGTGCCGCTCAGCGGTAAGTGCGTGAGTAGTTTCTTCCCCTCAGCGGCCATTTTGCCCCTCAGCGGTTCCAACGTGAACTCCTGAGTGCCGCTCAGCGGTAAACTGCCATTGAGCTGCAGTTGCGGCTTCTCCTTTTGCACTTTTCGATGTCTTTTCTGATTCCATCTCTCTCCTTCTTCACTGCTTTCACTAAATTCACCTTAAAACCTGCACAAAAACACTGAAATCAAGCATAAACCTGTCCAGCTCTCTTATTTTTGAAAATTTGAATAAAAGCATGATTTCAAGCTAGTTTCTAAGTGTTAAAGGTTGCTTTTAGTGTCAATTTAAGCATGAAAATAACAGTTTTTCAACTGTTATCACAACCCCAAACTTAGAACTTTGCTTGTTCTCAAGCAAACAAGATGTAACTCAATCTTCAACCAATTCATATGATGGTTCACTCATTCAAAAATCCTCTTTTTCAAGATAAGTAAAAACTTCAATCAAACTTATGACCAATAGCTCAATCAAGATTTGCACATGCTTTAGTGTTCACAAAGTCATTTAAATTCTAACAAATGCTATTTTTCATGAATGATCAATCAATTAAGCATGGATGTTCATGTGTTCATGGAATATTTCCTCACTAGGTAAAGTGTTTCACTCACACACAAGTGTATAAGAGGTAATCACTCATTCACTCTACTATCACAATGTCACATGAATCAACTTTGCCTTTCATTTTACCATAGTCAAAAACATTCACAAGCATGCATCATCACAAGGACTTTTCAATGGCTTATAATGTGGCTGGGCTAACAAGAAAATTGGTTTTTCTGGATCACAAAATCCTTGAGTTAAGAGAATCATAATCAACACAATTATTCTTATTTTTCCCAACTTGCCTTTTGCATTTGCATTGAGCTTTGCTTCTTTTTCTTTTCTTTTCTTTTTCTTTGCATATTCTTACTTTTTAGCTCTTAGCTCAATGCTTTTCCTTTTTCATGTTTTCCCAACAACCCCAAACTTGAACATTTAACAATACCACACAATATCTTCTACTTAACTCAAGGTAAAGATTTTCAATCAAGGGTTTTCAATTTATGTTCAAGGCTAAGGGTTCAAAGGATGGAACACAAAGTGTTCTCTTTTAGTGGGCTAACTTTATGAATTTGGCCAATAAAAAGGGTTCCAACAAACGCCCTTGATCATATGATGCAAAACAAGCAATTGATTCAATCATAGAAAACCTGGGCAAAGTCATTCATGCTTTCAAAGTAATAGCATTCAACAATAAAAACTCTGGAGCTCAAAACCTCACATATAAGCTCATTCACATTTGACATACACATCCTGCTTAATCTCAAAACCACAATCATAATATCATGCATTTGTTCACAAAGCTTGTGAATCACATGTATAAGCATTTTAATGTGCACATCATCTAAACCAATCAATCAATAAGCATCATCAAGCATTACTTATCAAACAATCACAGTGATGAGAGGGTCGCACCTCCCAACAAAAGTTGTGCATAAAAGAATGCAGTATAGACTAGGAAGTGACTCCTAGGTCGTCTCTCAAGGACCAAATTATGGTTCAGTCTCAGATCAAACACGTAGTGGGGGGGGGTTGTGATTTTTCTGGTTGTGGTAAAATTAAATTAAACTGGAAATTAAATAAACACGACCGAATATAATTGAAAGCATTAAGGTGCATGAAAACATTTAAAGAAAACGATACAATAAATAAATATGCAAACACAATTCAAATTATAAAAATGCAACACTTAAGCTAAAACATTAAATGCAACCCGAGAATAAAGACACCAATTTAAAATTAAATACACTGCTCCAAATTAAATCACCTCATACACTAAAAGCAAAAAACGAATTGTCCCGCTTGGTGGATTTGCACTTTCTCTTCATGTGGCAACCGACCATGTAGTTAACTTCAATTGAAATCAACCCTTCCATGTGCCATCCTTCCAGCCGTGTCATCATTTTCCAACTCCACGTGCTCCTTTCTTCAATTTTTATTCATAACCGTATGAACTATGCTTCTAGACAATCCCTTTTCTAATTTTTTTATGCAAATGGATATTCTTTTCAGCAATTGCCGTGACCACTTCCTACACATTACAGCTGCAAAATACCATTGCACCATCAATCAACACTATCACCGTTCATTCACCAAACCGTAACACATGCTGCACCGATTTTTCAATTGAAAAGCAAAGTGAATCTTTTTCATTTCATTGAGAAACTCAAAAAGATCATTCCAGCACCTTCCCTATTCATAACAACGTGCTCCTCTCATTCTCCTTATCCAAGAATCAAATCCCGTGAGCTGCTGCAATAAACCAACATTCACTTCCAAATTGCTGCTGGACCGCCCACCTAATCTCCTTGCTATTCTCCACCAAAAATCATCATTTGCTACCCTTCATTCCAGCACCGTTCACACCATTTTTTTTTCTTCAAATCAGCTTCTCATGTGCGAGAATCACCGCTTCCCACAATCAATTGAACAACATAAGAAAAAAAATTAAAACCGAGAGCTCCTATCACTTCTCCCTGCTTCCAGCTCCTTCCGTGCACACCATCAACTCCCGTGACAGCTGCTGCCCATTCTCCATTTCATTCTTCTTACATCCAAACGGTGACAGCTCCACTTGCATCACCGTGACAGCACCTCTTCACTATGAATCACCACATCTCCTAAAAGTGAATCCCGTATGCACGTGCAGCAAGAATAAGCGTCTCTTATTTTCCAGGCCTCATCCAACGTGCAGCTCTCTGCTTCCAGCTCCTTCACCATTTGAAATCACCATTCCAGCTCCACTTTCCGTGCACACCAACACCTCATGCTTGCATCTTTTGTTCATTCCAGCACAATAAAAAAAACGTTTGCTACTCCAATCTAAATGAAAAATGCTCCTCCTTTGCTACTGAAGCTAACTTCCAACTCAACACCACAGCCTGTGCAAACTTCTTCCGAAATGGAATCAGCGCCTCCCTTTATCTCCTCTCTGTAACATCATTCACAAAGAAAAGAAACATGTCCACGCATCCTCTCAAATTGAAAAATTAAAATCAATGTAACAGTAGCTGAATGCACACCAACGCTGGAATCAAAATTAAATTAAAGATTCGATGCCAAAAAAAATGCTAGCCGAAAACGGTGTGCTTCCCATTCAATTCATCCCATACAGTGTTTTTAGTTCCAAGGGAAATTTCAAAACAGAAACCTCAAAACTCAAAGACCGAGAGAAGAGAAACTAAAAACAGTGGCCAAAACAAAGTGCCGAAAAAGTGTTTTTCTAAAGTGGCAGCTGGCCTCCTTTCTAAGGGCCGTGTGTCCCTTTTTTAGGGTAGCGTCCACACATACAAAAACCCTAGGTTGCCAAGTCATTAATTTCTAATTTTGAGTCTAATCTATTTTACCAAAATTTGACCCAAAATGTAAAAGCTGATACAAAAATTCTAAACTACTGAATTACAATTTAATTAATTCTAAAATGTCTGCGCGGAGAGTCTTGAATTTATTTGGCATTCTTCCTGATGTCCCAAAATGTATTTCCGAAATTTTCCTGCACTTCAAAAAATGCACTTAATCAGTTCAGAAAATCCGAATTAGCACAATTACAAATTTCCGACCAAATTAAGCAGAATTCGGAAAACGGGGAAATATCAAACAATTAAACACAATTCCCTGGTTTATTTAAGTGCAATAAACTAAATATAATTCAAGAAATAACGACTCATCACACAGTTAATAACAAACCATCACACAAACCAGGTTTCCAATAGAGTACATCAAACCCTAATCTAAAAACAAAAACAAATAAGTTCAGAAAACTTAAACCAACAAAAGCATAAGCATATGATAGCATTCATCAATAAATGCTATCTCAACTGCTCCTCAATTTGAGTTGTCCTCTGTATCCTCCTTCTTCTTGGATCTTATAGTCTTGATTCTTTTTGCCCGATGAGGAGGTCATCCCTGCATCAAACATAATTCACAAAACCAAAAGATACATTGTTAAGCATTAGTAAACCACAATGAAGAAATCAGCCCCTTCAATGATGCTCTCTCCCAACCCCAAACTTAGATGGAAAACTAGTGAGCAAGTGAGTGGAAGGGAGATTTTCTAGAGGGAAGAGGGAAAAGGTGTGGAAAACCTTGGAGAAGGTATGTGGGAGTGTTTGTGCAGAGAAGAGCCTGAAAGTATGAGCAAATGCGCAGCTTATGGTCTAAAAATACCCTAATGGGCTCGGGTCCCGCTAAGGGGAAACTAAAGCCCATCTGCGAGAGTACCGCTCAGCGGTAAGTTGCCGCTCAGCGGCACTTTGGTGATGTGCTCTTCTCCTTCTTTTCTTAACCTACGTGTCTCCTAGACATGCCCCTCACTGGTTCCCTGCAATTCAATGTTCAGAATACTTATGCAAACCCTATTATGCAACTAAAATGAAACAAACAAAAACAATCAATCAACTGGGTTGCCTCCCAAGTAACGCTTGTTTAACGTCACGAGCCTGACTCAAAATCCACCAACACCCATGAGTAGGTGTTACAAAATCCACCAACACCCTTCAGTAGGTGTTACAAACTTACCAGCACCCATCAGTAGGTGCAAAATTTTCTCACCAACACCCATCAGTAGGTGTTACAACTTAGCATCCTTCAGTAGATGCTATATCCAACTAGCATCCTTCAGTAGATGCTATGTTCAGCAAAATATTTACACAATAATGTTCAACAGATTTAAAAATTACAAACCAAAGTAAAATTTAAAAGTTCTAAAATCACTGGGTTGCCTCCCAGCAAGCGCTCTTTTAACGTCACTAGCTTGACCCAATAAAGCTCATGTTCCATCTTCTTTTTCTTCTTTCTACTGAACTTCTTCAGAAATTTGATCAAACCAGGAACCTGTTGCAGTGTCTCAATCATAGGAACTTTTATCTCCAATTTCTTGAAGATTTCCATAACGCACTTAAATTTCTTTTCCTTCCTATGATTCTTCTTTAGATGAGGATGGGATTTTTCATATGATTCCTTCTTCTTTCCTCTCATCTTCTTTTTCTTACTTTTCCTCTCCCCAAATTTTCTCTTTTTCTTTTCTTTTATTTTTTTCTTCCCTTCTCTTTTTCTCCTCAACTTCTTTATTTTCACACAAATTTTCTTTCTCTCTTCTCTCTCAACCATTTGTTTTTCTTTTTCTTCATCTTTATCTTTCTCACTCAACTCTTCTTTTTCTTTTCTCTTTATCTTTTCCTCATCTCTCTCTATATTTTCTTTAGCATAAGTCTTATCACTTTCAGTGACAATGGCTTGACCTTCCTCATTCAATTTCTGACTAATGTAACGAAGGTGCATCTCCATCCTTTTACATGATTCTTCAATGCTTTTCTGAATAGAGTCAGAATTTTTCAAAAATCGTTGAAGGGTGTCATCCAAATTTACTGATATAGAGGGTTGTTGCTGCCATTGTTGTGGTGGCGGCCTATCAAATTCTTCGGCAGCTTGAGTGGTTTTGTGATGACAATCAGGTATCTGTATGTGCTGTTGAACTGCCTCCTCCAACGTTATCCTTCTTCCCGATAGAGAGGGTTTTTTCTGCCTTTGTTGTGGTGGTAGATTCTTAAATTATTTGACAGCTTGCCAAAATTGATCATTATCCATGCTTGAGTGAGGTCCCACCAGTGGTTGAAATTACCTCAGTAGAATTGAGTGCCTATTAAATTCTTGTTCGAATTGCATCCTGCAAACATTAGGCACAAAACCCTAAAAACAATTGTTAGCACAAAAAGATTTAAGAAAAGATATAAGTTTCAGAGAATAAAATAAAATAAAATAAAATAAAATAAAAATCGAAAAAATAAAAACAGAAAATAAAAACAGAAATTCAAAATTAAAGTCAAAGATAATCAATAATCACACAAATTAACCAGTTAAACCACGAGTCCCCGGCAGCGGCGCCAAAAACTTGATGACAAATTTATGATCACCAAAATATGATGTCACAAACTTGTTGAACAATCGGCAAGTATGACCGAATCGTTTCAAGTAATAAACTCGATAAGACCAAGTATCGTTCTCCCAAAGGACTCATGGCCTAGTTTAGTTATGTGATTTGTTGATTAGCTAAGACTTAAGAACCAAATAAGTGAAGTTTAATATGCAAAACAGAAAATAAACATGTGTGCATGAGTTTTGATCAATGGCAAAACAAAATATAAGCACTTTCAATGGAATATATGGATGAGTATGTTGTTGGGGTTTATCAATTTCATCTTATCCACTCTCATATATTTTAGGAATTCAACATTCACTTCATCATTGTTAATGCCACTCTCTAATGAGTTCATACAATTCCTAGCATTCCTTATAATTAGTTCTTTTAGCACAGGAGCTTAACGACAACCAATATAATATTGGGAGTAATTCCCCGGATCTAGACTTCCCCGTACGTTCCCGTATCGACAAAACAAATAATCATGCATTGAATGAGTTAAACAAAGCAAGCTTTGAACAAAGAGGAAAAACCCTAACTAATGATGAACGAAAGCATAAGTCTTAGATTAAGATGCAAGCACAAATTCCATATATAAGAGCTTCAAAAGATTACATTGATTCCCCAACAAACATACAAGGTTTAGTTCACCATATTCATGGTGAAACTAGATGAACAATAATGAAAGAATGAAAGATAAAACCCTAGAAAGGTGAAGAGGTAGCCTGAGCATCCAAGATCCTCCTTCAAAGGGGTGGAAGAGAGAGTGTTTGCTTCGTTTTTGCCAAAGATACAAACCCTAGGACGTCCTAAAGCTTATATACTATTCTAAAATTACAGAAAATTTAGGCCCAAGCCTATAAGTGTGTCGCTCAACGATAAAGTACCCCTCAGCGGTGAGTGCGTGAGTTATTTTCTCCCCTCAGTGGCCATTATGCCCCTCAGTTGTTCCAATGTGAACTCCTGAGTGCCGCTCAGCGGTAAACTGCTGCTGAGCGGCAGTTGCGACTTCTCCTTTTGCACTTTTTGATGTCTTTTCTGATTCCATCTCTCTCCTTCTTCACTTCTTTCACCAAATTCACCTTAAAACCTGCACAAAAACACTGAAATCAAGCATAAACCTGTCCAATTCTCTTATTTCTAAAAATATGAATAAAAGCATGATTTCAAGCTAGTTTCTAAGTATAAAGGTTGCTTTTAGTGTGAATTTTAAGCATGAAAATAACAGTTTTTCAACTGCTATCAGTGGACGATTGAGTACATTTTGTTTACTTGAGAACAAGCAAAGTTCTAAGTTTGAGGTTGTGATAACAATTGAAAAGCTGTTATTTTTAGACTTAATTTTGACTTTAAAGACAACCTTTATGACTTAGAAACTAGCTTGTAATCATGTTTTTTCTTATGTCTTGGAAATAAGAGGGTTGGATGGATTTTATGCTTGGTTTTCCTTCCTCAATAGATAAAGTGTTTCACTCAAACACACAAGTGTATAAGAGATCACTCCTTCACTCTATTATCACAATGTCACATGAATTAGCTTTGCCTTTCATTTAAACACAATCAAACACATTCCCAAGCAAGTATCATCACAAGGACTTTTCTATGGCTTATAATGTGGCTGGGCTAACAAGAAAATTGGTTTTTCTAGATCACAAAATCCTTGAGTTAGGTGAATCATCTAAACACAACCATTCTTCCTTCTTCCCAACTTTCTTTTGCATTGAGGCTTTCTTTTTCCTTTTGATTTTGCTTTTCATATGCTTAGCTCAATGTTTTTCATATTCCCCTTTTTAAACCACCCAACAACCCCAAACAGGAACATTTATCCATGCCACAAGATATCTTCAACTGAACTCAAGGTAAAGCTTTTCAAAAAGGGTTTTCTATCATGTTCAAAGCTAAGGGTTCAAAGGATAGAACACATTGTGCTCTCTTTCATTGGGTTAAAATCATTTGGATAATAAAGGGTAACAACAGATGGCCTTGATCATAAGACACTGATAACAGTTGAAAAACTGTTATTTTCATGCTTAAAATTAATATTAAAAGCACCCTTTAACACTAAAAAACCAGCTTGAAATCATGCTTTTGGTTATATTTTCATAAATAAGAGAGCTGGACAGGTTTATGCTTGATTTTAGTGTTTTATGCAGGTTTTAAGGTGAATTTAGTGAAAGAAGTTGAAGGATAGAAATGAAATCAGAAAAGACATCAAAAAGTGCAAAAGGAGAAGTCGAAATTACCGCTCAGCGGTAGTTTACTGATGGACAAATTTATGAGCACCAAAATATGATGTCACAAACTTGTTTCACAATCGGCAAGTATGACCGAATCGTTCAAGTAATAAACTTGGTAAGACCAAGTATCGTTCTTCCCAAAGGACTCACGGCCTAGTTAGTTATGTGATTTGTTGATTAGCTAGGACTTACAAACGAAATATTTAAATTTTAGTATGCAAGACAGAAAATAAACATGTATGCATGAAGTTTGATCAATGGCAAAGACAAAAGATAATGAAATATATGAATGAATATGTTGTTGGGGGTCAATTTCATCTCATCCACTCTCATACATTTTAGGAATTCAACATTCAAATCATCATTTTTAATGCCACTCTCTAAAGTACAATTCTAGATGGCTTCTCCCTAATCACGAGTTCATACAATTCCTAGCATTCCTAATGATTAGTTCATGAGTGCAGGAGCTTAACGACAACCAATATAATATTGTCAGTATAATATTGGGAGAAATTCCCCGGATCTAGACTTCCCCGTACGTGCCCGTATCGACAAAACCAATAATCATGCATGGAATGAGTTAAACTATGCAAGCATTGAGCAAAGAGGAAAAACCCTAACTAATGATGAAAGAAAGCATAAGTCTTAATTAAAAGATGTAAGCAAAGATTCCATATATGAGAGCTTCAAGAGATTACATTAATTCCCCAACAAACATACAAGGTATAGTTCACCATATTCATGGTGAACCTAGATGAATAACAATGAAAGAATGAAAGAATAAACCCAATAAAGGTGAAGAGGTAGCCTGAGCATCCAAGATCCTCCTTCAAAGGGGTGGAAGAGATAGTGTTTGCCTTGTTTCTGCCAAAGATACTAATTCTAGGACGTGCAAGCCCTTATATACTAATTTAGAGTTACAAAAGATTACAAAAGCCCAAGCCCAAAAAGTGCCGCTCAGCGGTAACTACGCTTCACTTTTCTTCCCCTCAGCGGCCAGTTTGGCCCTCAGCGTGACTCCCGCAACCTCCTGAGTGCCGCTCAGCGGTAAAATGCCGCTGAGCGGTGCTTTCGACTTCTCCTTTTGCACTCTTTCTTGTCTTTTCTAATGTCATCTCTCTCCTTCTTCACTTCTTTCACCAAATTCACCTTAAAACCTGCACAAAAACACTTAAATCAAGCATAAACCTGTCCAGCTCTCTTATTTCTGAAAATATAGATAAAAGCATGATTTCAAGCTAGTTTTTAAGTCTAAAGGTTGCTTTTAGTATCAATTTTAAGCATGAAAATAACAGTTTTTCAACTGTTATCATTTACCGCTGAGCGGCACTCAGGCAATCACGGTGGATCTGCTGAGGGGTGAAAAGGCCGCTGAAGGGAAGAAAACAACTCACGCACTTACCGTTGAGCGGTAGTTAACCGCTGAGCGGCACTATTTTGGGCTTGGGCCTAATTTTCTGTATATTTTAGAATAGTATATAAGCTTTAGGACGTCCTAGGGTTTGTATCTTTGGCAGAGACGAAGCAAACACTCTCTTTTCCACCCCTTGAAGCATGATCTTGGATGCTCATGCTACCTCCTCATCTTTCTAGGGTTCTATCTTTCATTCTTTCATTATTGTTCATCTAGTTTCACCATGAATATGGTGAACTAAACCTTGTATTGTTGTTGGGGAATCAATGTAGTCTTGTGAAACTCTCATATATGGAATTTGTTCTAACATCTTATGTTAAGACTTATGCTTTCTTTCATCATTAATTAGGGTTTTTCCTCTTTGCTTAAAGCTTGGATTGTTTAACTCATTCATTGCCATGATTATTGATTTTGTCGATATGGGAACGTACGGGGAAATCTAGATCCGGGGAATTTCTCCCAATAGCATATTGCCTAGACATAGGAATATGAGGGTTGGTTGCTGTTAAGCTTCTGCACTTCAGAATTTATTACTAGGAATGCTAGGAATTGTATGAACTCGTAATTAAGGATACGCCTTCTTGCAAGGTGATTTAGAGATTGACATTAACATTGATGAAAAGAATGATGAATTCCTAAAAGTATATGAGAGTGGATAAGATGAAATTGATAACCCCAACAACATACTCATCCATCTAATTCATTAAAGTTTTTGTATTCCTCTTTTCCATTGATCAAATTCATGCATACATGTTTAATTATTGTGTCTTACATTTAAAACCTACAATCGATTGTTAACAAGTCTTAAATAATCCACAAATCATATAGCTAACTAAGCTGTGAGTCCTTTGGGAAAACGATACTTTGTCTTAGCGAGTTTTATTACTTGATACGATTCGATCACACTTGCCTATTGTTAAACAAGTTTTTGGCGCCGTTTTTCGGTGTTCATAAATTTGTCATCAGTTGGCCATTCTTGTATGGCCTTGATCTTCTCAGAATGAACATGTACACCCTCTTTTCCAACTTTGAATCCAAGGAATATTACACTTTCTTGACAAAAAGTACATTTATCAAAGTTGGCAAAGAGATGATGTTCTCTAAGAAGAAGCAATACCTTTCTAACATGGCTAAGATGCTCTATAAAACCTTGACTATAGATTAATATATCATCAAAGTAGACCACTACAAACCTTCCTATACATTCCCTAAGAACATGGTTCATTAATCTCATGAATGTACTAGGAGCATTGGTTAAGCCGAAGGGCATGACTAACCATTCATACAAACCAAACTTGGTCTTGAAAGCAGTCTTCCATTCATCACCTTCTTTAATTCTTATTTGATGATATCCGCTTTTGAGATCAATTTTGGTGAAAATGTTTGCTCCATGTAATTCATCTAACATCTCATCTAATTTGGGAATGGGGTTCCTATATTTAACAGTTATGTTGTTGATGGCCCTACAATCTGTACACTTTCTCCAAGATCCATCCTTCTTAGGAACCAACAACACAGGCATAACACAAGGACTTAGGCTTTTCTAGATCCACCCTTTGTTCAATAATTCATTAACTTGTTTCTCTATCTCTTTTGTTTCCATGGGGTCGGTCCTATAGGCTGGCCTATTAGGAAGGCTTGCCCCAGGCACCAAATCTATTTGATGTTTTATTCCCCTCAAAGGTGGTAGCCACTTGGTACCTCTTTGGGAAACAAATCATCAAATTCTTTCAAAAGTTTTTTGCAAACCCTTTGGTAAAGAACCAAGTTCATAATTTACTAAAACAAGTGCGTCTTTGCAATAGAGAAGAAAATGAGGTTGTCCAAGGAAAATTTTCTTAGAACTTTTCAAAGTTTAGGGTTGGACAACTTCTTTGGTTGAGGCACTATTTACCAAACTCATATCCTTCTCTTTTTTCTCCTTCCTTTTTTCCTTTTTCTTTTCTCCATCCACCTTCTTCTTAAGAATTATTTGGTCCTATCTTACTTGTGAAGGTGTAAGAGGACACAAAACAATCTTCTTGCCCTTGTGTTGAATGGTGATTATGTTGGTGACTCCATCATGTAGAGCTTGCTTATCAAATTGCCAAGGCCTTCCAAGTAATATGTGCCTAACTTCCATTGGTATTATATCACAAACAATTTGGTCTTCATATTTTCCAATGGAAATGAGTACACTTACTTGTTCTTTGACTACTATTCCTTCATCCTCTTTGATCCATTGAAGTTTATAAGGTTGAGGATGAGGAATAGTAGTTAAGCCTAGCTTATCTACCATTCTTGAACTACAACAGTTACAACAAGATCCACTATCCACAACCATTGAACATGTATTTTCAAAAACTTTACACCTTGTGCAGAATAGATTCTCTCTTTGTGACTGTTCTATCTCAAAATGTTTATTTTAAAGGAGTCTTCTTACCATGAGCAAGTCACCATCACAAGGTAAGGCTTCTTCTTCAGAAGTGGATGTTTCAGACTCACTATATGAAGAACCCTCACTTTCACTTTCATGCTCAAGAATGTAAGTTGACCTTCTATTGCGACCACTCAAATGCATAATGCCCTTTTTTCCCCACATCTAAAGCACTTAGTCTCCTTACTTTTGTGGTCTCTTGAAGGTTCTTTAACCTTTTCTTTTTCTCTCTCTCTCCGATAGACTACCCTCCCTCTTGTATTCTCTCTTATGGGTAGAACTAGTAGGGTAGTCCTTCCTAGTGGAGTTTTTCCTCTTGAGTTGTTGTTCCACCCTTACACAAAGCTGGACTAATTCATTGAGATCATTGTAAGGTAAGAGTACTACCTTACCTCTTATGTCATAATTAAGTCCACTTTAGAACCTAGCAATTGTTATCCTTGGTTCATCTCTTATCCCAGCTCTTAACATGAGTAACTCCATCTTTTGCCTATATTCCTCAACACTCATGTTTCTTTGTTGGAGTTTATGAAGCTTGTCCATTAACTCCCTATCATAGTAAGCTGGCACATGCCTTCTTCTTAAGACAGACCTCAACTCATTCCAATACCTAATGGAAGGTAGGTTTCTCAATCTCAAATCTTTGACCAAGGTTGTCCACCAATATAAGGCATAGCCTTGAAAGCTTAAAGAGGCCATAGTTACTCTCCTCTCATCATCTATTTGGTGGCACTCAAACAATTGCTCAACTTTCATCTTCCATTCTAAGTATTCTTCCACATCATCCTTTCAATGGAAAGAAGGAAGATCAATCTTGGGCTCTCTTGGGTGATGCTCTCTCACTCTATGATTTCTCCTGGGAGGTATTTGATAGTGGTCATCATTGTGATGACTACTATAACTCTCAGGTTCACTAGGTGGAGAGGATCTATCTCTAAGGTATTCTCATTTTCTATGTGTAGACCCTTCTTTCCTTTTACCCTTGTCTTGATTGATCAAAAGTTGACCAATCATATCCTTGAGCTCACTTATCTCTTTGTCCCTTTGTTGGAACCTTTGCTCAAATTCCTCTCTTAGTTGTAAGCTCTCACTTTTACGTCTCACATTCCCTTGGACACTAGATTGACTCATCTTTGTCAAGTATGTAGAAAATAATTCAAGTATGTAGAAAATAATTTTCACAAGTTTTTTAAAAAACTTGACAAGTAATGAGTGAAAAGGTTTTCACAAACTTCCTTTGTTTTTGGTGAAAGATTTCTAAAGAGATTCTAAAGGAAAAAATGTTTCCAAGTAGCTCCCAGGAAGAAGAGGTGAGTCACAATTGGACAAGCTTAGAAACCAAGTTCTTCCTAGCTAGAGTTTCCTTAGAATGATCTTTTACCTTAGTTTCTAGGTAGAAATCTTTCAAAATATTTTCAATGTTAATGAAATTCTCCTAAAAATCAAAAGAAGGTTTATCTAGATGTTATGCAATCCTATATACCACGGAAACTTGAAACAAAAAGGATCAAACAAGCAATTGAAAGAAAGCAATAAAGATGCAAAATGTAAATCCTAGGCGGCCCTAAGTGAAAGTGCAAGTGACACTTGGAGCCCCTTGACACGCTTCCACACTAAAGAAACGAAATTACACTATTACAATGTTCAAACGTGATCTTGGAATTGCTTCAAGAGCATTCTCCCAAGTCACTTAGCCAAAAACCAAATATCAACTTGAAACAGCAAAGGTTCTGTGATATAGTGACTTAAACAAGCCTGAAATAATGCCTAAAACTAGTGTAGGCTTCAAACTTTGGTTGTTGTTGTTTGCCACTCCAAAACAGATTGCAAATCAAGCTTTTTTGGTGTATTTTAGCTACTGGAACAACAGGTTTATAGCTGCTCAAAAGCCCCCTTTTTGTTTCCACTTCAGCCTCCTTTCCACTTCCTAAGATGCTACCTCAGTAGGTGAAGGTTTCTGCTTCTGGATGCCTCACAATAGGTAACACAGCACCTCAAAATTCCACTTAAAATACACCAAATAGAATTAGCAAACTGCACGAGAATTTCAAACCAGATTTCTATACTTTGGACAATTTCGAAGCCAAGAGTGAAGAAATCAAATGAAAACAGGAATGGAATAATAGCAAGCACTCAAAAGGAACTTAATAAAAGCTCTAGAACAGATTAAGAAAGCAAGAATAATCAAATTCGCAGATCAAAATCCATCCAAACCCAAACTGTTTGATATTTTGCAAAGGTGTTTGATAAAATGCCCTAATGAAATTCAGATTTTGAGTTTTTGAGTTTTAGGGCCTCTAAATTGGATTGTATGGTTCTATAAGTTTTTTATCACTTGATTATTCTTCTTTTGATCATTAATTTTCATTTTCAAACATTGAACCAGCTTTTACCAATCCAGAAATGAATTTGATTAAAGAAAATCTCAAACAGTGGAAAATGGTGGTTTAAGACTCAATTTCGTGTGAAAGTGTTTTCAACTCACAACTAACAGTTCAAGCAACTTTAATTGATGATTTTGAGTGTGTTTAAACTCTGAAACAACTTATAAACTGTTGGCATCTCAAAATCATCATTCCCCTTCCATTTTTACTCAAAAAGTGATGGTTTAAAGTGCAAATCTGCATTTAGGACTAGTTTTGACCAAATGAACAGTGCTAGCAACTTTAAATCATCAATTTAAACTTGCTCAAACTATTAAACAGCACAAAATCAGCAGATTTCACAAAATCACCTCTACTACACCATTTATGCAGTAAAATGCACCATTTCCCCACCAAAATGAGTTTTCTAAGAATCAAAAGGCTTAAGCAACAATAAAATTGACTCAAAGAAGTATGAATTCACTGATCTAAGCTAGAATTGAAAAGCTTAGCATGACCAAACTCAGAATGGACCAAGCAAAGATGTTTATGCACAACCAAGCTATGTAAATTGCATTTCCTTGCTTATTCTGGTTTGCTACACATTTAGCATCATTCAACAACACTAAACAATGTTGTACCAAGCTTCAAACTCAATGGAAAATAGTTGGAACAGATTTAACAATTTAAACCGGAATAAAAATTCTGCATCAAAATTAAAACAACAATGAAAATCATATTTGCTTTTGAGTGCTTCAGCTTGTATCACCAAGGCTAGAACAAGTCTTCATTGCCTTTATTGGTAGATATATAGCTTGTCTAGCATTTGAACTCAACCAAAAATGAAATGGACCAGCAAATATGAATACCAAACAGAGACAAAATGAAAACTGTAGCTATAAAGTGCACAAGACTAAGACACTACTGAATTTGAAAATTAAAGCTAG
Organism: Vigna nakashimae; assembly: GCA_034642375.1. NCBI lineage: Eukaryota > Viridiplantae > Streptophyta > Magnoliopsida > Fabales > Fabaceae > Vigna > Vigna nakashimae. Next base: position 23,994,941 of record CM067759.1, read on the forward strand.
TAAACTGTTTGATAAAAAACGTACTTGTTTGATGAAAGTTCCTAAAGATGTGCAGATTATGGACTTTTCGGTTTTGGGGTTCAAAACTGGATTGCATGGTTTTCTTTTTCTTTTTATGGATGTTCTATAATGTTTTTTATCATATAATTTCATTTGGAAACATCATACCAGCTTTTTCCAATCCAGAAATGAAGATTAAAGTTTGGCAAATTTCAAACAGCACATGAAATGCACACTGTACCAGAAAATGACTTTGAAAATGGTGGTTTCAAACCCAAAAATGCTTGGCAGTGTTTCAACAGCTCAAGTGATGCTTCAAGCAAGTTTATATCATCAATTTAAAGGTGTGCAATCACTTAAACAACAAAGAAAAATACTACACCAAAAAATCACTAGTCTACTTCCAATTTTAGGAAAAATTTGGTGGTTTAAAGGGTGATTTTGCACAAACACGTTTGGACACATAATTTGATGTTTTGAGCAACTTTGTATCATCAATTTGGATGTGTTTAAACACTGAAACAGCCAAGAAACACACTGCAACAGAAAATCACTAGTTCACTTCGAATTTTAGGCAAAAGTGATGGTTTAGGAAGTGATTTTGCATAATGGCTCAAATTTGGCCAAATGAACAGTGCATAAAAGTTCCAAATGACAAAATAAACTTACACTAATGGTAAAAATGCACTGAAACAATCAAATTCATCAAATCACCCTTGTTGTAGCCAATTATGGAGCACTCTTTTACACCAAATTTGCACAAGAATTGAAAACAAATACTAGAATCAAATTGGACAGCACAAACAAAGCTTATGGAAGTCCTAATTCACTAGATCTAGCTGCAGAATATTAGTTAGGAGATGTTTAAAGACCTAAAACACATGCAAGGATATCAATCACGGTGAAAAGATTGATTATAACCAAGACAACACTTTGCTAATGGATTTGAAGCAACTTAGATATGGTTTTTGCATTTTATGGATTAATACAAGTTGCCACTACTTGAGACATGTGTAATAAAATAAAATGAACATGTTCAAATCTTTACAACAACAGAATGTGCAATGGAATAGGTTTTGGATATTGCACCAGATTTGAAAATTCTGTGCAGACTTTGAAAAACAGAATAACTTTTTTTATGCTTTAGCTTATATCATCCAAGCTAGACATTGCCTCATTGCCTTTTATGGATTGATATATTGCTACACATTCATCTAAGCACATATTTGCAAAGAAAACATAGAAAATAAAGGTTGGAACAGAATCAACACTTCATGACAGAAATAACACTACACATAAGGCACATGACTTTAGACAAAACTAGAAAATGAATATGCAAGCTGGAGTTCAACACGAGCAAACGAAATTCACCGATTAAAATGATGAAGAAACACTAAGGAACACTGGAAGTACAAGCACAACAAGTACAAACACGATTTAAACCAAATAGAATTGAAAAAAATATCAAAAATAGTGTGACAGCAGAACAACACATGACAGAATTGGAAATTTGCAAAGTAGAAAAGCTTATATCTTGAAGACAAGCATGGACGTGTAGGTTCTTGATGCCAAATGATGGAAGCGACCTCCAACTTCAAGAATGGAGTGGCTTCTCGGTCCAGAAGTGGCAGCGGAATGGAGATTGGTATGAAGGTGTGATGAGTGCATATTTATGCCCACATTTATGTTTGAAAAATTAAAATTTTGATGGGATAATTATGTTTAAATGGTTGATTTTAAGTGAATTTGTGATAATTGGAATTATCGGGTTTGGGAAATAAAGAGACGTAAAAAGTAAGTTTTAGCGCATAAATTATTCTTGGATGTTCTAATGTTTATTTGTGCAGCTGAGAATATAAGTTTTATTGGTCCAAATGGCAATTCAAGGCCCAAAATCAAATTTTATTTGGAAAATAATGTACAGATGGGCCAAACAGGCAACTTTTACCCTTACACCTCCCAATTTCCTTACATACACCCCTCTTCTCTTAAACAGACCCAAAACTAAGCCAAACAGTAACCCTATTCTAAATACACCTCCTAAATTTTCCTACCCATACCCCACCTAAGCTAGACTCCACCAGATCATGCCACGTGTCCAAATCCTCCCTACACAGATCTAGCCAACCATGTTTCGCCACGTCAGCCCTAACCATGAGCATCATCTTCCACCTTCTCCACAGAAACCCTAGCCGCCAGTGCCGTCAGCCGTCGTTCCGCCGTTCCGTCGCTCCCGCCAATGCCGCAAGTCGCTGTCGCGGCCAGAACACCATCTCCTTCCTTTCTCCATCCGCGCCGCCACCATCTCCAACCTTGCCGTCAACCTCCACCGCGACCGACGCTCCACCATGTCGCGCATCTCCTCCATTGATGCAAGCTCTGCACCGCATAATCTGCAACCTCCGTTCATCTTCTCCATTCTCGAAACCCAATCGCAAATCGCGATTCCGCCATGGACGCCATCAACGAGAGCACCTTCTCCTTCATCGCGCAACCTTTCTTCTTCCTCGCGAAAGGCAACCATCCTCGCCGCAACCATGCCGCAGGACCGCCGCCACCTTCCTTCTCCTTCGCGCAAGGGTTCGAAGCCACCAAGACCGCAACCGTCGCACCAGCCACCGCGACCTTCGCCACCATCCATCATCTTCACCACAGCTCCTCCATGGCAGCCACCTATAAGCCGCTCCCCATCATCAACACGCACCTGCATTCAGAAAACCCAGAGACAAATGCATCATCATGATGGACAAATTTATGATCACCAAAATATGATGTCACAAATTTGTTTCACAATCGGCAAGTATGACCGAATCGTTCAAGTAATAAACTTGGTAAGACCAAGTATCGTTCTCCCAAAGGACTCACGGCCTAGTTTAATTATATGATTTGTTGATTAGCTAGGACTTACAAACGAAATAATTGAGATTTTATATGCAAGAGACGAAAATAAACATGTATGCATGAGTTTTTGATCAATGGCAAAAGCAAAAGATAAACACTTTCAATGAAATATATGAATGAATATGTTGTTGGGGGTCAATTTCATCTCATCCACTCTCATATATTTTTGGAATTCAACATTCAAATCATCATTGTTAATGCCACTCTCTAAAGTACCATTCTAGATGGCTTCTCCCTAATCACGAGTTCATACAATTCCTAGCATTCCTAATGATCAGTTCATAAGTGCAGGAGCTTAACGACAACCAATATAATATTGGTAGAAATTCCCCGGATCTAGACTTCCCCGTACGTGCCCGTATCGACAAAACCAATAATCATGCATCGAATGAGTTAAACCATGCAAGCATTAAGCAAAGAGGAAAAACCCTAACTAAGGATGAAAGAAAGCATAAATCTTAATTAAAAGATGCAAGCATAGATTCCATATATGAGAGCTTCAAGAGATTACATTGATTCCCCAACAAACATACAAGGTTTAGTTCACCATATTCATGGTGAACCTAGATGAACAATGAAAGAATGAAAGAATAAACCCTAAAAAGGTGAAGAGGTAGCCTAAGCATCCAAGATCCTCCTTCAAAGGGGTGGAAGAGAGAGTGTTTGCCTCATTTCTGCCAAAGATACCAACCCTAGGACGTGCAAGTCCTTATATACTATTCTAGAGTTACAAAAGATTACAAAAGCCCAAGCCCATAAAAGTGCCGCTCAGCGGTAAATACCGCTCAGCGGTGACTGCGCGTCCCTTTTCTTCCCCTCAGCGGCCAGTTTGCCCCTCAGCGGACCTCCCATAACCTCCTGAGTGCCGCTCAGCGGTAAAATGCCGCTGAGCGGTGCCTTCGGCTTCTCCTTTTGCACTCTTTGCTTCCTTTTCTGATTCCATCTCTCTCCTTCTTCACTTCTTTCACTAAATTCACCTTAAAACCTGCACAAAAACACTTAAATCAAGCATAAACCTGTCCAGCTCTCTTATTTCTGAAAATATAGATAAAAGCATGATTTCAAGCTAGTTTTTAAGTCTAAAGGTTGCTTTTAGTATCAATTTTAAGCATGAAAATAACAGTTTTTCAACTGTTATCACAACCCCAAACTTAGAACTTTGCTTGTCCTCAAGCAAACAAAATGTAACTCAATCTCCAACCAATTCATATGATGGTTCACTCATTCAAAAATTCTCTTTTTCAAGATAAGTAACAACTTCACTCAAACTTATGACCAAGAGTTCATTCAAGATGTGCACATGCTTTAGTGTTCACAAAGTCATTTAAGTTCCAACAAATGCTATTTTTCATGAATGATCAATCAATTAAGCATGGATGTTCATGTGCTTATGGAATATTTCCTCACTAGGTAAAGTGTTTCACTCAACACACAAGTGTATAAGAGGTAAAGTGTTTCACTCATTCACTCCACTATCACAATGTCACATGAATCAACTTTGCCTTTCATTTTACCACAATAAAAAACATTCACAAGCATGCATCATCACAAGGACTTTTCAATGGCTTATAATGTGGCTGGGCTAACAAGAAAATTGGTTTTTCTGGATCACAAAATCCTTGAGTTAAGAGAATCATAACAACACAATTATTCTTATTCATTCCCAACTTTCTTTTGCATTTGCATTTGCATTGAGCTTTACTTCTTTTTCTTTTCTTTTCTTTTTCTTTTTCTTTGCATATTCTTACTTTTTAGCTTTTAGCTCAATGCTTTTCCTTTTTCATGTTTTCCCAACAACCCCAAACTTGAACATTTAACAATACCACACAAGATCTTCTACTTAACTCAAGGTAAAGATTTTTAATCAAGGGTTTTCAGTGTATATTCAAGGCTAAGGGTTCAAAGGATAGAACACAACGTGTTCTCTTTTAGTGGGCTAACTTTATGAATTTGGCCAATAAATAGGGTTCCAACAAACGGCCTTGATCATATGATGCAAAACAAGCAATTGATTCAATCATAGAAAACCTGGGCAAAGTCATTCAAGCTTCCAAAGTAATAGCATTCAACAATAACAACTCTGGAGCTTAAAACCTCACATATAAGCTCATTCACATTTGACATACACATCCTGCTTAATTTTACAATCACAATCATGATATTATGCATTTGTTCACAAAGCTTTTGAATCACCTGTATAAGCATTTTAATGTGCACATCATCTCAACATCAATCAATCAATAAGCATCATCAAGCATTACTTATCAAACAATCACAGTTAATAGCAAACCATCATAATAAACCAGGTGTTCATTAGAGTACATCAACCTAATCTAAAAACATAAAATACTTACAAAGTACTGGGTTGCCTCCCAGTAAGCGCTTGTTTAACGTCCCGAGCCTGACCCAAACTTTCAAGGATCAACCAACAACATCATTGTGGAAAGTTGTTGCACCTCTCCCCCTAGATAAGGCTTGAGACGTTGACCATTTACCACCCCTAGAAAGTTCTTGAATATTTCAATTGCTCCATGCGGATGCACTTCTTTTATCACAAATGGTCCTGTCAATTTTGACTTCAGCTTCCCAGGAAATATCTTCAATCTTGAATTGAACAATAGTACCTGTTGTCCTGGATTAAAAACTCTATTCACCAACTTCCTGTCATGATAAAATTTAATTTTGTCTTTGTAAGCCTTGGATGAATCATATGCATGTAACCGCATTTCTTCAAGCTCCAAAATCTGCCTTCTGCGTGTGCATTGAGTTTCATAAGGATCAAAATTCAAGAATTTCAAAGCCCATAATGCTCTATGCTCCAATTCAATTGGCAAATGACATGCTTTCCCATAGACTAATTGAAATGGTGATAGTCCCATGGACGTCTTCATTGTTGTCCTATAAGCCCAAAGAGCATCATCCAATTTGAGAGACCAATCCTTTCTTGATGAAGTCACAGTTTTTTCCAGGATTCTTTTTATCTCCCTGTTAGACACCTCAGCTTGTCCATTGGTTTGTGGATGATAAGGTGCAGCTACCTTATGCTTTACTCCATAGTGTTTGAGTACTTTCTCTAGCTGATAATTGCAAAAATGAGATCCTCCATCACTAATCAACACTCTTGGAGTGCCAAAACGTGAGAATATCTGCCTCTTCAGGAATTTAATTACCGTGCTAGCATCATTTTTAGGACAAGCTAATGCTTCCACCCATTTACTCACATAATCCACTGCTACCAGAATATATTCATTGTTGAAAGATGGAGGGAAGGGTCCAACAAAGTCAATACCCCAACAATCAAAAACCTCAACCTCTAAAATACCTTGTAAAGGCATCTCATGACGTTTAGTGATTGTCCCTGCTCTTTGACATTTATCACAATTCCTAGCATGATTATGGGCATCTTTAAATAAAGTTGGCCAATAAAACCCTGATTGAAGGACTTTTGCTGCTGTTCTTTCCCCATTAAAATGTCCTCCATAAGGTGAATCATGACAGTGCCAGAGAATTCCTTCTGCTTCTTCATTTGTAACACATCTCCTTAGAAGATTATCTGCTCCAATTTTGAACAAATATGGATCGTCCCACATAAACTGCTTGGCATCATGCAGAAATTTCTTTCTCTGTTGCCAAGTTAAGTCTTTCGGCATGACTCTTGCAGCTTTGAAATTTGCCATATCAGCAAACCAAGGCCTCTGCTGAATATACATGAGTGATTCATCTAAAAAAGATTCCCAGATTTCAGACTCCTTGCTAGTGACCTCATTGTTGAATAACCGTGACAAATGATCAGCAATTAAGTTCTCACTTCCTTTCTTATCACGGATTTCTACATCAAATTCTTGCAATAGTAGTACCCATCTAATCAGACGTGGCTTAGAATCCGGTTTTGTCAACAACTATTTGATAGCTGCATGATCTGTATAGACAATCACCTTAGACCCAATAAGATAAGGTCTAAATTTCTCTAGAGCATATACAATGGCAAGAAACTCTTTCTCTGTGGTAGCATAATTCAATTGAGCATCATTCAGCACCTTGCTAGCATAATAAATCGGATGAAACTTTTGTTCTTTCCTTTGGCCAAGGACAACTCCTATTGCATAATCACTTGCATCACACATTAATTCAAAATTTTGATTCCAATCTGGTGCTACAATTACTGGAGCTGACACTAGCTTCTTCTTCAATATATCAAAAGCTTTCAGGAAATCTTCATTCATCACAAAAGGAGCATCCTTCATCAAAAGATTACTCAATGGTTTAGCAATTTTTGAGAAATCTTTGATAAATCTTCTATGAAACCCAACATGACCAAGAAAACTTCTAATCCCCTTTACATTTGATGGTGGAGGTAGTTTCTCAATAACTTCTACTTTAGCCTTGTCTACCTCAATTCCTTTAGCAGAGATTTTATGCCCCAATACAATTCCTTCAGTTACCATGAAATGACATTTCTCCCAATTCAAAACCAGATTTGTCTGAACACATCTTTTGAGAACAGTGTTCAAACTAGCTAAACATCTTTGAAAGGAATTTCCAAAAACTGAGAAATCATCCATGAATACTTCAATGCATTTTTCTAAAAGATCTGCAAAGATTGCCTGCATACACCTCTGAAACGTAGCTGGAGCATTACATAATCCAAAAGGCATCTTTCTATACGCAAAGATACCAAAAGGACAAGTAAAAGCCGTCTTCTCCTGGTCTTTTGGATCTACCACAATTTGATTATATCCAGAATATCCATCTAGAAAACAATAGAAAGCCTGCCCTGATAACCTTTCTAGCATCTGATCCATGAAGGGAAGAGGAAAATGATCTTTCCTAGTAGCTTTATTAAGCTTCCTGTAATCAATGCACATACGCCAACCAGTGACTGTCCGAGTAGGAATGAGTTCATTCTTATCATTATAAATTACTGTCATCCCACCTTTCTTTGGAACCACCTGTACTGGACTCACCCATTCACTGTTAGAAATTGGATAGATGATACCAGCTTCTAACAGTTTCAACACTTCTTTTCTGACCACCTCCTTCATAACAGGATTTAACCTTCTCTGTGGTTGAGCACTTGGTTTATAATCTTCTTCCATAAAAATTTTGTGCATGCAATAAGTTGGGCTAATACCTTTAAGATCTGATATTGACCATCCAATTGCTTCTTTGTTGGATTTCAGAATTTCTATCAATTGCTCTTCTTCTTGTAGAGATAAAGAGTTATTGATGATAACTGGCTTTGTTCCATCTTCTTCTAAAAACACATATTTCAGATGTGATGGCAATCTTTTTAATTCTGGCGACTGTGCTTTGATTGTTTCTTCCTTATCAATTATTTCGAATATTGGATCTTCCTCTAGACTCTTTTTCAATGTTTCCAAATCCATCAGACATTCATCAATCAATTTCTCTTCTTCTTCATCTAAATCTTCACATGCATCAATGAGAGTTTTTTCCAATGGAGATATATTTCGCACCATTCTTTCCTGAACCATACAAACTTCATCAAGTTCATCAAATTGAAAACATGCTTTGTCATCATTTGGATATGTCATGGCCTTGGATACATCAAAAGTGACTTCTTCATCATCAACTCTCAGTTTAAGCTTACCATTCTCTACATCAATCAGAACTCTAGCAGTCTTCATAAAAGGTCTCCCCAGAATAAGAGGAACATCACTAGTTCCTTCCATCTCCATCACAATAAAATCCACTGGAAATACAAATTTGTCGACCTTCACTAGAACATCTTCAACCACTCCATATGGATATTTAAGAGACCTATCTGCCAATTGGAGAGCCATTCTGGTTGGTTTAATTTCCAGCCCCTGAATTGTTCTGCACATGGATAGCGGCATTAGATTAATCCTAGCTCCCAAATCAATCAATGCTCTTCCAACTTTCACATCTCCTATGGTGCATGGAATAGTGAAGCTTCCTGGATCTTTAAGTTTAGGAGGTAGTTTCTGTATGATTGCACTGCAATTTCCCTGTATATTGATAGTTTCCTTCTCAGTATACTTGTGTTTCTTTGTGAGAAGTTCCTTCAAAAATTTTGCATATGCTGGCATCTGTTGCAATGCTTCAGAGAATGGTATAGTAATCTCCAATTTCTTAAACAGTTCCATGAATCTTTCCAACTGCTTTTCTTTCTCCTTCCTTGAATAACCCTTTGGATAAGGAAGTGGCTTTTCGTACTCTTTTTCTTTCTGTCTCTCTTCTCTCTCTTTTTTTTCTCTCCTCTCTTCTTCTTCTTTTTTCTCTTTCTCCCTCTCAACTCTTTCTTTCCACTCACATAATTCTTTTTCACTCTCACTCTCATTTTTTTTCTCCTCTCTCTCTTTTTTTCTCTCCTCTAACACTCTACCACTTCTAGTCACAACAGTTTTACAATCCTTTCCAAGATTATCATGTTTCATCTCGTCAACTATTCTCTCAACATAAACCTCCATTTTTTAAATGCAGGTTTTAAGGTGAATTTGGTGAAAAGAGTGAAGAAGGAGAGAAGTGACATTAGAAAAGACAAGAAAGAGTGCAAAAAGAGAAGACGAAGGCACCGCTCAGCGGCAAACTACCGCTGAGCGGCACTCAAGAGGTGGCGTTGGAACCGCTGAGGGGCAAAATGGCCGCTGAGGGGAAGAAAGAAGACGCGCAATCACCGCTGAGCGGTAAATACCGCTGAGCGGCACTTTTTGGGCTTGGGCTTTTGTAATCTTTTGTAACTCTAGATTAGTATATAAGGGCTTGCACGTCCTATAGTTAAGTATCTTTGGCAGAAACGAGGCAAACACTCTCTCTTCCACCCCTTTGAAGGAGGATCTTGGATGCTCAGGCTACCTCTTCACCTTTATTGGGTTTATTCTTTCATTCTTTCATTGATATTCATCTAGGTTCACCATGAATATGGTGAACTAAACCTTGTATGTTTGTTGGGGAATCAATGTAATCTCTTGAAGCTCTCATATATGGATTTGTTGAATACATCTTTGAATTAAGACATATGCTTTCTTTCATCATTAGTTAGGGTTTTTCCTCTTTGCTCAATGCTTGCATTGTTTAACTCATTCTAATGCATGATTATTGGTTTTGTCGATACGGACACGTACGGGGAAGTCTAGATCCGGGGAATTTCTCCCAATATTTTACTGACAACATTATATTGGTTGCCTTTAAGCTCCTGCAGTCATGAACTAATCATTAGGAATGCTAGGAATTGTATGAACTATTTGATTAGGGAAAAGCCATCTAGAATGGTACATTAGAGAGTGGCATTAACAATGATGATTTGAATGTTGAATTCCTAAAATATATGAGAGTGGATGAGATGAAATTGACCCCCAACAACATATTCATTCATATTTCCATTGAAAGTGTTTATCTTTAGTCTTTGCCATTGATCAATTCATGCATACATGTTTATTTTCGTCTTTGCATATAAAATTTTGAATATTTCGTTTGTAAGTCCTAGCTAATCAACAAATCACATAACTAAACTAGGCCGTGAGTCCTTTGGGAAGAACGATACTTGGTCTTACCAAGTTTATTACTTGAACGATTCGGTCATACTTGCCGATTGTGAAACAAGTTTGTGACATCATAATTTGGTGCTTACAAATTTGTCCATCAAGTTTTTGGCGCCGTTGCCGGGGATTTGGGGATTGAACCCGAGTCCTAGCAACGGCTAATAAGTTTGGGCCATCAAGTTTTTGGCGCCGTTGCCGGGGAATTGGGGATTGAACCCGAGTCCTAGCAACGGCTATTAAGTTTGGGTCATCAAGTTTTTGGCGCCGTTGCCGGGGACTCGTGGTTTAACTGGTTAATTTGTGTGATTATTGATTATCTTTGACTTTAATTTTGAATTTCTGTTTTTATTTTTTCTGTTTTCATTTTATTTTATCTTTTTATCTTTTTAGATTAGGTTAGATTTTATTTTTTCTTATCTTTTTAGGTTAGATTAGATTTTATTTTATTTTATCTTTTTATCTTTTTAGATTAGATTAGATTTTATTTTATATTTTTTTTAGATTAGATTAGATTTTATTTTATCTTTTTAGGTTAGGTTAGATTTTATTTTATTTTATCTTTTTAGATTAGGTTAGATTTTTATTTTATTCTATCTTATTTTATTCTATCTTCTAAATCTTCTATCTTTTGAATATATATCTTCTCTTATATCTTTTTGTGCTAACAAATATTTTCTAGGGTTTTGTTTTCTTGTACATGCAGGAAGCAATTCGCACTAGAAGTAAGAAAACAACAGAACCACTTCTTGAAGGCCTAGAAGAGAGTAGAAGGAGGAGAAGAATCAGAACGTCTAGAGAACTTTTCCCTTCTCCAGAAACTCTCTTACAATCATTACCACAAGGTTCTGTTCATAGCACAGGAAGTATGGAGAGCAATAATGTTAGAAGAACTCTTGCAGATTACACTAATCTTGCTGGACCTCAGCACTTCAATAGCATATCTAGACCTAGAGTCAATGCTGCCAACATGGAGGTCAAACCAGCACTGATTCAACTGGTGAAGAGTAATCAATTTAATGGGTTATCACATGAAAGCCCATATGAGCACCTTACTACCTTTAATGAGATCTGCAACACGGTCAAAATTAATGGGGTGCCAGACGAAGCAATCAAACTTAGTTTGTTTCCTTTCTCCTTGGGAGGCAATGCTAAGCTTTGGTTAAACTCTTTTCCAGAAGAAAGTTTCACAGAGTGGGAAGCAGTGGTTACAAAGTTTCTAAACAAATACTTCCCACAATCTAAAGTAACTAAAGGCAAGCAAGAGATATCTTCATTCAAGCAGGGCATGGAGGAATCACTGGGACATGCATGGGACAGGTACAAAAGCTTATTACGTAAAACTCCCACGCATGGCTTTGAGGATCAAGAAGTAGTCCTAACTTTCCTTGGAGGGCTTGGTTCACAAACCAAGATGATGCTAGATGCCTCAGCTGGGGGCAATATCAAATGGAAGACTCCAGAGGAAGCCACTGAGATTATTGAAAATATGGCTACAAGTGATAATGAGCTTCACAATGAAAGAGGCGCCCCTATGCAACAGAAAGGGGTTCTTCAATTACAAACCCATGATGCTCTGCTAGCCCAAAATAAAATTCTGACTCAACAGCTGGAGACTCTGACCAAAACTCTTGCTTCATTACCAAAAGAGTTAAAATCTGCTGCACAGGTACAAACCCAGTTGTGCGAACTATGTGGAGGAGATCACATCAATGGCCAATGTGCTTTTCCTGTGGAAGCCGTGGAGGATGTTAACTTCATGGCTAATCAGTTTCCATACCGTCAAGGTAATTATAATCAGGGTTGGAAACCACATCCAAGTATTGGCCAAGGACAAACTGGGCAGGCTAATCAATTTAATAAGCAACAGCAGCAGCAACCAACCATGTGGCAACAAATTTCTATGCTCAATGAAAGATCTACAAGGTTGGAAGAAACTCTTCAACAATTTATTCAGAAAACTGAATCCTCCCAAAAGAGCACTGAAGCTGCTATAAAGAACTTGGAGATTCAGATGGGTCAGATCACTAAGCAGTTGGAAGAAAGACCACACAGAAACTTTGGGGCTAATACTGAGGTTAACCCTAGAGAAGAATGCAAAGTGGTAAAGAGTGTAAATGAAGAGAGTATTGAGTCAGAAGAAGATGAAACAGAAGAGAGAAGAGAAGAAGAAAGAAAGGATACTTTTCCTTTTCTAACAAATCAGGAGAAACCAATGGATTTCACAGACTTATTCAGAATGGTTGATAATGAAGCTCCTTGGGAACAAATCTTACAGAAAATAGCAGTGTACACAAAATCTGATGAGGGAACCTCTACAAAAAGAAAACGTAGAGATGATGATGATGAAAAGTGTGTAACTGTTAAGAAAGAATCATTCCCACCAAAAGCTGCTGATCCAGGTAGTTTTTCTATCCCTTGCACTATAGGGAAGAAAAAGGTGAAGAAAGCTCTCCTTGACTTAGGCTCAAGTGTTAACTTGATGCCTTACTCTCTATTGGAGCAAATTGGCCATATGAAAATAAAACCTGCAAAGGTTAATCTGGTAATGGCTGATGGATCTTCAAAGGAGCCATGTGGGATTGCAGAAGACATTGTAGTTTGTGTTGGCAAACTTCAGTTCTTGGCAGACTTTGTGGTGATGAAGATGGAGACCGAAAAGATACCTTTCATACTGGGAAGACCGTTTATGAAAACGGCCAGGGTTATTATAGATGTTAATGAAGGTATAGTGGTGCTCCAGGACAGAGAGGAGAGAGTGGTGGTGAATGTGTTTAAAGATGAGATACAAGCAAAGGAGGAAGAGGCCAGTTATAAAGCTGCATTTCAAGATGCACCCATAACTAGAGGTAAACATGAAAATTTTAAAGTTTCTGATAACCATTGTTTGTATTTTCAGGTACCCAAGGTAGATGAAAGTGGAAAAGGAAAGGAAGTTCTTAGAGACTGGAAGGAAAGAGGACTCCAACTTGGCACACCTGTAAGATTCAAGAACAAGTTGTGGGTTGTAAAAGGTTTTAAAGAGAAGGAGATGATAGAGATAGAGTCTCCATATTCCAGAGAATCCAAAACAGTCCTAAGGAAGCAGTTGATAAGTTGGTGGAAGGATAACATCAACTTTAAAGAAGATGGAACGTGAGCTTTATTGGGTCAAGCTAGTGACGTTAAAAAAGCGCTTGCTGGGAGGCAACCCAGTGGATTTACAAACTTTTGTTTTAATATTTTGTAATTTTTAAACTGTGAACATTATTCTGGACATTATTTTGTTGTTATAGCATCTACTGAAGGATGCTAGGTGGTTAAGTATCTACTGAAGGATACTAGGTTTGTAACACCTACTGATGGGTGTTGCTGAGAAGATTTTGCACCTACTGATGGGTGCTGGTAAGTGAAACACCTACTGATGGGTGTTGGTGGATTTTGGGTCAGGCTCGTGACGTTAAACAAGCGCTACCTGGGAGGCAACCCAGTTGATTGATTATCTTTGTTTGTTTTTATGTTTGTTTTATTCTAATTAGGGATTGCATAAGCATGTTTAACAATGAAATTGCAGGGAACCCATGAGGAGTATGCTAGGAAGGCACGTAGGGCAAGAAAAGAAGGAGAAGGGCACATCACGAAAGTGCCGCTGAGCGGCAATTACCGCTGAGCGGTACTAACGCTGATGGGCTTAAGTTCCCCTTAGCGGAACCCGAGCCCATTGGGGTATTTTTAAACCCTAACCTGCGCGTTTTGACATTTTTTTCAAGCCCTTCTCTGCAGAAACACTCCCTCATACTCTCTCTTAGGTTTCCCACATCTTTTTACTCTTCCCTCTTAGAAAAATTTCTCTTCCACTCACTTTTTCACTAGTGTGCCATCAAAGTTTGGGGTTGGAAGAGAGTATTCTAGTTTGGAAGCATTCTCATATCATCTAGGATCTCCACCCAAGTAAGTAAAATGCATTTTGTCATTCTAGGGTTCTTGAATTTGAATGTGATTGTCAAAGCATGAGTATTTAGGGCTTTTGATTTCTATGCATGATTTGATGATATATTTGATGTTTGAACCGATTAAACTGCTTGATTATGTACTGGAAAACTGAAAATTGCATTTGGGTGGAGTTAGGGCAGTTTAAAAACGAGTTTTGCAAAAATCTGCAGGTCACCGCTGAGCGGTATTTACCGCTGAGCAGCACTCTGCCAGATTTGCTTTTTCTGGCTTTTTGCGTGTTGGTGTGTTGCACTGGTGGCGCTGAGGGGAAATTCTGGCCCTCAGCGGTGGTTTAGCTTCGAAAGGAGTTGTGTCCTGTATGTTACTAATGATTAACATCATGTTCTGTGGTTTTGGATTTGTGTTTGAATGCAGGAATGGCATCCTCTTCTGGAAAGAGATTGAAAACCATGGCAACCAAGAGGAAGGAAAAGGAACCAAAGCAGCCACATAATGGCAGGTTCCTCTCCAGGAAACATGAGAAGCACTTTAGGGTGGTTCAGGACAGGAGACTTCTGATGGAGAGAAAGGTCGGAATGATACCTAACTTTGCTCCTCAATTTGGAGAGCAAGTGTTAGGGAATGACTGGGGGAAGCTAGCCACTTATCCAGCACCTGCCAACATAGCTGTGGTTAAGGAATTCTACACTAATGCCAAGAAGATTGGTGACTATCCAGCTGAGAACTATTTGGGATATGTTAGAGGCCATGCCATCAGGTATGATCCTGATTCCATTAATAACTTCCTGGATACTGTGTGGGCTGGTGAGCAATGTCAGTTTGCTCTTAGCATGGAGGAAGGTGCTAACTTTGAGGATGTTGAGAGAGTGTTGTGCATACCTGGAGGACACTTTCAAAGGAATAGATCTGGAGCAGTGGTTAACATTAGGAGGACAGATTTGACTCCTCTTGCAAAGTATTGGATGGCATTTTCTCATGCCAACATTCAGCCATGCTCACATGTGTCAGATATCACTCTCAGCAGGGCACTATTCATCTACTGTGCTATCAGAAGTTTGAATGTTAATATTGGGCAGGTGATAGCTGATGAGATTAGTGTGTGTGCTAACACCTCAAACAACAAAGCACCACTGGGACATCCTTCTTTGATCACTCACCTCTGCAAGCTAGCTGGGGTGGACACTTCTGTTCCACCATTTGAGAGGCCTAGAAAAGCTATAGATGAGGCCTATTACAGACAGTATTGTGGAGGTGAGGAGGCAGCTCAGCCCGTTCCACCACGCCAGGCTCGTAGAGAGAGAGGACCAGCACAGAGCCGGACATCTGCTGATACACATGAG
This sequence comes from Vigna nakashimae, assembly GCA_034642375.1. Classification (NCBI taxonomy): domain Eukaryota; kingdom Viridiplantae; phylum Streptophyta; class Magnoliopsida; order Fabales; family Fabaceae; genus Vigna; species Vigna nakashimae. The sequence goes on from CM067759.1 coordinate 24,010,635, forward strand.
GCAGAACCATTCCAGATGAGGGACATGTATATGTCTCTTATAGGTGCTCAGTTGCAGTCCATCCACAGAGGGCAGGTGGCCACGGCTGAGATGATAGTGGGGATGTATGATACCCCTCCAGCACACAGGTGGACTATGGATGAATTCCATAACGTCGTAGCTTGGCCAGAAGAACCATTCCATGGAGGAGCTGGAGGAGCTGAATCTTCAGCTCGAGACATGGAAGAAGAAGAAGTTGAGGAGGAGGATACTTTTGATGAAGATGATGATGAAGAGGAGGAGGAAGATACAGAGGACAGCTCAGACTGATGAGGAGCTGAGATAGCATTTACTGATGAATGCTATCATATGTTTTATGCTTTTGCGGTTTAAACTTTCTGAACTTATTTATTTTTGTTTCTAGATTAGGGTTTGATGTACTCTATTGAATACCTGGTTTGTGTGATGGTTTGCTATTAACTGTGTTTATGTGATAAGTAATGCTTGATGATGCTTATTGACTGATTGATGTTGAGATAATGTGCACATTAAAATGCTTATACAGGTGATTCACAAGCTTTGTGAACAAATGCAAGATATCATGATTGTGATTGTGAAATTAAGCAGGATGTGTATGTCAAATGTGAATGAGCTTATATGTGAGGTTTTGAGCTCCAGAGTTGTTATTGTTGAATGCTATTACTTTGGAAGCTTGAATGACTTTGCCCAGGTTTTCTATGATTGAATCAATTGCTTGTTTTGCATCATATGATCAAAGGCCGTGTTTGTTGAAACCCTTTTTACTGGCCAAATTCATAAAGTTAGCCTACTAAAAGAGAACACTTTGTGTTCTATCCTTTGAACCCATAGCCTTGAATATACACTGAACCCTTGATTGAAAATCTTTACCTTGAGTTAAGTAGAATATCTTGTGTGGTATTGATAAATGTTCAAGTTTGGGGTTATTGGGAAATCATGAAAAAGGAAAAGCATTGAGCCAAGAGCTAAAAAGTAAGAATATGCAAAGAAAAGAAAAAGAAGTAAAGCTCAATGCAAATGCAAAGGCAAAAGAAAGTTGGGAATGAATAAGAATAATTGTGTTGTTATGATTCTCTTAACTCAAGGATTTTGTGATACAGAAAAACCAATTTTCTTGTTAGCCCAGCCACATTATAAGCCATTGAAAAGTCCTTGTGATGATGCATACTTGTGAATGTGTTTGATTGTGGTAAAATGAAAGGCAAAGTTGATTCATGTGACATTGTGATAGTGGAGTGAATGAGTGAAACACTTTACCTCTTATACACTTGTGTGTTGAGTGAAACACTTTACCTAGTGAGGAAATATTCCATAAGCACATGAACATCCATGCTTAATTGATTGATCATTCATGAAAAATAGCATTTGTTGGAACTTAAATGATTTTGTGAACACTAAAGCATGTGCACATCTTGATTGAACTCTTAGTCATAAGTTTGAGTGAAGTTGTTACTTATCTTGAAAAAGAGAATTTTTGAATGAGTGAACCATCATATGAATTGGTTGGAGATGGAGTTACATTTTGTTTGCTTGAGGACAAGCAAAGTTCTAAGTTTGGGGTTGTGATAACAGTTGAAAAACTGTTATTTTCATGCTTAAAATTGATACTAAAAGCAACCTTTAGACTTAAAAACTAGCTTGAAATCATGCAGTTTATCTATATTTTCATAAATAAGAGAGCTGGACAGGTTTATGCTTGATTTCAGTGTTTTTATGCAGGTTTTAAGGTGAATTTGGTGAAAAGAGTGAAGAAGGAGAGAAGTGACATTAGAAAAGACAAGAAAGAGTGCAAAAAGAGAAGACGAAGGCACCGCTCAGCGGCAAACTACCGCTGAGCGGCACTCAAGAGGTGGCGTTGGAACCGCTGAGGGGCAAAATGGCCGCTGAGGGGAAGAAAGAAGACGCGCAATCACCGCTGAGCGGTAAATACCGCTGAGCGGCACTTTTTGGGCTTGGGCTTTTGTAATCTTTTGTAACTCTAGATTAGTATATAAGGGCTTGCACGTCCTATAGTTAAGTATCTTTGGCAGAAACGAGGCAAACACTCTCTCTTCCACCCCTTTGAAGGAGGATCTTGGATGCTCAAGCTACCTCTTCACCTTTATTGGGTTTATTCTTTCATTCTTTCATTGATATTCATCTAGGTTCACCATGAATATGGTGAACTAAACCTTGTATGTTTGTTGGGGAATCAATGTAATCTCTTGAAGCTCTCATATATGGATTTGTTGAATACATCTTTGAATTAAGACATATGCTTTCTTTCATCATTAGTTAGGGTTTTTCCTCTTTGCTCAATGCTTGCATTGTTTAACTCATTCTAATGCATGATTATTGGTTTTGTCGATACGGACACGTACGGGGAAGTCTAGATCCGGGGAATTTCTCCCAATATTTTACTGACAACATTATATTGGTTGCCTTTAAGCTCCTGCAGTCATGAACTAATCATTAGGAATGCTAGGAATTGTATGAACTATTTGATTAGGGAAAAGCCATCTAGAATGGTACATTAGAGAGTGGCATTAACAATGATGATTTGAATGTTGAATTCCTAAAATATATGAGAGTGGATGAGATGAAATTGACCCCCAACAACATATTCATTCATATTTCCATTGAAAGTGTTTATCTTTAGTCTTTGCCATTGATCAATTCATGCATACATGTTTATTTTCGTCTTTGCATATAAAATTTTGAATATTTCGTTTGTAAGTCCTAGCTAATCAACAAATCACATAACTAAACTAGGCCGTGAGTCCTTTGGGAAGAACGATACTTGGTCTTACCAAGTTTATTACTTGAACGATTCGGTCATACTTGCCGATTGTGAAACAAGTTTGTGACATCATAATTTGGTGCTTACAAATTTGTCCATCAGTGTCCGTATCGACAAAACCAATAATCATGCATTAGAATGAGTTAAACAATGCAAGCATTGAGCAAAGAGGAAAGACCCTAACTAATGATGAAAGAAAGCATATGTCTTACTTAAAAGATGTATTCAACAAATCCATATATGAGAGCTTCAAGAGATTACATTGATTCCCCAACAAACATACAAGGTTTAGTTCACCATATTCATGGTGAACCTAGATGAATAACAATGAAAGAATGAAAGAATAAACCCAATAAAGGTGAAGAGGTAGCCTGAGCATCCAAGATCCTCCTTCAAAGGGGTGGAATAGAGAGAGTTTACTTCGTTTCTGCCAAAGATACTAATCCCAAGGACGTGCAAGCCCTTATATACTAATCTAGAGTTACAAAAGATTACAAAAGCCCAAGCCCATAAAGTGCCGCTCAGCGGTATTTACCGCTCAGCGGTGATTGCGCGTCTTCTTTCTTCCCCTCAGCGGCCATTTTGCCCCTCAACGGTTCCAACGCCACCTCTTGAGTGCCGCTCAGCGGTAGTTTGCCGCTGAGCGGTGCCTTCGTCTTCTCTTTTTGCACTCTTTCTTGTCTTTTCTAATGTCACTTCTCTCCTTCTTCACTCTTTGCACCAAATTCACCTTAAAACCTGCACAAAAACACTTAAATCAAGCATAAACCTGTCCAGCTCTCTTATTTATGAAAATATAGATAAAAGGCATGATTTCAAGCTAGTTTTTAAGTCTAAAGGTTGCTTTTAGTATCACTTTTAAGCATGAAAATAACAGTTTTTCAACTGTTATCAAGGCCCAGCAATATTGGTGTAGTCTGCAAGAGTTCTTCTACCATTATTGTTCTCCATACTTCCTGTGCTATGAACAGAACCTTGTGGTGATGATTGTAAGAGAGTTTCTGGAGAAGGGAAAAGTTCTCTAGATGTTCTGATTCTTCTCCTCCGTCTATTGTCTTCTAATCCTTCAAGAAGAGGTTCTGTTGTTTTCTTACTCCTAGTTCGAATTGCCTCCTGCATACACAAGAAAACAAAACCCTAGAAAATATTTGTTAGCACAAAAAGATATAAAAGAAGATATATGTTCAAAAGATAAAAAGATAAAAGATTCAGAAGATAAGAATATAAAGATTTAGAAGATAGAAGATAAAATAAAATAAAATCTAATCTAAAAATAAAATAAAATCTAATCTAATCTAATCAAATAAAATAAAATAAAATAAAATCTAATCTAATAAAAACCCAAAAAATAAAAACAGAAAATAAAAACAGAAATTCAAAATTAAAGTCAAAGATAATCAATAATCACACAAATTAACCAGTTAAACCAGAGTCCCCGGCAACGGCGCTAAAAACTTGATGGACAAATTTATGATCACCAAAATATGATGTCACAAATTTGTTTCACAATCGGCAAGTATGACCGAATCGTTCAAGTAATAAACTTGGTAAGACCAAGTATCGTTCTCCCAAAGGACTCACGGCCTAGTTTAGTTATATGATTTGTTGATTAGCTAGGACTTACAAACGAAATAATTGAGATTTTATATGCAAGAGACGAAAATAAACATGTATGCATGAGTTTTTGATCAATGGAAAAAGCAAAAGATAAACACTTTCAATGAAATATATGAATGAATATGTTGTTGGGGGTCAATTTCATCTCATCCACTCTCATATATTTTAGGAATTCAACATTCAAATCATCATTGTTAATGCCACTCTCTAAAGTACCATTCTAGATGGCTTCTCCCTAATCACGAGTTCATACAATTCCTAGCATTCCTAATGATCAGTTCATAAGTGCAGGAGCTTAACGACAACCAATATAATATTGGGAGAAATTCCCCGGATCTAGACTTCCCCGTACGTGCCCGTATCGACAAAACCAATAATCATGCATCGAATGAGTTAAACCATGCAAGCATTAAGCAAAGAGGAAAAACCCTAACTAAGGATGAAAGAAAGCATAAATCTTAATTAAAAGATGCAAGCATAGATTCCATATATGAGAGCTTCAAGAGATTACATTGATTCCCCAACAAACATACAAGGTTTAGTTCACCATATTCATGGTGAACCTAGATGAACAATGAAAGAATGAAAGAATAAACCCTAAAAAGGTGAAGAGGTAGCCTGAGCATCCAAGATCCTCCTTCAAAGGGGTGGAAGAGAGAGTGTTTGCCTCGTTTCTGCCAAAGATACCAACTCTAGGACGTGCAAGTCCTTATATACTATTCTAGAGTTACAAAAGATTACAAAAGCCCAAGCCCATAAAAGTGCCGCTCAGCGGTAAATACCGCTCAGTGGTAAATACCGCTCAGCGGTGACTGCGCGTCCCTTTTCTTCCCCTCAGCGGCCAGTTTGCCCCTCAGCGGACCTCCCGTAACCTCCTGAGTGCCGCTCAGCGGTAAAATGCCGCTGAGCGGTGCCCTCGGCTTCTCCTTTTGCACTCTTTGCTTCCTTTTCTGATTCCATCTCTCTCCTTCTTCACTTCTTTCACTAAATTCACCTTAAAACCTGCACAAAAACACTTAAATCAAGCATAAACCTGTCCAGCTCTCTTATTTCTGAAAATATAGATAAAAGCATGATTTCAAGCTAGTTTTTAAGTCTAAAGGTTGCTTTTAGTATCAATTTTAAGCATGAAAATAACATTTTTTCAACTGTTATCACATCACCACCGCAAAGGCGAAAGCGTAGAAAAGATCTCGTTCTCGCGGCGGCACAGGAGCCTTCCCCAATCTGAAACCCTAATTTTGGGTGGGAAAGGGGCTGACACGTGTCAGCACCTCATTGGTTCGTCCTCCTCTGGTCAAAGTCTGGTCAACTGGGGGGCTTTCTTGCATATTCAGAAACTCAGAAGGGGCTAAAGTGCAGATAGAGGAAATTTCAGGGCATTTGTGTAATTTTGGAAATTCAGAAAAGTTAAAAGTTAAAATTCAGTTGTTGAATTAATTTAATTTGGGAATATCAACCGAAAATATCTTCCAAATAATGTTATAATTATCTAAATCTTTTAGTTATTTGGAAGATATAAGATAAAAGATTCTATCAACTGAATACTCAGAGTCCAAGCCCAATCAAGGCCTATATAAAGAGACCCAGAGACTTCACTTATTTCATTCTCTCATACTCCTCTCATTTTTCCTTTCATCTTATATTCAACTCCATTCATGGAGAGCTAAGCATCTAGGGCTATTCTGCTATAATTCCAAGACGGATTCTGAGCTTATGTTCAGTTAATGCAATTGTTTACTTTGATTATTGATTTAAGTTGTTCTCTCTATGTCTTTCATCTCTCTATCTTTTTAAAAGCAAAGATTTTTGCATCATAATATGTTTGAATCTACATGCATATTGATTATATGAGTTTTAGGGTTTCTAGGTTTAAATTGAGAATCTACTTTGATTTAATTTAGAAACTTTCATATGATTAAATGGTTTTTACTATCAATTGAGAATGTACTTTGGTTGGTAGTAATAATTTCAACTATAATCAATTGAGAATTTACTTTGATTGATTAACTTTTAATTTGGTTAAGAGATTTAAGAATAGACATGATTAAACACAATAAAATTTGATTGAGAATGTACTTTGGTTGAATTTATTGTGAATAATCTAGAAAGGTTTTGCATTTGATTGAGAATTTACTTTGGTTAAATGCATGATCGCCCTCAAAATAATTAAGAATGTACTTTAATTAATTTGAAACTTAAATAATAATCAATTGAACAATTATCTAAGAATAACCAATGACGAATCTATCTTGGAAAAGCAGTGGAATTAGTCTATTTAATCATAACTATTTTTAAGTTTATTATTTGTTCTTTAAACATTCTTCAAACATCATTTTTATTCATAAGCATTGCATAGCATAAGAGTCAGATATTCAGAAGCAATTCCGTGTTCGTTGGGAGACGACTCAGGGTTACTTTAGCCCTATCTACCTTCTTGAATACTACTTGGCAATACTGATGTTGCCTTGAAAAGTAGTATTAATTTGATAGATTCGACGACAGCTTACCAAATTTGGCGCCGTTGCCGGGGAGTACGGTTAGTATTTTGAATATTTAATTCTTATATTTATTTCTATTTTTATTTTTATTTTTATCTTTAGTTTTTTTTACGCACATACATTTAATTTAAATTGAGTTATTTTGTAGCCTTTAGTCATTCTTGTTTTAGGAAAAAATCTTTGTTCTTGTTTTTATTAAGAACTTCTTTTGAGAAATACTTGAGGCTAGTTTGAATACACTCTGGCTAGGAAAGACTTGGTACTTAAGTTGTCCATTGTGACGCAGCTCTCTTTCCTGGGAGTGGATCCAACAAGTCTCTCTTATCTCTTATTTGAAATCTTTCTCTAAAGCAAGAACAAAAGAAAAAGAGAAGTCAAGAGAAACAACTTCAAGCAGATTACGTAGTGCATGACCAGAGGTAACCCGGGAGAATTTTATCAAGTTAACCCGGAAGTCGAAAGGAATTTGCGTAAGTTGCGGAGAAGATTGAAATTTGGGTGTTCTACTGAGGGAACACTTCCTACATCTGAAGTCATTCCACCTTCATCATCTCCAATCACAAACATACCATCCAATCCTTTACCTGATCCTAACCCAAACAATATGGCACAAAGAACCATCAGACAGTTAGCCACCTCCCACAATACAGCCATCCGAAGTAACATTGAATACCCTAATGAGGAGTGGGAGTTGAGACCTGATCTGTTAAATGCGTTACCAAAGTTCAATGGGTTATCAAGGGAGAATCCACACAAGCACTTAAGACAATTTCACATGTTGTGTGAAAATTTTAGATCTCCCAGGATCACAATAGATTGCCTTAAAATGAGAGCTTTTCCATTTACTCTTCAAGGAGCAGCTCAAGATTGGTGGTATTATCTCTCTGCACGAATTACAAATTGGGAAACTATTGAAAGACTCTTTCTTGAGAAGTATTTTCCTGCATCTAGATTATCAGCTATCCGCAGAGAAATTCAAGATATAAGACAGAGAGATAGAGAGAATCTTAGTGAATATTGGGAAAGATTCAAGAAACTATGTTCTTCATGTCCTCAACTCCAAATGGAAGATTTTATTCTAAGCTTTTATGAAGGCTTAAGTCCTACTGATAGGTCATGGGCAGATGTTGCAAGCGGAGGATCTTTCTTAGACAGGTCACCAAAAGATTGTATAGATTTAATAGAACGAAAGGCAGTAGACAATCAACAGTATGGCACAAGAGAAAATTCAGTGACTTTGTTGAAGGGAGTGCATGAAATTGATAATGGTGCAGTTGATGGAAAGAGGATAGATGAAAGATTGAATAAGCTAGAAAGCAAACTCGACGAGATTGCAAGTTTGTTTAAAACCTCAACTCCACAAATTGCTAAGAAGTGTGGAATTTGCATTTCAACTAACCATTACACTGATGAATGTCCTAGCTTGGTGGAAACTATTGTGGAAAACTCATCTCAAGCTTTTGCTGCAAACATGATCGGAGGAAATAGACCATACCAGAATTATCATGATTCGTCCCCCAATAGATATCAGCAGAATAGACAACCTTATGTTCCACCTCAACAAAGGCAACAATCTCAGCCTGAAATGTCAATGCAAGATTTCATGAAAACAATAGTTGAACAAAATTCAGAAATAATGAAATCAATTGCAGAGTTGACTCAAAAGGTGGATAAGTTAGAGGCTAAGGAATCAAATAAACTGCCTGCCCAAACAATGATCAACCCGAGAAATGTAAATGCTATTACTTTGAGAACGGGTAAGCAGGTAGAAGGCCCTGAAGGAGCCCAAGATGATGAAGATAAAGAGAAAGAAGAAGCACAAATTGAGGACAATGAAGGATCAAGTGAGCCATCATGATACAAGAAGGTCTAACACCATAGGACCCATCACAAGAAGAATGGCCAAAAAGCTCCAAGATGAATATTCTCCTCAAGGTCAAGTACTATTTGCTATCTTTGGATGGAAAATTGGAGAACAAGAAGATATTCCAATTCTGCCAAAACATGGAGAAGGGTAAAAAGGACATTTCTATACAAGAAAGGGTGTACTTATCCTTCTATGGGGCTGCATTAGTAATTGTTTTTCTTCACATAAAACTCATTTTTCACGTGTTTTAGAAGCCATACATGTAGCACATGGGTTCATATCTGCAACGTGTAAATTGCTTGCTTAAAGCCTTGAGATTGATCTATAAAATCTCATAGGAAAAGCTTGTAGATCACTTTTGGATTGTAGTAAAGAATTTCTGCTGAAATGCATAGTAAATTCCTTCTCCAAGAGTCACTTCTTAGCTTGATTTCCATTGCAACTTCCTTCCACTCTAGGAAGCCTTCTGAGTTGTGAATCACCTCTCCAAGCTAGCCTCCATATCCATCCACCATAAACACCAATCATCCGCTGCTTCACATCCAACACTCCTAACCAATCTGCTCATGAAATTCCAAGTCTGCAGCTGCTAATGCTACTGTTCCATTGGTTTCAGCCAGCTGTTCAAGTCTCCTTGCACCTCCAATCTCACGGATCTGCTTCTCCACATCTCCTATGATGTATCAAGTGGTATCATGAGCCTTGGTTCAAGTTAGAACCGTGAGATAAGTTCAGATTTCTTCCATTTCTTTGCTGTCAAAAATTTCCTGGTTGTTCTTGCTGTTTTTCTGAAAATTCTGCAATGTTTTCATCAATCATTGCTGTGTTTAGGATCTACTCTTAAATTCATTGGCTACTAGCTGTCTTTGCTTGAGTTTTCCTTCATTTTATTCGGCTGTTATTAATTGTTTGAGTCTATTTTACCATTTAAACATCATTTCTGGTTTTGTCTTAAGTCTTGTTAGTTAATTTGCTGTTTTGTTATCAAATCTGGTTTTTCAACCAAGTTTTACCAAAAATTTGAGTTGTTTGAATGTGGCTACACCAAGTAAGAGCAATGAATACTTCAGAAATGAGCTCAGGTGTTTAGATCTACCATTCAAACTCAAAATCTGTGCAGGTTTTTTTTTAAAAAAAAATCTGACAGCATTTCAGTTCTGTTTTTGTGCTGCATTGCCACTGTTCTTATGGTCATTTACTGTTCTATTGAACAACAGTTGGTTGATCCATTGTCTGAACCATTTGGAAGATGAAATGAGTTGATTCCAAATAGTTTGTCATGTGGCAAGAGTGTCTAAGCATTTGGCCGAGATGCATGTGCTTCCTTGAGTGAATTTTACTTAATTGTGTGTGGTTAGTATTAGATCATTGCTAACCATCATCAACACTGAATTTCTGCATTTGTGCAACTTTCAAATACCATTTCTAACTCCTCTTTGCTGTTTTCAAATCAGAATTACTTTTGAATCAAAATTTGACCATGCTAGTTGATTAAATTTAGGTGAAATCTGGTACTGCAGTAGTGATTTTCTGTTTTATATAGTTTTGATGCATCCAATTAGTTCCAACAAGTCATCATTCATCATCAAAACATGTTTGAATCATTGGAAAATAACTAGGTGCAGTACTGTTCATTTGGTATATTTTTCTGCATTGAGAAATTGACTCTGCTGAAAAAAAACTGTGCTGGTTTTTTTTGTCAAATTCTGCACTGCATTACTTTGCTTGATTCATCACTTTTAGATGCAGTAAAAGCCATGGTCCATTTAAAATATTAAGATAACAATTCAAAAGAGATATTACATATGTTAAAAGGCACTTAGGACCATTGCATCATCAGTTTCGAAAGTGAAGTGTATAGTATTGTTGCTGATAAAAGAATCTGGTGCAGAAAGCTGGTGCAACTCATTCAGACATTTCATCAAACAGTTTTTTCAATTTTCAATGCATAGCCAATTGTGTGTGATTCTGATCTAAAGTCTTTTCTTGTGTTTTAAATCTGATCTAGAACCATTCTTAGGATCTATTTGAGGTGCCACCGTGTTTGAAAACCCTGTCATTGCTTGAGTTTCGATTTTTTCTACATTCTGCACACCATCTGTTTGACAAAAGTCCTGGTGTTGCTGTCACTTGGATGTGATTTTGCTGGCAATTGTGGTGGTAGTTTCTGTGATTAACTGGTTTGTTGGATAGGTGAACTATAATTCAAATGGCTCACTGCAAGTGGAAGCATCAAAGGAAGTTCAATTGGTGAGGAAAGTGAATGAAGTTGAGCCTTGAAGAAGGAAAGGCCGTGACTTGCAGCAGAGTTCCATACTGCAGAAAAATTAATTTCTTTGTTTTAAGCACTTTGCAGCTGAGAGAATTGTGTGGAATCCAGTAGATGCAAGTTCTTTGAGAGCAACCAAAGCTGCATACATTGTTTCCTTAGCCTATTCTAACTTTTCCTTTTCAAGTTACCAAATTTTCTTTGTAATTTCCATTGTTTTTCTTTGGTTGTAAGTTCCAAATCCAAGCAAGTGAGGTGCTAGAGTTCACAAGTGCTCTTCCCTCATTTGTAACTAGACTCAAAAGAAGTCTCATCATTTTAAAATTGGTAGACGGTGAGTGTGTCTTGGATCCAAAGTCTAAGCCTCACCTAGGAGACCTCACTTTAATTGTTCCATTCTCGACTAGATAGCATATATCTTGTGCGAATAGGAAGCTCTCTTAGGGGTCCGAATTTAGAGTTAGGTTGTTTCTTTTTCTTTGCTTGGTGTTTTCTTTGTTGTCTTTAAGACTTAGTTGGATTTAAGAGTGATTTTGATCTAAGGACTCTAGTAAGTAACTAGAAGCATATTTGGCAAGGATAAGGCTTGGTACTTAAGCATTCCTAGTGAATCACCTCCCTTACCTGGAATATTGCTTTCAAGTGAAATCTCTAGTCTTTACTTCAAGAATAACATTTAAGTCCATCATAATGTCTAGAAGGCATTCTTCTAGGATTAGTGATAGTGAAAAAGAACATTTTTCTCTTTAAACTTTAGTTAATGAATTCAAGGAAATAAAAAGAGAAATAAATGAAGAGAAAGTCAATAGAGAGCTTCAAAATGCTGTTATTCAAGATGAGTTGAGAATGATAAGGAAAAGTAAGTCTAGGGGAAGTCAGAGTGAAAACTCTCAAGAGGGAGGGATGTCTATGAGTCTGGGTGATTATTACCCTCATCAGCCTTCTACTTCTAGAAGACATAGGAGAAATTCTCATGCACCCCCACCCCCTAAAGAAGTCAATGTGGTGTTGCCTCACTTCCATGGGAAGGACAATGTAGAGGCTTATCTTGATTGGGAGATGAAGGTAGAACAATTGTTTGAATGCCACCAAGTGAGTGAAGAGAGGAAGGTCTCTCTAGCTACCCTAAGTTTTCAGGGGTATGCAATGTATTGGTGGACTACCTTGGTCAAAGAGAGGCTTAGACATCAAGCCCCTCCCATCCACTATTGGAATGATCTCAAGTCTGTCCTTAGGAGGAGACACATTCCCTCCTACTACAATAGAGAACTCATGGATAAACTCCAAAGGTTACAACAAAGGTCTATGACAGTTGAGGAATATAGACAAAAGATGGAGTTGTATATGATGAGGGCAGTGATAAAAGTTGAAAAACTGTTATTTTCATGCTTAAAATTGATACTAAAAGCAACCTTTAGACTTAGAAACTAGCTTGAAATCACACCTTTTATCTTTATTTTCAGAAATAAGAGAGCTGGACAGGTTTACACTTGATTTGAGTGTTTTTGTGCAGGTTTTAGGGTGAATTTGGTGCAAAGAGTGAAGAAGGAGAGAAGTGACATTAGAAAAGACAAGAAAGAGTGCAAAAAGAGAAGACGAAGGCACCGCTGAGCGGCAAACTACCGCTGAGCGGCACTCAGGAGGTTGCGGGAGTCACGCTGAGGGGCAAATGGCCGCTGAGGGGAAGAATTGTGACGCGCAACTACCGCTGAGCGGTAAATACCGCTGAGCGGTACTCTTTGGGCTTGGGCTTTTGTAATCTTTTGTAACTCTAAATTAGTATATAAGGGCTTGCACGTCCTTTAGTTTAGTATCTTTGGCAGAAACGAGGCAAACAATCTCTCTTCCACCCCTTTGAAGGAGGATCTTGGATGCTCAGGCTACCTTTTCACCTTTATTGGGTTTATTCTTTCATTCTTTCATTGTTATTCATCTAGGTTCACCATGACGATGGTGAACTAAACCTTGTATGTTTGTTGGGGAATCAATGTAATCTCTTGAAGCTCTCATATATGGATTTGTTGAGTACATCTTTGAATTAAGACATATGCTTTCTTTCATCATTAGTTAGGGTTTTTCCTCTTTGCTCAATGCTTGCATTGTTTAACTCATTCTAATGCATGATTATTGGTTTTGTCGATACGGACACGTACGGGGAAGTCTAGATCCGGGGAATTTCTCCCAATATTTTACTGACAACATTATATTGGTTGCCTTTAAGCTCCTGCTGTAATGAACTAATCATTAGGAATGCTAGGAATTGTATGAACTATTTGATTAGGGAAAAGCCATCTAGAATGGTACATTAGAGAGTGGCATTAACAATGATGATTTGAATGTTGAATTCCTAAAATATATGAGAGTGGATGAGATGAAATTGACCCCCAACAACATATTCATTCATATAGTTCATTGAAAGTGTTTATCTTTTGTCTTTGCCATTGATCAATTCATGCATACATGTTTATTTTCTGTCTTGCATATTAAACTTTGAATATTTCGTTTGTAAGTCCTAGCTAATCAACAAATCACATAACTAAACTAGGCCGTGAGTCCTTTGGGAAGAACGATACTTGGTCTTACCAAGTTTTATTACTTGAACGATTCGGTCATACTTGCCGATTGTGAAACAAGTTTGTGACATCATATTTTGGTGCTTACAAATTTGTCCATCAAGTTTTTGGCGCCGTTGCCGGGGATTCGTGGTTTAACTGGTGATGAGTCAATATTTTCTTCACTTCACTTAGTTTATTGTACTAGAATTAATCAGGGAATTGTGCTTAATCGTCCGTTATTTTCCTATTTTTCCTAATTGTGCTTAATTCGATCAGAAATTCTTATTTTAACTAATTTGAATTATCTGAGCTTATTATTTTGCATTATTAATTATGGGAAAATTTTGGATATCTTTTTGGGACATTTGAAGGCTAAATGAGAAATGACAATTGAGCCCAATGCATTTCAGCCACTTCAATTTTCGCTGGTTGCTGTGTGAAGTTTGTGTCAACTTGTTTGTCCTCGTTCGAGTTCAATTCGTATCCGTTTTCCATTCAATTTTTTTTCATAGTTTCGTATGGATGTCTATTTTCACGTATAGTTTTTCGTTTGTTAAAATTATTTTTGTGTTGTTCCCAGTATTTTCTTTACTCCACTATGTCACTCATGTGCTTACTATTTGAGTGATTTCTAATCTGTTTGCATTGTTTGCTTGCTGTTTGGTACTTGTGGTGGCTGGGATTGATCATTGTAAGGTGCTAAGACCTTCCAAACACTCTTAAGCAAATGGTTTGGACTTAAAATGTGCAGCAACATTCAAAGCAATTGACACATATGTCACAAGATTGATTTTAATTTACACTTAGTATTGAGGTGATGATTTGTGAAGTGTCATTGCTGGAAAATTTAAACCACACGGCCGTTCATTTTTGTTGCAGCAAGCATTACATGTATTGGATGGAAAAGAGGAGGGCCACACTTGTTAAAAGCTCACGGACCAAAGAAAATTGCAAGGGACAATATGCTGAAGAGAAGCACAAAGAACGAAGTGTTGTTACACTTATTAATTTGGAAAAGGGGTTTCATAGTAAAAAATACCACACGGCCACACCAAGCCACCAAGAAGGGAATCTTCTTTATTCAAAAAGTAGAAGAAACAAAGGAGAAAGGGGCCACGGTTGGAAGAAGTAGACACGGTTTATAGCTCTTGGAAGATAAGAAGTGTGAATTTTATTTTGGAGAAAGCCATGTTGTCTAAGCATATGTCGTGCCCCACAATTTAAAACAAAGAAAATAATGCTCCAACATACTTTCATGTGAAGGGGATGCAAGTCTTTCATTTAATACTAAGAAGCATTAATTCTCATGGCCCACATAGAAAAGAGCTGCCACCGAAAAGTAGAGGATAATGATTTAATTTTTAAGAGAAAGCTTTGGGCTGTTACGGAAAGGATGACACATGCGCATTTGGAGAAGCATCCAGCAGCATCCACTTCTTGTTTGAGGATTACTCTTGAACGTTTTTAAGGGAGAGAGCTGGATGGAAAGAAGAAGCAAGCAAAGAAGCTGCACCGTCCAGTACCAACATTGACGTGAATAGCAGCAGGTGCACACATAGAAGAAGCCCATCCAGCAGTTGCAGTAGCCACGTCCAAGGGAAGCAGTTCAGCAAGAAGAAGAAGCTGGTCTAGCACCACATCAAGGTTCATGGCAGCAAAGAAATGTTCCAATGTTAGTGTGCTACGTCCAACAAAGGAAAGTTCTGTCCAGCAGCCACGCCGTGTTCACGTAAAGGCA
Source organism: Vigna nakashimae (assembly GCA_034642375.1). Taxonomy (NCBI): domain Eukaryota; kingdom Viridiplantae; phylum Streptophyta; class Magnoliopsida; order Fabales; family Fabaceae; genus Vigna; species Vigna nakashimae. The sequence continues at coordinate 24,025,979 of CM067759.1, forward strand.
CACACCACATCACGGCTGGAAGCAAAGAGGGAGTGGAGAGAACACTGTCACGTTTTGGGAGCAGCTTCACTCATTCCATTATTCATTAATGGGCCCATTGACAATTGATTTTGACAAACCAAAAGCATAATCTGGAATTAACACAAGAAGCACGCAACTGAACATCCATTATTAAGGAGCTCACGCTCCTTCAAGAAGTGTAGGGGCTGTCCAGCATTTCATTCTTTTGGAAAACATACACGGCCTGCACTGCAGCAGCTGCTACATCCAGAAGTGTAGCTGGTCGAGCACAAGGAGTGCTGTTTCCACGTCCAATTCATTACCCAGCAAGCACAACAGAGAAAGTTTGAATGTGATGTTGTCCAAGCCACGGGTCCAGGAGAGCAGCTGCATAGTGATGGATGATTCACGGGAAGAGAATGGAATAGTGAAAGGAGCCCACATGAAAGGAATTTATGTGATTTTTGCTGAAAAGAAGAAGAAGAAAAGTTGGCAAAGGAAAGGCTCACGGGTTCAGAGAATTGGCTATAAAATGGAGAAGCATGCAGGAGAGAAAAATCATTAGATTTTAGGATTGCATTAGGTGTAGTATAGAATTCACGGCCCTGGAAGAGGCTCTCTGCCTCTTCCTCTCCTTCCTTTTCCAGTTCCATTTTCCAGTAGCTCTCTGTTTATTTTTCAGCAGTGTAGAATTTTATTTCTGAGCGTGCAGTGTATCACAGAATTTGAAACAATTTGTTCGTTTTATTTTTATCTTTCAGTATTTTGGAATTTTAATTTAAGTGTTGAATGTTTGATGAATTCCATTTCCAGTGTTTTATTCTATCTGTTGTATTTTACAGTTTAGTATTTTCTGCACCGTTAAATTCTGTCATTGTGTTTTACTGGTCATGTTATTTTCAAGAATCGTTTTTACGGTTTATTTTTACTGGAACTATTGGTAAATTTTAATTACACTGTTGTTTTGTCTTCTGCATATTTACTGTTCTGTGTTTTAATTTCCAACACTGTAATTTTTCCATTGTCTATTTTTACCATTTTTTTTTTTTACCGTTCAGTTTTTACCACTGTTAAAATTTATTTCAGTGTTTTTAAATTCAGTTATGTTTAAATTTTAATTTAATTTTTACCGCACAAAACATCTACAAAACCCCCCCACTTCGTGTAAGAAAATCTGAGACCGAACCCAAACAAATTGGTCCTTGTGAGACGACCTAGGAGTCACTTCCTAGTCTATACTGCATTCATTTATGCACATCAAATTTGTATGACCGCGACAGTCTTACCAAATTTTGGCGCCGTTGCCGGGGATCAATCAATAACGGTTTGGTTTTAGATTTTTGTTGTATAAAGTTTTGTTCTGTTAATATGTGTCTTTTGTGTGTTTTGTGTTTTGTATTTTTGTAGGCGACAACGACACCTTCAGTAAATTTTGGCGGCGTTGTCACTTCAGTTCCAGGTTCTTGTTTTAGATTTTTGTTGTGTTTTTCGATTATGTTGTGTTAATATATGTTTTGTCTTTTATATTTTTATTGTGCTATGTTCTGTATTTAGTTGTTATTAAAAAAAAAATTTTAAATTAAAAAAAAAAAAAAAAAAAAAATTATGTTCTGTCTTTTATGTGCGTGTAACATGTATAAATGTGTTGTGATTTATCTGTTTCGTAATTTTTAGTATTTAGTTTTTATTTGTTTTATTTTTATTTTTTCATGTCTACCTATTCTGGTTATGTGAATTCTGCTTATTCTGCCAACGTCTGTGATTATGAATCTTATTCTGCATCTTACTCTGATTGTAATTCTGCTGAATTCTATAATGAGAATTATAATGATCCTGAGTGGAATGATCTTAACAACGAATGGTACGATACCCCACAAGATCATTATCTAGAACCACCATTCGAGAGTCCTTTCATGCCTCCACCAGTCCAGAAATATCAGAGTCAGCAGTATAATGCTTCTGCCCAAACAACTCTTCAGCCTTCAACTTCTGAACCTACATTGAAGGAGTTACTGGAGCAGATGACCATGCAGAACGTTCAGTTATAGAAAGGGAACATGCAGTTCAAGCAAGAGAGCATGGAAACTCAATCTGCCATTCAGAATCTGACTGATCAGATCAGGCAGATGGCCACTCTTACACCTGAGGAGACTGATGAAAATTTTGGGGACCCGGCAGAAGTAAGCAGTAATCCTGAACCAGGTAGACCACCTTCACCTTCCCACACTCTAGAAATCTTCAAGGAAGAGGAGGTAAGCATACCTCAATTTGATTATATTGATGACTATGTTGTTGAGAGGTATGCTGATGACTATATTGTTGCTGAGCATGATTTTAATTTTTCCTCTGTGCATGATGAGGACCGCTTTTTACTATCACATTCAAATATTTGTTCTCCATGCACTGAACATGAATTTGAACCTGTTATAGATATTGTTTCTATATTTGAAACGGATTCATGTTATGAGGTTGTATCTAAGGCTCGGTATGATGAATTGGGATTGGGTGTTATACCTCTGCATGATATTTCTGTAGAACCATATTGCACTAACCCTATTGCAGGAGGTACAGATGAATTGGACCAACATGCACCCACAGTGGAAAACATAGGTGCTAACACTGACAAATCAAAGTTCGGAAGGCACCTGCTGTACCCGCTCATCAACAATTGCTGCTTAGATCCGGTGGTGGAAGATATTTCCCTACTTGATCAGATTTGGAGGATGAAGCAGTTCGTCCTCAACACTTTCATGCTGGATCCTGAAGAAGGGAACATCTCCCTACAAGTCCAAAATTGGCAACTGCCACCCTGACCAGGGGAGTTTTCTTTTTCTTTCTTTCCCGTTTTCCTACTTTTATTGCATTTGTCCTTTATCTGTTAGTGTTTTAATTGATGATCTTATGCTTAGAAAACATTTAGGACAGTGTAATTTAAGTATGGTCTCGGGATGAATTTTGTTTTCTTTTATGTTTATTTTTCCTTTTATTTTTCTTTATTAGTTTTCGAGTTATTATTTTTTTTAAAAAAAAAAAAAAAAATTTATTTGTGATAATTTTTTTTTAGTGTGCAAAAAAATTTTTCTTTTCAAATTTAATTGTTATGAGATGTACATATATTTATTTTTCATATATTTAAAAACGAAAAAAAAATGTGTTTTGTGTTTTATTTGCTTCCTCATTCTTAGTGTTTTTACTAAAAAGAAAAAAAAAATTTTTGTGATAAAATTTTTTAAAAGCGTGCCAAATCTGTATTATGATATGTATATTTATTTATTTTTTTCTTCTTAGTTTTCAAATTGTTATCCCTAAAAAAAAAAAAAAAAAAAAAAAAATTCAAAAATTCAAAAATTGTTTTGCGATGTCCATGAATTTTTTTTTTATTCGGCCCTCAACTTCTTATTATTTCATACCAATAATTCATTAAAAATTTCACTTCAGATCTCATTTTTTTCCCTTATTTTTCTTCACTGTAAAATAATTTCTTAGTTGTTTCATACAGATCTTTGATTGAAAATTTTGTTTAGACTAAGAAAGATTTCATTCATCAATGCAAAAAAATTACAGTAATGGAGAAATAGAGATTTAACAGATCTGAAAATGAAATTGCAGTAGATATATATGAAATTAAAAGATGTTCGGGGGTCGATCTTTAGTGATCGTTAATATTACAAACCAAATAAAAAAACATAAAACATAAAAAAAAATAAAAACAACAAAAATATAAGTGTTCATATTACAGCCCATATTCTGGCCACACTCGGCCAATAAAAACATAAAAAAAAATATAAATAAACAAAACATCAAAACTGGAAGAATTCTCGAGCTGGTTGTGGTGGTCTAAGAGAGAGCTCCGTTGAGGGAGCTCTGGTTCGGAATGCGAGCGGAGGCTTTGGTGGAGGTATTTCTCGTTCATTTCTGTCATCATCGATGATGATCGGAACGGGAAACAGATTCAGCAGCCTCGGTGCCCTCATAATCACCCAGTTTTTTTCTTTCAAACAAAAAAATAAAAAAATAAAAAATAAAAAACATGTGTTAATAATAGAAGAGGAAGTGAAAAAAAAAAAATTTCAATGAAGGTATGATCAGAGGTCTTACCGTACATGTACAGCGGCAGTTGTGAAAAGAGAGTGCCAGTGGGGTCTATCTCCGCTTGCCAGTGCTTGACCCGATTGCCGTGGTTGTTGAACCAGCAGTGTACGTTGTATTCAGTGGCTTCGCCGAAAGCCCTTAGTCGAGACGCGATCTCGACGACTTGCGCTCGGCTTGGGTGTGTGACCCCATAGTTGAATATTTTGGTCATCATCGTGATCTGATCGTCGGTTGGACGCCACCGTTGACTGGTATATCTCTCTGATTCCGTTTCACTCATCCTTCCTCTCGTAATATACAAATACATAAATAAAAAAATAAATACATATAAAAAGAACAAAAACAAGAAAAAAGAAAAACAAAACATAAAAAAAAAAAGAAGCATAAAAATATATTAGATTCTTAGTTCAGTATTTTCTTTATTTGTTTGTTCTTGTTTCCTTTCAAATTTATTTTGTCCTGTCTGTCTTTGATTGTTTTTGTGTCTGGTCTCAGATCTGTTTCACGGTCCTTGAAAAGGGTCCTAAACGGATCTACGTCCAGTGTCCTTGTCCATATTGTTCTTGTATATTCAGTTTCTGTGTTTTAGTTTTAAGTGGGGTACGTGGCGTTGTTCTACCCGATTGTCTCTGCCATACCTTCAATCGAAGGGAGATTAACGTCTGGTTTCCAGCCGATATACCCCTTAAGTTTTTAGACAATTGTGTTTTATGTGTTTTAAGTGTTTAGCAGGTGAAGAATAAAGCGAATAAGAGCTGAAAATAAAGAAGGAACTGAAAGCAGAAAAAAAAAAAAAATAAATAAATAAATAAATAATAAAAAAAAAAAAAAAAAAATTTATTAGCATCTACTGATGGGTGCTAGGTGTTTTAGACATCTGCTGATGGATGTCCCTGATAACATCTACTGATGGATGTTACTGAAAAATTTCTTCCCATTTTTCCTAACTTTGTATTGCACTTGTCTATATTATTTGGCTGCTCTGAAATTGATCATCTGATGATTGTAACACACTGAGGACATTGTGTGATTTAAGTGTGGTCTACTGGGGAGAAATTCTGATTTTTCTGTTAGTTCTGTTAGTATTTATTTCGTGTGTTAAATTTTTTGTTTTTAAGTGTTAAATTTTTTCTGTTTTAAGTTGTTTTTAGTTGTTTTGTGTGCAATAAATTTTACATTTTTCTCTTGATTTCTGGATTTTGTCTAAGTTGTAGATTTTTCCTTCACTTCATTAATACTTATGGTTTGAAATCCTTGCTTTTCTCTGCTTGGAAGATGATTATAATGCTTAAGAGGTTGAATTGATTATAACACGGATACCCTGTGTGAGATTTGAGCCACTTAATTTTCTTTCTTGTGTGATATGTATCTTGATTGCTTGCACATATGCCTTGGCTTGATTCTTTTTGATATACTTGATTGATATGCATGTTCAGACGTGATAAAGGCAATTTTTGTTCTTGAGCCTCTTTAGCCAAATAAGCCTACCTTGTTATTATCCTTTGATAACCCCTTTGAGCCTATACTGTATATATTTCTTTGTGTTGAAGCTCATACACTGATCCTAAGTGAAAAATAAATGATTACCTTAACCTTAGGAAAGTCTGGAGCTATAGAAGTATTTTGTGAATAAGTGTGGTCTCCTTGGGAATTCTGATGAATTGGCTAGTTGGTTCCTCATCATGTTTTGAAATGATAAGTTATATCCTGTTGTGTGATAAAAAAAAAAAAAAAAAAAAAAAAAAAAGAAAAAAGAGAAAGCAAGAAGACAGGATGAGAAAAAATGATGAGAAAAAGAAAAAAAAAAAAAAAAAATTGAAAAATAATTTTTGTGAATAATGGAGTCGAGAAGAGGATTGAATTAGAGGTTTGGGTGAGATTTCACTGTGTTTACATTTTTTTCCCTAGTGCACCTCTATTTCTTCTGAGCTATAGCTACTTATCCAAATTTATCCTCCCCTGTCCTTGGCCCCATTACAACCCTGAAAGACCTTTTGATCTAAACATGCATATGTTTTAAGTGTTGATATTAGAAGATTGCCAAGTCTGTTTGTGTTTGCTTTCTTGAGTGCATTGAGTGAAATTGATTTACCTTAAACACTTGAGAGAAACACTATAGTGCATCTGTGAGGTTTTGTCATTTTTGAATCACCTCTTGAGCTGATTGATTATTTTACCATGCTTTGAATTGCTTGGATGATTTCTGTAAGTATCTGCTTTCTTTGATTCTGTGTTGGATATTGTCTACTTCTTATCTCTGTCCAGAATTCTTGAGAACTTTGTAAATTCTGTTTATTTTCTTGCGAGTTTTTATTTTCTGTATGTTGCGTCTCTGTTAATCCTTTGAAGTCCTTTGAACTATTCCCTGATTTGCGTCTTGATTTTGCCCAGGAGTGCAAAAGACTAAGTGTGGTCTATTTTGATGAGTCAATATTTTCTTCACTTCACTTAGTTTATTGTACTAGAATTAATCAGGGAATTGTGCTTAATCGTCCGTTATTTTCCTATTTTTCCTAATTGTGCTTAATTCGATCAGAAATTCTTATTTTAACTAATTTGAATTATCTGAGCTTATTATTTTGCATTATTAATTATGGGAAAATTTTGGATATCTTTTTGGGACATTTGAAGGCTAAATGAGAAATGACAATTGAGCCCAATGCATTTCAGCCACTTCAATTTTCGCTGGTTGCTGTGTGAATTTTGTGTCAACTTGTTTGTCCTCGTTCGAGTTCAATTCGTATCCGTTTTCCATTCAATTTTTTTTCATAGTTTCGTATGGATGTCTATTTTCACGTATAGTTTTTCGTTTGTTAAAATTATTTTTGTGTTGTTCCCAGTATTTTCTTTACTCCACTATGTCACTCATGTGCTTACTATTTGAGTGATTTCTAATCTGTTTGCATTGTTTGCTTGCTGTTTGGTACTTGTGGTGGCTGGGATTGATCATTGTAAGGTGCTAAGACCTTCCAAACACTCTTAAGCAAATGGTTTGGACTTAAAATGTGCAGCAACATTCAAAGCAATTGACACATATGTCACAAGATTGATTTTAATTTACACTTAGTATTGAGGTGATGATTTGTGAAGTGTCATTGCTGGAAAATTTAAACCACACGGCCGTTCATTTTTGTTGCAGCAAGCATTACATGTATTGGATGGAAAAGAGGAGGGCCACACTTGTTAAAAGCTCACGGACCAAAGAAAATTGCAAGGGACAATATGCTGAAGAGAAGCACAAAGAACGAAGTGTTGTTACACTTATTAATTTGGAAAAGGGGTTTCATAGTAAAAAATACCACACGGCCACACCAAGCCACCAAGAAGGGAATCTTCTTTATTCAAAAAGTAGAAGAAACAAAGGAGAAAGGGGCCACGGTTGGAAGAAGTAGACACGGTTTATAGCTCTTGGAAGATAAGAAGTGTGAATTTTATTTTGGAGAAAGCCATGTTGTCTAAGCATATGTCGTGCCCCACAATTTAAAACAAAGAAAATAATGCTCCAACATACTTTCACGTGAAGGGGATGCAAGTCTTTCATTTAATACTAAGAAGCATTAATTCTCATGGCCCACATAGAAAAGAGCTGCCACCGAAAAGTAGAGGATAATGATTTAATTTTTAAGAGAAAGCTTTGGGCTGTTACGGAAAGGATGACACATGCGCATTTGGAGAAGCATCCAGCAGCATCCACTTCTTGTTTGAGGATTACTCTTGAACGTTTTTAAGGGAGAGAGCTGGATGGAAAGAAGAAGCAAGCAAAGAAGCTGCACCGTCCAGTACCAACATTGACGTGAATAGCAGCAGGTGCACACATAGAAGAAGCCCATCCAGCAGTTGCAGTAGCCACGTCCAAGGGAAGCAGTTCAGCAAGAAGAAGAAGCTGGTCTAGCACCACATCAAGGTTCATGGCAGCAAAGAAATGTTCCAATGTTAGTGTGCTACGTCCAACAAAGGAAAGTTCTGTCCAGCAGCCACGCCGTGTTCACGTAAAGGCACACACCACATCACGGCTGGAAGCAAAGAGGGAGTGGAGAGAACACTGTCACGTTTTGGGAGCAGCTTCACTCATTCCATTATTCATTAATGGGCCCATTGACAATTGATTTTGACAAACCAAAAGCATAATCTGGAATTAACACAAGAAGCACGCAACTGAACATCCATTATTAAGGAGCTCACGCTCCTTCAAGAAGTGTAGGGGCTGTCCAGCATTTCATTCTTTTGGAAAACATACACGGCCTGCACTGCAGCAGCTGCTACATCCAGAAGTGTAGCTGGTCGAGCACAAGGAGTGCTGTTTCCACGTCCAATTCATTACCCAGCAAGCACAACAGAGAAAGTTTGAATGTGATGTTGTCCAAGCCACGGGTCCAGGAGAGCAGCTGCATAGTGATGGATGATTCACGGGAAGAGAATGGAATAGTGAAAGGAGCCCACATGAAAGGAATTTATGTGATTTTTGCTGAAAAGAAGAAGAAGAAAAGTTGGCAAAGGAAAGGCTCACGGGTTCAGAGAATTGGCTATAAAATGGAGAAGCATGCAGGAGAGAAAAATCATTAGATTTTAGGATTGCATTAGGTGTAGTATAGAATTCACGGCCCTGGAAGAGGCTCTCTGCCTCTTCCTCTCCTTCCTTTTCCAGTTCCATTTTCCAGTAGCTCTCTGTTTATTTTTCAGCAGTGTAGAATTTTATTTCTGAGCGTGCAGTGTATCACAGAATTTGAAACAATTTGTTCGTTTTATTTTTATCTTTCAGTATTTTGGAATTTTAATTTAAGTGTTGAATGTTTGATGAATTCCATTTCCAGTGTTTTATTCTATCTGTTGTATTTTACAGTTTAGTATTTTCTGCACCGTTAAATTCTGTCATTGTGTTTTACTGGTCATGTTATTTTCAAGAATCGTTTTTACGGTTTATTTTTACTGGAACTATTGGTAAATTTTAATTACACTGTTGTTTTGTCTTCTGCATATTTACTGTTCTGTGTTTTAATTTCCAACACTGTAATTTTTCCATTGTCTATTTTTACCATTTTTTTTTTTACCGTTCAGTTTTTACCACTGTTAAAATTTATTTCAGTGTTTTTAAATTCAGTTATGTTTAAATTTTAATTTAATTTTTACCGCACAAAACATCTACAAAACCCCCCCCACTTCGTGTAAGAAAATCTGAGACCGAACCCAAACAAATTGGTCCTTGTGAGACGACCTAGGAGTCACTTCCTAGTCTATACTGCATTCATTTATGCACATCAAATTTGTATGACCGCGACAGTCTTACCAACTGGTTAATTTGTGTGATTATTGATTATCTTTGACTTTAATTTTAAATTTCTGTTTTTATTTTCTGTTTTTATCTTTTTCTGTTTTATCTTTTTAGATTAGATTTTATTTTATTTAGTTAGTTTAGATTTTATTTTATTTTATTTTTTTTAATTTTATTTTAGTTTATCTTTTAGGATTAGATTTTATTAGGTTAGATTTTATTTTTTTATTTTTTTTTTTTTATCTTTTAGGTTATATTTTATTTTTAGGATTAGATTTTATTTTATTTTATCTTTCTATCTTCTAAATCTTTTATCTTTTTATCTTCTGAATCTTTTATCTTTCTATCTTTTGAATATATATCTTCTCTTATATCTTTTTGTGCTAACAAATATTTTCTAGGGTTTTGTTTTCTTGTGCATGCAGGAAGCAATTCGCACTAGAAGTAAGAAAACAACAGAACCACTTCTTGAAGGTCTAGAAGAGAGTAGAAGGAGGAGAAGATTCAGAACGTCTAGAGAACTTTTCCCTTCTCCTGAAACTCTCTTGCAATCATCACCACAAGGTTCTGTTCATAGCACAGGAAGTATGGAGGGCAATAATGTTAGAAGAACTCTTGCAGATTACACTAATCTTGCTGGACCTCAGCACTTCAATAGCATATCTAGACCTAGAGTCAATGCTGCCAACATGGAGGTCAAACCAGCACTGATTCAACTGGTGAAGAGTAATCAATTTAATGGGTTATCACATGAAAGCCCATATGAGCACCTTACTACCTTTAATGAGATCTGCAACACGGTCAAAATTAATGGGGTGCCAGACGAAGCAATCAAACTTAGTTTGTTTCCTTTCTCCTTGGGAGGCAATGCTAAGCTTTGGTTAAACTCTTTTCCAGAAGAAAGTTTCACAGAGTGGGAAGCAGTGGTTACAAAGTTTCTAAACAAATACTTCCCACAATCTAAAGTAACTAAAGGCAAGCAAGAGATATCTTCATTCAAGCAGGGCATGGAGGAATCACTGGGACATGCATGGGACAGGTACAAAAGCTTATTACGTAAAACTCCCACGCATGGCTTTGAGGATCAAGAAGTAGTCCTAACTTTCCTTGGAGGGCTTGGTTCACAAACCAAGATGATGCTAGATGCCTCAGCTGGGGGCAATATCAAATGGAAGACTCCAGAGGAAGCCACTGAGATTATTGAAAATATGGCTACAAGTGATAATGAGCTTCACAATGAAAGAGGCGCCCCTATGCAACAGAAAGGGGTTCTTCAATTACAAACCCATGATGCTCTGCTAGCCCAAAATAAAATTCTGACTCAACAGCTGGAGACTCTGACCAAAACTCTTGCTTCATTACCAAAAGAGTTAAAATCTGCTGCACAGGTACAAACCCAGTTGTGCGAACTATGTGGAGGAGATCACATCAATGGCCAATGTGCTTTTCCTGTGGAAGCCGTGGAGGATGTTAACTTCATGGCTAATCAGTTTCCATACCGTCAAGGTAATTATAATCAGGGTTGGAAACCACATCCAAGTATTGGCCAAGGACAAACTGGGCAGGTTAATCAATTTAATAAGCAACAGCAGCAGCAACCAACCATGTGGCAACAAATTTCTATGCTCAATGAAAGATCTACAAGGTTGGAAGAAACTCTTCAACAATTTATTCAGAAAACTGAATCCTCCCAAAAGAGCACTGAAGCTGCTATAAAGAACTTGGAGATTCAGATGGGTCAGATCACTAAGCAGTTGGAAGAAAGACCACACAGAAACTTTGGGGCTAATACTGAGGTTAACCCTAGAGAAGAATGCAAAGTGGTCAAGAGTATAAATGAAGAGAGTATTGAGTCAGAAGAAGATGAAACAGAAGAGAGAAGAGAAGAAGAAAGAAAGGATACTTTTCCTTTTCTAACAAATCAGGAGAAACCAATGGATTTCACAGACTTATTCAGAATGGTTGATAATGAAGCTCCTTGGGAACAAATCTTACAGAAAATAGCAGTGTACACAAAATCTGATGAGGGAACCTCTACAAAAAGAAAACGTAGAGATGATGATGATGAAAAGTGTGTAATTGTTAAGAAAGAATCATTCCCACCAAAAGCTGCTGATCCAGGTAGTTTTTCTATCCCTTGCACTATAGGGAAGAAAAAGGTGAAGAAAGCTCTCCTTGACTTAGGCTCAAGTGTTAACTTGATGCCTTACTCTCTATTGGAGCAAATTGGCCATGTGAAAATAAAACCTGCAAAGGTTAATCTGGTAATGGCTGATGGATCTTCAAAGGAGCCATGTGGGATTGCAGAAGACATTGTAGTTTGTGTTGGCAAACTTCAGTTCTTGGCAGACTTTGTGGTGATGAAGAGGGAGACCGAAAAGATACCTTTCATACTGGGAAGACCGTTTATGAAAACGGCCAGGGTTATTATAGATGTTAATGAAGGTATAGTGGTGCTCCAGGACAGAGAGGAGAGAGTGGTGGTGAAAGTGTTTAAAGATGAGATACAAGCAAAGGAGGAAGAGGCCAGTTATAAAGCTGCATTTCAAGATGCACCCATAACTAGAGGTAAACATGAAAATTTTAAAGTTTCTGATAACCATTGTTTGTATTTTCAGGTACCCAAGGTAGATGAAAGTGGAAAAGGAAAGGAAGTTCTTAGAGACTGGAAGGAAAGAGGACTCCAACTTGGCACACCTGTAAGATTCAAGAACAAGTTGTGGGTTGTAAAAGGTTTTAAAGAGAAGGAGATGATAGAGATAGAGTCTCCATATTCCAGAGAATCCAAAACAGTCCTAAGGAAGCAGTTGATAAGTTGGTGGAAGGATAACATCAACTTTAAAGAAGATGGAACGTGAGCTTTATTGGGTCAAGCTAGTGACGTTAAAAAAGCGCTTGCTGGGAGGCAACCCAGTGGATTTACAAACTTTTGTTTTAATATTTTGTAATTTTTAAACTGTGAACATTATTCTGGACATTATTTTGTTGTTATAGCATCTACTGAAGGATGCTAGGTGGTTAAGTATCTACTGAAGGATACTAGGTTTGTAACACCTACTGATGGGTGTTGCTGAGAAGATTTTGCACCTACTGATGGGTGCTGGTAAGTGAAACACCTACTGATGGGTGTTGGTGGATTTTGGGTCAGGCTCGTGACGTTAAACAAGCGCTACCTGGGAGGCAACCCAGTTGATTGATTATCTTTGTTTGTTTTTATGTTTGTTTTATTCTAATTAGGGATTGCATAAGCATGTTTAACAATGAAATTGCAGGGAACCCATGAGGAGTATGCTAGGAAGGCACGTAGGGCAAGAAAAGAAGGAGAAGGGCACATCACGAAAGTGCCGCTGAGCGGCAATTACCGCTGAGCGGTACTAACGCTGATGGGCTTAAGTTCCCCTTAGCGGAACCCGAGCCCATTGGGGTATTTTTAAACCCTAACCTGCGCGTTTTGACATTTTTTTTCAAGCCCTTCTCTGCAGAAACACTCCCTCATACTCTCTCTTAGGTTTCCCACATCTTTTTACTCTTCCCTCTTAGAAAAATTTCTCTTCCACTCACTTTTTCACTAGTGTGCCATCAAAGTTTGGGGTTGGAAGAGAGTATTCTAGTTTGGAAGCATTCTCATATCATCTAGGATCTCCACCCAAGTAAGTAAAATGCATTTTGTCATTCTAGGGTTCTTGAATTTGAATGTGATTGTCAAAGCATGAGTATTTAGGGCTTTTGATTTCTATGCATGATTTGATGATATATTTGATGTTTGAACCGATTAAACTGCTTGATTATGTACTGGAAAACTGAAAATTGCATTTGGGTGGAGTTAGGGCAGTTTAAAAACGAGTTTTGCAAAAATCTGCAGGTCACCGCTGAGCGGCACTCTGCCAGATTTGCTTTTTCTGGCTTTTTGCGTGTTGGTGTGTTGCACTGGTGGCGCTGAGGGGAAATTCTGGCCCTCAGCGGTGGTTTAGCTTCGAAAGGAGTTGTGTCCTGTATGTTACTAATGATTAACATCATGCAGGAATGGCATCCTCTTCTGGAAAGAGATTGAAAACCATGGCAACCAAGAGGAAGGAAAAGGAACCAGAGCAGCCACATAATGGCAGGTTCCTCTCCAGGAAACATGAGAAGCACTTTAGGGTGGTTCAGGACAGGAGACTTCTGATGGAGAGAAAGGTCGGAATGATACCTAACTTTGCTCCTCAATTTGGAGAGCAAGTGTTAGGGAATGACTGGGGGAAGCTAGCCACTTATCCAGCACCTGCCAACATAGCTGTGGTTAAGGAATTCTACACTAATGCCAAGAAGATTGGTGACTATCCAGCTGAGAACTATTTGGGATATGTTAGAGGCCATGCCATCAGGTATGATCCTGATTCCATTAATAACTTCCTGGATACTGTGTGGGCTGGTGAGCAATGTCAGTTTGCTCTTAGCATGGAGGAAGGTGCTGACTTTGAGGATGTTGAGAGAGTGTTGTGCATACCTGGAGGACACTTTCAAAGGAATAGATCTGGAGCAGTGGTTAACATTAGGAGGACAGATTTGACTCCTCTTGCAAAGTATTGGATGGCATTTTCTCATGCCAACATTCAGCCATGCTCACATGTGTCAGATATCACTCTCAGCAGGGCACTATTCATCTACTGTGCTATCAGAAGTTTGAATGTTAATATTGGGCAGGTGATAGCTGATGAGATTAGTGTGTGTGCTAACACCTCAAACAACAAAGCACCACTGGGACATCCTTCTTTGATCACTCACCTCTGCAAGCTAGCTGGGGTGGACACTTCTGTTCCACCATTTGAGAGGCCAAGAAAAGCTATAGATGAGGCCTATTACAGACAGTATTGTGGAGGTGAGGAGGCAGCTCAGCCCGTTCCACCACGCCAGGCTCGTAGAGAGAGAGGACCAGCACAGAGCCGGACATCTGCTGATACACATGAGGCAGAACCATTCCAGATGAGGGACATGTATATGTCTCTTATAGGTGCTCAGTTGCAGTCCATCCACAGAGGGCAGGTGGCCACGGCTGAGATGATAGTGGGGATGTATGATACCCCTCCAGCACACAGGTGGACTATGGATGAATTCCATAACGTCGTAGCTTGGCCAGAAGAACCATTCCATGGAGGAGCTGGAGGAGCTGAATCTTCAGCTCGAGACATGGAAGAAGAAGAAGCTGAGGAGGAGGATACTTTTGATGAAGATGATGATGAAGAGGAGGAGGAAGATACAGAGGACAGCTCAGACTGATGAGGAGCTGAGATAGCATTTACTGATGAATGCTATCATATGTTTTATGCTTTTGCGGTTTAAACTTTCTGAACTTATTTATTTTTGTTTCTAGATTAGGGTTTGATGTACTCTATTGAATACCTGGTTTGTGTGATGGTTTGCTATTAACTGTGTTTAAGTGATAAGTAATGCTTGATGATGCTTATTGACTGATTGATGTTGAGATGATGTGCACATTAAAATGCTTATACAGGTGATTCACAAGCTTTGTGAACAAATGCAAGATATCATGATTGTGATTGTGAAATTAAGCAGGATGTGTATGTCAAATGTGAATGAGCTTATATGTGAGGTTTTGAGCTCCAGAGTTGTTATTGTTGAATGCTATTACTTTGGAAGCTTGAATGACTTTGCCCAGGTTTTCTATGATTGAATCAATTGCTTGTTTTGCATCATATGATCAAAGGCCGTGTTTGTTGAAACCCTTTTTACTGGCCAAATTCATAAAGTTAGCCTACTAAAAGAGAACACTTTGTGTTCTATCCTTTGAACCCATAGCCTTGAATATACACTGAACCCTTGATTGAAAATCTTTACCTTGAGTTAAGTAGAATATCTTGTGTGGTATTGATAAATGTTCAAGTTTGGGGTTATTGGGAAATCATGAAAAAGGAAAAGCATTGAGCTAAGAGCTAAAAAGAAAGAATATGCAAAAGAAAAGAAAAGAAAAGAAGTAAAGCTCAATGCAAATGAAAAGGCAAACAAAAGTTGGGAATGAATAAGAATAATTGTGTTGTTATGATTCTCTTAACTCAAGGATTTTGTGATCCAGAAAAACCAATTTTCTTGTTAGCCCAGCCACATTATAAGCCATTGAAAAGTCCTTGTGATGATGCATGCTTGTGAATGTTTTTGATTGTGGTAAAATGAAAGGCAAAGTTGATTCATGTGACATTGTGATAGTAGAGTGAATGAGTGAAACACTTACCTCTTATACACTTGTGTGTTGAGTGAAACACTTTACCTGGTGAGGAAATATTCCATGAACACATGAACATCCATGCTTAATTGATTGATCATTCATGAAAAATAGCATTTGTTCGAACTTAAATGACTTTGTGAACACTAAAGCATGTGCATATCTTGATTGAACTCTTGATCATAAGTTTGAGTGAAGTTATTACTTATTTGAAAAGAGGATTTTGAATGAGTGAACCATCATATGAATTGGTTGGAGATGGAGTTACATTTTGTTTGCTTGAGGACAAGCAAAGTTCTAAGTTTGGGGTTGTGATAACAGTTGAAAAACTGTTATTTTCATGCTTAAAATTGATACTAAAAGCAACCTTTAGACTTAGAAACTAGCTTGAAATCACACCTTTTATCTTTATTTTCAGAAATAAGAGAGCTGGACAGGTTTACACTTGATTTGAGTGTTTTTGTGCAGGTTTTAGGGTGAATTTGGTGCAAAGAGTGAAGAAGGAGAGAAGTGACATTAGAAAAGACAAGAAAGAGTGCAAAAAGAGAAGACGAAGGCACCGCTGAGCGGCAAACTACCGCTGAGCGGCACTCAGGAGGTTGCGGGAGTCACGCTGAGGGGCAAATGGCCGCTGAGGGGAAGAATTGTGACGCGCAACTACCGCTGAGCGGTAAATACCGCTGAGCGGTACTCTTTGGGCTTGGGCTTTTGTAATCTTTTGTAACTCTAAATTAGTATATAAGGGCTTGCACGTCCTTTAGTTTAGTATCTTTGGCAGAAACGAGGCAAACACTCTCTCTTCCACCCCTTTGAAGGAGGATCTTGGATGCTCAGGCTACCTTTTCACCTTTATTGGGTTTATTCTTTCATTCTTTCATTGTTATTCATCTAGGTTCACCATGACGATGGTGAACTAAACCTTGTATGTTTGTTGGGGAATCAATGTAATCTCTTGAAGCTCTCATATATGGATTTGTTGAGTACATCTTTGAATTAAGACATATGCTTTCTTTCATCATTAGTTAGGGTTTTTCCTCTTTGCTCAATGCTTGCATTGTTTAACTCATTCTAATGCATGATTATTGGTTTTGTCGATACGGACACGTACGGGGAAGTCTAGATCCGGGGAATTTCTCCCAATATTTTACTGACAACATTATATTGGTTGCCTTTAAGCTCCTGCTGTAATGAACTAATCATTAGGAATGCTAGGAATTGTATGAACTATTTGATTAGGGAGAAGCCATCTAGAATGGTACATTAGAGAGTGGCATTAACAATGATGATTTGAATGTTGAATTCCTAAAATATATGAGAGTGGATGAGATGAAATTGACCCCCAACAACATATTCATTCATATAGTTCATTGAAAGTGTTTATCTTTTGTCTTTGCCATTGATCAATTCATGCATACATGTTTATTTTCTGTCTTGCATATTAAACTTTGAATATTTCGTTTGTAAGTCCTAGCTAATCAACAAATCACATAACTAAACTAGGCCGTGAGTCCTTTGGGAAGAACGATACTTGGTCTTACCAAGTTTTATTACTTGAACGATTCGGTCATACTTGCCGATTGTGAAACAAGTTTGTGACATCATATTTTGGTGCTTACAAATTTGTCCATCAGGCAGGCATAGTGGAGGGTCCAGAAATTACTTTAGCTAGATTTTTAAGTGGGCTCAATTTTGACATAAGAGATAGGGTTGAACTTCTACCCTATGGAGATTTGAATGATCTTGTTCAAATGTGTATAAAGGTAGAACAACAAAACTTGAGAAAATCTTCTTCTAAAAGAATTCAAGTTCAACCTACTTTTGAAAAGAAAATTTTTAAAGAAAAAGAGCCATTTAAACCTCTAGCCAAAATAGAAGAGAGACCCAAGAAAGAAACACCCTCACACACCAGAACAAGTGAAATCAAATGCTTCAAATGTCTAGGAAGGGGTCATGTAGCTACTCAATGTCCTACAAAAAGAAACATTATTTTAAAAGGCAAGGACATTTATAGTAGTGAATGAACGGGTCGCACCGCTCACAAAAGTTGTGCATAAAAGAATGCAGTATAGTTACTAGGAAGTGACTCCTAGGTCGTCTCTCGAGGACCAATTTGTGGTTCAGTCTCAGATTTAACACGAAGTGGGGGGGGTTGTTTTTGGATGTTTGTTTTTGTGCGGTAAAATAAAAAAGGAACTGGAAATTAAATAAAACAAAATTTAAAACACTGAAATAAAATTTAACCACGGTAAAAACTGAACGATAGAAAACAGTAAAAATAGAACCACTTGATCGCAAATAAAATTTATCACAGATTAAAAACGACGTTTGAAATTAAAATGTAATGACGAAATTTAACAATGCAGAAACTGCTAAACGATAAAATACAACAGATAAAATAAAAGCACAGAACTGAAAATGAAATTCATTAAAAGATTTAACACTTAAAAATAATATTCCAAAATAAAACTAACAAACTGTTTCAGAATACACTACACGCTCAGAAATGAAATTGCATTATGCACTGTTTGAAAATGGAACTGGAAAAGGAAAGGAAGAGGCAGAAGCCTCCTCCCAGATCGTGTGTTTCTTACACTACACCTAAACTACACTAAAATCTCATTCCCTTTCTGCTGCTGCTCTTCTCATTTTATAGCCAAAATCTGAACATCCTCCCCGTGACTTCCCCTTCATTTCAGGATTTTGTTTTTGTCTTTAGTTGACAATTGGCAGCCCCTGAATTCTTAACCAAACATTCACCAATCATGAAAATAGGTGGGTCCCTCTCCAAATTGCTTGTCCGTTTCTTCACTTCTGTGGTCATTCCAGCGAAGCACTCTTCTCCCTTCATGGAAATGGTTTTGCAGCCGTGAGCTCCCACTCCTTCTCTTCTCCATGTTGGCCGTGAATGTAAGCTATCACCATGTTTCTCACCAACCAAAAATGCTTTGGCTCTCTTTCCTTGCTTCACCGCTTCTCCACCTTGCAACTTTGATTCACTTCTTCCAACTCTTCAGGTGGCTCTCTTGGATGGACCATGAAGGTGGCTGCTCCAAGCATGGACGTTTTCTTCTTTGTTGTGTTGGTGGACGGTGATGTGCTGCTCTTCCTTCAACAACTACTGCTGTCCGTTTTTGGCTTACAAGAACAGCCGTGAATGTGGCTGCTGGATTCCTCAAGTTGATGCACCGTTTACACCAAAGCTTTGCTCACCATAAAAAGAGCTAGGAGGATGAAGTTCTTGCTGTTGTCTGGGCGTGGATGAGCTGCTTCACATTCTTCTCTGGACATTCTTTTTGTGCTACGGAAAATCCAAGATGCTTCTTCTTGCTGCACCATGAGCTACTCTCCATTTAATGGTTAAGCCAATTGGAAATCACACTCCAAACCAAGAAAGGGTGCGGCTCCCACTTTGGTTCCAAAAGAAGTTTTGGTGGATGCTTGCTGGCTGTGGGTTTATTTCAATTTGATTCCAAAGCATATGCAAGCCAAAATGAATGTACTAAGTGGGCCATGAAGCTAAAATTCAGAATTTTTCCAAGCAAAACCGTGAGTAGTGGATGTCTTGTTTCTTTCTCCAATTTTTCAAGCTAGCGGGACCATGAAACCACTTCCCTTAATATAACATTAATATAATAAAATTCAGCACATGAACATGAACTCCTACGTGAACTTTCATTTGGTGGCCCTTCTTCATTCCAAATTCTTGCCAATTGCAAAATTCTTCATTTGGAAACAAGGAGTTGCTGTGGCCTTTCATATGTGGTGGATCCCACACCTTCTTCTTTCTTTGGATGTGCAAAAGACGAGGGCCGTGTACTCCCTTCATAATACTAATTCAGCACTTGCATTTTGGAGTTCCTCTTACGTGACTTTTCAACAATTGTGGCCCCCTTTTCCTTATTCCAAGTGATAGCTTTGCCAAAAATGAATTGTTATTGGTACCAAATGATATTGGCTTGTCAAAATGATCAATTCCAGCCACCACAAGTATAAAAAAAACAAGCAAACAAATGCAAACAGACTAGAATTCACTCAAACAGTGTGCACTAGACTGACATAGGAGAGTAAAGAAAATACTGGGAACAACACAAAATGAATTTGAACAAAATAAAAACTATACTTGAAACTAGACATCTAGACGAAACTATGAAAAAAAATTGCATTGAAAACGGATATGAATTGAACTCGAACGAGGACAAACAAGTTGACACAAAATTCACACAGCAACCAGCGAAAATTGAAGTGGCTGAAATGCATTGGGCTCAATTGTCATTTCTCATTTAGCCTTCAAATGTCCCAAAAAGATATCCAAAATTTTCCCATAATTAATAATGCAAAATAATAAGCTCAGATAATTCAAATTAGTTAAAATAAGAATTTCTGATCGAATTAAGCACAATTAGGAAAAATAGGAAAATAACGGACGATTAAGCACAATTCCCCAATTAATTCTAGCACAATAAACTAAGTGAAGTGAGTAAAATATTGACTCATCAAAATAGACCACACTTAGTCTTTTGCACTCCTGGGCAAAATCAAGACGCAAATCAGGGAATGGTTCAAAGGACTTTTAAGAAGGTTACACAAATTCAGCAGACAGAAAAACAAAGACTCAAGAGAAAATAAACAGAATTTACAAAGTTCTCAGGAAATCTAGACAGAGAAAAGATGTAGACCATATCCAATCACAGAATCACTGAAAAGCAGATACTTATAGAAATCTTCCAAACAATTCAAAACTTGGTAAAATAATTAATCAGCTCAAGAGGTGATTCAAAAACAACAAAACCTTACAGATGCACTTACAGTGTTTCTCTCAAGTGTCTAAGGTAAATCAATGTCACTCAATGCACTCAAGAAAGCAAACACAAATAGACTTGGCAAGTTTCTAATTATCAATACTTAAAACATATGCACGTTTAGATCTAAAGGTCTTTACTGGGTTGTAATGGGGCCAAGGACAGGGAAGGATAAAATATAGATAAGTAGCTACAGCTCAAAAGAAATAGAGGAGCAATGGGGAAAAAGTGTAAACACAGTGAAATCTCACCCAAACCTCTAATTTAATCCTCTTCTCGACTCCATTGTTCTCAAAATTGTTTTTCATTTTTCTTTCTTTTTCTCATCAATTTTTTTCATCCTGTCTCTTTTCTTTTCTCTCTTTATCACACTACAGGATCAAATTCATATTTTCAGAACAAGATGAGGAACCAACTAGCCAATTCATCAGAATCCCTAAGGAGACCACACTTATTCACAAAATACTTCTATAGCTCCAGACTTCCCTAAGGTTAAGGTAATCATGGTTTTTCACTTAGGGCCAGTGTATGAGCTTCAAATCAAAGAAATGAATACAGTATAGGCTCAAAGGGGTTATCAAAGGATAATAACAGGGTAGGCTTATTTGGCTAACAAGGCTCAAGAAATAAAATGCCTTTATCATTTTCTAAACATGCATATCCATCAAGAATTATCAAAAAGAATCAAGCCAAGGCATATGTGCAAGCAATCAAGATACATATCTCACATAAGAAAGAACATTAAGTGGCTCAAATCTCACACAGGGTATTCGTCACAATCAAATCAACCTCTCAAACGCATAATCATCTTTCCAAGCAGAGAAAAACAAGGATTTCAAACTAAGTATCAATGAAGTGGAGGAAAAATCTACAACTTAGACATCATCCAGAAATCAAGAGAAAAATGTAAAATTTATTTCACCCAAAACACACTAAAAACAACTTAAAATAGAAAAAATTTAACACTCAAAACAGAAAAAATTTCACACACAAAACAAATAAAATTCAGAATCTCTCCCAATAGACCACACTTAAACTACACATTGTCCTCAATGTGTTCTAAGCATACATCAGCAATCAAAACAGGAAACATATTATGGACAAGTGCAATAAAAGTAAGGAAAAAGGGAGAGAAAGAAAATGCAAACTCCCGCAGGTTATGGTGGAAGCTGCCAATTTTGGACTTTCAGGGAGATGTCTTCAGAATCCAGCAAGGAAGTTTTGAGGACGAACTGCTTCATCCTCCAAATTTGATCAAGCAGTGAAATGTTTTCCACTGCTGGATTTATGCAGTTATTGTTGATGAGCAGGTTCAGCAGGTGCCTATTGTTGTTGAAACTTTGGTGAGCGGTGGCACCTTTGTCTTCCATTGTGGGTGCATATTGGTCAAATTCAATTGTACCTCCTGCAATAGGGTTAGTGCAAAATGGTTCCACCGAAATTTCATGCAGAGGTAAAACACCCAAATCCAGTGTAACAAGCTGAACCTCAGATACATCCTCAGAACATGAATCAATTTTAAAATTACATGCATTATCAACCACAGACTCATATTCATGTTCAGTGCATGGAGAATAAACATTTGAATGTGATAGTAAAAAGCAATTCTCATCATGCACAGAGGAAAAATTAAAATCAGACTCAGCAACAATATAATCATTAGCATACCGATCATCATCACAATCAACAGAATAATCAAATTGTGGTATGCTTACCTCCACTTCCTTGAAGATTTGTAAAGTAGTGGAGGATGAAGGTGGTCTACCTGGCTCAAAAGTATTGCTTATTCCTGCCTGGGCCTCAAAATCTTCATCAGTCTCCTTAGGTGCAATAGTGGCCATCTGCCCGATCTGATCAGTCAGATTCTGAATTGCCGCTTGAGTTTCCTGCTGAAACTCTATGCTATTTTTCTTGAACTGCATGTTCCCTTTCTGTAACTGAACGTTCTGCATGGTCATCTGCTCCAGTAACTCCTTTATTGTAGGCTCAGAAATCGAAGGCTGAGGAGTAAATTGAGCAGTAGCATCATAGAACTGCATCTGCTGTTCTTGCTGGACTAGTGGAGGCATCAAAGTATTCTGGAATGGTGGTTCTTGATATCGATACTGTGGAGCACTGTACCATCCCAAGGTAGGGTCATTCCCTCCAGGACCGTTGCTGTATCCATCTTGTGCAGGGAAAAATTCGATCAGAAAATTTTGCTCAAGATCTTCCCATCTGGTAATGAGTCCTCGAGGAAGACAATTCAACCAATCCTTAGCTGCTCCTTGTAATGAATGCTGAAACGCCGTCAAGAAAATGTAATCATCTGGGACATTTGGAGGTTTCATTGCAGAACAAATTCTATAGAAATTTGCCAAATGTTCATGTGGGCATTCTCCTGCAAATCCATGAAACTTAGGGAGCAGATATATCAGTCCAGCGCTTAGAACGCAATGAATATCATCCTTTGTAGGTGGGACCGGCTCACTAGGAGCGCTCTCAGTAATTTGAGGATGATCCATATAATTCCCGACATAGAAATCAACAGAATTATAATCAGAGTAACATGCAGAAGGAGAATCATAATTATGGGCATAGACAGAATAAGCATTTTTCACAAAATTAAAATCGGTAGACATGGAAAATAAAAATAAAAAGTAAAAACTAAAAATTACGAAACAGATAAAACACAACACATTTATACATCCAATACGTACACAAGACAGAACAATTTTTTTTTTTATTTAACAGACAAAATACATACGACACGCATACAGAAAATACAACATCACATCACGACACAAAATTAAACACAACACAATTAAACATGCTACATGCACAAACAAGACAGAACAATCAACAGTAAATATTTTTTTTTTAAAATATAGCAACTAAATACAGAACACAGCACAATAAAATATAAAAGACAAAACATATATTAACACAACATAATCGAAAAACACAGCAAAAATCTAAATCAAGAACCTGGAACTGAAGTGACAACGCCGCCAAAATTTGCTGAAGGTGTTGTTGTCGCCTACAAAAATATACAAGACAAAACACACAAAACAAACATATTAACAGAACAAAACTTTACACAACAAGAATCTAAAACCAAACCGTCATTGGTTGGTCCCCGGCAACGGCGCCATTTTTTGACGAACGGGTCGCACCGCTCACAAAAGTTGTGCATAAAAGAATGCAGTATAGTTACTAGGAAGTGACTCCTAGGTCGTCTCTCGAGGACCAATTTGTGGTTCAGTCTCAGATTTAACACGAAGTGGGGGGGGGTTGTTTTTGGATGTTTGTTTTTGTGCGGTAAAATAAAAAAGGAACTGGAAATTAAATAAAACAAAATTTAAAACACTGAAATAAAATTTAACCACGGTAAAAACTGAACGATAGAAAACAGTAAAAATAGAACCACTTGATCGCAAATAAAATTTATCACAGATTAAAAACGACGTTTGAAATTAAAATGTAATGACGAAATTTAACAATGCAGAAACTGCTAAACGATAAAATACAACAGATAAAATAAAAGCACAGAACTGAAAATGAAATTCATTAAAAGATTTAACACTTAAAAATAATATTCCAAAATAAAACTAACAAACTGTTTCAGAATACACTACACGCTCAGAAATGAAATTGCATTATGCACTGTTTGAAAATGGAACTGGAAAAGGAAAGGAAGAGGCAGAAGCCTCCTCCCAGATCGTGTGTTTCTTACACTACACCTAAACTACACTAAAATCTCATTCCCTTTCTGCTGCTGCTCTTCTCATTTTATAGCCAAAATCTGAACATCCTCCCCGTGACTTCCCCTTCATTTCAGGATTTTGTTTTTGTCTTTAGTTGACAATTGGCAGCCCCTGAATTCTTAACCAAACATTCACCAATCATGAAAATAGGTGGGTCCCTCTCCAAATTGCTTGTCCGTTTCTTCACTTCTGTGGTCATTCCAGCGAAGCACTCTTCTCCCTTCATGGAAATGGTTTTGCAGCCGTGAGCTCCCACTCCTTCTCTTCTCCATGTTGGCCGTGAATGTAAGCTATCACCATGTTTCTCACCAACCAAAAATGCTTTGGCTCTCTTTCCTTGCTTCACCGCTTCTCCACCTTGCAACTTTGATTCACTTCTTCCAACTCTTCAGGTGGCTCTCTTGGATGGACCATGAAGGTGGCTGCTCCAAGCATGGACGTTTTCTTCTTTGTTGTGTTGGTGGACGGTGATGTGCTGCTCTTCCTTCAACAACTACTGCTGTCCGTTTTTGGCTTACAAGAACAGCCGTGAATGTGGCTGCTGGATTCCTCAAGTTGATGCACCGTTTACACCAAAGCTTTGCTCACCATAAAAAGAGCTAGGAGGATGAAGTTCTTGCTGTTGTCTGGGCGTGGATGAGCTGCTTCACATTCTTCTCTGGACATTCTTTTTGTGCTACGGAAAATCCAAGATGCTTCTTCTTGCTGCACCATGAGCTACTCTCCATTTAATGGTTAAGCCAATTGGAAATCACACTCCAAACCAAGAAAGGGTGCGGCTCCCACTTTGGTTCCAAAAGAAGTTTTGGTGGATGCTTGCTGGCCGTGGGTTTATTTCAATTTTATTCCAAAGCATATGCAAGCCAAAATGAATGTACTAAGTGGGCCATGAAGCTAAAATTCAGAATTTTTCCAAGCAAAACCGTGAGTAGTGGATGTCTTGTTTCTTTCTCCAATTTTTCAAGCTAGCGGGACCATGAAACCACTTCCCTTAATATAACATTAATATAATAAAATTCAGCACATGAACATGAACTCCTACGTGAACTTTCATTTGGTGGCCCTTCTTCATTCCAAATTCTTGCCAATTGCAAAATTCTTCATTTGGAAACAAGGAGTTGCTGTGGCCTTTCATATGTGGTGGATCCCACACCTTCTTCTTTCTTTGGATGTGCAAAAGACGAGGGCCGTGTACTCCCTTCATAATACTAATTCAGCACTTGCATTTTGGAGTTCCTCTTACGTGACTTTTCAACAATTGTGGCCCCCTTTTCCTTATTCCAAGTGATAGCTTTGCCAAAAATGAATTGTTATTGGTACCAAATGATATTGGCTTGTCAAAATGATCAATTCCAGCCACCACAAGTATAAAAAAAACAAGCAAACAAATGCAAACAGACTAGAATTCACTCAAACAGTGTGCACTAGACTGACATAGGAGAGTAAAGAAAATACTGGGAACAACACAAAATGAATTTTAACAAAATAAAAACTATACTTGAAACTAGACATCTAGACGAAACTATGAAAAAAATTGAAAACGGATATGAATTGAACTCGAACGAGGACAAACAAGTTGACACAAAATTCACACAGCAACCAGCGAAAATTGAAGTGGCTGAAATGCATTGGGCTCAATTGTCATTTCTCATTTAGCCTTCAAATGTCCCAAAAAGATATCCAAAATTTTCCCATAATTAATAATGCAAAATAATAAGCTCAGATAATTCAAATTAGTTAAAATAAGAATTTCTGATCGAATTAAGCACAATTAGGAAAAATAGGAAAATAACGGACGATTAAGCACAATTCCCCAATTAATTCTAGCACAATAAACTAAGTGAAGTGAGTAAAATATTGACTCATCAATGAAAGTGACACCTCAACTAGTACAAGTGAGAGTGAGGAAGAAGAGAGGGAAGAGGAAATATATGCTGATGATGGGCAACTTCTCATGGTGAGAAGGATACTTAGTAACCAACCAAGTCTTGAACACTGATAACAGTTGAAAAACTGTTATTTTCATGATTAAAATTGATACTAAAAGCAACTTTTATACTTAGAAACTAGCTTGAAATCATGCTTTTATCCATATTTTCATAAATAAGAGAGCTGGACAGGTTTATGCTTGATTTCAGTGTTTTTGTGCAGGTTTTAAGGTGAATTTAGTGAAAGAAGTGAAGAAGGAGAGAGATGGAATCAGAAAAGAAATCAAAGAGTGCAAAAGGAGAAGCCGAAGGCACCGCTCAGCGGCATTTTACCGCTGAGCGGCACTCAGGAGGTCACGGGAGGTCCGTTGAGGGGCAAACTGGCCGCTAAGGGGAAGAAACGAGACGCGCAATCACCGCTGAGCGGCATACTTATGGGCTTGGGCTTTTGTAATTTTAGAATAGTATATAAGCTTTAGGACGTCCTAGGGTTTGTATCTTTGGCAGAAACGAGGCAAACACTCTCTCTTCCACCCCTTTGAAGGAGGATCTTGGATGCTCGGGCTACCTCTTCACCTTTTTAGGGTTTATTCTTTCATTCTTTCATTGTTCATCTAGGTTCACCATGAATATGGTGAACTAAACCTTGTATGTTTGTTGGGGAATCAATGTAATCCCTTGAAGCTCTCATATATGGAATTTATGCTTGCATCTTAAAATAAGATTTATGCTTTCTTTCATCATTAGTTAGGGTTTTTCCTCTTTGCTTAATGCTTGCATTGTTTAACTCATTCGATGCATGATTATTGGTTTTGTCGATACGGGCACGTACGAGGAAGTCTAGATCCGGGGAATTTCTCCCAATATTATAGTGGTTGTCGTTAAGCTCCTGCACTTATGAACTGATCATTAGGAATGCTAGGAATTGTATGAACTCGTGATTAGGGAGAAGCCATCTAGAAAGGTACTTTAGAGAGTGGCATTAACAATGATCATTTGAATGTTGAATTCCTAAAATATATGAGAGTGGATAAGATGAAATTGACCCCCAACAACATATTCATTCATATATTTCATTGAAAGTGTTTATCTTTTGCTTTTGCCATTGATCAAAAACTCATGCATACATGTTTATTTTCTGTCTTGCATATTAAACTCCAAATATTTCGTTCTTAAGTCTTAGCTAATCAAGAAACCACATAACTAAACTAGGCCGTGAGTCCTTTGGGAGAACGATACTTGGTCTTACCAAGTTTATTACTTGAACGATTCGGTCATACTTGCCGATTGTGAAACAAGTTTGTGACATCATATTTTGGTGATCATAAATTTGTCCATCAAACACATATCACAAAGAGAGAACATCTTTCACACAAGATGTAAAATTCAAGAAAATCATTGTTCTCTCATTGTTGATAGTGGATCTTGTTGCAATTGTTGTAGCACAAGGTTGGTTGAGAAGTTGAAACTTGATATTATACCCCATCCAAAACCTTATAAACTTCATTGGCTAAATGAAGATGGGGATATAATAGTCAAGAATCAAGTGAAGTTGGCATTTTCCATTGGGAACTTCAAAGATGAAGTTTTATGTGATATAGTTCCTATGGAAGCATGTCATGTGTTATTAGGGAGACCATGGCAATTTGATCATCAAACTATCCATCATGGTCTAACCAATACCATCACTATCCATCAAAAGGACAAGAAGTTTGTGCTTCATCCTTTGACTCCTACCCAAGTGGCTAAGGATCAAGCACAAAAGTCTTTAAGAAAGCAAGAACATGATCAAAAGAAAAAGTCAAAAAGAAAGGAGGGTATAGCAACAAATGTGCCACCTAAGGTCACTGATGAGATGGTCGCACCTCCCAACAAAAGTTGTGCATAAAAGAATGCAGTATAGACTAGGCAGTGACTCCTAGGTCGTCTCACAAGGACCAATATTGCGGTTCAGTCTCAGATCACACACGGAAAAAAGGGGGGTTTTGTGATTTTTTTTTTTTGCGGTAAAATTTAAATTAAACTGACTGGAAATTAAACACGACTGAATTAAAAACGGCGAAGTAAATTCTAAAACAGTAAAATGAAATTAACACAGTGAAAATTAAATTGGAACAGTAAAAATTCAAATAAAAAAAATAGAATAGGAAATTGTTTCTCTCATCCAAAACCGTAGCCTACCTATATCCATACCACTTGATTTTACAAAGAAAACATTACTTCCACTTCAATTAATATTTCTTAATGAAAAGCAAATTAATTTGTGTGCACACCATTCTACCCACGGCAATCTTCTTCCAAAAGTACTAAAAGAGACAAATTCAAATGTAAGAAAAGGTCCCACATGTTGACTAAATGCTAATAGATTTTTAGAAGAAAGATGTTTGATTTTTACAAGGAGAAGAAAGCTTTTACGTACACACACCTAATCTACTTCTTCATTCTCAAACAAAATAAATTTACTGCAGAATTCCAGCCGTGACACATGTCCATAAATCACCATTTACTTTGCTTCTTTTTCACTTCTAACAACATTAAAACACAAGCATGAAACAATACTTCATTATCTATCTCAAAACAGCCATTAACATTAGCATAAACAATAAAAGGATTCAATCAAAAGTGGATGAAATAAAACTAAATGAAAGAAGGATAATAGCTCTTTAAACAAACCGTAACCTTGCACCACAAATCTAAAGAAGAGAAAACACTTCAGGATTAAATTACAAAGCTCTCAAAACAACTTTCACAAACACATAATTCAAATTACAGTTTATGGAGACAGAGATGAATGAAACAGAAAATGAACAAAAGCTTAAATGAAAAATTTTCAAAACCAGATGAGAAGACATCAAGAACTGAAGCAACATCATCCTCCATTCCAAGTGACAGCTTTCTTTCTTTCTCCAACCATCCCAAGCTCACCCACTGCCCTATACTACAATACACTGCTGGAAAACTACTCCATTTCTACTGTGGCGGCTATTCCTGGACTATCCAGCCCTAAGCCGAGACACCCACACTGCTGGAGCTCTCTCCTCTAAATGCTTCAACGCTGCTGCCTCCTCTGGACCGTGTGCTACCAAGTGCCAGTGCTGGACTCCCTTCCAGCTTCACGTGCTCTCATTTTTTTCTGGATGCCACCTCCAAGGTGCTTCCCATACTGCTAGATGCACCCGTGTGCTGATGTGTGCTTTGGGCCGTGACTCCTTCACGCGTGTTGCCTCCTGGACGTGTGCAGCTGCTTGCTGGATTCACTGGATGCACCCCCCTCTGGACACACGTTCTTTGCTGGAAAAATGAAGAAAATTGGATGCTGCTGGATTGTTGGTGGAGGTGCGGAATGTGCTGGACAGCGTGTGAATCCAAACTGCTACTGCTGTGCTGGACCGAGATCTCTCTGCCACCACATTTCTATGCTACGTGAAGCCCACCAACAGCCCTTTGCTTTGCTGTTCGTCACCCCTACTGGGCAGCTTCTCTCCTAGATGTGCTGGACCTGCAACCAAGCTGCTGGATGCGGACGTGGCTGTTTTTTTCTTTGCTATTCAATAAAGCCAAGCTGTTGTATTCCTTGTTTAAGAGTGTTGGGAGGTTTTAGTACTGTCCAATTATCAATTCCTAGCCACCACAAGTACTAAACAGCAAGCAAACAATGCAAACAGATTAGAAATCACTCAAACAGTAATCACTGGACTGACATATGAGAGTAAAATAAATACTGGGAACAGCACAGAACGAATTTGAACAAAGTAAAAACTATACGTTAAAATAGACATCTAGACGAAACTATGAAAAAAAATTGCATGAAAAACGGATAAGAATTGAACTCAAACGAAGACACACAAGTTGACACAAACAGCAGTAATCACTGGACTGACATATGAGAGTAAAATAAATACTGGGAACAGCACAGAATGAATTTGAATAAAGTAAAAACTATATGTTAAAATAGACATCCAGACGAAACTATGAAAAAAAATTGCATGGAAAACGGATAAGAATTGAACTCAAACGAAGACACACAAGTTGACACAACATTCACGCGGCAGCCAGCGAAAATAAAAATGGCTAAGATGCATTGGCTCAATTTCCATTTCTCATTTAGCTTTCTAATGTCCCAAAAAGTTATCCAAAATTTTCCCGTAATTAATAATGCAAAATAATAAGCTCAGATAATTCAAATTAGTTAAAATAAGAATTTCCGATCAAATTAAGCACAATTAGGAAAAACAGGAAAATACCGGACGTTTAAGCATAATTCCCCGACTAATTCTAGCACATTAAACTAAGTGAAGTGAGGAAAATATTGGTTCATCAGTCACTCAACATGAAGTCCTTTTAAACAAAAAGACTTTAATCAATACACTTCAAGTTGAGCAACCTTCATATCTTCTTCTTTGTCAAGGGACACTTACATGCACATCTAGTGATTCAAAAACTTCAACTCTTTCTCCATCCATTCAAAAACTTTTTAAAGAATTTGATGATCTATTCCCACAAGAAATTCCAAAAGGGCTTCCACCCATAAGAGGAATTGAACATCAAATTGACTTCATTCCAGGGGCAGTTCTTCCTAATAGGCCAGCCTATAGGACAAATCCCCAAGAAACTAAGGAGATTGAGACACAAGTCCAAGAGTTGCTAGATAAAGGCTTAGTTCAAAAGAGTCTAAGTCCCTGTGCTGTACCAGTGTTACTTGTACCAAAAAAAGATGGGAAGTGGCGCATGTGTTGTGATTGTAGAGCTATCAACAACATCACAATCAAGTATAGACATCCCATTCCTAGTCTTGATGATATGTTGGATGAATTGCATGGAGCACAAATATTTTCAAAGGTAGATTTAAAAAGTGGCTATCACCAAATAAGAATTAAAGAAGGTGATGAATGGAAAACTGCCTTTAAGACCAAGTTTGGATTATATGAATGGCTAGTTATGCCTTTTGGTCTTACAAATGCTCCAAGCACATTCATGAGACTTATGAATCATGTCCTTAGGGATTGCATTGGGAAGTTTGTAGTTGTCTACTTTGATGACATCTTGGTATATAGTCAAAATTTGCAAACTCATGAAAATCATTTGAGAGTTGTTTTAACAATTCTTAGAAAACACAAATTGTTTGCAAACTTTGACAAGTGTACCTTTTGTGTTGATAGTGTCATATTTCTTGGATTTGTGGTCACCAAAAATGGGGTTCATGTGGACCCAGAAAAAATAAAGGCCATCCAAGATTGGCCTCCTCCAAAGAATGTAGGAGAAGTAAGGTGCTTCCATGGGTTGGCAAGCTTTTATAGAAGATTTGTTCCTAACTTCTCTAGTCTTGCTTCACCCCTCAATGAGTTGGTGAAAAAAGATGTTACATTCCATTGGGGGGATAAACAACAAAAAGCTTTTGAGCTACTCAAAGAGAAGCTCACACAAGCACCCATTCTAGCTTTGCCAAATTTTTCCAAAACTTTTGAGCTAGAATGTGATGCTTCAGGATTTGGCATAGGTGCAGTATTATTACAAGAAGGACACCCAATTGCATACTTTAGTGAAAAACTTCATGGTGCCTCTTGTAATTACCCCACCTATGACAAAGAACTCTATGCACTTGTGAGGGCTCTTCAAACTTGGGAACATTACCTTGTTGCCAAGAAGTTTATCATTCATAGTGATCATGAATCACTTAAGTATTTGAAGAGTCAACACAAGTTACAAAAGAGGCATGCTAAGTGGTTGGAATTCATTGAATAATTCACTTATGTTATTAAATACAAGAAAGGAAAATCCAATGTGGTGGTTGATGCTTTGTCAAGAAAAATTAATCTATTAGCCACATTGGGAGCTCAAATTCTTGGATTTAATAACATTCTTGAATTATATTCACAAGATCTTGATTTTGCCCATATCTATGAGGAATGTTTCAATAAACCTCAAGGAGGATTCTATGTGAAAGAGGGATATCTTTTTAAAGAAGGAAAAATTTGCATTCCTCAAGGCTCACATAGAAAACTCCTTGTTAAAGAGACACATGAGGGAGGTTTAATGGGGCATTCTGGGGTAGAAAAAACCCTTGGCATGTTGAAAGAAAAATTCTTTTGGCCTCACATGAGAAGGGATGTTCAAAGGCATTGCTTTAAGTGTATAACTTGTTTAGAAGCTAAATCTAAATCAATGCCTCATGGATTGTATACTCCTTTGAATGTTGCCTCCACCCCTTGGGAAGAGATAAGTATGGATTTTGTGTTAGGTCTTCCCAAAACTTCTAGGGGTTTTGATTCTATCTTTGTGGTGGTAGATAGCTTTAGCAAAATGGCTCATTTTATACCTTGCCACAAAGTAGATGATGCAAGCAACATTGCAAAGTTATTCTTTAGAGATGTGGTTAAACTTCATGGGTTACCTAAGGTAATAGTTTCGGATAGAGATACAAAATTTCTTAGTCACTTTTGGCGGACCTTATGGTCTAGATTAGGGACTAAGTTATCTTTTTCTACTACTTGTCATCCTCAAACAGATGGTCAAACTGAAGTAGTCAATAAATCTCTTTCCACTTTACTAAGGGTAGTTCTTAAAGGAAATCACAAATCTTGGGATGAGTACCTACCTCATGTTGAGTTTGCCTACAATAGAGTAGTTCATGGAACTACTAAATTGTCTCCTTTTGAAGTTGTTTATGGTTTTAATCCTTTGACACCCTTGGATTTAATACCCCTTCCAAATTCTATTGAGTTTATTCATCAAGATGGGGTATCTAAATCTAAATTTATCAAAGATTTACATCAAAGGGTTAAAATTCAAATTCAACAACAAAATGAGAAATATGCCAAGAAACATAATAAGGGCAAGAAAGAGTTAATCTTCAATAAAGGATATTTGGTTTGGATTCATCTTAGAAAAGAAAGATTTCCTCAACTAAGAAAATCCAAACTCAATCCTAGAGGAGATGGACCCTTTAGAGTTATTAGGAGGATTAATAACAATGCATATCAACTTGATCTTCCTCCTGAATATGGTGTTCATGCTACCTTCAATGTATCTGATCTTAAACCTTTTGCAGGATTTGATAGTGAAGATGAAGATCTTTTGGATTTGAGGGCAAATCCTTCTCAAGAGGGAGGGGATGATACAAGAAGGTCTAACACCATAGGACCCATCACAAGAAGAATGGCCAAAAAGCTCCAAGATGAATATTCTCCTCAAGGTCAAGTACTATTTGCTATCTTTGGATTGAAAATTGGAGAACAAGAAGATATTCCAAATCTGCCAAAACATGGAGAAGGGTAAAAAGGACATTTCTATACAAGAAGGGGTGTACTTATCCTTCTATGGGGCTGCATTAGTAATTGTTTTTCTTCACATAAAACTCATTTTTCACGTGTTTTAGAAGCCATACATGTAGCACATGGGTTCAGATCTGCAACGTGTAAATTGCTTGCTTAAAGCCTTGAGATTGATCTATAAAATCTCATAGGAAAAGCTTGTAGATCACTTTTGGATTGTAGTAAAGAATTTCTGCTGAAATGCATAGTAAATTCCTTCTCCAAGAGTCACTTCTTAGCTTGATTTCCATTGCAACTTCCTTCCACTCTAGGAAGCCTTCTGAGTTTTGAATCACCTCTCCAAGCTAGCCTCCATATCCATCCACCATAAACACCAATCATCCGCTGCTTCACATCCAACACTCCTAACCAATCTGCTCATGAAATTCCAAGTCTGCAGCTGCTAATGCTACTGTTCCATTGGTTTCAGCCAGCTGTTCAAGTCTCCTTGCACCTCCAATCTCACGGATCTGCTTCTCCACATCTCCTATGATGTATCACATCACTTGAGACTACCACTAAAAAATCCAAGTTAGTATCTTCTAACTCTTCTTCTAACAATTCTTCTCATTCTCCACCTCCTCCATATCCAAATCGGTTAAAACCAAGAAACAAAAAAATGGAGGAATTAGACCAAGAGATTTTAAATACTTTCAAGAAGGTGGAGATCAACATTCCTTTGCTTGATGCGGTTAAACAAATCCCTAAATACGCCAAGTTTTTGAAAGAACTTTGCACAAATAAAAGGCGCATTAGGGATAATGAGATTGTGAATTTGGGAAGAAATGTGTCAAGCTTGGTTAAGAAACACATTGAAATACCACAAAAATGCAAAGATCCAGGTATGTTTTTTGTTCCTTGTACTATTGGAAATTTAAAGTTTGACAATGCCATGCTAGATTTAGGGGCATCCATTAATGTAATGCCTTTATCAGTGTTTACTTCTCTATCTTTGGGACCTCTTAAGACTACTGGTGTGGTCATTCAACTGGCCAACCGTAGCACAGTTAACCCTGCAGGTGTGCTCGAGGATGTCCTTGTCCGAGTAGACAAGCTAATTTTTCCTGCCGATTTCTACATTTTGGATATGAAGGATGAAGATGGAATTAAGTCATCCACTATTATCTTGGGAAGACCTTTCATGATGACAGCACGAACCAAGATAGATGTGCATGCAGGCACACTGACCATGGAGATAGGTGATGAGAAGATGCATTTTAATGTATTGGAAGCCATGAAGCACCCAATTGAAGAGCATTCTCTGTTTTGTATTGATTTATTAAGTGAAATTGAAAATAATTTTTCATGTTAGTTTCTTGGACATTTTTTCAACTTTTTCTCCATCTTTGGACTTTTCTTTTTCAAACATGTCGTGCCTGATTTTGGATGACGAAGAAAATTGTAAAACAGGTGATATTGAGGACGCGGTATTAATAGATGATACCTCTGTGGCGTCCGAGTGTGATGTTGAGGTGGCTGAGATTACCTTAGGCAGTAAAATTTTGTCATTTGTGGTGCAGCCACCAATTTTGGAGTTGAAACCTTTACCATCCCATTTGAAATATGCTTATCTTGAGAGGGATGGGAAACTTCCTGTTATTATATCTGCATTGCTTATTGATGAGCAGGAAAAACAGCTATTACAGGTTATCAGAGATCACAAGAAAGCAATAGGCTGGACTTTGGCAGATATTCCTGGTATTAGCCCTTCATTTTGCATGCACAGAATACTTTTGGAGGAGGATGCTAAACCAGTGAGACAACCTCAAAGAAGACTGAATCCTCAACTGATGGAGGTTGTCAAGAAAGAGGTAACCAAGTTGCTACAAGCAGGTATTATATATCCCATTTCTGACAGCACTTGGGTGAGCCCTGTACATGTGGTTCCCAAGAAATCTGGAATCACAGTGGTTAAAAACGAGAAGGAGGAATTGATTCCTACTCGTATTCAAAATAGCTGGAGGGTTTGTATTGACTATAGGAGATTGAACCAAGTCACTAGAAAGGACCACTTTCCTTTGCCATTCATGGATCAGATGCTAGACCGTTTGGCAGGTAAGTCACATTACTGCTTTCTAGATGGATTCTCCGGGTATTTTCAAATTTGTATAGCCCCGGAGGACCAACATAAGACTACCTTCACTTGTCCTTTTGGTACATATGCTTATCGGAAAATGCCATTTGGTTTATGCAATGCTCCTGGTACATTTCAGCGATGTATGTTGAGTATTTTTACAAACTTATTGGAGCATTGTATTGAGGTTTTCATGGATGATTTTAGTGTTTATGGTTCATCTTTTGATAATTGTTTGGCTAATCTTGCAAGAGTTTTGCAGAGATGTGAGGAAACTAACCTTGTTTTGAATTTTGAAAAATGTCATTCATTTTATGGTGGAACAAGGTATAGTTTTGGGTCATGTTGTCTCCAGGAATGGTATATCTGTAGATCCTGCTAAAATTGATGTTATTTCACAATTGCCTTACCCCTCTTCTATACGAGAGGTTCGATCTTTTCTTGGTCATGCAGGGTTTTACAGGAGGTTTATACAGGACTTTAGCAAGATAGCTAATCCTCTCTCCAACTTACTTCAGAAGGATGTACCATTTGACTTTGGAGGGAAGTGCAAAGCCGCTTTTGATTCTTTGAAAAAGGCACTCACTACCACTCCCATTATCCAACCACCTGATTGGACATTGCCATTCGAGTTGATGTGTGGTGCATCAAACTTTGCAGTAGGAGCGGTACTTGCACAAAGAAATGGGAAGCTACCACATGTGATATATGCTTCCAGGACATTAGACACTGCACAGGCAAATTATACCACAACTGAGAAGGAATTACTAGCTGTTGTATTTGCCTTGGATAAATTTAGATCATACATACTTGGATCCAAGGTAATTATTTATACAGATCATGCTGCATTGAAATTCCTTCTAAAGAAAGCAAATTCCAAACCAAGGTTGATCAGATGGATGCTACTGCTCCAAGAGTTTGACATTGAGATTCGGGACAGAATTGGAGCCCATAATCTAGTAGCAGACCATCTTAGTAGGATTGAAAAAGAAGAAGATGAAATTCCTATTCAGGATGACTTTCCTGATGAAGTCTTGCTAGCATTAACTTCTGTAAAAGGTATGTATCCTGAACCTTGGTTTGCTGACATTGTTAACTATTTGGTTGTTTCAGCTATTCCTCCATCTTTCTCCAAATCTGAAAAAGCCAAACTGAAAAGTGAGGCGAAGTACTATGTATGGGATGAACCATTCTTATGGCGCATTAGTAGTGACCAAGTTGTAAGGAGGTGTGTTCCTGACATAGAGATACCTTATGT
Source organism: Vigna nakashimae (assembly GCA_034642375.1). NCBI lineage: Eukaryota > Viridiplantae > Streptophyta > Magnoliopsida > Fabales > Fabaceae > Vigna > Vigna nakashimae. Next base: position 24,062,672 of record CM067759.1, read on the forward strand.
GCTTGAATTTTGTCATTCATCACCTTTTGGAGGACACTATGGCACGCAAAGAACAGGTAGGAAGGTGTTGGATTGTGGGTTATATTGTCCTACCATCTTTAAAGATGCACGGAGGATATATGAAAATTGTGAGCAATGTCAAAGGGCGGCCAGATCCATCACCAGGAGGGAAGAGATGCCTCAACAACCCATGCTATATTGTGAGGTATTTGATATTTGGGGTATTGACTTCATGGGTCCTTTTCCTTCTTCGTCTGGGTTTTCTTATATTTTGCTTGCTGTAGACTATGTTTCCAAATGGGTGGAAGCCATAGCTACAAGGACTAATGATGCTCGAGTTGTTATAAGTTTTGTCAGGTCTAACATTTTCTGTAGGTTTGGAATACCCCGAGCCATCATTAGTGATCAGGGGACCCACTTTTGCAATAAGCTGTTAGAGAATATGTTGAAAAAGTATGGGGTGACGCATCGCATTGCTACACCATATCACCCTCAATCTAATGGACAGGCTGAGGTCTCTAACAGAGAGATCAAGAAGATATTGCAAAAGCTAGTGAAGCCAAATAGGAAGGATTGGGCCGCAAGATTGGATGATGCACTTTGGGCACATCGGACGGCCTACAAAGCACCAATAGGTATGTCACCTTTCAGGGTTGTATTTGGAAAAGCTTGCCATCTACCTGTGGAGATTCAACACCGAGCCTATTGGGCTGTGAAAGCTTGTAACTTGGACATGGAAGGAGCAGGGAAAGAGAGAAAGCTCCAACTGCAAGAACTATAGGAGATTAGGCTCACAGCCTATGAAAACTCCAAGTTTTACAAAGAGAAAACCAAGAAATTCCATGATCAAAAGCTTGTGACCAAAAAGGATTTCAACATAGGTCAAAAGGTGTTATTGTACAAGTCCAAGGTAGGGCCTATGAGTGGTAAATTACGCTCCAAATGGGAAGGTCCATTCATTGTAACACAAGTGTTTCCCTATGGAGCAGTGGAGATCAAGGAAGAATCTTCTGATAGAATCTTCAAGGTTAATGGCCATCGTCTGCGGATATTTAATGAAAATCAAGACATGTTGAACAAGACGATGGATGGAGTGAATTTGACCACTCCAACATTCCTTCCACTATGAAGGAGGTAAGTTCCCTCATACTTTTTCTTTGCATTTTATATACATTGAGGACAATGCATAGTTTAAGTGTGGGGGTGTGGGGAAACAATTAATTTTGTTCCCTATTTTGTTTGTTTTGAATAAATATTTGCATTGGATATGAGAGTTTGAATCAGTAACTGGAATGATCATGAATTCAAGAGAAAAAAAAATGAGTCATGTTGATATGAGTGGATTGCTTCTATGATTTGCTGATTGAGTTGACTTGAGAATTTCCTGATTAAATCTTTTGTAAAAGAAATTTGAACCATGTGAGTTTTGAGCTTAATATTAAGGATGGACCACCATGTGTCATACCTATTTTTCTTGAGTGATTTGCGCATGTTTTGTTGATACTTTAATAGTTAGCTTGATTCTGTGTTGTGCAACTGAGGTGAATATGCATGATTTGATATGATTGAGGCATTGCTTGTTTTAGCTACTTGGCCAAATAAACTTGTCCTAACATTAATCCATTGGAACCCCTTTTGAGCCTTAAGCCTATTTTTCTTGTTTCCAGTCATTGTCAAATGTGAAAAGAAAAATCATATGTTCCTTACCTTAGTAAAGAAAAAGGAGTAATGGATTCTGTTAGAAGTAAAGTGATGAATAAGTGTGTGGGTGAGTACCTCACCCACAAAATAATAAAAAGGGAAAAAAGGAAGATAAAAAGAAAAAAAAATCTTCCTTAAAAGAGCAAGAAATAGAGTTGATTTTGAAATCAAATGTCATTACTCTTTCTATATCAATTTCAAAAACTCAGAAATTCCAAAAAAATTCCCTACCTTTGCCTTGGCCTCAATAAAACCTTAAAAAGCCCTCTTGATCAGTAATTGCATGTTTACTGAAGTGTGTGAATGTTAGAGTCTTGCTAAATATCAAGGGTGTCTACTTTCATGGGTATTTTAAGTGTAAACACAAGCCAAAAACACTTGAGAAAGTTGAGGAGAAATAGATACATGTTGACTTGAGTGTTGTCTATCATATTTGATTTTCTTGGGAATTCAAAAAGGTTAGCTCATGTGTGAAGAATAAAGTGATTCCATTTGCATGTCCATGACAAAGTGATCTCTAGTTGATTGATGTATGTCTGGTGTTGTTCATTCTTTTGATCCAAATGCAAATATGAAATAAAATGACTCCGAACAAAGTCTTGGAATTAATCAATTTTGCCCAGGAGTGCAAAAGGATAAGTGTGGGGGTGTGATGAGTGCATATTTATGCCCACATTTATGTTTGAAAAATTAAAATTTTGATGGGATAATTATGTTTAAATGGTTGATTTTAAGTGAATTTGTGATAATTGGAATTATCGGGTTTGGGAAATAAAGAGACGTAAAAAGTAAGTTTTAGCGCATAAATTATTCTTGGATGTTCTAATGTTTATTTGTGCAGCTGAGAATATAAGTTTTATTGGTCCAAATGGCAATTCAAGGCCCAAAATCAGATTTTATTTGGAAAATAATGTACAGATGGGCCAAACAGGCAACTTTTACCCTTACACCTCCCAATTTCCTTACATACACCCCTCTTCTCTTAAACAGGCCCAATACTAAGCCAAACAGTAACCCTATTCTAAATACACCTCCTAAATTTTCCTACCCATACCCCTCCTAAGCTAGACTCCACCAGATCATGCCACGTGTCCAAATCCTCCCTACACAGATCTAGCCAACCATGTTTCGCCACGTCAGCCCTAACCATGAGCATCATCTTCCACCTTCTCCACAGAAACCCTAGCCGCCAGTGCCGTCAGCCGCCGTTCCGCCGTTCCGTCGCTCCCGCCAATGTCGCAAGTCGCTGCCACGGCCAGAACACCATCTCCTTCCTTTCTCCATCCGCGCCGCCACCATCTCCAACCTTGTCGTCAACCTCCACCGCGACCAACGCTCCACCATTTCGCGCATCTCCTCCATTGATGCAAGCTCTGCACCGCATAATCTGCAACCTCCGTTCATCTTCTCCATTCTCGGAACCCAATCGCAAATTGCGATTTTGCCATGGACGCCATCAACGAGAGCACCTTCTCCTTCATCGCGCAACCTTTCTTCTTCCTCGCGAGAGGCAACCATCCTCGCCGCAACCATGCCGCAGGACCGCCGCCACCTTCCTTCTCCTTCGCGCAAGGGTTCGAAGCCATCAAGACCGCAACCGTCGCACCAGCCACCGCGACCTTCGCCACCATCCATCATCTTCACCACAGCTCCTCCATGGCAGCCACCTATAAGCCGCTCCCCATCATCAACACGCACCTGCATTCAGAAAACCCAGAGACAAATGCATCATCACCACCGCAAAGGCGAAAGCGTAGAAAAGATCTCGTTCTCGTGGCGGCACAGGAGCCTTCCCCAATCTGAAACCCTAATTTTGGGTGGGAAAGGGGCTGACACGTGTCAGCACCTCATTGGTTCGTCCTCCTCTGGTCAAAGTCTGGTCAACTGGGGGGCTTTCTTGCAATTTCAGAAACTCAGAAGGGGCTAAAGTGCAGATAGAGGAAATTTCAGGGCATTTGTGTAATTTTGGAAATTCAGAAAAGTTAAAAGATAAAATTCAGTTGTTGAATTAATTTAATTTGAGAATATCAACCGAAAATATCTTCCAAATAATGTTATAATTATCTAAATCTTTTAGTTATTTGGAAGATATAAGATAAAAGATTCTATCAACTGAATACTCAGAGTCCAAGCCCAATCAAGCCCTATATAAAGAGACCCAGAGACTTCACTTATTTCATTCTCTCATACTCCTCTCATTTTTTCTTTCATCTTGTATTCAACTCCATTCATGGAGAGCTAAGCATCTAGGGCTATTCTGCTGTAATTCTAAGACGGATTCTGAGGTTATGTTCAGTTAATGCAATTGTTTACTTTGATTATTGATTTAAGTTGTTCTCTCTATGTCTTTCATCTCTCTATCTTGTTAAAAGCAAAGATTTTTGCATCATAATATGTTTGAATCTACATGCATATTGATTATATGAGTTTTAGGGTTTCTAGGTTTAAATTGAGAATCTACTTTGATTTAATTTAGAAACTTTCATATGATTAAATGGTTTTTACTATCAATTGAGAATGTACTTTGGTTGGTAGTAATAATTTCAACTATAATCAATTGAGAATTTACTTTGATTGATTGACTTTTAATTTGGTTAAGAGATTTAAGAATAGACATGATTAAACACAATAAAATTTGATTGAGAATGTACTTTGGTTGAATTTATTGTGAATAATCTAGAAAGGTTTTGCATTTGATTGAGAATTTCCTTTGGTTAAATGCATGATCGCCCTCAAATTAATTAAGAATGTACTTTAATTAATTTGAAACTTAAATAATAATCAATTGAACAATTATCTAAGAATAACCAATGATGAATCTATCTTGGAAAAGCAGTAGAATTAGTCTATTTAATCATTGTCAGAAGCGGCTGCAGCGGATGGGTTAGCGTGGAAACAACAAACTAAGAGGGGTTTTTAATACTAACGTGTGCCTTTTAATTTCTACTCAGTTAAACTTACTTAGCAATTAATAATAACAATTAAATAGAGTAAGGTTGAGAGAAATTTGCACAGATGATTTTATCCTGGTTCGGATCTTACCAATCCTACGTCCAGTCGCTTATCTCAAAACAAGATAAACAGTTTCACTAACACAAAACAATTACAAACTACAATCACAAAGATACAATTTGTAAGAGTTTAGAAAACACCTCTCTTGATACCACAAGAGATGAAACTACACCTCCTTTGAGTCTTCACAAAGGATGAACACCTCCTCCGAATACTTCACGAAGGATGAACACCTCCTTCGAATACTTCACGAAGGATGAACCTCTTCCGAACACCTCCTCAGACACACCAAGGATGAACCGGCTATTTCCTCTGTCACCGTAGCAGCACTTCACCAGCTCCACAGACAAGAGTTTCACAAGCCAAACAAGAACACACAAGTCTCAAAGAATTCTGAGTATTTGAGCATAAGGGAAGAGTTTCTGTGTCTCTAGATATTTTTTGAGAGGAAATGAGAGTCTATTTATAGACTCATCCAAAGGCTCTTCCATTCACTAAAAGACAAACTTAACGGCTAGTTTCTCCAACGGCCATAAACGGCTAGTTTGTCCAACGGCCATAAACGGCTAGTTTGTCCAACGGTCATAAACGGCTAGTTTCTTCAACGACTAGTTTCTCCAACGTCCGTGTTAAGTGCGATACTCTTACCGTTAACCGTCACTATTCACGTGAATAGTGTTACTATTCATGTGAATAGTACTATAGTGTTTTGTTGCAATGATTTACTATAGTAATTTTACAAAACACTTTTCTTTTTCTAATCTAAGTCCTATACATATTTCTAAGAGTATTACAAAAGCTTTCCATCACAATATAAGTCTTCATAACATCTTGAATCTTGATTTCTCTTGACTTGATTTGGACATCATCAAAACTTCATCTTCATCATTTTGCTAACAATCTCCCCCTTTTTGATGATGATCAAAAACTCCTTGATTTAAAGCTTTTGGTAATAATCTGTATTTAAAACACAACTTATGGAAGAAAGAGTGCATTAGTGAATAAGCACAAATAGTACAAATAGGCAAATAAGCTTTAAACATTTTCTCCCCCTTTTTGATCATAATTAAAAAGTTGTGTTGATGTTCTCCCCCTAAGATAATACTCCCCCTTAATAAAAGCATGTATGCATATGAGCTAAAAATATTTCAAATTTAAAGATTCATTCAAACATGCACAATAGGATATTTAAAGCAAATATTTTTAGGAGAAAGATCTTATAAAACATTGTTTAGATCTTCATCTTTGAGGATTGTCATCATTCTTCACTTCATTTGTTGCTTCTTCAAATCTTCATCATTGTCTGCATGTAATTCAAATGACTCAAGAGGTTTTGCCTCAAGGTCTACAATTTCATCAAAGACAACATGCACATATTCTTCTATTTCAAATATTTTCCATTTGAAAACTATATATGCTTTGTATATAAAATAAATTAAAATAATTCCATCTACCTTGGAATAATAATTAAATATTGTTTTAAAGAAATTCTAAATTTTAAACAATAGGTACCCAACTATTTTGTATGGGTCCTTTGGGTTAATTAAAAAAAAACAAAATTGAAATCATTTTACAACCCAAATATATCTACCACTTGGAACACCATAATGCTTAATTTTACATTTGTTAGATGTATGACCCTTTTTCATACAATAAAAGCATGATACAACATTTGTGTTCCTATAAGTTGTTCCTTTTTCTACCCAAGTTCTACGGGTTCTATGATTGTGTTTATTTTTAATTTTAGGAACATACTTATTTTTAACAACCTTATTTTCATTATTCTTACTACATTCTCCTAAGGTTGTTTGTTCTAGTAGTTTCTTAAAATTTTCACAAGAAGCACATTCATCACTACTAGCAAATTTACCCTTTTCAAAAATTAAAACTTTATTTTTCAAATCTTTATTTTCTTCAAAAATATTTTCAAAATTTAATTTTAAATTTTTATTTTCTTCAAGAATATTTTCAAAATCTGATTTCAAATTTTTATTTTCTTCAGAAATATTTTCAAAATTTAATTTTAAATTTTTGAAATCCTTTTTCAATTTCTGATGGGCTTTATCTAATTTTTCAGATTCTACTATTAACGCAGCATAAATTTCATGCAATTCATTTTCACTAATTTGACTAGAATTATCAGAATCGCTAGATGTACTTACTTGGCTTCCAGCGTCGTCGTTCACCACTAAACAGATGTTTGCTTCTTCATTTGAGTAGCTTGAATCTGAAATGGTCTCATTGTCGTCTTCCCATGCAATGTATGCCTTCTTTTTCTTGAAGAATTTCTTTTCTTTCTTTTCTTCACCCTTCTTTTGATTTGGGCAGTCTGCTTTTAAATGTCCTTTTTCTCCACAACCGTAGCATCGGTAATTTGAGGAAGATACTGGATTATCTTTCTTTTCGTATCTAAATTTTCCTTTACCTTTAGACTTCATGAACTTGTTGAGTCTTTTTATCATGAGTCTCAATTCTTCTTCTTCGTCTGAGTCTTCATCTTCCGATTTACCTTTGCTTCTTTCAACCTCCGACTTTAACGCCAAACTCTTCTTGTTGTTTTTGGCTTTTGATTCTTCTTCATCAAGTCTTCCGAGGTCAAGTTCATGCTCTCTCAACTTTCCAAATAATGCAGCCATGGTCATTGTGTTGAGATTTTGTGACTCAGAAATTGCAGTCACTTTTGGTTGCCAAGACCTGTCTAAAGATTTCAAAATTTTTATATTAAGCTCATCAGTATCGAAAGACTTACCTAGTCCAATAAGATGGTTTACGATGTTGGTGAAGCGTTTCTGAACATCTACTATTGTTTCCCCTTGCTTCATCCTGAACATTTCGTATTCCTGGATTAAGGTATTCTTTCTAGCTCTCTTAACATCATCTGTACCTTCATGGGTTACTTTCAGTACTTCCCACATTTCTTGTGCAGTTTTACAAACAGAAATCCTGTAAAACTCATCAACAGTTAAAGCAAATGAAATAATATTACGAGCTTTTACATCATTACCAAATTTTTTCTTATCTTGAGCAGTCCATTGGTCACGGGGCTTTGGTTCCTGCATATTGTTAGTTGGAATAAAAGGACCAAATGCAACAACATCCCAAATATCTATATCAATAGATTCCATAAATATTTGCATTCTTACCTTCCAGAATGCGTAATTTTCACCTGTGAATAGTGGTGGTCTATTGATAGAAGCACCCTCTGCGAATGTTTGAAACGATCCCGCCATTTGAATGACTATCAAAGCAAGCTCTGATACCAATTGTCAGAAGCGGCTGCAGCGGATGGGTTAGCGTGGAAACAACAAACTAAGAGGGGTTTTTAATACTAACGTGTGCCTTTTAATTTCTACTCAGTTAAACTTACTTAGCAATTAATAATAACAATTAAATAGAGTAAGGTTGAGAGAAATTTGCACAGATGATTTTATCCTGGTTCGGATCTTACCAATCCTACGTCCAGTCGCTTATCTCAAAACAAGATAAACAGTTTCACTAACACAAAACAATTACAAACTACAATCACAAAGATACAATTTATAAGAGTTTAGAAAACACCTCTCTTGATACCACAAGAGATGAAACTACACCTCCTTTGAGTCTTCACAAAGGATGAACACCTCCTCCGAATACTTCACGAAGGATGAACACCTCCTTCGAATACTTCACGAAGGATGAACCTCTTCCGAACACCTCCTCAGACACACCAAGGATGAACCGGCTATTTCCTCTGTCACCGTAGCAGCACTTCACCAGCTCCACAGACAAGAGTTTCACAAGCCAAACAAGAACACACAAGTCTCAAAGAATTCTGAGTATTTGAGCACAAGGGAAGAGTTTCTGTGTCTCTAGATATTTTTTGAGAGGAAATGAGAGTCTATTTATAGACTCATCCAAAGGCTCTTCCATTCACTAAAAGACAAACTTAACGGCTAGTTTCTCCAACGGCCATAAACGGCTAGTTTGTCCAACGGCCATAAACGGCTAGTTTGTCCAACGGTCATAAACGGCTAGTTTCTTCAACGACTAGTTTCTCCAACGTCCGTGTTAAGTGCGATACTCTTACCGTTAACCGTCACTATTCACGTGAATAGTGTTACTATTCATGTGAATAGTACTATAGTGTTTTGTTGCAATGATTTACTATAGTAATTTTACAAAACACTTTTCTTTTTCTAATCTAAGTCCTATACATATTTCTAAGAGTATTACAAAAGCTTTCCATCACAATATAAGTCTTCATAACATCTTGAATCTTGATTTCTCTTGACTTGATTTGGACATCATCAAAACTTCATCTTCATCATTTTGCTAACAATCATAACTATTTTTAAGTTTATTATTTGTTCTTTAAACATTCTTCAAACATCATTTTTATTCATAAGCATTGCATAGCATAAGAGTCAGATCTTCAGAAGCAATTCCGTGTTCGTTGGGAGACGACTCAGGGTTACTTTAGCCCTATCTACCTTCTTGAATACTACTTGGCAATACTAATGTTGCCTTGAAAAGTAGTATTAATTTGATAGCTTCGACGACAGCTTACCAAAGGTGTTCTGTCCAAGGAGCCGCTCCAGTCTTGAACGTGGAGCCTGCTTCCATCAGTAGCATAGTAGGAAGTGGAAGGGCTGCTGAATTGGACAAAGAGGTACCTCTAAAAGTACCAATTTGGCTTCATTTTCAGCAGTATTTCACCAACTTCGCACCACCTTTTCCATTGTCTAATTTAGGTCAATTGCCAATTTCTCACCTTTTTAGTACACTCTTTTAGGTTCTTGTTACCAATAAGGAGTATTGGTAAAACCTTAAGATGTGTTTTGATGATGCTGCAACTTATAGATTTTGGATGTAGTAGGAAAATATTTAAAAAAAGCAACTTGTAGATTTTGAATGTAGTAGGAAAATGTTAAACATTGTAATTTTTACTAGTATAATCGATTATGGTTAAGCAATAATCGATTATCACAAGTCATACTTGAATAATCGATTATCACTTCATATAATCGATTATCACTTATTTGAAAACTCTGTAATGGACTTGAATAATCAATTATCACTTACAATAATCGATTATTCATGGCAGTTGGGAGCTGACCTTTAGCATTCAATGTACTTGGCTATATAATTTGATTTGGAGAAATCAGAAGGTAACATTTTTTTTTAACTGAGAAAGCTTAGAACACTGTGTGTCAGAGGAACGTTCTTAGAGAGCTTTTTGTTCATTGTTCCCTTGCTTGGTCTTGTGAAAGGAGAGGCTCGCGTATCGTGTTTCGATAGTCGGAGCAGACTCTCTTCAAGTTAGCAAGGTACTCTGCCTGGTCTTGTGAAAGGAGAAGCTTGTGAATCGTTGGTCGATTGCCGGAGCGGTTCTCTTCAAGTTGGTAGAGTGGTTCTTTTCGTTTTATTCTTGTTCATTTGATTGTAATCTGTTAAACCATTTTTAGTGAAACTGTTAATCACTATTTATAGTGATTAACGACTGGACGTAGATTCTGTTGAATCGAACCAGTATAAAAATATCTGTGTGATTTTTCTATTCCCTACACTCATATTATTTTACGTATATCAACTGTTTAATTAATTTTTTGAAAGAAAATTATTTTTACTAAAAGGACCAAATTAATTTTAATTGTGAACGAACACGCTTTCCGCTCTCTGAGTTTTAATTCCGCTGCGCTATACTCTTCGAAAAATACCCCCTTTGATACCAACAGTTCTAACTACTCAAAATTTGAGTTTTAGGTACTTGTTTGCTTTTGAGTAGTTTCCTAGTGTCATTTTACTACTTTAGACTTGTTAGGATATTAACATTAGTAATTGTTAGTCTACTTTAGGTGAATTGCCTCTTTCTCACCCTTTTAGTAGACTTTTTTAGGTTCTACATACTCAAACTTTGAAGTTGAGGTAATTCTTTGCTTTTGACAAATTTCCTAGCTTCATTCTACTAGTTTAAACTCATTAGGATGTTAAATATAGTACTCTTTTTAGGTTTTAGGTAGTCAAATTTGGAGATTTTGATACTTGATTCAATTTGACATGTCTATTAGCTTCATTTAGGTACTTTAAACTTGTTAGGACAAAAACATTATACTTTCTTTGGTTATATTAGGTGAATTTCGAAATTGTCACCTATTTAGAACACTTTTTATGTTTTAAGTACTTCAATTTTGAGACTTCACAATTGAAGTCCAAAATCATATGTTCAACTTTGACTTTAGAGTTCACTTTCACAATTAAAGTCCAAATTCATGTCCAGGTTGTTGGAGACTTTAAGAGACATATCTTTTAACATGTTGAAGGCCAAATTAATCATTAGAGTGCCCTTAACCACTACCAGTTGGAGCAAAGTTAATAAAGTCTAACCTAAGAGATGGTCTACTTTAGCCCTAGTAAGGAATTTTCAGTTTTTTAGTTAATATATAAACTATAAAACAACTATAACTTTGGTTCCTCCTTCTGGTTTGGTAACTTGGGGGATTCAAGATAGTATATAACCAACATATATGCATGTTGGTTCGTCCTTGTACTATACTTCATCCTTAATAATTACTCATTTTAAGTCTTACCCTATATTGAAAGAAATTTTTAAGGATGTTGTCATGGTCTTCTTCCAAGACGGAATTTCAGTGGAAGGGTGGGGAACAAGGTGTGGAGGTTATATATAAGAAGAATATGCAGCACAAAGAACACAAGAGAGAAGACAAGAGGCGAAAGAGAAAGAGAGATAAAAGGCAAACAAAATTTTATTTGCCAAAAGGAGGGGCCAACATGTTTATTTATCAAATTCTTGCATGACTATAGGCTTTTAGACAGATCAAACATGAGCAAAATAAAGCAAGGCAAACAGAATAAGACATCATTTACCTACCTGGAAATGATGAAGTCTTCGACACTTGAGTGTAGCCCTTAAACAATGACACTTTTGCAACCAACTTTAACCCACTCTGTTCGAAGCTTCCAAACGTTATGTGCTCCTAATTGAAACCCCAAAACCTTGTACAATAATGGACAATTTTAATTAGCAAAACGCAACAACAATAAAAGATTAATCATCAAACACCCTGTTACCAAGAACAGGGGCTCAACTTATAAGCTTCTAAAAATAAAGCAGATATATACACACACCTAATTTACAATGCATCAAGTAGGTGGTGTTCAAGAATAAGCAAGCATTCAATGATACTAATGCATTCAAAAACAGAATTTGCAAATTGACTTAACCCAAGATTTGGAAACAGGACTACAGTAAATCAATTTAAAGCTTACAATGAATGTGGGAGCAACTTTCTCTCTTGATTTCAGTCCAACTAAACCATTCACAATTTCCAATTCCTTGATCAAGCAAATTCTTAATTCTGCACAAATAACATTCAACAAAATTGTTAGACTAAAAACTCAATTCTATCTCTCAATTTACCAAAGGAAATAGGTCAAGTTAGCCTCATAAAGCTCTCACACAATATCAAAACTGTTAGAAAAAACAATTCAAGTATCTTACACCTACCTAGCTCCCATTTTAAGTCTATCATTATCCAGCAGAATGAGTGTACTTAGTGAGTCCAATACATAGAATGTAGAGTATCTATTCACAAACTATATAGTTCTAATGTTTCCAAATTCTGCATGATATTATTATAGGTCATTAGTATTGTTCTACAAGATTGATCCTGTTATTCTAATTATTATAATGTTGATAATTCAACATGAGAGAAATGTCCACATTATAATCTATCCATAACAGGAATAATCATATGATATAAGTACTCTTAAAACCTGAATGCACATAATTAAGGCATGGAAAAAAAAAGGAATAGGGCAATATAAGAAAACAAAAACTGCTAAGCTTTTTTATCACTTTCAGACCTACATCTACAAGAGTCAGTAAAGTTTCTAAGAACATCATATGAGCAATATATACACCAATGCTTAATGTAGTCACAACACCAACCACAATGCAGTTACACCAATGCCTAATTCATTACTTTTGTTAATCTTTGTTTTAGTGAATTTTAAGTACAGAGCACACCTCTTTTATTTATCACAACCAGTTTCAAACCATTCATAATCAAGTTTGTCAAACCTCACACTATACAAAATGATAAAACTCCAATCAACAGAACCTTAAACTCAAAATGAACATTCACAACATTTTAGAACACCATCAAATTCAAGAAACAAGAATCAAAATAAAATGACAGAGCACATCACATCATGCAAATTCAATTTAGCCTTTACAGCAAAATAAAATGACAGAGCACATCAAATTCAACACGAATTTGCAGCCCCAACCCATACCTTGGGCTTTGCCTTCCTTGCCTCGTCACGTCTGCTCCCAAGACTATATTCCTCCCTTTCCAGTTGCAATTCCAATTCCTTCTCAACCTAACCTTATGTTTTTTGGAATGGAACTGAATTAAGGGTTTTCATTATACATTTTTGCACACGATTCATACACACAGAAGTACCTTACCTCGTCACAGATCCCCTACATTGGCCTCGCACTACGATAGTGGAAGCCCTGGTCACGCTGCCACAGCATCAACGTCACGCCGCTATAGCACCGTAGTCACCCTGCCACAGCACCATCGTGAGGTCACCACAACATTGTCGTCACGCCGCAACAACAATCTCGTCAACAAACACCTTCGAACAGCCCCCTCGGAACAGTGTAATCCGTCAACCACCACCCTCCTTCTAACACCGACACAACAATTGCAGCAAAAAAAGGGTTTAGCTTGAGTTCAGAATGAGAGAGGAAGATGTGATGCTTGGCGGGTTCTGAAGTGAGAGAGGAAAAATTGGGGGAAATGTGCGGAAACAAAAATTGAGAGAATGGGAGAGGGAAATCCCAAATTTTCATTTCATTTAAGTCGATGCTTATACCGACGGTCTTCGTCATTTGGTAAACTCAATGCACCATGTCCGACGGTCGAAAGCCTTCGATAATCAACCACTTGCATGGTCGAAAGCCCTAGAGGTCGTCGCTATTATTCCTTCGAAAATTAACACTTTTCCTGTAGTGGTGGTACCTAGAATCTAGCGCTCAGCACCCCTCAGGGGGCAAGTAGGCGCTGGTGCGTGACTGCTGGCACTGAGGGCCCTAGAAAGGGAAACCAGGCATGGTTGCGTGAAAACCTACGCCCAGGGCCCCAAAAAAGGGCAACCAGGCATCCTGCGACCTTTTGTAGCCTTCTCTTTTGGTGCTTTTTCTGACCTTTCTGGGTTCCAACTCCTTGATACTTTAACTCCTCTTCCAAACCATTCAAATAACCTACAAAATCAAGGGAATTAGTGATAAAAATCATCAAGTATAACCTCAACTCTCTTATTCACATAATTAAACTTAAAATGAGAGATTAAGCAAGTTTCTAAGTAAAAAAGGGTTAATTTAGTATCAAAATTGAATCACAGATAACGGTAAAATGAATCGTTATTAGCTATCTGATAAACTTAATTGATTACAAAATCACTGTAATCGATTATTTCATACATAGTTGGTTTGTGCTTGTGGTTTTATCACACATAAACATTTAGTATGCATACAGTAGATATAAACACAATTAAGATCACAATAGTATGCAGACTGATGCACAAATTTATGATCACCAAAATATGATGTCACAAACTTGTTGAACAATCGGCAAGTATGACCGAATCGTTTCAAGTAATAAACTCGGTAAGACCATGTATCGTTCTCCCAAAGGACTCACGGCCTAGTTTAGTTGTGTGGTTCGTTGATTAGCTAAGACTTAAGAACAAAATAATTGGATTTTACTATGCAAAAGACGAAAATAAACATGTATGCATGAGGTTGATCAATGGCTAAAACAAAAGACAAACACTTTCAATGAAATATATTGATGAATATGTTGTTGGGGGTCAATTTCATCTTATCCACTCTCATATATTTTAGGAATTCAACATTCAAGTCATAATTGTTAATGCCACTCTCTAAATTACCTTGTCAAGAAGGCCTATCCCCAATTACGAGTTCATACAATTCCTAGCATTCCTAATAATTAGTTCTTTTAGCATAGGAGCTTAACGACAACCAATATATTATTGGGAGTAATTCCCCGGATCTAGACTTCCCCGTACGTTCCCGTATCGACAAAACCAATAATCATGCATTGAATGAGTTAAACAAAGCAAGGTTTGAGCAAAGAGGAAAAACCCTAACTAATGATGAAAGAAAGCATAAGTCTTAGATTAAGATGCAAGCACAAATTCCATATATGAGAGCTTCAAAAGATTACATTGATTCCCCAACAAACATACAAGGTTTAGTTCACCATATTCATGGTGAACCTAGATGAACAATAATGAAAGAATGAAAGATAAAACCCTAGAAAGGTGAAGAGGTAGCCTGAGCATCCAAATCCTCCTTCAAAGGGGTGGAAGAGAGAGTGTTTGCTTCGTCTTTGCCAAAGATACAAACCCTAGGACGTCCTAAAGCTTATATACTATTCTAAAATTACAGAAAATTCAGGCCCAAGCCCATAAGTGTGCCGCACAGCGGTAAAGTGCCGCTCAACGGTAAGTGCGTGAGTTGTTTCTTCCCCTCAGCGGCCATTTTGCCCCTCAGCGGTTCCAACGTGAACTCCTGAGTGCCGCTGATGAGTCAATATTTTATTGATTTTACTTAGTTTAATGTACTATAATTAATCAGGGAATTGTGCTTAATTGTCCAGTATTTTCCTGTTTTTACTAACTATGCTTAAATTGATCGGAAATTCTGATTTTTAACTAATTTGAATTATTTTAGCTAATTATTTTCATCAGTAATTACAGGAAAATTTTCTTTGAAAAGATAGCATGGTCATTAATGAAGGGTCACGGCTGGAAGGTTGTTGCAATTCATTTCTCTCTTTGATAATTGATATTTTGATTAAATGGGAATAATAGTGGTACGGTGGTAATTTCTCAGATTGCTTTTAAGAAAGGGGTAAACATTCCAAATTATTAAAGCACATGGAAGTCTTTTTACGGAAATGGCAAAAGTGAAAAAGTTATTTTCATGGCACACCTTACATTCTGATTCTTTCTTTTTCTCTATAACCAAAAGTTATTTCCTTTGTCACGGGCAGAGAATAATGGAAACACATTTGTTTTCATTTTAGTTCTTAAACAAAAGCATTATTACATGTGCCCCACGGAAATAATTTTAACACTTCTAGCCTTGAAGAATGCCTTTCGTGTAGTCAGTAAAACAACAACAAGCTCACGGCAATCAGCTCCTCCTTGAAGACTTGTCACAGTTTGGATTTTGGAGGTGCTGCCACAGCTGATCCAACAAGCGTCCGAGAAGCTTCATGGTGGGCAGCCACTCTCGATCCATCACATCCAGCAGCTCATGTACAGCTGAGTTGGAGGAAGAAGCAAACACGGCTGGATGCACTAGGAGCTACCACCGGAGAGGAGCTGGAGCAAGAAAAGAAGTGGCGTTCAAGTAGCAGAGGAAGCTACAGCAGTTTATGGGATCCCACGGTTGAAGAAAGAAGAGAATAAGATTAGTTGGAAAATTGGAGGGACCCTCATCTTCTGTTGTTCCTCTCGGTCAGCAAGAGAAGTTGATTCAAAGAAAGTCCAGCAAGACATCACAGCATGGCTGGGGGAAG
The DNA here is from genome assembly GCA_034642375.1 of Vigna nakashimae. Taxonomy (NCBI): domain Eukaryota; kingdom Viridiplantae; phylum Streptophyta; class Magnoliopsida; order Fabales; family Fabaceae; genus Vigna; species Vigna nakashimae. Next base: position 24,079,003 of record CM067759.1, read on the forward strand.
GCTGCAAGCAACCAGGAGCCAGCAGCCACCTTGGAGAGGAGATGCATAGCACGTTGGGGAGGAAGGAGTCCAGCTGGGAGCTATCACGTATACCAGCCACATTCACGGCTATTTCTGGAAACCAAAGGCAGCAACAACAAGCATCCAATCCAGCAGCCACATGCAAAGAAGCAACCTGTACAGTTCGGCAAAGGGAAGCTTGGTCACGGCCAAGAGGAAAGCAACACACATTTTGAAGAAACACTCACAAGTCTAGCGCATGGAGGCAGCAGCTTTTGCACTCCAGCATGCACACACAAACAAAGAGAGCATAAGGAGGGCTGGTCCATCTTTACAGTAGCATTCACGTGAAGATGGAGGAGAAATGGAATGCTTCATGAATAAAAAAAATGGAGTAGTGGAAAGATGTCCCCGCATGTAAATCACACCTTTTGCTTTGGACTATGTCGGCAATGTGTGAGAATACTGCACACGACACTTCACATGAATGAATAGGCTTAATTAAAATAAAAGAAAGAGAGTGATATCGTGCACGGAGATGCAAATTCTTGTGGTGATTAAATTGAAAGAAGTCAAGAAGATTGCTAGTGGACAAAACTCCATGAGGAAATGACCAACACCATCACACGGCATTCAAAAGTGGAGGTCCCTTGTTTCCATTTTGCACCACCCAGTGAATTGGCTATAAAAGAGAATTAGCAGCCAGAGTAGAGGAAGACGGCCTGGAGGCCTGGAAGGGGCTCTCACATTCTTCTCCTCCAGGAGGCTCTCGGGTTTCTATTTTCCCAAACAATGCACAATTGTAATTTTATTTTTGAAGCATGTAGTTCAGTAAAAGACGGTCACAGTGTAGCATTTTGTTCGGTTTGAAATTTTATCTTCACTGTTCAGTAGTTTTATTTCAAGAAAATTTTAATTTCAGTCACGTATTTTTATTTTTATTATCTCTTTTATTTTACCGTTTATTGTTTTGTGCATCGTTAAATTTTACCGTTTCTGAATATTTATTGTTCCATTTCTACCGTTTGGTTTTACTGCTTTGAAATTTATTTGAGTGTTTTTAAATTCTCTTTGGTTTAAATTCGAATTTTAATTTTATTTACCATACAACACATCCACAAAACCCCCCCACTACGTGTTAAATCTAAGACCGAACCACAAATATTGGTCCTTGAGAGACGACCTAGGAGTCACCTCCTAGTAAACTATACTGTATTTCTTTTATGCACAATTTTTGTGAGCGGTGCGACCCGTTCATCATAAAAAAATGGCGCCGCTGCCGGGGACCAATGGAGGTTTGGTTTTAGATTCTTGTTGTGTAAATTTTTGTTCTGTTAATATGTGTCTTTTGTGTGTTTTGTCTTTTGTATTTTTGTAGGCGACAACGACACCTTCAGCAAATTTTGGCGGCGTTGTCACTTCAGATCCAGGTTTTTGTTTTAGATTTTTACTGTGTTAATATATATTGTGTATATATGTGTTTAATTGTGCTATGTTCTGTATTTAGTTGTTATTAAAAAAAATTGAAAATTAAAAAAAAAAAAATTAATTAAAAATTTTTACTATTGATGTTCTGTCTTGTGTGTGCTTGTAGCATGTATAAATGTGTTTTGTTTTATCTGATTCGTAGTTTTTAGTTTTTAGTTTTTACTTTTTATTTTTCCATGTCTACCTATTTTAATGTTGTGAATAATTCTTATTCTGCCAATGTCTGTGATTATGATTCTTATTCTGCATATTACTTTGATTTTAAATCTGCTGATTTTTATGATGAGAACAATATGTTCCATCATCCAATTTCTGAGAGCTCTCTTTGGGAGCCAGTTCCACAATATGAGAGTCAGCAGTATGATTCTCCTGCTCAAATAGCTCCTCAGCCTTCTACTTCTGAACCTACATTAAAGGAGTTACTAGAGCAGATGACAATGCAGAACATTCAGTTTCAGAAAGGGAACATGCAGTTCAAGCAAGAGAGCATGGAAACTCAAGCTGCCATGCAGAATCTGAGTGATCAGATCAGGCAGATGGCCACTCTTGCACCTGAGGAGACTGATGAAAATTTTGGGGACCCGGCAGAAGTAAGCAGTAATCCTGAACCAGGTAGACCACCTTCACCTTCCCACACTCTAGAAATCTTCAAGGAAGAGGAGGTAAGCATACCACAATTTGATTATTATGTTGATTGTGATGATGATCGGTATGCTAATGACTATATTCTTGCTGAGTCTGATTTTAATTTTTCCTCTGTGCATGAAGAGAACCGCTTTTTACTATCACATTCGAATGGTTATTCTTCATGCACTGAACATGAATCTGAATCTATGATTAATATTGCATGCAATTTAGAAATTGATTCATGTTATGAGGATTTATCTAAGGCTCAGTATGATGAATTGGGATTGGGTGTTATACCTCTGCATAACATCTCTTTGGAACCACATTGCACTAACCATGTTGCAGGAGGTGTACATGTATTGCATCAACAAACACCCACAATTGAAGACAAAGGTGCAAGCTTACAAAACGGTTTGAAAATCAATTGGCACCTGTTGAACCCAATCATCAACAATTTTTTCTGCTTAGATCCAGCGATGGAAGACATTTCATTGCGAGATCAAATCTGGAGGATGAAGCAGTTCCTCCTCAAAACTTCCGTGCTGGATCATGAAATGGAAAACCTCTCCCTACATGTCCAAAATTGGCAACTGCCACCCTGACCAGGGGAGTTTTCTTTTTCTTTCTTCCCCGTTTTCCTACTTTTATTGCATTTGTCCTTTATCTGTTCAGTGTTTTAACTGATGATCTTATGCTTAGAACACGTTTAGGACAGTGTAGTTTAAGTGTGGTCTTGGGGGAGATTCTGATTTTTGTTTTTCTTATAAGTTTGTTTTTCCCTTTTCTTCTTAGTTTTCGAATTGTTATCTTTAAAAAAAAAAAATTTAAAAAAAAAAAAAAATTATTCTGTTGTGATAAAATATTTTGTTTTAAGCATGCCAAATCTTTATTCCGATATGTATATTTATTTCTTAGTTTTCCAGTTGTTATCCCTTAAAAACAACATAAAAAAAAAAAAACATTTTCAAAAAATTGTTTTGCGTGTAGTCCATAATTGCTCGGCCCTCAATTTCTTATTATTTCATACCAATATTTCATTAAAAAATTTTCACTTCAGATCTCATTTATTTTCCTTATTTTCCTTCACTGTAAATACAATTTCTTAGTTGTTTTCATACAGATCTTTGATTGCAAATTTTTAGACTAAGAAAATATTTCATTCATCAATGCAAAAATTACAGTAATGGAGAAAAAGGATTGAATAGATCTGAAAATAAAATTGCAGTTGATATATGAAATTAAAAGATGTTCGGGGGTCGATCTTTAGTGATCGTTAATATTACAAACCAAATAAAAAAACAAAAACATCATAAAAACAACAAAAATATAATTGTTCAGATTACATGCCTTGTCCATATTCTGGCCACACTCGGCCAACAAAAACATAAAAATAAAAAAAAAAAATAACATAAAACATTAAAACTGGAAGAATTCTCGAGCTGGTTGTGGTGGTCTAAGGGAGAGCTCCGTTGAGGGAGCTCTGGTTCGAAAAGTCACGAGCGGAGGCTTTGGTGGAGGAATTTCTCGTTCATTTCTGTCGTCATCGATGATGATCGGAACTGGAAACAGATTCAGCAGCCTCGGTGCCCTCATAATCACCCAGTTGTTTTCTTTCAAACAAAAAAAAAACAAAATAATAAATAAAAAAATAAAAAATAAAAATAACTTGTGTTAATTATAGAAGAGGAATGGAAAATTCAATAGGAGGTGTGATCAGAGGTCTTACCGTACATGTACAGCGGCAATTGTGAAAAGAGAGTGCCAGTAGGGTCTATCTCCGCTTGCCAGCGCTTGACCCGATTGCCGTGGTTGTTAAACCAGCAGTGTACGTTGTATTCGGTGGCTTCGCCGAAAGCCCTTAGTCGAGACGCGATCTCGACGACTTGCGCTCGGCTTGGGTGTGTGACTCCATAGTTGAATATTTTGGTCATCATCTTGATTTGATCGTCGGTAGGACGCCACCGTTGACTGGTATATCTCTCTGATTCCGTATCACTCATCCTTCCTCTCGTAATATACTAATCCTTAAATAAAAAATAAATAAATGTAAAAAGAACAAAAACAAGAAAAATAAGCATAACATAAATAACAATAAAAAAAAAAATTTATTCAGTGTTTTCTTTATTTGTTCTTATTTCCTTTTAGATTTATTTTGTCCAGTCATGCTTTGATGTTTCAGTTTTTGGTCTCAGATCTGTTTCACGGTCCTTGCAAAAGGGTCCTAAACGGATCTACGTCCAGTGTCCTTGTCCATATTGTTCTTGTATATTCAGTTTCTGTGTTTTAGTTTTAAGTGGGGTACGTGGCGTTGTTCTACCCGATTGTCTCTGCCATACCTTCAAACGAAGGGAGATTAACGTCTGGTTTCCAGCCGATATACCCCTTAAGTTTTAAGACAATTGTGTTTTATGTGTTTTAAGTGTTTAGCAGGTGAAGAAGAAAGCGAATAAGAGCTGAAAATAAAGAAGGAACTGAAGGCTTAAATGAAAGCAGGAAAAGAAAGCAGAAAAAGAAAAAGAAAAAAAAAATGAAAGATCTGGAAAAAAGGAAAAGGAGAAGAAGGAAAGCAGGAAGGCATAACAGCAGAATAAGCAGAATGAAAGGAAAGAAGAAAAATGAAGCAAAGAGACGGCAGGAAAAGTTAAGCAAGCAGAAAGAAAAAGGGATCCAGGTGTAGAGGACTTACCTGGAGTAGTAGGGCTTGCAGAGGCTCCTCGAGGTTCTCAGACTCTTCAGAAGGCGCGGTGGCAGAGGCTCCGCGCAGACTCCAGATGCTCAGAAGAGAGAGGAGGAGAGAGGAGTAGAGAAGACAGGAGCAGAGAGAGAGTGGAAGTCAGGAAATGCCACTCAGGCGCTGAGATTGGCCTAATTATAGGCAAATTGTTTCCACTGTAGCAACAGTTCCGGTCGTTGCCACGGAGACTGTTGTCACAGTACCGGTATCCTTTTTCAGAAAAAAAAAATAATAAAATAAAATAAAATAAAATAAAAAAATTTAATTAAATTAGTTAGCATCTACTGATGGGTGCTAGGTGTTTTAGACATCTGCTGATGGATGTCCCTGATAACATCTACTGATGGATGTTACTGAAAAATTTCTTCCCATTTTTCCTTACTTTTTATTGCACTTGTCTATATTATTTGACTGCTCTGAAATTGATAATCTGATGATTGTAACACACTGAGGACATTGTGTGATTTAAGTGTGGTCTACTGGGGAGAAATTTTGATTTTCTGTTAGTTTCTGTTAAGTTTGTATTTTGTGTGTTAAATTTTTTGTTTTTGAAAATTTTTTGTTTTTGAGTGTTAAATTTTTTCTGTTTTAAGTGGTTTTTAGTGTGTTTTGTGTGCAATAAATTTTACATTTTTCTCTTGATTTCTGGATGATGTCTAAAGTTGTAGATTTTTCCTTCACTTCATTAATACTTATGGTTTAAAATCCTTGTTTTTCTCTGCTTGGAAAATGATTATAATGTTTAAGAGGTTGATTTGATTGTAACGAATGCCCTGTGTGAGAATTTGAGCCACTTAATTTTCTTTCTTGTGTGATATGTATCTTGATTGCTTGCACATAGGCCTTGGCTTGATTCTTTTTGATATACTTGATTGATATGCATGTTCAGACGTGATAAAGGCATTTTTGTTCTTGAGCCTCTTTAGCCAAATAAGCCTACCTTGTTATTATCCTTTGATAACCCCTTTGAGCCTATACTGTATATATTTCTTTGTGTTGAAGCTCATACACTGATCCTAAGTGAAAAACAAATGATTACCTTATCCTTAGGAAAGTCTGGAGCTATAGAAGTATTTTGTGAATAAGTGTGGTCTCCTTGGGAATTCTGATGAATTGGCTAGTTGGTTCCTCATCATATTTTGAAATGATAATATATATCCTGTTGTGTGATAAAAAAAAAAAAAAAAAAAAAAAAGACAGGATGGAAAAAATTTGATGAGAAAAAGAGAAAAATTGAAAAATAATTTTGTGAATAATGGAGTCGGGAAGAGGATTGAATTAGAGGTTTGGGTGAGATTTCATTGTGTTTACATTTTTTTTTCCCTAGTGCACCTCTATTTCTTCTGAGCTATAGCTACTTATCCAAATTTATCCTCCCCTGTCCTTGGCCCCATTACAACCCAATAAAGACCTTTTGATCTGAACATGCATATGTTTTAAGTATTGATAATTAGAAGCTTGCCAAGTCTACTTGTGTTTGTTTTCTTGACTACATCGAGCTGATATTATTATTTACCCTAGACACTTGAGAGAAACACTGTGAGTGCATATGTGAGGTTTTGTTATTTTTGAATCACCTCTTGAACTGATTAATCATTTTGCTATGTTTTGAATTGCTTGGATGATTTCTGTAAGTATGTGCTTTTCTTGATTTTGTGTTGGAAAATTTCTACTTCTTTCATCTGTCCATAATTCTTGAGAACTCTGTAAATTCTTTTATTTTTCTTGTGAGTTTTATTTTCCTGTCTGTTGAGTTTTGTGTCACCTCCCTAAATGTCCTATCAACTATTCCCTGATTTGTGTCTTGATTTTGCCCAGGAGTGCAAAAGACTAAGTGTGGTCTATTTTGATGAGTCAATATTTTAATGATTTTACTTAGTTTAATGTACTATAATTAATCAGGGAATTGTGCTTAATTGTCCAGTATTTTCCTGTTTTTACTAACTATGCTTAAATTGATCGGAAATTCTGATTTTTAACTAATTTGAATTATTTTAGCTAATTATTTTCATCAGTAATTACAGGAAAATTTTCTTTGAAAAGATAGCATGGTCATTAATGAAGGGTCACGGCTGGAAGGTTGTTGCAATTCATTTCTCTCTTTGATAATTGATATTTTGATTAAATGGGAATAATAGTGGTACGGTGGTAATTTCTCAGATTGCTTTTAAGAAAGGGGTAAACATTCCAAATTATTAAAGCACATGGAAGTCTTTTTACGGAAATGGCAAAAGTGAAAAAGTTATTTTCATGGCACACCTTACATTCTGATTCTTTCTTTTTCTCTATAACCAAAAGTTATTTCCTTTGTCACGGGCAGAGAATAATGGAAACACATTTGTTTTCATTTTAGTTCTTAAACAAAAGCATTATTACATGTGCCCCACGGAAATAATTTTAACACTTCTAGCCTTGAAGAATGCCTTTCGTGTAGTCAGTTAAACAACAACAAGCTCACGGCAATCAGCTCCTCCTTGAAGACTTGTCACAGTTTGGATTTTGGAGGTGCTGCCACAGCTGATCCAACAAGCGTCCGAGAAGCTTCATGGTGGGCAGCCACTCTCGATCCATCACATCCAGCAGCTCATGTCCAGCTGAGTTGGAGGAAGAAGCAAACACGGCTGGATGCACTAGGAGCTACCACCGGAGAGGAGCTGGAGCAAGAAAAGAAGTGGCGTTCAAGTAGCAGAGGAAGCTACAGCAGTTTATGGGATCCCACGGTTGAAGAAAGAAGAGAATAAGATTAGTTGGAAAATTGGAGGGACCCTCATCTTCTGTTGTTCCTCTCGGTCAGCAAGAGAAGTTGATTCAAAGAAAGTCCAGCAAGACATCACAGCATGGCTGGGGGAAGGCTGCAAGCAACCAGGAGCCAGCAGCCACCTTGGAGAGGAGATGCAGAGCACGTTGGGGAGGAAGGAGTCCAGCTGGGAGCTATCACGTATACCAGCCACATTCACGGCTATTTCTGGAAACCAAAGGCAGCAACAACAAGCATCCAATCCAGCAGCCATGATGAATCCATATTTTGCTCACTTCACTTAGTTTACTATACTAGAATTAATCGGGGAATCGTGCTTAAATCTCCAGTATTTTCCCATTTTTCTGAATTGTGCTTAATTCGATCAGAAATTCTTATTTTGATTAATTTGAATCATCTGAAGTTAATAAAGTGCATTATTAATTGTAGGGAAATTTTGGACAACATTTTGGGACATTTGGAAACATCTCACTTCTTACAATTTGGAAGAAAGAAAATTGGTTTGGAAACCATTCCAATACACACGGCCTTTCACGGTTTGAAGCAGAAAAGGAATTGGTGTTGTGCAATTGAACGTGTGAAGCAAAGATTAAGAGTTGCATATGGGCTGCTGTCACGTTGAAATGAATTAATACAGCTACCACATAGCTTTTACGTGCAGCACCAACATGCAGCAAATGATGGGAGGAATCTAGTTTTTGGTTTTATTTCTTTTATGGAGAATAGAAAGAGGTGCATACTCCACGACCAACTCATACTAAAAGCCTATCCATTTTGCCAAATGATGAAGAATAATGGAGGGGACCACATTGGAAGGCAACCCACGGTTTTTGAAGGAAATTGGCATGCCACATGAATGTAACATTCTCGGCACATCTTATTTCTCTTTGCAAGTGAGTGGGAGACAACATTATGAAGGGGGCCACGTTCTTGAAACATTATTTTCAATTAACTTGGTTTGGAGAAAAGCATACGGTTTTTAGCATATGGGGTCCATTCACTAGGAAGTCATTCTTTTCATTCTTGGAAACAACTCTCGGTTATTGATTGAAGGATTGCTGCCACATCCAACACTTTTATTTAGGAAATGATGATTGACAAAGAAGGGGACCACCACTTACAAGCAAAATGGCTTAACATTTCATACGTCTGAAAGGAGATATTTTCTTTTCTTCCTTTTAACTCTCGGATCCACTCAATTGCTTAAGTAGCTGAAAAATAAAAAGCACGCCCCATTCATTTTGTCATCACATGTTTTGGAAGAAAAGAGAAGGGGCCACGTTGAAAGCTCATGTGCACAATCTTCCAAAGTGCTGAATTTTATTGCAGAGAATTGCGTTGTTAACGCACTACAGCTTGGACTTGGGCAGCACCACTGAGAAGACTTCTTCATTTTTTTTTTCATTGGTTCAAGTAGGGAAGCAGCTGGATGAGAAGGGTGTCTCTGCTTTGGAGCATCCAACCGCCACTCTCTCGGATGAAGCAAGCAAAGAGCACGTCCACTCCAGCAGGAAGAGCTCACGGTTGGCTGGAAGGGCTGCACCGTCCAGCAACTAAGGCAGCTGCTCACACTTGACACACACACCTCACGGCCTGGTCTAACACATCAAGAGGTTGGAGAAGCACGGCTGTTGCAGGACTCCACGTTCCAGCAGCTACACAGCAGCTCCAGAAGCAACCATCACTGCACCGGCTAGCCTTCAACCATTCCAGACAGCAGTCCAGTAGTTTGGAAGCAGGTTCCAGCCACAACTAGCAGTTCACGTAGCCCATCCAACAGCACCTTCAGGAAGATGCTTCACGGTCCAAGAGCCACCCGTAGAGAAGACCTCCATGTCCAGCTGCAACACACATCCAGCTTGGTAGCAGGTGGGAACGTCTAGAAAACTCCAGCACTTCACGCTCCAGCTCTTCACAGTCTAGCAGCTCCATGCACGCAGACCACCATCAAGCAATCCACTACTCCTTACGCAGCAGCAGGTTCAGTTTGGAGAAATGGAAGAGGAGAAGCATGTAGTAGAGGCATCTTGGCTTTTCTTTGAGCATAAAAGGAAGAGAAGAAAAATGCAGAACAGCAGCTTGGTCTAGTAAAGCTCACGGTATTTTCACACGGAGGCAACCTCTACACACGTTAATGCTCATCCAAGGAACACAACGTCAAAGCACACATGAATGAAGTTGGAGAGGAAGAACCCAGCAAGCACAACAGAGAAAGTTGGAATGTGTTGTTGTCCAAGTCACGGGTCCAGGAGAGCAGCTGCATGGTGATGGATGGAAGTATGAGAAGTGTTCACGGGAAGAGAATGGAATAGTGAAAGGAGCCCACATGAAAGGAATTGACGTGATTTAGGCTGGAAAGAAGAGCGCTTGGATGGAATGTCACATGATTGAAGAAGAAGACAAGTTGGCAAAAGGAGAGGTTCACGGGAGGATACCAGGGAAGTGCTATAAAAGGAGAGCAGCAGGCAGAGAATAGAGGAGAGGAGATTTTAGGAGTAGTTTCAGGATAGAGAACTGCCTGGGAGGAGGCTCTCGCCTCTTTCTCTTCCTCTATCTGTGTTTTTATTTTAAATAGTGCAAAAGTTATAGAATTTCATTTCTGTGTCAGTATTTTGAGAGCATTTCGTGTAGTTGTTTAACATTCAAGAATTATAATTTAATTGTTGAAACTTTGATAAATTTTATTTTCAGTAAATGTTTTCTATTTTTATTTTACCAGTTTTGTTTTCTATATCGTTAAATTCAGTCATTGCTTTTTACCGTTCGGTTTATTTTCTATCAACGTATTTTCACTGATGTTTTTATTTATGCGTTTAATTTTACCGTTCAGTTTTTTTTTTACCATCTTTTACCCTTTAGTTTTTACCGTGGTTAAATTTTATTTCAGCGTTTTAAATTTAGTTGTGTTTAAATCCCAGTTTTAATTTATTTTAATTTTTCTGTTGTTTTATTTCCAATTTCCAATTTTATTTTACCGCACAAAACATCCAGAAACCCCCCCCCACTTCGTGTTAAATCTGAGACTGAACCACTCAAATTGGTCCTTGAGAGACGACCTAGGAGTCAAATCCTAGTTATACTGCATTAATTTCTGCACAACTTTTGTGAGCGGTGCGACCCGTTTAACAAAAATGGCGCCGCTGCCGGGGACCAATGGAGGTTTGGTTTTAGATTCTTGTTGTGTAAATTTTTGTTCTGTTAATATGTGTGTTTTGTCTTGTATATTTTTGTAGGCGACAACGACACCTTCAGCAAATTTTGGCGGCGTTGTCACTTCAGTCCAGGTTCTTGTTTTAGATTTTTACTGTTTTTGTTTTATTATGTGGTTGTAATATATGTTTTGTCTTTTATATTTTTATTGTGTTGTGTTTTGTATTATGTCTGTTAATTAAAAAAAAAATATTAAAAAAAAAAAAAATTATGTTCTGTCTTTTATGTTCCTGTAGCATGTCTAAATGTGTTGTGAATTATCTGTTTAGTAATTTTTAGTATTTACTTTTTATTTGTTTTATTTTTACTTTTCGATGTCTACCTATTTTAATGTTGTGAATAATGCTTATTCTGCCAATGTCTGTGATTATGATTCTTATTCTGCATATTACTTTGATTTTAAATCTGCTGATTTTTATGATGAGAACAATATGTTCCATCATCCAATTTCTGAGAGCTCTCTTTGGGAGCCAGTTCCACAATATGAGAGTCAGCAGTATGATTCTCCTATTCAAATAACTCCTCAGCCTTCTACTTCTGAACCTACATTAAAGGAGTTACTAGAGCAGATGACAATGCAGAACATTCAGTTTCAGAAAGGGAACATGCAGTTCAAGCAAGAGAGCATGGAGTTCCAGCAGGAAACTCAAGCTGCCATACAGAATCTGAGTGATCAGATCAGGCAGATGGCCACTCTTGCACCTGAGGAGACTGATGAAAATTTTGGAGACCCGGCAGAAGTAAGCAGTGATCCTGAACCAGGTAGACCACCTTCACCTTCCCACACTCTAGAAATCTTCAAGGAAGAGGAGGTAAGCATACCTCAATTTGATTATATTGATGACTATGTTGTTGAGAGGTATGCTGATGACTATATTGTTGCTGAGCATGATTTTAATTTTCCCTCTGTGCATGATGAGGACCGCTTTTTACTATCACATTCAAATATTTGTTCTCCATGCACTGAACATGAATCTGAACCTGTTATAGATATTGTTTCTACATTTGAAACGGATTCATGTTATGAGGTTGTATCTAAGGCTCAGTATGATGAATTTGGATTGGGTATTATACCTCTGCATGATATTTCTGTGGAACCATTTTGCACTAACCATATTGCAGGAGGTACATATAAATTTGATCAGCATGCACCCACGCTGGAAGACAAAGGTGCCAATACATACAGCAGATCGAAGATCAAAAGGCACCTACTGAATCTGCTCAGTGACAATATTTGCTGCTTAGATCCGGCGGTGGAGGATATTTCTCTGCTTGATCAGATTTGGAGGATGAAGCAATTTTTCCTCAAAATTTCCGTCTTGGATCCTGAAGAAGACATCTCCCTGATTGTCCAATTTTGGCAACTGCCACCATAATCCAGGGGAGTTTTCTTTTTCTTTCTTCCCCGTTTTCTGACTTTTATTACATTTGTCCTTTATCTGTTTAAGTTTCAATTGATGATCTTATGCCTTTAACTGATTTGGGACATTGTAGTTTAGGTGTGGTCTGGGGAAGATTCTGCAATTTTTTCTTTTAAGTTTGTTTTTCCTTTTCTTCTTAGTTTTTGTAATTGTTATCTTTAAAAATAAAAAATAAAAAAACAAAAAAAAAAAATATTTTGTGATAAAATTTTTTTTTTTGTTTAAAAGCGTGCCAAATCTGTATTCTGATATGTATAATTATTTTTTCTTAGTTTTCACATTGTTATCCTTATAAAAAAAAAAAATTCAAAAATTCAAAAATTGTTTTGCGTATTCTTTGATTTTATTTCGACCCTCAGTATCTTATTATTTCATACCAATAAAAATTTCATTTCAGATCTCATTTTTTTTCCCTTATTTTTCTTCACTGTAAAATAATTTCTTAGTTGTTTCATCAGATCTTTGATTGAAAATTTTGTTTAGACTAAGAGAGATTTCATTCATCAATGCAAAAATTACAGTAATGGAAAAATGGAGATTGAACAGATCTGAAAATAAAATTGCAGTTGATATATGAAATTAAAAGATGTTCGGGGGTCGATCTTTAGTGATCGTTAATATTACAAACCAAATAAAAAAACAAAAACATCATAAAAACAACAAAAATATAATTGTTCAGATTACATGCCTTGTCCATATTCTGGCCACGCTCGGCCAACAAAAACATAAAAATAAAAAAAATAAAAAAAAATAAAAAAATAACATAAAACATTAAAACTGGAAGAATTCTCGAGCTGGTTGTGGTGGTCTAAGGGAGAGCTCCGTTGAGGGAGCTCTGGTTCGAAAAGTCACGAGCGGAGGCTTTGGTGGAGGAATTTCTCGTTCATTTCTGTCGTCATCGATGATGATCGGAACTGGAAACAGATTCAGCAGCCTCGGTGCCCTCATAATCACCCAGTTGTTTTCTTTCAAACAAAAAATAAAAAATAAAATAAATAAAAAATAAAAAACTTGTGTTAATAATAGAAGAGGAATGGAAAATTCAATGGAGGTGTGATCAGAGGTCTTACCGTACATGTATAGCGGCAGTTGTGAAAAGAGAGTGCCTGTGGGGTCTATCTCCGCTTGCCAGCGCCTGACCCGATTGCCATGGTTGTTAAACCAGCAGTGCACGTTGTATTCAGTGGCTTCGCCGAAGGTCCTTAGTCGAGACGCGATCTCGACGGCTTGCGCTCGGCTTGGGTGTGTGACCCCATAGTTGTAGATTTTGGTCATCATCGTGATCTGATCATCTGTAGGACGCCATCGTTGACTGGTATATCTCTCTGATTCCATATCACTCATCCTTCCTCTCGTAATATACAAATACATAAATAAAAAATAAATACATATAAAAACAACAAAAACAAGAAAAAAAAAGCATAACATAAAAAAAAAAAAAAAAAAAAAAAAAAAAACATAAAAAAATTAGATTCTTAGTTCTGTGTTTTCTTTATTTGTGTTTGTTTCCTTTTAGATTTATTTTGTCCTGTCAGTCTTTGATATTTCTGTGTTTGGTCTCAGATCTGTTTCACGGTCCTTGCAAAAGGGGCCTAAACGGATCTACGTCCAGTTGTCCGGTTGTTCTTGTCCATATTGTTCTTGTATATTATGTTTATGTGTTTATTTAGTTTTAAGTGGGGTACGTGGCGTTGTTCTACCCGATTGTCTCTGCAATACCTTCAATCGAAGGGAGATTAACGTCTGGTTTCCAGCCGATATACCCCTTAAGTTTTAAGACAATTGTGTTTTATGTGTTTTAAGTGTTTAGCAGGTGAAGAAGAAAGCGAATAAGAGCTGAAAATAAAGAAGGAACTGAAGGCTTAAATGAAAGCAGGAAAAGAAAGCAGAAAAAGAAAAAGAAAAAAAAAATGAAAGATCTGGAAAAAAGGAAAAGGAGAAGAAGGAAAGCAGGAAGGCATAACAGCAGAATAAGCAGAATGAATGAAGGAACGAAAATCATAAATAAAAGCAGAAAAAGCAAGAAGAAAGAAGGAAAGAAGGAAGGTGCAGAGAACTTACCTGGGGAAGTAGGCTTGCAGAGGCTCCTCGCGGATCTCAGACTCTTCAGCTGGCACGGTGGCAGAGGCTCCCTGCAGAGATCCAGACGCTCGAGAGAAGAGAGGGTAGAGAGAGAAGAGAAGAGCAGAGAGAGTGGAAGTCAGGAAATGGCGCTGGACGCGGAGGAGCGGCCTCATTTATAGCCAGATTGCTTTCCACTGTAGCAACAGTTCCGGTCTTTGCCACCGAGACTGTTGTCACAGTACCGGTATCCTTTTTCAGAAAAAAAAAAATAAAAATAAAAAATAAAAATAAAAAAAATAATAAATAAAAATAAAAAAAAAATAAAATAAAAAAATAAAAAATAAAAAATATAATAAAAATTAATTAGCATCTACTGATGGGTGCTAGGTGATTTCGACATCTGCTGATGGATGTCACTGATAACATCTACTGATGGATGTTACTTAAAATTTCTTCCCATTTCCTTACTTTTTATTGCACTTGTCTATATTATTTGACTGCTCTGAAATTGATAATCTGATGATTGTAAACCACTGAGGACATTGTGTGATTTAAGTGTGGTCTACTGGGGAGAAATTTTGATTTTTCTGATTTTTCTGTTAGATTGTATTTTGTGTGTTAAATTTTTTGTTTTTTTGAGTGTTAAATTTTTTCTCTTTTAAGTTATTTTTATCCAGTTTTGTGTGCAATAAATTTTACATTTTTCTCTTGATTTCTGGATGATGTTTAAGTTGTAGATTTTTCCTTCACTTACTTAATACTTATAGTTTGTAATCCTTGTTTTTCTCTGCCTGGAAAGATGATTATACGTTTGAGAGGTTGATTTGATTATGACAAATACCCTGTGTGAGATTTGTGCCACTTAATTTTCTTTCTTGTGTGTGATATGTATCTTGAATGCTTGCACATATGCCTTGGCTTGATTCTTTTTGATATACTTGATTGATATGCATGTTCAGACGTGATAAAGGCATTTTTGTTCTTGAGCCTCTTTAGCCAAATAAGCCTACCTTGTTATTATCCTTTGATAACCCCTTTGAGCCTATACTGTATATATTTCTTTGTGTTGAAGCTCATACACTGATCCTAAGTGAAAAACAAATGATTACCTTAACCTTAGGAAAGTCTGGAGCTATAGAAGTATTTTGAGAATAAGTGTGGTCTCCTTGGGAATTCTGATGAATTGGCTAGTTGGTTCCTCATCATGTTTTGAAATGGCAATTTATATCCTGTTGTGTGAAAAAAAAAAAAAAAAAAAAAAAAGACAGGATGAGAAAAAAAATTGATGAGAAAAAAAAAGAGAAAATTGAAAAATAATTTTGTGAATAATGGAGTCGAGAAGAGGATTGAATTAGAGGTTTGGGTGAGATTTCACTATGTTTACATTTTTTTTCCCTAGTGCACCTCTATTTCTTCTGAGCTATAGCTACTTATCCAAAATTATCCTCCCCTGTCCTTGGCCCCATTACAACCCAGTGAAGACCTTTTGATCTGAACATGCATATGTTTTAAGTATTGATAATTAGAAGCTTGCCAAGTCTACTTGTGTTTGTTTTCTTGAGTACATCGAGCTGATATTATTATTTACCCTAGACACTTGAGAGAAACACTGTGAGTGCATCTGTAAGGTTTTGTTATTTTTAAATCACCTCTTAAACTGATTAATTATTTTTGCCATACTTTGAATTGCTTGGATGATTTCTATAAGTATCTGCTTTATTTGATTTATGTTGGATAATTTCTACTTCTTTTATCTGTCTAGAATTCTTGAGAATTGTGTAAATTCTGTTTATTTTTCTTGCGAGTTTTTATTTTTCTGTCTGCTGAGTTTGTGTCGTTTCCCTGAAAGTCCTTTGAACCATTCCCTGATTTGCGTCTTGATTTTGCCCAGGAGTGCAAAAGACTAAGTGTGGTCTATTTTGATGAATCCATATTTTGCTCACTTCACTTAGTTTACTATACTAGAATTAATCGGGGAATCGTGCTTAAATCTCCAGTATTTTCCCATTTTTCTGAATTGTGCTTAATTCGATCAGAAATTCTTATTTTGATTAATTTGAATCATCTGAAGTTAATAAAGTGCATTATTAATTGTAGGGAAATTTTGGACAACATTTTGGGACATTTGGAAACATCTCACTTCTTACAATTTGGAAGAAAGAAAATTGGTTTGGAAACCATTCCAATACACACGGCCTTTCACGGTTTGAAGCAGAAAAGGAATTGGTGTTGTGCAATTGAACGTGTGAAGCAAAGATTAAGAGTTGCATATGGGCTGCTGTCACGTTGAAATGAATTAATACAGCTACCACATAGCTTTTACGTGCAGCACCAACATGCAGCAAATGATGGGAGGAATCTAGTTTTTGGTTTTATTTCTTTTATGGAGAATAGAAAGAGGTGCATACTCCACGACCAACTCATACTAAAAGCCTATCCATTTTGCCAAATGATGAAGAATAATGGAGGGGACCACATTGGAAGGCAACCCACGGTTTTTGAAGGAAATTGGCATGCCACATGAATGTAACATTCTCGGCACATCTTATTTCTCTTTGCAAGTGAGTGGGAGACAACATTATGAAGGGGGCCACGTTCTTGAAACATTATTTTCAATTAACTTGGTTTGGAGAAAAGCATACGGTTTTTAGCATATGGGGTCCATTCACTAGGAAGTCATTCTTTTCATTCTTGGAAACAACTCTCGGTTATTGATTGAAGGATTGCTGCCACATCCAACACTTTTATTTAGGAAATGATGATTGACAAAGAAGGGGACCACCACTTACAAGCAAAATGGCTTAACATTTCATACGTCTGAAAGGAGATATTTTCTTTTCTTCCTTTTAACTCTCGGATCCACTCAATTGCTTAAGTAGCTGAAAAATAAAAAGCACGCCCCATTCATTTTGTCATCACATGTTTTGGAAGAAAAGAGAAGGGGCCACGTTGAAAGCTCATGTGCACAATCTTCCAAAGTGCTGAATTTTATTGCAGAGAATTGCGTTGTTAACGCACTACAGCTTGGACTTGGGCAGCACCACTGAGAAGACTTCTTCATTTTTTTTTTCATTGGTTCAAGTAGGGAAGCAGCTGGATGAGAAGGGTGTCTCTGCTTTGGAGCATCCAACCGCCACTCTCTCGGATGAAGCAAGCAAAGAGCACGTCCACTCCAGCAGGAAGAGCTCACGGTTGGCTGGAAGGGCTGCACCGTCCAGCAACTAAGGCAGCTGCTCACACTTGACACACACACCTCACGGCCTGGTCTAACACATCAAGAGGTTGGAGAAGCACGGCTGTTGCAGGACTCCACGTTCCAGCAGCTACACAGCAGCTCCAGAAGCAACCATCACTGCACCGGCTAGCCTTCAACCATTCCAGACAGCAGTCCAGTAGTTTGGAAGCAGGTTCCAGCCACAACTAGCAGTTCACGTAGCCCATCCAACAGCACCTTCAGGAAGATGCTTCACGGTCCAAGAGCCACCCGTAGAGAAGACCTCCATGTCCAGCTGCAACACACATCCAGCTTGGTAGCAGGTGGGAACGTCTAGAAAACTCCAGCACTTCACGCTCCAGCTCTTCACAGTCCAGCAGCTCCATGCACGCAGACCACCATCAAGCAATCCACTACTCCTTACGCAGCAGCAGGTTCAGTTTGGAGAAATGGAAGAGGAGAAGCATGTAGTAGAGGCATCTTGGCTTTTCTTTGAGCATAAAAGGAAGAGAAGAAAAATCCAGAACAGCAGCTTGGTCTAGTAAAGCTCACGGTATTTTCACACGGAGGCAACCTCTACACACGTTAATGCTCATCCAAGGAACACAACGTCAAAGCACACATGAATGAAGTTGGAGAGGAAGAACCCAGCAAGCACAACAGAGAAAGTTGGAATGTGTTGTTGTCCAAGTCACGGGTCCAGGAGAGCAGCTGCATGGTGATGGATGGAAGTATGAGAAGTGTTCACGGGAAGAGAATGGAATAGTGAAAGGAGCCCACATGAAAGGAATTTACGTGATTTAGGCTGGAAAGAAGAGCGCTTGGATGGAATGTCACATGATTGAAGAAGAAGACAAGTTGGCAAAAGGAGAGGTTCACGGGAGGATACCAGGGAAGTGCTATAAAAGGAGAGCAGCAGGCAGAGAATAGAGGAGAGGAGATTTTAGGAGTAGTTTCAGGATAGAGAACTGCCTGGGAGGAGGCTCTCGCCTCTTTCTCTTCCTCTATCTGTGTTTTTATTTTAAATAGTGCAAAAGTTATAGAATTTCATTTCTGTGTCAGTATTTTGAGAGCATTTCGTGTAGTTGTTTAACATTCAAGAATTATAATTTAATTGTTGAAACTTTGATAAATTTTATTTTCAGTAAATGTTTTCTATTTTTATTTTACCAGTTTTGTTTTCTATATCGTTAAATTCAGTCATTGCTTTTTACCGTTCGGTTTATTTTCTATCAACGTATTTTCACTGATGTTTTTATTTATGCGTTTAATTTTACCGTTCAGTTTTTTTTTTACCATCTTTTACCGTTTAGTTTTTACCGTGGTTAAATTTTATTTCAGCGTTTTAAATTTAGTTGTGTTTAAATCCCAGTTTTAATTTATTTTAATTTTTCTGTTGTTTTATTTCCAATTTCCAATTTTATTTTACCGCACAAAACATCCAGAAACCCCCCCCCCCCCACTTCGTGTTAAATCTGAGACTGAACCACTCAAATTGGTCCTTGAGAGACGACCTAGGAGTCAAATCCTAGTTATACTGCATTAATTTCTGCACAACTTTTGTGAGCGGTGCGACCCGTTTAACAAGCCACATGCAAAGAAGCAACCTGTACAGTTCGGCAAAGGGAAGCTTGGTCACGGCCAAGAGGAAAGCAACACACATTTTGAAGAAACACTCACAAGTCTAGCGCATGGAGGCAGCAGCTTTTGCACTCCAGCATGCACACACAAACAAAGAGAGCATAAGGAGGGCTGGTCCATCTTTACAGTAGCATTCACGTGAAGATGGAGGAGAAATGGAATGCTTCATGAATAAAAAAAATGGAGTAGTGGAAAGATGTCCCCGCATGTAAATCACACCTTTTGCTTTGGACTATGTCGGCAATGTGTGAGAATACTGCACACGACACTTCACATGAATGAATAGGCTTAATTAAAATAAAAGAAAGAGAGTGATATCGTGCACGGAGATGCAAATTCTTGTGGTGATTAAATTGAAAGAAGTCAAGAAGATTGCTAGTGGACAAAACTCCATGAGGAAATGACCAACACCATCACACGGCATTCAAAAGTGGAGGTCCCTTGTTTCCATTTTGCACCACCCAGTGAATTGGCTATAAAAGAGAATTAGCAGCCAGAGTAGAGGAAGACGGCCTGGAGGCCTGGAAGGGGCTCTCACATTCTTCTCCTCCAGGAGGCTCTCGGGTTTCTATTTTCCCAAACAGTGCACAATTGTAATTTTATTTTTGAAGCATGTAGTTCAGTAAAAGACGGTCACAGTGTAGCATTTTGTTCGGTTTGAAATTTTATCTTCACTGTTCAGTAGTTTTATTTCAAGAAAATTTTAATTTCAGTCACGTATTTTTATTTTTATTATCTCTTTTATTTTACCGTTTATTGTTTTGTGCATCGTTAAATTTTACCGTTTCTGAATATTTATTGTTCCATTTCTACCGTTTGGTTTTACTGCTTTGAAATTTATTTGAGTGTTTTTAAATTCTCTTTGGTTTAAATTCGAATTTTAATTTTATTTACCATACAACACATCCACAAAACCCCCCCACTACGTGTTAAATCTAAGACCGAACCACAAATATTGGTCCTTGAGAGACGACCTAGGAGTCACCTCCTAGTAAACTATACTGTATTTCTTTTATGCACAATTTTTGTGAGCGGTGCGACCCGTTCATCAGCCGCTCAGCGGTAAACTGCCGCTGAGCGGCAGTTGCGGCTTCTCCTTTTGCACTTTTTGATGTCTTTTCTGATTCCATCTCTCTCCTTCTTCACTTCTTTCACTAAATTCACCTTAAAACCTACACAAAAACACTGAAATCAGGCATAAACCTGTCCAGCTCTCTTATTTCTGAAAATATGAATAAAAGCATGATTTTAAGCTAGTTTTAAGTGTTAAAGGTTGCTTTTAGTGTCAATTTAAGCATGAAAATAACAGTTTTTCAACTGTTATCACAGACCAATCAACATGTCATCATATGTATCAATCATAATAAAACATTTACATACCAACATATGTATCAATCACAGATAAACATTTCTGTTGTGTCATGAAAACATATATGTGTTGTTACAATCAATGTGTTGTCATCATAAAAAATCAAACACATCAGAGATTGAGTTTAGCACTCATATTGCTCCCCCTATCAACACAAATGATGGAAGCAGCTTCAAGCTCGAACAACTCCACGATTCAGAATGACGCCGCGGATTGATGAGTGTAAGCGGAGGTGCACACCAGGTGTTTGTGAAAAGGTTCAGCGAAAGTTTGATGTGTGTTTCAGCTCTCTCAAGCTTAGAAGGCCTTTCAATAGGGAAGAAAGTTAGTGGAGAAGGTGCTGGATAAACATGAGGAGGTTTGAACTCAGAGAATAGGTCTGGAGAAAACTTAACAACAATTCACTATATTTTTTAAGTTGAAATTTGCAAAGGGAAGAGCCTCTCTTTTATAGATGAAGAGAGGTCTCCATTCTAAGTTGCAAAGCTTTAAAAATGACAAATGAACGTATTGGAGACGCTACTAAGCTTGGAGTGTAAGGTTCCTTTAATCACATGTTCAAAACGTGGTGCTTTTAAAATCTGGTTCGCAACCGCTAGGTGCCTTTGGTGGTTTTGGCTGAGCGCTAGCGAGAATCTTGAAGCTATTTGCCTTTGAAAGTTCAATCCGAAAGCTTCTTGGTCCAATTTGGAAGCTATGTTTTCCTCTCCATTTTTGGATTCCTTTGCTTCTCTTAGCTTGCCAAGCCTCCTAAGGTGATTAGGCATGGTTTCCAATCTTTCTACAAAAAGAGTATAAATGTGTTTAGTAAAGAGAAGAAGGATTAATAAGTGATTCTCCATAGGAGTAAAGTAGTAAGTGATCCTTCTTCTTCTTGAATCCTTCTACACATAGCTCTTGTTAAGGATCCTATCACTAGTACAATAAGAAGAAAATACACCGGTTATTTTTTATTATTGGCATCAGTTTTGCAACCGAGGCATATGCGGGCGAGGTAAAAAGGACAGACTTTATGCCTCAGTCATGGACTGAGATAAAACTAGACAGGAGTATGCCTTGGTTCTTAGATAATCGAGGCAATATCCTTTTTTTTCTGTTTTTCAGTACGCAACCAGAAATTGTTTCAGTACACAACCAGAAACGGAGTGGTGCAAATCATTGTTTACACGCAACTTGAAAATCCCAATCCGAGATCAAAACAAACCTAACATTACCCAATTTCAAAAACCCAAAGTGTTTGTGATTGTGAGTCTTCACTAGCCTGGCCTCAAGAACAATGCCAAAATCTACAAAATTTCACAGATCTAACACTGTTAAACTTCATCTTTATTGCAGATGAACACCTTTTGCAACGAACCAGGAAGCTCCCTTAGGGTTTTCAATCACACAGGGCTTCGACGGCTGGAGGAAGATTGTCGGTCTAGGGCGGCGGCGACATTCCATTAAGGGGTGAGAGGATAGCAGCGACTCGCGGTGGATTTAGAGCGGTGGATGAAGATGAAGATATAGAGGGGAAGAATAGCGGAGGCAACAACGACGAAGGGCTCGCCGATCTGGAGCGCCTTGGCGATGGCGATCTGGAGCGTTGGATCTAGAGCGGCGGAGACAGCAACGATGGGGGGCTTGCCGATCTGGAGCGGCTTGGCGATGGTGATCTGGAGCAGTGGATCTAGAGCGACGAATGCAATAGTGGCGGAGACAACAACGACGGAGGGCTCGCCGATTTGGAGCGACTTGGCGATGGCGATCTGGAGCGGTGGATCTAGAGCGGCGGAGGCAGCGGCGGAGGAGGTACAACAGCGGAGGCTATAACAGCGAGAGAGGGGAAGAATAGGAGAGAATAGAGAGGAAGAATGGGAGAGCACGGACAGAGAAGAAGTGAGAGCACGAGGGAAGAAGAAGATGTTGGGCTGTGGAAATGAAAAAGATCAAAGAAATGAAGAGTTAGTAGGACCACATCATGCCTGGTTTTCATCAAAACTGAGTTAGTAGGAATTGGCAGGTCTAGGTGGCAGGAGTTGTATGCCTCGGTTTCGCCTAGAACCGAGTTAGTAGTGGCCTTTAGGCATCAGTTGTTGGGCAACCGAGTTAGTAGCTCTTATCAGACCCATCAGCTGTCAGGTGGAGCAGGTTTGGGCAGAGTTTTATGTGTCCGTTTTACGTAGAACTTAGTTAGTAGCATGCTTTAGGCACATGTCATGGGACAACCGAAACATATACTTGAGTTATTATTACGAATCTGTCACCGTATTTTTATACGCTTCAGGTTCGCTTAAACCGAAGCGTACATTGCGCTTTCTAATCCCTTTTTTTACTAGTGTATGTGCATCTTAGATAGTCCTCCATTACTTTTTTTTTTTTTTCTCACTCCTATGCTTCTCTGTGCAACGCAGTATACTCTCCTCTTTTCTGCGCAACGTAGTAGACTCTCCTCTTTGTTAATGCTCTGCACCTCTGCACCTTCTACTTCTTAAATCTCTCATCATATTATGTTTATCACTTTTCCTTTATGATTTCGATTAAGAACAAATACTTTGTATTATTTTTTTATTTGATTTCAAATTCAACTCTCATCCATCATCTTCAAACTCGAAGAGCTAGTTGAACCAACTAACCCTTAGCTTTCTCATCATCATCCCATTCAAAAAGAAAATATTAAATTAAAACTAAAAGTAACCATCGACATTCTATTATAACTAAACTTCAATTTAAAATGATTAATTTTATATAATTAATTTTTTTAATTCAAATTTAACTTTTGGATGGATACTATTTTACATAACAAATGAAATCATATAAAACAAAAAATAACAATATATAAGAATTTATTTATAAATTATTTTTCAAATATAATTAAATAAATTGTATGATAAAACATCAGTTGAAATGAATTTTATCTTTTAAAAAACAGTTTAAAAAAATTGTATCACAAAATATAACAAAATATATTTTTCTTAAAAAGAATTTGAATTCTAAATAAAGGTATATAAATATGTAAAATACATTAATATTATTTTAACTAATAATCTTATTTTGATTATTTAATTTTAAAAAAACTTAAATAAAATCCGTTAATAGTGACGAAGATTATTTGTTAAGGGTTTTATCTGTAGAAATATGTGACTACAATTTTTTTTTGTCCCACAATCATGTAGATGTTAGATGGTGTATTTTCCTATGTACACTATAATCTAACAAATTCAATTCAATTTTAAATTACTCTATAATAAAATAACTAATAAGATTACTGCAGTGCAATTTTAAAACATTGTTAAATATCATAAAATAATTCTTAATTTTAATGATGGTTGTCAAATAAAAGAAGAATAATACAAAGTGAGAGGGAGACTGGTTTTGTCACGATGTGAGATTTAATTTCCATTTATTATATACTTAATTTTAAAATATCATTAAAAGTATAAGAATATTTTTTTATTATTTTGTATCACCTTAACTAGAAAGTGCAGAGCTGCATAGATCTGACAAAGTAAAATAAAGAAGTGAGAAAAAAATTAATTCTGTTTCTATATAGTCAAGGAAATACATTTGATCGAGACAAATTATATCAGTTAACGAAATTTAAACTTTTTTATTTGGTATGAACGAAATTAAAACTTTTGTAAATCAACTTGACGTACTACAAAACAAATAAAACAATTAAATTTTTATTTTTGTTACTTAAGACTCATTTAACACCAATGAAATAAAATAACAATTTTATAATGAATCAATTAGAGAAATAGAATAGTTGATTAGATATTTGAAGGGTGTAGAACATGGAAAATTTTCCTCAATAAAGTGGCATTTAAATGAAAACCCGGGTAGTTGAACATTCAACAACTGCTGTCAATAGTAACCACTCAAATCCCCAGAAGAAGTTTCGCATTTAAGAAGGAGAAAAAATGAGACAGCTTTTCTTGCCTCCATGTTCTTGTGAGTGAGAACACCAGACACAAATTCGTGTCGGTGAGGAAAAGTGTTGAGGCAGATATTCAAGGGAATGGAGAGTGTCGTGAGCCCTGAACCGTCACAGAAGTCACCCTTGGATTCCAGTTCCAAACAAGTCACAACCATTGAAGAACTGAAAGACAGCACTGATGCCGAACTCACCAAAATTGGTCTCATGAGGGCCTTAGTTGAAGCCCGAGATCCCTCTTCCAAGGTACCCACATGCCCAAAACCATTCAACACAATTCAAGTTGCCACCTTTTCCTGCAACCAAATTAATTGTCATGGATTTGTGCCCTTTCTTTCTTTGTGAAAGTAGTGCTGCACTTTCCTTACATGTTATTGTGAATCATATGGATAAAATGAAACTATCTTTCTTCTTACTGTACTAGTTTTTGCATAGCTAATTTCTGTCCAAGAATCTAGCATTCAATGTTTTGATCATGATGTTTAAATTTTCATAGCTTGATATAAGAGATTCGAATCGGGGTTGCAGTTAGATTAACAACTGTGTTGGTATATATATGGATAAAACTATTTGTGACCCTGATATTTCCAATTACAACGGAATGCCCAGAAACGGAAATTGACTTTTATTCGGAACTAGAAGTGTTGAACTAATAAAAATGAAAAATTTATGATGCCTAAGTGGAATTTAATTTGGTTGAGCTTTGGTGAATGGGCAGGAAGTGGATGATTTGATGATTAGAAGATTCTTGCGGGCTCGTAATTTAGATGTGGAGAAGGCTTCGGCAATGTTCCTGAAGTATTTGAAGTGGAAACGTTCAATTATGCCAAATGGTTATATATCACCGTCAGAGATTGCCGAAGATATTGCACAAGAGAAGGTGTTTGTGCAAGGGCTCGACAAGAAGGGTCGACCTATAGTTGTTGCCTTTGCTGCAAAACATTTTCAAAGCAAAAATGGTGCCGATGGATTTAAACGTATTATTCTCACTTCTGATCCAATGCAATTTGCATTTCAAGTCCTCTTAATGACAACTAGTACTTCTTCTGTATGCAGGTTATGTAGCCTTTACTCTCGAGAAGCTATGTTCAAGGTGCATCGCTTTTCCTCTGCTAATTCATACATGTGCATAATAAAATGAGTTCAATACGACTTTAGTCCATGCAATTCATCTTTCTGGTCAACTTTAGTCATTGGCACCACTGAAAAATAAATGAATTATTAACTTTGGTTATCACAGTTGAATTTGATCTGCAACATTTTATCCAATTACCTCTGATGTCACTTTTATGGACTGATAGTCTAACTGTTTCTGCATTTCAAAGGCTAAAACTCTCGTTCTCAAAGTAGAAATAAAGATTAAATATAGAAAACAACTATTCCAATTTGGTCTCCAAAGTATAAGTTTTATGTTAGTCTCTCAAAGTATTTCTGTTAGACAAAAATGATTATTCGGATAGTTTTATACAGTGATGGAGTTAAATTTGGTTGGTGTGACATCTTTCACTCTTGTCCTAAATCTCGGAAAGACTAATTTGGTGTAACAGAGACATGAGAATACAGTGAAACATTTTAACTTAAAGGACGAAGCTAGAACCAAAAGTTCATAAAAATAAAATTAAACCACTTCCACCCAAATGAATCTGAGATATATATGCAGCTGCATTTTGAACTATAGACATGAAATTTATGTTTTTGTCCAAAAATTTTAATTATAACCTACACATAGAACTGTGAATATGGTTAGAAGATTGTAAAGATTGTTAATATATGCCTATTTAACATGTCAGGATGCCACCGGGGCAAGAAAAGTTTCTTAGCATTGCAGACATTGAAGGATGGGGATATGCAAACAGTGACCTTCGTGGATACCTTAATGCTCTATCCACTTTACAGGTTTAGGTTTCCCTCCATTCATTAACCACTTCTCTCCACAAATATTGTGCATAACTTTTCCTTGCGTGTTTAACTGGAAAGTTGAAACATCCAGACCACACATGTCCCTTTTTCTGACTGCAGGATTGCTACCCTGAAAGATTAGGAAAGATGTTTATTGTACACGCACCATATTTGTTTATGAAAATTTGGAAAATGATTTACCCTTTCATTGATGACAACACTAAGAAAAAGGTGACACTTCAAATTCATAATACACGTTATATTTTGCATGAGATGTTGTAGCAGCATACTTTGAATGTTGTAGTTCTGTGCAGATAGTATTCGTGGAGAACAAAAAGCTGAAATCAACATTGCTAGAAGAGATAGAAGAGAGTCAACTCCCAGATATATACGGAGGCCAAATGGCGTTAGTTCCTATTCAGGATAGCTGCTTAGATTATACTTTTTAAGGATGGTTTGTCAACTTAATCTCTCCAAATAATTTCATCTATGTAGCACAAGAAAAATACATATTATAGTCCTCTAGTTCATCACATAGCGTACGCATATAATCTGTAATATGTAATGTGCATGCTTAGTGAGGCTTATAACAGGCTATTTTACAAGAACTTGTTCTTTGAATGCTATAATCTCTGCATCAATTTATCGCAAGGTATCTCTGCAAGAATAAATCACAGTTATTAGTGACAAAATTCATATATATGTATGGTTTGTTTTTTTTGGTCCAATCATATTGAGTTGGAATCTAGTTGGCCACATTCATGCTTATGATACACCATATAGTCTACGGCGAAGAATTTTTACTCTATTAGTGATTCCAAGCTCTATCCCATAATTTTGAGCCACTCTTGAATATGGCTGTGAATTTTCTCCCATTTGTTAAGCAACCAAGAATGCAAATATAAACTTATTCTTTCACTTTTTCAGTCATTTCTCAATTTTCTACCTCTTTAGATATGGAACAATCCTAACCAATTTGATTTGATTAGGCCTTCAAATTTTAAGTGTCCAAAATTTTTATATGGAAAAATAGACTATTTCAAAGCCACCATTTTAGTAAGTAGATGATAAGGCCTGCTCGTGCCACCATGGCAGAATCAAAACTAAATTTCATTGTTACAGACAAACTTGTATATGTGAAATTGATGAACGATGTCCTGCACATTGGTATACATGGATTTGTTGATTATTTGTAGAAGTTAAATGCTGAAGAGAAAAAAAAAATGGAGGAAATTGAGACTTCTGAAAACTCTTTTATTTACAGATAAATCAACATATTGCAAACAAAATAACCATTGAAAACTCTTTTATTTACAGATAAATCAACATAAATCAACATATTGCAAACAAAATAACCAAGAGAAAGTAGTATTATTTTGTGAGTTATGTGATAATAAGGAGGTAACTGATAGGAACCCATAAATAGATAGGCCCAAACCCAAAATATGTAAGGTGTATGTTAGACAAAGAAGGAATGGCAAAATAGGGGATCAAAATGGTCAGAGAGAGAATGAGAAGAATCTTTCCATATAACAAACTGCTGAGCTGGAACAGTAGGAAATGAGTAATTATGTTGTTTGGGGTATAAGGGGTGGAAAGAGAGTGGGGGAAGGGGGACTGGAATTGGCTGGGAATCGGGAGACCCTAGACACTCTCTAACTGTCTAGAAATACCTTTTTTTTTTGCTTTTACAGATATGTATGCTCTTTCTGGGATATGCACTCTGTTTTTCTTTAATAATAAAGTGACTATTAAGTTATTTTGTGCTTCCTTATTTCTAGTATCTATCAATTGGTATTCAGAGCCCACGTTTCTCGGGGTCTGGATGATTACTACAAGAACAACAATGGAGTCGAGGATTGAAAATCTAGAGAAAAGTATGCTTGAATGGAAGCATGAGATTCAAATTCAAATGGACGAAATCAAGCAGCTGTTGAAGGAGAAAAATCGCGGGGACAAAAAGGGGTCGATCACAACAACGACGTTCTCCGAAACGTCGCACGGAGGGGGAGAGTCAAGGTAGTCGAGCTATTTCATGAGCTATTTTATGAAGAATAAATTGAATGCTAAGAAGCCCAATTTTGGAAGTGCGGGTCCAACGAAGCCCAAACCACAAAATAGGTCCAGTGGAGAAAAACAAATCACTATGGGCAGAAGGCTTTCGCATGCTGAGTTGCAAGAACGGAGTAAAAAGGGGTTGTGTTTTAAATGTGGGGAGAAATGGGACCTGAACATGAATGCAAGCTGAATCAGTTGCTTTTGATGGAAGAATGTGGGGAGGAAGAATTGGAGGATGAGGATGAGGAAGGGGAAGAAAAAGCAGAGTTGGAGAACAAGACACTTCAATTGTCTTTGAAAAGTAAAGTGGGGCTGACCTCTCACAAATCTTTTAAGATTTGGGGAATTATTGGCCAAACACAAGTGCTGATATTGGTGGATTGTGGAGCAACTAGCAGCTTCCTTTCTAGAAAATTAGTAGTTGAGTTGGATCTTCCAGTGGAGAATACCCCTACTTATATTGTGGAGGTGGGAACGGATGAGAAGGTGAAGGGTAGAGGATTATGTAGAGGAGTTGATCTTGAGGCGTAGGGAGTCAAAATTAAACAAGATTTTTTTCTGTTTAATTTGGGTGGAACTGAGGTGGTATTAGGTATGGACTGGTTGGCGGATCTTGGTGACATTGAAGCTAATTTTCGAAACATGATCATTAAATGGGGAGATGAAGGAGGCAAGGTGTTAAAGGGAGATCCTTCCCTAAGCAAGGCGCAAGCATCCTGGAAGAGCATGATTAAAGCCTTACAAGATGAAGGAGTAGGCTACTATATTGCATATCAGTAGTTGGAGGATACAAAGGAAAATCAACAACTGTTATTTGATGAGATCAAGGCTGTCCTAGAGGAGTATAAGGACATTTTTTAGGAGAGAGCATGATCATGCAATCAATCTCAAAGAAGGTGCTCAAATACCAAATATCAGACCTTATAGGTAGCCCTACTATCAGAAGAATGAGATTGAAAAGATAGTAGGTGAGATGATGCATGCAGGGATTATTAGGACAAGTACTAGCCCTTACTCTAGTCCTGTTATTCTTGTAAGAAAAAAATGGTGGTTGGAGATTCTGCGTGGATTATAGAGCACTTAATAAGTTGACAGTACCTGATAAATTTTCTACCCCTGTAATTGATGAATTATCTGATGAAGTAGGATCGGCTGTACTATTTTTCAAACTGGACTTAAAATCTGGTTACCACCAGATTCGAATGAGGGAAGAAGACGTTCCTAAGATAGATTTTAGGACACATGAAGAGCACTATGAATTCTTGGTCATGCCATTTGGGCTAACCAATGCTCATTCTATCTTTCAAGCTCTTATGAACAGGATCTTAAAACCATATCTAAGCAAGTTTGTGTTGGTATTCTTCTATGACATTCTAATCTATAGTCCGGATGAGGGAAGCCATAAAAACACCTAAAATTGGTGCTTCAATTGTTGCGGGAAAATAATTTATTTACAAATTCTCATAAATGTAATTTTGGGCAGCAACAGTTGAGATATTTGGGACATTTGATTTCGGGAAAAGGAGTTTCGGCAAACCCAGATAAGGTTAATGAAATGATAAATTGGCCAGTTCTGAAGGATTTAAAAGGGTTGAGAGGATTCTTAGGGCTCACGGGATATTATAGGCGTTTTGTTAAAAATTATGGCAAATTTGCTTGGCCACTCACACAGTTGATCAAGAAGGACAATTTCAAGTGGGGAAATGATGCTCAACAGGCTTTCGAACAGCTCAAGGCTGCAATGACCACTTTACCTGTCTTAGATGTTCCGGATTTTGAGAAACCTTTTGTAATAGAGACAAATGCTTCTGGAAAGGGAGTAGGAGCAGTTCTTATGCAGGAAGGCAGACCCATAGATTACATGAGTCAATCATTGTGTGATAGAGCTCAACACCGTAAGTTTGTTTATGAGAGAGAATTAATTGCCATAGTGTTGGCTGTTCAGAAATGGAGGCATTACTTGATCAGCACCCATTTTGTGGTGCACACGGATCAGAAAAGTCTGAGATTTTTTGCTGACCAGAGGATTATGGGGGAGGAGCAACAAAAGTGGATTTCAAAATTAATGGGTTTTGACTTTGAGATAAGGTACAAACCTGGTTGTGAAAATAGGGCAGCAGATGCCCTTTCTAGGAAGCTACAATATTCTGCACTTTCCACGGTACAATTCAATGAATGGGATAGGTTGGAAGATGAAATTCAAGCTAATGCTCGATTAAGGGGATCATCCAGGATTTATTGAAACAACATGATTCACATCCGGGGTTTCAATTAATAGAAGGAAGATTGTATTACAAAGGACGAATGTTAATAGCAAAGAATTCCTCTAAAATTCCTCTAATACTCAAGGAATTTAATGATTCAGCGTTTGGTGGGCATTCTGGATTTTTCAGAACAAAATAAGAGAATTTCTGGATTAATATTTTGGGAAGGGATGAAGAAAGAAATACAGCAGTATGTGTTGAGTTGTGTAGTTTGTCAACAAAATAAGTATCAAGCCTTGAACGAAGGCGAGCTGTTACAACCTTTATCAATACCTACTCACACTTGGTTTGACATTTCAATGAATTTTAAAGGAGGATTGCCTAAAACCCAAGGGGTTGACACCATTTTTGTGGTCGTGGACAGGTTAACAAAATATGCACATTCCATAACTATTGCCCATCCTTACACTGCTAAGGACATTGCTGAAATTTTCATCAAAGATATTGTCAGGTTGCACGAGTTTCCTTCCTCAATTGTGTCTGACCGAGATAGAGTTTTTAGCAGTCATTTTTGGACGAAACTATTTAAAATGGCTGACACTAAGCTGAAATTCAGTTATGCCACCTATCACCCTCAAACGGACGGGCAAACTGAAGTGGTGAATCGTTGCTTGGATACTTACCTTCGGTGTCTCACAGGGACTAAGCCTAAACAGTGGCCTAAATGGCTTAGTTGGGCAGAGTTTTGGTACAACACTAACTATAACTCATCTACCAAAATGACTCCCTTTAAGGGTTTATATGGGAGAGAACCTCCATGATGAACGGGTCGCACCGCCCACAAAAAAGTGATTGCACGAAAATAATGCAGTATAGTTTACTAGGATTTGACTCCTAGGTCGTCTCTCAAGGACCAATTTGCGTCGGTTCAGTCTCAGATCAGTCACGAAGTGGGGGGGGTTTTGTGAATGTTTTGTTTGGTAAATAAAATTTAAAACTAGAATTTAAACACAACTGAATTTAAAAACACTGAAATAAATTTCAAAGCAGTAAAACCAAATGGTAAAAAAATATGGTAAAAAAGGAACAGTAAATATTCAGAAACGGTAAAATTTAACGATGCATAAAACAATAAACGGTAAAATAAAAGAGATAGTAAAAATAAAAGCACTTGACTGAAAATAAAATTTATCAAAGATTCAACTCTTAAATTAAAATTCAACACTTGAATTAAAATGAAAATGAAATGAGCAAACTGTGAAATGAACTACACGCTTTAGAAATAAAATTCATGCACTCTATGAAAAATAGAACTGGAAAAGGAAGGAAGAGGCAGAAGCCTCTTCCAGGACCGTGACTTCTCCTAAATTACTTCTAATCTAACACTAAAGTCCTCTCATTTTCAATTCTGCTTCTTGCAATTTATAATCATTTCTCTGGACCAACTCTTGTGCAATTCTCCTTCATTTCAGCAACTTTGTGTTTTGTCTCCATTTGGCAGCAGCCCGTGACCTTCCAGCTTTCCACTTCCTCTACTGCCATGTCCGTGAATCAACATCCTCCTTCTCTACTTCCAATGGCTGGACACTGCTGCACATATTTCTGGATCTGCAACCAAGCTACTATACTGGACCAGCTGCTGCACCATGCCTCAAAACCGTGAGCTCCTCTCTTCACTCAACTCTTCTTCCTTTCCACTTCTGGCCTCTCTTCACGCAGCTGCATGCTTCTCCTTGCTGGATGTGCTGCTGTTTTGTTGGATAGGTCCGTGAGTTTTAAGTGGACAATCATATGAAAAATTCTACACCAAGCTGAAAACCGTGAGCTTCTTTGCCATGAGTGGTGGCCCCTTGTGTTTTTCTAGCCAAAATAAAATGTTGAAGCTTGTAGCATTGGAAGTGCAAAAGTAATGAGGGGACCATTTAAACAAAATTCAGACTTTGCTTGGAGTTCCTACGTGATATGCTTTCAAGTAGGCCATTATGGTCACTTTCCTCTTCTTTCTCCTTTTGGACGTTAGTTTCAAACATGGTGGCCCCCCTCTTTTGATTTCACTTCAATGTGCTGAATGTTTTGCCCAAAATGTCGTGTCACCATTTCTTACCAATTCAATTCATTGCATTTTGAAGTCATGTGGACGTGAACTTTCTACAAGTGTGTGGTCCCTCTCTTTTATTCCAAACAATGTGGTTTTTGGTATATGCTTTTGCAAATAAAACCGTGAGGTCCAAAGGTTACTCCCTTATACTATTCAGCTGCACGGATTTCTTCCTTCTAAGCCAAAGAAAAGAAATCATCCAACACTAGCCAAACTTGCTGCAAAATGAATGTGCCGTATGGTGTTGTGCTTCTTGTTTCTCTTAGAAACCAAAATGAAAACAAAAGTGCCAATATGAGTGTTGAATCCTTGAATGTTGGGAGGTCTTAGCACCGTCCAATGATCAATTCCAGCCACCACAAGTATAAAAAAAAAACAAACAATGCAAACAATTTAGAAGTCACTCAAACAGTAAACACAAGACTGACATAGGGGAGTAAAAAAAATACTGGGAACAACACAGAACGAATTTGAACAAAATAAAAACTATAAGTGAAAATAGACATCCAGACAAAACTATGAAAAAAAATTGCATTGAAAACGGATAAGAATTGATCTCGAACGAAGACACACAAGTTGACACAAAATTCATGCAGCAACCAGCGAAAACTGAAATGGCTGAAATACATTGGGCTCTATTTCCATTTCTTATTTAACCTTCAAATGTCCCAAATTGTATTTCCAAATTTTCCTTGTAAAATAATTAGCTCAGATAATTCAAATTAATTAAAATAAGAATTTCTGATCGAATTAAGCACAATCAAGCAGAATGGGAAAACACTGGACATTTAAGCACAAGTCCCTGATTAATTCTAGTACAATAAACTAAGTGAAGTGTAGAAAATATTGACTCATCACTCCAATACTAATTAGAGGAGATATGACACAGTCTTCGGTGGAGGAGGTCAATAGGCTGATGGCAGATAAGAATCATATGTTTGATGAGTTAAAAGAGCATTTAGTCCAGACCAAAAACAGAATGTGCAAGCAAGCCAACAAGCATCGACGGGAGGTGGAATTTGAATTTGGAGATGTAGTGTATTTGAAGATACAACCTTATAAATTAAAGAGCTTGGCTGAAAAGGTCAATCAAAAGTTAAGTCTGAGATATAATGGGCCTTACGAAATTGTGGAGACGTTTAGTCCTGATGCCTATAAACTGCAACTATCTTCAGGAAGCAAAGTGCATCCCATTTTCCATGTTTATGCACTTAAGAAATCCATTGCTGCAACAATTACTAGCCAACCATTACCCTTATTTTTATCAGATGAATCGGAATTGAAGGTTCAACCAGTAGAAACACTTGTTGTTAGAAGGAATCAACAAGGGGATCTCAAAATTATTATTAGGTGGAAAGATTTACCAAATTTTGAAAATTCGTGGGAAGCTTTATCTATAATCAAGGAGCATTTTCCTGATTTCCACCTTGAGGACAAGGTGCATCTTGTAGAGGGGAGTGTTGTTAGGAACCCAAAAATAGTTAGGCCCAAACCCAAAATATCTAAGGTGTATGTTAGACAAAGAAGGAATGACAAAGTAGGGGATAAAATGGTCAGAGAGAGAATGAGAAGAATCTTTCCATATAATAAAATGTTGAGCTGGCATAGTAGGAAATGAGTACTTATGTTGTTTGGGGTATAAAGGGTGGAAAGAGAATGGGGGAAGGGGGGCTGGGAATCGGGAGAGACTAGCACTCTCTAACTATCTAGAAATACCTTTTTTCTTGCTTTTACAGATCTGTATTCTCTTTCTGGGATATGCACTTTGTTTTTCTTTAATAATAAAGTGACTATTAAGCTATTTTGTGCTTCCTTATTTCTAGTATCTATCAGTAACCTTTTTTGGCTGTTTAGTTGTGTAGAATGTCTGTATAATATGATATGCCATAAATATATATTAAATAAAAAAGTATAAGAATAAAAATAATTTACTCTCTTTAATATAAAATCAACATTTGTCTTCTTCCTTTTTCACTAAATGGATGGATTGAAAATTTACGTGGTTGCACCAATTTTATTTGCTCATTTTGTAACGATGAAAGAAGGAAAAATTGTAAAGTTCCCATTATAATTTATATTAACACACATACAAAAATTATAAGATGCACAAACAGATAAGCTTAAAAAATAATATATTTCAAAACAATTATAAATAAAACATATAATGTAACATTAAGATACCATGTTGTACCCTCCACATCTACCATCATTTAATCATGGGTCAAATCATGTTTTTTTTAATTAGTGGGTGAACTTTTGAATAAAAAATTTGTAAATGGATGGATTCTAAAATTATTATTTTTGGTAAATAGTGTATGAGACAAACAACTTCCCTACAAGAAGTTGTCTCTTGTATACACACGATTTCTTTGCATTTTCACAAGGTAAACTAGAGCCTTGCCAAGAGAAAATGATTTTTCATTTTATTTTTTTAACATAGAAGTTGTACACGACAAACAAGTTTAGTTAAGTATGTTTCATGAAAACAGTTCGATAAACTTTAAGTTTCTTCATGCTAAAGTACATAATTGATGAAGAACGAGATTGATGGAAGCATAAGTGACTTGGATGAAGAATTAATAGTGTTTGTAAAGTGGATTAGAGTTGTTATTGAGAGAGATTTGTTCAACTTTTACGAAAAAGATCCAAGAAGAGACTATAGAAGAAAGACTATATATCTAGTAAATTTAAAAACAAGAGAGAGCTATAAATTTGAAAGAGTTTCTTCATATAAGTGCAAAGTTGATTTTACAAGGCTGGACAAAGTTTCTTTATATAAGTGCTAAGTTTATTTTACAAAGTTGAACACTTTTATTTATAGGATTAGGAGCTGACAAAAGGCTCAACAAAAAGAGAGGAAGAATTTTAAAATTCAAAAGAAAATGGCTCCAAATTAGACATGTTTCAAGTGTGACTAGCCAATTTGGTAGGTTCATGCTTTTCACATTGTCACATGTGCAAAATGCAAGCTAGAGCTCTTCAAGCAAGTATGCTAAGGTTCTTTGTCCAAGCTAGTCCACATAAAACCCTAATTTGCTTGCCAATGCTTAGTCACTCAAGAAACAAGTTAAAGAGCTATAAAACTACACATTTGTAGAACGCTGTGTGATTTAATCAATTATGTCACTGTTTTAATCGATTACATTAAGGTTATCACACTAAAATGGCCAAAATACACAATCGAAAAGAAATATAAGCTTGGCCAAAATATAAGGTCTAAAGAAATGACTTATTTACATTTTTACAAAGCCAAGAGACAGAAAAGACAAACTAATAAAACACACTCCATAAAAGGATTTGTTCCTCTTCCATTCTCTTAACCATACCCTCCCTTAAAAAGGATATGTACTTAGATCCAATCCTTCTTTGTAGTCAGCAACACTTATAAAATGAATCGAATCACAAATATTAAAAATAGGGCTAAATCCAAAATCAATAGGAGGATCTAACGTATATGCACTATCATTTATTTTGTAGGCCACTTGGAAAGGACCATCTCCTCTAAGAATGAATTTAAACTTCCTTTGAGAGGGAAAGCTTTCTTTCTTCAACTGCAACCAAACCTAATCCCCTTGGTAGAAAACTATCTTCTTTGTCCCTTTGGCATTAAATGTATTTTTGAGTTTGTTTTTTAGTTTGATTTTTGATATTCTCATGAAACTTCTTAATGAACTCTAGTTCAAACACACCTTCCTTATGTTCTAAAGAAGTTGTATTTGGAAGTGGTAGTAAATCGAAAGCACTCCAAGCAAGCTAGAGCTCTCCAAGCAAGTGTGCTAGGGTTCCTAAGGGCCCAAGATAGCCCAAAATAAAACACTAATTTGCTTGCCAAGGCTTAATCACTTAAGAAACAAGTGGAAAAGCTAAAACTACACACTTATGCAACGCTGCTTGATTTACTCAATTATGTGTTTGTTGGGGAATCAATGTAATCTCTTGAAGCTCTCATATATGGAATCTATGCTTGCATCTTTTAATTAAGATTTATGCTTTCTTTCATCATTAGTTAGGGTTTTTCCTCTTTGCTTAATGCTTGCATGGTTTAACTCATTCGATGCATGATTATTGGTTTTGTCGATACGGGCACGTACGGGGAAGTATAGATCCGGGGAATTTCTCCCAATATTATATTGGTTGTCGTTAAGCTCCTGCACTTATGAACTAATCATTAGGAATGCTAGGAATTGTATGAACTCGTGATTAGGGAGAAGCCATCTAGAATGGTACTTTAGAGAGTGGCATTAACAATGATGATTTGAATGTTGAATTCCTAAAATATATGAGAGTGGATGAGATGAAATTGACCCCCAACAACATATTCATTCATATAATCCATTGAAAGTGTTTATCTTTTGCTTTTGCCATTGATCAAAACTCATGCATACATGTTTATTTTTGTCTTTGCATATTAAACTTCAAATATTTCGTTCTTAAGTCTTAGCTAATCAACAAACCACACAACTAAACTAGGCCGTGAGTCCTTTGGGAGAACGATACTTGGTCTTACCAAGTTTATTACTTGAACGATTCGGTCATACTTGCCGATTGTGAAACAAGTTTGTGACATCATATTTTGGTGATCATAAATTTGTCCATCAATATTATATCTGTATTTTAAAACTCCGTTATAATAAGTTAATAATAGGTTTTGCATTTATTTACAGGTTTTACATTTATTTACAAGTTTGCCACCGTATTTTATATTATAACTGATTTTTAAAAGTACGTTATAATATGTCTTAAACTTATTTACAACTTTGCCACTGCATTTTATATTATAACTGATTTTCAAAACTACGTTATAATATGTCTTAAACTTATTTACAAGTTTGCCATCACGTTTCATATTATAACTGATTTACAAAACTACGTTATAATATATCCTATTATAATGGATAATTTTTATCCGTTATAATAGGTTCGTTATAGAAAGGTCTTTTTCTACTAGTGCCTTTATGGATAGACTGTAACTGTGCACCTATAAGAGACATGTACATGTCCCTCATTTGGAAAGGTTATGCTTCATGTGTCTCATCAGATGCCTCACTCTGTGCTTGCCCTCTTTCTCTGTGAGTACGGCGTGGTGGAACAGGCTAAGCTGCTTCCTCACCTCCACAGTATTGTCTATAATGGGCCTCATCAATTGCTTTCCTTGGCCTTTCAAATGGTGGAGCAGAAGTATCCACCCCAGCTATCTTGCAGAGGTGTGTGATTAAAGAAGGATGTCCTAAGGGTGCTTTATTATTTGTGGTGTTAGCGCACATCCTTATCTCATCAGCTATTACCTGTCCAATATTGACATTCAAGTTCCTGATTGCACAGTAACGGAGGAGTGCCCTATTAAGAGTGATGTCTGACACATGAGAACATGGCTGAATGTTGGCATGAGAAAACGTCATCCAATACTTTGCAAGAGGAGTCAAGTCAGTCCTCCTAATGTTCACCACAAAACCAATTCTATTCCTTTGAAAATGTCCTCCAGGTACACATAAAACTCTTTCCACATCATCAAAATCAGCGCCTTCTTCCATACAGAGAGCAAACTGGCACTGCTCACCAGCCCACACAATATCCAAGAAGTTGTTGATGGAATCAGGATCATACCTAATAGCATGGCCTCTGACATAGCCTAGGTAGTTCTCAGCTGGATAATCACCAATCTTTTGTGCATTAGTGTAAAATTCTCTCACCACAGCTATATTGGCAGGTAAAGGGTATGTGGCTAGCTTCCCCCAATCATTCCCTAACAATTGCTCTCCAAATTGAGGACCAAAGTTAGGTATCATTCCAACCTTTCTCTCCATAAGAAGTCTCCTATCTTGGACCACCTTGAAGTGCTTTTCATGTTTGCGAGATAGGAACCTACTAGAGTGGGGTTGTTCTGGTTCCTTTTCTTTTCTTTTAGATGCCATGGTCTTCAATCTTTTGCCTGAAGAGGATGTCATCCCTATAATCAAACACAGATACAAAACCACAAAACATGTTGTTAATCATTAGTAGAACACAGAAAACACCTTCTTTCGAGGCTAAACCACCGCTGAGGGTCAAAATCACCCCTTAGCGCCACCAGTACAGCTATCCAGAACACAATGCAAGAAAAATCACAAGTCTGTCAAAGTGCAGCTCAACGGCAATTTACCCCTGAGCGGTGACTGCAGATTTTTGAAAAATTCCTTTTTAACCTGTCCTAACTCCACCCACATGCAATTTTCTGTTTTCCAGATCAAAATGATTCAGTTCAATCGGTTCAAACATCAATTAAATCATCAAATCATGCATAGAAATCAAAACCCCTAAATATTCATGCTTTAACAATCACATTCAAACTCAAGAACCCTAGAATGAACAAAATGCTTAACTTACTTGGGTGGAGATGCTAGATGAAATGAGAATGCTTTCAAGCTAAGATGCTCTCCTCCAACCCCAAACTTAGATGAAACACTAGTGAGAAAGTGAGTGAAATGGAGATTTTCTCAAGAGGGAAGAGGGAAAAGATGTGGAGAACCTTTGGAAAGGTATGTAGGAGTGTGTGTGCAGAGAAGAGTCTGAAAAGAGAAGCTAATGCGCAGCTTTGGGTATAAAAATACCCTAATGGGCTCGGGTTTCGCTAAGGGGCAGCCTAAGCCCGGTCTGCGATACTACCGCTCAGCGGCACTTTCGGGAAGTTTTCTTCTTCTTCCTAGTTTAACCTAGGTGCCTCCTACTCATGCCCCTCACTGGTTCCCTGCAATTAATTTTTCATATTACTCATACAAAACCCTATTATGCAACTACAAACAGAAACAATATAATCAATCAACTGGGTTGCCTCCTAGGTAGCGCTTGTTTAACGTCACGAGCCTGACCCAAAATCCACCAACACCCATCAGTAGGTGCAAAACTTTCTTACCAACACCCATCAGTAGGTGTAACAAACCTAGTATCCTTCAGTAGATACTGAACCACCTAGCATCCTTCAGTAGATGCTATATCCAAAACAATATTTACAAAAATAATGTCCAACTGATTAAAAATTACAAAACCAAAATAAAATCAAAAGTTCTTAAATCACTGGGTTGCCTCCCAGCAAGCGCTCTTTTAACGTCATTAGCTTGACCCAATAAAGTTCAAGTTCCTTCTTCATGGTTGATGTCCTTGTCCCACCAACTCCTCAACTGTTTCCGGTGTACTATTTTGACTCTTCTAGCATACAGAGACTCTATCTCTATCATCTCCTTTTCTTTGTAGCCTTTCACAACCCACAACTTGTTTTTGAATCTCACCGGTGTACCAAGTTGGAGTTGTTCT
Source organism: Vigna nakashimae (assembly GCA_034642375.1). Taxonomy (NCBI): domain Eukaryota; kingdom Viridiplantae; phylum Streptophyta; class Magnoliopsida; order Fabales; family Fabaceae; genus Vigna; species Vigna nakashimae. Next base: position 24,118,991 of record CM067759.1, read on the forward strand.
TTCATCCAATCATCAGGAAATTTCCTTCCTCTTCCAATCTTTTCTTTTTTCTATACCTGAAACAACAAACAATGTTTACCTTTAACCTTGGGCTTTTCATCTTCAGGGCTAGTCATGGGTACATCTTGAAATTCAGCTTTAGGACTAGCTTATTCCTCCTGCATCTGCCTCTCTTCTTTGAAGACATCTACAACAACTCTCTCCTCTCGGTCTTGGTGATGGACAAATTTGTAAGCACCAAAATATGATGTCACAAACTTGTTTCACAATCGGCAAGTATGACCGAATCGTTCAAGTAATAAAACTTGGTAAGACCAAGTATCGTTCTTCCCAAAGGACTCACGGCCTAGTTTAGTTATGTGATTTGTTGATTAGCTAGGACTTACAAACAAAATATTCAAAGTTTAATATGCAAAGCGAAAATAAACATGTATGCATGAATTGATCAATGGCAAAGACAAAAGATAAACACTTTCAATGAATTATATGAATGAATATGTTGTTGGGGGTCAATTTCATCTCATCCACTCTCATATATTTTAGGAATTCAACATTCAAATCATCATTGTTAATGCCACTCTCTAATGTACCATTCTAGATGGCTTCTCCCTAATCAAATAGTTCATACAATTCCTAGCATTCCTAATGATTAGTTCATGAGTGCAGGAGCTTAAAGGCAACCAATATAATGTTGTCAGTAAAATATTGGGAGAAATGCCCCGGATCTAGACTTCCCCGTACGTGTCCGTATCGACAAAACCAATAATCATGCATTAGAATGAGTTAAACAATGCAAGCATTGAGCAAAGAGGAAAAACCCTAACTAATGATGAAAGAAAGCATATGTCTTACTTAAAAGATGTACTCAACAGATTCCATATATGAGAGCTTCAAGAGATTACATTGATTCCCCAACAAACATACAAGGTTTAGTTCACCATATTCATGGTGAACCTAGATGAATATCAATGAAAGAATGAAAGAATAAACCCAATAAAGGTGAAGAGGTAGCCTGAGCATCCAAGATCCTCCTTCAAAGGGGTGGAAGAGAGAGTGTTTGCCTCGTTTCTGCCAAAGATACTAATTCTAGGACGTGCAAGTCCTTATATACTATTTTAGAATTACAAAAGATCTAAGCCCAAGCCCATAAAAGTGCCAGAAAACGAGTCCAAGCCCATTATTAAGACTGGCGCTCAGCGGTGCCTACGCTTCCCTTTTCTTCCCCTCAGCGGCCAGTTTGCCCCTCAGCGGACCTCCCGTGACCTCCTGAGTGCCGCTCAGCGGTAAAATGCCGCTGAGCGGTGCTTTCGGCTTCTCCTTTTGCACTCTTTGCTTCCTTTTCTGATTCCATCTCTCTCCTTCTTCACTTCTTTCACTAAATTCACCTTAAAACCTGCACAAAAACACTTAAATCAAGCATAAACCTGTCCAGCTCTCTTATTTCTGAAAATATAGATAAAAGCATGATTTCAAGCTAGTTTCTAAGTCTAAAGGTTGCTTTTAATATCACTTTTAAGCATGAAAATAACAGTTTTTCAACTGTTATCACAACCCCAAACTTAGAACTTTGCTTGTCCTCAAGCAAACAAGATGTAACTCAATCTTCAACCAATTCATATGATGGTTCACTCATTCAAAAATTCTCTTTTTCAAGATAAGTAACAACTTCACTCAAACTTATGACCAAGAGTTCATTCAAGATGTGTACATGCTTTAGTGTTCACAAAATCATTTAAGTTCCAACAAATGCTATTTTTCATGAATGATCAATCAATTAAGCATGGATGTTCATGTGCTTATGGAATATTTCCTCACTAGGTAAAGTGTTTCACTCAACACACAAGTGTATAAGAGGTAAAGTGTTTCACTCATTCACTCCACTATCACAATGTTACATGAATCAACTTTGCCTTTCATTTTACCACAATCAAAAACATTCACAAGCATGCATCATCACAAGGACTTTTCAATGGCTTATAATGTGGCTGGGCTAACAAGAAAATTGGTTTTTCTGGATCACAAAATCCTTGAGTTAAGAGAGTCATAACAACACAATTATTCTTATTCTTCCCAACTTTCTTTTGCCTTTGCATTTGCATTTGCATTGAGCTTTGCTTCTTTTTCTTTTCTTTTCTTTTTCTTTGCATATTCTTACTTTTTAGCTCTTAGCTCAATGCTTTTCCTTTTTCACAACAACCCCAAACTTGAACATTTATCAATACCACACAAGATATTCTACTTAACTCAAGGTAAAGATTTTTAATCAAGGGTTTAGTGTATATTCAAGCTATGGGTTCAAAGGATAGAACACAAAGTGTTCTCTTTTAGTAGGCTAACTTTATGAATTTGGCCAATAAAAAGGGTTCCAACAAACACGGCCTTGATCACATGATGCAAAACAAGCAATTGATTCAATCATAGAAAACCTGGGCAAAATCATTCATGCTTCCAAAGTAATAGCATTCAACAATAACAACTCTGAAGCTCAAAACCTCACATATAAGCTCATTCACATTTGACATACACATCCTGCTTAATTTCACAATCACAATCATGATATCATGCATTTGTTCACAAAGCTTGTGAATCACCTGTATAAGCATTTTAATGTGCACATCATCTCAACATCAATCAATCAATAAGCATCATCAAGCATTACTTATCACACAATCACAGTTAATATCAAACCATCACACAAACCAGGTGGTCAATAGAGTACATCAAACCCTAATCTAAAAACAAAAACAAATAAGTCCAGAAAACTAAAACCATAAAAGCATAAACATATGATAGCATTCATCAGTAAATGCTATCTCAGCTCCTCATCAGTCTGAGCTGTCCTCTTTATCTTCCTCCTCCTTTTCTTCATGGAGAACCTTGGAAAAAGTATGTGGGAGTGTGTGTGCAGAGAAGAGCCTGAAAATAGAAACTTATGCGCAGCTTAGGGTATAAAAATACCCTAATGGGCTCGGGTCCCGCTAAGGGGAACTAAAGCCCATTCTGCGAGAGTACCGCTCAGCGGTAAATGCCGCTCAGCGGCACTTTCGTGAAGTGCTCCTCTCCTTCTTTTCTTGACCTACGTGCCTCCTAGACATACCCCTCACTGGTTCCCTGCAATTCAATGTTAAAAATGCTTATGCAAACCCTAACTAAAATAAACAAACAGAAAACAATCAATCAACTGGGTTGCCTCCCAGGTAGCGCTTGTTTAACGTCACGAGCCTGACCCAAAATCCACCAACACCCATCAGTAGGTGTTTAAACTTACCAGCACCCATCAGTAGGTGCAAAAATCTTCTCACCAACACCCATCAGTAGGTGTTACGAACTTAGTATCCTTCAGTAGATACTTAACCACCTAGCATCCTTTAGTAGATGCTGTATCCAACAAAATATTTACAAAATAATGTCCACATATTAAAAGTTACAAAACCAAAATCAAAAGTTTGTTAATCCACTGGGTTGCCTCCCAGTAAGCGCTCTTTTAACGTCATTAGATTGACCCAATAAAGCTCAAGTTCCTTCTTCTTTTTCTTCTTTCTACTGAACTTCTTCAGAAATTTGATCAAACCAGGAACCTGTTGCAGTGTCTCAATCATAGGAACTTTAATCTCCAATTTCTTGAAGACTTCCATAAAGCACTTAAATTTCTTTTCCTTCCTATGATATTTCTTTGGATGAGGAAGAGGTTTTTCATATGATTCTTTCTTTTTTTCTCTCGTCCTCTTTTTCTTTTCTCTCACTTTCTTTTTTTCTTTTCTTTTTCTACTCACCTTCTCAATCTTCACACAAATTTTCTCTTCTCTCTCTTTTCTCTCTTCTTTTTCCAACTCAACTTTTTCAACATTTACACTCACTAGCACTTCACACTCTTCCCTGGGGTTAACCTCAGTATTAGCCCCACAATTTCTACTTGGCCTTTCTTCCAATTGCTTGGTAATCTGACCCATTTGAATCTCCAAGTTCTTAATAGCAGCTTCAGTGCTCTTTTGAGAAGATTCAGTTATCTGTATAAATTGCTGAAGAGTTTCTTCCAACCTTATTGATCTTTCATTAAGCATAGATAACTGTTGCCAAAAGGTTGGTTGCTGCTGCTGCTTATTATATTGATTAGTCATGTAGTTTACATCCTCCATTGCTTCTACTGAAAAGGCACATTGACCATTGATATGGTCGCCTCCACATAATTCGCACAACTGGGATTGTACCTGTGCAGCAGTCTTCAACTCTTTGGGTAGTTGTGCAAGTATCTTTGTGAGATTCTCCAACTGTTGAGTTAGTATCTTGTTCTGAGCTAGCAAGGCATCATTGGATTGCATCTGCAGAACTCCTTTTTGTTGCATAGGAGCTCCTCTCTCACTGTGTAGCTCATTATCATTAGTAGCCATGTTTTCAATTATTTCTACTGCTTCCTCTGAAGTTTTCCATTTGATATTTCCTCCTGCTGAGGCGTCAAGCATCATCTTAGTTTGTGAACCAGGACCTTCAAGGAAGATTAGGACTACTTCCACTTCGTCAAATCCATGCGTGGGAATCTTTCTTAATAGGCTTTTATATCTGTCCCATGCATGACCTAACGATTCCTCCATGCCTTGCCTGAAAGATGAGATCTCTTGCTTTCCTTTGTTGTCCTTGGAAGAATTGAGTGCCCATATAGTTAAATTCTTGACTGAATTGCATCCTGCAAACATTAGGCACAAAACTCTAGAAAATATTTGTTAGCACAAAAAGATATAAGAGAAGATATATATTCAAAAGATAAAAAGATAAAAGATTCAGAAGATAGAAAGATAAAAGATTTAGAAGATAGAAAGATAAAAGATTTAAAAAAAAAATTAAAAAAAATAAAAAGATAAAATATAAAATAAAAATAAAATCTAATCCTAAAAGATAAAATAAAATCTAACCTAATCTAAAAGATAAAGATAAAATAAAATAAAATAAAATCTAACCTAACCAAATAAAATCAAATCTAATCTAAAATATAAAAGATAAAAAAAATAAAATATAATATAAAAATAAAATCTAATCTAATCTAATAAAAACCGAAAAAATAAAAACAGATAAAAATCTAATCTAACCTAAAAAATCTAATCTAATCAAATCAAATAAAATAAAAATCTAATCTAAAAAGATAAAACAGAAAAAGATAAAACAGAAAATAAAAACAGAAATTTAAAATTAAAGTCAAAGATAATCAATAATCACACAAATTAACCAGTTAAACCACGAGTCCCCGGCAACGGCGCCAAAAACTTGATGGCCCAAACTTATTAGCCGTTGCTAGGACTCGGGTTCAATCCCCAAATCCCCGGCAACGGTGCCAAAAACTTGATGGACAAATTTGTAAGCACCAAAATATGATGTCACAAACTTGTTTCACAATCGGCAAGTATGACCGAATCGTTCAAGTAATAAAACTTGGTAAGACCAAGTATCGTTCTTCCCAAAGGACTCACGGCCTAGTTTAGTTATGTGATTTGTTGATTAGCTAGGACTTACAAACAAAATATTTAGAATTTAAAATGCAAGACAGAAAATAAACATGTATGCATGAATTGATCAATGGCAAAGACAAAAGATAAACACTTTCAATGAATTATATGAATGAATATGTTGTTGGGGGTCAATTTCATCTCATCCACTCTCATATATTTTAGGAATTCAACATTCAAATCATCATTGTTAATGCCACTCTCTAATGTACCATTCTAGATGGCTTCTCCCTAATCAAATAGTTCATACAATTCCTAGCATTCCTAATGATTAGTTCATGAGTGCAGGAGCTTAAAGGCAACCAATATAATGTTGTCAGTAAAATATTGGGAGAAATTCCCCGGATCTAGACTTCCCCGTACGTGTCCGTATCGACAAAACCAATAATCATGCATTAGAATGAGTTAAACAATGCAAGCATTGAGCAAAGAGGAAAAACCCTAACTAATGATGAAAGAAAGCATATGTCTTACTTAAAAGATGTACTCAACAGATTCCATATATGAGAGCTTCAAGAGATTACATTGATTCCCCAACAAACATACAAGGTTTAGTTCACCATATTCATGGTGAACCTAGATGAATATCAATGAAAGAATGAAAGAATAAACCCAATAAAGGTGAAGAGGTAGCCTGAGCATCCAAGATCCTCCTTCAAAGGGGTGGAAGAGAGAGTGTTTGCCTCGTTTCTGCCAAAGATACCAATCCCAAGGACGTGCAAGCCCTTATATACTAATCTAGAGTTACAAAAGATTACAAAAGCCCAAGCCCATAAAGTGCCGCTCAGCGGTATTTACCGCTCAGCGGTGATTGCGCGTCACAATTCTTCCCCTCAGCGGCCATTTTGCCCCTCAGCGGTTCCAACGCCACCTCCTGAGTGCCGCTCAGCGGTAGTTTGCCGCTGAGCGGTGCCTTCGTCTTCTCTTTTTGCACTCTTTCTTGTCTTTTCTAATATCACTTCTCTTCTTCTTCACTCTTTTCACTAAATTCACCTCAAAACCTGCACAAAAACACTTAAATCAAGTGTAAACCTGTCCAGCTCTCTTATTTATGAAAATATGGATAAAAGGCATGATTTCAAGCTAGTTTCTAAGTCTAAAGGTTGCTTTTAGTATCAATTTTAAGCATGAAAATAACAGTTTTTCAACTGTTATCACTTCATCAAACCGAGACCTCCTGGAGCATTCTCTCCCTCTCGGTTGCAGCTCGAACAGCTCCAGGACCAGGAACCGTGAGCACTACTTTGCTTCGCGTTCATGAGTGGGTGTGAGCTGTAGCGTGAAGAGCTGGATTGTTTTTCCTCTGTCAAGTGCAGCAAGACCGTGAGTTTTTCTGGAATGGACAGTGTAAGCTTCTTCTGCTGGATACCGTGCACACCAACGTTGCTCTTTCATGGATAGATTAGAAACCTCAATAAAGAAAATGCATGAACCAAATGAAAATGGCAATGTGTAAAATCAGCAATATAAAATTAAAGTAGATGCTTTTCATTCAACCGTAACAATGTTCACAATTTTTACTCTCAAAATCCAAACGTTCAGGAAGAGAAAAAAAAACTCAGTAAATGTGGCGGCTGGAGCACATAACCGTGCTTCCCATTCCAGCCCCCCTTTCTTACATTCTTCAAAAATGTTTAAAACAAAAGCCTCTGAAAAACATAAAACTGAGAGAATGGCCAGTGGCGGCTCCCTCGCACGTCCCCCCCAGAAGAGTGGCAGCTGGAGCCCTCCTTTAAGGCAGTGTGTCCTTTCCGTGGTGGCTACCGCTCCTCTAAAAAGCTGCACCTTCTGGACCTCTCAAGCTGCTAGATGCCACCTCTTTTTACTGGACGTGCAACACCTCTTGGACGCTGCAGTGCTGGGCCGAGAAGAGCTGTTGGATGCTCTTTACTCCAAGCACCCCTTCACGTGGACCAGGCCGTGGAATGCTTCCTTGCTTTTTGGACTGCTACCCTCCATTCTCTCCAAGCTGGACGATACTCTTCTTTGCTGAACTATCTCCGCGTGAAAGCAGGCCGTGGGTGCAGATTGAAGGATGTCACATGTGCGAGTGAAGTTTGCTTTGCTCATGGGTCATGTGCTGCTGGACGCGTGGGCGTGGAGTGTTAATGCATATGCTTCCAAAACAGCCGCTGCTATGTGTAACCCCTAGCTTGTTGGACCAGCTCTTCTCTTTTTTTCAAGCACATAAATTACCGCATGCACCTCCAAAAAGTAAATCCACACCTCTCTTTTTAGTTTAAACAAAATTGATGTCACATTTTCTTTTGACCTCCAAAATGTCCCAAATATTGTCCAATAATTTCCCTACAATTAATAATGCAAATAATTAGTCTCAGATAATTCAAATTAATTAAAATAAGAATTTCTGATCAAATTAAGCACAATTAAGAAAAATGGGAAGATACTGGACATTTAAGCACAATTCCCTGAGTAAATTTGGTACGATAAGCTAAGTGAAATGGAGAAAATATTGACTCATCACTCGTCTAAACCTTCAAGAAGAGGTTTTGTTGTTTTCTTGCTCCTTGTTCTAATTGCTTCCTGCATACACAAGAAAATAAAACCCTAGAAAATTGGTTAACACAAAAAGATATAGGAGAAGATATAAGATTCAGAGAATAAAGTAAAATAAAGTAAAATAAAATAAAATAAAATAAAATAAAATAGGTTTAAACCCTCCCTTGGTCCTCAAATTTGTATGAAAATCTCAGTTGGGTCCTCAAGTTTTTTTCTGTCTCAATTGGGTCATATTTTTTGTAAAAGTGAGCACATTGTACCATAACCGTTAAGTGGTGTGAGACGGCGTTAAATTGGTGTGAGCTGGAGCACAGAGAATGTGGTGATGTGTTTAGGGTTTCTTACGTGAACTGTTTTGTTTAAAAAAATAGTGCTGATGTGGCATAAGTAACCTTTATTCATATTAGGTATATCAGAATTAGGGATTTGAAATTGGAATTGGGAATTGTGGAGAAGGACGAGGACCATTGATGACCTTCCTTGGCTGTTCTTTAAAGAAATACAACTCCGCACCAGGCCTCATCTTAGTTAAACTTCAACCCAATAAACCAATGCGAAAAATGTGTGTCCAAATGTTTGATGAAAAATGGAAAAGCACGAAACTGGTTTACTGGGAAAGAATAGAAAGGTGGGTTTATATTTATATACAGAGAATGAGATTGGGAAGCCACAGTTCATGTCTGTCAATAGGAAATATAGATAATGTTTTATCCAATAGATAATGAGTTGTGTCTTTTTATTTGACTGTTGGTGTGGTTGAACCAAAATAAAATAATGTTGGAGCTGTAATACGTTTGGCTTCCACGCTTGGTACCTCCATAGCCGCCCGCAGGTGATAACAGTTGAAAAACTGTTATTTTCATACTTAAAATTGATATTAAAAGCAACCTTTAGACTTAAAAACTAGCTTGAAATCATGCTTTTATATATATTTTCAGAAATAAGAGAGCTGGACAGGTTTATGCTTGATTTAAGTGTTTTTGTGCAGGTTTTAAGGTGAATTTAGTGAAAAGAGTGAAGAAGGAGAGAGATGGAATCAGAAAAGGAAGCAAAGAGTGCAAAAGGAGAAGCCGAAAGGACCGCTCAGCGGCATTTTACCGCTGAGCGGCACTCAGGAGGTCACGGGAGGTCCGCTGAGGGGCAAACTGGCCGCTGAGGGGAAGAAAAGGGAAGCGTAGTTACCGCTGAGCGGTATTTACTGCTTAGCGCCAGTCTTAATAATGGGCTTGGACTCGTTTTCTGGCACTTTTATGGGCTTGGGCTTAGATCTTTTGTAATTCTAAAATAGTATATAAGGACTTGCACGTCCTAGAATTAGTATCTTTGGCAGAAACGAGGCAAACACTCTCTCTTCCACCCCTTTGAAGGAGGATCTTGGATGCTCAGGCTACCTCTTCACCTTTATAGGGTTTATTCTTTCATTCTTTCATTGTTCATCTAGGTTCACCATGAATATGGTGAACTAAACCTTGTATGTTTGTTGGGGAATCAATGTAATCTCTTGAAGCTCTCATATATGGAATCTATGCTTGCATCTTTTAATTAAGATTTATGCTTTCTTTCATCATTAGTTAGGGTTTTTCCTCTTTGCTTAATGTCGATACGGGCACGTACGGGGAAGTCTAGATCCGGGGAATTTCTCCCAATATTATATTGGTTGTCGTTAAGCTCCTGCACTTATGAACTAATCATTAGGAATGCTAGGAATTGTATGAACTCGTGATTAGGGAGAAGCCATCTAGAATGGTACTTTAGAGAGTGGCATTAACAATGATGATTTGAATGTGGAATTCCTAAAATATATGAGAGTGGATGAGATGAAATTGACCCCCAACAACATATTCATTCATATATTTCATTGAAAGTGTTTATCTTTTGCTTTTGCCATTGATCAAAACTCATGCATACATGTTTATTTTCGTCTTTGCATATTAAACTTCAAATATTTCGTTCTTAAGTCTTAGCTAATCAACAAATCACATAACTAAACTAGGCCGTGAGTCCTTTGGGAAGAACGATACTTGGTCTTACCAAGTTTATTACTTGAACGATTCGGTCATACTTGCCGATTGTGAAATAAGTTTTTGACATCATATTTTGGTGATCATAAATTTGTCCATCAAGTTTTTGGCGCCGTTGCCAGGGACTCGTGGTTTAACTGGTTAATTTGTGTGATTATTGATTATCTTTGACTTTAATTTTAAATTTCTGTTTTTATTTTCTGTTTTTATTTTCTGTTTTTATTTTTTCGGTTTTTATTAGATTAGATTAGATTTTATTTTATTTGATTTGATTAGATTAGATTAGATTAGATTTTATTTTTAGATTAGATTTTATTTTATTTTATTTTATCTTTTATCTTCTGAATCTTTTATCTTTTTATCTTCTTATCTTCTTATCTTCTGAATCTTTTATCTTTTTATCTTCTGAATATATATCTTCTCTTATATCTTTTTGTGCTAACAAATATTTTCTAGGGTTTTGTTTTCTTGTGTATGCAGGAGGCAATTCGAACTAGGAGTAAGAAAACAACAGGACCTCTTCTTGAAGGTCTAGACGAGAGTAGAAGGAGGAGAAGAATCAGAACATCTAGAGAACTTTTCCCTTCTCCAGAAACTCTCTTACAATCATCACCAGAAGGTTTTGTTCATAGCACAGGAAGTATGGAGAACAATAATGGTAGAAGAACTCTTGTAGACTACACCAATATTGCTGGGCCTCAACACTTTAACAGCATAGCTAGACCTAGAGTCAATGCAGCCAACATGGAGGTTAAACCAGCACTGATTCAACTGGTGAAGAGTAATCAATTTAATGGGTTGTCTCATGAAAGCCCATATGAGCACCTCACTACCTTTAATGAGATTTGCAACACAGTCAAGATTAATGGGGTGCCAGACGAAGCTATCAAACTTAGCTTGTTTCCTTTCTCATTGGGAGGCAATGCTAAGCTTTGGTTGAACTCTTTTCCAGAAGAAAGTTTCACCGAGTGGGAAGCAGTGGTCACAAAATTTCTAAACAAGTACTTTCCACAATCTAAGGTGACTAAAGGTAAGCGAGAGATTTCTTCATTCAAGCAGGGCATGGAAGAATCACTGGGGCATGCATGGGACAGGTATAAAAGCTTGTTACGTAAAACTCCCACGCATGGCTTTGAAGATCAAGAAGTAGTCTTAACTTTCCTTGGAGGGCTTGGTTCACAAACCAAGATGATGCTGGATGCCTCAGCAGGAGGCAATATTAAATGGAAAACTCCAGAGGAAGCAACTGAAATCATAGAAAACATGGCTACTAGTGATAATGAGCTGCACAGTGAAAGAGGAGCTCCTATGCAACAAAAAGGGGTTCTTCAATTACAAACACATGATGCCTTTGATAACAGTTAAAAAACTGTTATTTTCATGCTTAATATTGATACTAAAAGCAACCTTTAGACTTAAAAACTAGCTTGAAATCATGCAGTTTATCTATATTTTCATAAATAAGAGAGCTGGACAGGTTTATGCTTGATTTCAGTGTTTTTGTGCAGGTTTTAAGGTGAATTTGGTGAAAAGAGTGAAGAAGGAGAGAAGTGACATTAGAAAAGACAAGAAAGAGTGCAAAAAGAGAAGACGAAGGCACCGCTCAGCGGCAAACTACCGCTGAGCGGCACTCAAGAGGTGGAGTTGGAATCGCTGAGGGGCAAAATGGCCGCTGAGGGGAAGAAAGAAGACGCGTAACCACCGCTGAGCGGTAAATACCGCTGAGCGGTAAATACCGCTGAGCGCCACTTTTTGGGCTTGGGCTTTTGTAATCTTTTGTAACTCTAGAATAGTATATAAGGGCTTGCACGTCCTTGGGATTAGTATCTTTGGCAGAAACGAAGTAAACACTCTCTCTTCCACCCCTTTGAAGGAGGATCTTGGATGCTCAGGCTACCTCTTCACCTTTATTGGGTTTATTCTTTCATTCTTTCATTGTTATTCATCTAGGTTCACCATGAATATGGTGAACTAAACCTTGTATGTTTGTTGGGGAATCAATGTAATCTCTTGAAGCTCTCATATATGGAATCTATTGAGTACATCTTTTAAGTAAGACATATGCTTTCTTTCATCATTTAGTTAGGGTTTTTCCTCTTTGCTCAATGCTTGCATTGTTTAACTCATTCTAATGCATGATTATTGGTTTTGTCGATACGGACACGTACAGGGAAGTCTAGATCCGGGGAATTTCTCCCAATATTTTACTGACAATATTATATTGGTTGCCTTTAAGCTCCTGCTGATAACAGTTGAAAAACTGTTATTTTCATGCTTAATATTGATACTAAAAGCAACCTTTAGACTTAAAAACTAGCTTGAAATCATGCAGTTTATCTATATTTTCATAAATAAGAGAGCTGGACAGGTTTATGCTTGATTTGAGTGTTTTTGTGCAGGTTTTAAGGTGAATTTAGTAAAAAGAGTGAAGAAGGAGAGAGGTGACATTAGAAAAGACAAGAAAGAGTGCAAAAAGAGAAGTCAAAGGCACCGCTCAGCGGCAAACTACCGCTGAGCGGCACTCAAGAGGTGGCGTTGGAACCGCTGAGGGGCAAAATGGCCGCTGAGGGGAAGAAAGAAGACGCGCAATCACCGCTGAGCGGTAAATACCGCTGAGCGGCACTTTTTGGGCTTGGGCTTTTGTAATCTTTTGTAACTCTAGATTAGTATATAAGGGGTTGTACGTCCCTAGGATTGGTATCTTTGGCAGAAACAAGGAAAACACTCTCTCTTCCACCCCTTTGAAGGAGGATCTTGGATGCTCAGGCTACCTCTTCACCTTTATTGGGTTTATTCTTTCACTCTTTCATTGTTATTCATCTAGGTTCACCATGACGATGGTGAACTAAACCTTGTATGTTTGTTGGGGAATCAATGTAATCTCTTGAAGCTCTCATATATGGATTTGTTGAGTACATCTTTGAATTAAGACATATGCTTTCTTTCATTATTAGTTAGGGTTTTTCCTCTTTGCTCAATGCTTGCATTGTTTAACTCATTCTAATGCATGATTATTGGTATTGTCGATACGGACACGTACGGGGAAGTCTAGATCCGGGGAATTTCTCCCAATATTTTACTGACAACATTATATTGGTTGCCTTTAAGCTCCTGTTGTAATGAACTAATCATTAGGAATGCTAGGAATTGTATGAACTATTTGATTAGGGAGAAGCCATCTAGAATGGTACATTAGAGAGTGGCATTAACAATGATGATTTGAATGTTGAATTCCTAAAATATATGAGAGTGGATGAGATGAAATTGACCCCCAACAACATATTCATTCATATAGTTCATTGAAAGTGTTTATCTTTTGTCTTTGCCATTGATCAATTCATGCATACATGTTTATTTTCTGTCTTGCATATTAAACTTTGAATATTTCGTTTCTAAGTCCTAGCTAATCAACAAATCACATAACTAAACTAGGCCGTGAGTCCTTTGGGAAGAACGATACTTGGTCTTACCAAGTTTTATTACTTGAACGATTCGGTCATACTTGCCGATTGTGAAACAAGTTTGTGACATCATATTTTGGTGCTTACAAATTTGTCCATCAAGTTTTTGGCGCCGTTGCCGGGGAATTGGGGATTGAACCCGAGTCCTAGCAACGGCTATTAAGTTTGGGTCATCAAGTTTTTGGCGCCGTTGCCGGGGAATTGGGGATTGAACCCGAGTCCTAGCAACGGCTATTAAGTTTGTCCATCAAGTTTTTGGCGCCGTTGCCGGGGACTCGTGGTTTAACTGGTTAATTTGTGTGATTATTGATTATCTTTGACTTTAATTTTGAATTTCTGTTTTTATTTTATTTTATCTTTTTATCTTTTTATCTTTTTAGATTAGGTTAGATTTTATTTTTAGGTTAGATTAGATTCTGTTTTATCTTTTTAGATTTTATTTTTTAGGTTAGATTTTATTAGATTTTATTTTTCTTATCTTTTTATCTTTTAGGTTAGATTTTATTTTATTTAGTTAGTTTAGATTTTATTTTATCTTTTTAGATTTTATCTTTTAGGATTAGATTTTATTTTTTTAAATCTTTTATCTTTCTATCTTCTAAATCTTTTATCTTCTTATCTTCTTAATCTTTTATTTTCTTCTCTTATATCCTTTTGTGCTAACAAATCTTCTCTAGAGTTTTGTTTTCTTGTGCATGCAGGAAGCAATTAGAACTAGAAGTAAGAAAACAACAGAACCACTTCTTGAAGGCTTAGAAGAGAGTAGAAGGAGGAGAAGAATCAGAACGTCTAGAGAACTTTTCCCTTCTCCTGAAACTCTCTTGCAAACATCACCACAAGGTTCTGTTCATAGCACAGGAAGTATGGAGGGCAATAATGTTAGAAGAACTCTTGCAGATTACACTAATCTTGCTGGACCTCAGCACTTCAACAGCATAGCTAGACCTAGAGTCAATGCAGCCAACATGGAGGTCAAACCAGCACTGATTCAACTGGTGAAGAGTAATCAATTTAATGGGTTATCACATGAAAGCCCATATGAGCACCTGACTACCTTTAATGAGATTTGCAATACAGTCAAGATTAATGGGGTGCCAGACGAAGCAATCAAACTTAGCTTGTTTCCTTTCTCATTGGGAGGCAATGCTAAGCTTTGGTTGAACTCTTTTCCAGAAGAAAGTTTCACAGAGTGGGAAGCAGTGGTTACAAAGTTTCTAAACAAATACTTCCCACAATCTAAGGTGACTAAAGGAAAGCAAGAGATATCTTCATTCAAGCAGGGCATGGAGGAATCACTGGGACATGCATGGGACAGGTACAAAAGCTTATTACGTAAAACTCCCACGCATGGCTTTGAGGATCAAGAAGTAGTCCTAACTTTCCTTGGAGGGCTTGGTTCACAAACCAAGATGATGCTAGATGCCTCAGCTGGGGGCAATATCAAATGGAAGACTCCAGAGGAAGCCACTGAGATTATTGAAAATATGGCTACAAGTGATAATGAGCTTCACAATGAAAGAGGCGCCCCTATGCAACAGAAAGGGGTTCTTCAATTACAAACCCATGATGCTCTGCTAGCCCAAAATAAAATTCTGACTCAACAGCTGGAGACTCTGACCAAAACTCTTGCTTCATTACCAAAAGAGTTAAAATCTGCTGCACAGGTACAAACCCAGTTGTGCGAACTATGTGGAGGAGATCACATCAATGGCCAATGTGCTTTTCCTGTGGAAGCCGTGGAGGATGTTAACTTCATGGCTAATCAGTTTCCATACCGTCAAGGTAATTATAATCAGGGTTGGAAACCACATCCAAGTATTGGCCAAGGACAAACTGGGCAGGCTAATCAATTTAATAAGCAACAGCAGCAGCAACCAACCATGTGGCAACAAATTTCTATGCTCAATGAAAGATCTACAAGGTTGGAAGAAACTCTTCAACAATTTATTCAGAAAACTGAATCCTCCCAAAAGAGCACTGAAGCTGCTATAAAGAACTTGGAGATTCAGATGGGTCAGATCACTAAGCAGTTGGAAGAAAGACCACACAGAAACTTTGGGGCTAATACTGAGGTTAACCCTAGAGAAGAATGCAAAGTGGTCAAGAGTGTAAATGAAGAGAGTATTGAGTCAGAAGAAGATGAAACAGAAGAGAGAAGAGAAGAAGAAAGAAAGGATACTTTTCCTTTTCTAACAAATCAGGAGAAACCAATGGATTTCACAGACTTATTCAGAATGGTTGATAATGAAGCTCCTTGGGAACAAATCTTACAGAAAATAGCAGTGTACACAAAATCTGATGAGGGAACCTCTACAAAAAGAAAACGTAGAGATGATGATGATGAAAAGTGTGTAACTGTTAAGAAAGAATCATTCCCACCAAAAGCTGCTGATCCAGGTAGTTTTTCTATCCCTTGCACTATAGGGAAGAAAAAGGTGAAGAAAGCTCTCCTTGACTTAGGCTCAAGTGTTAACTTGATGCCTTACTCTCTATTGGAGCAAATTGGCCATGTGAAAATAAAACCTGTAAAGGTTAATCTGGTAATGGCTGATGGATCTTCAAAGGAGCCATGTGGGATTGCAGAAGACATTGTAGTTTGTGTTGGCAAACTTCAGTTCTTGGCAGACTTTGTGGTGATGAAGATGGAGACCGAAAAGATACCTTTCATACTGGGAAGACCGTTTATGAAAACGGCCAGGGTTATTATAGATGTTAATGAAGGTATAGTGGTGCTCCAGGACAGAGAGGAGAGAGTGGTGGTGAATGTGTTTAAAGATGAGATACAAGCAAAGGAGGAAGAGGCCAGTTATAAAGCTGCATTTCAAGATGCACCCATAACTAGAGGTAAACATGAAAATTTTAAAGTTTCTGATAACCATTGTTTGTATTTTCAGGTACCCAAGGTAGATGAAAGTGGAAAAGGAAAGGAAGTTCTTAGAGACTGGAAGGAAAGAGGACTCCAACTTGGCACACCTGTAAGATTCAAGAACAAGTTGTGGGTTGTAAAAGGTTTTAAAGAGAAGGAGATGATAGAGATAGAGTCTCCATATTCCAGAGAATCCAAAACAGTCCTAAGGAAGCAGTTGATAAGTTGGTGGAAGGATAACATCAACTTTAAAGAAGATGGAACGTGAGCTTTATTGGGTCAAGCTAGTGACGTTAAAGAAGCGCTTGCTGGGAGGCAACCCAGTGGATCTACAAACTTTTGTTTTAATATTTTGTAATTTTTAAACTGTGAACATTATTCTGGACATTATTTTGTTGTTATAGCATCTACTGAAGGATGCTAGGTGGTTAAGTATCTACTGAAGGATACTAGGTTTGTAACACCTACTGATGGGTGTTGCTGAGAAGATTTTGCACCTACTGATGGGTGCTGGTAAGTGAAACACCTACTGATGGGTGTTGGTGGATTTTGGGTCAGGCTCGTGACGTTAAACAAGCGCTACCTGGGAGGCAACCCAGTTGATTGATTATCTTTGTTTGTTTTTATGTTTGTTTTATTCTAATTAGGGATTGCATAAGCATGTTTAACAATGAAATTGCAGGGAACCCATGAGGAGTATGCTAGGAAGGCACGTAGGGCAAGAAAAGAAGGAGAAGGGCACATCACGAAAGTGCCGCTGAGCGGCAATTACCGCTGAGCGGTACTAACGCTGATGGGCTTAAGTTCCCCTTAGCGGAACCCGAGCCCATTGGGGTATTTTTAAACCCTAACCTGCGCGTTTTGACATTTTTTTTCAAGCCCTTCTCTGCAGAAACACTCCCTCATACTCTCTCTTAGGTTTCCCACATCTTTTTACTCTTCCCTCTTAGAAAAATTTCTCTTCCACTCACTTTTTCACTAGTGTGCCATCAAAGTTTGGGGTTGGAAGAGAGTATTCTAGTTTGGAAGCATTCTCACATCATCTAGCATCTCCACCCAAGTAAGTAAAATGCATTTTGTCATTCTAGGGTTCTTGAATTTGAATGTGATTGTCAAAGCATGAGTATTTAGGGCTTTTGATTTCTATGCAAGATTTGATGATATATTTGATGTTTGAACCGATTAAACTGCTTGATTATGTACTGGAAAACTGAAAATTGCATTTGGGTGGAGTTAGGGCAGTTTAAAAACGAGTTTTGCAAAAATCTGCAGGTCACCGCTGAGCGGTATTTACCGCTGAGCGGCACTCTGCCAGATTTGCTTTTTCTGGTTTGTTGCGTGTTGGTGTGTTGCACTGGTGGCGCTGAGGGGAAATTCTGGCCCTCAGCGGTGGTTTAGCTTCGAAAGGAGTTGTGTCCTGTATGTTACTAATGATTAACATCATGTTCTGTGGTTTTGGATTTGTGTTTGAATGCAGGAATGGCATCATCTTCTGGAAAGAGATTGAAAACCATGGCAACCAAGAGGAAGGAAAAGGAACCAGAGCAGCCACATAATGGCAGGTTCCTCTCCAGGAAACATGAGAAGCACTTTAGGGTGGTTCAGGACAGGAGACTTCTGATGGAGAGAAAGGTCGGAATGATACCTAACTTTGCTCCTCAATTTGGAGAGCGAGTGTTAGGGAATGACTGGGGAAAGCTAGCCACTTATCCAGCACCTGCCAACATAGCTGTGGTTAAGGAATTCTACACTAATGCCAAGAAGATTGGTGACTATCCAGCTGAGAACTATTTGGGATATGTTAGAGGCCATGCCATCAGGTATGATCCTGAGTCCATTAATAACTTCCTGGATACTGTGTGGGCTGGTGAGCAATGTCAGTTTGCTCTTAGCATGGAGGAAGGTGCTGACTTTGAGGATGTTGAGAGAGTGTTGTGCATACCTGGAGGACACTTTCAAAGGAATAGATCTGGAGCAGTGGTTAACATTAGGAGGACAGATTTGACTCCTCTTGCAAAGTATTGGATGGCATTTTCTCATGCCAACATTCAGCCATGCTCACATGTGTCAGATATCACTCTCAGCAGGGCACTATTCATCTACTGTGCTATCAGAAGTTTGAATGTTAATATTGGGCAGGTGATAGCTGATGAGATTAGTGTGTGTGCTAACACCTCAAACAACAAAGCACCACTGGGACATCCTTCTTTGATCACTCACCTCTGCAAGCTAGCTGGGGTGGACACTTCTGTTCCACCATTTGAGAGGCCAAGAAAAGCTATAGATGAGGCCTATTACAGACAGTATTGTGGAGGTGAGGAGGCAGCTCAGCCCGTTCCACCACGCCAGGCTCGTAGAGAGAGAGGACCAGCACAGAGCCGGACATCTGCTGATACACATGAGGCAGAACCATTCCAGATGAGGGACATGTATATGTCTCTTATAGGTGCTCAGTTGCAGTCCATCCACAGAGGGCAGGTGGCCACGGCTGAGATGATAGTGGGGATGTATGATACCCCTCCAGCACACAGGTGGACTATGGATGAATTCCATAACGTCGTAGCTTGGCCAGAAGAACCATTCCATGGAGGAGCTGGAGGAGCTGAATCTTCAGCTCGAGACATGGAAGAAGAAGAAGCTGAGGAGGAGGATGCTTTTGATGAAGATGATGATGAAGAGGAGGAGGAAGATACAGAGGACAGCTCAGACTGATGAGGAGCTGAGATAGCATTCACTGATGAATGCTATCATATGTTTTATGCTTTTGCGGTTTAAACTTTCTGAACTTATTTATTTTTGTTTCTAGATTAGGGTTTGATGTACTCTATTGAATACCTGGTTTGTGTGATGGTTTGCTATTAACTGTGTTTATGTGATAAGTAATGCTTGATGATGCTTATTGACTGATTGATGTTGAGATGATGTGCACATTAAAATGCTTATACAGGTGATTCACAAGCTTTGTGAACAAATGCAAGATATCATGATTGTGATTGTGAAATTAAGCAGGATGTGTATGTCAAATGTGAATGAGCTTATATGTGAGGTTTTGAGCTCCAGAGTTGTTATTGTTGAATGCTATTACTTTGGAAGCTTGAATGACTTTGCCCAGGTTTTCTATGATTGAATCAATTGCTTGTTTTGCATCATATGATCAAAGGCCGTGTTTGTTGAAACCCTTTTTACTGGCCAAATTCATAAAGTTAGCCTACTAAAAGAGAACACTTTATGTTCTATCCTTTGAACCCATAGCCTTGAATATACACTGAACCCTTGATTGAAAATCTTTACCTTGAGTTAAGTAGAATATCTTGTGTGGTATTGATAAATGTTCAAGTTTGGGGTTATTGGGAAATCATGAAAAAGGAAAAGCATTGAGCTAAGAGCTAAAAAGAAAGAATATGCAAAAGAAAAGAAAAGAAAAGAAGTAAAGCTCAATGCAAATGAAAAGGCAAACAAAAGTTGGGAATGAATAAGAATAATTGTGTTGTTATGATTCTCTTAACTCAAGGATTTTGTGATCCAGAAAAACCAATTTTCTTGTTAGCCCAGCCACATTATAAGCCATTGAAAAGTCCTTGTGATGATGCATGCTTGTGAATGTTTTTGATTGTGGTAAAATGGAAGGCAAAGTTGATTCATGTGACATTGTGATAGTAGAGTGAATGAGTGAAACACTTACCTCTTATACACTTGTGTGTTGAGTGAAACACTTTACCTGGTGAGGAAATATTCCATGAACACATGAACATCCATGCTTAATTGATTGATCATTCATGAAAAATAGCATTTGTTGGAACTTAAATGACTTTGTGAACACTAAAGCATGTGCATATCTTGATTGAACTCTTGATCATAAGTTTGAGTGAAGTTATTACTTATCTTGAAAAGAGGATTTTGAATGAGTGAACCATCATATGAATTGGTTGGAGATGGAGTTACATTTTGTTTGCTTGAGGACAAGCAAAGTTCTAAGTTTGGGGTTGTGATAACAGTTGAAAAACTGTTATTTTCATGCTTAATATTGATACTAAAAGCAACCTTTAGACTTAAAAACTAGCTTGAAATCATGCAGTTTATCTATATTTTCATAAATAAGAGAGCTGGACAGGTTTATGCTTGATTTGAGTGTTTTTGTGCAGGTTTTAAGGTGAATTTAGTAAAAAGAGTGAAGAAGGAGAGAGGTGACATTAGAAAAGACAAGAAAGAGTGCAAAAAGAGAAGTCAAAGGCACCGCTCAGCGGCAAACTACCGCTGAGCGGCACTCAAGAGGTGGCGTTGGAACCGCTGAGGGGCAAAATGGCCGCTGAGGGGAAGAAAGAAGACGCGCAATCACCGCTGAGCGGCACTTTTTGGGCTTGGGCTTTTGTAATCTTTTGTAACTCTAGATTAGTATATAAGGGGTTGTACGTCCCTAGGATTGGTATCTTTGGCAGAAACAAGGAAAACACTCTCTCTTCCACCCCTTTGAAGGAGGATCTTGGATGCTCAGGCTACCTCTTCACCTTTATTGGGTTTATTCTTTCACTCTTTCATTGTTATTCATCTAGGTTCACCATGACGATGGTGAACTAAACCTTGTATGTTTGTTGGGGAATCAATGTAATCTCTTGAAGCTCTCATATATGGATTTGTTGAGTACATCTTTGAATTAAGACATATGCTTTCTTTCATTATTAGTTAGGGTTTTTCCTCTTTGCTCAATGCTTGCATTGTTTAACTCATTCTAATGCATGATTATTGGTTTTGTCGATACGGACACGTACGGGGAAGTCTAGATCCGGGGAATTTCTCCCAATATTTTACTGACAACATTATATTGGTTGCCTTTAAGCTCCTGCTGTAATGAACTAATCATTAGGAATGCTAGGAATTGTATGAACTATTTGATTAGGGAGAAGCCATCTAGAATGGTACATTAGAGAGTGGCATTAACAATGATGATTTGAATGTTGAATTCCTAAAATATATGAGAGTGGATGAGATGAAATTGACCCCCAACAACATATTCATTCATATAGTTCATTGAAAGTGTTTATCTTTTGTCTTTGCCATTGATCAATTCATGCATACATGTTTATTTTCTGTCTTGCATATTAAACTTTGAATATTTCGTTTCTAAGTCCTAGCTAATCAACAAATCACATAACTAAACTAGGCCGTGAGTCCTTTGGGAAGAACGATACTTGGTCTTACCAAGTTTTATTACTTGAACGATTCGGTCATACTTGCCGATTGTGAAACAAGTTTGTGACATCATATTTTGGTGCTTACAAATTTGTCCATCACCTGCACTCATGAACTAATCATTAGGAATGCTAGGAATTGTATGAACTATTTGATTAGGGAGAAGCCATCTAGAATGGTACATCAGAGAGTGGCATTAACAATGATGATTTGAATGTTGAATTCCTAAAATATATGAGAGTGGATGAGATGAAATTGACCCCCAACAACATATTCATTCATATAATTCATTGAAAGTGTTTATCTTTTGTCTTTGCCATTGATCAATTCATGCATACATGTTTATTTTCGTCCTTGCATATTAAACTTTGAATATTTCGTTTATAAGTCCTAGCTAATCAACAAATCATATAACTAAACTAGGCCGTGAGTCCTTTGGGAAGAACGATACTTGGTCTTACCAAGTTTATTACTTGAACGATTCGGTCATACTTGCCGATTGTGAAACAAGTTTGTGACATCATATTTTGGTGCTTACAAATTTGTCCATCAGCCTTGCTAGCTCAGAATAAAATTCTAACTCAACAGCTGGAAACTCTGACCAAAACTCTTGCTTCATTACCTAAAGAGTTAAAATCTGCTGCACAGGTACAAACCCAGTTGTGCGAATTATGTGGGGGTGATCACATCAATGGCCAATGTGCTTTTCCTGTGGAAGCCGTGGAGGATGTTAACTTCATGGCTAATCAATTTCCATACCGTCAAGGGAATTATAATCAGGGTTGGAAATCACATCCAAGCATTGGTCAAGGACAAACTGGGCAAGCTAATCAATATAATAAGCAGCAGCAGCAACCAACCTTTTGGCAACAATTATCTATGCTTAATGAAAGATCAACAAGGTTGGAAGAAACTCTTCAGCAATTCATACAGAAAACTGAATCTTCTCAAAAGAGCACTGAAGCTGCTATAAAGAATTTGGAGATTCAAATGGGTCAGATTACTAAGCAATTGGAAGAAAGACCACACAGAAACTTTGGGGCTAATACTGAGGTTAACCCCAGAGAAGAATGCAAGGTGGTAGAGAGTGTTGATGATGACAAAGTTGAGTTAGATACAGAAGAGAGAAGTGAAACAGAGAGCAAAAGCACGTTCCCTTTTCCAATCCATCAAGGGAAACCAATGGACTTCACAGAGTTATTTAAAATGGTGGATAATGATGCACCTTGGGAGCAAATTTTGCAACAGATTACGGTGTACACTAAATCTAATGAAGAAAGCTCTACAAAGAAGAGACGTAGAGATGATGAGGAAAAAAAGTGTATAACTGTTAAGGAAGAGTCATTCCCACCTAAAGCAGCAGATCCAGGTAGTTTCTCTATCCCTTGCACTATAGGGAAGAAAAAGGTAAAGAAAGCTCTCCTTGATTTAGGGTCAAGTGTTAACTTGATACCTTATTCTTTACTGGAGCAAATTGGCAATGTTAAAATGAAACCTGTAAAGGTTAATTTAGTAATGGTCGATGGATCTTCAAAGGAGCCATGTGGGATTGCAGAAGACATTGTAGTTTGTGTTGGCAAACTTCAGTTTTTGGCAGACTTTGTGGTGATGAAGATGGAAATCGAGAAAATACCTATCATACTTGGAAGACCGTTTATGAAAACGGCCAGGGCTATCATAGATGTACATGAAGGTATAGTGGTGCTCCAGAATAGAGAGGAGAGAGTGGTGGTGGATGTCTTCAAAGATGAAACACAAGCAAAGGAGGAAGAAGCTAGTTATAAAGCTGCATTTCGAGATGCACCCATAACTAAAGGTAAAGATGAAAATCTTGAGGTTTCTGATAACCATTGTTTGTTGTTTCAGGTACCCAAGGAAGAAGAGATTGGAAGAGGAGAAGAAATTCCTAGAGACTGGAAGAAAAGAAGACTCAAACTTGGCACACCTGTAAGAATCAAGAACAAGTTGTGGGTTATAAAGGGCTTTAAAGAAAAGGAGATGATAGAGATAGAGTCTCCATATTCTAGAAGAACCAAAACAGTCCAAAGGAAGCAGCTGAGAAGTTGGTGGACTGACAAAGAAGATGGAACTTGAACTTTATTGGGTCAAGCTAATGACGTTAAAAGAGCGCTTGCTGGGAGGCAACCCAGTGGATTAACAAACTTCTGATTTTGGTTTTGTAACTTTTAATTTGTGGACATTATTTTGTGAATATTTTGTTGGATCCAGCATCTACTGAAGGATGCTAGGTGGTTAAGTATCTACTGAAGGATACTAAGTTTGTAACACCTACTGATGGGTGTTGGTGAGAAGATTTTGCACCTACTGATGGGTGCTGGTAAGTTTGAAACACCTACTGATGGGTGTTGGTGGATTTTGGGTCAGGCTCGTGACGTTAAACAAGCGCTACCTGGGAGGCAACCCAGTTGATTGATTGTTTTCTGTTTGTTTATTTTAGTTAGGGTTTGCATAAGCATTTTTAACATTGAATTGCAGGGGACCAGTGAGGGGTATGTCTAGGAGGCACGTAGGTCAAGAAAAGAAGGAGAGGAGCACTTCACGAAAGTGCCGCTGAGCGGCAATTACCGCTGAGCGGTACTCTCGCAGATGGGCTTTAGTTCCGCTTAGCGGAACCCGAGCCCATTAGGGTATTTTTAAACCCTAAGCTGCGCGATTTTTCATTCTTTCAAGCTCTTCTCTGCACAAACACTTCCACATATCTTCTCCTAGGTTTTCCACATCTTTTTACTCTTCCCTCTTAAGAAAATTTCTCTTCCACTCACTTTTACACTAGTGTGCCATCAAAGTTTGGGGTTGGAAGAGAGTATTCTAGCTTGGAAGCATTATCATTGCATCTAGTATCTCCACCCAAGTAAGTAAAATGCATTTTGTTCATTCTAGGGTTCTTGAATTTGAATGTGATTGTCAAAGCATGAATATTTAGGGGTTTTGATTTCTATGCATGATTTGATGATATATTTGATGTTTGAACCGATTGAACTGCTTGATTATGAACTGGAAAACTGAAAATTGCATTTGGGTGGAGTTAGGACAGTTTTAAAACAAGATTTGCAAAAATCTGCAGGTCACCGCTGAGCGGCAATTACCGCTGAGCGGCACTCTGCCAGATTTGATTTTTCTGGTTTGTTGCGTGTTGGACTGTGGTACTGTTGGCGCTGAGGGGAAATTCTGGCCCTCAGCGGTGGTTTAGCTTCGAAAGGAGTTGTGTTCTGTGTTTACTAATGATTAACATCATGTTCTGTGGTTTTTGTTTTTGTGTTTGAATGCAGGAATGGCATCCTCTTCAGGAAAGAGATTGAAAACCATGGCAACCAAGAGAAAGGAAAAGGAACCAGAGCAACCCCATAATAGCAGGTTCCTCTCTAGGAAACATGAGAAGCACTTTAGGGTGGTTCAGGACAGGAGACTTCTGATGGAGAGAAAGGTTGGAATGATACCTAACTTAGCTCCTCAATTTGGAGAGCAAGTGTTAGGGAATGATTGGGGAAAGCTAGCCACTTATCCTGCACCTGCCAACGTAGCTGTGGTAAAGGAATTTTACACCAATGCAAAGAAGATTGGTGATTATCCAGCTGATAATTATTTGGGCTATGTCAGAGGCCATGCTATCAGGTATGATCCTGATTCTATCAACAACTTCCTGGATACTGTGTGGGCTGGTGAGCAATGCCAGTTTGCTCTTTGCATGGAGGAAGGTGCTGATTTTCAGGATGTGGAGAGAGTGTTGTGTATACCTGGAGGACACTTCCAAAGGAATAGATCTGGCGCAGTGGTTAACATTAGGAGGACAGATTTGACTCCTCTTGCAAAGTATTGGATGGCATTTTCTCATGCCAACATTCAGCCATGTTCACATGTGTCAGATATCACTCTCAGCAGGGCACTATTCATCTACTGTGCTATCAGAAATCTGAATGTTAATATTGGGCAGGTGATAGCTGATGAGATTAGTGTGTGTGCTAACACCTCAAACAACAAAGCACCACTAAGACATCCTTCTTTGATCACTCACCTTTGCAAGCTAGCTGGGGTGGACACTTCTGTTCCACCATTTGAGAGGCCAAGAAAAGCTATAGATGAGGCCTATTACAGACAGTACTGTGGAGGTGAGGAGGCAGCTCAGCCAGTTCCACCACGCCAGGCTCGTAGAGAGAGAGGGCCAGCACAGAGCCGGACATCTGCTGATACACATGAAGCAGAACCATTCCAGATGAGGGACATGTATATGTCTCTTATAGGTGCTCAGTTGCAGTCCGTTCACAGAGGGCAGGTGGCCACGGCTGAGATGATAGTGGGGATGTATGATACACCTCCAGCCCACAGGTGGACTATGGATGAATTCCATAATGTGGTAGCTTGGCCAGAAGAACCATTGCATGAAGCTGGAGCATCTGAAGCTTCAGCTAGAGACATGGAAGAAGATGAAGCTGAGGAGGAGGATGCATTTGATGATGATGATGAGGAGGAGGAAGAGGAAGATACAGAGGACAGCTCAGACTGATGAGGAGCTGAGATAGCATTTACTGATGAATGCTATCATATGATTATGCTTTTGTGGTTTAAGTTTTTCTGAACTTATTTGTTTTTGTTTTTAGATTAGGGTTTGATGTACTCTATTGAACACCTGGTTTATTATGATGGTTTGCTATTAACTGTGAGTGTGTGAAGTAATGCTTGATGATGCTTATTGATTGATTGATGTTGAGATGATGTGCACAATAAAATGCTTATACAGGTGATTCACAAGCTTTGTGAACAAATGCATGATATCATGATTGTGATTGTGAAATTAAGCAGGATGTGTATGTCAAATGTGAATGAGCTTATATGTGAGGTTTTGAGCTCCAGAGTTTTTGGTATGATTGAATGCTATTACTTTGAAAGCATGAATGATTTTGCCCAGGTTTTCTATGATTGAATCAATTGCTTGTTTTGCATCATGTGATCAAGGCCGTTTTTTTGTTGAAACCCTTTTTATTGGCCAAATTCATAAAGTTAGCCTACTAAAAGAGAACACTGTGTGTTCTATCCTTTGAACCCTTAGCCTTGAATATACACTGAAAACCCTTGATTGAAAATCTTTATCTTGAGTTAAGTAGAAGATCTTGTGTGGTATTGACAAATGTTCAAGTTTGGGGTTGTTCGGGAAACATGAAAAAGGAAAAGCATTGAGCTAAGAGCTAAAAAGTAAGAATATGCAAAGAAAGAGAAAAAGAAAAGAAAAGAAAAAGAAGCAAAGCTCAATGCAAATGCAAAGGCAAAAGAAAGTTGGGAATGAATAAGATGATTGTGTTATTATGATTCTCTTAACTCAAGGATTTTGTGATCCAGAAAAACCAATTTTCTTGTTAGCCCAGCCACATTATAAGCCATTGAAAAGTCCTTGTGCAAGCCCTTATATACTAATCTAGAGTTACAAAAGATTACAAAAGCCCAAGCCCAAAAAGTGCCGCTCAGCGGTAAATACCGCTCAGCAGTGACTGCGCGTCACTTTCTTCCCCACAGCGGCCATTTTGCCCCTCAGCGTGACTCCTGCAACCTCCTGAGTGCCGCTCAGCGGTAGTTTGCCGCTGAGCGGTGCCTTTGTCTTCTCTTTTTGCACTCTTTCTTGTCTTTTCTAATGTCACCTCTCTCCTTCTTCACTCTTTTCACTAAATTCACCTTAAAACCTGCACAAAAACACTTAAATCAAGCATAAACCTGTCCAGCTCTCTTATTTATGAAAATATAGATAAACTGCATGATTTCAAGCCAGTTTTTAAGTCTAAAGGTTGCTTTTAGTATCAATTTCAAGCATGAAAATAACAGTTTTTCAACTGTTATCATCCACTTCCTCCACTACGTCAACCTCGTTAACGTCGTCAACTTCGTTAACGTCGTCAACTTCGTCAACTTCGTCAACGTCGTCAACGTTGTCAACGTCGTCAACATCGTCAACTTCGTCAACATCGTCCACGTCATCCAGTTCCTCCACTTAGTCCACTTCTTCTTCCACTTTCTCCACTTCCTCCACTTCGTCAAGTATGTCAACTTCGGCCACTTCGTCCACTACGTCAACTTCGTCAACTTCGTTCACTTTGGTCACTTCTTCCTCCACTTCGTCCACTTCTTCTTCCACTTCGTCGACTTCGTACACTTCCTCCACTTCGTCCACAACGTCAACTTCGTCAACGTCGTCCACTTCCTCCTCTTCGTCCACTTCCTCTACTTCGTCCACGTCGTCCACTTCTTCGTCCACTTTCTCCACTTCCTCCACTTCCTCCACTACGTCAACTTCGTCAACTTCGTCCACTTTGCCCACTTCTTCGTCCACTTCCTCTTCCACTTCGTCCACTTAATCCTCTTCGTCGACTTCGTCCACTTCCTCCACTTCCTTCACTACCCCAAATTCGTCAACTTCGTCAACTTCGTCGGCTTCGTCCACTTCGTCCACTTCGTCAACTTCGTCCACTTCCTCCACTTCCTCGACTTCCTTCACTACCCCAAATTCGTCAGCTTCGTCTACTTCGTCAACTTCTTCTACTTCGCCAACTTCCTTCACTTCCTCCACTTCGTCCATTTCCTCCACTTCCTCCACTTCCTCCACTTCCTCCCCTTCCTCCACTTCCTCCACTTCTTCTACTTCCTCCACTTCATCCACTTCATCCACTTCATCCACTTCGTCCACTTCCTGCACTTCTTCTTCCACTTCATCACTACGTCAACTTCGTCAACGTCGTCAACGTCGTCCATTTCGTCCACTTCCTCCACTTCCTCAACTTCCTCCACTTCGTCCACTTCCTCCACTTCGTCCACATTGTCCACTTCCTCCACTTCAACCACTACGTCAACTTCGTCAACATCGTCAACTTCATCAACGTCGTCCACTTCCTCCTTTTCGTTCACTTCCTCCACTTCGTCCACTTCTCATTCCACTTTCTCCAATTCCTGCACTTCGTCCACTACGTCAACTTCGTCAACTTTGTTCACTTTGTCCATTTCTTTCTCCACTTCGTCCACTTCTTCTTCCACTTCGTCCACTTCGTTCACTTCGTCAACTTCATCTACTTCGTCCACTTCGTCGACTTCGTCCACTTCCTTCACTACCCAAAATTCGTCAACTTCGTCTGATTCGTCCACTTCCTCTACTTCCTTCACTACCCCAAATTCGTCAACTTCGTCCACTTCATCCACTTTGTCCACTTCGTCAACTTCGTCAGGTCGTCCACTTCGTCCACTTCGTCAATTCTTCCACTTAGGCGCGTCCCTTTTCTTCCCCTCAGCGGCCAGTTTGCCCCTCAGCGAACCTCCCGTGACCTCCTGAGTGCCGCTCAGCGGTAAAATGCCGCTGACCGATGCTTTCGGCTTCTCCTTTTGCACTCTTTGCTTCCTTTTCTGA
This sequence comes from Vigna nakashimae, assembly GCA_034642375.1. Classification (NCBI taxonomy): domain Eukaryota; kingdom Viridiplantae; phylum Streptophyta; class Magnoliopsida; order Fabales; family Fabaceae; genus Vigna; species Vigna nakashimae. The sequence goes on from CM067759.1 coordinate 24,147,940, forward strand.
TTCCATCTCTCTCCTTCTTCACTTCTTTCACTAAATTCACCTTAAAACCTGCACAAAAACACTTAAATCAAGCATAAACCTGTCCAGCTCTCTTATTTCTGAAAATATGGATAAAAGCATGATTTCAAGCTAGTTTTTAAGTCTAAAGGTTGCTTTTAGTATCAATTTTAAGCATGAAAATAACAGTTTTTCAACTGTTATCACAACCCCAAACTTAGAACTTTGCTTGTCCTCAAGCAAACAAAATGTAACTCAATCTCCAACCAATTCATATGATGGTTCACTCATTCAAAAATTCTCTTTTTCAAGATAAGTAACAACTTCACTCAAACTTATGACCAAGAGTTCATTCAAGATGTGCACATGCTTTAGTGTTCACAAAGTCATTTAAGTTCCAACAAATGCTATTTTTCATGAATGATCAATCAATTAAGCATGGATGTTCATGTGCTTATGGAATATTTCCTCACTAGGTAAAGTGTTTCACTCAACACACAAGTGTATAAGAGGTAAAGTGTTTCACTCATTCACTCCACTATCACAATGTCACATGAATCAACTTTGCCTTTCATTTTACCACAATCAAAAACATTCACAAGCATGCATCATCACAAGGACTTTTCAATGGCTTATAATGTGGCTGGGCTAACAAGAAAATTGGTTTTTCTGGATCACAAAATCCTTGAGTTAAGAGAATCATAACAACACAATTTTTCTTATTCATTCCCAACTTTCTTTTTCCTTTGCATTTGCATTGAGCTTTGCTTCTTTTTCTTTTCTTTTCTTTTTCTTTTTCATATTCTTACTTTTTAGCTCTTAGCTCAATGCTTTTCCTTTTTCATGTTTCCCCAACAACCCCAAACTTGAACATTTAACAATACCACACAATATCTTCTACTTAACTCAAGGTAAAGATTTTCAATCAAAGGTTTCAGTGTATATTCAAGGCTAAGGGTTCAAAGGATAGAACACAACGTGTTCTCTTTTAGTGGGCTAACTTTATGAATTTGGCCAATAAAAAGGGTTCCAACAAACGGCCTTGATCATATGATGCAAAACAAGCAATTGATTCAATCATAGAAAACCTGGGCAAAGTCATTCATGCTTTCAAAGTAATAACATTCAATCATACCAAAAACTCTGGAGCTCAAAACCTCACATATAAGCTCATTCACATTTGACATACACATCCTGCTTAATTTCACAATCACAATCATGATATCATGCATTTGTTCACAAAGCTTGTGAATCACCTGTATAAGCATTTTAATGTGCACATCATCTCAACATCAATTAATCATAAGCATCATTCAAGCATTACTTATCAAACAATCACAGTTAATAGCAAACCATCATAAGAAACTAGGTGTTCAATAGAGTACATCAAACCCTAATCTAAAAACAAAAACAAATAAGTTCAGAAAACTTAAATTCCAAAAGCATAATCATATGATAGCATTTATCAGTAAATGCTATCTCAGCTCCTCCTCAATCTGAGCTATCATCTGTATCCTCCTCTTCTTGGATCCTATAGTCTTGATTCCTTTTGCCCGATGAGGAGGCCATCCCTGCATCAAACATAATTCACAAAACCAAAAGATACATTGTTAAGCATTAATAAACCAAAATGAAGAAATCAGCCCCTTCAATGATGCTCTCTCCCAACCCCAAACTTAGATGGAAAACTAGTGAGCAAGTGAGTGGAAGGGAGATTTTCTAAAGAGGGATGAGGGAAAAGTTGTAGATAACCTTTGAAAAGGTATGTAGGAGTGTGTGTGCAGAGAAGAGTCTGAAAATAAAATCATTTGCACAGCTTAGGGTATAAAAATACCCTAATGGGCTCGGGTTCCACTAAGGGGAACTAAAGCTCATTCTGCGAGAGTACCGCTCAGCGGTAAGTTGCCGCTCAGCGGCACTTTCGTGATGTGCTCTTCTCCTTCTTTTCTTAACCTACGTGCCTCCTAGACATACCCCTCACTGGTTCCCTGCAATTAAATGTTAAAAATGCTTATGCAAACCCTAACTAAAATAAACAAACAGAAAACAATCAATCAACTGGGTTGCCTCCCAGGTAGCGCTTGTTTAACGTCACGAGCCTGACCCAAAATCCACAAACACCCATCAGTAGGTGTTTCAAACTTACCAGCACCTATCAGTAGGTGCAAAATCTTCTCACCAACACCCATCAGTAGGTGTTACAAACTTAGTATCCTTCAGTAGATACTTAACCACCTAGCATCCTTCAGTAGATGCTGGATCCAACAAAATATTCACAAAATAATGTCCACAAATTAAAAGTTGCAAAACCAAATCAAAAGTTTTTAAATCCACTGGGTTGCCTCCCAGCAAGCGCTCTTTTAACGTCATTAGCTTGACCCAGTAAAGTTCAAATTCCATCTTCTTTATAGTTGATGTTGTCAATCCACCAACTTCTCAGCTGCTTCCTTTGAACTGTTTTGGTTCTTCTAGAATATGGAGACTCTATCTCTATCATCTCCTTTTCTTTAAAGCCCTTCACAACCCACAACTTGTTCTTGATTCTTACAGGTGTGCCAAGTTGGAGTCTTCTTTTCTTCCAGTTTCTAGGAATTTCTTCTCCTCTTCCAATTTCTTCCTCCTTGGGTACCTGAAACAACAAACAATGGTTACCTGAAACCTCAAGATTTTAATCTTTACCTCTAGTTATGGGTGCATCTCGAAATGCAGCTTTATAACTGGCTTCTTCCTCCTTTGCTTGTGTCTCATCTTTGAAAACATCCACCACCACTCTCTCCTCTCTATCCTGGAGCACCACTATACCTTCATTTACATCTATGATAGCCCTGGCCGTTTTCATAAACGGTCTTCCAAGTATAATAGGTATTTTCTCGGTTTCCATCTTCATCACCACAAAGTCTGCCAAAAACTGAAGTTTGCCAACACAAACTACAATGTCTTCTGCAATCCCACATGGCTCCTTTGAAGATCCATCGGCCATTACTAAATTAACCTTTACAGGTTTCATTTTAACATTGCCAATTTGCTCCAGTAAAGAATAAGGTATCAAGTTAACACTTGAACCTAAATCAAGGAGAGTTTTCTTTACCTTTTTCTTCCCTATAGTGCAAGGGATAGAAAAACTACCTGGATCTGATGCTTTAGGTGGGAATGATTCTTCCTTAACAGTTATACACTTTTTCTCCTCATCATCTCTACGTCTCTTCTTTGTAGAGCTTTCTTCATTAGATTTGGTGTAAACCGTAATCTATTGCAAAATTTGCTCCCAAGGTGCATCATTATCCACCATTTTAAATAACTCTGTGAAGTCCATTGGTTTCCCTTGATGGATTGGAAAAGGAAACGTGCTTTTGCTCTCTATTTCACTTCTCTCTTCTGTATCTAACTCAACTTTCTCATCATCAGCACTCTCTACCACCTTGCACTCTTCTCTGGGTTAACCTCAGTATTAGCCCCAAAGTTTCTGTTTGGCCTTTCTTCCAATTGCTTGGTAATCTGACCCATTTGAATCTCCAAATTCTTTATAGCAGCTTCAGTGCTCTTTTGAGAAGATTCAGTTTTCTGAATGAATTGCTGAAGAGTTTCTTCCAACCTTGTTGATCTTTCATTAAGCATAGATAACTGTTGCCACAAGGTTGGTTGCTGCTGCTGCTTATTATATTGATTAGCTTGCCCAGTTTGTCCTTGACCAATGCTTGGATGTGGTTTCCAACCCTGATTATAATTCCCTTGACGGTATGGAAATTGATTAGCCATGAAATTAACATCTTCCACGGCTTCCACAGGAAAAGCACATTGGCCATTGATGTGATCACCCCCACATAATTCGCACAACTGGGTTTGCACCTGTGCAGCAGATTTCAACTCTTTGGGTAATAGAGCTAGAGTTTTGGTCAGAGTTTCCAGCTGTTGAGTTAGAATTTTATTCTGAGCTAGCAAGGCATCATGTGTTTGTAATTGAAGAACCCCTTTTTGTTGCATAGGACCTCCTCTTTCACTGTGTAGCTCATTATCACTAGTAGCCATATTTTCTATAATATCAGTTGCTTCCTCTGGAGTTTTCCATTTAATATTGCCTCCTGCTGAGGCGTCCAGCATCATCTTGGTTTGTGAACCAAGCCCTCCAAGGAAAGTTAAGACTACTTCTTGATCTTCAAAGCCATGCGTGGGAGTTTTACGTAACAAGCTTTTATACCTGTCCCATGCATGCCCCAGTGATTCTTCCATGCCCTGCTTGAATGAAGAAATCTCTTGCTTTCCTTTAGTCACCTTAGATTGTGGGAAGTATTTGTTTAAAAATTTTGTGACCACTGCTTCCCACTCTGTGAAACTTTCTTCTGGAAAAGAGTTCAACCAAAGTTTAGCATTGCCTCCCAATGAGAAAGGAAACAAGCTAAGTTTGATTGCTTCGTCTGGCACCCCATTAATCTTGACTGTATTGCAAATCTCATTAAAGGTTGTGAGATGCTCATATGGGCTTTCATGAGATAACCCATTAAATTGATTACTCTTCACCAGTTGAATCAATGCTGGTTTGACCTCCATATTGGCTGCATTGACTCTAGGTCTAGCTATGCTGTTAAAGTGTTGAGGCCCAGCAATATTGGTGTAGTCTGCAAGAGTTCTTCTACCATTATTACCCTCCATACTTCCTGTGCTATGAACAGAACCTTGTGGTGATGATTGTAAGAGAGTTTCTGGAGAAGGGAAAAGTTCTCTAGACGTTCTGATTCTTCTCCTCCTTCTACTCTCGTCTAGACCTTCAAGAAGAGGTTTTGTTGTTTTGTTACTCCTAGTTCGAATTGCCTCCTGCATACACAAGAAAACAAAACCCTAGAAAATATTTGTTAGCACAAAAAGATATAAGAGAAGATATATATTCAAAAGATAAAAAGATAAAAGATTCAGAAGATAAGAAGATAAGGAGATAAAAGATTTAGAAGATAGAAGATAAAAGATTTAGAAGATAAAAGATAAAATAAAATAAAATCTAATCTAATCTAATAAAAACCGAAAAAATAAAAACAGAAAATAAAAACAGAAATTCAAAATTAAAGTCAAAGATAATCAATAATCACACAAATTAACCAGTTAAACCACGAGTCCCCGGCAACGGCGCCAAAAACTTGATGGACAAATTTATGATCACCAAAATATGATGTCACAAACTTGTTTCACAATCGGCAAGTATGACCGAATCGTTCAAGTAATAAACTTGGTAAGACCAAGTATCGTTCTCCCAAAGGACTCACGGCCTAGTTTAGTTATGTGGTTTGTTGATTAGCTAAGACTTAAGGACGAAATAATTGGAGTTTAATATGCAAGACAGAAAATAAACATGTATGCATGAGTTTTGATCAATGGCAAAAGCAAAAGATAAACACTTCCAATGAAATATATGAATGAATATGTTGTTGGGGGTCAATTTCATCTCATCCACTCTCATATATTTTAGGAATTCAACATTCAAATCATCATTGTTAATGCCATTCTCTAAAGTACCATTCTAGATGGCTTCTCCCTAATCACGAGTTCATACAATTCCTAGCATTCCTAATGATTAGTTCATAAGTGCAGGAGCTTAACGACAACCAATATAATATTGGGAGAAATTCCCCGGATCTAGACTTCCCCGTACGTGCCCGTATCGACAAAACCAATAATCATGCATCGAATGAGTTAAACCATGCAAGCATTAAGCAAAGAGGAAAAACCCTAACTAACGATGAAAGAAAGCATAAATCTTAATTAAAAGATGCAAGCATAGATTCCATATATGAGAGCTTCAAGAGATTACATTGATTCCCCAACAAACATACAAGGTTTAGTTCACCATATTCATGGTGAACCTAGATGAATAACAATGAAAGAATGAAAGAATAAACCCTATAAAGGTGAAGAGGTAGCCTGAGCATCCAAGATCCTCCTTCAAAGGGGTGGAAGAGAGAGTGTTTGCCTCGTTTCTGCCAAAGATACTAACTCTAGGACGTGCAAGTCCTTATATACTATTCTAGAGTTACAAAAGATTACAAAAGCCCAAGCCCATAAAAGTGCCGCTCAGCGGTAAATACCGCTCAGCGGTGACTGCGCGTCCCTTTTCTTCCCCTCAGCGGCCAGTTTGCCCCTCAGCGGACCTCCCGTGACCTCCTGAGTGCCGCTCAGCGGTAAAATGCCGCTGAGCGGTGCTTTCGGCTTCTCCTTTTGCACTCTTTGCTTCCTTTTCTGATTCCATCTCTCTCCTTCTTCACTTCTTTCACTAAATTCACCTTAAAACCTGCACAAAAACACTTAAATCAAGCATAAACCTGTCCAGCTCTCTTATTTCTGAAAATATGGATAAAAGCATGATTTCAAGCTAGTTTTTAAGTCTAAAGGTTGCTTTTAGTATCAATTTTAAGCATGAAAATAACAGTTTTTCAACTGTTATCAGTCCACTTCCTCCACTTCGTCCACTTCGTCAACTTCGTCCACTTCCTTAACTTCCTCAACCTCCTCCACTTCCTCGACTTCCTCCACCTCTTCTACTTCGTCCACTTCCTCCACTGCGTCCACTTCCTCTACTTCTTCAACCACATTGTCCACATCATCCACTTCCTCCACTTACTACACTTCTTCCACTTCGTCCACTTCGTCTAGTTCGTCCACTTCGTCCACTTCGTCAACTTCGTCCACTTCCTCTACTACCCCAAATTCGTCAACTTCGTCCTCTTCGTCCGTTTCGTCCACTTCGTCAACTCAGTCAACTTCGTTCACTTCCTCCACTTCGTTCAATACGTCAATTTTGTCAATTTCGTCAACTTCGTCCACTTCCTTCACTTCCTCCACTTCATCAACATCCTCCACTTCCTCCACTTCCTCCACTACATCAACTTCGTCATCTTCGTCCAATTCGTCCACTTCGTCAACTTCGTCAACTTCTTCTTCCACTTCGTCCAATTCCTCGACTTCCTCAACTTCCTCCGCTTCCTCCACTTCGTCCAATTTTTGCACTTCGTCAACTTCGTCCACTTCATCAACTTCCTCCACTTCAACTTCGTCCAGTTCCTGCACTTCGTCAACTTCCTGCACTTCCTCCACTTCCTCCACTTCGTCCACTATGTCAACTTCGTCCACTTCCTCAACTTCCTCCACTTCGTCCACTACGTCAACTTCGTCAACTTCATCCACTTCGTGCAATTCGTCCACTTTGTGCACTACGTCAACTTTTTCCACTTCTTCTTCCACTTTGTCCACTTCGTCCACTTCCTCGACTTCCTTGAGTTCCTCCACTTCCTCCACTTCGTCCATTCGTCTACTTTGTCCACTTCGTCAACTTCGTCCACTTCATCAACTTCCTCCACTTGCTCTAGTTTCGCCACTACGTCAACTACGTAGACTTCGTCCACTTTCTCCAATTCGTCCAATTCGTCCACTTCGTCCACTTCGTCAACTTCGTCTACTTCTCCTTCCACTTCTTCCACTTCGTCCACTTCGTCCGCTTCGTCAACTTCCTCCACATCCTCCACTTCCTCCACTTTCACCCCTTCCTCCACTTCCTTTACTTCTTCTACTTCGTCCACTTCCTCCACTTCTTCCACTTCGTCCATTTCGTTCACTTCTTCATCCACTTCGTCCACATCGTTCACTTCCTCCATTTCCTCCACCTCCTCCACTTCTTCCACTTCGTCACCTTCCTCCACTTCCTCCACTTCCTCCATTTCCTCCACTTCCTCCACTTCCTTCACTACCTCCACTTCTTCTAGTTGCTCCACTTCATCCACTTCATGCACTTCTTCTTCCACTTCATCCACATCGTCACTTCCTCCACTACCTCCACTTACTCCACTTCGTCCACTTTGTCAACTTCCTCCACGTCCTCCACTTCAACCACTACGTCAACTTCGTCAATGTCGTCCACTTCGTCAATGTCATCCACTTCCTCCACTTCGTCCACTTCCTCCACTTCTTCTTCCACTTTCTCCACCTCCTCCACTTGGTCCACTACGTCAACTTCGTCCACTTTATCCACTTCTTCCTCCACTTTGTCCAGTTCTTCCTCCACTTCCTCCACTTCGTCCAGTTCGTGCACTTCGTCAACTACGTCAACTTTGTCAACTTCCTCTACTTCCTTCACTTCCTCAACTTCATCCACTTCAACCCCTTCCTCCACTTCCTTCACTTCTTCTACTTCCTCCACTTCGTTTACTTCCTCCACTTCCGCTACTTCGTCCACTTCGTGCACTTCTTCATCCACTTCGTCCACATCGTCCACTTCCTCCACTTCCTCCATTACTACACTTCTTCCACTTCGTCAACTTCGTCCACTTCGTCAACTTCGACAACTTCGTCCACCTCCTCGACTTCCTCCAGTTCGTCAACTTCATCCACTTCTTCTTCCCCTTCTTCCACTTCGTCAATTCATCCACTTCTTTTTCCACCTCCTCCACTTCGTCATCTTCGTCAACTTCGTCCACTTCGTCCATTTCCTGCACTCCGTCCACTACGTCAACTTCGTCAATTTCGTCAACTTCGTCCACTTCATCCACTTCGTCCATTTCGCCCATTTTCTCCACTTCGTCCACTTCATAACCTTCTTCCACTTTGTCAAATTCATCCACCTCCTCCACATCCTCCAATTTGTCAACTTCGTTCACTTCGTCCACTTCGTCCACTTCGTCTACTTCTTCCACTTCGTCAACTTCCTCCCCTTCCTCCACTTCCTTCACTTCCTCCCCTTCCTCCACTTCCGCCACTTCTTCTACTTCCTCCACTTCTTCTTCCACTTCATCCACATTGTTCACTTCCTCCACTTCCTCCGTTTCCTTCACTTACTCCACTTCATCCACTTCGTCAACTTCGTCCACTTCGGCAACTTCGTCCATTTCCTCCACTTTGTCCACTACGTGAACCTCGTAAACGTCATTAACTTCATGCACTTCGGCCACTTCGTCCAGTTCCTCCACTTCGTCCACCTCGTAAACTTCCACCACTTCCTCCACTTACTAAACTTCTTCCACTTCGTCAACTTCGTCCACTTCGTCAACTTCGTTCACTTCGTCCACCTTGTCCACTCCCACCACTTCCTCCACTTTCACCCCTTCCTCCACTTCCTCCACTTCTTCTACTTCGTCTACTTCCTCTACTTCCTCCACTTCTTCCACTTCATCCATTTCGCTCACTTCTTCATCCACTTCGTCCACATCGTTCACTTCCTCAACTTCCTCCACTTACTACACTTCTTCCACTTCGTCAACTTCGTCAACTTCGTCCACTTCCTCCACTACGTCAAAATCGTCAACTTCGTCCACTTGGTCAACTTCCTCCACTTCGCCCAATTGGTCCACTTCGTCCACTTCTTCCACTTCCTCCACTTCGTCCACTTCCTAGACTTGCTCCACTTCCTCCACTTCTTCATCAACTTTGTCCACATCGTCCACTTCCTCAACTTCCTCCACTTCCTCCACTTACTCCACTTACTACACTTCTTGCACTTCGTCCACTACCCCAAATTCGTCAGCTTCGTCAAGTTTGATGGTATCGGAGGGGGTATTTTTCGAAGAGTATAGCGCAGCGGAATTAAAACTCAGAGAGCAGAAAGCGTATTCGATCACAATTAAAATTAATTTTGTCTTTTTAGTAAAAATAATTTTCTTTCAGAAAATTAATCAAACAGTTGATATACGTAAAATAATATGAGTGTAGAGAATAAGAAAATCAACACAACATTTTTATCCTGGTTCGAATCAAAAGATTCTACGTCCAGTCGTTAATCACTATAAATAGTGATTAACCTTTTTCACTAAAAATGGTTTAACAGATTACAAGATAATGAACAGGAATAAAATGAATAGAACCACTCTACCAACTTGAAGAGAACCGCTCCAGCAATCGACCAACGATTCACAAGCTTCTCCTTTCACAAGACCAGGCATAGTACCTTGCTAACTTGAAGAGAGTCTGCTCCGACTATCGACACACGATACATGAGCCTCTCCTTTCACAAGACCAAGCAAGGGAACAATGAACAAAAGGCTCTCTAAGAACGTTCCTCTGACACACAGTGTTCTAAGCTTTCTCAGTTCAAAAACGTTACCTTCTGATTTCTCCAAATCAAAATATATAGCCAAGTACACTGAGTGCCAAAGGTCAGCTCCCAACTGCCATGAATAATCGATTATTGTAAGTGATAATCGATTATTCAAGTCCGTTACAGGTTTTCAAAAATGTGATAATCGATTATATGAAGTGATAATCGATTATTCAAATATGACTTGTGATAATCGATTATTGCTTAACCATAATCGATTATACTAGTAAAAATTACAATGTTTAACATTTTCCTACTACATTCAAAATCTACAAGTTGCTTTTTTTAAATATTTTCCTACTACATCCAAAATCTATAAGTTGCAGCATCATCAAAACACATCTTCAGGTTTTACCAATACTCCTTATTGGTAACAATCTCCCCCTTTTTGATGATGATCAAAAACTCTCTTCTTAAAAGCAACTCAGGTTTACCTGCAACATATATAAACTAATGGACAACCACAGTTAGCAGTACCTGTACAATTAAAAACTATTTTTTTTCTTTAATCCTCCCCTTATATTTCTTCTCTTTTTGATCATAAGCAAAAAGAATAATGTAATAACCTTCCCCTTAATATGAGCTCCCCCTCAAAAATGGAATATATGCAAAAAATAAAACCTCATTATATTAAGAACAGAAAGGAATTACATGAAATTCATAAAGATTAAGAAACTAAATACCATAAAGAAAATAACATAACAATCAAACATAAAGAAAATTCATAAAGATCTAAAATCCATCCATCTATGTTTGCAAGACGTGGTTGAGAAGAAGAGGAGGCTCCAGCTGTTCTGCGACGGTGCCTTCTTGAGTCAGCCATGGAGGAAAATTGGGAAAATGAGATTTTGAGAAGGTGAAGAGAAATGAAGAAGATTTTAGCTCTAGATTTGATTTCAGCAGTATTTGGGTGCAAAGGAGTATCTAATAATCGATTATGGGGGGCTATTTATAAGAAAAATGGAAAAACTAGCCGTTTATGGTCGTTTATAGCCGTTATGGGATGCTCCAACGGCTCTATTTTTGAAACTGTCAGCGCGATAATCGATTATGGCTCGTGATAATCGATTATCAGTTCAATAATTACTGCCCAGAATTGCATGATAATCGATTATGCATAATGATAATCGATTATCTGCTCAAGATTTTCCAGAATTGAATTTTATGCATGAATAATCGATTATAACTTAGTGATAATCGATTATGAAGCGTTAAGTTTACGAAAAATGCAAAAATTTGCATAGATTTTGATTCTAAGATATGTCTAACACTCCTAACTCTCTTCTAAGCTCAAAAAATCTATCTTTAGGTAGAGCCTTGGTAAAGATATCAGCTAATTGATGTAAAGTATCAACATATTCAATTTGACAATCCCCCTTTTGAATATGATCTCTTAAGAAATGGTGCCTAATTTCTATATGCTTAGTTCTTGAATGCATTATGGGGTTCTTGGTCAAATTTATCGCACTAGTATTGTCACATTTTAGAGGAATTTTGTCAAGGAAGATATCAAAGTCTTCCAATTGTTGTTTCATCCACAAAATTTTGGGCACAACAGTTTCCAGCTGCAATATATTCAGCTTCGGTGGTAGACAAAGCTACACATGCTTGTTTCTTTGAGTGCCATGACACTAAAGAAAATCCTAAGAAATGACAGGTTCCACTAGTACTTTTTCTATCAATTTTACAGCCACCATAATCTGCATTAGAGTATCCTATTAAACTAGGTGAGGCATCAGAGGGATACCAAAGTCCAAATGAAGTATTTCCCTTAAGATATTTTAGAATTCTCTTAATTGCTGTCAAATGAGATTCTTTAGGATTGGCTTGGTATCTAGCACATACACCAACACTCTGCATAATATCTGGTCTACTAGCAGTTAAGTATAGCAAGGATCCTATCATGCCCCTAAACATGGTTTCATTCACTCCTTTTCTAATTTCATCCTTATCTAAATAACATGAAGTACCCATGGGTGTACTAGCTTCCTTCCAGCTATCCATACCAAATTTCTTAAGAATTTCTCTACAGTATTTAGTTTGGGAGATGAATGTTCCACCATTCATTTGTTTTATCTGTAGTCCTAAGAAAAAGTTTAACTCACCCATCATAGACATCTCAAATTCACCTCGCATTATTTTTGCAAACTCTTCACACAAAGAGTCATCAGTTGACCCAAAAATGATATCATCAACATAAACTTGCACGATTAAAATGTGTTTTCCTACTTTCTTAATGAATAAGGTTGAATCAACATTTCCTCTAGAAAATTCATTTTCAATTAAAAAGATACTAAGTCTTTCATACCAAGACCTAGGTGCTTGTTTAAGACCATAAAGGGCCTTTTTCAACTTGTAAACATGATCAGGAAATTTACAAACTGACAGACAACAATAAGAGTTAGTAGTAACTTTACATATTTCTCCCCCTAAATGTGATATTTCCCTTAAACTTAAAAAATTATGAAAATTTTTTAAGATCTATTCAGTCCAATGCAATGCAGAAATACTTACAAGCTAGTTGAGATTAGTATTTGCAATTCCAAACTAGTTTCAATACTTCTTAGTAGATCAAATTCAACTTTTATCAGACTTAATTAATTCATTGAAATCAACAGTCAGTTTTCAAACGAATTAGAAATTAATGATTCTACAAACAATTTATAAGCTAGAATGAATGCAATAGTACTCCCGGTTTAACAAGAAAGCATTTCAGCTAGCACAATCAGTTCAAAAACTAATTTTGACAGCACAAATTTCAACTTCCCAAATACCAACTATGATTCATGCACTCTCATATCCTAATTTGTTCAACTTCATATATTCAACTATGCATATCAAAACAACATATGCAAAAATTCAACCACAAGAGCTGATTCAGGTGCTATCTTTCAACATTTTTTAAACAAAATAATTTACATCAAAATTATGCAAATTTGATAAGTTCATTTTCTGCATCCAGGCTCTCAATGTATATTATCATAGCTCATTCGTTATGCATTTGAACTTAAAAACAAATCTCCACAGAACCAACTTTGAAATAGAAATGACAATTTAATTTTCACATATCTTAATCATCAAAAATTGCTAATGAAAATCTGTCAGCCAACTCATTTAAATGACTTTTTCATAGTTTTTTTGATGCTTGACAGAGATTACACCAAAGGTAACTTCAAAGTACTCATGAAATTGAATACTAAGCCAGTTAAACACAAATTCAGTAGATAAATATCAACAAAGCACAGAAATAACAATGCACATGGCTTTACATGACATGAATGAAATTCAACACATGAATATCTTAAATAAATGAATTTCACTTGATCAAAATGTGTAAACAGACAAGAACACACCACAGGATGAATGAAATAGTGATGAACATATCATTTGCCTAACCAGTAATGAATATAACAGTAATTAAATAATGGAAGATCAAGTAAAAACAAGATGTAACATCACAGTTTAAACAACACTTAGCTCAAATACTTGGTGCTTGAATGAAGGCTTTTGGATACCACTTGATGGAGTTACATCCTGTTTGTAGCATCACTTCAAAGAGCATAATACCATAGAGCTCTCTTATCCTTTTGAAAACTTAACCTGCAAAGTAAAAACAGTATAGTTTTTTTGTACCCATAATCTCATTTGGGTCCTTTAAGGTTAGAGACATATTACTTTATAACAGGAATCCAAGCATATTTCCCATTTGGAACATCAAAATGTTTAATTCTACATTTGTTTGAAGTATGTCCCTTTTTCATACAATAAAAACAACAAACATCATGCACCTTGTTTTTCACAAAAGTCCCTTTCTCAACCCAAACTCTACGAGTTCTCTTAACTTTAAACTTTTTATGATGATGCACGTTTATATTTCTAAGATTGCTCTTCCTAAAAACATTTTGAACATGTGAGATAGGCTTGATTCCTTTAGAAAGTAAATTTTTCAATATGTTGATAACAGTTGAAAAACTGTTATTTTTATGCTTAAAATTGATACCAAAAGCAACCTTTAAGACTTAGAAACTAGCTTGAACTCATATTTTTACTTTAGTTTTGTGAATAAGAGAGTTGAAAGTGAATTTAATGGTTTTGTGCAAGATTCCCTTTATTTTGTAGGCTAATTGAATGATTTGAAAGAAGAATTGAAGTACCGAATGATTGGAGTGCTGAAAAGTCAACCAGAAACCAGAAAAGTCAACCAGTCAACTAGAAAAGTCAACCAGTCAACCAAAAAAGTCAACCAATAACCAAAAAAGTCAACCAGTCAACCAGACGAGTTTTGGGCCAGTTTTTTGCGATTTTATGATCTGTTTGGGCCTGGACCCGTTTTCTATTATCTTTATGTCCTATTTAAAGACCTAAATGTCTTAGGGTTGGTCACTTTGGTAGAAACTAAGCAAACACTCTCTCTCTTCCATCCCTTTGAAGGAGGATCTTGGATGCTCAGGCTACCTCTTCACCTTTCTAGGGTTTTATCCTTCATTCTTTCATTATTGTTCATCTAGGTTCACCATGAATATGGTGAACTAAACCTTGTATGTTTGTTGGGGAATCAATGTAATCTTTTGAAGCTCTCATATATGGAATTTGTGCTTGCATCTTAATCTAAGACTTATGCTTTCTTTCATCATTAGTTAGGGTTTTTCCTCTTTGCTTAATGCTTGCTTTGTTTAACTCATTCAATGCATGATTATTGGTTTTTTCGATACGGGAACGTACGGGGAAGTCTAGATCCGGGGAATTACTCCCAATAGTATATTGGTTGTCGTTAAGCTCCTGTGCTAGAAGAACTAATTATTAGGAATGCTAGGAATCGTATGAACTCGTAATTAGGGATAGGCCTTCTTGACAAGGTAATTTAGAGAGTGGCATTAACAATGATGATTTGATTGTTGAATTCCTAAAATATATGAGAGTGGATAAGATGAAATTGATCCCCAACAACATATTCATTCATATATTTCATTGAAAGTGCTTGTCTTTTGCTTTTGCCATTGATCAAAACCTCATGCATACATATTTATTTTCGTCTTTTGCATAGTAAAATCCAACTATTTCGTTCTTAAGTCTTAGCTAATCAACAAAGTGAAGGAAGTGGACGAAGTGGAGCAAGTCGAGGAAGTGGACGAAGTGGACGAAGTAGAAGAAGTGGAGGAACTGGAGGAAGTCAAGGAATTTGAGGAAGTGGACGAAGTTGACGAACTGGACGAATTGGATGAAGTTGACGAAGTGGAGGAAGTGGACGAATTGGAGGAAGTGGACGAAGTGGACGAAGTTGACGAAGTGGGGAAAGTAGACGAAGTGGAAGAAGTGGAAGAAGAAGTGGACGAAATGGGCGAAGTGGACGCAGTCGAGGAAGTGGACGAAGATGACAAAATTGACTAAGTCGACGTAGTGGACTAAGTGGAGGAAGTGGATGAAGTTGACGAAGTGGAAGAAGTGTAGTAAGTGGAGGAAGTAGAAGATGTGGAGGAAGTGGTGGAAGTGGAGGAGGAGGTGGAGGAAGTGGAGAAAGTGGACGAACTTGGCGTAGTGAAGGACGTGGAGCAAGTGGAGGAAGTTTACGAAGTGGATGAAGTGGACGAAGTTGATCAAAGTGGAGGAAGTGAAGGAAGTGGACGAAGTAGAGGAAGTGGAGGAAGTCGAGGAAGTCGTGTAAGTGGACGATGTTGACGAAGTGGACAAAGATGAGGAAGTGGACGAAGCGGAGGAAGCAAAAGAAGTGGAGGAAATTGAGGAAGTGGACGAAGTGGAAGAAGTGGAAGAAGAAGTGGACGAAGTGGACCAATTGGACGAAGTGGACAAAGTTGACGAAGTTGACGTTGTGGAGGAAGTGGAGGAGGTGGAGGAAGTGGAGGAAGTTGACGAAGTTGATGAAGTTGACGTAGTGCACGAAGTGGAGGAAGTGGACGAAGTTTACGTAGTGGAGAAAGTGGAGCAAGTGGAGGAAGTTGACGAAATGGAGGAAGTTGACAAAGTTGATGAAGTGGAGGAACTGGAGGAAGTGGACAAAGTTGGGAGGAAGTGGAGGAAGTGGACGAAGTGGACGAAGTGGAAGAAGTGAAAGAAGAAGTGGACGATGTTGACGAAGTCCACAAAGTGGACGAAGTGGAAGAATTAGAGGAAGTGGAAGAAGTTGAGGAAGTGGACGAAGTTGACGAAGTGGATGAAGTGGAGGAAGTGGACGAAGTAGAAGAAGTGGAGGAAGTGGATGAAGTAGAAGAAGTGGAGGAAGTCGAGGAAGTGGAGGAAGTGGACGAATTGGACGAAGTTGAGAAAGTGGACGAAGTGGAGGATGTGGAGGAAGCTGACGAAGTGGACGAAGTTGACGAAGTGGGCAAAGTAGACAAAGTGGAAGAAGTGGAAGAAGAAGTGGACGAAGTGGGCGAGGTGGACAAAGTGGGCGAAGTCGACGAAGTGGACGAAGTTGACGAAATTGACGAAGTCGACGTAGTGGACGAAGTGGAGGAATTCGACGAAGTTGACGATGTGGACGAAGTTGACGAAGTGGAAGAAGTGTAGTAAGTGGAGGAAGTTGAGGAAGTGGACGATGTGGACGAAGTGGATGAAGAAGTGAACAACGTGGACGAAGTGGAAGACGTTGAGGAAGTGGAGGAAGTATAAGAAGTGGAGGAAATGGAGGAAGGGATGAAAGTAGAGGAAGTCGAGGAAGTGGACATAGTGGACGAAGTAGACGAAGTGCACGAAGTTGACAAAGTGGAGGAAGTGGAGGAAGAAGAGGAAGTGGACGAAGTGGAAGAAGAAGTGGTCGAAGTTGACGAAGTAGGGGAAGTAGACAAAGTGGAAGAAGTGGAAGAAGAAGTGGACGAAGTGGGCGAGGTGAACGAAGTGGGCGAAGTCGACGAAGTGGACGAAGTTGACGAAGTTGACCAGGTTGACGTAGTGGACAAAGTGGAGGAAGTGGACGAAGATGACGAAGTGGACGAAGTTGAAGAAGTGGACGAAGTGGAAGAAGTGTAGTAAGTGGAGGAAGTTGAGGAAGT
Source organism: Vigna nakashimae (assembly GCA_034642375.1). Taxonomy (NCBI): domain Eukaryota; kingdom Viridiplantae; phylum Streptophyta; class Magnoliopsida; order Fabales; family Fabaceae; genus Vigna; species Vigna nakashimae. The sequence goes on from CM067759.1 coordinate 24,165,010, forward strand.
GGACGATGTGGACGAAGTGGATAAAGTAGTGAACAACGTGGACGAAGTGGAAGAAGTGGAGGAAGTAGAGGTAGTGGAGGAAGTAGAAGAAGTGGAGGAAATGGAGGAAGTGGTGAAAGTGGAGGAAGTGGACGAAGTGCACGAAGTTGACGAAGGGGACGAAGTGCACGAAGTTGAAGAAGTTGACGAAGTGGAGGAAGTTGATCAAGTGGAGGAAGTTGATCAAATGGTGGAAGTGGAGGAAGTATAGGATGTGGAGGAAGTGGAGGAAGTGGATGATAACAGTTGAAAAACTGTTATTTTATGCTTAAAATTGATACCAAAAGCAACCTTTAAGACTTAGAAACTAGCTTGAACTCATATTTTTGCTTTAGTTTTGTGAATAAGAGAGTTGAAAGTGAATTTAATGGTTTTGTGCAAGATTCCCTTTATTTTGTAGGCTAATTGAATGATTTGAAAGAAGAATTGAAGTACCGAATGATTGGAGTGCTGAAAAGTCAACCATAAACCAGAAAAGTCAACCAGTCAACCAGAATACGAAAAAAGTCAACCAGACGAGTTTTGGGCCAGTTTTATGTGATTTTATGATCTGTTTGGGCCTGGACCCGTTTTCTATTATTTTTATGTTCTATTTAAAGACCTAGATGTCTTAGGGTTGGTATCTTTGGCAAAGACGAAGCAAACACTCTCTCTTCCACCCCTTTGAAGGAGGATCTTGGATGCTCAGGCTACCTCTTCACCTTTCTAGGGTTCTATCTTTCATTCTTTCATTATTGTTCATCTAGGTTCACCATGAATATGGTGAACTAAACCTTGTATGTTTGTTGGGGAATCAATGTAATATTTTAAAGCTCTCATATATGGAATTTGTGCTTTCATCTTAATCTAAGACCTATGCTTTCGTTCATCATTAGTTAGGGTTTTTCCTCTTTGCTCAATGCTTGCTTTGTTTAACTCATTCAATGCATGATTATGGGTTTTGTCGATACGGGAACGTACGGGGAAGTCTAGATCCAGGGAATCTCTCCCAATAGTATATTGGTTGTCGTTAAGCTCCTGTGCTAAAAGAACTAATTATTAGGAATGCTAGGAATTGTATGAACTCGTAATTAGGGATAGGCCTTCTTGACAAGGTAATTTAGAGAGTGGCATTAACAATGATGATTTGAATGTTGAATTCCTAAAATATATGAGAGTGGATGAGATGAAATTGACCCCCAACAACATATTCATTCATAGACTCTAGGTCTAGCTATATTGTTAAAGTGCTGAGGTCCAGCTATATTGGTGTAGTCAGCAAGAGTTCTTCTGATGTTGTTGTTCTCCATATTTTCTGTGCTATGAACAGAACCTTGTGGTGATGATTTTAACAGAGTTTCCGGAGGAGGGAAAAGTTCTCTAGAGGTTCGAATTCTTCTCCTCCGTCTACTCTCGTCTAAGCCTTCAAGAAGAGGTTCTGTTGTTTTCTTGCTCCTTGTTCTAATTGCTTCCTGCATACACAAGAGAACAAAACCCTAGAATATTTGGTTAGCACAAAAAGATATAGGAGAAGATATAAGATTCAGAAAATAAAATAAAATAAAATAAAAACCGAAAAAATAAAAACAAAAAAATAAAAACAAAAATTCAAAATTAAAGTCAAAGATAATTAATAATCACACAAATTAACTAGTTGAACAATCGGCAAGTATGACCGAATTTATGATCACCAAAATATGATGTCACCAAAAACTTGATGCACCAATTTATGATCACCAAAATATGATGTCACAAACTTGTTGAACAATCGGCAAGTATGACCGAATTGTTTCAAGTAATAAATTCGGTAAGACCAAGTATCGTTCTTCCAAAGGACTCACGACCTAGTTTAGTGATGTAATTCGTTGATTAGCTAAGACTTAAGAACAAAATATTTGGATTGTACTATGCAAAAGACGAAAATAAACATGTATGCATGAGGTTTTGATCAATGGCAAAAGCAAAAGACAAGCACTTTCAATGATATATATATATATATATATATATATATATATATATATATATATATATATATATATATGAATATGTTGTTGGGGGTCAATTTCATCTTATCCACTCTCATATACTTTAGGAATTCAACATTCAAGTCATCATTGTTAATGTCACTCTCCAAATTACCTTGACAAGAAGGCCTATCCATAATTACGAGTTCATACAATTCCTAGCATTCCTAATATTTAGTTCTTTTAGCGCAGGAGCCTAACGGCAACCAATATACTATTGGGAGAGATTCCCCGGATCTAGACTTCCCCGTACGTTCCCGTATCGACAAAACCAATAATCATGCATTGAATGAGTTAAATAAAGCAAGCATTGAGCAAAGAGGAAAAACCCTAACTAATGATCAAAAGAAAGCATAGGTCTTAGATTAAGATGCAAGCACAAATTCCATATATGAGAGCTTCAAAAGATTACATTGATTCCCCAACAAACATACAAGGTTTAGTTCACCATATTCATGGTGAACCTAGATGAACAATAATGAAAGAATGAAAGATAAAACCCTAGAAAGGTGAAGAGGTAGCCTGAGCATCCACGATCATCCTTCAAAGGGGTGGAGAAGAGAGTGTTTGCTTCGTCTTTGCCAAAGATACAAACCCTAGGACGTCCTAAAGCTTATATACTATTCTAAAATTATAGAAAATTCAGGCCTAAGCCCATAAGTGTGCCGCTCAGCGGTAAAGTACCGCTCAGCGGTGAGTGCGTGAGTAGTTTCTTCCCCTCAGCGGCCATTTTGCCCCTCAGCGGTTCCAACGTGAACTCCTGAGTGCCGCTCAGCGGTAAACTGCCACTGAGCGGCAGTTGCGGCTTCTCCTTTTGCACTTTTTGATGTCTTTTCTGATTCCATCTCTCTCCTTCTTCACTTCTTTCACCAAATTCACCTTAAAACCTGCACAAAAACACTAAAATCAAGCATAAACCTGTCCAACTCTCTTATTTCTGAAAATATGAATAAAAGCATGATTTCAAGCTAGTTTTTAAGTATAAAGGTTGCTTTTAGTATCAATTTTAAGCATGAAAATAACAGTTTTTCAACTATTATCACAACCCCAAACTTAGAACTTTGCTTGTCCTCAAGCAAACAAGATGTAACTCAATCTTCTACCGATTCATATGATGATTCACTCATTCAAAAATCCTCTTTTTCAAGATAAGTAAAAACTTCAATCAAACTTATGACCAAGATTTCAATCAAGATGTGCACTTGCTTTGGTGTTCACAAAATTACTTAATATCCAACAAATGCTACTTTTCATGAATGATCAATCAATTAAGCATGGATGTTCATGTGCTCATGGAATATTTCCTCACCAGGTTAAGTGTTTCACTCACTGATGAGTTAATATTTTCTCAACTTCACTTACCTTATTGTGCTATATTTAAACAGGGAATTGTGTTTAAATGTTAAGTATTTTCCCGTTTTTACTGATTGTGCTTAATTCGATCAGAAATTCTTATTTTAATTAATTTGAATTATCTGACAATAATTATTTACATTATTGAGTGCAGGGAAAATTCTATAAATATTTTAGGACATTTGGAAAAATATTGATTTATGAACTGTGCTATCTAGTCGAATCCGCGCTGCGTTGAATTAATCTGTGTGTCGATATGTGGAAACTTGAGGTGGAATAATTTTATTTTGAGTTGGGAAGGTGGTGTCACGATTTATAGTTTCTGAAAGATGACAATTGTGCTGCCACATTTACTAAGTAAATGCCATGGCCATAGACAATTTCATTTGGCAACCATCTAGAAAATGATACATGTGGCAAAAGTTGGGAGCCACCACATTTTCTTTCTTGGCTGGAACGTGCACACAAACTAAGCAATATAGCATTTCCACTCACGGCTAAAACAATAAATTGCTTCCCTCCAAAATTCAACAAGTAAAGAAATGAAAGAAAGGGACACACATAGCAAGTGTTCACGTTTTTCTCAAATAATTTGGAAGCATTCAGCAATTACACAATGCAAAAGTCACGGCCATGGGAAAGAATTCCAACATGAATTGGTTTTGTTTATTTTGTCCAAAGGAGACAACACATGGGCCACGGTATTATGCATTCATTTTGGCATCATGTGAAGGAATAAAAGATGAAGGGGACCACCACCTATGAAGGTCATGGCTGCATTCTTTCTTGTGAAAAATTTTGCAAAGTTGGACAACAAATGGGAGCCACCACTTCACTAAAGGCTCACGGTTTTCCTCCTTCCTTTTGCAATAGCTCACATAGCTTTTACAAATTGTCATCCAACAATTAAATAAGTTAAACTTGATGGGAAATCATGGCCACCTCTCACAGCTTTGTAGAGAAAGTTCAAATGAAATGCTAAATTTTATTTATTAAGTGAAAATGTTTCATGGCCCACTTTTCACTCATTTCAGAGATGCTTCAGAAACAACACATACCACACGGTTATTGCAAGCCAAACAACCTTCTTAAAGCACATGGAAAAGGGGGCCACGTCTACATTAGAGGAGCAGTTCATCAGAGTTTTGGAAGTGCATTTGGAGCAGCCACACCACCGAGAAGACCTCTTCACCAACTTGTTAACACACACAAATTGGAAGAAGCAAAAAGACATGGCAGCAAACATCCAACGCTGGAAGCAAGGAGATGAAGCACTTGGTGTCATAGCTGGATGAAGTGAAGTTACTGATTCCAGGTTAAGCTTGAAGCTGTCACGGCCCACACCAGCTGGAAAGAAAGAAAACGCTAATTTGGCTTTGAAGCATGGTCGTGAAGAGGAGTTAATGTTGCTACGTTAGAAGGTGCATTCTTGTGTGGTGATTAATTAATTGAATGAAGCCACATCGGTTTGGATGGGATCCCACGGTTGATGCATAGAGAGCACATCCAGTCATTTTCACCATGGCAGCAGAGAACACACAGAGCAGCCACCACCAAAAGAAAAACATACTCTTTGGTCCAGCAGAAACACTTCTCGGTCACAGCACAAGGAGAGGAGTTCACGTGGGCAGCAAACCTCATTTTCTCAGCTGATTCACGTAGCCATCCTGTAGCAAAGAAAAGGAGATGCTCCACGGTCTGGTCCAACACATGCAGCAGCTTCACATGCTGTTACAGTTGGGAGAAGGACGTCCAAACTGATGCACGGAAGGAGGAGCAAAAGGATGATGTGCTGGAATGGTGTGTAAGATGATAAGATTGAGGGGTCCTCACCCTGTTTTCTCACGGAGAGAAAACTATTGCTCAACATGCAAGAAAATATGCTCACGGGTTCAGAGAATTGGCAATATAAAATGAGGGGGCAGCAGCAGAAGAAAGCATTAGATTTTAGGAGTAGAATTAGGAAACGTTCTGGCTTTGGTTTTCTCCTCCCCTCTGGGGGAGGTTTTGTGTTTCTTTATTCCAATCCAAGTTGAATGTTAATTGTAATCTTCATTCTGCATTTTCCAATCAATCTTGTTGAATTCTATTCTCATCTACTACGTATTACAGTTCATTTACAATTCCGTTTTCAATTTTAGATTTTGGATGCAATTACTTTCATTTTCTGTGCTATTGTGAATTTTAGTTTTGCATTTTAATTTTGTCAAAATTTCATTTCCAATTTATAAAGTTAAATTCCATTTTTACCGTTTTCCAAATTTACCGTTTTTCTGTATTTTCTTCATTCCTGTCATTTACGTTTTCTGCACTGTTGTTTTTAATTTTAATTTATTTTACCGCACAAAACATCTACAAAACCCCCTCCCCGCTTTGTGTAAAAAAAATCTGAGATTGAACCGCCACAAAATTGGTCCTTGAGAGACGACCTAGGAGTCAAATCCTAGTTATACTATACTGCATATTTTCGTGCAATCAACTTTTGTGAGCGGTGCGACCCGCTCATCAAAAAATGGCGCCGCTGCCGGGGACCAATGATGGTTTGGTTTTAGATTTTTGTTGTATAAAGTTTTGTTCTGTTAATATGTTTGTTTTGTGTGTTTTGTCTTGTATATTTCTGTAGGCGATAACGACACCTTCAACAAATTTTGGCGGCGTTGTCACTTCAGTTCCAGGTTTTTTGTTTTAGATTTTTGCTGTGTTTTTCGATTATGCTGTGTTAATATATATTGTGTATATATGTGTTTAATTGTGCTATGTTCTGTATTTAGTTGTTATTAAAAAAAAATTTGAAAATTAAAAAAAAAAAAAAAAATTAATTAAAAATTTTTACTATTGATGTTCTGTCTTGTGTGTGCTTGTAGCATGTATAAATGTGTTTTGTTTTATCTGATTCGTAATTTTTAGTTTTTAGTTTTTACTTTTTATTTTTCCATGTCTACCTATTTTAATGTTGTGAATAATGCTTATTCTGCCAATGTCTGTGATTATGATTCTTATTCTGCATATTACTTTGATTTTAAATCTGCTGATTTTTATGATGAGAACAATATGTTCCATCATCCAATTTCTGAGAGCTCTCTTTGGGAGCCAGTTCCACAATATGAGAGTCAGCAGTATGATTCTCCTATTCAAATAACTCCTCAGCCTTCTACTTCTGAACCTACATTAAAGGAGTTACTAGAGCAGATGACAATGCAGAACATTCAGTTTCAGAAAGGGAACATGCAGTTCAAGCAAGAGAGCATGGAGTTCCAGCAGGAAACTCAAGCTGCCATACAGAATCTGAGTGATCAGATCAGGCAGATGGCCACTCTTGCACCTGAGGAGACTGATGAAAATTTTGGGGACCCGGCAGAAGTAAGCAGTAATCCTGAACCAGGTAGACCACCTTCACCTTCCCACACTCTAGAAATCTTCAAGGAAGAGGAGGTAAGCATACCACAATTTGATTATTATGTTGATTGTGATGATGATCGGTATGCTAATGACTATATTCTTGCTGAGTCTGATTTTAATTTTTCCTCTGTGCATGATGAGAACCGCTTTTTACTATCACATTCGAATGGTTATTCTTCATGCATTGAACATGAATCTGAGTCTATGATTAATATTGCATGCAATTTAGAAATTGATTCATGTTATGAGGATTTATCTAAGGCTCAGTATGATGAATTGGGATTGGGTGTTATACCCCTGCATGTTATTTCTTTGGAACCACATTACACTAACCCTATTGCAGGAGGTACGAATGAATTTGACCAACATGCACCCATGCTGGAAGACAAAGGTGCCAGCATTCATGAAAGTTTCAACATCAATAGGCACCTGCTGAACCTGCTCATCAACAATCACTGCATAGATCCAGCTGTGGAAAACATTTCACTGCTAGATCAGATCTGGAGGATGAAGCAGTTCGTCCTCAAAACGTCCTGGCTGGATACTGAAAAGGGAGATCTCTCCCTACAAATCCAAAATTGGCAGCTTCCACCATAACCTACGGGAGTTTGCATTTTCTTTCTCTCCCTTTTTCCTACCTTTATTGCACTTGTCCATGATATGTTTACTGTTTTGATTGCTGATGTATGCTTAGAACACGTTTAGGACAGTGTAGTGTAAGTGTGGTCTCGGGAAGATTCTGATTTTTGTTTGTTTTTCCCTTTTCTTCTTAGTTTTCGAATTGTTATCTTTAAAAAAAAAAAAATTAAAAAAAAAAAAAAAAAATTATTCTGTTGTGATAAAATTGTTTTTGAGCGTGCCAAATCTGTATTCTGATATGTATAATTATTTTTTTTTTTTCTTAGTTTTCACATTGTTATCCTTATAAAAAAAAAAAAAATTATTTGTGATAATTTTTTTTTAAGTGTGCATAAATTTTTCTTTTCAAATTTAATTGTTATGTGATGTACATATATTTATTTTTCATATATTTAAAAAAAAAATGTGTTCTGTGTTTTATTTGCTTCGTGATTTTTAGTGTTTTTACTAAAAAGAAAAAATTCGAAAAATCAAAAATTCAAAAATTGTTTTGCGTATTCCTTGATTTTATTTCGACCCTCAGTATCTTATTATTTCATACCAATAAAAATTTTCACTTCAGATCTTATTTTTCCTTATTTTCCTTCACTGTAAATATAATTTCTTAGTTGTTTGCATACAGATTATTGATTGAAAAATTTGACTAAGAAAGATTTCATTCATCAATGCAAAAATTACAGTAAGGGAAAATTGGAAATTTTTCAGATATGAAAATGAAATTGCAGTAGATATATATAAATAAAAGATGTTCTGGGGTCGATCATTTCTGATCGTTAATATTACAAACCAAATAAAAAACAAAAACATCATAAATAAAAACAAAAAAAAAAAAAAAAAATAAAAACATAAAAAAATATAATTGTTCAGATTACATGCCTTGTCCATATTCTGGCCACACTCGGCCAACAAAAACATAAAAATAAAAAATAACATAAAACATTAAAACTGGAAGAATTCTCGAGCTGGTTGTGGTGGTCTAAGGGAGAGCTCCGTTGAGGGAGCTCTGGTTCGAAAAGTCACGAGCGGAGGCTTTGGTGGAGGAATTTCTCGTTCATTTCTGTCGTCATCGATAATGATCGGAACGGGAAACAGATTCAGCAGCCTCGGTGCCCTCATTATCACCCAGTTGTTTTCTTTCAAACAAAAAATAAAAAAATAAAATAAATAAAAAATAAAAAACTTGTGTTAATAATAGAAGAGGAATGGAAAATTTCAATGGAGGTATGATGAGAGTTCTTACCGTACATGTACAGCGGCAGTTGTGAAAAGAGAGTGCCAGTGGGGTCTATCTCCGCTTGCCAGTGCTTGACCCGATTGCCGTGGTTGTTGAACCAGCAGTGTACGTTGTATTCTGTGGCTTCGCCGAAAGCCCTTAGTCGAGACGCGATCTCGACGACTTGCGCTCGGCTTGGGTGTGTGACCCCATAGTTGAATATTTTGGTCATCATCGTGATCTGATCGTCGGTTGGACGCCACCGTTGACTGGTATATCTCTCTGATTCCGTTTCACTCATCCTTCCTCTCGTAATATACAAATACATAAATAAAAAAATAAATACATATAAAAAGAACTAAAACAAGAAAAAAAAAAGCATAACATATAAAAAAAAAAAAATTAGATTAATTCAGTGTTTTCTTTATTTGTTCTTGTTTCCTTTTCAGTTTATTTTGTCCGATCAGTCTTTGATATTTCTGTGTCTGGTCTCAGATCTGTTTCACGGTCCTTGCAAAAGGGTCTTAAACGGATCTACGTCCAGTGTCCTTGTCCATATTGTTCTTGTATATTCAGTTTCTGTGTTTTAGTTTTAAGTGGGGTACGTGGCGTTGTTCTACCCGATTGTCTCTGCAATACCTTCAATCGAAGGGAGATTAACGTCTGGTTTCCAGCCGATATACGCCTTAAGTTTTAAGACAATTGTGTTTTATGTGTTTTAAGTGTTTAGCAGGTGAAAAATAAAGCGAATAAGGGCTGAAAATAAAGAAGGAACTGAAAGCAGGAAAAAGAAAAAAAATGATAGATCTGAAAGCTGTAAAAGGAGATCCAAGGTGCAGATGACTTACCCGGAGTAGAAGGGCTTACAGAAGCTTGACGCAGATCTTAGACGCTCCGAAGGCACACAGGCAGAGGCTCCTCACGGATCTCACTCAGATTCTTCAGATGGCACAGTGGCAGAGCTTCCTCGCAGATCCAGACGCTCGAGAGAGAGTAGAGAGCAGAGAGAGCAGAGAAGAGAGGAGAGCGGGGAGAGATTAGAGAGAAGAGAGCATAGAAGAGAGCATAGAAGAGAGCAGAGAGAGGAGTAGAGAGAGACTGAGGGGTCAGAAATGGCGCTGGACGCGGAGGAGTGCCCCTTTTATAGCCTAAATTTCTGCCACTGTAGCAACAGTGCCGGTCATTCGCACCGAGACTGTTGTCACAGTACCGGTATCCTTTTTCAGAAAAAAAAAAATAATAATAAAATAAAATAAAATAAAATAAAAAAAATTAGTAATAAAAATTAATTAGCATCTACTGATGGGTGCTAGGTGATTTCGACATCTGTTGATGGATGTCACTGATAACATCTACTGATGGATGTTACTTAAAATTTCTTCCCATTTCCTTACTTTTTATTGCACTTGTCTATATTATTTGACTGCTCTGAAATTGATAATCTGATGATTGTAACACACTGAGGACATTGTGTGATTTAAGTGTGGTCTACTGGGAAGAAATTCTGATTTTTCTGATTTTTCTGTTAGATTGTATTTTGTGTGTTAAGTTTTTTGTTTTTAAGTGTTAAATTTTTTCTGTTTTAAGTTGTTTTAGTGTGTCTTGAGTGCAATAAATTTTACATTTTTCTCTTGATTTCTGGATGATGTCTAAGTTGTAGATTTTTCCTTCACTTACTTAATACTTATGGTTTGAAATCCTTGCTTTTCTCTGCTTGGAAGATGATTATAAATGTTTAAGAGGTTGATTTTATTGTGACAAACACCCTGTGTGAGATTTGAGCCACTTAATGTTCTTTCTTATGTGAGATATGTATCTTGATTGCTTGCACATATGCCTTGGCTTGATTCTTTTTGATATACTTGATTGATATGCATGTTCAGACATGATAAAGGCATTTTTGTTCTTGAGCCTCTATAGCCAAATAAGCCTACCTTGTTATTATCCTTTGATAACCCCTTTGAGCCTATACTGTATATATTTCTTTGTGTTGAAGCTCATACACTGACCCTAAGTGAAAAACAATGATTACCTTAACCTTAGGAAAGTCTGGAGCTATAGAAGTGTTTTGTGAAAAAGTGTGGTCTCCTTGGGAATTCTGATAAATTGGCTAGTTGGTTCCTCATCATGTTTTGGAAATATGATTTATATCCTGTTGTGTGATAAAGAGAAAAAAGAAAAGAGACAGGATGAAAAAAAATGATGAGAAAAAGAATAAAATGATGAAAAACAATTTTGTGAATAATGGAGTCGAGAAGAGGATTGAATTAGAGGTTTGGGTGAGATTTCACTGTGTTTACATTTTTCCCCAGTGCACCTCTATTTCTTCTGAGCTATAGCTACTTATCCAAATTTATCCTCCCCTGTCCTTGGCCCCATTACAACCCAATAAAGACCTTTTGATCTAAACGTGCATATGTTTTAAGTATTGATAATTAGATACTTGCCAAGTCTGCTTGTGTTTGCTTTCTTGAGTGCATTGAGTGACATTGATTTACCTTAAACACTTGAGAGAAACACTATAGTGTATCTGTGAGGTTTTGTTATTTTTAAATCGCCTCTTGAACTGATTAATTATTTTTGCCATACTTTGAATTGCTAGGATGATTTCTGTAAGTATCTGCTTTATTGGATTTGTGTTGGATAATTTCTACTTCTTTTCTCTGTCCAGACTTCTTGAGAACTTTGTAAATTCTGTTTATTTATCTCTTTAGTCTTTATTTTCTGTATGCTGCATTTGTGTCACCTTCTTGAAAGTCCTTTGAACTATTCCCTGATTTGCGTCTTAATTTTGCCCAGGAGTGCAAAAGACTAAGTGTGGTCTATTTTGATGAGTTAATATTTTCTCAACTTCACTTACCTTATTGTGCTATATTTAAACAGGGAATTGTGTTTAAATGTTAAGTATTTTCCCGTTTTTACTGATTGTGCTTAATTCGATCAGAAATTCTTATTTTAATTAATTTGAATTATCTGACAATAATTATTTACATTATTGAGTGCAGGGAAAATTCTATAAATATTTTAGGACATTTGGAAAAATATTGATTTATGAACTGTGCTATCTAGTCGAATCCGCGCTGCGTTGAATTAATCTGTGTGTCGATATGTGGAAACTTGAGGTGGAATAATTTTATTTTGAGTTGGGAAGGTGGTGTCACGATTTATAGTTTCTGAAAGATGACAATTGTGCTGCCACATTTACTAAGTAAATGCCATGGCCATAGACAATTTCATTTGGCAACCATCTAGAAAATGATACATGTGGCAAAAGTTGGGAGCCACCACATTTTCTTTCTTGGCTGGAACGTGCACACAAACTAAGCAATATAGCATTTCCACTCACGGCTAAAACAATAAATTGCTTCCCTCCAAAATTCAACAAGTAAAGAAATGAAAGAAAGGGACACACATAGCAAGTGTTCACGTTTTTCTCAAATAATTTGGAAGCATTCAGCAATTACACAATGCAAAAGTCACGGCCATGGGAAAGAATTCCAACATGAATTGGTTTTGTTTATTTTGTCCAAAGGAGACAACACATGGGCCACGGTATTATGCATTCATTTTGGCATCATGTGAAGGAATAAAAGATGAAGGGGACCACCACCTATGAAGGTCATGGCTGCATTCTTTCTTGTGAAAAATTTTGCAAAGTTGGACAACAAATGGGAGCCACCACTTCACTAAAGGCTCACGGTTTTCCTCCTTCCTTTTGCAATAGCTCACATAGCTTTTACAAATTGTCATCCAACAATTAAATAAGTTAAACTTGATGGGAAATCATGGCCACCTCTCACAGCTTTGTAGAGAAAGTTCAAATGAAATGCTAAATTTTATTTATTAAGTGAAAATGTTTCATGGCCCACTTTTCACTCATTTCAGAGATGCTTCAGAAACAACACATACCACACGGTTATTGCAAGCCAAACAACCTTCTTAAAGCACATGGAAAAGGGGGCCACGTCTACATTAGAGGAGCAGTTCATCAGAGTTTTGGAAGTGCATTTGGAGCAGCCACACCACCGAGAAGACCTCTTCACCAACTTGTTAACACACACAAATTGGAAGAAGCAAAAAGACATGGCAGCAAACATCCAACGCTGGAAGCAAGGAGATGAAGCACTTGGTGTCATAGCTGGATGAAGTGAAGTTACTGATTCCAGGTTAAGCTTGAAGGCTGTCACGGCCCACACCAGCTGGAAAGAAAGAAAACGCTAATTTGGCTTTGAAGCATGGTCGTGAAGAGGAGTTAATGTTGCTACGTTAGAAGGTGCATTCTTGTGTGGTGATTAATTAATTGAATGAAGCCACATCGGTTTGGATGGGATCCCACGGTTGATGCATAGAGAGCACATCCAGTCATTTTCACCATGGCAGCAGAGAACACACAGAGCAGCCACCACCAAAAGAAAAACATACTCTTTGGTCCAGCAGAAACACTTCTCGGTCACAGCACAAGGAGAGGAGTTCACGTGGGCAGCAAACCTCATTTTCTCAGCTGATTCACGTAGCCATCCTGTAGCAAAGAAAAGGAGATGCTCCACGGTCTGGTCCAACACATGCAGCAGCTTCACATGCTGTTACAGTTGGGAGAAGGACGTCCAAACTGATGCACGGAAGGAGGAGCAAAAGGATGATGTGCTGGAATGGTGTGTAAGATGATAAGATTGAGGGGTCCTCACCCTGTTTTCTCACGGAGAGAAAACTATTGCTCAACATGCAAGAAAATATGCTCACGGGTTCAGAGAATTGGCAATATAAAATGAGGGGGCAGCAGCAGAAGAAAGCATTAGATTTTAGGAGTAGAATTAGGAAACGTTCTGGCTTTGGTTTTCTCCTCCCCTCTGGGGGAGGTTTTGTGTTTCTTTATTCCAATCCAAGTTGAATGTTAATTGTAATCTTCATTCTGCATTTTCCAATCAATCTTGTTGAATTCTATTCTCATCTACTACGTATTACAGTTCATTTACAATTCCGTTTTCAATTTTAGATTTTGGATGCAATTACTTTCATTTTCTGTGCTATTGTGAATTTTAGTTTTGCATTTTAATTTTGTCAAAATTTCATTTCCAATTTATAAAGTTAAATTCCATTTTTACCGTTTTCCAAATTTACCGTTTTTCTGTATTTTCTTCATTCCTGTCATTTACGTTTTCTGCACTGTTGTTTTTAATTTTAATTTATTTTACCGCACAAAACATCTACAAAACCCCCTCCCCGCTTTGTGTAAAAAAAATCTGAGATTGAACCGCCACAAAATTGGTCCTTGAGAGACGACCTAGGAGTCAAATCCTAGTTATACTATACTGCATATTTTCGTGCAATCAACTTTTGTGAGCGGTGCGACCCGCTCATCAAAAAATGGCGCCGCTGCCGGGGACCAATGATGGTTTGGTTTTAGATTTTTGTTGTATAAAGTTTTGTTCTGTTAATATGTTTGTTTTGTGTGTTTTGTCTTGTATATTTCTGTAGGCGATAACGACACCTTCAACAAATTTTGGCGGCGTTGTCACTTCAGTTCCAGGTTTTTTGTTTTAGATTTTTGCTGTGTTTTTCGATTATGCTGTGTTAATATATATTGTGTATATATGTGTTTAATTGTGCTATGTTCTGTATTTAGTTGTTATTAAAAAAAAATTTGAAAATTAAAAAAAAAAAAAAAAAAATTAATTAAAAATTTTTACTATTGATGTTCTGTCTTGTGTGTGCTTGTAGCATGTATAAATGTGTTTTGTTTTATCTGATTCGTAATTTTTAGTTTTTAGTTTTTACTTTTTATTTTTCCATGTCTACCTATTTTAATGTTGTGAATAATGCTTATTCTGCCAATGTCTGTGATTATGATTCTTATTCTGCATATTACTTTGATTTTAAATCTGCTGATTTTTATGATGAGAACAATATGTTCCATCATCCAATTTCTGAGAGCTCTCTTTGGGAGCCAGTTCCACAATATGAGAGTCAGCAGTATGATTCTCCTATTCAAATAACTCCTCAGCCTTCTACTTCTGAACCTACATTAAAGGAGTTACTAGAGCAGATGACAATGCAGAACATTCAGTTTCAGAAAGGGAACATGCAGTTCAAGCAAGAGAGCATGGAGTTCCAGCAGGAAACTCAAGCTGCCATACAGAATCTGAGTGATCAGATCAGGCAGATGGCCATTCTTGCACCTGAGGAGACTGATGAAAATTTTGGGGACCCGGCAGAAGTAAGCAGTAATCCTGAACCAGGTAGACCACCTTCACCTTCCCACACTCTAGAAATCTTCAAGGAAGAGGAGGTAAGCATACCACAATTTGATTATTATGTTGATTGTGATGATGATCGGTATGCTAATGACTATATTCTTGCTGAGTCTGATTTTAATTTTTCCTCTGTGCATGATGAGAACCGCTTTTTACTATCACATTCGAATGGTTATTCTTCATGCATTGAACATGAATCTGAGTCTATGATTAATATTGCATGCAATTTAGAAATTGATTCATGTTATGAGGATTTATCTAAGGCTCAGTATGATGAATTGGGATTGGGTGTTATACCCCTGCATGTTATTTCTTTGGAACCACATTACACTAACCCTATTGCAGGAGGTACGAATGAATTTGACCAACATGCACCCATGCTGGAAGACAAAGGTGCCAGCATTCATGAAAGTTTCAACATCAATAGGCACCTGCTGAACCTGCTCATCAACAATCACTGCATAGATCCAGCTGTGGAAAACATTTCACTGCTAGATCAGATCTGGAGGATGAAGCAGTTCGTCCTCAAAACGTCCTGGCTGGATACTGAAAAGGGAGATCTCTCCCTACAAATCCAAAATTGGCAGCTTCCACCATAACCTACGGGAGTTTGCATTTTCTTTCTCTCCCTTTTTCCTACCTTTATTGCACTTGTCCATGATATGTTTACTGTTTTGATTGCTGATGTATGCTTAGAACACGTTTAGGACAGTGTAGTGTAAGTGTGGTCTCGGGAAGATTCTGATTTTTGTTTGTTTTTCCCTTTTCTTCTTAGTTTTCGAATTGTTATCTTTAAAAAAAAAAAATTAAAAAAAAAAAAAAAATTATTCTGTTGTGATAAAATTGTTTTTGAGCGTGCCAAATCTGTATTCTGATATGTATAATTATTTTTTTTTTTCTTAGTTTTCACATTGTTATCCTTATAAAAAAAAAAAATTATTTGTGATAATTTTTTTTTAAGTGTGCATAAATTTTTCTTTTCAAATTTAATTGTTATGTGATGTACATATATTTATTTTTCATATATTTAAAAAAAAAATGTGTTCTGTGTTTTATTTGCTTCGTGATTTTTAGTGTTTTTACTAAAAAGAAAAAATTCGAAAAATCAAAAATTCAAAAATTGTTTTGCGTATTCCTTGATTTTATTTCGACCCTCAGTATCTTATTATTTCATACCAATAAAAATTTTCACTTCAGATCTTATTTTTCCTTATTTTCCTTCACTGTAAATATAATTTCTTAGTTGTTTGCATACAGATTATTGATTGAAAAATTTGACTAAGAAAGATTTCATTCATCAATGCAAAAATTACAGTAAGGGAAAATTGGAAATTTTTCAGATATGAAAATGAAATTGCAGTAGATATATATAAATAAAAGATGTTCTGGGGTCGATCATTTCTGATCGTTAATATTACAAACCAAATAAAAAACAAAAACATCATAAATAAAAACAAAAAAAAAAAAAATAAATAAAAACATAAAAAAATATAATTGTTCAGATTACATGCCTTGTCCATATTCTGGCCACACTCGGCCAACAAAAACATAAAAATAAAAAATAACATAAAACATTAAAACTGGAAGAATTCTCGAGCTGGTTGTGGTGGTCTAAGGGAGAGCTCCGTTGAGGGAGCTCTGGTTCGAAAAGTCACGAGCGGAGGCTTTGGTGGAGGAATTTCTCGTTCATTTCTGTCGTCATCGATAATGATCGGAACGGGAAACAGATTCAGCAGCCTCGGTGCCCTCATTATCACCCAGTTGTTTTCTTTCAAACAAAAAATAAAAAAATAAAATAAATAAAAAATAAAAAACTTGTGTTAATAATAGAAGAGGAATGGAAAATTTCAATGGAGGTATGATGAGAGTTCTTACCGTACATGTACAGCGGCAGTTGTGAAAAGAGAGTGCCAGTGGGGTCTATCTCCGCTTGCCAGTGCTTGACCCGATTGCCGTGGTTGTTGAACCAGCAGTGTACGTTGTATTCTGTGGCTTCGCCGAAAGCCCTTAGTCGAGACGCGATCTCGACGACTTGCGCTCGGCTTGGGTGTGTGACCCCATAGTTGAATATTTTGGTCATCATCGTGATCTGATCGTCGGTTGGACGCCACCGTTGACTGGTATATCTCTCTGATTCCGTTTCACTCATCCTTCCTCTCGTAATATACAAATAAATAAATAAAAAAATAAATACATATAAAAAGAACGAAAACAAGAAAAAAAAAAGCATAACATATAAAAAAAAAAAAAAAAAATTAGATTAATTCAGTGTTTTCTTTATTTGTTCTTGTTTCCTTTTCAGTTTATTTTGTCCGATCAGTCTTTGATATTTCTGTGTCTGGTCTCAGATCTGTTTCACGGTCCTTGCAAAAGGGTCTTAAACGGATCTACGTCCAGTGTCCTTGTCCATATTGTTCTTGTATATTCAGTTTCTGTGTTTTAGTTTTAAGTGGGGTACGTGGCGTTGTTCTACCCGATTGTCTCTGCAATACCTTCAATCGAAGGGAGATTAACGTCTGGTTTCCAGCCGATATACGCCTTAAGTTTTAAGACAATTGTGTTTTATGTGTTTTAAGTGTTTAGCAGGTGAAAAATAAAGCGAATAAGGGCTGAAAATAAAGAAGGAACTGAAAGCAGGAAAAAGAAAAAAAATGATAGATCTGAAAGCTGTAAAAGGAGATCCAAGGTGCAGATGACTTACCCGGAGTAGAAGGGCTTACAGAAGCTTGACGCAGATCTTAGACGCTCCGAAGGCACACAGGCAGAGGCTCCTCACGGATCTCACTCAGATTCTTCAGATGGCACAGTGGCAGAGCTTCCTCGCAGATCCAGACGCTCGAGAGAGAGTAGAGAGCAGAGAGAGCAGAGAAGAGAGGAGAGCGGGGAGAGATTAGAGAGAAGAGAGCATAGAAGAGAGCAGAGAGAGGAGTAGAGAGAGACTGAGGGGTCAGAAATGGCGCTGGACGCGGAGGAGTGCCCCTTTTATAGCCTAAATTTCTGCCACTGTAGCAACAGTGCCGGTCATTCGCACCGAGACTGTTGTCACAGTACCGGTATCCTTTTTCAGAAAAAAAAAAATAATAATAAAATAAAATAAAATAAAATAAAAAAAATTAGTAATAAAAATTAATTAGCATCTACTGATGGGTGCTAGGTGATTTCGACATCTGTTGATGGATGTCACTGATAACATCTACTGATGGATGTTACTTAAAATTTCTTCCCATTTCCTTACTTTTTATTGCACTTGTCTATATTATTTGACTGCTCTGAAATTGATAATCTGATGATTGTAACACACTGAGGACATTGTGTGATTTAAGTGTGGTCTACTGGGAAGAAATTCTGATTTTTCTGATTTTTCTGTTAGATTGTATTTTGTGTGTTAAGTTTTTTGTTTTTAAGTGTTAAATTTTTTCTGTTTTAAGTTGTTTTAGTGTGTCTTGAGTGCAATAAATTTTACATTTTTCTCTTGATTTCTGGATGATGTCTAAGTTGTAGATTTTTCCTTCACTTACTTAATACTTATGGTTTGAAATCCTTGCTTTTCTCTGCTTGGAAGATGATTATAAATGTTTAAGAGGTTGATTTTATTGTGACAAACACCCTGTGTGAGATTTGAGCCACTTAATGTTCTTTCTTATGTGAGATATGTATCTTGATTGCTTGCACATATGCCTTGGCTTGATTCTTTTTGATATACTTGATTGATATGCATGTTCAGACATGATAAAGGCATTTTTGTTCTTGAGCCTCTATAGCCAAATAAGCCTACCTTGTTATTATCCTTTGATAACCCCTTTGAGCCTATACTGTATATATTTCTTTGTGTTGAAGCTCATACACTGACCCTAAGTGAAAAACAATGATTACCTTAACCTTAGGAAAGTCTGGAGCTATAGAAGTGTTTTGTGAAAAAGTGTGGTCTCCTTGGGAATTCTGATAAATTGGCTAGTTGGTTCCTCATCATGTTTTGGAAATATGATTTATATCCTGTTGTGTGATAAAGAGAAAAAAGAAAAGAGACAGGATGAAAAAAAATGATGAGAAAAAGAATAAAATGATGAAAAACAATTTTGTGAATAATGGAGTCGAGAAGAGGATTGAATTAGAGGTTTGGGTGAGATTTCACTGTGTTTACATTTTTCCCCAGTGCACCTCTATTTCTTCTGAGCTATAGCTACTTATCCAAATTTATCCTCCCCTGTCCTTGGCCCCATTACAACCCAATAAAGACCTTTTGATCTAAACGTGCATATGTTTTAAGTATTGATAATTAGATACTTGCCAAGTCTGCTTGTGTTTGCTTTCTTGAGTGCATTGAGTGACATTGATTTACCTTAAACACTTGAGAGAAACACTATAGTGTATCTGTGAGGTTTTGTTATTTTTAAATCGCCTCTTGAACTGATTAATTATTTTTGCCATACTTTGAATTGCTAGGATGATTTCTGTAAGTATCTGCTTTATTGGATTTGTGTTGGATAATTTCTACTTCTTTTCTCTGTCCAGACTTCTTGAGAACTTTGTAAATTCTGTTTATTTATCTCTTTAGTCTTTATTTTCTGTATGCTGCATTTGTGTCACCTTCTTGAAAGTCCTTTGAACTATTCCCTGATTTGCGTCTTAATTTTGCCCAGGAGTGCAAAAGACTAAGTGTGGTCTATTTTGATGAGTTAATATTTTCTCAACTTCACTTACCTTATTGTGCTATATTTAAACAGGGAATTGTGTTTAAATGTTAAGTATTTTCCCGTTTTTACTGATTGTGCTTAATTCGATCAGAAATTCTTATTTTAATTAATTTGAATTATCTGACAATAATTATTTACATTATTGAGTGCAGGGAAAATTCTATAAATATTTTAGGACATTTGGAAAAATATTGATTTATGAACTGTGCTATC
Organism: Vigna nakashimae; assembly: GCA_034642375.1. Classification (NCBI taxonomy): domain Eukaryota; kingdom Viridiplantae; phylum Streptophyta; class Magnoliopsida; order Fabales; family Fabaceae; genus Vigna; species Vigna nakashimae. Next base: position 24,184,814 of record CM067759.1, read on the forward strand.
TAGTCGAATCCGCGCTGCGTTGAATTAATCTGTGTGTCGATATGTGGAAACTTGAGGTGGAATAATTTTATTTTGAGTTGGGAAGGTGGTGTCACGATTTATAGTTTCTGAAAGATGACAATTGTGCTGCCACATTTACTAAGTAAATGCCATGGCCATAGACAATTTCATTTGGCAACCATCTAGAAAATGATACATGTGGCAAAAGTTGGGAGCCACCACATTTTCTTTCTTGGCTGGAACGTGCACACAAACTAAGCAATATAGCATTTCCACTCACGGCTAAAACAATAAATTGCTTCCCTCCAAAATTCAACAAGTAAAGAAATGAAAGAAAGGGACACACATAGCAAGTGTTCACGTTTTTCTCAAATAATTTGGAAGCATTCAGCAATTACACAATGCAAAAGTCACGGCCATGGGAAAGAATTCCAACATGAATTGGTTTTGTTTATTTTGTCCAAAGGAGACAACACATGGGCCACGGTATTATGCATTCATTTTGGCATCATGTGAAGGAATAAAAGATGAAGGGGACCACCACCTATGAAGGTCATGGCTGCATTCTTTCTTGTGAAAAATTTTGCAAAGTTGGACAACAAATGGGAGCCACCACTTCACTAAAGGCTCACGGTTTTCCTCCTTCCTTTTGCAATAGCTCACATAGCTTTTACAAATTGTCATCCAACAATTAAATAAGTTAAACTTGATGGGAAATCATGGCCACCTCTCACAGCTTTGTAGAGAAAGTTCAAATGAAATGCTAAATTTTATTTATTAAGTGAAAATGTTTCATGGCCCACTTTTCACTCATTTCAGAGATGCTTCAGAAACAACACATACCACACGGTTATTGCAAGCCAAACAACCTTCTTAAAGCACATGGAAAAGGGGGCCACGTCTACATTAGAGGAGCAGTTCATCAGAGTTTTGGAAGTGCATTTGGAGCAGCCACACCACCGAGAAGACCTCTTCACCAACTTGTTAACACACACAAATTGGAAGAAGCAAAAAGACATGGCAGCAAACATCCAACGCTGGAAGCAAGGAGATGAAGCACTTGGTGTCATAGCTGGATGAAGTGAAGTTACTGATTCCAGGTTAAGCTTGAAGGCTGTCACGGCCCACACCAGCTGGAAAGAAAGAAAACGCTAATTTGGCTTTGAAGCATGGTCGTGAAGAGGAGTTAATGTTGCTACGTTAGAAGGTGCATTCTTGTGTGGTGATTAATTAATTGAATGAAGCCACATCGGTTTGGATGGGATCCCACGGTTGATGCATAGAGAGCACATCCAGTCATTTTCACCATGGCAGCAGAGAACACACAGAGCAGCCACCACCAAAAGAAAAACATACTCTTTGGTCCAGCAGAAACACTTCTCGGTCACAGCACAAGGAGAGGAGTTCACGTGGGCAGCAAACCTCATTTTCTCAGCTGATTCACGTAGCCATCCTGTAGCAAAGAAAAGGAGATGCTCCACGGTCTGGTCCAACACATGCAGCAGCTTCACATGCTGTTACAGTTGGGAGAAGGACGTCCAAACTGATGCACGGAAGGAGGAGCAAAAGGATGATGTGCTGGAATGGTGTGTAAGATGATAAGATTGAGGGGTCCTCACCCTGTTTTCTCACGGAGAGAAAACTATTGCTCAACATGCAAGAAAATATGCTCACGGGTTCAGAGAATTGGCAATATAAAATGAGGGGGCAGCAGCAGAAGAAAGCATTAGATTTTAGGAGTAGAATTAGGAAACGTTCTGGCTTTGGTTTTCTCCTCCCCTCTGGGGGAGGTTTTGTGTTTCTTTATTCCAATCCAAGTTGAATGTTAATTGTAATCTTCATTCTGCATTTTCCAATCAATCTTGTTGAATTCTATTCTCATCTACTACGTATTACAGTTCATTTACAATTCCGTTTTCAATTTTAGATTTTGGATGCAATTACTTTCATTTTCTGTGCTATTGTGAATTTTAGTTTTGCATTTTAATTTTGTCAAAATTTCATTTCCAATTTATAAAGTTAAATTCCATTTTTACCGTTTTCCAAATTTACCGTTTTTCTGTATTTTCTTCATTCCTGTCATTTACGTTTTCTGCACTGTTGTTTTTAATTTTAATTTATTTTACCGCACAAAACATCTACAAAACCCCCTCCCCGCTTTGTGTAAAAAAAATCTGAGATTGAACCGCCACAAAATTGGTCCTTGAGAGACGACCTAGGAGTCAAATCCTAGTTATACTATACTGCATATTTTCGTGCAATCAACTTTTGTGAGCGGTGCGACCCGCTCATCAAAAAATTCTGATTTTTCTGATTTTTCTGTTAGATTGTATTTTGTGTGTTAAGTTTTTTTGTTTTTAAGTGTTAAATTTTTTCTGTTTTAAGTTGTTTTAGTGTGTCTTGAGTGCAATAAATTTTACATTTTTCTCTTGATTTCTGGATGATGTCTAAGTTGTAGATTTTTCCTTCACTTACTTAATACTTATGGTTTGAAATCCTTGCTTTTCTCTGCTTGGAAGATGATTATAAATGTTTAAGAGGTTGATTTTATTGTGACAAACACCCTGTGTGAGATTTGAGCCACTTAATGTTCTTTCTTATGTGAGATATGTATCTTGATTGCTTGCACATATGCCTTGGCTTGATTCTTTTTGATATACTTGATTGATATGCATGTTCAGACATGATAAAGGCATTTTTGTTCTTGAGCCTCTCTAGCCAAATAAGCCTACCTTGTTATTATCCTTTGATAACCCCTTTGAGCCTATACTGTATATATTTCTTTGTGTTGAAGCTCATACACTGACCCTAAGTGAAAAACAATGATTACCTTAACCTTAGGAAAGTCTGGAGCTATAGAAGTGTTTTGTGAAAAAGTGTGGTCTCCTTGGGAATTCTGATAAATTGGCTAGTTGGTTCCTCATCATGTTTTGGAAATATGATTTATATCCTGTTGTGTGATAAAGAGAAAAAAGAAAAGAGACAGGATGAAAAAAAATGATGAGAAAAAGAATAAAATGATGAAAAACAATTTTGTGAATAATGGAGTCGAGAAGAGGATTGAATTAGAGGTTTGGGTGAGATTTCACTGTGTTTACATTTTTCCCCAGTGCACCTCTATTTCTTCTGAGCTATAGCTACTTATCCAAATTTATCCTCCCCTGTCCTTGGCCCCATTACAACCCAATAAAGACCTTTTGATCTAAACGTGCATATGTTTTAAGTATTGATAATTAGATACTTGCCAAGTCTGCTTGTGTTTGCTTTCTTGAGTGCATTGAGTGACATTGATTTACCTTAAACACTTGAGAGAAACACTATAGTGTATCTGTGAGGTTTTGTTATTTTTAAATCGCCTCTTGAACTGATTAATTATTTTTGCCATACTTTGAATTGCTAGGATGATTTCTGTAAGTATCTGCTTTATTGGATTTGTGTTGGATAATTTCTACTTCTTTTCTCTGTCCAGACTTCTTGAGAACTTTGTAAATTCTGTTTATTTATCTCTTTAGTCTTTATTTTCTGTATGCTGCATTTGTGTCACCTTCTTGAAAGTCCTTTGAACTATTCCCTGATTTGCGTCTTAATTTTGCCCAGGAGTGCAAAAGACTAAGTGTGGTCTATTTTGATGAGTTAATATTTTCTCAACTTCACTTACCTTATTGTGCTATATTTAAACAGGGAATTGTGTTTAAATGTTAAGTATTTTCCCGTTTTTACTGATTGTGCTTAATTCGATCAGAAATTCTTATTTTAATTAATTTGAATTATCTGACAATAATTATTTACATTATTGAATGCAGGGAAAATTCTATAAATATTTTAGGACATTTGGAAAAATATTGATTTATGAACTGTGCTATCTAGTCGAATCCGCGCTGCGTTGAATTAATCTGTGTGTCGATATGTGGAAACTTGAGGTGGAATAATTTTATTTTGAGTTGGGAAGGTGGTGTCACGATTTATAGTTTCTGAAAGATGACAATTGTGCTGCCACATTTACTAAGTAAATGCCATGGCCATAGACAATTTCATTTGGCAACCATCTAGAAAATGATACATGTGGCAAAAGTTGGGAGCCACCACATTTTCTTTCTTGGCTGGAACGTGCACACAAACTAAGCAATATAGCATTTCCACTCACGGCTAAAACAATAAATTGCTTCCCTCCAAAATTCAACAAGTAAAGAAATGAAAGAAAGGGACACACATAGCAAGTGTTCACGTTTTTCTCAAATAATTTGGAAGCATTCAGCAATTACACAATGCAAAAGTCACGGCCATGGGAAAGAATTCCAACATGAATTGGTTTTGTTTATTTTGTCCAAAGGAGACAACACATGGGCCACGGTATTATGCATTCATTTTGGCATCATGTGAAGGAATAAAAGATGAAGGGGACCACCACCTATGAAGGTCATGGCTGCATTCTTTCTTGTGAAAAATTTTGCAAAGTTGGACAACAAATGGGAGCCACCACTTCACTAAAGGCTCACGGTTTTCCTCCTTCCTTTTGCAATAGCTCACATAGCTTTTACAAATTGTCATCCAACAATTAAATAAGTTAAACTTGATGGGAAATCATGGCCACCTCTCACAGCTTTGTAGAGAAAGTTCAAATGAAATGCTAAATTTTATTTATTAAGTGAAAATGTTTCATGGCCCACTTTTCACTCATTTCAGAGATGCTTCAGAAACAACACATACCACACGGTTATTGCAAGCCAAACAACCTTCTTAAAGCACATGGAAAAGGGGGCCACGTCTACATTAGAGGAGCAGTTCATCAGAGTTTTGGAAGTGCATTTGGAGCAGCCACACCACCGAGAAGACCTCTTCACCAACTTGTTAACACACACAAATTGGAAGAAGCAAAAAGACATGGCAGCAAACATCCAACGCTGGAAGCAAGGAGATGAAGCACTTGGTGTCATAGCTGGATGAAGTGAAGTTACTGATTCCAGGTTAAGCTTGAAGGCTGTCACGGCCCACACCAGCTGGAAAGAAAGAAAACGCTAATTTGGCTTTGAAGCATGGTCGTGAAGAGGAGTTAATGTTGCTACGTTAGAAGGTGCATTCTTGTGTGGTGATTAATTAATTGAATGAAGCCACATCGGTTTGGATGGGATCCCACGGTTGATGCATAGAGAGCACATCCAGTCATTTTCACCATGGCAGCAGAGAACACACAGAGCAGCCACCACCAAAAGAAAAACATACTCTTTGGTCCAGCAGAAACACTTCTCGGTCACAGCACAAGGAGAGGAGTTCACGTGGGCAGCAAACCTCATTTTCTCAGCTGATTCACGTAGCCATCCTGTAGCAAAGAAAAGGAGATGCTCCACGGTCTGGTCCAACACATGCAGCAGCTTCACATGCTGTTACAGTTGGGAGAAGGACGTCCAAACTGATGCACGGAAGGAGGAGCAAAAGGATGATGTGCTGGAATGGTGTGTAAGATGATAAGATTGAGGGGTCCTCACCCTGTTTTCTCACGGAGAGAAAACTATTGCTCAACATGCAAGAAAATATGCTCACGGGTTCAGAGAATTGGCAATATAAAATGAGGGGGCAGCAGCAGAAGAAAGCATTAGATTTTAGGAGTAGAATTAGGAAACGTTCTGGCTTTGGTTTTCTCCTCCCCTCTGGGGGAGGTTTTGTGTTTCTTTATTCCAATCCAAGTTGAATGTTAATTGTAATCTTCATTCTGCATTTTCCAATCAATCTTGTTGAATTCTATTCTCATCTACTACGTATTACAGTTCATTTACAATTCCGTTTTCAATTTTAGATTTTGGATGCAATTACTTTCATTTTCTGTGCTATTGTGAATTTTAGTTTTGCATTTTAATTTTGTCAAAATTTCATTTCCAATTTATAAAGTTAAATTCCATTTTTACCGTTTTCCAAATTTACCGTTTTTCTGTATTTTCTTCATTCCTGTCATTTACGTTTTCTGCACTGTTGTTTTTAATTTTAATTTATTTTACCGCACAAAACATCTACAAAACCCCCTCCCCGCTTTGTGTAAAAAAAATCTGAGATTGAACCGCCACAAAATTGGTCCTTGAGAGACGACCTAGGAGTCAAATCCTAGTTATACTATACTGCATATTTTCGTGCAATCAATTTTTTGATGAGCGGGTCGCACCGCTCACTCACACACAAGTGTTTAAGAGGTAATCACTCATTCACTCTACTATCACAATGTCACATGAATCAACTTTGTCTTTCGTTTTACTACAATCAAAAACATTCACAAGAATGCATCATCACAAGGACTTTTCAATGGCTTATAATGTGGCTGGGCTAACAAGAAAATTGGTTTTTCTGGATCATAAAATCCTTGAGTTAAGAGAATCATAACAAAACAATTATTCTTATTTTTCCCAACTTGCCTTTGCATTTGCATTGAGCTTTGCTTTTTCTTTTCTTTTCTTTTCTTTCTCTTTTTCTTTGCATATTCTTAGCTCAATGCTTTTACTTTTTCATGTTTTCCCAACAACCCCAAACTTGAACATTTAATAATACCAAACAAGATCTTCTACTTAACTCAAGGTAAAGTTTTTCAACAAGGGTTTTCAATTTATGTTCAAGGCTAAGGGTTCAAAGGATAGAACACAAAGTATTCTCTTTTAGTGGGCTAACTTTATGAATTTGGCCAATAAAAAGGGTTCCAACAAATGGCCTTGATCATATGATGCAAAACAAGCAACTGATTCAATCATAGAAAACCTGGGCAAAATCATTCATGCTTTCAAAGTAATAGCATTCAATCAATAAAAACTCTGAAGCTCAAAACCTCACATATAAGCTCATTCACATTTGACATACACATCCTGCTTAATCTCTCAATCACAATCACAATATCATGCATTTGTTCACAAAGCTTGTGAATCACCTGTATAAGCATTTAATGTGCACATCATCTCAACATCAATCAATCAATAATCATCATCAAGCATTACTTATCACAAAATCACAGTTAATAGCAAACCATCACACAAACCAGGTTTCCAATAGAGTACATCAAACCTAATCTAAAAACCAAAAATAAATAAGTTCAGAAAACTTAAACCAACAAAAGCATAAGTTCATGATAGCATTCATCAGTAAATGCTATCTCAGAGTCTTCTTCCTCTCCTTCTTCTTGGATCTTATAGTCTTGATTCTTTTTGCCCGATGAGGAGGCCATCCCTGCATCAAACATAAATCACAAAACCAAAAGATACATTGTTAAGCATTAGTAAATCACAATGCAGAAATCAGCCCCTTCAATGATGCTCTCTCCCAACCCCAAACTTAGATGGAAAACTAGTGAAAAAGTGAGTGGAAGAGAAATTTTCTTAAGAGGGAAGAGGGAAAAGATGTGGAAAACCTTGGAAAAGGTATGTGGGAGTGTTTGTGCAGAGAAGAGCCAGCAAACAGAAGCTTATGCGCAGCTTAGGGTATAAAAATACGTTAATGGGCTCGGGTCCCACTAAGGGGAATTAAAGCCCATTCTGCGAGAGTATCGCTCAGCGGTAAGTTGCCGCTTAGCGGCACTTTCGTGAAGTGCTCTTCTTCTTTTCTTAACCTACATGCCTCCTAGACATGCCCCTCACTGGTTCCTTGCAATTCAATGTTCAGAATACTTATATAAACCCTATTATGCAACTAAATTGAAACAAACAAAAACAATCAATCTATTGGGTTGCCTCCCAGGTAGCGCTTGTTTAACGTCACGAGCCTGACCCAAAATCCACCAACACCCATCAGTAGGTGCAAAATTTTCTCACCAACACCCATCAGTAGGTGTTACTGATAACAGTTGAAAAACTGTTATTTTCATGCTTAAAATTGATACTAAAAGCAACCTTTAGACTTAGAAACTAGCTTGAAATCACACCTTTTATCTTTATTTTCAGAAATAAGAGAGCTGGACAGGTTTACACTTGATTTGAGTGTTTTTGTGCAGGTTTTAGGGTGAATTTGGTGCAAAGAGTGAAGAAGGAGAGAAGTGACATTAGAAAAGACAAGAAAGAGTGCAAAAAGAGAAGACGAAGGCACCGCTCAGCGGCAAACTACCGCTGAGCGGCACTCAGGAGGTTGCGGGAGTCATGCTGAGGGGCAAATGGCCGCTGAGGGGAAGAATTGTGACGCGCAACTACCGCTGAGCGGTAAATACCGCTGAGCGGTACTCTTTGGGCTTGGGCTTTTGTAATCTTTTGTAACTCTAAATTAGTATATAAGGGCTTGCACGTCCTTTAGTTTAGTATCTTTGGCAGAAACGAGGCAAACACTCTCTCTCTCACCCCTTTGAAGGAGGATCTTGGATGCTCAGGCTACCTCTTCACCTTTATTGGGTTTATTCTTTCATTCTTTCATTGTTATTCATCTAGGTTCACCATGACGATGGTGAACTAAACCTTGTATGTTTGTTGGGGAATCAATGTAATCTCTTGAAGCTCTCATATATGGATTTGTTGAGTACATCTTTGAATTAAGACATATGCTTTCTTTCATCATTAGTTAGGGTTTTTCCTCTTTGCTCAATGCTTGCATTGTTTAACTCATTCTAATGCATGATTATTGGTTTTGTCGATACGGACACGTACGGGGAAGTCTAGATCCGGGGAATTTCTCCCAATATTTTACTGACAACATTATATTGGTTGCCTTTAAGCTCCTGCTGTAATGAACTAATCATTAGGAATGCTAGGAATTGTATGAACTATTTGATTAGGGAGAAGCCATCTAGAATGGTACATTAGAGAGTGGCATTAACAATGATGATTTGATTGTTGAATTCCTAAAATATATGAGAGTGGATGAGATGAAATTGACCCCCAACAACATATTCATTCATATAATTCATTGAAAGTGTTTATCTTTTGTCTTTGCCATTGATCAAATTCATGCATACATGTTTATTTTCTGTCTTGCATTTTAAACTCTAAATATTTCGTTTGTAAGTCCTAGCTAATCAACAAATCACATAACTAAACTAGGCCGTGAGTCCTTTGGGAAGAACGATACTTGGTCTTACCAAGTTTTATTACTTGAACGATTCGGTCATACTTGCCGATTGTGAAACAAGTTTGTGACATCATATTTTGGTGCTTACAAATTTGTCCATCAAGTTTTTGGCGCCGTTGCCGGGGAATTGGGGATTGAACCCGAGTCCTAGCAACGGCTATTAAGTTTGGGTCATCAGTTACACACTTAGCATCCTTCAGTAGATGCTATATCCAACTAGCATCCTTCAGTAGATGCTATGTTCAGCAAAATATTTACAAAATAATGTTCAACAGATTAAAAATTACAAACCAAAATAAAATTAAAAGTTCTTAAATCAACTGGGTTGCCTCCCAGCAAGCGCTCTTTTAACGTCATTAGCCTGACCCAGTAAAGCTCAAGTTCCTTCTTCATAGTTGATGTTGTCATCCGACCAACTCCTCAACTGTTTCCTGTGCACTGTTTTGGTCTTTCTAAAATGTGGAGACTCTATCTCTATCATCTCCTTCTCTTTAAAGCCTTTCACAACCCACAACTTGTTTTTGATTCTCATAGGTGTACCAAGTTGGGATCCTCCTTTCTTCCAGTCACCAGGAATTGTTCCTCCTCTTCCAATCTTCTTTCCTTTATGCACCTGAAACAACAAACAATGGTTACCTGTGACCTTGGGCTTTTCATTTTGATGGCTAGTCATGTGTGCATCTTCAAATGCAGCTTTATAACTAGCTTCTTCCTCCTTTGTTTGCCTCTCATCTTGAAAGACATCTACAACAACTCTCTCCTCTCGGTCCTGAAGCACCACTATACCTTCATTAACATCAATGATAGCTTTGGCCATTTTCATAAACGGTCTTCCAAGTATGATAGGTATCTTCTTTGTCTCCATCTTCATCACCACAAAGTCTGCTAAGAACTGGAGTTTGCCAACACAAACTATAATGTCCGCAATCCCACATGGTTCCTTTGAAGATCCATCGACCATTATTAAATTAACCTTTACAGGTTTCAACTTGAAATCGCCGATTTTCTCCAGTAAAGAGTAAGGTATCAAGTTAACACTTGAACCTAAATCAAGAAGAGCTTTTTTAATCTTTTTCTTCCCTATGGAGGGAATGGCTCTTTTTTAACAGTTATACACTCCTTTGCCTCATCATCTCTACGTCTTTTCTTAGTAGAGACGTCTTCATTAATTTTAGTGTAAACTGTAATTTGTTGTAGAATCTGCTCCCAAGGTGCATCATTATCCACCATCTTGAATAATTCTGTGAAGTCCAGTTGTTTCCCTTGATGTATTGGAACAGGAGAAGTACTTTTTCTCTCTACTTCTCTTTTCTCTTTTGTTTCTAACTCAACTATCTCATCTTCAACACTCTCTACCACCTTGCATTCTTCTCTGGGGTAACCTCAGTATTAGCCCCAAAATTTCTATTTGGTCTTTCTTCCACCTGCTTGGTGATTTGCCCCATCTGAATCTCCAAATTTTTGATAGCAGCTTCAGTGCTCTTCTAGGTAGACTCAGTTTTCTGTACGAAATTATTAAGAGTTTCCTCCATCCTCATGAACCTCTCATTAAGCATAGAAAACGTTTGCGATAAGGTGGGTTGCTGCTGTTGCTTATTAAATTGACCAGCTTGCCCAGTTTGCCCTTGACCAATGCTTGGGTGTGGTTTCCACCCTTGATTGTAGCTCCCTTGACGGTATTGATTGGTCATGTAGTTCACGTCCTCTACGGATTCTAATGGAAAGGCACATTGACCATTGATATGGTCGCCTCCACATAATTCGCACAACTGAGATTGTACCTGTGCAGCAGTCTTCAACTCTTTGGGCAATTGTGCAAGAGTTTTAGTAAGAGTCTCCAGCTGTTGAGTTAGAATTTTGTTTTGTGCTAGCAGGGCATCATGTGTATGTAATTGTAGAACTCCTTTATGTTGCATAGGAGCTCCTCTCTCACTGTTAAGCTCAATATCACTAGTAGCCATGTTTTCTATAATCTCTGTTGCTTCCTCTAGAGTTTTCCATTTAATATTGCCTCCTGCTGAGGCATCCAGCATCATCTTGGTTTGTGAACCAAGACCTCCAAGGAAAGTTAAGACTACTTCCTGATCTTCAAAACCATGCGTGGGAGTTTTACGTAACAAGCTTTTATACCTGTCCCATGCATGCCCTAGTGATTCTTCCATGCCCTGCTTAAATGAAGAAATCTCTTGCTTACCTTTAGTCACCTTGGATTGTGGGAAGTACTTGTTTAAAAACTTTGTTACCACTGCTTCCCACTCTATGAAACTTTCTTCTGGGAAAGAATTTAACCAAAGTTTAACATTGCCTCCCAATGAGAAAGGAAACAAGCTAAGTTTGATTGCTTCATCTGGCACCCCATTAATCTTTACTGTGTTGCAAATCTTATTGAATGTAGTGAGGTGCTCATATGGGCTTTCATGAGATAACCCATTGAATTGGTTGCTTTTTACCAGTTGGATCAGTGCTGGTTTGACCTCCATATTAGCTGCATTGACTCTAGGTCTAGCTATACTGTTAAAGTGCTGAGGTCCAGCTATATTGGTGTAGTCAGCAAGAGTTCTTCTGATGTTGTTGTTCTCCATATTTTCTGTGCTATGAACAGAACCTTGTGGTGATGGTTGTAACAGAGTTTCCGGAGGAGGGAAAAGTTCTCTAGATGTTCAGATTCTTCTCCTCCGTCTACTCTCGTCTAGACCTTCAAGAAGAGGTTCTATTGTTTTCTTGCTCCTTGTTCTAATTGCTTCCTGCATACACAAGAAAACAAAACCCTAAAAAAATTGGTTAGCACAAAAAGATACAGGAGAAGATATAAGATTCAGAGAATAAAATAAAATAAAATAAAAACCGAAAAATAAAAACAGAAAATAAAAATAGGAATTCAAAATTAAAGTCAAAGATAATCAATAATCACACAAATTAACCAGTTAAACCACGAGTCCCTGGCAACGACGCCAAAAACTTGATGGCAAATTTATAATCAAAAAAATATAATGTCACAAACTTGTTGAACAATCGGCAAGTATGACCAAAACGTTTCAAGTAATAAACTCGGTAAGACAAAGTATCGTTCTCCCAAAGGACTCACGGCCTAGTTTAGTTATGTGATTCTTTGATTAGCTAAAACTTAAGAACAAAATAATTGGATTTTTACTATACAAAAGACGAAAATAAACATGTATGCATGAGGTTGATCAATGGCTAAAACAAAAGACAAACACTTTCAATGGAATATATAGATGAATATGTTGTTGGGGATCAGTTTCATCTTATCCACTCTCATATATTTTAGGAATTCAACATTCAATTCATCATTGTTAATGCCACTCTCTAAATTACCTTGTCAAGAAGGCCTATCCCTAATTACGAGTTCATACAATTCCTAGCATTCCTAATAATTAGTTCTTTTAGCACAGGAGCTTAACGACAACCAATATAATATTGGGACTAATTCCTTGGATCTAGACTTCCCCGTACGTTCCTGTATCGACAAAACAAATAATCATGCATTGAATGAGTTAAACAAAGCAAGCATTGAGCAAAGAGGAAAAACCCTAACAAGTGATGAAAGAAAGCATAGGTCTTAGATTAAGATGTAAGCACAAATTCCATATATGAGAGCTTCAAAAGATTACATTGATTTGCCCAACAAACATACAAGGTTTAGTTCACCATATTCATGGTGAACCTAGATGAACAATAATGAAAGAATGAAGGATAAAACCCTAGAAAGGTGAAGAGGTAGCCTGAGCATCCAAGATCCTCCTTCAAAGGGGTGGAAGAAAGAGTGTTTGCTTCGTTTCTGCCAAAGATACAAACCCTAGGACGTCCTAAAGCTTATATAGTATTCTAAAATTACAGAAAATTCAGGCCCAAGCCCATAAGTGTGCCGCTCAGCGGTAAAGTGTCGCTCAGCGGTAACTGCGTGAGTTGGTTTCTTCCCCTCAGTGGCCATTTTGCCCCTCAGCGGATCTCCCGTGAACTCCTGAGTGCCGCTCAGCGGTAAACTGCCGCTGAGCGGTAACTTCGACTTCTCCTTTTGCACTTTTTGATGTCTTTTCTGATTCCATCTCTCTCCTTCTTCACTTCTTTCACTAAATTCACCTTAAAACCTGCACAAAAACACTGAAATCAAGCATAAACCTGTCCAACTCTTTTATTTATGAAACTATCAATAAAAGCATGATTTCAAGCTAGTTTCTAAGTATAAAGGTTGCTTTTAGTATCAATTTTAAGCATGAAAATAACAGTTTTTCAACTGTTATCACTCCACTTCCTCTACTTCGTCAACTATGTCCACCTCGTGAATGATGGACAAATTTGTAAGCACCAAATTATGATGTCACAAACTTGTTTCACAATCGGCAAGTATGACCGAATCGTTCAAGTAATAAACTTGGTAAGACCAAGTATCGTTCTTCCCAAAGGACTCACAGCCTAGTTTAGTTATGTGATTTGTTGATTAGCTAGGACTTACAAACGAAATAATTGGATTTTAATATGCAAGACAGAAAATAAACATGTATGCATGAAGTTTGATCAATGGCAAAGACAAAAGATAAACACTTTCAATGGAATATATGATTGAATATGTTGTTGGGGGTCAATTTCATCTCATCCACTCTCATATATTTTAGGAATTCAACATTCAAATCATCATTTTAATGCCACTCTCTAATGTACCATTCTAGATGGCTTCTCCCTAATCACGAGTTCATACAATTGCTAGCATTCCTAATGATTAGTTCATGAGTGCAGGAGCTTAAAGGCAACCAATAGAATATTGTCAGTATAATATTGGGAGAAATTCCCCGGATCTAGACTTCCCCGTACGTGTCCGTATCAACAAAATCAATAATCATGCATGGAATGAGTTAAACTATGCAAGCATTGAGCAAAGAGGAAAAACCCTAACTAATGATGAAAGAAAGCATATGTCTTAATTAAAAGATGTAAGCAAAGATTCCATATATGAGAGCTTCAAGAGATTACATTGATTCCCCAACAAACATACAAGGTTTAGTTCACCATATTCATGGTGAACCTAGATGAATAACAATGAAAGAATGAAAGAATAAACCCAATAAAGGTGAAGAGGTAGCCTGAGCATCCAAGATCCTCCTTCAAAGGGGTGAGAAGAGAGAGTGTTTGCCTCGTTTCTGCCAAAGATACCTAATTCTAGGACGAGTAAGCCCTTATATACTAATCTAGAGTTACAAAAGATTACAAAAGCCCAAGCCCAAAAAGTGCCGCTCAGCGGTGATTACGCGTCCTTTTCTTCCCCTCAGCGGCCAGTTTGCCCCTCAGCGTGACTCCCGCAACCTCCTGAGTGCCACTCAGCAGTAAAATGCCGCTGAGCGGTGCCTTTGTCTTCTCTTTTTGCACTCTTTCTTGTCTTTTCTAATGTCACTTCTCTCCTTCTTCACTCTTTTCACTAAATTCACCTTAAAACCTGCACAAAAACACTTAAATCAAGCATAAACCTGTCCAGCTCTCTTATTTATGAAAATATAGATAAACTGCATGATTTCAAGCTAGTTTTTAAGTCTAAAGGTTGCTTTTAGTATCAATATTAAGCATGAAAATAACAGTTTTTCAACTGTTATCACAACCCCAAACTTAGAACTTTGCTTGTCCTCAAGCAAACAAGATGTAACTCAATCTCCAACCAATTCATATGATGGTTCACTCATTCAAAAATTCTCTTTTCAAGATAAGTAAAAACTTTAATCAACCTTATGACCAAGAGTTCATTCAAGATGTGCACATGCTTTAGTGTTCACAAAGTCATTTAAGTTCCAACAAATGCTATTTTTCATGAATGATCAATCAATTAAGCATGGATGTTCATGTGCTTATGGAATATTTCCTCACTAGGTAAAGTGTTTCACTCAACACACAAGTGTATAAGAGGTAAAGTGTTTCACTCATTCACTCCACTATCACAATGTCACATGAATCAACTTTGCCTTTCATTTTACCACAATCAAAAACATTCACAAGCATGCATCATCACAAGGACTTTTCAATGGCTTATAATGTGGCTGGGCTAACAAGAAAATTGGTTTTTTTGGATCACAAAATCCTTGAGTTAAGAGAATCATAACAACACAATTATTCTTATTCATTCCCAACTTTCCTTTTGCCTTTGCATTGAGCTTTGCTTCTTTTTCTTTGCTTTTCTTTTTCTTTTTCTTTGCATATTCTTACTTTTTAGCTCTTAGCTCAATGCTTTTCCTTTTTCATGTTTTCCCAACAACCCCAAACTTGAACATTTGTCAATACCACACAAGATATTCTACTTAACTCAAGGTAAAGGTTTTCAATCAAGGGTTTCAGTGTATGTTCAAGGCTAAGGGTTCAAAGGATAGAACACAAAGTGTTCTCTTTTAGTAGGCTAACTTTATGAATTTGGCCAATAAAAAGGGTTTCAACAAACGGCCTTGATCACATGATGCAAAACAAGCAATTGATTCAATCATAGAAAACCTGGGCAAAATCATTCCTGCTTTCAAAGTAATAGCATTCAACAATAACAACTCAAGAGCTCAAAACCTCACATATAAGCTCATTCACATTTGACATACACATCCTGCTTAATTTCACAATCACAATCATGATATGATGCATTTGTTCACAAAGCTTGTGAATCACTTGTATAAGCATTTTAATGTGCACATCATCTCAACATCAATCAATCAATAAGCATTATCAAGCATTACTTATCACACAATCACAGTTAATAGCAAACCATCATAATAAACCAGGTGTTCAATAGAGTACATCAAACCCTAATCTAAAAACAAAAACAAATAAGTTCAGAAAACTTAAACCACAAAAGCATAATCATATGATAGCATTCATCAGTAAATGCTATCTCAGCTCCTCATCAGTCTGAGTTGTCCTCTGTATCTTCATCTTCTTGGATCTTATAGTCTTGATTCTTTTGCCCGATGAGGAGGCCATCCCTGCATCAAACATAATTCACAAAACCAAAAGATACATTGTTAAGCATTAGTAAACCACAATGAAGAAATCAGCCCCTTCAATGATGCTCTCTCCCAACCCCAAACTTAGATTGAAAACTAGTGAGCAAGTGAGTGGAAGGGAGATTTTCTAAAGAGGGATGAGGAAAAAAATGTGGGAAACCTAGGAGAAGATATGTGGAAGTGTTTGTGCAGAGAAGAGCTTGAAAGAATGAAAAATCGCGCAGCTTAGGGTTTAAAAACACCCTAATGGGCTCGGGTTCCGCTAAGGGGAACTTAAGCCCATCTGCGATAGTACCGCTCAGCGGTAATTGCCGCTCAGCGGCACTTTCGTGATGTGCCCTTCTCCTTCTTTTCTTGACCTATGTGCCTCCTAGACATACCCCTCACTGGTTCCCTGCAATTCAATGTTAAAAATGCTTATGCAAACCCTAACTAAAATAAACAAACAGAAAACAATCAATCAACTGGGTTGCCTCCCAGGTAGCGCTTGTTTAACGTCACGAGCCTGACCCAAAATCCACCAACACCCATCAGTAGGTGTTTCAAACTTACCAGCACCCATCAGTAGGTGCAAAATTTTCTCACCAACACCCTTTAGTAGGTGTTACAAACCTAGTATCCTTCAGTAGATACTTAACCACCTAGCATCCTTCAGTAGATGCTAGATCCAACAAAATATTGTCCAGAATAATGTCCACAAATTAAAAGTTACACAACCAAAATCAAAAGTCAAAAGTTTGTAAATCCACTGGGTTGCCTCCCAGCAAGCGCTCTTTTAACGTCATTAGCTTAACCCAGTAAAGCCCAAGTTCCTTCTTCTTTTTCTTCTTTCTACTGAACTTCTTCAGAAATTTGATCAAACCAGGAACCTGTTGCAGTGTCTCAATCATAGGAACTTTAATCTCCAATTTCTTGAAGATTTCCCTATAGCGCTCAAATTCCTTCTTCCTATGATACTTCTTTGGATGAGGACGAGATTTTTCATATGATTCTTTATTTTTTTCTCTCGTCCTCTTTCTCTTTTCTCCCACTTTCTTTTTTTCTTTTCTTTTTCTACTCACCTTCTCAATCTTCACACAAATTTTCTCTTCTTCTTTCTCTTCTCTCTCTTTTCTCTCTTCTTTTTCCAACTCAACTTTTTCAACATTTACACTCACTAACTCTTGACACTCTTCCCTGGGGTTAACCTCAGTATTAGCCCCACAATTTCTACTTGGCCTTTCTTCCATCTGTTTGATGATCTGCCCCATCTGAATCTCCAAATTTTTGATAGCAGCTTCAGTGCTCTTTTGGGAAGACTCAGTTTTCTGTATGAAATTGTTGAGAATTTCCTCCAGCCTCATGGACCTTTCATTAAGCATAGAAAACTGTTGCCATAAGGTGGGTTGCTGCTACTGCTTATTAAATTGACCAGCTTGCCCAGTTTGCCCTTGACCAATGCTTGGGTGTGGTTTCCACCCTTGATTGTAGTTCCCTTGACGGTATGGAAATTGATTAGCCATGAAATTAACATCCTCCACGGCTTCCACAGGAAAAACACATTGGCCATTGATATGATCACCCCCACATAATTCGCACAACTGGGTTTGTACCTGTGCAGCAGATTTCAACTCTTTAGGTAATAGAGCAAGAGTTTTGGTCAGAGTCTCCAGCTGTTGAGTTAGAATTTTATTCTGAGCTAGCAAGGCATCATGTGTTTGTAATTGAAAAACCCCTTTTTGTTGCATAGGAGCTCCTCTTTCACTGTGCAGCTCATTATCACTAGTAGCCATGTTTTCTATAATTTCAGTTGCTTCCTCTGGAGTTTTCCATTTAATATTGCCTCCTGTTGAGGCATCCAGCATCATCTTGGTTTGTGAACCAAGCCCTCCAAGGAAGATTAGGACTACTTCTCCTTCGTTAAATCCATGCGTGGGAGTCTTTCGTAATAGACTTTTATACCTGTCCCATGCATGCCCCAATGATTCTTCCATGCCTTGTCTAAATGAAGAGATCTCTTGCTTCCCTTTGTTGATTTTAAAGCTTTGTTGCTGCCATTGTTGTTGTGGTTGGTTCTCAAATTGTCCGGCAGCTTGCCAAAATTGGCTTTGATCCATGCTTGAGTCATGTTCCCACCAGTGGTTGAGATTACTTTGGTAGAATTGAGTGCCTATTAAAGTCTTGTTCGAATTGCATCCTGCAAACATTAGGCACAAAACTCTAGAAAATATTTGTTAGCACAAAAAGATATAAGAGAAGATATATATTCAAAAGATAAAAAGATAAAAGATTCAGAAGATAGAAGATAAAAGATTCAGAAGATAGAAAGATAAAAGATTCAGAAGATAGAATAAAATAAACTAAAATCTAATCTAATCTAATAAGATAAAATAAAATCTAATCTAAAAATAAAATAAAATCAAATCTAATCTAATAAGATAATATAAAATCTAATCTAAAAATAAAATCAAATCTAATCTATTCAAATCAAATAAAATCTAATCTAATCAAATAAAATAAAATAAAATAAAATCAAATAAGATACAAACCGTAAAATATAAACAGAAAAAAAAAATAAAATAAAATAAAATAAAAAATTCGAAATTTAAATTAAAAATAAAAAAAAAAGTCAAAGATAATCAATAATCACACAAATTAACCAGTTAAACCACGAGTCCCCGGCAACGGCGCCAAAAACTTGATGGACAAATTTGTAAGCACCAAATTATGATGTCACAAACTTGTTTCACAATCGGCAAGTATGACCGAATCGTTCAAGTAATAAACTTGGTAAGACCAAGTATCGTTCTTCCCAAAGGACTCACGGCCTAGTTTAGTTATGTGATTTGTTGATTAGCTAGGACTTACAAACGAAATAATTGGATTTTAATATGCAAGACAGAAAATAAACATGTATGCATGAAGTTTGATCAATGGCAAAGACAAAAGATAAACACTTTCAATGGAATATATGATTGAATATGTTGTTGGGGGTCAATTTCATCTCATCCACTCTCATATATTTTAGGAATTCAACATTCAAATCATCATTGTTATGCCACTCTCTAATGTACCATTCTAGATGGCTTCTCCCTAATCACGAGTTCATACAATTGCTAGCATTCCTAATGATTAGTTCATGAGTGCAGGAGCTTAAAGGCAACCAATAGAATATTGTCAGTATAATATTGGGAGAAATTCCCCGGATCTAGACTTCCCCGTACGTGTCCGTATCAACAAAATCAATAATCATGCATGGAATGAGTTAAACTATGCAAGCATTGAGCAAAGAGGAAAAACCCTAACTAATGATGAAAGAAAGCATATGTCTTAATTAAAAGATGTAAGCAAAGATTCCATATATGAGAGCTTCAAGAGATTACATTGATTCCCCAACAAACATACAAGGTTTAGTTCACCATATTCATGGTGAACCTAGATGAATAACAATGAAAGAATGAAAGAATAAACCCAATAAAGGTGAAGAGGTAGCCTGAGCATCCAAGATCCTCCTTCAAAGGGGTGAGAAGAGAGAGTGTTTGCCTCGTTTCTGCCAAAGATACCTAATTCTAGGACGTGTAAGCCCTTATATACTAATCTAGAGTTACAAAAGATTACAAAAGCCCAAGCCCAAAAAGTGCCGCTCAGCGGTGATTACGCGTCCTTTTCTTCCCCTCAGCGGCCAGTTTGCCCCTCAGCGTGACTCCCGCAACCTCCTGAGTGCCGCTCAGCGGTAAAATGCCGCTGAGCGGTGCCTTTGTCTTCTCTTTTTGCACTCTTTCTTGTCTTTTCTAATGTCACTTCTCTCCTTCTTCACTCTTTTCACTAAATTCACCTTAAAACCTGCACAAAAACACTTAAATCAAGCATAAACCTGTCCAGCTCTCTTATTTATGAAAATATAGATAAACTGCATGATTTCAAGCTAGTTTTTAAGTCTAAAGGTTGCTTTTAGTATAAATATTAAGCATGAAAATAACAGTTTTTCAACTGTTATCAGTGAACTTCGTCCACTATGGCAACTTCGTCAACTTCGTCAACTTCCTCCACTTCCTTCACTTCCTCCGCTTCCTCCCCTTCCTCCACTTCCTCCACTTCTTCTACTTCCTCCACTTCCTACACTTCTTCCACTTCCTCTACTTCTTCTTCCACTTCGTTGACAGCGTCCACGTCCTCAACATCCTCGACTTCCTCCATTTCGTCCACCTCCTCCACTTCCTCCGCTTCGTCCACTTCTTCCACTTCTTCCACTTCGTCAACTTCGTCCAATTCTTCAACTTCGTCCAATTCTTCAACTTTGTTCAGTTCCTCAACTTCCTCCACTTCCTCTACTTCCTCCACTTTCTCCACTTCGTAAACTTCGTCCACTTCTTCAACTTCGTCAACTTCGTCCAGTTCCTCAACTTCCTCCACTTCCTCCACTTCCTCCACTTCCTCAACTTCTTCTACTTCCTCCACTTCCTCCACTTCTTCATCCACTTTTTCCACATCGTCCACTTCCTCGACTTCCTCTGCTTCCTACACTTCTTCCACTTCGTAAACTTCGTCAACTTCCACCACTTCGTCAACTTCCTCCACTTCCTCCACTTCCTCCACCTCCTCTTCCTCCACATCATCAACTTCGTCCACTTCGTCCACTTCGTCCACTTCGTCCACTTCGTCAACTTCCTAACCTTCCTCCACTTCCTGCACTCCCTCCATTCCCTCCACTTCCTCAATTTCTTCTACTTCCTCGACTTCCTGGACTTCTTCATCCACTTTTTCCACATCGTCCACTTCCTCCACTTACTACACTTCTTCCACTTTGTCAACTTCGTCCACCTCGTCAACTTCGTCCATTTCGTCAACATCCTCCACTTGTTCCACTACCCCAAATTCGTCAACTTCGTCAACTTCATCCACTTCTACCACTTCGTCGACTTCTTCAACTTCGTCCACTTCCTCAACTTCCTCCACTTCCTCAACTTCCTCCACTTCCTGCTCTTCCTCCACTTCCTCCACTTCCTCAACTTCTTCTACTTCCTCTACTTCCTCCACTTCCTCCACTTTTTCATCCACTTTGTCCACTTTGTACACATCGTCCACTTCCTCCACTTACTACACCTTTTCCACTTCGTTCACTTTTCCACTTCTACCACTTCGTCCACTTCCTCCACTTCCTCCACTTACTGCACTTCGTCCACTTCCTCCACTTCCTCCACTTACTGCACTTCGTCCACTTCCTCCACCGCCACTTCGTTCACTTCATCCACTTCCTCCACTTCGTCAACTTCGTCTTACTTAAAAGATGTACTCAACAAATTCCATATATGAGAGCTTCCAGAGATTACATTGATTCCCCAACAAACATACAAGGTTTAGTTCACCATCGTCATGGTGAACCTAGATGAATAATAATGAAAGAATGAAAGAATAAACCCTAAAAAGGTGAAGAGGTAGCCTGAGCATCCAAGATCCTCCTTCAAAGGGGTGAGAAGAGAGAGTGTTTTCCTCGTTTCTGCCAAAGATACTAATCCCAAGGACGTGCAAGCCCTTATATACTATTCTAGAGTTACAAAAGATTACAAAAGCCCAAGCCCAAAAAGTGCCGCTCAGCGGTGGTTACGCGTCTTCTTTCTTCCCCTCAGCGGCCATTCTGCCCCTCAGCGGATCCAACGCCACCTCTTGAGTGCCGCTCAGCGGTAGTTTGCCGCTGAGCGGTGCCTTCGTCTTCTCTTTTTGCACTCTTTCTTGTCTTTTCTAATGTCACTTCTCTCCTTCTTCACTCTTTTCACTAAATTCACCTTAAAACCTGCACAAAAACACTCAAATCAAGCGTAAACCTGTCCAGCTCTCTTATTTATGAAAATATAGATAAAAGGCATGATTTCAAGCTAGTTTCTAAGTCTAAAGGTTGCTTTTAGTATCAATTTTAAGCATGAAAATAACAGTTTTTCAACTGTTATCAGTCCACTTCTTCAACTTCGTCCACTTCCTCAACTTTCTCCACTTCCTCCACTTCATCCACTTTCTCGATTCGTCCACTTCGTCGACTTCTTCAACTTTGTCAACTTCGTCCAGTTCCTCCACTTCCTCCATTTCCTCCACTTCCTCAACTTCTTCTACTTCCTCCATTTCTTCATCCACTTTGTCCACATCGTCAACTTCCTCCTCTTCCTCCACTTCCTACACTTCTACCACTTCGTAAACTTCGTCTACTTCGTCCACTTCCTTCTCTTCGTCCACTTCATCCACTTCCTCCACTTCTTCCACTTCCTCCACTTCCTCCACCTCCACTTCCTCCACTTCGTAAACTTCGTCCACTTCCTCAACTACCTCCACTTCCTCAACTACCTCCACTTCCTACACTTCCTGCACTTCCTCCACTTCCTCAACTTCTTCTACTTCCTCCACTTCCTCCACCTCTTCATCCACTTTGTCCACATCGTTCACTTCCTCCACTTACTACACTTCTTCCACTTTGTCAACTTCGTCTACTTCGTCAACTTCGTCCACTCCGTCAACATCGTCCACTTGCTCCACTAACCCAAATTCGTCAACTTCCTCAACTTCATCCTTTTCGTCAACTTCGTCAACTTTGTCCATAAACTCCACTTCGGCAACTTCATCCACTTCGTCCACTTATTCAACCACTTCTTCCACAACATCCACTTCCTCTACTTCCTCCACTTCATCGACTTCGTCAACTTCGTCCTCTTCGTCCTCTTCGTCCACTCCGTCCACTTCGTCAACTTCGTCCTCTTTGTTCACTCCTTCCACTTCCTCCACTTCGTCCACTTCCTCAACTTCGTCCAGTTCTTCTTCCATTTCATCAACTTCCTCCACTACGTCAACTTCGTCAACTTCTTCCACATCGTCAACTTCTTCTTCCACTTCGTCTAGTTCTTCTTCCCCTTTTTCCACTTCGTCCACTTCCTCTACTTCGTCCACTTCGTCACTTTGTTCACTTCGTCACTTCGTCCACTTCGTCCACTTTGTCCACTTCGTCACTTCGTCCTCTTCGTCCACTTTGTCCACTTCATCTACTTCGTCCACTTCGCCAACTACGTCCACTTCGTCAACATCCTCCACTTCCTCCACTTCCTCAACTTCATCTACTTTCTCCACTTCCTCCACTTCCTCCACTTTTTCATCCACTTTGTCCACATCGTCCACTTCCTCCACTTACTACACTTCTTCCACTTCGTCAACTTTGTCCACTTTGTCAACTTCGTCCACTTCTTCCACTTCGTCAACATCGTCCACTTGCTCCACTACCCCAAATTCGTCAACTTCGTCTATTTCGTCCACTTCTCCCCTTCGTCAACTTCGTCCACTACCTCCACATCCTCCACTTCCTTCACTTCTCCACTTCCTCCACTACATCAACCTCGTCAACTTCGCAACTTCGTCCACTTTGTCAACTTCGTCCACTTTCCCCACTTCGTCCACTTCTTCTTCCACTTCTTCCATTTCGTCCACTTACTCTACTTCCTCCACTTTATCCACTTCATTCACTTCGTCCACTTCCTCCACTTTGTCCACTTCCTCCACTTCCTCCACTTCCTCCACATCCTCCACTTCGTCAACTTCATCTACTTCTTCTTCCACTTCTTCCACTTCGTCCACTTCCTCTACTTCGTCCACTTCATCCACTTCGTTCACTGCCTCCACTTCGTCAACTTCATCAGCTTTGTCCACTTCGTCAACTTTGTCCACTTCGTCCCCTTCGTCCACTTCCTCCACTTCGTCCACTTCCTCCACTTCTTCTACTTCTTCCACTTCCTCCACTTCGTCTACTTACTCCACTTCCTCCACTTCCTCCATTTCCTCCACTTCCTCCACTTCCTCCACTTCCTCCATTTCCTCCACTTCCTCCACTTCCTCCAGTTCCTCTACTTCGTCAACTTCGTCCCCTTCGTCAACTTGGTCAAGTTCGTCCACTTCCTCCACTTCCTCCACTTTGCCAACTTCCTCCACTTCCTCCACATCCTCCAGTTCGTCAACTTCATCTACTTCTTCTTCCACTACTTCCACTTCGTCCACTTCCTCTACTTCCTCCACTTCATCCACTTCGTTCACTGCCTCCACTTCGTCCACTTCATCAACTTTTTCCACTTCGTCCCCTTTGTCCACTTCCTCCACTTCATCCACTTCCTCCACTTCCTCTACTTCTTCCACATCCTCCACTTCCTCCACTTCTTCTACTTACTCCACTTCCTCCACTTCCTCCATTTCCTCCACCTCCTCCACTTCCTCCACTTCCTCTACTTCGTCAACTTCATCAACTTGGTCAAGTTCGTCCACTTCGTCCACTTCCTCCACTTCGTCAACTTCGCTAACTTCGTCCACTTCGTCATCTTCGTCCAATTCCTCCACTTCGACCACTACGTCAACTTTGTCAACTTCGTCCATTTCCTCCACTTCCTCAACTTCGTCAACATCGTCCACTTGCTCTACTACCCCAAATTCGTCAACTTCGTCGTCTTCGTCCACTTCGACCACTACGCCAACTTTGTCAGCTTCGTCCACTTCCTCCACTTCGACCACTTCCTCCACCTCCTCCACTTCGTCAACTTCGGCCACTTTGTCAACTTCTTCCACTTCTTCTTCCACTTCCTCATTCACTTCGTGCACATCGTCCACTTCGTCAACTTCATCCACTTCGTCAACTTCCTCCACTTCCTCCACTTCCTCCACTTCCTCCACTTCCTCCACTTCTCCACTTCCTCCACTACGTCAACTTCGTCCACTTCGCCAACTTCATCTTCCACTTCTTCCACTTCGCCCACATCCTCCACTTCCTTCACCTCTTCTACTTCGTCCACTTTCTCCATTTCCTTCACTTTGTCCACTACGTCAACTTTGTTCACTTCGTCAACTCCGTCCATAACCTCTACTTCGTCAACTTCATCCACTTCGTCCACTTCTTCTTCCACTTCTTCCACTTCATCCACTTCCTCTACTTTCTCCACTGCCTCCACTTCCACCACTTCTTCATCCACTTTGTCCACATCGTCCACTTCCTCCACTTACTACACTTCTTCCACTTCGTCAACTTCGTCCACTTCGTCAACTTCGTCCGCTTCGTCAACTTCGTCCACTTCGTCAACATCGTCCACTTGCTCCACTACCCCAAATTCGTCAACTTCGTCCTCTTCGTCCACTTCGTCCCCTTCGTCAATTTCGTCCACTTCCTCCACATCCTCCACTTCGTCGACTTTGTCCACTTTGTCAACTTCGTCCACTTCCCCCACTTCGTCCACTTCGTCTTCCACTTCTTCCACTACCTCAACTTCGTCAACTCCGTCCACTTCGTCCACTTTGTCTACTTCATCAACTTCGTCCATTTTCACCACTTCGACCACTACTTCAACATGGTCAACTTCGTTCACTTCGGCCACTTCCTCCACTTCCTCCACTTCCTCCACTTCTTCAACTTCGTCGACTTCCTCAAGCTCCTCCACTTCCTCTACTTCGACCACTTCGTCCACTTCGTCAACTTCCTCCACTTCCTCCAGTTCCTCAACTTCTTCTACTTCCTCAACTTCCTCCACTTCTTCATACACTTTGTCCACATCGTCCACTTCGTCAACTTCATCCACTTCGTCAACTTCATCCACTTCGTCAACTTTGTCCACATCGTCAACATCGTCCACTTGCTCCACTACCCCAAATTCATCAACTTCCTCAACTTCATCCTCTTCGTCCACTTCTACCACTTCGTCCACTTCTTTCACACCCTCCACTTCCTCCACTTACTCCACTTACTCCACTTCCTCCACTTCGTCAACTTCGTCTACTACGTCGACTTCGTCCATTTCCTCCACTTCGTCCATTTCCTCCACTTCGTCCACTATGATGAGAGGGTCGCACACCTCTCACAAAAGTTGTGCATAAAAGAATGCAGTACAGGGCTAGGAAGTGACTCCTAGGTCGTCTCTCAAGGACCAAATGTGGTTCAGTCTCAGATCAAACACGTAGTGGGGGGGATTTTGAAAGATTTTTGTGAATGCAACTGAACTTAAATAAGACACTAATGCAAACGGAAATGTAAAATTGGTCTTAATTACAAAATTAAAGCGGTTGGTCACTAAAGCTAACATTACTTTTAAATTAAAGGAGTGAAAATTAACCAATTTAAAGGAGTGAAAATTAACTTTGTGATGATTAACATTGAAAGGGGAATATGGTAATCAAGCAAAGATCACTTAAAAATTAGCAAGCATTCAAACCTAAGTGTATGCAATATGAAAATTGTAACAAAAAAAAAACTTGAGAATAGAATAGAAGCAATTAAATTAATTTAAAAGAAAAGCATTTAAATTAATTTAAAAGAAAACCCTTGGAGCATCTCTCTTGGACGTGGCAGCAGCTACATAAATCAGTTTTCTCCTCTATGCTTCCAACACGCAGCAGGCCGTGACACTTGTGTGCTTGCTTCAATAAAATCAACTGCATTTTGCCTAAAAGGAACTAAATGTGCTTCTCCCAACCAAGTGTTTCCTTGTCCGTGACAGCTGCTGGACCCTCATGTGCTTCTAATAAATCAATGTACTCTCACTACCTACTCCCATCAAATCAACGGGCTCTTTCTTCCAGCAAAGATAATGAAAATTAAATGTGCTTCCAGCTCACATTCCATGGACCATTCTCCGTGCAATTGAATAAAATTTCTTCTCTCCAAATTATCACCGTATACCTACCCCATCTAATCACTTCTTCATTCTCTGGAAAAAGACAGTTCTCTTTTCTTCCAGCAGCCGTGATGTGGATGCTCCAAGAATTTCATCACCGAGTGTGCACTTCTTTTTAAAAAGGAATTAGCATTGTGCTCCCTAAAGCTAAACGTGTTGCTGCCCCTTCCGTGACACCACACTGCTGGACGTAAGCCTCCAAAAGAGTTCCCTCATTCTGGACATAACAGTAGCCAAATCAAAACCAAAATGGATTCCCCTGTTTGTGGGACGTGTCAGCCAAAGAATCGTGATGTTGTGTCACTCCTCTTCTCTCATCCAGCACCTCTTCATTCTCAAAAGAAAAGGAAAGATGTGCTTCTCATAACGCGTGGCGGCTGGAGCTCTCCCTATTCAACAACCATTTTTTTCTTCAACCGAGAGCCCCTGGACGCGTAACTCCCTCTAAGGATGTGGCAGCTCCAACTGGGTGCAGCAAGCTGAGCGTGTCTCTCCCAAAACCAAACCAATCTCCGTGTGAAAGCAGGCCCTTCATCCCATCATCACCAACCCGTCAGCATATTGGAATTAAAAGACAAAAAGAACATTCAATCAAAGTGTTGTAACTAAAATGGAAGCGGCAATGAGAATTCAACAAAGATGATAAAATTCATTCCATTCCTTTCATTCAAAAACAACGTTCAGCCCCTAAGAAAAAAAATTCCAAAGCTACAGTAGTCTCCCCCAAAACTCCAAAGACCGAGAGCGTCCGAGTGAGTGGCGGCTGGCTCTCTCCCTTAAGGCCGTGTGTCCTCTTTTTTTAGGGTAGGGTCCACACAATAAAACCCTAGGGTGCCAAGTCATTAACTTCTAATTTTGGGTCTAATCTAATTTACCAAAAATTGACCCAAAATATAAGAGTTGATTCAAAAATTCTAAACTACTGAATTAGAATTTGATTAATTAAAAAATGTCTGTGTGGAGAGTCTTGAATTTATTTGGCATTCTTCCTGATGTCCCAAAATGTATTTCCGAAATTTTCCTGCACTTCAAAAATGCACTTAATCAGCTCAGAAAACCCAAATTAGCACAATTACAAATTTCCGACCAAATTAAGCAGAATTCGGAAAACGGGGAAATAACAAACAATTAAACACATTTCCCTGGTTTATTTAAGTGCAATAAACTAAATATAATTCAAGAAATAACGACTCATCAAAATAGACCACACTTAGTCTTTTGCACTCCTGGACAAAACCAAAACGAAAACTAGGGAACTACTCAAACATTAGGGAGCTGACAAAGAAAGTGCAAAAGGAGAAGCCGCAACTGCCGCTCAGCGGCAGTTTATCGCTGAGCGGCACTCAGGAGTTCACGTTGGAACCGCTGAGGGGAAAAATGGTCGCTGAGGGGAGAAAACTACTCACGCACTTACCGCTGAGCGGCACTTTACCGCTGAGCGGCACACTTATGGGCTTGGGCCTCAATTTTCTGTAATTTTAGAATAGTATATAAGCTTTAGGACGTCCTAGGGTTTGTATCTTTGGCAGAAACGAAGCAAACACTCTCTCTTCCACCCCTTTGAAGGAGGATCTTGGATGTTCAGGCTACCTCTTCACCTTTCTAGGGTTTTATCCTTCATTCTTTCATTCTTGTTCATCTAGGTTCACCATGAATATGGTGAACTAAACCTTGTATGTTTGTTGGGGAATCAATGTAATCTTTTGAAGCTCTCATATATGGAATTTGTGCTTTCATCTTAATCTAAGACCTATGCTTTCTTTCATCATTAGTTAGGGTTTTTCCTCTTTGCTCAATGCTTGCTTTGTTTAACTCATTCAATGCATGATTATTGGTTTTGTCGATACGGGAACGTACGGGGAAGTCTAGATCCGGGGAATTACTCCCAATAGTATATTGGTTGTCGTTAAGCTCCTGTGCTAAAAGAACTAATTATTAGGAATGCTAGGAATTGTATGAACTCGTAATTGGGGATAGGTCTTCTTGACAAGGTAATTTAGAGAGTGGCATTAACAATGATGAATTGAATGTTGAATTCCTAAAATATATGAGAGTGGATAAGATGAAATTGATCCCCAACAACATAATCATCCATATATTCCATTGAAAGTGCTTGTCTTTTGCTTTTGCCATTGATCAAAACTCATGCATACATGTTTATTTTCTGTCTTGCATATTAAACTCCAATTATTTTGTTATTAAGTCTTAGCTAATCCACAAATCACATAATTAAACTAGGCCGTGAGTCCTTTGGGAGAACGATACTTGGTCTTACCGAGTTTATTACTTGAAACGATTCGATCATACTTGCCGATTGTTCAACAAGTTTGTGACATCATATTTTGGTGATCATAAATTTGTCATCACCTCTACATACTCCACTTCATCCACTTTGTCAACTTCGTCAACCTTGTCCACTTCTTCCTCCACTTTGTCCACCTTTTCTTCCACTTCGTCCACTTCCTCTACTTCCTCCACTTCATCCAATTCGTTCACTTTGTCAACTTCATCCTCTTCCTCCACTTCGTCCACTTCGTCAACTTCCTCCACTTCCTTTCACTTCCTCCACTTCATCAACTTCGTCAATTTCTTCCACTTTGTACACTTCGTCCACTTCCTCTACTTCCTCCACTTCCTCCACTTCCTCCACTTCCTCCACTTCCTCCACTTCGTCAACTTCGTCAACTTTGTCCACTTCGTCAACTTCGTCCACTTCCTCCACTTCATCCACTTACTCCACCTCAACCACTTCGTCCACTTCTTCCACTTCTTCTACTTCCTCCACTTTCTCCACTTCCTCCACTTCTTCTACTTACTCCACTTCCTACACTTCGTCCACTTCGTCAACTTCCCTCACCAGTTCGTCCACCTCCTCCACTTCTTCAACTTCGTCCACTTCGGCCACTTCCTCCACTTCCTCCACTTCCTCCACTTCTTCAACTTCGTTGACTTCCTCAACCTCCTCCACTTCTTCCACTTCGTCCACTTCGTCCACTTCGTCCACTTCGTCAACTTCGTCCACTTCGTCCACTTCGTCAACATCGTCCACTTGCTCCACCAGCCCAAATTCGTCAACTTCGTCCTCTTTGTCCACTTCTCCCACTTCGTCCACTTCGTCTACTTCGTCCACTTCTTCCACACCCTCCATTTCCTCGACTTCCTCGACTTCCTCGACTTACTCCACTTCGTCCACTTCGTCAACTTCGTCTGCTACGTCGACTTCGTCCATTTCCTCCACTTCGTCCACTACGTGAACTTCGTCAACGTCGTCAACTTCGTGCACTTCGTGAACTTCGTCCACTTCGTGAACTTCGTCCACTTCGTCAACTTCGTCCACTTCCTCGACTTGCTCCACTTCGTCTACTTCCTCCACTTCCTCCACTTCGTCAACTTCATCCACTTCCTCAACTTCCTCGACTTCCTCGACTTCCTCAAGTTCCTCCAGTTCCTCCACTTCTTCAACTTCGTCCACTTCCTCCACTTCGTCCACTTCGTCCACTTCGTCAACTTCCTCCACTTCCTCAACTTCCTCCACTTCCTCCACTTACAACACTTCTTCCACTTCGTCAACGTTGTCCACTTCGTCAACTTCTTTCACTTCGTTCACTTCCTCTACTTCGTCAACATCGTCCACTTGCTCAACTACCCCAAATTCGTCAACTTCGTCAACTTCGTCCTCTTCGTCCGCTTCTACCAGTTTGTCCGCTTCGTGCACTTTGTCCACCTCCTCCACCTCGTCCCCTTCGTCCATGATGAGTCAATATTTTCTTGATTTCACTTAGCTTATTGTGTTAGATTTAATCAGGGAATTGTGCTTAAATGTCCGGTATTTTTTCGTTTTTGCTAATTGTGCTTAATTTGACAAAAAATTCTTATTTTAATTAATTTGAATTATTTGAGCTAATTATTTGCATTATTAATTGTAGGGAAATTGTTGGATAATATTTGGGACATTTGGAGGTGAAAAGAAATGTCACATCAATTATATTTTAAAATAAAATGAAAGTGAGGCGTGGATTTCATTTTTAGAAGTGAATGAAGAAGAGGATGGTCATTGAATGAAGGGTGACGTCCAGCAAAGATGAAGTGCTACGTCTGCACGCTTCCAAGACGAGCGTCCAGCAGTGTCCAGCGCGACCCACATCTTCATTCATGCTTCCAGCACGAGTGTCCAGCAGCTTGATCAAAGGGTGACGTCCAACAAAGATGAAGTGCTACGTCCGCACACATCCAGCACGAGCGTCCAGCAGTGTCCAGCGCGGCCCACATCTTCATTCACGCTTCCAGCACGAGCGTCCAGCAGTGTCCATCCAACACACGTCCAGGAGCAATACGCACGTCCAACAATTTGAAACGAGAAACGGTCCAGCTAGGCATGGGACACGTAAAGGTAGGTCTAGATGTTTGGAGAAAAAGAGATTAAAGAAGAGAGCAGCCGACACATAAAAGGGGGCTGCAGTGTGTTGGAAAAATGTGTCTCGGCCTAGGGCTGGAGAGTCTAGGGTTCAGCCACCAACTTGGAGGAAGCTTTTCTTTTTCTCACTTAGGAGAATGTAGGAGAAAGGGTGTCTTAGCTTGGAGCTGGAAACAACGTTGAGAAATGGAAGACTCACGGTGAAGAGAGAAATTGGTGGGGCACGGGGGATTCAATTGGGTGTGGCAGTAGCATGGTCACATCTTTGGAGAGAAGGAGCTGATTCAATTTGTGGAGAATGTGGTTTTTGCTTTTAGAAAGTAGAAGTGTTGATTTTATTTAGAGAGTATCTGCAGCATGTTACTTGATTAGAT
The DNA here is from genome assembly GCA_034642375.1 of Vigna nakashimae. NCBI lineage: Eukaryota > Viridiplantae > Streptophyta > Magnoliopsida > Fabales > Fabaceae > Vigna > Vigna nakashimae. The sequence continues at coordinate 24,216,261 of CM067759.1, forward strand.
ATGAGTAGGTGTCATGGTTTGGCATGGAGGGAGTGGTGTGTTGTCTCGTCCAGGGGCACAGCACGAAAGCTTTATTTATTTTCTTTCTCAGCATGTTTCATTTTGTTGTTATGGAGAAAAGTGGTCACGCTTCCAACCTTTATCACTTTCATTGGTTTTATCATTTTACCCGTTAGAATAGCAGCTTACTTGTTCCTTGCACTGTTAACGTTTTCTTTCTATTAGTGCCATTTCCGTTGTGAATTGCATGCTTGGTTTACTTGTTGCATTTCTTACATTTCTTATTTTACTCCAGCCTTTTTGAGCTAAATGTTTGATCTTGGCTGTATGGTATTTCTATTGGCGCGTTGCATTTCCACAACATTAATGTATTTAAGTGTTTTACTAATTATTGCATTTTAATTTGTCATGTTGAGTATTTAATTTTACTTCCAAGCTGCACTGTGCATTTAATGTTTTAATTTACTTCAATGCTTTTAATTATTTTTTGTTGTCTTTAATTTCCAATTTTAATTTAGTTCACTCGCAATCACAAAAACACTTTCAAAACCCCCCACTACGTGTTTGATCTAAGACTCGAACCACAATTGGTCCTTGACAGACGACCTAGGAGTCACTTCCTAGTTTATACTGCATTAATTTTGCAATCAACTTTTGTGTGAGGTGCGACCCTCTCAATAAAATGGCGCCGCTGCCGGGGACCAAAGGTTCGATTTTGGGTCTTTTGTTGTTTTCTGTTATGTGTGTCTTTGTATGCGTGTCGTATGTGTTTTGTCTTGTGTTGTGATGTTCGTTTTCTGTGTGCGTTTTGCATGTATAAATGTGTTGTGTTTTGTTTGTTTCGTAATTTTTAGTATTTACTTTCTACATTTTATTTTTCCATGTCTACCTATTTTGATTCAGTGAATAGTGCTTATTCTGCATGTGCCTTTGATTATGATTCTCCTTCTGCATCTAACTCTGAGTATAGTCCTCATGTTTATTCTGCTGATTTTTATGCTGAGAACACTATGGCTCATTCCCCAACTTCTCAGAGTGCTCCTTGGGAGCCGGTTCCACCTGATGAGGAGGATGTTCGTTGTGTTTTCAACATTGGAGTGATAAATTTGCTACTTGAGTTTCATGGTTTTGTAGGTGAATGCCGACATAAACATTTGGAGAAGTTCTATCTCATTTGCTTTGCAATGAAACCTCCAGATGTCCCGGATGATCACATTTTCGTAAGAGCATTTTCAAACTCATTACAAGGAGTAGCGAAGGATTGGTGTTATTGTCTACCTCCAGGATCCGTCACCAGTTGGGAAGATCTTGAGCATCAGTTTCTAAAAAAATTCTTCCCTCTGCAGTATGGTTACAACAACGATCCTGGATGGTATGACCCTAGTTTGGGATGGTATGATGCTCCACAGCAATATCAGGAAGCACCATCTCAGAATGCTTGTATGCCTCCACCAGTCCAGCAACAACAACAACTGCAACTTTATGAGTCTGCCCAGATAGCTCCTCAACCTTCTACTTCTGAGCTTACATTACAGGAGTTGTTGGAGCAGATGACTGATGGCCAAATTTATGAGCACCAAAATATGATGTCACAAACTTGTTGTTCAATCGGCAAGTATGACCGAATCGTTCAAGTAATAAACTTGGTTGGACCAAGTATCGTTCTTCCCAAAGGACTCTCGGCCTAGTTTAGTTATATGATTTGTTGATTAGCTAAGACTTACAAACGCAATAATTGAGATTTTATATGCAAGAGACGAAAATAAACATGTATGCATGAGGTTTTGATCAACGGCAAAAGCAAAAGACAAATACTTTCAATGAAATATATGAATGAATATGTTGTTGGGGGTCAATTTCATCTCATCCACTCTCATATATTTTAGGAATTCAACATTCAAATCATCATTGTTAATGCCACTCTCTAAAGTACCTTTCTAGAAGGCTTCTCCCTAATCACGAGTTCATACAATTCCTAGCATTCCTAATGATCAGTTCATAAGTGCAGGAGCTTAACGACAACCAACATAATATTGGGAGAAATTCCCCGGATCTAGACTTCCCCGTACGTGCCCGTATCGACAAAATCAATAATCATGCATCGAATGAGTTAAACAATGCAAGCATTAAGCAAAGAGGAAAAACCCTAACTAATGATGAAAGAAAGCATAAGTCTTAATTAAAAGATGCAAGCATAAACTCCATATATGAGAGCTTCAAGAGATTACATTGATTCCCCAACAAACATACAAGGTTTAGTTCACCATATTCATGGTGAACCTAGATGAACAATGAAAGAATGAAAGAATAAACCCTAAAAAGGTGAAGAGGTAGCCTGAGCATCCAAGATCCTCCTTCAAAGGGGTGGAGGAGAGAGTGTTTGCCTCGTTTCTGCCAAAGATACAAACCCTAGGACGTCCTAAAGCTTATATACTATTCTAAAATTACAAAAGCCCAAGCCCATAAGTGTGCCGCTCAGCGGTGATTGTGCGTCTCGTTTCTTCCCCTCAGCGGCCATTTTGCCCCTCAGCGGACCTCCCGTGACCTCCTGAGTGCCGCTTAGCGGTAAAATGCCGCTGAGCGGTGACTTCGGCTTCTCCTTTTGCACTCTTTGATTTCTTTTCTGATTCCATCTCTCTCCTTCTTCACTTCTTTCACTAAATTCACCTTAAAACCTGCACAAAAACACTGAAATCAAGCATAAACCTGTCCAGCTCTCTTATTTCTGAAAATATGGATAAAAGCATGATTTCAAGCTAGTTTCTAAGTGTAAAGGTTACTTTTTGTGTTAATTTTAAGCATGAAAATAACAATTTTTCAACTGTTATCACAACCCCAAACTTAGACTTTTGCTTGTCCTCAAGCAAACAAGATGTAACTCAATCTCCAACCAATTCATATGATGGTTCACTCATTCAAAAATCCTCTTTTTCAAGATAAGTAACAACTTCACTCAGACTTATGACCAAGTGTTCAATCAAGATGTGCACATGCTTTAATGTTCACAAAGTCATTTAAGTTCCAACAAATGCTATTTTTCATAAATGATCAATCAATTAAGCATGGATGTTCATGTGCTTATGGAATATTTCCTCACTAGGTAAAGTGTTTCACTCAACACACAAGTGTATAAGAGGTAAAGTGTTTCACTCATTCACTCCACTATCACAATGTCACATGAATCAACTTTGCCTTTCATTTTACCACAATCAAAAACATTCACAAGCATGCATCATCACAAGGACTTTTCAATGGCTTATAATGTGGCTGGGCTAACAAGAAAATTGGTTTTTCTGGATCACAAAATCCTTGAGTTAAGAGAATCATAACAACACAATTTTTCTTATTCTTCCCAACTTTCTTTTGCCTTTGCATTTGCATTGAGCTTTACTTCTTTTTCTTTTCTTTTCTTTTTCTTTACATATTCTTACTTTTTAGCTCTTAGCTCAATGCTTTTCCTTTTTCATGTTTTCCCAATGATGGAAAAATTTATGAGCACCAAAATATGATGTCACAAACTTGTTTCACAATCGGCAAGTATGACCGAATCGTTCAAGTAATAAACTTGGTAAGACCAAGTATCGTTCTTCCCAAAGGACTCACGGCCTAGTTTAGTTATGTGATTTGTTGATTAGCTAAGACTTACAAATGAAATATTTAGATTTTAATATGCAAGACAGAAAATAAACATGTATGCATGAAGTTTGATCAATGGCAAAGACAAAAGATAAACACTTTCAATGAAATATATGAATGAATATGTTGTTGGGGGTCAATTTCATCTCATCCACTCTCATATATTTTAGGAATTCAACATTCAAATCATCATTGTTAATGCCACTCTCTAAAGTACCATTCTAGATGGCTTCTCCCTAATCACGAGTTCATACAATTCCTAGCATTCCTAATGATTAGTTCATAAGTGCAGGAGCTTAACGACAACCAATATAATATTGTCAGTATAATATTGGGAGAAATTCCCCGGATCTAGACTTCCCCGTACGTGCCCGTATCGACAAAACCAATAATCATGCATGGAATGAGTTAAACTATGCAAGCATTGAGCAAAGAGGAAAAACCCTAACTAATGATGAAAGAAAGCATAAGTCTTAATTAAAAGATGTAGAAACAGATTCCATATATGAGAGCTTCAAGAGATTACATTGATTCCCCAACAAACATACAAGGTTTAGTTCACCATATTCATGGTGAACCTAGATGAATATCAATGAAAGAATGAAAGAATAAACCCAATAAAGGTGAAGAGGTAGCCTGAGCATCCAAGATCCTCCTTCAAAGGGGTGGAAGAGAGAGTGTTTGCCTCGTTTCTGCCAAAGATACTAATCCCAAGGACGTGCAAGCCCTTATATACTATTCTAGAGTTACAAAAGATTACAAAAGGCTAAGCCCAAAAAGTGCCGCTCAGCGGTAAATACCGCTCAGCGGTGATTGCGCGTCACATTCTTCCCCTCAGCGGCCATTTTGCCCCTCAACGTGACTCTCGCAACCTCCTGAGTGCCGCTCAACGGTAAAATACCGCTGAGCGGTGCCTTTGACTTCTCTTTTTGCACTCTTTCTTGTCTTTTCTAATGTCATCTCTCTACTTCTTCACTTCTTTCACCAAATTCACCTTAAAACCTGCACAAAAACACTTAAATCAAGCATAAACCTGTCCAGCTCTCTTATTTATGAAAATATAGATAAAAGCATGATTTCAAGCTAGTTTTTAAGTCTAAAGGTTGCTTTTAGTATCACTTTTAAGCATGAAAATAACAGTTTTTCAACTGTTATCACCCAACAACCCCAAACTTGAACATTTGTCAATACCACACAAGATCTTCTACTTAACTCAAGGTAAAGATTTTCAATCAAGGGTTTTCAGTGTATGTTCAAGGCTAAGGGTTCAAAGGATAGAACACAAAGTGTTCTCTTTTAGTGGGCTAACTTTATGAATTTGGCCAATAAAAAAGGTTCCAACAAACGACCTTGATCACATGATGCAAAACAAGCAATTGATTCAATCATAGAAAACCTGGGCAAAGTCATTCATGCTTTCAAAGTAATAGCATTCAACAATAACAACTCTGGAGCTCAAAACCTCACATATAAGCTCATTCACATTTGACATACACATCCTGCTTAATTTCACAATCACAATCATAATATCCTACATTTGTTCACAAAACATGTGAATCACCTGTATAAGCATTTTAATGTGCACATCATCTCAACATCAATTAATCAATAAGCATCATCAAGCATTACTTATCAAACAATCACAGTTAATATCAAACCATCACACAAACCAGGTGTTCAATAGAGTACATCAAACCCTAATCTAAAAACAAAAAACAAATAAGATTAGAAAACTTAAACCAACAAAAAGCATAAGCATATGATAGCATTCATCAGTAAATGCTATCTCAGCTCCTCCTCAATCTGAGCTATCATCTATATCCTCCTCTTCTTGGATCTTATAGTCTTGATTCCTTTTGCCCGATGAGGAGGCCATCCCTGCATCAAACATAATTCACAAAACCAAAAGATACATTGTTAAGCATTAGTAAACCATAATGAAGAAATCAACCCCTTCAATGATGCTCTCTCCCAACCCCAAACTTAGATGGAAAACTAGTGAGCAAGCGAGTGGAAGGGAGATTTTCTAAAGAGGGATGAGGGAAAAGTTGTAGAGAACCTTTGAAAAGGTATGTAGGAGTGTGTGTGCAGAGAAGAGCCTGAAAATAAAAGCATTTGCGCAACTTAGGGTATAAAAAGACTCTAATGGGCTCGGGTCCCGCTAAGGGGCAACCAAAGCCCAATCTGCGAGAGTACCGCTCAGCGGTAAGTTGCCGCTCAGCGGCACTTTCGTGATGTGCTCTTCTCCTTCTTTGCTTAACCTAAGTGCCTCCTAGACATGCCCCTCACTGGTTCCCTGCAATTCAATGTTTAAAATACTTATCCAAACCCTAACTAAAATAAAACAAACAAAAACAATCAATCAACTGGGTTGCCTCCCAGGTAGCGCTTGTTTAACGTCACGAGTGATAACAGTTGAAAAACTGTTATTTTCATGCTTAAAATTGATACTAAAAGCAACCTTCAGACTTAGAAACTAGCTTGAAATCACACCTTTTATCTTTATTTTCAGAAATAAGAGAGCTGGACAGGTTTACACTTGATTTGAGTGTTTTTGTGCAGGTTTTAGGGTGAATTTGGTGCAAAGAGTGAAGAAGGAGAGAAGTGACATTAGAAAAGACAAGAAAGAGTGCAAAAAGAGAAGACGAAGGCACCGCTCAGCGGCAAACTACCGCTGAGCGGCACTCAGGAGGTTGCGGGAGTCACGCTGAGGGGCAAATGGCCGCTGAGGGGAAGAATTGTGACGCGCAACTACCGCTGAGCGGTAAATACCGCTGAGCGGTACTCTTTGGGCTTGGGCTTTTGTAATCTTTTGTAACTCTAAATTAGTATATAAGGGCTTGCACGTCCTTTAGTTTAGTATCTTTGGCAGAAACAAGGCAAACACTCTCTCTTCCACCCCTTTGAAGGAGGATCTTGGATGCTCAGGCTACCTCTTCACCTTTATTGGGTTTATTCTTTCACTCTTTCATTGTTATTCATCTAGGTTCACCATGACGATGGTGAACTAAACCTTGTATGTTTGTTGGGGAATCAATGTAATCTCTTGAAGCTCTCATATATGGATTTGTTGAGTACATCTTTGAATTAAGACATATGCTTTCTTTCATCATTAGTTAGGGTTTTTCCTCTTTGCTCAATGCTTGCATTGTTTAACTCATTCTAATGCATGATTATTGGTTTTGTCGATACGGACACGTACGGGGAAGTCTAGATCCGGGGAATTTCTCCCAATATTTTACTGACAACATTATATTGGTTGCCTTTAAGCTCCTGCTGTAATGAACTAATCATTAGGAATGCTAGGAATTGTATGAACTATTTGATTAGGGAGAAGCCATCTAGAATGGTACATTAGAGAGTGGCATTAACAATGATGATTTGAATGTTGAATTCCTAAAATATATGAGAGTGGATGAGATGAAATTGACCCCCAACAACATATTCATTCATATAGTTCATTGAAAGTGTTTATCTTTTGTCTTTGCCATTGATCAATTCATGCATACATGTTTATTTTCGTCTTTGCATATTAAACTTTGAATATTTCGTTTGTAAGTCCTAGCTAATCAACAAATCACATAACTAAACTAGGCCGTGAGTCCTTTGGGAAGAACGATACTTGGTCTTACCAAGTTTTATTACTTGAACGATTCGGTCATACTTGCCGATTGTGAAACAAGTTTGTGACATCATATTTTGGTGCTTACAAATTTGTCCATCAAGTTTTTGGCGCCGTTGCCGGGGAATTGGGGATTGAACCCGAGTCCTAGCAACGGCTATTAAATTTGTCCATCAAGTTTTTGGCGCCGTTGCCGGGGATTTGGGGATTGAACCCGAGTCCTAGCAACGGCTAATAAGTTTGGGCCATCAAGTTTTTGGCGCCGTTGCCGGGGACTCGTGGTTTAACTGGTTAATTTGTGTGATTATTGATTATCTTTGACTTATTTTTTTTTTATTTTTAATTTAAATTTCGAATTTTTTTTATTTTTTTATTTTTTTCTGTTTATATTTTACAGTTTGTATTTTATTTGATTTTATTTTATTTTGCTGTTTTCTGTTTTATTTTTTCTGTTTTTATTTTATCTTTTTATCTTTTTAGATTAGGTTAGATTTTATTTTTTTATCTTTTTAGGTTAGATTAGATTCTGTTTTATCTTTTTAGATTAGATTAGATTAGATTTGATTTTATTTTGTTAGGTTAGATTTTATTAGATTTTATTTTATCTTTATCTTTTAGATTAGGTTAGATTTTATTTTATCTTTTTAGAATAGATTTTATTTTATTTTATTTTCTATCTTCTAAATCTTTTATCTTCTTATCTTCTGAATCTTTTATCTTCTGAATATATATCTTCTCCTATATCTTTTTGTGCTAACAAATATTTTCTAGAGTTTTGTGCCTAATGTTTGCAGAATGCAATTCGGTCAAGAATTTAACTATATGGGCACTCAATTCTTCCAAGGACAACAAAGGAAAGCAAGAGATCTCATCTTTCAGGCAAGGCATGGAGGAATCACTAGGTCATGCATGGGACAGATATAAAAGCCTATTAAGAAAGACTCCCACGCATGGATTTAACGAAGGAGAAGTAGTCCTAATCTTCCTTGGAGGTCTTGGTCCACAAACCATGATGATGCTTGACGCCTCAGCTGGAGGCAATATCAAATGGAAGACTCCAGAGGAAGCAACTGAAATTATTGAAAACATGACTACTAATAACAATAAGTGGAACAGTGAAAGAGGAGCTCCTATTCAACAAAAAGGAGTTCTACAGTTGCAATCCAATGATGCCTTGATAGCTCAGAACAAGTTAATAACTCAACAATTGGAGAATCTCTCAAAGATACTTGAACAATTGCCACAAGAGTTAAAGACTGTTGCACAGGTACAATCCCAGTTGTGCGAATTGTGTGGAGGTGACCATATCAATGGTCAATGTGCCTTTCCAGTTGAAGCCGTAGAGGATGTAAACTACATGACCAATCAGTACCGTCAAGGGAGCTACAATGAAGGGTGGAAACCACACCCAAGTGTTGGTCAAAGACAAAGTGGGCAAGCTGGACAAACTGGGCAATTTAACAAGCAACAACAACAACCAACCTTATGGCAACAAATTTCTATACTTAATGAAAGATCAATAAGGTTAGAAGAAACTCTTCAGCAATTTATACAGAAAACTGAATCTTCTCAAAAAAGCACTGAAGCTGCTATTAAGAACTTGAAGATTCAAATGGGGCAGATTACCAAGCAGTTGGAAGAAAGGCCTGACACGGATTTTGGGGCTAATACTGAGGTTAACCCCAGGGGAGAGTGTCAAGAGCTAGTGAGTGTAAATGTTGAAAAAGTTGAGTTGGAAAAAGAAGAGAGAAAAGAGAGAGAAGAGAAAGAAGAAGAGAAAATTTGTGTGAAGATTGAGAAGGTGAGTAGAAAAAGAAAAGAAAAAAAGAAAGTGAGAGAAAAGAGAAAGAGGACGAGAGAAAAAAATAAAGAATCATATGAAAAATCTCGTCCCCATCCAAAGAAGTATCATAGGAAGAAGGAATTTGAGTGCTTTATGGAAATCTTCAAGAAATTGGAGATTAAAGTTCCTATGATTGAGACACTGCAACAAGTTCCTGGTTTGATCAAATTTCTGAAGAAGTTCAGTAGAAAGAAGAAAAAGAAGAAGGAACTTGAACTTTACTGGGTCAAGCTAATGACGTTAAAAGAGCGCTTGCTGGGAGGCAACCCAGTGATTTACAAACTTTTGATTTTGATTTTGGTTTTGTAACTTTTAATTTGTGGACATTATTTTGTAAATATTTTGTTGGATACAACATCTACTGAAGGATGCTAGGTGGTTAAGTATCTACTGAAGGATACTAAGTTTGTAACACCTACTGATGGGTGTTGGTGAGAAGATTTTTGCACCTACTGATGGGTGCTGGTAAGTTTGAAACACCTACTGATGGGTGTTGGTGGATTTTGGGTCAGGCTCGTGACGATAAACAAGCGCTACCTGGGACGCAACCCAGTTGATTGATTGTTTTCTGTTTGTTTATGTTAGTTAGGGTTTGCATAAGCATTTTTAACATTGAATTGCAGGGAACCAGTGAGGGGTATGTCTAGGAGGCACGTAGGTCAAGAAAAGAAGGAGAGGAGCACTTCACGAAAGTGCCGCTGAGCGGCAATTACCGTTGAGCGGTACTCTCGCAGATGGGCTTTAGTTCCCCTTAGCGGAACTCGAGCCCATTAGGGTATTTTTAAACCCTAAGCTGCGCAATTTCTCATTCTTTCAAGCTCTTCTCTGCACAAACACTCGCACATACCTTCTCCTAGGTTTTCCACATCTTTTTCCTCATCCCTCTTTAGAAAATCTCCCTTCCACTCACTTGCTCACTAGTTTTCCATCTAAGTTTGGGGTTGGGAGAGAGCATCATTGGAGGGGCTGATTTCTTCATTGTGTTTTACTAATGCTTAACAATGTATCTTTTGGTTTTGTGAATTATGTTTGATGCAGGCATGGCCTCCTCATCGAGCAAAAAGAATCAAGACTATAAGATCCAAGAAGAAGGAGGATACAGAGGACAGCTCAGATTGAGGAGGAGTTGAGATAGCATTTACTGATGAATGCTATCATAACTAGAGCAGAACTTATGCTTTTGTTTGGTTTAAGTTTTCTGAACTTATTTGTTTTTATTTTTAGATTAGGGTTTGATGTACTCTATTGATCACCTGGTTTCTTATGATGGTTTGCTATTAACTGTGTCTGTGTGATAAGTAATGCTTGATGATGCTTATTGATTGATTGATGTTGAGATGATGTGCACATTAAAATGCTTATACAGGTGATTCACAAGCTTTGTGAACAAATGCATGATATCATGATTGTGATTGTGAAATTAAGCAGGATGTGTATGTCATATGTGAATGAGCTTATATGTGAGGTTTTGAGCTCCAGAGTTGTTATTGTTGAATGCTATTACTTTGAAAGCATGAATGACTTTGCCCAGGTTTTTCTATGATTGAATCAATTGCTTGTTTTGCATCATGTGATCAAGGCCATCTGTGTTAAACCTTTTTATTGGCCAAATTCATAAAGTTAGCCTACTAAAAGAGAACACTTTGTGTTCTATCCTTTGAACCCTTAGCCTTGAATATACACTGAAAACCCTTGATTGAAAATCTTTACCTTGAGTTAAGTAGAAGATCTTGTGTGGTACTGTTAAATGTTCAAGTTTGGGGTTATTGGGGGAACATGAAAAAGGAAAAGCATTGAGCCAAGAGCTAAAAAGTAAGAATATGCAAAGAAAAGAAAAAGAAGTAAAGCTCAATGCAAATGCAAAGGCAAAAGAAAGTTGGGAATGAATAAGATGATTGTGTTATTATGAATCTCTTAACTCAAGGATTTTGTGATCCAGAAAAACCAATTTTCTTGTTAGCCCAGCCACATTATAAGCCATTGAAAAGTCCTTGTGATGATGCATGCTTGTGAATGTTTTTGATTGTGGTAAAATGAAAGGCAAAGTTGATTCATGTGACATTGTGATAGTGGAGTGAATGAGTGAAACACTTTACCTCTTATACACTTGTGTGTTGAGTGAAACACTTTACCTAGTGAGGAAATATTCCATAAGCACATGAACATTCATGCTTAATTGATTGATCATTCATGAAAAATAGCATTTGTTGGAACTTAAATGACTTTGTGAACACTAAAGCATGTGCACATCTTGATTGAACTCTTGGTCATAAGTTTGAGTGAAGTTGTTACTTATCTTGGAAAGAGGATTTGGAATGAGTGAACCATCATATGAATTGGTTGGAGATGGAGTTACATTTTGTTTGCTTGAGGACAAGCAAAGTTCTAAGTTTGGGGTTGTGATAACAGTTGAAAAACTGTTATTTTCATGCTTAAAATTGATACTAAAAGCAACCTTTAGACTTAGAAACTAGCTTGAAATCACACCTTTTATCTTTATTTTCAGAAATAAGAGAGCTGGACAGGTTTACACTTGATTTGAGTGTTTTTGTGCAGGTTTTAGGGTGAATTTGGTGCAAAGAGTGAAGAAGGAGAGAAGTGACATTAGAAAAGACAAGAAAGAGTGCAAAAAGAGAAGACGAAGGCACCGCTCAGCGGCAAACTACCGCTGAGCGGCACTCAGGAGGTTGCGGGAGTCACGCTGAGGGGCAAATGGCCGCTGAGGGGAAGAATTGTGACGCGCAACTACCGCTGAGCGGTAAATACCGCTGAGCGGTACTCTTTGGGCTTGGGCTTTTGTAATCTTTTGTAACTCTAAATTAGTATATAAGGGCTTGCACGTCCTTTAGTTTAGTATCTTTGGCAGAAACAAGGCAAACACTCTCTCTTCCACCCCTTTGAAGGAGGATCTTGGATGCTCAGGCTACCTCTTCACCTTTATTGGGTTTATTCTTTCACTCTTTCATTGTTATTCATCTAGGTTCACCATGACGATGGTGAACTAAACCTTGTATGTTTGTTGGGGAATCAATGTAATCTCTTGAAGCTCTCATATATGGATTTGTTGAGTACATCTTTGAATTAAGACATATGCTTTCTTTCATCATTAGTTAGGGTTTTTCCTCTTTGCTCAATGCTTGCATTGTTTAACTCATTCTAATGCATGATTATTGGTTTTGTCGATACGGACACGTACGGGGAAGTCTAGATCCGGGGAATTTCTCCCAATATTTTACTGACAACATTATATTGGTTGCCTTTAAGCTCCTGCTGTAATGAACTAATCATTAGGAATGCTAGGAATTGTATGAACTATTTGATTAGGGAGAAGCCATCTAGAATGGTACATTAGAGAGTGGCATTAACAATGATGATTTGAATGTTGAATTCCTAAAATATATGAGAGTGGATGAGATGAAATTGACCCCCAACAACATATTCATTCATATAGTTCATTGAAAGTGTTTATCTTTTGTCTTTGCCATTGATCAATTCATGCATACATGTTTATTTTCGTCTTTGCATATTAAACTTTGAATATTTCGTTTGTAAGTCCTAGCTAATCAACAAATCACATAACTAAACTAGGCCGTGAGTCCTTTGGGAAGAACGATACTTGGTCTTACCAAGTTTTATTACTTGAACGATTCGGTCATACTTGCCGATTGTGAAACAAGTTTGTGACATCATATTTTGGTGCTTACAAATTTGTCCATCAAGTTTTTGGCGCCGTTGCCGGGGAATTGGGGATTGAACCCGAGTCCTAGCAACGGCTATTAAATTTGTCCATCAACGAGCCTGACCCAAAATCCACCAACACCCATCAGTAGGTGTTTCAAACTTACCAACACCCATCAGTAGGTGTTACAGACTTACCAGCACCCATCAGTAGGTGCAAAATTTTCTCACCAACACCCATCAGTAGGTGTTACAAACTTAGTATCCTTCAGTAGATACTTAACCACCTAGCATCCTTCAGTAGATGTTGTATCCAACAAAATATTTACAAAAATAATGTCCACAAATTAAAAGTTACAAAACCAAATCAAAAGTTTTTAAATCCACTGGGTTGGCTCCCAGCAAGCGCTCTTTTAACGTCATTAGCTTGACCCAGTAAAGCTCAAGTTCCTTCTTCTTTTTCTTCTTTCTACTGAACTTCTTCAGAAATTTGATCAAACCAGGAACCTGTTGCAGTGTCTCAATCATAGGAACTTTAATCTCCAATTTCTTGAAGATTTCCATAAAGCACTTAAATTTCTTTTCCCTATGATACTTCTTTGGATGAGGAAGAGGTTTTTCATATGATTCTTTCTTTTTTTCTCTCGTCCTCTTTTTCTTTTCTCTCACTTTCTTTTTTTCTTTTCTTTTTCTACTCACTTTCTCAATCTTCACACAAATATTCTCTTCTCTCTCTTTTCTCTCTTCTTTTTCCAACTCAACTTTTTCAACATTTACACTCACTAGCACTTCACACTCTTCCCTGGGGTTAACCTCAGTATTAGCCCCACAATTTCTACTTGGCCTTTCTTCCACCTGTTTGGTGATCTGCCCCATCTGAGTCTCCAAATTTTTGATAGCAGCTTCAGTGCTCTTTTGGGTAGACTCAGTTTTCTGTATGAAATTGTTGAGAGTTTCCTCCATCCTCATGGACCTTTAATTAAGCATAGATAATTGTTGCCATAAGGTGGGTTGCTGCTGCTGCTTATTATATTGACCCGCTTGCCCAGTTTGCCCTTGACCAACGCTTGAGTGTGGTTTCCACCCCTGATTGTAGCTCCCTTGATGATACTGATTGGTCATGTAGTTTACATCCTCTACGGCTTCAACTGGAAAGGCACATTGACCATTGATATGGTCACCTCCACACAATTCACACAACTGGGATTGTACCTGTGCAACAGTCTTTAACTCTTGTGGCAATTGTTCAAGTATCTTTGAGAGATTCTCCAATTGTTGAGTTATTAACTTGTTCTGAGCTATCAAGGCATCATTGGATTGCAACTATAGAACTCCTTTTTGTTGAATAGGAGCTCCTCTTTCACTGTTCCACTTATTGTTATTAGTAGTCATGTTTTACATTATTTCTGTGGCTTCCTCTGGAGTCTTCCATTTGATATTGCCTCCAGCTGAGGCGTTAAGCATCATCATGGTTTGTGAACCAAGACCTCCAAGGAAGATTAGGACTACTTCTCCTTCGTTAAATCCATGCGTGGGAGTCTTTCGTAATAGGCTTTTATACCTGTCCCATGCATGCCCCAGTGATTCTTCCATGCCTTGTCTAAATGAAGAGATCTCTTGCTTCCCTTTGTTGATTTTAAAACTTTGTTGCTGCCATTGTTGTTGTGGTTGGTTCTCAAATTGTCCGGCAGCTTGCCAAAATTGGCTTTGATCCATGCTTGAGTCATGTTCCCACCAGTGGTTGAGATTACTTTGGTAGAATTGAGTGCCTATTAAAGTCTTGTTTGAATTGCATCCTGCAAACATTAGGCACAAAACTCTAGAAAATATTTGTTAGCACAAAAAGATATAGGAGAAGATATATATATTCAGAAGATAAAAGATTCAGAAGATAAAATAAAATAAGATAGAATAAAATAAGATAAAATCAAATCAAATCTAATCTAATCTACTAAGATAAAATAAAATAGAATCAAATCAAATCTAATCTAATCAAATAAAATAAAATCTAATCTAATCTAATCAAATAAGATAAAATAAAATCAAAACAGAAAAATAAAAACAGAAATTCAAAATTAAAGTCAAAGATAATCAATAATCACACAAATTAACCAGTTAAACCAGAGTCCCCGGCAACGGCGCCAAAAACTTGATGGCCAAATTTATGAGCACCAAAATATGATGTAACAAACTTGTTGTTCAATCGGCAAGTATGACCGAATCGTTCAAGTAATAAACTTGGTTGGACCAAGTATCGTTCTTCCCAAAGGACTCTCGGCCTAGTTTAGTTATATGATTTGTTGATTAGCTAAGATTTACAAACGCAATAATTGAGATTTTATATGCAAGAGACGAAAATAAACATGTATGCATGAGGTTTTGATCAACGGCAAAAGCAAAAGACAAATACTTTCAATGAAATATATGAATGAATATGTTGTTGGGGGTCAATTTCATCTCATCCACTCTCATATATTTTAGGAATTCAACATTCAAATCATCATTGTTAATGCCACTCTCTAAAGTACCTTTCTAGAAGGCTTCTCCCTAATCACGAGTTCATACAATTCCTAGCATTCCTAATGATCAGTTCATAAGTGCAGGAGCTTAACGACAACCAACATAATATTGGGAGAAATTCCCCGGATCTAGACTTCCCCGTACGTGCTCGTATCGACAAAATCAATAATCATGCATCGAATGAGTTAAACAATGCAAGCATTAAGCAAAGAGGAAAAACCCTAACTAATGATGAAAGAAAGCATAAGTCTTAATTAAAAGATGCAAGCATAAACTCCATATATGAGAGCTTCAAGAGATTACATTGATTCCCCAACAAACATACAAGGTTTAGTTCACCATATTCATGGTGAACCTAGATGAACAATGAAAGAATGAAAGAATAAACCCTAAAAAGGTGAAGAGGTAGCCTGAGCATCCAAGATCCTCCTTCAAAGGGGTGGAAGAGAGAGTGTTTGCCTTGTTTCTGCCAAAGATACAAACCCTAGGACGTCCTAAAGCTTATATACTATTCTAAAATTACAAAAGCCCAAGCCCATAAGTGTGCCGCTCAGCGGTGATTGCGCGTCTCGTTTCTTCCCCTCAGCGGCCATTTTGCCCCTCAGCGGACCTCCCGTGACCTCCTAAGTGCCGCTCAGCGGTAAAATGCCACTGAGCGGTGACTTCGGCTTCTCCTTTTGCACTCTTTGATTTCTTTTCTGATTCCATCTCTCTCCTTCTTCACTTCTTTCACTAAATTCACCTTAAAACCTGCACAAAAACGCTGAAATCAAGCATAAACCTGTCCAGCTCTCTTATTTCTGAAAATATGGATAAAAGCATGATTTCAAGCTAGTTTCTAAGTGTAAAGGTTGCTTTTTGTGTTAATTTTAAGCATGAAAATAACAATTTTTCAACTGTTATCAATGACCATGCAGAACTTTCAGTTTCAGCAAGAGAACATGCAGTTTCAGCAAGAAATAGGAGTTGCCATTCAGAGTATGACTGATCAGATAGGGCAGATGGCCACTCAACTCACTGAGGAATAGTCTCAAGATTCAGAGTTACCATTTCAGACTGTTCTGATTCCTGATGATGTTAGTGTCATCCACATAGAGGATGGGGAGCAGAGTTATGAGCTTACTACTGCGCCACATACTTTCCCACCTTCAGATGGCCTCACTCTTGCACCTGAGGAGACTGCTGAAGATCTTGAGGACCAGGCAGGTATAAGCAGTAATTCTGAACCAGGTTGATGGAAGCAGCTTCACTCTTCAAGAATGAGCAGCTTCTCAGACCAGAGGTGGCAGCGGAATTGGAAAACGGAGATGTAGTTGGAGGCGCACGAAAGGTGTTTGATGAATTGTCTGGTGCGGTTTTGGAGTGTGTAGGCAGAGGTTCTAGCTCAGACGGCCTTCCAAGAGGGAAGGAAGCTAGAGGATAAGTGTGCTAAAGTGGCACAATGCAAAGAACTTGAAGAAGTAGTGGCTGGAAACAATCCAACAGCATTTCACTATATCAATTCAAGTTGAGTTTACAAATGATGAGCTCTCTTTTTATAGGCAAAGATGAGCTTGGAAGTGTGCTATGAAAGCTACATCAGCTACATTTAAAACGTGCAGAATCCAAACGTGCAGGAGCTCCTTCCAGGCCATGTGTTTCATGTGCACTTTATTGAACATGTGCTGAATTAGTGAAGCCACACGGTTGGCTTGTGTTCCACATGATGCACATGTAAAATGTGTTCTAACTTGGCTAATTGATGATGAGCAGCAGCAAAGCTTCTTGGCAGCATAGGTTTCCAAGTCTTTATTATTTGGCCTACAAAACAAGGTAAAGATATTTAGTTAAAGAAGAACAAGCTAAGACTTAGATAAGGAAATAGCTTTAGTAATTTTTATTCTACTTCCCTTTCTTTAGTCTTAGTGTTAGTTGATACTTCTTTGGATGGGTAGACCCTAAAGGGGTTACCATCATTCCCTCCCCCTTGAAAAACGATTTGTCCTCAAATCGGGAAGAAAGAAAGAAGCACAACTTTGGTTTGTGATGTCCTCCTGGATCAAAAATATATCTACAAAAGATAGCAAAAATGAGTATGATGAAGAAGATGAAAACAAAGATATGAAGACAAAAGAAAAGTCTTGTATTTTTGAAAAAGATTTTCTGAAAATAAGTCTTGGAAAAATGGAGAATGCCATATTTCCAACTTATTGGATTTTTATCTTGGGTTACTTGTTTACACAAGGGTAACATTAACTCAAGTTTTGAATTGACAGATTTTGAAAAGGATTGCACAGAATATGGGATGGCAATTGAGTTAAAAGAAAAATGAATAATGGAAGAGTGCATAATAAATGTAAAAGAAGTAAAGAATGAGAACCCTTCCCTTTTAGGTTCCATGGTGATGGTAAGAGTAGGAGTTGTCATTATTAGCAAGACCTCATTCTCTATATTTTCCGCTTCTTGCATCTTTTCTTCTTCTCGTTTCTTTTCCTCTTCCCTTCTCTCTCTTTCTTGTCTCTCTTTTTTCTTTCTTTTTTCTTCTTCTCTCTTTCTTTCTTGTCTTTCTTTTTCCTGTTTCTCTTCTTCTCTCTCTTTTTCTTGTCTCTCAACATCTCTTTGTAGTTTTAATTCTATTTGCTTAGCTTGCAGCTCCTTAAGGTTAATCTTAAATTCTAGTTCTCTAATAAGGAAACCATTGTCATTTAAGCTTTCAAGAAATGTTTTTCCATTTTCAATGTAAGCTCTTAGCAATTGTAGGTTTCTCTTAATAGTTGAAGGCACAAACTCTTTTCTCATGCAAGATTTTAATTCAGACCAATTATGAATGGGAGATTTTCTACCTATCCTAACATGATATTGTCTCTCATCCCACCACTCTCTTGCATGCATTTCAAATCTAGATGTGTAGAGACTAAGGACATAAAATTCACTATTGCTAGAATGGAAATAGGATTCAGGTTTACTTTTTCTAGCAATAAATGGATGCATGTCATTAATGTCCTTTTCCCAAGCTAGGTATGTTAAAGCACCACTATCCACACCAAAGTATGGAATTTTTGCCCTAGCTTGTTTATACAATTCATCCTCCAACCGATCAAATTCATGATAGGAACAAGTCCTTCTTCTAGCTTCATTAAGTTTTCTTTTAATTTCTTTGAAAGTAATGGATTGATCAAAACTAGAAGACCGAGAGGACCAATATGAAGAAGAAGACCTATAGGAATCATAACAAGACATCAAAACTCTTTAAATTTTTGTGAAGGATTTCTAGAAGGTTCTAGAGGTAAAATTAACCAAATAGCTCCCAGGAAGGAGAGGTGAGTCTCAATGGACAAGCTTAAGAACCTTGTCCTTCCTAGCCAGAGTGTCTTTGGTTGTTTCTTACCTTAGTTTCTAGGTAGAAATCTTTCAAAAGCTTTTTAAATGCAAGATGAAATGCACCTAGAAACCAAATGAAGGTTTATCTATATGAAACGCGCCCCTAAGTACCACGGAGACTTAAAACATAAAAGTCAACAAGCAAAGTAAAGTAAAGCAAATGGAAATGAATGAGACACGGTCCTAAGTGAAAGTGCAAATGACACTTGGAGCCACTTGACACACTTTCACACTAAGAAGTGGAAACTAAACTATTACAATGTTTGATGGTGCACTTGGAATTGCTTGAAAAGCATTTTTCCAAGTCACTTTAAGTTGAAAATGAACACAAAATGGAAAGAAATTACAAAGGTTCCGTGATACCAAGCCAAAATTACAAGTAAAATTTTTACAAAAGTAGCAAAGCCAAGTGTGGCTGGTCCAAAATCATGAGCAAAAAGGTGGTAGGGTTGCTGAAACTGCTGCTGAAATTGGTGCTGGAACAGCAAGAAAGAAGTGCACTTGAAGTCCAAGCTTGTGGCCTTTTTAACACATCATCCACTTCCTAAGATGCTACCCCCTTGGAGCAAGGAATCTGAGGTAAAACCAGCTGCACCAATTCCTCACTGATGGACAAATTTGTAAGCACCAAAATATGATGTCACAAACTTGTTTCACAATCGGCAAGTATGACCGAATCGTTCAAGTAATAAAACTTGGTAAGACCAAGTATCGTTCTTCCCAAAGGACTCACGGCCTAGTTTAGTTATGTGATTTGTTGATTAGCTAGGACTTACAAACGAAATATTCAAAGTTTAATATGCAAAGACAAAAATAAACATGTATGCATGAATTTGATCAATGGCAAAGACAAAAGATAAACACTTTCAATGAATTATATAAATGAATATGTTGTTGGGGTTCAATTTCATCTCATCCACTCTCATATATTTTAGGAATTCAACATTCAAATCATCATTGTTAATGCCACTCTCTAATGTACCATTCTAGATGGCTTCTCCCTAATCAAATAGTTCATACAATTCCTAGCATTCCTAATGATTAGTTCATGACTGCAGGAGCTTAAAGGCAACCAATATAATGTTGTCAGTAAAATATTGGGAGAAATTCCCCGGATCTAGACTTCCCCGTACGTGTCCGTATCGACAAAACCAATAATCATGCATTAGAATGAGTTAAACAATGCAAGCATTGAGCAAAGAGGAAAAACCCTAACTAAATGATGAAAGAAAGCATATGTCTTATTTAAAAGATGTATTCAACAAATCCATATATGAGAGCTTCAAGAGATTACATTGATTCCCCAACAAACATACAAGGTTTAGTTCACCATATTCATGGTGAACCTAGATGAATAACAATGAAAGAATGAAAGAATAAACCCAATAAAGGTGAAGAGGTAGCCTGAGCATCCAAGATCCTCCTTCAAAGGGGTGGGAGAGAGAGTGTTTACTTCGTTTCTGCCAAAGATACTAATTCTAAGGACGTGCAAGCCCTTATATACTAATTTAGAGTTACAAAAGATTACAAAAGCCCAAGCCCAAAAAGTGCCGCTCAGCGGTATTTACCGCTCAGCGGTGATTGCGCGTCACAATTCTTCCCCTCAGCGGCCATTTTGCCCCTCAGCGGTTCCAACGCCACCTCTTGAGTGCCGCTCAGCGGTAGTTTGCCGCTGAGCGGTGCCTTCGTCTTCTCTTTTTGCACTCTTTCTTGTCTTTTCTAATGTCACTTCTCTTCTTCTTCACTCTTTTCACTAAATTCACCTCAAAACCTGCACAAAAACACTTAAATCAAGTGTAAACCTGTCCAGCTCTCTTATTTATGAAAATATGGATAAAAGGCATGATTTCAAGCTAGTTTCTAAGTCTAAAGGTTGCTTTTAGTATCAATTTTAAGCATGAAAATAACAGTTTTTCAACTGTTATCACAACCCCAAACTTAGAACTTTGCTTGTCCTCAAGCAAACAAAATGTAACTCCATCTTCAACCAATTCACATGATGGTTCACTCATTCAAAATCCTCTTTTCAAGATAAGTAACAACTTCACTCAAACTTATGACCAAGAGTTCAATCAAGATGTGCACATGCTTTAGTGTTCACAAAGTCATTTAAGTTCCAACAAATGCTATTTTTCATGAATGATCAATCAATTAAGCATGGATGTTCATGTGCTCATGGAATATTTCCTCACCAGGTAAAGTGTTTCACTCAACACACAAGTGTATAAGAGGTAAAGTGTTTCACTCATTCACTCTACTATCACAATGTCACATGAATCAACTTTGCCTTTCATTTTACCACAATCAAAAACATTCACAAGCATGCATCATCACAAGGACTTTTCAATGGCTTATAACGTGGCTGGGCTAACAAGAAAATTTGTTTTTTCTGGATCACAAAATCCTTGAGTTAAGAGAATCATAACAACACAATTATTCTTATTCATTCCCAACTTGCCTTTGCATTTGCATTGAGCTTTACTTCTTTTTCTTTTCTTTTCTTTTTCTTTGCATATTCTTACTTTTTTTAGCTCTTAGCTCAATGCTTTTCCTTTTTTCATATTTTCCCAATAACCCCAAACTTGAACATTTATCAATACCACACAAGATATTCTACTTAACTCAAGGTAAAGATTTTCAATCAAGGGTTTTTAGTGTATATTCAAGGCTATGGGTTCAAAGGATAGAACACAAAGTGTTCTCTCTTAGTAGGCTTACTTTTATGAATTTGGCCAATAAAAAGGGTTTTAACAAAAACGGCCTTGATCATATGATGCAAAACAAGCAATTGATTCAATCATAGAAAACCTGGGCAAAGTCATTCAAGCTTCCAAAGTAATAGCATTCAACAATAACAACTCTGGAGCTCAAAACCTCACATATAAGCTCATTCACATTTGACATACACATCCTGCTTAATTTCACAATCACAATCATGATATCATGCATTTGTTCACAAAGCTTGTGAATCACCTGTATAAGCATTTTATGTGCACATCATCTCAACATCAATCAATCAATCAGCATCATCAAGCATTACTTATCACACAATCACAGTTAATAACAAACCATCATAATAAACCAGGTGTTCAATAGAGTACATTAAACCCTAATCTAAAAACAAAAACAAATAAGTTCAGAAAACTTAAACCATAAAACCATAAACATCTGATAGCATTCATCAGTAAATGCTATCTCAGCTCCTCATCAGTCTGAGCTGTCCTCTGTATCTTCCTCCTCCTCTTCTTCATCATCATTATCAAACGCATCCTCCTCCTCAGCTTCATCTTCTTCCATGTCTCGAGCTGAAGATTCAGCTCCTCCAGCTCCTCCATGTAATGGTTCTTCTGGCCAAGCTACCACATTATGGAATTCATCCATAGTCCACCTGTGTGCTGGAGGGGTATCATACATCCCCACTATCATCTCAGCCGTGGCCACCTGCCCTCTGTGGATGGACTGCAACTGAGCACCTATAAGAGACATATACATGTCCCTCATCTGGAATGGTTCTGCCTCATGAGTATCAGCAGATGTCCTGCTCTGTGCTGGCCCTCTCTCTCTACGAGCCTAGCGTGGTGGAACTGGCTGAGCTGCCTCCTCACCTCCACAATACTGTCTGTAATAGGCCTCATCTATAGCTTTTCTTGGCCTCTCAAATGGTGGAACAGAAGTGTCCATCCCAGCTAGCTTGCAGAGGTGAGTGATCAAAGAAGGATGGCCCAGTGGTGCTTTGTTATTTGAGGTGTTAGCACACACACTAATCTCATCAGCTATCACCTGCCCAATATTAACATTCAAATTCCTGATAGCACAGTAGATGAATAGTGCCCTGCTGAGAGTGATATCTGACACATGTGAGCATGGCTGAATGTTGGCATGAGAAAATGCCATCCAATACTTTGCAAGAGGAGTCAAATCTGTCCTCCTAATGTTAACCACTGCTCCAGATCTATTTCTTTGAAAGTGTCCCCCAGGTATGCACAACACTCTCTCAACATCCTCAAAGTCAGCACCTTCCTCCATGCTAAGAGCAAACGGACATTGCTCACCAGCCCACACAGTATCCAGGAAGTTGTTAATGGAATCAGGATCATACCTGATGGCATGGCCTCTAACATAGCCCAAATAGTTCTCAGCTGGATAGTCACCAATCTTCTTTGCATTGGTGTAGAATTCCTTGCCTACAGCTATGTTGGCAGGCGCTGGATAAGTGGCTAGCTTTCCCCAATCATTCCCAAACACTTGCTCTCGAAATTGAGGAGCAAAGTTAGGTATCATTCCAACCTTCCTTTCCATCAAAAGTCTTCTGTCCTGAACCACCCTAAAGTGCTTCTCATGTTTCCTGGAGAGGAACCTGCTATTATGGGGTTGCTCTGGTTCCTTTTCTTTCCTCTTGGTTGCCATGGTTTTCAATCTCTTTCCTGAAGAGGATGCCATTCCTGCATTCAAATACAAATCCAAAACCACAGAACATGATATTAATCATTAGTAAACACAGAACACAACTCCTTTCGAAGCTAAACCACCGCTGAGGGCCAGAATTTCCCCTCAGCGCCACCAGTGCCACAATCCAATACAAAAAACAGAAAAAACCAAATCTGGCAAAGTGCCGCTCAGCGGTAAATGCCGCTCAGCGGTGACCTGCAGATTTTTGCAAATTTCGTTTTGAAACTGTCCTAACTCCACCCAAATGCAATTTTCAATTTTCCAGTACATAATCAAGCAGTTTAATCGGTTCAAACATCAAATATATCATCAAATCATGCATAAAAATCAAAAGCCCTAAATATTCATGCTTTGACAATCACATTAGAATTCAAGAACCCTAGAATGACAAAATGCATTTTACTTACTTGGGTGGAGATGCTAGATGATATGAGAATGCTTCCAAACTATAATGCTCTCTTCCAACCCCAAACTTTGATAGCACACTAGTGAAAAAGTGAGTGGAAGAGAAATTTTTCTAAGAGGGAAGAGTAGAAAGATGTAGGAAACCAAAGAGAGGATATGTGGAAGTGTTTGTGCAGAGAAGGGCTTGAAAGAGTGTGAAAACGCGCAGCTTAGGGTTTAAAAATACCCCAATGGGCTCGGGTTCCGCTAAGGGGAACTTAAGCCCATCTGCGATAGTACCGCTCAGCGGTAAATGCCGCTCAGCGGCACTTTCGTGATGTGCCCTTCTCCTTCTTTTCTTGACCTACGTGCCTTCCTAGCATACTCCTCATAGGTTCCCTGCAATTCAATGTTAAAAATGCTTATGCAAACCCTAATTAAAATAAAACAAACAAAAACAATTAATCAACTGGGTTGCCTCCCAGGTAGCGCTTGTTTAACGTCACGAGCCTGACCCAAAATCCACCAACACCCCTCAGTAGGTGTTTCACTTACCAGCACCCATCAGTAGGTGCAAAATCTTCTCACCAACACCCATCAGTAGGTGTTATAAACTTAGTATCCTTCAGTAGATACTTAACCACCTAGCATCCTTCAGTAGATGCTAGATCCAACAAAATAATGTCCAGAATAATGTTCACAGTTTAAAAATTACAAAACCAATATCAAAATTAAAAGTTTGTAAATCCACTGGGTTGCCTCCCAGCAAGCGCTTCTTTAATGTCACTAGCTTGACCCAATAAAGCTCACGTTCCATCTTCTTTATAGTTGATGTTATCTTTCCACCAACTTATCAACTGCTTCCTTAGGACTGTTTTGGATTCTCTAGAATATGGAGACTCTATCTCTATCATCTCCTTCTCTTTAAAACCTTTTATAACCCACAACTTGTTCTTGAGTCTTACAGGTGTGCCAAGTTGGAGTCCTCTTTTCTTCCAGTCTCTAGGAACTTCCTCTCCTTTTCCACTTTCCTCTACCTTGGGTACCTGAAAATACAAACAATGGTTATCAGAAACCTTAAGATTTTCATGTTTACCTCTAGTTATGGGTGCATTTCGAAATGCAGCTTTATAACTGGCCTCTTCCTCCTTTGCTTGTATCTCATCTTTAAACACATTCACCACCACTCTCTCCTCTCTGTCCTGGAGCACCACTATACCTTCATTAACATCTATAATAACCCTGGCCGTTTTCATAAACGGTCTTCCCAGTATGAAAGGTATCTTTTCGTTCTCCATCTTCATCACCACAAAGTCTGCCAAAAACTGAAGTTTGCCAACACAAACTACAATGTCTTCTGCAATCCCACATGGCTCCTTTGAAGATCCATCAGCCATTACCAGATTAACCTTTACAGGTTTTATTTTCACATGGCCAATTTGCTCCAATAGAGAGTAAGGCATCAAGTTAACACTTGAGCCTAAGTCAAGGAGAGCTTTCTTTACCTTTTTCTTCCCTATAGTGCAAGGGATAGAAAAACTACCTGGATCTACTGCTTTTGGTGGGAATGATTCTTTCTTAACAGTTACACACTTTTCATCCTCATCATCTCTACGTTTTCTTTTTGTAGAGGGTCCCTCATCAGATTTTGTGTACACTGCTATTTTCTGTAAGATTTGTTCCCAAGGAGCTTCATTATCAACCATTCTGAATAAGTCTGTGAAATCCATTGGTTTCTCTTGATTTGTTAGAAAAGGAAAAGTATCCTTTCTTTCTTCTTCTCTTCTCTCTTCTGTTTCATCTTCTTCTAACTCAATAACTTCTTCATTCACACTTTTGACCACTTTGCATTCTTCTCTAGGGTTAACCTCAGTATTAGCCCCAAAGTTTCTGTGTGGTCTTTCTTCCAATTGCTTAGTGATCTGACCCATCTGAATCTCCAAATTCTTTATAGCAGCTTCAGTGCTCTTTTGAGAAGATTCAGTTTTCTGAATAAATTGCTGAAGAGTTTCTTCCAACCTTGTTGATCTATCATTAAGCATAGATAACTGTTGCCACAAGGTTGGTTGCTGCTGCTGCTTATTATATTGGTTAGCCTGCCCAGTTTGTCCTTGGCCAATACTTGGATGTGGTTTCCAACCCTGATTATAATTGCCTTGACGGTATGGAAACTGATTAGCCATGAAGTTAACATCCTCCACGGCTTCCACAGGAAAAGCACATTGGCCATTGATGTGATCTCCTCCACATAGTTCGCACAACTGGGTTTGTACCTGTGCAGCAGATTTTAACTCTTTTGGTAATGAAGCAAGAGTTTTGGTCAGAGTCTCCAGCTGTTGAGTTAGAATTTTATTCTGGGCTAGCAGAGCATCATGGGTTTGTAATTGAAGAACCCCTTTATGTTGCATAGGGGCGCCTCTTTCATTGTGAAGCTCATTATCACTTGTAGCCATATTTTCAATAATTTCAGTTGCTTCCTCTGGAGTTTTCCATTTGATATTGCCTCCAGCTGAGGCATCCAGCATCATCTTGGTTTGTGAACCAAGCCCTCCAAGGAAAGTTAGGACTACTTCTTGATCCTCAAAGCCATGCGTGGGAGTTTTACGTAACAAGCTTTTATACCTGTCCCATGCATGTCCCAGTGATTCCTCCATGCCCTGCTTGAATGAAGATATCTCTTGCTTGCCTTTAGTCACCTTAGATTGTGGGAAGTATTTGTTTAGAAACTTTGTAACCACTGCTTCCCACTCTGTGAAACTTTCTTCTGGAAAAGAGTTTAACCAAAGCTTAGCATTGCCTCCCAAGGAGAAAGGAAACAAGCTAAGTTTGATAGCTTCGTCTGGCACCCCATTAATCTTGACCGTGTTGCAGATCTCATTAAAGGTAGTAAGGTGCTCATATGGGCTTTCATGTGATAACCCATTAAATTGATTACTCTTCACAAGTTGAATCAGTGCTGGTTTGACCTCCATGTTGGCAGCATTGACTCTAGGTCTAGCTATGCTATTGAAGTGCTGAGGTCCAGCAAGATTAGTGTAATCTGCAAGAGTTCTTCTAACATTATTGCCCTCCATACTTCCTGTGCTATGAACAGAACCTTGTGGTGATGAGTGCAAGAGAGTTTCTGGAGAAGGGAAAAGTTCTCTAGACGTTCTGATTCTTCTCCTCCTTCTACTCTCTTCTAGACCTTCAAGAAGTGGTTCTGTTGTTTTCTTACTTCTAGTGCGAATTGCTTCCTGCATGCACAAGAAAACAAAACCCTAGAAAAGATTTGTTAGCACAAAAAGATATAAAAGAAGATATAAATTCAAAAGATAGAAAGATAAAAGATTTAGAAGATAGAAAGATAAAAGATAAAAAATAAAATCTAATCCTAAAAGATAAAATAAAATCTAAAAATATAAAATCTATTCTAAAAAGATAAAATAAAATCTAACCTAATCTAAAAGATAAAGATAAAATAAAATCTAACCTAATAAAATAAAATCAAATCTAACCTAATCTAAAAAGATAAAAAGATAAAATAAAAACAGAAATTTAAAATTAAAGTCAAAGATAATCAATAATCACACAAATTAACCAGTTAAACCACGAATCCCCGGCAACGGCGCCAAAAACTTGATGGACAAATTTGTAAGCACCAAAATATGATGTCACAAACTTGTTTCACAATCGGCAAGTATGACCGAATCGTTCAAGTAATAAAACTTGGTAAGACCAAGTATCGTTCTTCCCAAAGGACTCACGGCCTAGTTTAGTTATGTGATTTGTTGATTAGCTAGGACTTACAAACGAAATATTCAAAGTTTAATATGCAAAGACAAAAATAAACATGTATGCATGAATTGATCAATGGCAAAGACAAAAGATAAACACTTTCAATGAATTATATAAATGAATATGTTGTTGGGGTTCAATTTCATCTCATCCACTCTCATATATTTTAGGAATTCAACATTCAAATCATCATTGTTAATGCCACTCTCTAATGTACCATTCTAGATGGCTTCTCCCTAATCAAATAGTTCATACAATTCCTAGCATTCCTAATGATTAGTTCATGACTGCAGGAGCTTAAAGGCAACCAATATAATGTTGTCAGTAAAATATTGGGAGAAATTCCCCGGATCTAGACTTCCCCGTACGTGTCCGTATCGACAAAACCAATAATCATGCATTAGAATGAGTTAAACAATGCAAGCATTGAGCAAAGAGGAAAAACCCTAACTAAATGATGAAAGAAAGCATATGTCTTATTTAAAAGATGTATTCAACAAATCCATATATGAGAGCTTCAAGAGATTACATTGATTCCCCAACAAACATACAAGGTTTAGTTCACCATATTCATGGTGAACCTAGATGAATAACAATGAAAGAATGAAAGAATAAACCCAATAAAGGTGAAGAGGTAGCCTGAGCATCCAAGATCCTCCTTCAAAGGGGTGGGAGAGAGAGTGTTTACTTCGTTTCTGCCAAAGATACTAATTCTAAGGACGTGCAAGCCCTTATATACTAATTTAGAGTTACAAAAGATTACAAAAGCCCAAGCCCAAAAAGTGCCGCTCAGCGGTATTTACCGCTCAGCGGTGATTGCGCGTCACAATTCTTCCCCTCAGCGGCCATTTTGCCCCTCAGCGGTTCCAACGCCACCTCTTGAGTGCCGCTCAGCGGTAGTTTGCCGCTGAGCGGTGCCTTCGTCTTCTCTTTTTGCACTCTTTCTTGTCTTTTCTAATGTCACTTCTCTTCTTCTTCACTCTTTTCACTAAATTCACCTCAAAACCTGCACAAAAACACTTAAATCAAGTGTAAACCTGTCCAGCTCTCTTATTTATGAAAATATGGATAAACGGCATGATTTCAAGCTAGTTTCTAAGTCTAAAGGTTGCTTTTAGTATCAATTTTAAGCATGAAAATAACAGTTTTTCAACTGTTATCAGTCACAGCACCCAAAACAAACACCAAATAGTCAACAAAAACCAACTGCTGCACCAGAAATGTATTTTCGCAGAACAGATTTTGGGCACAAATTAGAAGCCAAACAAGTTGAATCCAAGTGAATTTAAGCTTAGAATCACAGGAGGGACACTAAAGGAACCTAGGAGAGGCACTAGAACAGATTAAACAAGCAAGAAAAGACTCAAAACAGTAATGAAATTGTGTGCTTCGAAACTGTTTGATAAAATTCAAAACTGTTTGACAAAATGCCACAAAGAACAGTAGATTTTGTATTTTCTGGTTTTTGACCTTTCACATCTGGATTGCAGGGTTTAGATTGCTTTTTATGATTACTATACACTTGCATAAGCATATAAATGTATTTGGAAACTTAAACCCAGCTTTTGCCAATCCAATAATGAAAATTAAAAGTATTTCAAATGTCAAACAGCAACAAAAATGCTTACTGCACCAGAAAGGGGTGTGAAAATGGTGGTTTTAGGGTCAAAATTGTTTGGCAGTGGTGCAAAGGCTTAAGTGAGACATCAAACAAGTGTATATCATCATTGTGAACATGTTTAAACTCTGAAACAGCACAGAAACATTCTACATCCGAAAATGAATGTTCCACTTCCAATTTTAAGAAAAAAAATGATGGTTTAAATGGTGATTTGGCACATTGGATGGAAAATGACCAAATGAACAGTATGCACAAGTTTTAAATGGTCAAATAAACTTTTCCAAATGTTCACAATGCACAGAAACAAGGGAAGACACCAATTGGCAGTGGCAGTTGTTAATTATGCAGAAAAATTGCACTAAAAACTGCACCAGAATGAGAATTGTGGCTGGAAAAATGGAACAGCAGTGGCTAAAATGAGTTTCAGTGATGCTAATGGTCAAATGACACTTCAAAGAAGTTTTTATCATCAAATAGGTGTGTCCAAGCACTCAATCAGCAAAGAAATTGACTGCTGTAAAAGATGACAAGTGCACTACTAAAAAAAAATGAGGAAAATTTGGTGATGCAGCAAGTCAATACCAATTTGGCCCAAAAGTTACCATATGAACAGTAACCAACCAATTTCAATTTACCAAAAATGACTCCAAACTCAATGAAACTGATCTAAAACAGACAAGATCTCAATATGAGGTGTGCACTTGCATATTTCAAGTAAAATGATGGTTCAAGATGTGAAATGATACCTTGGCTATGAAAAGAGCAATTGGACAGTGCAAACAGGTTTTAAATGATCAAATGAATGTGTTCAAACAGTTGCAATGCACAGAAACATACACATGCTCGAAATCATAGTCAGAGTTGCTAATTATGCAGCAAAAAAAAACTAGAAATCTGCATTAGAATTGAAAAAATTGCATAGAATCAAGGCTGGCTGGATCAAACAAGATAGAAGAATGGTCCTATGCACTAGATCTAGCTTAGAAAAGATGAGCTAGAAGATTAAAATGGCCTAAGACAGAGCAAAGAAATCAGCACGGTGATAGCTTTGGACTGGAAATTCTGGACAACACATGTTATTGGATTGTAAGCAACTAGGCAATGCATTTTGTAATTCAGTACTTAATATGAGTTGCTACAACTTTAGACATGCTTAATAACAACAAAGAAACTTATCTCATGCTTTAGAAACAAAAATTCTGGACTGAAACAGATTGCTCAAGATCAAACCAGAATTGACTTTTGATGCAGATTTTTGTGAAACAGTATGAGGTTTTGTTTTGATTTTTGGATGCTTTAGCTCATGTCATCCAGGCTAAACATTGTCTCATTGCCTTGTAGGATTGATATAGTGCTAATCATGCATCTAAACACAAATTAAAACAAAAAAATAGTGCTGGAACAGAATCAATACTTCATGACAGCAAGAACACTGCAGCACATTGCACAAGACTTAGACAAAACTGGAGAATGAATTTGAAAGCTGGAATGAACTCATACAAACAATTTTCACCGTTTAAAATGATCAACAAACACTAAGGAAAAGCAAATGCATGAGTACAGCACTCACAGACACGAATTAAATCAAAACAGAATAAAAAAAAATTGATAAAACAGTGACAGATTTTGACAGCACATGACAGAAACGAAAATTGAAGAAAAGAGCAACTTAGCTCGTTGAAGCACAGCGTGGACGTGCTGGCTCTGATACCAAATGATGGAAGCAGCTTCACTCTTCAAGAATGAGCAGCTTCTCAGACCAGAGGTGGCAGCGGAATTGGAAAACGGAGATGTAGTTGGAGGCGCACGGAAGGTGTTTGATGAATTGTCTGGTGCGGTTTTGGAGTGTGTAGGCAGAGGTTCTAGCTCAGACGGCCTTCCAAGAGGGAAGGAAGCTAGAGGATAAGTGTGCTAAAGTGGCACAATGCAAAGAACTTGAAGAAGTAGTGGCTGGAAACAATCCAACAACATTTCACTATATCAATTCAAGTTGAGTTTACAAATGATGAGCTCTCTTTTTATAGGCAAAGATGAGCTTGGAAGTGTGCTATGAAAGCTACATCAGCTACATTTAAAACGTGCAGAATCCAAACGTGCAGGAGCTCCTTCCAGGCCATGTGTTTCATGTGCACTTTATTGAACATGTGCTGAATTAGTGAAGCCACACGGTTGGCTTGTGTTCCACATGATGCACATGTAAAATGTGTTCTAACTTGGCTAATTGATGATGAGCAGCAGCAAAGCTTCTTGGCAGCATAGGTTTCCAAGTCTTTATTATTTGGCCTACAAAACAAGGTAAAGATATTTAGTTAAAGAAGAACAAGCTAAGACTTAGATAAGGAAATAGCTTTAGTAATTTTTATTCTACTTCCCTTTCTTTAGTCTTAGTGTTAGTTGATACTTCTTTGGATGGGTAGACCCTAAAGGGGTTACCATCATTCCCTCCCCCTTGAAAAACGATTTGTCCTCAAATCGGGAAGAAAGAAGGAAGCACAACTTTGGTTTGTGATGTCCTCCTGGATCAAAAATATATCTACAAAAGATAGCAAAAATGAGTATGATGAAGAAGATGAAAACAAAGATATGAAGACAAAAGAAAAGTCTTGTATTTTTGAAAAAGATTTTCTGAAAATAAGTCTTGGAAAAATGGAGAATGCCATATTTCCAACTTATTGGATTTTTATCTTGGGTTACTTGTTTACACAAGGGTAACATTAACTCAAGTTTTGAATTGACAGATTTTGAAAAGGATTGCACAGAATATGGGATGGCAATTGAGTTAAAAGAAAAATGAATAATGGAAGAGTGCATAATAAATGTAAAAGAAGTAAAGAATGAGAACCCTTCCCATGGTGATGGTAAGAGTAGGAGTTGTCATTATTAGCAAGACCTCATTCTCTATATTTTCCGCTTCTTGCATCTTTTCTTCTTCTCGTTTCTTTTCCTCTTCCCTTCTCTCTCTTTCTTGTCTCTCTTTTTTCTTTCTCTTTTCTTCTTCTCTCTTTCTTTCTTGTCTTTCTTTTTCCTGTTTCTCTTCTTCTCTCTCTTTTTCTTGTCTCTCAACATCTCTTTGTAGTTTTAATTCTATTTGCTTAGCTTGCAGCTCCTTAAGGTTAATCTTAAATTCTAGTTCTCTAATAAGGAAACCATTGTCATTTAAGCTTTCAAGAAATGTTTTTCCATTTTCAATGTAAGCTCTTAGCAATTGTAGGTTTCTCTTAATAGTTGAAGGCACAAACTCTTTTCTCATGCAAGATTTTAATTCAGACCAATTATGAATGGGAGATTTTCTACCTATCCTAACATGATATTGTCTCTCATCCCACCACTCTCTTGCATGCATTTCAAATCTAGATGTGTAGAGACTAAGGACATAAAATTCACTATTGCTAGAATGGAAATAGGATTCAGGTTTACTTTTTCTAGCAATAAATGGATGCATGTCATTAATGTCCTTTTCCCAAGCTAGGTATGTTAAAGCACCACTATCCACACCAAAGTATGGAATTTTTGCCCTAGCTTGTTTATACAATTCATCCTCCAACCGATCAAATTCATGATAGGAACAAGTCCTTCTTCTAGCTTCATTAAGTTTTCTTTTAATTTCTTTGAAAGTAATGGATTGATCAAAACTAGAAGACCGAGAGGACCAATATGAAGAAGAAGACCTATAGGAATCATAACAAGACATCAAAACTCTTTAAATTTTTGTGAAGGATTTCTAGAAGGTTCTAGAGGTAAAATTAACCAAATAGCTCCTAGGAAGGAGAGGTGAGTCTCAATGGACAAGCTTAAGAACCTTGTCCTTCCTAGCCAGAGTGTCTTTGGTTGTTTCTTACCTTAGTTTCTAGGTAGAAATCTTTCAAAAGCTTTTTAAATGCAAGATGAAATGCACCTAGAAACCAAATGAAGGTTTATCTATATGAAACGCGCCCCTAAGTACCACGGAGACTTAAAACATAAAAGTCAACAAGCAAAGTAAAGTAAAGCAAATGGAAATGAATGAGACACGGTCCTGGGAGCAAATGGAAGTTGAAGCACAGCGTGGACGTGCTGGCTCTGATACCAAATGATGGAAGCAGCTTCACTCTTCAAGAATGAGCAGCTTCTCAGACCAGAGGTGGCAGCGGAATTGGAAAACGGAGATGTAGTTGGAGGCGCACGGAAGGTGTTTGATGAATTGTCTGGTGCGGTTTTGGAGTGTGTAGGCAGAGGTTTTAGCTCAGACGGCCTTCCAAGAGGGAAGGAAGCTAGAGGATAAGTGTGCTAAAGTGGCACAATGCAAAGAACTTGAAGAAGTAGTGGCTGGAAACAATCCAACAGCATTTCACTATATCAATTCAAGTTGAGTTTACAAATGATGAGCTCTCTTTTTATAGGCAAAGATGAGCTTGGAAGTGTGCTATGAAAGCTACATCAGCTACATTTAAAACGTGCAGAATCCAAACGTGCAGGAGCTCCTTCCAGGCCATGTGTTTCATGTGCACTTTATTGAACATGTGTTGAATTAGTGAAGCCACACGGTTGGCTTGTGTTCCACATGATGCACATGTAAAATGTGTTCTAACTTGGCTAATTGATGATGAGCAGCAGCAAAGCTTCTTGGCAGCATAGGTTTCCAAGTCTTTATTATTTGGCCTACAAAACAAGGTAAAGATATTTAGTTAAAGAAGAACAAGCTAAGACTTAGATAAGGAAATAGCTTTAGTAATTTTTATTCTACTTCCCTTTCTTTAGTCTTAGTGTTAGTTGATACTTCTTTGGATGGGTAGACCCTAAAGGGGTTACCATCACAGGTAAACCACCTTCATTTTCCCACACTCTACCAATCTTCAAGGAAGTGGAGGTAAACATACCTAATTTTGACTATGTTGTTGATAGGTATGTTGATGAGTCTGTTTTTAACTGTCCTTCTCTGCATGATGAAAACAAATTTTTGATATCAAATTTGTATGTTTATTCTCCATGCTCTGAACATGAATCTGAGTCTGTGGTTGATATTGTTTTTGAATTTGAAAGTGATCCATGTTCTGAGGGTATATCTGAGGTTCAGCCTATTACACTGCGATTGGGTGTTATACCCCTGCATTTAATTTCTATAGAGCCACATTGCACTAACCATGCTACAGGAGGTACACATGAATTTGACCAACATGCACCCACAATGGAAGAAAAAGGTGCTTACTACATACACAACAGTTTCAACATCAATAGGCACCAGCTGAACCCACTCATCAACAATCACTTCTTAGATCCAGCTGTGGAAGACATTTCCCTGCTCGATCAAATTTGGAGGATGAAGCAGTTCTTCCTCAAAACTTCCTTGTTGGACCCTAAGACGGAAGACATCTCCCTACAAGTCCAAAATTGGCAATTGCCACCATGATCAGGGGAGTTTTCCTTTTCTCTTCTCCTCCTTTTCCTACTTTTATTGCACTTGTCCATGATCTGTTGATTGTTCTGATTTCTTATCTTATGCTTATGACACATTGAGGACACTGTGTAGTTTAAGTGTGGTGTATTTTATTGGGGGAGATTCTAATTTTTCTTTGATAGTTTTTGTTTTCTTTGTTAAATTTTTTCTGTTTTAGGTTGTTTTTGTCGTGTCTTGTATACAGTTGTGCATGATTCTCTTCATTTCTAGACTTTGTTTGGGTTGTAGACTTATCATTTCCTTCACTTGATTGATACTTATTTGTTTGAAATCCTTGCTTTTCTCTGCTTGGGAAGATGATTATGATGTTTGAGAGGTTGAATTGATTGTGACACAAATGCGCTGTGTGAGAATTTGAGCCACTTTATGTTCTTTCTTGTGTGTGATATGTGATGGACAAATTTATGATCACCAAAATATGATGTCACAAACTTGTTTCACAATCGGCAAGTATGACCGAATCGTTCAAGTAATAAACTTGGTAAGACCAAGTATCGTTCTTCCCAAAGGACTCACGGCCTAGTTTAGTTATGTGATTTGTTGATTATCTAGGACTTACAAACGAAATATTTAAATTTTAATATGCAAGACAGAAAATAAACATGTATGCATGAAGTTTGATCAATGGCAAAGACAAAAGATAAACACTTTCAATGAAATATATGAATGAATATGTTGTTGGGGGTCAATTTCATCTCATCCACTCTCATACATTTTAGGAATTCAACATTCAAATCATCATTGTTAATGTCACTCTCTAAAGTACCATTCTAGATGGCTTCTCCCTAATCACGAGTTCATACAATTCCTAGCATTCCTAATGATCAGTTCATAAGTGCAGGAGCTTAACGACAACCAATATAATATTGGGAGAAATTCCCCGGATCTAGACTTCCCCGTACGTTCCCGTATCGACAAAACCAATAATCATGCATGGAATGAGTTAAACTATGCAAGCATTGAGCAAAGAGGAAAAACCCTAACTAATGATGAAAGAAAGCATAAGTCTTAATTAAAAGATGCAAGCAAAGATTCCATATATGAGAGCTTCAAGAGATTACATTGATTCCCCAACAAACATACAAGGTTTAGTTCACCATATTCATGGTGAACCTAGATGAACAATGAAAGAATGAAAGAATAAACCCAATAAAGGTGAAGAGGTAGCCTGAGCATCCAAGATCCTCCTTCAAAGGGGTGAGAAGAGAGAGTGTTTGCCTTGTTTCTGCCAAAGATACTAATTCTAGGACGTGCAAGTCCTTATATACTATTCTAGAATTACAAAAGATCAAAAGCCCAAGCCCATTAAAGTGCCGCTCAGCGGTGACTGCGCGTCACGTTTCTTCCCCTCAGCGGCCATTTTGCCCCTCAGCGTGACTCCCGCAACCTCCTGAGTGCCGCTCAGCGGTAAATTGCCGCTGAGCGGTGCCTTCGGCTTCTCCTTTTTGCACTTTTTCTTGTCTTTTCTAATGTCATCTCTCTCCTTCTTCACTTCTTTCACCAAATTCACCTTAAAACCTGCACAAAAACACTTAAATCAAGCATAAACCTGTCCAGCTCTCTTATTTCTGAAAATATAGATAAAAGCATTATTTCAAGCTAGTTTTTAAGTCTAAAGGTTGCTTTTAGTATCAATTTTAAGTATGAAAATAACAGTTTTTCAACTGTTATCAATATGTCTCTTGATTGCTTGCACATATGCCTTGGCTTGACTCTTTTTGATGATTCTTGATTGATGTGCATGTTTGGAGATGATAAAGGCATTTTTGTTCTTGAGCCTCTCTAGCCAAATAAGCTTACCTTGTTCTAATTCTTTGAAAACCCCTTTTGAGCCTATACTTTCCTCATTTCTTTGTTTTGAAGCTCATATACTATCCTTAAGTGAAAAACCATGATTACCTTAACCATAGGGAATTTTGGAGCTTTGGAAGTGTTTTGGGAACAAGTGTGGTCTTCTTGGGGGTTTCTGATGAATTGGCTGGTTGGTTCCTCTTCTTGTTTTGTTTTTGGAAATATGATTTATATTTTGTCTCTAATAGTTGTGTGCTAAAGAGAGAAAAGAAAAGAGAAATAAATCACCACCACTGTGCTTCTCTTCTCCCCAGGAAAAAATGAATGTGATAAAAGATGTCTTTTTGTGTGGCAGCTGGCGCATGCCCCTTCACACATCCAATACCAATTTTTTATCCAATTAAAGTGTACTTTCAGTATGCAAATGATGAAAGGGTCTGATAACAGTTGAAAAACTGTTATTTTCATGCTTAAAATTGATACTAAAAGCAACCTTTAGACTTAAAAACTAGCTTGAAATCATGCTTTTATCTATATTTTCATAAATAAGAGAGCTGGACAGGTTTATGCTTGATTTAAGTGTTTTTGTGCAGGTTTTAAGGTGAATTTGGTGAAAGAAGTGAAGAAGGAGAGAGATGACATTAGAAAAGACAAGAAAGAGTGCAAAAGGAGAAGTCGAAAGCACCGCTCAGCGGCATTTTACCGCTGAGCGGCACTCAGGAGGTTGCGGGAGTCACGCTGAGGGGCAAAATGGCCGCTGAGGGGAAGAATGTGACGCGCAATCACCGCTCAGCGGTATTTACCGCTGAGCGGTATTTACCGCTGAGCGGCACTTTTTGGGCTTGGGCTTTTGTAATCTTTTGTAACTCTAGAATAGTATATAAGGGCTTGCACGTCCTTGGGATTAGTATCTTTGGCAGAAACGAGGCAAACACTATCTCTTCCACCCCTTTGAAGGAGGATCTTGGATGCTCAGGCTACCTCTTCACCTTTATTGGGTTTATTCTTTCATTCTTTCATTGTTATTCATCTAGGTTCACCATGAATATGGTGAACTAAACCTTGTATGTTTGTTGGGGAATCAATGTAATCTCTTGAAGCTCTCATATATGGAATCTTTGCTTACATCTTTTAATTAAGACTTATGCTTTCTTTCATCATTAGTTAGGGTTTTTCCTCTTTGCTCAATGCTTGCATAGTTTAACTCATTCCATGCATGATTA
Source organism: Vigna nakashimae (assembly GCA_034642375.1). Taxonomy (NCBI): domain Eukaryota; kingdom Viridiplantae; phylum Streptophyta; class Magnoliopsida; order Fabales; family Fabaceae; genus Vigna; species Vigna nakashimae. Next base: position 24,253,599 of record CM067759.1, read on the forward strand.
TTGGTTTTGTCGATACGGGCACGTACGGGGAAGTCTAGATCCGGGGAATTTCTCCCAATATTATACTGACAATATTATATTGGTTGTCGTTAAGCTCCTGCACTCATGAACTAATCATTAGGAATGCTAGGAATTGTATGAACTCGTGATTAGGGAGAAGCCATCTAGAATGGTACTTTAGAGAGTGCCATTAACAATGATGATTTGAATGTTGAATTCCTAAAATGTATGAGAGTGGATGAGATGAAATTGACCCCCAACAACATATTCATTCATATATTTCATTGAAAGTGTTTATCTTTTGTCTTTGCCATTGATCAAACTTCATGCATACATGTTTATTTTCTGTCTTGCATATTAAAATTTAAATATTTCGTTTGTAAGTCCTAGCTAATCAACAAATCACATAACTAAACTAGGCCGTGAGTCCTTTGGGAAGAACGATACTTGGTCTTACCAAGTTTATTACTTGAACGATTCGGTCATACTTGCCGATTGTGAAACAAGTTTGTGACATCATATTTTGGTGCTCATAAATTTGTCCATCAGGGTCGCACCTCCCAACAAAAGTTGTGCATAAAAGAATGCGGTACAGTACTAGGAAGTGACTCCTAGGTCGTCTCACAAGGACCAATATTGCGGTTCAGTCTCAGATCAACACGTGGTGGGGGGGGGTTTTGAAAATGTTCTTGTGATTGGAAATAAATTAAATTAAAACTGGGAAATTAAACACAATCGAACACAATTGGAAAAATTGAAATAAATGAACAAAGCAGGAAAACCAAACGGTCCTATAGATGACCGAACGGTTCTACATTGATACCAAACGGTCTCTAAAGCAAGTGAGGAAATTGGAAATGCAGAAAGATAAAGAAGCCGAAAAGAATAGAAAACATAGTGAACGAACACAGTAAACTAATTAAAGTGAACGAAGGCAGTGAACTGAAGATTCCTAAAACACGATGTGTGAACTAATTAAAATGTACTGGTAATAATAGAAAGAACGTTTGACTAATAACGAAATGAACATTGCAGCTTAGAATAAAATGAAATGCAACACTTAAACTAATAAGGAAAGAAAACATATTGCAGTTGAAAAGGAAAACAACGCTTAAATCACCACTCCGAAGCAATTGAAAATTGAATCACCGTTTCATTACAAGAAAAGAAATTTTTGCTTTTGGAATAGTAAAAATCACCGTGAGCATCGTGTGAGTTGAATAACATTTCAATGCAAGAGAGCGTGAACAATAATATAAACTGGAATTGTAACGAGTAAGATAAAGAATTGAAAAGAAAATTCTCCACGGAAAAGCTCTAGAGATAAAGCATGAACAGTAACTGCTTATCAAAGGAAAATGAAATCATCACGTGTGTGCCCTCTTTAGCTCTTCTCACCGTACACACCCACTCCTATCTAATCACCTTGCTACTATTCTCTCAAGAAAAGGACACTCATTTCTCGCTGGTGGTATAAAAACCGTGCACACCAACAACACAGGAAGCTACATTCTCCCGTCCAGGTCCTGCCCACTCCGTGCGCTCCTCTCTCTCGGTGGTTCTCCCTCCAGCTCTCTCTCACTCACTGCCTTCCAACCGAGAGTTCCTCAATCACCCATAACCCTCCATCCTTAACGCTCTTGCGTGATGATTCGCGGCTGCTGAATGGAAGAAAGTCTTCCCTAAAATCCAAGCTGGACCGTGGGCGTGAAGGTGCGTGCTTTCTCCTTTGCTGGCTGCACCTCCAGGATGTGCAACCCGTCACACCATTTCTCTTCAAAGTTGGACGCTGGAAGGCACAAGGGTTGGGTCGTGATGTGCTTCCAGATGTGGGCTGCTGTGTTGCTGTGTGCTCTCCAAATGCATCCAGCCCATTGCTTTTTGAAGCTTCTCTATATGGACGTGTCATGAGCCTTGCTGGACGCTCCCTTTGTTGGATGCATGAAGCCATCTGCTGGACCGCTATTGGATGTGCCATCTGTCCAGCCCCTTACGCGTGGAGTGCTGCTGGATGCCGTGTGCTTCTTCACTTGCTGGACGGAAGCTGCTTGGACCGTGGACTCCTCTTTTTCCTTCCTACACCCCTGCAAGCTTGCTGCTCCTTCTTCGTGCACCTCCCTTCCAACACTGGACAGCATCTTCTTGTGTGGGCCGCATGCTTTGACCGTGTGTGGATTTTGCTTCCACGTAAAATGAGCCAACAAGTGGGCCACAAGCAAAATAAATTAGCATGAATCAAATGTGCTTCTCCCTGACACCCTTATTCCATCAAGCTTCACGGTTTACACACTCCAAAAAGAATTCTCCAATCAAGTCCATCTCCATGTGCACTCCCATTATTTAAATCCACACCTCTCTTTCATTTTATTTCAAAATATATTTGATGTGGCATTTTCTTTTGACCTCCAAATGTCCCAAATTGTATTTCCAAAAATTTCCCTACAATTAATAATGCAAATAATTAGCTCAAATAATTCAAATTAATTCAAATTTGAATTTCCGATCAAATTATGCACAATTAAGAAAAATGGGAAAATACTGGACATTTAAGCACAATTCCGTGATTAAATTCGGTACAATAAGCGAAGTGAAATTGAGAAAATATTGACTCATCAGCAAACAGTAAATATCACTTCCAAAATCAATCAAACGTTTTCCTCTCTACCCGTAGCCCTCCATACTTTGACCGTTCCACTTTCCTTCCAGCAAAGTGAGTCACGCTTCACTTCTTTCCAGCAAGCCGTGACCATGTGCAAAATCAAAATCACCGTAGTGCCTAGAAGACCAATTATGCAAACCGAGAATCGAACTGAGCAATTGCAAAGTGCTTGTGCAATCCAAAATAATCACCATTCATGCATCTAAAAGAAAGAAAAAAAACTAATTCCCCTAGTGCTGCTGGAGAGAAACCGAGAGCCCTTCCAGGCCGTGACACCTCCAGCTTCAATGCTTCCAGCCGTGTCATCATTTTCCAACTCCACGTGCTCCTGGAATCAGCGCTTCACCTACGTGCTGCTGCTTCCCCTTAATCACCACTTCCTTTCCGTTACAGCTGCAACACTTCCCAACATTCCAACACTGCTTCGCTTCTCTTCCAGCTCAACACGCGTGAACATTCAAGATTTCTCCCAAGCCGAGACAACACACCACTTCTTCATTCCAAGCTAGCACCATGTGCCTCCATGTGCGTGCTCCACTTTCCTCTTTTCAATGCTCAACATGTGCACAATTCCCGTGAGTTGCTTTTATGCTTCCAGCTCACCGTGCTACTCCAATGCTTCTCATTACAGGATGATATTGTCACTTCTTCCAGGCTGCAACTGAATCAGTCCCTTGCTCCCTAACGTGCTGCTGTCTCTAATTCGCATTCCATAAAAAAAAACAAAAGCAAGACTACTTTCCTTCCAGCAGTCGTAACATCCTTGCAGCCACCGTTCTCAATAATTAAAAATCACCGTTGGAAGTTGGAAGCAAAATTAAAGCATTGCTTATGAATCCAACAAAAATGAAATGGAAAATTTTAAAGTGTCCATTTCATTCCTCATCCCAAAATCAGCGTTCCAGAAAACGTTCAAAGCCAAAAGCTAAAACCAAAAATAACCGAGAGAGTAAAAGTGCCCCATCAAGTTGCGGCTGGCTCCCTCCCTTAAGGCTGTGTGTCCTCTTTTTTTAGGGTAGGGTCCACACAATAAAACCCTAGGGTCCAAGTCACTAACTTCTAATTTTTGGGTCTAATCTAGTTTACCAAAAATTGACCCAAAATGTAAGAGTTGATACAGAAATTCTAAACTACTGAATTACAATTTAATTAATTCTAAAATGTCTGTTTGGAGAGTCTTGAATGTATTTGGCATTCTTCCTGATGTCCCAAAATGTATTTCCGAAATTTTCCTGCACTTCAAAAATGCACTTAATCAGCTCAGAAAACCCAAATTAGCACAATTACAAATTTCCAACCAAATTTAGCAGAATAAGGAAAACGGGGAAATAACAAACAATTAAACACAATTCCCTAGTTTATTTAAGTGCAATAAACTAAATATAATTCAAGAGATAACGACTCATCAAAATAGACCACACTTAGTCTTTTGCACTCCTGGGCAAAACCAAAACGAAAACCAGGGAACTACTCAAACATCAGGGAGGTGACACAGACTCGACAGACAGACAACAAAGACTCCAAAACAGAAACACAGTTGCACAATTCTCACAAAATCTGGACGGTAAAAGGTATAGGCAGAATCCCACACAGAGTCAATGAAAGCAAATACTCAAAGAATCATCCAAACAGTTCAGTACAAGGAAAATATTCAATCAGTTCAAGAGATGAATCAAAAGCAACAGAGCCTCACAGATGCACGCAATCAGTTTTTCTCTCAAGTGTTTAAGGTAAATCAATGTCACTCAATGCACTCAAGAAAGCAATCACAAATAGACTTGGCAAGCCTCTAATATTAACACTCAAGTACATACGCATGTTCAAATCAAAAGGTCTTTTCATGGTTGTAATGGGGCCAAGGACAAAGGAGGATATATCTGGATAAGAAGCTACAAACCATAAGGAACAGAGGAGCAATGGGGAACAAGTGTAAACACATTCAAACACACCCACAACCTCTAATTCAATCCTCTTCTTGACTCCATTATTCACAAATTTTTTTATTTTTCTCATTTTTTTGCACTTTTTTTTCCATCCTATCTCTTTTATTTTCTCTCTTTAGCACACAACTATAAGAGACAAGATATAAATCATATTTCTAAAAACAAAACAAGAAGAGGAACCAACTAGCCAATTTATCAGAATCCCCAGGGAGACCCCACTTGTTCCCAAGACACTTCCAAAGCTCGAAATTCCCTAAGGTTAAGGTAATCATGGTTTTTCACTTAGGGCTAGAGTATGAGCTTCAAAACAAAGAAATGAGGAAAGTATAGGCTCAAAAGGGGTTATCAAAGGATTAGAACAAGGTAAGCTTATTTGGCTAGAGAGGCTCAAGAACAAAACTGCCTTTATCACTTCCAAACATGCATATCAATCAAGAATTATCATCAAGAGTCAAGCCAAGGCATATGTGCAAGCAATCAAGAGACATATCACACAAGAAAGAACATAAAGTGGCTCAAATTCTCACACAGGGCATTTGTGTCACAATCAATTCAACTCTCAAACATCATGATCATCTTCCAAGCAAAGAAAAGCAAGGAATCCAACATCTCAGAGTATCAATGAAGTGAAGGAAAACTGACATCCTAACCACAATCCAGAAATTATGAGAAATATGTAAAACTGTACACAAAACAAAACAAAAACTACCTAGAAAAGAAAAAAATTTAACACGAAAAACAAAAACTAACAAAGAAAAATCAGAATCTCCCCCAATAGACCACACTTAAACTACACAGTGTCCTCAATGTGCCATAAGCATAAGATCAGAAATCAGAACAATCAACACATCATGGACAAGTGCAATAGAAGTAGGAAAAGGAGGAGAAGAGAAAAAGAAAACTCCCCTGATCATGGTGGCAGTTGCCAATTTTGGACTTTTAGGGAGATGTCTTCCACCACAGGATCCAGCAAGGAAGTTTTGAGTAAGAATTGCTTCATCCTCCATATTTGATCTAGTAGGGAGATATAATACACAGCTGGATCTAAGAAGCAAAGATTGTTGATGAGCAGGTTCAGCTGGTGCCTATTGATCTTCAAGCTTTTGTCAGTGTTAGCACCTTTATTTTCCACTGTGGGTGTTTGTCTATCAAATTCATGTGTACCTCCTGCAACATGGTTAGTGCGATGTGTCTCCAAAGAAATGATATGGAGGGGTATTGATGGACAAATTTGTAAGCACCAACATATGATGTCACAAACTTGTTTCACAATCGGCAAGTATGACCGAATCGTTCAAGTAATAAAACTTGGTAAGACCAAGTATCGTTCTTCCCAAAGGACTCACGGCCTAGTTTAGTTATGTGATTTGTTGATTAGCTAGGACTTACAAACGAAATATTTAAAGTTTAATATGCAAAGACGAAAATAAACATGTATGCATGAATTTGATCAATGGCAAAGACTAAAGATAAACACTTTCAATGAATTATATAAATGAATATGTTGTTGGGGGTCAATTTCATCTCATCCACTCTCATATATTTTAGGAATTCAACATTCAAATCATCATTGTTAATGCCACTCTCTAATGTACCATTCTAGATGGCTTCTCCCTAATCAAATAGTTCATACAATTCCTAGCATTCCTAATGATTAGTTCATTACTGCAGGAGCTTAAAGGCAACCAATATAATGTTGTCAGTAAAATATTGGGAGAAATTCCCCGGATCTAGACTTCCCCGTACGTGTCCGTATCGACAAAACCAATAATCATGCATTAGAATGAGTTAAACAATGCAAGCATTGAGCAAACAGGAAAAACCCTAACTAATGATGAAAGAAAGCATATGTCTTAATTCAAAGATGTACTCAACAAATCCATATATGAGAGCTTCAAGAGATTACATTGATTCCCCAACAAACATACAAGGTTTAGTTCACCATCGTCATGGTGAACCTAGATGAATAATAATGAAAGAATGAAAGAATAAACCCAATAAAGGTGAAGAGGTGAAGAGGTAGCCTGAGCATCCAAGATCCTCCTTCAAAGGGGTGGAAGAGAGAGTGTTTGCCTCGTTTCTGCCAAAGATACTAATCCCAAGGACGTGCAAGCCCTTATATACTAATATAGAGTTACAAAAGATTACAAAAGCCCAAGCCCAAAAAGTGCCGCAAAGCGGTATTTACCGCTCAGCGGTGGTTGCGCGTCTTCTTTCTTCCCCTCAGCGGCCATTTTGCCCCTCAGCGGTTCCAACGCCACCTCTTGAGTGCCGCTCAGCGGTAGTTTGCCGCTGAGCGGTGCCTTCGTCTTCTCTTTTTGCACTCTTTCTTGTCTTTTCTAATGTCACTTCTCTCCTTCTTCACTCTTTTCACCAAATTCACCTTAAAACCTGCACAAAAACACTGAAATCAAGCATAAACCTGTCCAGCTCTCTTATTTATGAAAATATAGATAAACTGCATGATTTCAAGCTAGTTTCTAAGTCTAAAGGTTGCTTTTAGTATCAAATTTAAGCATGAAAATAACAGTTTTTCAACTGTTATCACAACCCCAAACTTAGAACTTTGCTTGTCCTCAAGCAAACAAAATGTAACTCCATCTCCAACCAATTTATATGATGGTTCACTCATTCAAAAATCCTCTTTTTCAAGATAAGTAACAACTTCACTCAAACTTATGACCAAGAGTTCAATCAAGATGTGCACATGCTTTAGTATTCACAAAATCATTTAAGTTCCAACAAATGCTATTTTTCATGAATGATCAATCAATTAAGCATGGATGTTCATGTGCTTATGGAATATTTCCTTACTAGGTAAAGTGTTTCACTCAACACACAAGTGTATAAGAGGTAAAGTGTTTCACTCATTCACTCCACTATCACAATGTCACATGAATCAACTTTGCCTTTCATTTTACCACAATCAAAAACATTCACAAGCATGCATCATCACAAGGACTTTTCAATGGCTTATAATGTGGCTGGGCTAACAAGAAAATTGGTTTTTCTGGATCACAAAATCCTTGAGTTAAGAGAATCATAACAACACAATTATTCTTATTTATTCCCAACTTTCTTTTGCCTTCGCATTTGCATTTGCATTGAGCTTTGCTTCTTTTTCTTTTCTTTTGCATATTCTTACTTTTTTAGCTCTTAGCTCAATGCTTTTCCTTTTTCATGTTTCCCCGATAACCCCAAACTTGAACATTTATCAATACCACACAATATCTTCTACTTAACTCAAGGTAAAGATTTTTAATCAAGGGTTTTCAGTGTATGTTCAAGGCTATGGGTTCAAAGGATAGAACACAAAGTGTTCTCTTTTAGTAGGCTAACTTTATGAATTTGGCCAATAAAAAGGGTTTCAACAAAAACGGCCTTGATCACATGATGCAAAACAAGCAATTGATTCAATCATAGAAAACCTGGGCAAAATCATTCATGTTTTCAAAGTAATAGCATTCAACAATAACAACTCTGGAGCTCAAAACCTCACATATAAGCTCATTCACATTTGACATACACATCCTGCTTAATTTCACAATCACAATCATAATATCATGCATCTGTTCACAAAGCTTGTGAATCACCTGTATAAGCATTTTATGTGCACATCATCTCAACATCAATCAATCAATAAGCATCATCAAGCATTACTTATCACACAATCACAATTAATAGCAAACCATCATATGAAACCAGGTGTTCACTAGAGTACATCAACCCTAATCTAAAAAATAAAATACTCACAAAGCACTGGGTTGCCTCCCAGTAAGCGCTTGTTTAACGTCCCGAGCCTGACCCAAACTTTCAAGGATCAACCAGCAACATCATTGTAGAACATTGTTGCACCTCTCCCCCTAGATAAGGCTTGAGACGTTGACCATTTACCACCCAACTTCTCTGTGGATTATCAGATGGATTAAATATTTCAATTGCCCCATGCGGATGCACTTCTTTTATCACAAATGGTCCTGTCCATTTTGACTTCAGCTTCCCAGGAAATATCTTCAATCTTGAATTGAATAATAATACCTGTTGTCCTGGATTGAAAACTCTATTCACCAACTTCCTGTCATGATAAAATTTCATTTTGTCTTTGTACACCTTGGATGAATCATATGCATGTAAGCGCATTTCTTCAAGCTCCAAAATCTGTCGTCTGCGTGTACATTGAGTGTCATAAGGATCAAAATTCAAGAATTTCAAAGCCCATAATGCTCTATGCTCCAATTCGACTGGCAAATGACATGCTTTCCCATAGACTAATTGAAATGGTGATAATCCCATGGACGTCTTCATTGCTGTTCTATAAGCCCAAAGAGCATCATCCAATTTGAGAGACCAATCCTTTCTTGATGAAGTCACAGTTTTTTCCAGGATTCTTTTTATCTCCCTGTTAGATACCTCAGCTTGTCCATTAGTTTGTGGATGATAAGGTGCAGCTACCTTATGCTTCACTCCATAGTGTTTGAGTACTTTCTCTAGCTGATAATTGCAAAAATGAGATCCTCCATCACTAATCAACACTCTTGGAGTGCCAAAACGTGAGAATATCTGCCTCTTCAGGAATTTAATTACCGTGCTAGCATCATTTTTAGGACAAGCTAATGCTTCCACCCATTTACTCACATAATCCACTGCTACCAGAATATATTCATTGTTGAAAGATGGAGGGAAGGGTCCAACAAAGTCAATACCCCAACAATCAAAAACCTCAACCTCTAAAATACCTTGTAAAGGCATCTCATGACGTTTAGTGATTGTCCCTGCTCTTTGACATTTATCACAATTCCTAGCATGATTATGGGCATCTTTAAATAAAGTTGGCCAATAAAACCCTGATTGAAGGACTTTTGCTGCTGTTCTTTCCCCATTAAAATGTCCTCCATAAGGTGAATCATGACAATGCCAGAGAATTCCTTCTGCTTCTTCATTTGTAACACATCTCCTGAGAAGATTATCTGCTCCAATTTTGAACAAATATGGATCATCCCACACAAACTGCTTGGCATCATGCAGAAATTTCTTTCTCTGTTGCCAAGTTAAGTCTTCCGGCATGACTCTTGCAGCTTTGAAATTTGCCATATCAGCAAACCAGGGCCTCTGCTGAATATACATGAGTGATTCATCTGAAAAAGATTCCCAGATTTCAGACTCCTTGCTAGTGACCTCATTGTTGACTAACCGTGACAAATGATCAGCAATTAAGTTCTCACTTCCTTTCTTATCACGGATTTCTACATCAAATTCTTGCAACAGTAGTACCCATCTAATCAGACGTGGCTTAGAATCTGGTTTTGTCAACAAATATTTGATAGCTGCATGATCTGTATAGACAATCACCTTAGACCCAATAAGATAAGGTCTAAATTTCTCTAGAGCATATACAATGGCAAGAAACTCTTTCTCTGTGGTAGCATAATTCAGTTGAGCATCATTCAGCACCTTGCTAGCATAATAAATTGGATGAAACTTTTGTTCTTTCCGTTGGCCAAGGACAACTCCTATTGCATAATCACTTGCATCACACATCAATTCAAAATTTTGATTCCAATCTGGTGCTACAATTACTGGAGCTGACACTAACTTCTGCTTCAATATATCAAAGGCTTTCAGACAGTCTTCATTCATCACAAAAGGAGCATCCTTCATCAAAAGATTACTCAATGGTTTAGCAATTTTTGAGAAATCTTTGATGAATCTTCTATAGAACCCAGCATGACCAAGAAAACTCCTAATCCCCCTTACATTTGTTGGTGGGGGCAGTTTCTCAATGACTTCTACTTTGGCTTTATCCACCTCAATTCCTTTAGCAGAAATTTTATGCCCCAGTACAATCCCTTCAGTTACCATGAAATGACATTTCTCCCAATTCAAAACCAGATTTGTCTGAACACATCTTTTGAGGACAGTGTTCAAATTAGCTAAACATCTTTGGAAAGAATTTCCAAAAACTGAGAAGTCATCCATGAATACTTCAATGCATTTTTCTAAAAGATCAGAAAAGATTGCCTGCATACACCTCTGAAACGTAGCTGGAGCATTACATAATCCAAACAGCATCTTTCTATATGCAAAGATACCAAAAGGACAAGTAAAAGCCGTCTTCTCCTGGTCTTTTGGATCTACCACAATTTGATTATATCCAGAATATCCATCTAGAAAACAATAGAAAGCCTGCCCTGATAACCTTTCTAGCATCTGATCCATGAAAGGAAGAGGAAAATGATCTTTCCTAGTAGCTTTATTCAGTTTCCTATAATCAATGCACATACGCCAGCCAGTAACTGTCCGAGTAGGAATAAGCTCATTCTTATCATTATAAATTACTGTCATCCCACCTTTCTTTGGAACCACCTGTACTGGACTCACCCATTCACTGTCAGAGATTGGATAGATGATACCAGCTTCTAGCAGTTTCAACACTTCTTTTCTGACCACCTCCTTCATGACAGGATTTAACCTTCTCTGCGGTTGAGCACTTGGTTTATAGTCCTCTTCCATAAAAATCCTGTGCATGCAATAAGTTGGGCTTATACCTTTGAGATCTGATATTGACCACCCAATTGCTTCTTTGTTGGCTTTCAGAATTTCTATCAAATGCTCTTCTTCTTGTAAAGATAAAGAGTTATTGATGATGACTGGCTTTGTTTCACCCTCTTCTAAAAACACATATTTCAGATGTGGTGGCAATCTTTTTAATTCTGGTGACTGTGCTTTGATTGTTTCTTCCTTATCAACTATTTCAATTATTGGATCTTCCTCTGGATTCTTTTTCAATGTTTCCAAATCCATCAGACATTCATCAATTAATTTCTCCTCTTCTTCATCTAAATCTTCACATGAATCAATGAGAGTTTTTTCCAATGGAGAAATATTTCGCACCATTCTCTCCTGAACCATACAAACTTCATCAAGTTCATCAAATTGAAAACATGCTTTGTCATCATTTGGATATGTCATGGCCTTGGATACATCAAAAGTGACCTCTTCATCATCAACTCTCAGTTTAAGCTTACCATTCTCTACATCAATCAGAACTCTAGCAGTCTTCATAAAAGGTCTCCCCAAAATAAGAGGAACATCACTAGTTCCTTCCATCTCCATTACAATAAAATCCACTGGGAATACAAATTTGTCGACCTTCACTAGAACATCTTCAACCACTCCATATGGATATTTAAGAGACCTGTCTGCCAATTGAAGAGCCATTCTGGTTGGTTTAATTTCCAGCCCCTGAATTGTTCTGCACATAGCTAGCGGCATTAGATTAATGCTAGCTCCCAAATCAATCAATGCTCTTCCAACTTTCACATCTCCTATGGTGCATGGAATAGTGAAGCTTCCTGGGTCTTTAAGTTTAGGAGGTAGTTTCTGTATGATTGCACTGCAATTGCCCTGTATATTGATAGTTTCCTTCTCAATGTACTTGTGTTTCTTTGTGAGAAGTTCCTTCAAGAATTTTGCATATGCTGGCATCTGTTGCAATGCTTCAGAGAATGGTATAGTAATCTCCAGCTTCTTAAACAGTTCCATGAATCTTTCCAACTGCTTTTCTTTCTCCTTCCTTGAATAACCCTTTGGATAAGGAAGTGGCTTTTCATACTCTTTTTCTCTCTCTCTCTCTTCTCTCTCATTTTTTTCTCTCCTCTCCTCTTCTTCTTTTCTCTTTTTCTCTCTCTCAACTCTTTCTTTCCACTCACATGATTCTTTTTCACTCTCACTCTCATTTTTTTCTTTCTCTCTCTCTTTTTGTCTCTCCTCTAACACTCTACCACTTCTGGTCACAACAGTTTTACAATCCTTTCCAAGGTTATCATGTTTAATCACGTCAACTATTCTCTCAACATGACTCTCCATTTTTTTAAATGCAGCATCCACATTATGACAATAAGACGCATTTGTCTTCAAGAATCTCTGGAAGGTCTCTTCAAGCTTTGTTGTTTTCTCAACTGAAGTAAATTGCATCTGCCATTTTTGTTGCTCTTGAACCATTGAGACCTGTTGTATTTCCTGTGGTATTTGAGAAAGTTTCATGGTTACTTCCTCAAGCTGTTGAGAGAGAGTTCTATTTTGGACAAGCAGAGCCTCATTTAATTTTGACAACTCCTTCTGATTAGGATCTCCTGTGTCAATATTGAGTTCGTTGTCACTAGTAGCCATATTTTCAATAATTTCAGTTGCTTCCTCTGGAGTCTTCCATTTGATATTACCTCCTGCTGAGGCATTCAGCATCATCTTGGTTTGTGAACCAAGCCCTCCAAGGAAAATTAAGACTACTTCATGTTCTTTAAAGCCATGCATGGGAGTTTTACGTAACAAGCTTTTATATCTGTCCCATGCATGCCCCAGTGATTCTTCCATGCCCTGCTTGAATGAAGAAATCTCTTGCTTTCCTTTAGTCACCTTAGATTGTGGGAAGTATTTGTTTAAAAATTTTGTGACCACTGCTTCCCACTCTGTGAAACTTTCTTCTGGAAAAGAGTTCAACCAAAGCTTAGCATTGCCTCCCAATGAGAAAGGAAACAAGCTAAGTTTGATTGCTTCGTCTGGCACCCCATTAATTTTAACTGTATTGCAAATCTCATTAAAGGTAGTGAGGTGCTCATATGGGCTTTCATGAGACAACCCATTAAATTGATTAGTCTTCACCAGTTGAATCACTGCTGGTTTGACCTCCATGTTGGCTGCATTGACTCTAGGTCTAGCTATGCTGTTGAAGTGCTGAGGTCCAGCAAGATTAGTATAATCTGCAAGAGTTCTTCTAACATTATTGCCCTCCATACTTCCTGTGCTATGAACAGAACCTTGTGGTGATGATTGCAAGAGAGTTTCTGGAGAAGGGAAAAGTTCTCTAGACGTTCTGATTCTTCTCCTCCTTCTACTCTCTTCTAGACCTTCAAGAAGTGGTTCTGTTGTTTTCTTACTCCTAGTTCGAATTGCTTCCTGCATGCATAAGAAACAAAACCCTAGAACAGATTTGTTAGCACAAAAAGATATAAGAGAAGATATATATTCAAAAGATAAAAAGATAAAAGATTCAGAAGATAAGAAGATAAAAGATTCAAAAGATAAAAAGATAAAAGATAAAATAAAATTTAAAAATAACATCTAATCTAAAAAGATAAAATCTAAAAATAAAATCTAACCTAATAAAATAAAATCTAATCCTAAAAGATAAAATAAAATAAAATCTAAACTAACCAAATAAAATAAAATCTAATCTAATCTAATCTAAAAAGATAAAACAGAAAAAGATAAAAAACAGAAAATAAAAACAGAAATTTAAAATTAAAGTCAAAGATAATCAATAATCACACAAATTAACCAGTTAAACCACGAGTCCCCAGCAACGGCGCCAAAAACTTGATGGACAAATTTGTAAGCACCAAAATATGATGTCACAAACTTGTTTCACAATCGGCAAGTATGACCGAATCGTTCAAGTAATAAAACTTGGTAAGACCAAGTATCGTTCTTCCCAAAGGACTCACGGCCTAGTTTAGTTATGTGATTTGTTGATTAGCTAGGACTTACAAACGAAATATTTAAAGTTTAATATGCAAAGACGAAAATAAACATGTATGCATGAATTTGATCAATGGCAAAGACTAAAGATAAACACTTTCAATGAATTATATAAATGAATATGTTGTTGGGGGTCAATTTCATCTCATCCACTCTCATATATTTTAGGAATTCAACATTCAAATCATCATTGTTAATGCCACTCTCTAATGTACCATTCTAGATGGCTTCTCCCTAATCAAATAGTTCATACAATTCCTAGCATTCCTAATGATTAGTTCATTACTGCAGGAGCTTAAAGGCAACCAATATAATGTTGTCAGTAAAATATTGGGAGAAATTCCCCGGATCTAGACTTCCCCGTACGTGTCCGTATCGACAAAACCAATAATCATGCATTAGAATGAGTTAAACAATGCAAGCATTGAGCAAAGAGGAAAAACCCTAACTAATGATGAAAGAAAGCATATGTCTTAATTCAAAGATGTACTCAACAAATCCATATATGAGAGCTTCAAGAGATTACATTGATTCCCCAACAAACATACAAGGTTTAGTTCACCATCGTCATGGTGAACCTAGATGAATAATAATGAAAGAATGAAAGAATAAACCCAATAAAGGTGAAGAGGTAGCCTGAGCATCCAAGATCCTCCTTCAAAGGGGTGGAAGAGAGAGTGTTTGCCTCGTTTCTGCCAAAGATACTAATCCCAAGGACGTGCAAGCCCTTATATACTAATCTAGAGTTACAAAAGATTACAAAAGCCCAAGCCCAAAAAGTGCCGCTCAGCGGTATTTACCGCTCAGCGGTGGTTGCGCGTCTTCTTTCTTCCCCTCAGCGGCCATTTTGCCCCTCAGCGGTTCCAACGCCACCTCTTGAGTGCCGCTCAGCGGTAGTTTGCCGCTGAGCGGTGCCTTCGTCTTCTCTTTTTGCACTCTTTCTTGTCTTTTCTAATGTCACTTCTCTCCTTCTTCACTCTTTTCACCAAATTCACCTTAAAACCTGCACAAAAACACTGAAATCAAGCATAAACCTGTCCAGCTCTCTTATTTATGAAAATATAGATAAACTGCATGATTTCAAGCTAGTTTCTAAGTCTAAAGGTTGCTTTTAGTATCAAATTTAAGCATGAAAATAACAGTTTTTCAACTGTTATCAGGTATAACACCCAATCCCAGTGTAACAGGCTGAACCCCAGATACACTCTCAGAACATGAATCGGTTTCAAATTTAGAAACAATATCAACCACAAACTCATATTCAAGTTCCGTGCATGGAGAATAAACATTCGGATGTGATAGCAAAAATTGTTTCTCATCATGTAGAGAGGGAGAATTAATAACATACTCATCAATAATATAATCATCAACATACCTATCAACATCATAATCATGAATAGCACATTCATCAACAAAATAATCAATTTTAGGTATGTTTTCCTCCACTTCCCTAAAGATTGGAAAAGTGGTGGAAGATGAAAATTGTCTACCTGATTCAAAATTACTGTTTATACCTGCCTGGTCCTCAAGATCTTCAGCAGTCTCCTCAGGTGCAAGAGTAGGGCCATAGGGCGATGGGAAAGTAGGTGGCTGTCAACACCCAATTTCGTCCAGATGACTAAATAATATAGGTATTTTTTTTTATTACTTTTATTTGCATCTTATTTTATTTTATGTTTCTTTTATGAATTTTATTATTATTTTCTTTTGTTTTTTTTTTATTATTTCATTTGATTTTCCATAAGTATTTTAAAAAGAAAAAAAAGAAAAAAAAAAAGAGAAAAGCAGAACTCGCACCCAATTCTGAAAAAAAGAAAGGTTTAATAGGTTCGGAGGTCCCTATATTTGTGGGTTCGTTTCAATTGGGTCCTCCAATTTTGAAAGTGATCAATTTGGTCCCTAATTTAACAAAATTGAGTCAATAATACCCTTTCCGTTAAATGCAATGGACGACATTAACTTTTTAAACATGTGGTATGTTGAAGCATCCTTCAAATAAAAATGTGCAACCTGCAAATAAAAGGATGCCTCAACATGCCACATGTTTAAAAAGTTAACGCCGTCCATTACATTTAACGGAAAGGGTATTATTGACTCAATTTTGTTAAATTAGGGACCAAATTGATCACTTTCAAAATTGGAGGACCCAATTGAAACGAACCCACAAATATAAGGACCCCCGAACCTATTAAACCAAAAAGAAAAGGGAAATGGTTCCTCCTTCACGCACTGACACAGGCACTGCCCTTTTGATCTCCACCACCCCTCTGCTCCTCACACACCGTAACCACCCTAACCACTTTTCCTTTTTTCACTCCCAACTCCATTGCCTCCAACACCCATCCTTTTCATCCGAGACCTCCATAACCTGCTACATCTCCGTTCTTGACACACAAGACTTCATTATCACCCTTCATATAATTCCTCACCAAACCAGGATTCACCACACATACTCCTATCCCATTCACTCCACAGATTCATCTCCGCATCACACAACACTCAATCCTCCTCCATTTTCTATCAATGCTGGCAACTCATATACACCCATTATCATTCATCCATATTCCCTCACAGCCAACATCACCATCTTCATCCCCTTCATCTTTCATTTTCATCTCCAACACTTAATACCCGTGATCATCTCCAATACCTGTCATCATCTCCATCCCCTACTACAACTCAAATTCACCATCACGGACACACACACAAACTTTCTATTCCTCCATTCACTCAACAGAACCTTATTCTCCCATCCAACTTCGACTTCATCTTTCAAAATAAAGAAAAACACACAAGGCCATCTTCATTTTTTCTCACACACACAAATTGATTCCTCTTTCACTAGAACAGAGAAACACCTTCTTCATCATTTTCCATTCTTCCCCCATCTTGTACCTGAAAAACAGAGAAGAACTCACTCGGTTCCTAACCTCAACTATGTTTCCCATCACATAAATTCATCCCAGCACCCAAAACAGAAAATGGATATCAGAGGATATGGGAGCAATTGTTGAGAGCAAGTTCTAATTTCAGAAGAAGTAGGGCAACTGTTGGAGTTAGATTAATGGCAGTGCCGTGTGAAAAATGAAGGGGAAGGGGATTTCCCCATTGCCGGCGAAGACGAGAAAGAGGGACGAGAGAGAGGCGCCGCGGTTGGAGATGGTTCCGGTGGCGCTTGGGGTTGCCGCCGACGCCAAGACTGGAAGAGGCGGCGGCGCGGTGGCTGGTTTCGGTGGCGCAGTGGCTGGTTTCGGTGGAAGCGGTGGTCGGCGATGAATGGGAGCGCTTTTCTCTCACACGCGAAGAGAAGAAGAAGGAGGGGAACGTGGTGTTGTGGCCGACGATGGCTCCGGTGGCGTCTGTCGTCGTTGACGACGCCGCGAACCGCGGCTAGCGGTGGCCGGTTTGTGGGGAGGCTGAGTCATGGCCGTGGGTGGCAGAGATGAGCGTCTCTGTTTTCTTTCCTTCAGAGGAGAAGACCCTGGGTCTCAGGGCTGCCTACACAAATGAGATGAAGTTGGAGGAACCCCTAATGGGTTTCTGATTAGGGTTAAGAGGCCTTGGGCCTGCCACACGTGCAGCTCCATTTGCACCCCTTTTCATTTGGGTCGAAGCCCAGTTTGTTTCTGCAAACAAAAATAAAAAACAAGAATTAGGCCTGAGCACATTATTTCAGGATGCACCTCCAACTTTACTGCTGCACCCCTATCTTGGGGCCTGGATAAGAAATTTCGAGTTACACTCCTGGTTTTTTATCTCTGCATCCCTATTCTTATTGGGTTGTTCTCTTGCTTTATTTTTATGCTTTTGTTCTTTTATTTTTATTAGTATTTGTTTGGTTATTAGTTTTTACTGTGTGTAACCCCTTGTATGATAACCCCACTCCTAGATTTTGTCTTTTATTTTGGTTTATTTGCTGCACTTTAAATACGGAAAAGACGATAATTAAAAATAATAATAAATAAAAATTATTACAAAAATATTTAAAGGTTTAAGCGCACGTGTGACCGCTCGCGTCGTCCTTGTGCTAGAAAACCTTTTCTTCTTTCTTATAAAAATTATTACAAAAATATTTAAAGGTTTAAGCGCACGTGTGACCGCTCGCGTCGTCCTTGTGCTAGAAAATCTTTTCTTCTTTCTTATAAAAATTATTACAAAAATATTTAAAGGTTTAAGCGCACGTGTGACCGCTCGCGTCGTCCTTGTGCTAAAAACCTTTTTCTTCTTTTCTTAAATAAAATTTCCAAAATACATTTTAAAGGTTGAACACTCGTGTGATCGCCCGCATCGTCCTAGTGTTCAATATCTTTCTCTCTTATTTACGTAATATTAAACGAGGGTATGAGTGCTCGTGCGATCGTCCGCATCAGCCTAGCACTCAATACTCTCAAGTCTTCCTAAATAAGTAGATAACGGTATGAGTGCTCGTGTGATCGTTCGCATCGTCCTAGTGCTTAATATCGTTATTTCTTTTTCAAAAAATAATTAAAAATATTTAAATATCATTCTAAAGGTATGAGTACTCGTGCGACCGTCCGCGTCGGCCTAGTACTCATTACCTTATTTTTCTCGAAAATATTAAAAACATAAAATCTTTAAAAATTAAAAACATCTGGCTTTTTTTCAAACAACAAACAGTCTTTCAACCTAGAACTACGTGATCCTTGATTCTTCATCAAAAATGGAGATACGTAGGAGGAAGGCCGGTCTTTGTCAGGTTCATTTCCCAAAAATACAAAATCGTTTCCAAACCAAATTCTCAAACAATTTCTTAATCAAAATTTTCAACATAGTTTCCAAAAGAACTACGTAACCCTGATTTCTCATTCTGAATGAGAATACGTAGGAGCAAGGTCAATCCTTGTCGGGCCCAAAAAACTAAAAAAATATATATTTTGTTTATTTAGAATTTTATTTTAGGGATAGTTAAACATTTTGAAAACCACATCATATTTGCGTATTTAGTTAAAGGTACTGTCTTAAGGCAGGCGTTGTAGGGTGCTAACACCTTCCTTACACGTAACTGACTCCCGAACCCAGAATCTGGTTTTCGCGGACCGCGTCTTATCATTTTATGGTTTTTCCGTAGTTTTCCAGAATAAACTATGGTGGCGACTCCAAAATCTCTTTTCGAAACCCGTTTCTTTTTGGATCGTCGTCCCGTCGCGATTCCGGTTGCGACAGATGGCGACTCCACTGGGGACTTTTTTTTAGAGAGTCAAGCCATTTAACTATATGCGCGAATTCAATGTGGTTTTTCTTTATGTTTTTCTTCCCTTTTTCTTTATCTATCTTTGATATTTGAATAATCGCATGTGAGTAAATTTGCCTGTTGGATATTGAACCCTAGGGTAGAAACCATGTTTATATCTGCCTGGGAATTTTTCTGGTTGTTTTGTAGGTGAGGGTTTGGGTATGCATTGCATTCTCCCTTCACACACGCACCTTATGCATATCATGAGTGAGGCCCTATACCCGGGTCTGAGCGCAACTTAGAATTAGAGGGGTTGTGTAGCGGTGTCACTCTGGGATGTACTTCCTGTTTGGCTATCGTGAGAACCCCAACTAGAGTCTGTTCTCTTCATTTGTGTCTTCACACCTAGTTGATTACTCGACTGTTGTGGAGATGCTATGAAGGGGGCCATAGCTCTAGTGACCATTGATCTTTAGGTTCAGGGAACCATCCTTGTGACATTGCATATACTTGACCTTGAACCTTTAGCGTTGAACCTTATCTAGGGCATAAAGGGAGATATGTGCAGCCTTATAATCCTCATTGTGTCTTAATAAAATCAAGCACCTTGTACATATCTTTATACCGTTTTTATACACCTTTTTCTTTTCTTTCTTTTTCTCATGCATTTTTATGGTCTTGTCACTGGTTCTAGTCAGAAAATTATAAATTTGTGATTAAGCCTTTGAGATAAAATGGAAATTAACATGAGATCTGAAGTCAAGGGGGGTTCAAGTTCAGACATTTTAAAGGGAAGGATAGCCATTGAAGTAAAGGAGGGTAATATGGATGGCCCGAGAGAACTGCTGAAGAAAATGAAGACAACCCAAAAGGATGCATTCAGGAAGGAGTATGAGAATTTGTTGAGCCTGTTAGAGCTGGAAGTTCAAACATCGACCATTACTGTTTTAGCCCAGTACTATGAACCACCACTGAGATGTTTCACTTTCCGGGATCTCCAATTGGTGCCTATGGTAGAAGAATTCGAGCAAATCTTAAATATACCTCTTGAAGGAAAAATTCCCTACAACTACCTTAGGCAGTATATCCCTATCTTACAGATAGCGAGAATAATGAAAGTTCACCCTATGCAGTTGGAAAGTGAGGTCACAATCAAGGGTAAAGTGAGGGGCGTTCCTGAGGGATACCTAGAGGGATACATGCATTGTTTGGATGAAGAGGAAAAGTAGGAAACATTTATGGATGTATTGGCTCTTGTCCTCTATGGTGTCATGCTTTTTCCCAACGTCAAGAATTTCATCGACTACGCCGCCATGAATGCATTTGTGGGTTATAAAGAGCGCTATGATAATCCAATCACTATTATCCTAGCTGAAGTTTATGGGATCCTTCATCATTGTTATGAGCTAAAGGACAGGAAGATGTTGTGTTGCTTACCGGTGGTGCATGCATGGTTCATCTCTCGGATGAGTAAGGGAGCCTTGAATGCCACATGTCCTATGGAGGAGCTACTGCAATGTAAACCAGAAAGGAAAGGGGCAAATGAATGAGTGCAACTTTATGCAAGCTTAGAGGAGGAAATTTTTAAATCGCGTGTTTTCTTGGCAGCAAAGATCGTGTATCACACACCATTGCAGGAGTTATCCTGATGTCCCCCTCATGGGTATCCGATGTTGTATTAGTTATAATCCTATGTGTCAGCACAATAACAATTCTGGGTATCCTGTGAGAGGATCGCCCACGCCTGCATCTCTTGCCATACGACAGATCATATGAGAAATGGATATTTGCTGAAATGCTCCATCAAGTTAAGGACGCTTGGGGGAAATGTTGTTCGCTTCGAGGAAAGGCCCAAGATCATGGAGTTTTGATGAAGGTTCCCTTAGCCAATAGATCACAGAGAGGGTTAAGACAATCAAGTTGTCATTCAATGTAATTTCTCCAGACCCAAATTGTGAAAAGTAATTTCACACTGCTGAGCAGCGTGTGAAAGCAGCAGTAGGAAAACTAAAGAAGAAATGTCACCGAGCTAAGAAAAAGGCATCAAGAATTTGTAATTCATATGAAGAAGCATATTGTTGAGCAAGGGGGAATTGAAAGAGAAGTCTCTCATAACTAGCTTCCCTCGTCAGTGAAGTCATTGAAGGTGTTCTAAAATTATTAACTGATGTTGAGTCTGCAATGCCGATCTTTAACCCGCCTAAGGGGATTGAAACTTTCTTCAATCATTGCAAGAAACTGATCGGAGAAATGAAGAATCTGATGGATGAGGCCCGAGTCAGTTGACCAAGACTGCCTATGACTCACTTTTTCGGAACTTCTGAATAATGAGCCACCCTATGGACTTTGTTTCATGTTAATTTCCAAACTATACCGAGGCAATATTTTCATAACTTTATAATTTCTGACTAGAGTATTTGAACTACGTTGTCTCTTCTTTTTCTTTTCATTTTCATTTTCTTCTTCTTAATTTGTTTCATCTAATAAAAAAACTTAAAAAAAAAATAATACGGCTAAACATCCAAGATACCCTAAAGGACTCGAACCGTTTATCAAATCTTGGAGAACCAAGGAGAAGTTCAAGAAGGGATGAAAGTCGGTGTCCAACAATTGAATGAGCAAATGAAATGAATTCTAGAGCTTCTGAATGCCTTGTAAAGCCTTGTAGATTCGCGCGCATCACGAGCGCAACAAAGAGTTCCAGGAGCACAAACTTTCCCTCCTTATGGTCTTCCTGAATTACACTACACCCTTGGGAATGGACTCGGGACAACTTTGCATTCAAAAGGCAAAAACTAATACAGTGAAGGAGGAAACAAGCTTAGGACAACCACTTTCATGGTCCTTACATAAATGATTCAGCCCAGTGTAGTGAGCAAGACAATGACCAAGCAACCCGAGTTGAAATCTTCTCCTCATATCGTTACGCCAATGGATGTTGAGGTTGACAGATGTAAATTGGAAATGTTGGAAAAGGGCGAGAGTCATAGAAGTTGGAGAAAGCTCTAAGTTTGCAAATGTTGCAGGGTTATGCTTAGTCTCAGATGATATGCTGATACCTCCCAAATTTTAAATTACCCGGAGGCACCACTTGTCCAAGAGCCATCTCATGATGTACAGAAAGAAAATGGTTGTGCGTTCCTATGATGAAAAGTGGTCAATTCGTTTCTTCTAAGGTAGATTGGCTGGCATGACACCAAACTGGGGCACTCACCTTGAATCTTCGTGCATCCGGTCTTGGGGAGATCTGGTGGATGCTTTCTTGAGGTAGTACAAATATATCAGGGATGTGGCACCTGATAGATTACAACTGCAGACCTTAATGAAGGAGTCCAAATTGTTCAAAGAACATGCCAAAGGTGGAAAGAGACTGTTGCTCAAATGAAGTTTCATGAGAGTGACAGGGAAATGGTTCCCATATTCCTCAATACTCTGTAATCACCCTTCTGTGAGACCATGGTGAGCAGTGTTTCCCTAAACTTTACAAACTTGGTGATAATCAGATAAAGAATTAAAATTTGTGTGAAGACTGAAAAGATCGCTCAAGGTCCTACCATGGCAGTAAATGTGAACAAGTCTAGTCTAAGCCTGGGATAATGAGAGAAGAAAGAGCTCAATCACATCCCACTGCTCAAATACCGTTGGCCTACCCTTTGAAACTGCTCTGAGACTGATAACAGTTGAAAAACTGTTATTTTCATACTTAAAATTGATACTAAAAGCAACCTTTAGACTTAGAAACTAGCTTGAAATCATGCTTTTTGTCAGAGCGGCTGCAGCGGAAGGGTTAGCGTGGAATAACAAACCAAGAGGGGTTTTTAATAATAACGTGTGCCTTTTAATTTCTACTCAATTAAACTTACTTAGCAATTAATAAAGACAAATAAAGCAAGAGTAAGGTTGAGAGAAATTTGCACAGATGATTTTATCCTGGTTCGGATCTTACCAATCCTACGTCCAGTCGCTTATCTCAAAACAAGATAAACAGTTTCACTAACACAAAACAATTACAATCACAAAGATACAATTTGTAAAAGTTTAGAAACCACCTCTCTTGATACCACAAGAGATGAAACTACACCTCCTTTGAGTCTTCACAAAGGATGAACACCTCCTCCGAATACTTCACGAAGGATGATTCTCTTCCGAACACCTCCTTAGACACACCAAGGATGAACCGGCTATTTCCTCTGTCACCGTAGCAGCACTTCACCAGCTCCACAGACAAGAGTTTCACAAGCCGAACAAGAACACACAAGTCTCAAAGAATTTCTGAGTATTTGAGCACAAGGGAAGAGTTTCTGTGTCTCTAGATTTTTTACTTGAGAGGAAATGAGAGTCTATTTATAGACTCATCCAAAGGCTCTTCCATTTTCGCTTTTAGACTTTCTGACTGTGTTAATCGATTAGCTACAGTGGTTAATCGATTAACAACCCAACGGATACTTCAACGGCTCTAAAAACGGCTAGTTTTTCAAACGGCTCCTGTGTTAATCGATTAACAGCCCTTGTTAATCGATTAACGTTAATCGATTAACACCCCTTGTTAATCGATTAACAGCTCAATGCAGTACTTCTTCATTCGTCTCTGGAACAATCGATTTACACCCTGTGTTAATCGATTAACACTGCACAGATTTTGCTGTTTGGCTTATTTTTACATCACTTTTGAATGTATACATAAAACTACTAATTATCTAAGTCCTAGATACTAAACTATAATTATTACAAAAGCTTTCCATAGCAATACAAGTCTTCATAACATCTTGAATCTTGATTTCTCTTGACTTGATTTGGACATCATCAAAACTTCATCTTCATCATTTTGCTAACAATCTCCCCCTTTTTGATGATGATCAAAACCTTCTTGATTTAAAGCTTTTGGTAATAATCTGTATTTAAAATACAACTTAAGGAAGAAACAATTGTTAGTAAACTTAGAAATAAGTTTAAAACTTTAAATATTTCTCCCCCTTTTTGATCATTATTAAAAAGAGATGTATAATAGCACCCCCTAAATTTATGACAAATTATACTCCCCCTTAATAAAAGCATGTATGCATAGAAATAATAAGAAAAGCAACATACATTTTATTGAATTTAAAGAGGCAAGCATACAAGGAAATATAAAGGGCATATACTAATAAAAACAGAAATATAAAGTACCCCTTTAGATATCCTTCCAATTTCGTAATGAGAATCCTCTAGGTTGTTTTCACATTTTGTTTAGATCTTCATCTTGAGGATTGTCATCATTCTTCACTTCATTTGTTGTCTTCTACAAATCTTCATCATTGCCTGCATGTAATTTAAATGACTCAAGAGGTTTTGCCTCAAGGTCTACAATTTCATCAAAGACAACATGCACACATTTTTCTATTTCAATTTGTTTTCTGTTTGAAAATTATATATGCTTTGTATCAAAAAAATTGTTTCATATTCTTTAAAAAAAAATTTCTTAATTTTTGTTTTCAAATATTTAAAACAAAATTGTTTTAAAGAAATTCTAAATTTTAAACAATAGGTACCCAACTATTTTGTATGGGTCCTTTGGGTTAATTTAAAAAAATTGAAATCATTTTACAACCCAAATATATCTACCAATTGGAACACCATAATGCTTAATTTTACATTTATTTGAAGTATGACCCTTTTTCATACAATAAAAGCATGATACAACATTTGTGTTCCTATAAGTTGTTCCTTTTTCTACCCAA
The DNA here is from genome assembly GCA_034642375.1 of Vigna nakashimae. NCBI lineage: Eukaryota > Viridiplantae > Streptophyta > Magnoliopsida > Fabales > Fabaceae > Vigna > Vigna nakashimae. Next base: position 24,278,646 of record CM067759.1, read on the forward strand.
GTTCTACGGGTTCTATGATTATTTTTATTTTTAATTCTAGGAACATACTTATTTTTAACAACCTTATTTTCATTAGTTTTACTACATTCTCCTGAGGTTGTTTGTTCTAGTAGTTTCTTAAAATTTTCACAAGAAGCACATTCATCACTACTAGTAAATTTACCCTTTTCAAAAAATAAAACTTTATTTTTCAAATCTTTATTTTCTTCAAAAATATTTTCAAAATTTAATTTTAAATTCATATTTTCTTCAAGAATATTTTCAAAGTCTGATTTCAAATTTTTATTTTCTTCAGAAATATTTTCAAAATTTAATTTTAAATTTTTGAAATCCTTTTTCAATTTCTGATGGGCTTTATCTAATTTTTCAGATTCTACTATTAAAGCAGCATAAATTTCATGCAATTCATTTTCACTAATTTGACTAGAATTATCAGAATCGCTAGATGTACTTACTTGGCTTCCAGCGTCGTCGTTCACCACTAAACAGATGTTTGCTTCTTCATCTGAGTAGCTTGAATCTGAAATGGTCTCATTGTCGTCTTCCCATGCAATGTATGCCTTCTTTTTCTTGAAGAATTTCTTTTCTTTCTTTTCTTCACCCTTCCTTTGATTTGGGCAGTCTGCTTTTAAATGTCCCTTTTCTCCGCAACCGTAGCATCGGTAATTTGAGGAAGATACTGGATTATCTTTCTTTTCGTATCTAAATTTTCCTTTACCTTTAGACTTCATGAACTTGTTGAGTCTTTTTATCATGAGTCTCAATTCTTCTTCTTCGTCTGAGTCTTCATCTTCCGATTTACCTTTGCTTCTTTCAACCTCCGACTTTAACGCCAAACTCTTCTTGTTGTTTTTGGCTTTTGATTCTTCTTCATCAAGTCTTCCAAGGTCAAGTTCATGCTCTCTCAACTTTCCAAATAATGCAGCCATGGTCATTGTGTTGAGATTTTGTGACTCAGAAATTGCAGTCACTTTTGGTTGCCAAGACCTGTCTAAAGATTTCAAAATTTTTATATTAAGCTCATCAGTATCGAAAGACTTACCTAGTCCAATAAGATGGTTTACGATGTTGGTGAAGCGTTTCTGAACATCTACTATTGTTTCCCCTTGCTTCATCCTGAACATTTCGTATTCCTGGATTAAGGTATTCTTTCTAGCTCTCTTAACATCATCTGTACCTTCATGGGTTACTTTCAGTACTTCCCACATTTCTTGTGCAGTTTTACAAACAGAAATCCTGTAAAACTCATCAACAGTTAAAGCAGATGAAATAATATTACGAGCTTTTACATCATTACCAAATTTTTTCTTATCTTGAGCAGTCCATTGGTCACGGGGCTTTGGTTCCTGCATATTGTTAGTTGGAATAAAAGGACCAAATGCAACAGCATCCCAAATATCTATATCAATAGATTCCATAAATATTTGCATTCTTACCTTCCAGAATGCGTAATTTTCACCTGTGAATAGTGGTGGTCTATTGATTGATACACCCTCTGCAAAGGTTTGATGTGATCCTGCCATTTGAATGACTATCAAAGCAAGCTCTGATACCAATTGTCAGAGCGGCTGCAGCGGAAGGGTTAGCGTGGAATAACAAACCAAGAGGGGTTTTTAATAATAACGTGTGCCTTTTAATTTCTACTCAATTAAACTTACTTAGCAATTAATAAAGACAAATAAAGCAAGAGTAAGGTTGAGAGAAATTTGCACAGATGATTTTATCCTGGTTCGGATCTTACCAATCCTACGTCCAGTCGCTTATCTCAAAACAAGATAAACAGTTTCACTAACACAAAACAATTACAATCACAAAGATACAATTTGTAAAAGTTTAGAAACCACCTCTCTTGATACCACAAGAGATGAAACTACACCTCCTTTGAGTCTTCACAAAGGATGAACACCTCCTCCGAATACTTCACGAAGGATGATTCTCTTCCGAACACCTCCTTAGACACACCAAGGATGAACCGGCTATTTCCTCTGTCACCGTAGCAGCACTTCACCAGCTCCACAGACAAGAGTTTCACAAGCCGAACAAGAACACACAAGTCTCAAAGAATTTCTGAGTATTTGAGCACAAGGGAAGAGTTTCTGTGTCTCTAGATTTTTTACTTGAGAGGAAATGAGAGTCTATTTATAGACTCATCCAAAGGCTCTTCCATTTTCGCTTTTAGACTTTCTGACTGTGTTAATCGATTAGCTACAGTGGTTAATCGATTAACAACCCAACGGATACTTCAACGGCTCTAAAAACGGCTAGTTTTTCAAACGGCTCCTGTGTTAATCGATTAACAGCCCTTGTTAATCGATTAACGTTAATCGATTAACACCCCTTGTTAATCGATTAACAGCTCAATGCAGTACTTCTTCATTCGTCTCTGGAACAATCGATTTACACCCTGTGTTAATCGATTAACACTGCACAGATTTTGCTGTTTGGCTTATTTTTACATCACTTTTGAATGTATACATAAAACTACTAATTATCTAAGTCCTAGATACTAAACTATAATTATTACAAAAGCTTTCCATAGCAATACAAGTCTTCATAACATCTTGAATCTTGATTTCTCTTGACTTGATTTGGACATCATCAAAACTTCATCTTCATCATTTTGCTAACACTTTTATCTATATTTTCATAAATATGAGAGCTGGACAGGTTTATGCTTGATTTAAGTGTTTTTGTGCAGGTTTTAAGGTGAATTTAGTGAAAAGAGTGAAGAAGGAGAGAGATGACATTAGAAAAGACAAGAAAAAGTGCAAAAAGGAGAAGCCGAAGGCACCGCTCAGCGGCATTTTACCGCTGAGCGGCACTCAGGAGGTCACGGGAGGTCCGCTGAGGGGCAAACTGGCCGCTGAGGGGAAGAAAAGTGAAGCGCAGTTACCGCTGAGCGGTGATAACAGTTGAAAAACTGTTATTTTCATGCTTAAAATTGATACTAAAAGCAACCTTTAGACTTAGAAACTAGCTTGAAATCATGCCTTTTATCTATATTTTCAGAAATAAGAGAGCTGGAGAGGTTTATGCTTGATTTCAGTGTTTTTGTGCAGGTTTTAAGGTGAATTTGGTGAAAAGAGTGAAGAAGGAGAGAGATGACATTAGAAAAGACAAGAAAGAGTGCAAAAAGAGAAGTCAAAGGCACCGCTCAGCGGCAAACTACCGCTGAGCGGCACTCAAGAGGTTGCGGGAGTCACGCTGAGGGGCAAAATGGCCGCTGAGGGGAAGAAAGAAGACGCGCAATCACCGCTGAGCGGTAAATACCGCTGAGCGGCACTTTTTGGGCTTGGGCTTTTGTAATCTTTTGTAACTCTAGATTAGTATATAAGGGCTTGCACGTCCTTGGGATTGGTATCTTTGGCAGAAACGAAGTAAACTCTCTCTCTTCCACCCCTTTGAAGGAGGATCTTGGATGCTCAGGCTACCTCTTCACCTTTATTGGGTTTATTCTTTCATTCTTTCATTGATAGTCATCTAGGTTCACCATGAATATGGTGAACTAAACCTTGTATGTTTGTTGGGGAATCAATGTAATCTCTTGAAGCTCTCATATATGGAATTTGTTGAATACATCTTTTAAGTAAGACATATGCTTTCTTTCATCAATTAGTTAGGGTTTTTCCTCTTTGCTCAATGCTTGCATAGTTTAACTCATTCCATGCATGATTATTGGTTTTGTCGATACGGACACGTACGGGGAAGTCTAGATCCGGGGAATTTCTCCCAATATTATACTGACAATATTATATTGGTTGCCTTTAAGCTCCTGCACTCATGAACTAATCATTAGGAATGCTAGGAATTGTATGAACTATTTGATTAGGGAGAAGCCATCTAGAATGGTACATTAGAGAGTGGCATTAACAATGATGATTTGAATGTTGAATTCCTAAAATATATGAGAGTGGATGAGATGAAATTGACCCCCAACAACATATTCATTCATATAATTCATTGAAAGTGTTTATCTTTTGTCTTTGCCATTGATCAAATTTCATGCATACATGTTTATTTTCGTCTTTGCATATTGAACTCTAAATATTTCGTTTGTAAGTCCTAGCTAATCAACAAATCACATAACTAAACTAGGCCGTGAGTCCTTTGGGAAGAACGATACTTGGTCTTACCAAGTTTATTACTTGAACGATTCGGTCATACTTGCCGATTGTGAAACAAGTTTGTGACATCATATTTTGGTGCTTACAAATTTGTCCATCAAGTTTTTGGCGCCGTTGCCGGGGACTCGTGGTTTAACTGGTTAATTTGTGTGATTATTGATTATCTTTGACTTATTTTTTTTTATTTTTAATTTAAATTTCGAATTTTTTGTTTATTTTTTTTTTTCTGTTTATATTTTACAGTTTGTATCTTATTTGATTTTATTTTATTTTATTTTATTTGATTAGATTAGATTTTATTTGATTTGATTAGATTAGATTTGATTTTATTTTTAGATTAGATTTTATTTTATCTTATTAGATTAGATTAGATTTTAGTTTATTTTTAGATTAGATTTTATTTTATCTTATTAGATTAGATTAGATTTTAGTTTATTTTATTCTATCTTCTGAATCTTTTATCTTTCTATCTTCTAAATCTTTTATCTTCTATCTTCTGAATCTTTTATCTTTTTATCTTTTGAATATATATCTTCTCTTATATCTTTTTGTGCTAACAAATATTTTCTAGAGTTTTGTGCCTAATGTTTGCAGGATGCAATTCGAACAAGACTTTAATAGGCACTCAATTCTACCAAAGTAATCTCAACCACTGGTGGGAACATGACTCAAGCATGGATCAAAGCCAATTTTGGCAAGCTGCCGGACAATTTGAGAACCAACCACAACAACAATGGCAGCAACAAAGCTTTAAAATCAACAAAAGGAAGCAAGAGATCTCTTCATTTAGACAAGGCATGGAAGAATCACTGGGGCATGCATGGGACAGGTATAAAAGCCTATTACGAAAGACTCCCACGCATGGATTTAATGAAGGAGAAGTAGTCCTAATCTTCCTTGGAGGTCTTGGTTCACAAACCAAGATGATGCTGGACGCCTCAGCTGGAGGCAATATCAAATGGAAGACTCTTGAGGAAGCCACAGAAATAATTGAAAGCATGACTACTAATAACAATAAGTGGAACAGTGAAAGAGGAGCTTTTATTCAACAAAAAGGAGTTCTTCAATTACAAACCCATGATGCCTTGCTAGCACAGAATAAAATTCTAACTCAACAGCTGGAAACTCTGACCAAAACTCTTGCTTCATTACCTAAAGAGTTAAAATCTGCTGCACAGGTACAAACCCAGTTGTGCGAATTATGTGGGGGAGATCACATCAATGGCCAATGTGCTTTTCCTGTGGAAGCCGTGGAGGATGTTAATTTCATGGCTAATCAGTTTCCATACCGTCAAGGGAATTATAATCAGGGTTGGAAACCACATCCAAGCATTGGCCAAGGACAAACTGGGCAGGCTAATCAATATAATAAGCAGCAGCAGCAACCAACCATGTGGCAACAATTATCTATGCTTAATGAAAGATCAACAAGGTTGGAAGAAACTCTTCAGCAATTCATACAGAAAACTGAATCTTCTCAAAAGAGCACTGAAGCTGCCATAAAGAATTTGGAGATTCAGATGGGTCAGATTACTAAGCAATTGGAAGAAAGACCACACAGAAACTTTGGGGCTAATACTGAGGTTAACCCTAGAGAAGAGTGCAAAGTGGTCAAGAGTGTGAATGAAGAGATTATTGAGTTAGAAGAAGATGAAACAGAAGAGAGAAGAGAAGAAGAAAGAAAGGACACTTTTCCTTTTCTAACAAATCAGGAGAAACCAATGGATTTCACAGATTTATTCAGAATGGTTGATAATGAAGCTCCTTGGGAACAAATTCTACAGAAAATAGCAGTTTACACAAAATCTGAAGAAGGAACCTCTACAAAAAGAAGACGTAGAGATGATGAGGAAGAAAAGTGTGTAACTGTTAAGAAAGAATCATTCCCACCAAAAGCAGTAGATCCAGGTAGTTTTTCTATCCCTTGCACTATAGGGAAGAAAAAGGTAAAGAAAGCTCTCTTTGACTTAGGCTCAAGTGTTAACTTGATGCCTTATTCTCTATTGGAGCAAATTGGCCATGTTAAAATAAAACCTGTAAAGGTTAATCTGGTAATGGCTGATGGATCTTCAAAGGAGCCATGTGGGATTGCAGAAGACATTGTAGTTTGTGTTGGCAAACTTCAGTTTTTGGCAGACTTTGTGGTGATGAAGATGGAGAACGAAAAGATACCCTTCATACTGGGAAGACCGTTTATGAAAACGGCCAGGGCTATCATAGATGTTAATGAAGGTATAGTGGTGCTCCAGGACAGAGAGGAGAGAGTGGTGGTGGATGTCTTCAAAGATGAAACACAAGCAAAGGAGGAAGAAGCCAGTTATAAAGCTGCATTTCGAGATGCACCCATAACTAGAGGTAAAAATGAAAATCTTAAGGTTTCTGATAACCATTGTTTGTATTTTCAGGTACCCAAGGTAGAGGAAATTGGAAAAGGAGAAGAAGTTCCTAGAGACTGGAAGAAAAGAGGACTCCAACTTGGCACACCTGTAAGAATCAAGAACAAGTTGTGGGTTATAAAAGGCTTTAAAGAAAAGGAGATGATAGAGATAGAGTCTCCATATTCTAGAGAATCTAAGACAGTCCAAAGGAAGCAGTTGAAAGGTTGGTGGAAGGACAACATCAACCATAAAGAAGATGGAACATGAGCTTTAACAGGGTCAAGCTAGTGACGTTAAAGAAGCGCTTGCTGGGAGGCAACCCAGTTGATTGATAAACTTTTGATTTGGTTTTGTAATTTGTAATTTGTGAACATTATTCTGGAGATTATTTTGTTGGATTTAGCATCTACTGAAGGATGCTAGGTGGTTAAGTATCTACTGAAGGATACTAAGTTTGTAACACCTACTGATGGGTGTTGGTGAGAAGATTTTGCACCTACTGATGGATGCTGGTAAGTTTGAAACACCTACTGAGGGGTGTTGGTGGATTTTGGGTCAGGCTCGTGACGTTAAACAAGCGCTACCTGGGAGGCAACCCAGTTGATTGATTGTTTTTGTTTGTTTTATTTTAATTAGGGTTTGCATAAGCATTTTTAACATTGAATTGCAGGGAACCTATGAGGGGTATGCTAGGAAGGCACGTAGGTCAAGAAAAGAAGGAGAAGGGCACATCACGAAAGTGCCGCTGAGCGGTACTATCGCAGATGGGCTTAAGTTCCCCTTAGCGGAACCCGAGCCCATTGGGGTACTTTTAAACCCTAAGCTGCGCGTTTTTACATTCTTTCAAGCCCTTCTCTGCACAAACATTTCCACATATCTTCTCTTAGGTTTTCCACATCTTTCTACTCTTCCCTTTTTAGAAAATTTCTCTTCCACTCACTTTTACACTAGTGTGCCATCAAAGTTTGGGGTTGGAAGAGAGCATTTTAGCTTGGAAGCATTCTCATATCATCTAGTATCTCCACCCAAGTAAGTAAAATGCATTTTGTTCATTCTAGGGTTCTTGAATTTGAATGTGATTGTCAAAACATGAATATTTAGGGGTTTTGATTTTTATGCATGATTTGATGATATATTTGATGTTTGAACCGATTAAACTGCTTGATTATGAACTGGAAAACTGAAAATTGCATTTGGGTGGAGTTAGGACAGTTTTAAAAAGAGATTTGCAAAAATCTGCAGGTCACCGCTGAGCGGCATTTACCGCTGAGCGGCACTCTACCAGATTTGCTTTTTCTGGCTTTTTGCGTGTTTGAACGTGGCACTGGTGGCGCTGAGGGGAAATTCTGGCCCTCAGCGGTGGTTTAGCTTCGAAAGGAGTTGTGTTCTGTGTTTACTAATGATTAACATCGTGTTCTGTGGTTTTGGATTTGTGTCTGAATGCAGGAATGGCATCCTCTTCAGGAAAGAGATTGAAAACCATGGCAACCAAGAGGAAGGAAAAGGAACCAGAGCAGCCCCATAATGGCAGGTTCCTCTCTAGGAAACATGAGAAGCACTTTAGGGTGGTTCAGGACAGGAGACTTCTAATGGAGAGAAAGGTTGGAATGATACCTAACTTTGCTCCTCAATTTGGAGAGCAAGTGTTAGGGAATGACTGGGGAAAGCTAGCCACTTATCCAGCACCTGCCAACATAGCTGTAGTTAAGGAATTCTACACCAATGAAAAGAAGATTGGTGACTATCCAGCTGAGAATTATTTGGGCTATGTCAGAGGCCATGCTATCAGGTATGATCCTGATTCCATCAACAACTTCCTGGATACTGTGTGGGCTGGTGAGCAATGCCAGTTTGCTCTTAGCATGGAGGAAGGTGCTGACTTTGAGGATGTGGAGAGAGTGTTGTGCATACCTGGAGGACACTTTCAAAGAAATAGATCTGGAGCAGTGGTTAACATTAGGAGGACAGATTTGACTCCTCTTGCAAAGTATTGGATGGCATTTTCTCATGCCAACATTCAGCCATGCTCACATGTGTCAGATATCACTCTCAGCAGGGCACTATTCATCTACTGTGCTATCAGAAATTTGAATGTTAATATTGGGCAGGTGATAGCTGATGAGATTAGTGTGTGTGCTAACACTTCAAACAACAAAGCACCACTGGGACATCCTTCTTTGATCACTCACCTCTGCAAGCTAGCTGGGGTGGACACTTCTGTTCCACCATTTGAGAGGCCAAGAAAAGCTATAGATGAGGCCTATTACAGACAGTACTGTGGAGGTGAGGAGGCAGCTCAGCCAGTTCCACCACGCCAGGCTCGTAGAGAGAGAAGGCCAGGACAGAGCCGGACATCTGCTGATACACATGAAGCAGAACCATTCCAGATGAGGGACATGTATATGTCTCTTATAGGTGCTCAGTTGCAGTCCATCCATAGAGGGCAGGTGGCCACGGCTGAGATGATAGTGGGGATGTATGATACCCCTCCAGCACACAGATGGACTATGGATGAATTCCATAACGTGGTAGCTTGGCCAGAAGAACCATTGCATGGAGGAGCTGAAGCAGCTGAAGCTTCAGCCAGAGATATGGAAGAAGATGAAGCTGAGGAGGAGGATGCTTTTGATGATGATGATGATGAAGAGGAGGAGGAAGATACAGAGGACAGCTCCGACTGATGAGGAGCTGAGATAGCATTTACTGATGAATGCTATCATATGATTATGCTTTTGTGGTTTAAGTTTTCTGGACTTATTTGTTTTTGTTTTTAGATTAGGGTTTGATGTACTCTATTGAACACCAGGTTTATTATGATGGTTTGCTATTAACTGTGATTGTGTGATAAGTAATGCTTGATGATGCTTATTGATTGATTGATGTTGAGATGATGTGCACATTAAAATGCTTATACAGGTGATTCACAAGCTTTGTGAACAAATGCATGATATCATGATTGTGATTGTGAAATTAAGCAGGATGTGTATGTCAAATGTGAATGAGCTTATATGTGAGGTTTTGAGCTCCAGAGTTGTTATTGTTGAATGCTATTACTTTGAAAGCATGAATGATTTTGCCCAGGTTTTCTATGATTGAATCAATTGCTTGTTTTGCATCATGTGATCAAGGCCGTTTGTTGGAACCCTTTTTATTGGCCAAATTCATAAAGTTAGCCTACTAAAAGAGAACACTTTGTGTTCTATCCTTTGAACCCTTAGCCTTGAATATACACTAAAAACCCTTGATTGAAAATCTTTACCTTGAGTTAAGTAGAAGATCTTGTATGGTATTGATAAATGTTCAAGTTTGGGGTTGTTGGGAAAACATGAAAAAGGAAAAGCATTGAGCTAAGAGCTAAAAAAGTAAGAATATGCAAAGAAAAAGAAAAGAAAAGAAAAAGAAGTAAAGCTCAATGCAAATGCAAAGGCAAAAGAAAGTTGGGAATGAATAAGATAATTGTGTTGTTATGATTCTCTTAACTCAAGGATTTTGTGATCCAGAAAAACCAATTTTCTTGTTAGCCCAGCCACATTATAAGCCATTGAAAAGTCCTTGTGATGATGCATGCTTGTGAATGTTTTTGATTGTGGTAAAATGAAAGGCAAAGTTGATTCATGTGACATTGTGATAGTGGAGTGAATGAGTGAAACACTTTACCACTTATACACTGTGTGTTGAGTGAAACACTTTACCTAGTGAGGAAATATTCCATAAGCACATGAACATCCATGCTTAATTAATTGATCATTCATGAAAAATAGCATTTGTTGGAACTTAAATGACTTTGTGAACACTAAAGCATGTGCACATCTTGATTGAACTCTTGGTCATAAGTTTGAGTGAAGTTGTTACTTATCTTGAAAAGAGGATTTTGAATGAGTGAACCATCATATAAATTGGTTGGAGATGGAGTTACATTTTGTTTGCTTGAGGACAAGCAAAGTTCTAAGTTTGGGGTTGTGATAACAGTTGAAAAACTGTTATTTTCATGCTTAAAATTGATACTAAAAGCAACCTTTAGACTTAGAAACTAGCTTGAAATCATGCCTTTTATCTATATTTTCAGAAATAAGAGAGTTGGACAGGTTTATGCTTGATTTCAGTGTTTTTGTGCAGGTTTTAAGGTGAATTTGGTGAAAAGAGTGAAGAAGGAGAGAGATGACATTAGAAAAGACAAGAAAGAGTGCAAAAAGAGAAGTCAAAGGCACCGCTCAGCGGCAAACTACCGCTGAGCGGCACTCAAGAGGTTGCGGGAGTCACGCTGAGGGGCAAAATGGCCGCTGAGGGGAAGAAAGAAGACGCGCAATCACCGCTGAGCGGTAAATACCGCTGAGCGGCACTTTTTGGGCTTGGGCTTTTGTAATCTTTTGTAACTCTAGATTAGTATATAAGGGCTTGCACGTCCTTGGGATTGGTATCTTTGGCAGAAACGAAGTAAACTCTCTCTCTTCCACCCCTTTGAAGGAGGATCTTGGATGCTCAGGCTACCTCTTCACCTTTATTGGGTTTATTCTTTCATTCTTTCATTGATAGTCATCTAGGTTCACCATGAATATGGTGAACTAAACCTTGTATGTTTGTTGGGGAATCAATGTAATCTCTTGAAGCTCTCATATATGGAATTTGTTGAATACATCTTTTAAGTAAGACATATGCTTTCTTTCATCAATTAGTTAGGGTTTTTCCTCTTTGCTCAATGCTTGCATAGTTTAACTCATTCCATGCATGATTATTGGTTTTGTCGATACGGACACGTACGGGGAAGTCTAGATCCGGGGAATTTCTCCCAATATTATACTGACAATATTATATTGGTTGCCTTTAAGCTCCTGCACTCATGAACTAATCATTAGGAATGCTAGGAATTGTATGAACTATTTGATTAGGGAGAAGCCATCTAGAATGGTACATTAGAGAGTGGCATTAACAATGATGATTTGAATGTTGAATTCCTAAAATATATGAGAGTGGATGAGATGAAATTGACCCCCAACAACATATTCATTCATATAATTCATTGAAAGTGTTTATCTTTTGTCTTTGCCATTGATCAAATTTCATGCATACATGTTTATTTTCGTCTTTGCATATTGAACTCTAAATATTTCGTTTGTATGTCCTAGCTAATCAACAAATCACATAACTAAACTAGGCCGTGAGTCCTTTGGGAAGAACGATACTTGGTCTTACCAAGTTTATTACTTGAACGATTCGGTCATACTTGCCGATTGTGAAACAAGTTTGTGACATCATATTTTGGTGCTTACAAATTTGTCCATCAAGCGGCACTTTTTGGGCTTGGGCTTTTGTAATCTTTTGTAACTCTAAATTAGTATATAAGGGCTTGCATGTCCTAGAATTAATATCTTTGGCAGAAACGAGGCAAACACTCTCTCTTCCACCCCTTTGAAGGAGGATCTTGGATGCTCAGGCTACCTCTTCACCTTTTTAGGGTTTAATCTTTCATTCTTTCATTGTTATTCATCTAGGTTCACCATGAATATGGTGAACTAAACCTTGTATGTTTGTTGGGGAATCAATGTAATCTCTTGAAGCTCTCATATATGGAATTTATGCTTGCATCTTTTAATTAAGACTTATGCTTTCTTTCATCATTAGTTAGGGTTTTTCCTCTTTGCTCAATGCTTGCATAGTTTAACTCATTCCATGCATGATTATTGGCTTTGTCGATACGGGCACGTACGGGGAAGTCTAGATCCGGGGAATTTCTCCCAATATTATACTGACAATATTATATTGGTTGTCGTTAAGCTCCTGCACTTATGAACTAATCATTAGGAATGCTAGGAATTGTATGAACTCGTGATTAGGGAGAAGCCATCTAGAATGGTACTTTAGAGAGTGGCATTAACAATGATGATTTGAATGTTGAATTCCTAAAATATATGAGAGTGGATGAGATGAAATTGACCCCCAACAACATATTCATTCATATATTTCATTGAAAGTGTTTATCTTTTGTCTTTGCCATTGATCAAACTTCATGCATACATGTTTATTTTCTGTCTTGCATATTAAAATTTAAATATTTCGTTTGTAAGTCCTAGCTAATCAACAAATCACATAACTAAACTAGGCCGTGAGTCCTTTGGGAAGAACGATACTTGGTCTTACCAAGTTTATTACTTGAACGATTCGGTCATACTTGCCGATTGTGAAACAAGTTTGTGACATCATATTTTGGTGATCATAAATTTGTCCATCAAGTTTTTGGCGCCGTTGCCGGGGACTCGTGGTTTAACTGGTTAATTTGTGTGATTATTGATTATCTTTGACTTTAATTTTGAATTTCTGTTTTTATTTTCTGTTTTTATTTTTTCGGTTTTTATTAGATTAGATTAGATTTTATTTGATTTTATTTGATTTGATTAGATTAGATTTTATTTTATTTTATTAGATTAGATTAGATTTGATTTGATTTTATTTTATTTTATTCTATCTTATTTTATTTTATCTTCTAAATCTTTTATCTTCTGAATATATATCTTCTCCTATATCTTTTTGTGCTAACAAATATTTTCTAGAGTTTTGTGCCTAATGTTTGCAGGATGCAAGTTGGACAAGAATTTAACTATATGGGCACTCAATTCTACCAAAGTAATCTCAACCAATGGTGGGAACCTCACTCAAGCATGGATCAAAGCCAATTTTGGCAAGCTGCCGGACAATTTGAGAACCAACCACAACAACAATGGCAGCAACAAAGCTTTAAAATCAACAAAGGGAAGCAAGAGATCTCTTCATTTAGACAAGGCATGGAAGAATCACTGGGGCATGCATGGGACAGGTATAAAAGCCTATTACGAAAGACTCCCACGCATGGATTTAACGAATGAGAAGTAGTCCTAATCTTCCTTGGTGGTCTTGGTTCACAAACCAAGATGATGCTGGACGCCTCAGCTAGAGGCAATATCAAATGGAAGACTCTAGAGGAAGCCACAGAAATAATTGAAAACATGACTACTAATAACAATAAGTGGAACAGTGAAAGAGGAGCTCCTATTCAACAAAAAGGAGTTCTACAGTTGCAATCCAATGATGCCTTGATAGCTCAGAACAAGTTAATAACTCAACAATTGGAGAATCTCTCAAAGATACTTGAACAATTGCCACAAGAGTTAAAGACTGTTGCACAGGTACAATCCCAGTTGTGCGAATTGTGTGGAGGTGACCATATCAATGGTCAATGTGCCTTTCCAGTTGAAGCCGTAGAGGATGTAAACTACATGACCAATTAGTACCTGATGGACAAATTTATGAACACCAAAATATGATGTCACAAACTTGTTTCACAATCGGTAAGTATGACCGAATCGTTCAAGTAATAAACTTGGTAAGACCAAGTATCGTTCTTCCCAAAGGACTCACGGCCTAGTTTAGTTATGTGATTTGTTGATTAGCTAGGACTTACAAACGAAATATTTGGATTTTAATATGCAAGACAAAAAATAAACATGTATGCATGAAGTTTGATCAATGGCAAAGACAAAAGATAAACACTTTCAATGAAATATATGAATGAATATGTTGTTGGGGGTCAATTTCATCTCATCCACTCTCATACATTTTAGGAATTCAACATTCAAATCATCATTGTTAATGCCACTCTCTAAAGTACCATTCTAGATGGCTTCTCCCTAATCACGAGTTCATACAATTCCTAGCATTCCTAATGATTAGTTCATAAGTGCAGGAGCTTAACGACAACCAATATAATATTGTCAGTATAATATTGGGAGAAATTCCCCGGATCTAGACTTCCCCGTACGTGCCCGTATCGACAAAACCAATAATCATGCATGGAATGAGTTAAACTATGCAAGCATTGAGCAAAGAGGAAAAACCCTAACTAATGATGAAAGAAAGCATAAATCTTAATTAAAAGATGCAAGCATAGATTCCATATATGAGAGCTTCAAGAGATTACATTGATTCCCCAACAAACATACAAGGTTTAGTTCACCATATTCATGGTGAACCTAGATGAACAATGAAAGAATGAAAGAATAAACCCTAAAAAGGTGAAGAGGTAGCCTGAGCATCCAAGATCCTCCTTCAAAGGGGTGGAAGAGAGAGTGTTTGCCTCGTTTCTGCCAAAGATACTAATCCCAAGGACGTGCAAGCCCTTATATACTAATCTAGAGTTACAAAAGATTACAAAAGCCCAAGCCCATAAAGTGCCGCTCAGCGGTATTTACCGCTCAGCGGTGATTGCGCGTCTTCTTTCTTCCCCTCAGCGGCCATTTTGCCCCTCAACGGTTCCAACGCCACCTCTTGAGTGCCGCTCAGCGGTAGTTTGCCGCTGAGCGGTGCCTTCGTCTTCTCTTTTTGCACTCTTTCTTGTCTTTTCTAATGTCACTTCTCTCCTTCTTCACTCTTTTCACTAAATTCTCCTTAAAACCTGCACAAAAACACTTAAATCAAGCGTAAACCTGTCCAGCTCTCTTATTTATGAAAATATAGATAAAAGGCATGATTTCAAGCTAGTTTTTAAGTCTAAAGGTTGCTTTTAGTATCACTTTTAAGCATGAAAATAACAGTTTTTCAACTGTTATCACAACCCCAAACTTAGAACTTTGCTTGTCCTCAAGCAAACAAAATGTAACTCCATCTCCAACAAATTCACATGATGGTTCACTCATTCAAAATCCTCTTTCCAAGATAAGTAACAACTTCACTCAAACTTATGACCAAGAGTTCAATCAAGATGTGCACATGCTTTAGTGTTCACAAAGTCATTTAAGTTCCAACAAATGCTATTTTTCATGAATGATCAATCAATTAAGCATGGATGTTCATGTGCTTATGGAATATTTCCTCACTAGGTAAAGTGTTTCACTCAACACACAAGTGTATAAGAGGTAAAGTATTTCACTCATTCACTCTACTATCACAATGTCACATGAATCAACTTTGCCTTTCATTTTACCACAATCAAAAACATTCACAAGCATGCATCATCACAAGGACTTTTCAATGGCTTATAATGTGGCTGGGCTAACAAGAAAATTGGTTTTTCTGGATCACAAAATCCTTGAGTTAAGAGAATCATAACAACACAATTATTCTTATTCATTCCCAACTTGCCTTTGCATTTGCATTGAGCTTTGCTTCTTTTTCTTTTCTTTTCTTTTTCTTTGCATATTCTTACTTTTTAGCTCTTAGCTCAATGCTTTTCCTTTTTCCCAACAACCCCAAACTTGAACATTTATCAATACCACACAAGATATTCTACTTAACTCAAGGTAAAGATTTTCAATCAAGGGTTCAGTGTATATTCAAGGCTATGGGTTCAAAGGATAGAACACAAAGTGTTCTCTTTTAGTAGGCTAACTTTATGAATTTGGCCAATAAAAAGGGTTTCAAAAACACGGCCTTGATCATATGATGCAAAACAAGCAATTGATTCAATCATAGAAAACCTGGGCAAAGTCATTCATGCTTCCAAAGCAATAGCATTCAAGAATAACAACTCTGGAGCTCAAACCTCACATATAAGCTCATTCACATTTGACATACACATCCTGCTTAATTTCACAATCACAATCATGATATCATGCATTTGTTCACAAAGCTTGTGAATCACCTGTATAAGCATTTTAATGTGCACATCATCTCAACATCAATCAATCAATAAGCATCATTCAAGCATTACTTATCAAACAATCACAGTTAATAGCAAACCATCATAAGAAACCAGGTGTTCAATAGAGTACATCAAACCCTAATCTAAAAACAAAAACAAATAAGTCCAGAAAACTTAAACCATAAAAGCATAAACATATGATAGCATTCATCAGTAAATGCTATCTCAGCTCCTCATCAGTCTGAACTGTCCTCTGTATCTTCCTCCTCCTCTTCATCATCATCTTCATCAAACGCATCCTCCTCCTCAGCTTCATCTTCTTCCATATCTCTAGCTGAAGCTTCAGCTGCTTCAGCTCCTCCATGCACTGGTTCTTCTGGCCAAGCTACCACGTTATGGAATTCATCCATAGTCCACCTGTGTGCTGGAGGGGTATCATACATCCCCACTATCATCTCAGCCGTGGCCACCTGCCCTCTGTGGATGGACTGCAACTGAGCACCTATAAGAGACATATACATGTCCCTCATCTGGAATGGTTCTGCCTCATGAGTATCAGCAGATGTCCTGCTCTGTGCTGGCCCTCTCTCTCTACGAGCCTGGCGTGGTGGAACTGGCTGAGCTGCCTCCTCACCTCCACAATACTGTCTGTAATAGGCCTCATCTATAGCTTTTCTTGGCCTCTCAAATGGTGGAACAGAAGTGTCCACCCCAGCTTGCTTGCAAAGATGAGTGATCAAAGAAGGATGTCCCAGTGGTGCTTTGTTGTTTGAGGTGTTAGCACACACACTAATCTCATCAGCTATCACCTGCCCAATATTTACATTCAAATTCCTGATAGCACAGTAGATGAATAGTGCCCTGCTGAGAGTGATATCTGACACATGTGAGCATGGCTGAATGTTGGCATGAGAAAATGCCATCCAATACTTTGCAAGAGGAGTCAAATCTGTCCTCCTAATGTTAACCACTGCTCCAGATCTATTTCTTTGAAAATGTCCTCCAGGTATGCACAACACTCTCTCAACATCCTCAAAGTCAGCACCCTCCTCCATGCTAAGAGCAAACTGGCATTGTTCACCAGCCCACACAGTATCCAGGAAGTTGTTGATGGAATCAGGATCATACCTGATGGCATGGCCTCTGACATAGCCCAAATAATTCTCAGCTGGATAGTCACCAATCTTCTTTGCATTGGTGTAGAATTCCTTCACCACAGCTATGTTGGCAGGTGCTGGATAAGTGGCTAGCTTCCCCCAATCATTCCCTAACACTTGCTCTCCAAATTGAGGAGCAAAGTTAGGTATCATTCCAACCTTTCTCTCCATTAGAAGTCTCCTGTCCTGAACCACCCTAAAGTGCTTCTCATGTTTCCTAGAGAGGAACCTGCCATTATGGGGCTGCTCTGGTTCCTTTTCCTTCCTCTTGGTTGCCATGGTTTTCAATCTTTTCCCTGATGAAGATGCCATTCCTGCATTCAAAAACAATTCCAAAACCACAGAACATGATGTTAATCATTAGTAAACACAGAACACAACTCCTTTCGAAGCTAAACCACCGCTGAGGGCCAGAATTTCCCCTCAGCGCCACCAGTGCCAAATTCAAACACGCAAAAACCAGAAAAAACCAAATCTGGCAGAGTGCCGCTCAGCGGTAAATGCCGCTCAGCGGTGACCTGCAGATTTTTGCAAATCTCATTTTTAAACTGTCCTAACTCCACCCAAATGCAATTTTCAGTTTTCCAGTACATAATCAAGCAGTTTAATCGGTTCAAACATCAAATATATCATCAAATCATGCATAGAAATCAAAACCCCTAAATATTCATGCTTTGACAATCACATTCAAATTCAAGAACCCTAGAATGACAAAATGAATTTTAGTTACTTGGGTGGAGATGTTAGATGATATGAGAATGCTTCGAAACTAGAATGCTCTCTTCCAACCCCAAACTTTGATGGCACACTAGTGAAAAAGTGAGTGGAAGAGAAATTTTTCTAAGAGGGAAAAGTAAAAAGATGTGAGAAACCTAAGAGAAGATATGTGGAAGTGTTTGTGCAGAAAAGGGCTTGAAAGAATGTGAAAACGCGCAGCTTAGGGTTTAAAAATACCCCAATGGGCTCGGGTTCCGCTAAGGGGAACTTTAGCCCATCTGCGATAGTACCGCTCAGCGGTAATTTCCGCTCAGCGGCACTTTCGTGATGTGCCCTTCTCCTTCTTTTCTTGACCTACGTGCCTTCCTAGCATACCCCTCATAGGTTCCCTGCAATTCAATGTTAAAAATGCTTATGCAAACCCTAATTAAAATAAAACAAACAAAAACAATCAATCAACTGGGTTGCCTCCCAGGTAGCGCTTGTTTAACGTCACGAGCCTGACCCAAAATCCACCAACTCCCCTCAGTAGGTGTTTTAAACTTACCAGCACCCATCAGTAGGTGCAAAATCTTCTCACCAACACCCATCAGTAGGTGTTACAAACTTAGTATCCTTCAGTAGATACTTAACCACCTAGCATCCTTTAGTAGATGCTAAATCCACAAACTAATGTCCACAATAATGTTTACAAATTACAAATTACAAAAACAAATCAAAAGTTTGTAAATCCATTGGGTTGCCTCCCAGCAAGCGCTTCTTTAACGTCACTAGCTTGACCCTGTTAAAGCTCATGTTCCATCTTCTTTATGGTTGATGTTGTCCTTCCACCAACCTTTCAACTGCTTCCTTTGGACTGTCTTAGATTCTCTAGAATATGGAGGCTCTATCTCTATCATCTCCTTTTCTTTAAAGCCTTTTATAACCCACAACTTGTTCTTGAGTCTTACAGGTGTGCCAAGTTGGAGTCCTCTTTTCTTCTAGTCTCTAGGAACTTCTTCTCCTTTTCCAATTTCCTCTACCTTGGGTACCTGAAAATACAAACAATGGTTATCAGAAACCTTAAGATTTTCATTTTTACCTTTAGTTATGGGTGCATCTCGAAATGCAGCTTTATAACTGGCTTCTTCCTCCTTTGCTTGTGTTTCATCTTTGAAAACATCCACCACCACTCTCTCCTCTCTGTCCTGGAGCACCACTATACCTTCATTAACATCTATAATAGCCCTGGCCGTTTTCATAAACGGTCTTCCCAGTATGAAAGGTATCTTTTCGTTCTCCATCTTCATCACCACAAAGTCTGCCAAGAACTGAAGTTTGCCAACACAAACTACAATGTCTTCTGCAATCCCACATGGCTCCTTTGAAGATCCATCAGCCATTACCAGATTAACCTTTACAGGTTTTATTTTAACATGGCCAATTTGCTCCAATAGAGAATAAGGCATCAAGTTAACACTTGAGCCTAAGTCAAGGAAAGCTTTCTTTACCTTTTTCTTCCCTATAGTGCAAGGGATAGAAAAACTACCTGGATCTGCTGCCTTTGGTGGGAATGATTCTTTCTTAACAGTTACACGCTTTTCTTCCTCATCATCTCTACGTCTTCTTTTTGTAGAGGTTCCTTCTTCAGATTTTGTGTAAACTGCTATTTTCTGTAGAATTTGTTCCCAAGGAGCTTCATTATCAACCATTCTGAATAAATCTGTGAAATCCATTGGTTTCTCCTGATTTGTTAGAAAAGGAAAAGTGTCCTTTCTTTCTTCTTCTCTTCTCTCTTCTGTTTCATCTTCTTCTAACTCAATACTCTCTTCATTCACACTCTTGACCACTTTGCACTCTTCTCTGGGGTTAACCTCAGTATTAGCCCCAAAGTTTCTGTTTGGCCTTTCTTCCAATTGCTTGGTGATCTGACCCATCTGAATCTCCAAATTCTTTATAGCAGCTTCAGTGCTCTTCTGAGAAGATTCAGTTTTCTGTATAAATTGCTGAAGAGTTTCTTCCAACCTTGTAGATCTTTCATTAAGCATAGATAATTGTTGCCACATGGTTGGTTGCTGCTGCTGCTGCTTATTATACTGATTAACCTGCCCAGTTTGTCCTTGGCCAATACTTGGATGTGGTTTCCAACCCTGATTATAATTCCCTTGACGGTATGGAAACTGATTAGCCATGAAATTAACATCCTTCACGGCTTCCACAGGAAAAGCACATTGGCCATTGATGTGATCTCCCCCACATAATTCGCACAACTGGGTTTCTACATGTGCAGCAGATTTTAACTCTTTAGGTAATGAAGCAAGAGTTTTGGTCAGAGTTTCCAGCTGTTGAGTTAGAATCTTATTCTGTGCTAGCAGAGCATCATGGGTTTGTAATTGAATAACCCCTTTCTGTTGCATAGGGGCGCCTCTTTCATTATGCAGCTCATTATCACTTGTAGCCATATTTTCAATAATTTCAGTTGCTTCCTCTGGAGTCTTCCATTTGATATTGCCTCCAGCTGAGGCATCCAGCATCATCTTGGTTTGTGAACCAAGCCCTCCAAGGAAAGTTAGGACTACTTCTTGATCTTCAAAGCCATGCGTGGGAGTTTTACGTAATAAGCTTTTATACCTGTCCCATGCATGTCCCAGTGATTCCTCCATGCCCTGCTTGAATGAAGATATCTCTTGCTTTCCTTTAGTCACCTTAGATTGTGGGAAGTATTTGTTTAAGAATTTTGTAACCACTGCTTCCCACTCTGTGAAACTTTCTTCTGGAAAAGAGTTCAACCAAAGCTTAGCATTGCCTCCCAATGAGAAAGGAAACAAGCTAAGTTTGATTGCTTCGTCTGGCACCCCATTAATCTTGACTGTATTGCAAATCTCATTAAAGGTAGTCAGGTGCTCATATGGGCTTTCGTGAGATAACCCATTAAATTGATTACTCTTCACCAGTTGAATCAATGATGGTTTGACCTCCATGTTGGCTGCCTTGACTCTAGGTCTAGCTATGCTATTGAAGTGCTGAGGTCCAGCAAGATTAGTGTAATCTGCAAGAGTTCTTCTAACATTATTACCCTCCATACTTCCTGTGCTATGAACAGAACCTTGTGGTGATGAGTGCAAGAGAGTTTCTGGAGAAGGGAAAAGTTCTCTAGACGTTCTGATTCTTCTCCGCCTTCTACTCTCTTCTAGACCTTCAAGAAGTGGTTCTGTTGTTTTCTTACTTCTAGTTCGAATTGCTTCCTGCATGCACAAGAAAACAAAACCCTAGAAAAGATTTGTTAGCACAAAAAGATATAAGAGAGGATATATATTCAAAAGATAAAAAGATAAAAGATTCAGAAGATAAAAAGATAAAAGATTTAGAAGATAGAAAATAAAATAAAATAAAATCTATTCTAAAAAGATAAAATAAAATCTAACCTAATCTAAAAGATAAAGATAAAATAAAATCTAATAAAATCTAACCTAATCTAAAAAGATAAAATAAAATCTAATCCTAAAAGATAAAAAGATAAGAAAAATAAAATCTAATAAAATCTAATCCAATCTAAAAAGATAAAAAGATAAAATAAAAACAAAAAAAAATAAAAAAATAAAAACAGAAATTTAAAATTAAAGTCAAAGATAATCAATAATCACACAAATTAACCAGTTAAACCACGAATCCCCGGCAACGGCGCCAAAAACTTGATGTACAAATTTGTAAGCACCAAATTATGATGTCACAAACTTGTTTCACAATCGGCAAGTATGACCGAATCGTTCAAGTAATAAACTTGGTAAGACCAAGTATCGTTCTTCCCAAAGGACTCACGGCCTAGTTTAGTTATGTGATTTGTTGATTAGCTAGGACTTACAAACGAAATATTTAAAGTTTAATATGCAAAGACGAAAATAAACATGTATGCATGAATTTGATCAATGGCAAAGACTAAAGATAAACACTTTCAATGGATTATATGAATGAATATGTTGTTGGGGGTCAATTTCATCTCATCCACTCTCATATATTTTAGGAATTCAACATTCAAATCATCATTGTTAATGCCACTCTCTAATGTACCATTCTAGATGGCTTCTCCCTAATCAAATAGTTCATACAATTCCTAGCATTCCTAATGATTAGTTCATGAGTGCAGGAGCTTAAAGGCAAGCAATAAAATATTGTCAGTATAATATTGGGAGAAATTCCCCGGATCTAGACTTCCCCGTACGTGTCCGTATCGACAAAACCAATAATCATGCATTAGAATGAGTTAAACAATGCAAGCATTGAGCAAAGAGGAAAAACCCTAACTAATGATGAAAGAAAGCATATGTCTTACTTAAAAGATGTACTCAACAAATTCCATATATGAGAGCTTCAAGAGATTACATTGATTCCCCAACAAACATACAAGGTTTAGTTCACCATATTCATGGTGAACCTAGATGAATAACAATGAAAGAATGAAAGAATAAACCCAATAAAGGTGAAGAGGTAGCCTGAGCATCCAAGATCCTCCTTCAAAAGGGTGGAAGAGAGAGTGTTTGCCTCGTTTCTGCCAAAGATACTAATCCCAAGGACGTGCAAGCCCTTATATACTATTCTAGAGTTACAAAAGATTACAAAAGCCCAAGCCCAAAAAGTGCCGCTCAGCGGTGGTTACGCGTCTTCTTTCTTCCCCTCAGCGGCCATTTTGCCCCTCAGCGGTTCCAACGCCACCTCTTGAGTGCCGCTCAGCGGTAGTTTGCCGCTGAGCGGTGCCTTCGTCTTCTATTTTTGCACTCTTTCTTGTCTTTTCTAATGTCACTTCTCTCCTTCTTCACTCTTTTCACTAAATTCACCTTAAAACCTGCACAAAAACACTCAAATCAAGCATAAACCTGTCCAGCTCTCTTATTTATGAAAATATAGATAAATTGCATGATTTCAAGCTAGTTTCTAAGTCTAAAGGTTGCTTTTAGTATCAATTTCAAGTATGAAAATAACAGTTTTTCAACTGTTATCAGCCTTCGGTTTCTCCTTTTTGCACTTTTTCTTGTCTTTTCTAATGTCATCTCTCTCCTTTTTCACTCTTTTCACTAAATTCACCTTAAAACCTGCACAAAAACACTTAAATCAAGCATAAACCTATCCAGCTCTCATATTTATGAAAATATAGATAAAAGCATGATTTCAAGCTAGTTTCTAAGTCTAAAGGTTGCTTTTAGTATCAATTTTAAGCATGAAAATAACAGTTTTTCAACTGTTATCAGTACCGTCAAGGGAGCTACAATCAAGGGTGGAAACCACACCCAAGTATTGGTCAGGAACAAAGTGGGCAAGTTGGACAAACTGGGCAATTTAATAAGCTACAGCAACAAACCTTTCTATCAGGAAGTTTGGATGACACCCTTCAACAATTTTTGAAAAATTCTGACGCTACTCAGAAAAGCATTGAAGAATCATGTAAAAGGATAAAGATGCAGCTTCATTCCATTAGTCAGAGATTGAATGATGAGGTTAATACTGAAGTTAACCCTAAGGAGGAAGGGCAAGCCATTATCACTGAAAGTGACAAGATTCTTGATGAGAAAAAAATAGGGGGCGATGAGGAAAAGTCAGAGAGAAAAGAAAAAGAAGAATTGAGTGAGAGAAATAAAGATCAAGAAAAAGAGAAAGAAGTGGTTGAGAGAGAAGAGAGAAAGAAAATTTGTGTGAAAATAAAGAAGTTGAAAAGAAAAAGAAAAGGGAAGAAAAAAATAAAAGAAAAGAAAAAGAGAAAATTTAGGGAGAGAAAAAGGAAGAAAAAGAAGATGAGAGGAAAGAAGAAGAAATCATATGGAAAATCACATCCTCATCTAAAGAAGAATCATAGGAAGGAAAAGAAATTCAAGTGCTTTATGGAAATCTTCAAGAAATTGGAGATTAAAGTTCCTATGATTAAGACACTGCAACAGGTTCCTGGTTTGATCAAATTTCTAAAGAAGTTCAGTAGAAAGAAGAAGAAAAAGAAGAAGGAACATGAGCTTTATTGGGTCAAGCTAGTGACGTTAAAAGAGCGCTTGCTGGGAGGCAACCCAGTGGATTTAAAAACTTTTGATTTGGATTTGTAACTTTTACTTTGTGGACATTATTTTGTAAATATTTTGTTGGATACAGCATCTACTGAAGGATGCTAGGTGGTTAAGTATCTACTGAAGGATACTAAGTTTGTAACACCTACTGATGGGTGTTGGTGAGAAGATTTTGCACCTACTGATGGGTGCTGGTAAGTTTGAAACACCTACTGATGGGTGTTGGTGGATTTTGGGTCAGGCTCGTGACGTTAAACAAGCGCTACCTGGGAGGCAACCCAGTTGATTGATTGTTTTCTGTTTGTTTATTTTAGTTAGGGTTTGCATAAGCATTTTTAACATTGAATTGCAGGGAACCAGTGAGGGGTATGTCTAGGAGGCACGTAGGTCAAGAAAAGAAGGAGAGGAGCACTTCACGAAAGTGCCGCTGAGCGGTACTCTCGCAGATGGGCTTTAGTTTCCCCTTAGCGGGATCCGAGCCCATTAGGGTATTTTTATACCCTAAGCTGCGTTTTGGTTTCTCTTTTCAGACTCTTCTCTGCACACACACTCTTACATACCTTTTCAAAGGTTCTCTACAACTTTTCCCTCATCCCTCTTTAGAAAATCTCCCTTCCACTCACTTGCTCACTAGTTTTCCATCTAAGTTTGGGGTTGGGAGAGAGCATCATTGAAGGGGCTGATTTCTTCATTATGGTTTACTAATGCTTAACAATGTATCTTTTGGTTTTGTGAATTATGTTTGATGCAGGGATGGCCTCCTCATCGGGCAAAAAGAATCAAGACTATAAGATCCAAGAAGAAGGAGGATACAGAGGACAGCTCAGATTGAGGAGGAGTTGAGATAGCATTTACTGATGAATGCTATCATAACTAGAGCAGGACTTATGCTTTTGTTTGGTTTAAGTTTTCTGAACTTATTTGTTTTTGTTTTTAGATTAGGGTTGATGTACTCTATTGAACACCTGGTTTGTTATGATGGTTTGCTATTAACTGTGATTGTGTGATAAGTAATGCTTGATGATGCTTATTGATTGATTGATGTTGAGATGATGTGCACATTAAAATGCTTATACAGATGATTCACAAGCTTTGTGAACAAATGCATGATATCATGATTGTGATTGTGAAATTAAGCAGGATGTGTATGTCAAATGTGAATGAGCTTATATGTGAGGTTTTGAGCTCCAGAGTTGTTATTGTTGAATGCTATTACTTTGAAAGCATGAATGATTTTGCCCAGGTTTTCTATGATTGAATCAATTGCTTGTTTTGCATCATGTGATCAAGGCCATTTGTTGGAACCCTTTTTATTGGCCAAATTCATAAAGTTAGCCCACTAAAAGAGAACACTTTGTGTTCTATCCTTTGAACCCTTAGCCTTGAGCATACACTAAAACCCTTGATTAAAAATCTTTACCTTGAGTTAAGTAGAAGATCTTGTGTGGTATTGTTAAATGTTCAAGTTTGGGGTTGTTGGGAAAACATGAAAAAGGAAAAGCATTGAGCTAAGAGCTAAAAAGTAAGAATATGCAAAGAAAAAGAAAAAGAAAAGAAAAGAAAAAGAAGTAAAGCTCAATGCAAATGCAAAGGCAAAAGAAAGTTGGGAAGAATAAGATGATTGTGTTGATATGACTCTCTTAACTCAAGGATTTTGTGATCCAGAAAAACCAATTTTCTTGTTAGCCCAGCCACATTATAAGCCATTGAAAAGTCCTTGTGACGATGCATGCTTGTGAATGTTTTTGATTGTGGTAAAATGAAAGGCAAAGTTGATTCATGTGACATTGTGATAGTGGAGTGAATGAGTGAAACACTTTACCTCTTATACACTTGTGTGTTGAGTGAAACACTTTACCTAGTGAGGAAATATTCCATAAGCACATGAACATCCATGCTTAATTGATTGATCATTCATGAAAAATAGCATTTGTTGGAACTTAAATGACTTTGTGAACACTAAAGCATGTGCACATCTTGAATGAACTCTTGGTCATAAGTTTGAATGAAGTTGTTACTTATCTTGAAAAAGAGAATTTTTGAATGAGTGAACCATCATATGAATTGGTTGGAGATTGAGTTACATTTTTTTTGCTTGAGGACAAGCAAAGTTCTAAGTTTGGGGTTGTGATAACAGTTGAAAAACTATTATTTTCATACTTAAAATTGATACTAAAAGCAACCTTTAGACTTAGAAACTAGCTTGAAATCATGCTTTTATCTATATTTTCATAAATATGAGAGCTGGACAGGTTTATGCTTGATTTAAGTGTTTTTGTGCAGGTTTTAAGGTGAATTTAGTGAAAAGAGTGAAGAAGGAGAGAGATGACATTAGAAAAGACAAGAAAAAGTGCAAAAAGGAGAAGCCGAAGGCACCGCTCAGCGGCATTTTACCGCTGACCGGCACTCAGGAGGTCACGGGAGGTCCGCTGAGGGGCAAACTGGCCGCTGAGGGGAAGAAAAGTGAAGCGCAGTTACCGCTGAGCGGTATTTACCGCTGAGCGGCACTTTTTGGGCTTGGGCTTTTGTAATCTTTTGTAACTCTAAATTAGTATATAAGCGTGATGGACAAATTTGTAAGCACCAAAATATGATGTCACAAACTTGTTTCACAATCGGCAAGTATGACCGAATCGTTCAAGTAATAAAACTTGGTAAGACCAAGTATCGTTCTTCCCAAAGGACTCACGGCCTAGTTTAGTTATGTGATTTGTTGATTAGCTAGGACTTACAAACAAAATATTCAAATTTTAATATGCAAGACAGAAAATAAACATGTATGCATGAAGTTTGATCAATGGCAAAGACAAAAGATAAACACTTTCAATGAATTATATGAATGAATATGTTGTTGGGGGTCAATTTCATCTCATCCACTCTCATATATTTTAGGAATTCAACATTCAAATCATCATTGTTAATGCCACTCTCTAATGTACCATTCTAGATGGCTTCTCCCTAATCAAATAGTTCATACAATTCCTAGCATTCCTAATGATTAGTTCATGAGTGCAGGAGCTTAAAGGCAACCAATAAAATATTGTCAGTATAATATTGGGAGAAATTCCCCGGATCTAGACTTCCCCGTACGTGTCCGTATCGATAAAACCAATAATCATGCATTAGAATGAGTTAAACAATGCAAGCATTGAGCAAAGAGGAAAAACCCTAACTAATGATGAAAGAAAGCATATGTCTTTTCTAATGTCACTTCTCTCCTTCTTCACTCTTTTCACTAAATTCACCTTAAAACCTGCACAAAAACACTTAAATCAAGCGTAAACCTGTCCAGCTCTCTTATTTATGAAAATATAGATAAAAGGCATGATTTCAAGCTAGTTTTTAAGTCTAAAGGTTGCTTTTAGTATCACTTTTAAGCATGAAAATAACAGTTTTTCAACTGTTATCACTACCTCTTCACCTTTTTAGGGTTTATTCTTTCATTCTTTCATTGTTATTCATCTAGGTTCACCATGAATATGGTGAACTAAACCTTGTATGTTTGTTGGGGAATCAATGTAATCTCTTGAAGCTCTCATATATGGAATCTATGCTTGCATCTTTTAATTAAGACTTATGCTTTCTTTCATCATTAGTTAGGGTTTTTCCTCTTTGCTCAATGCTTGCATAGTTTAACTCATTCCATGCATGATTATTGGCTTTGTCGATACGGGCACGTACGGGGAAGTCTAGATCCGGGGAATTTCTCCCAATATTATACTGACAATATTATATTGGTTGTCGTTAAGCTCCTGCACTTATGAACTAATCATTAGGAATGCTAGGAATTGTATGAACTCGTGATTAGGGAGAAGCCATCTAGAATGGTACTTTAGAGAGTGGCATTAACAATGATGATTTGAATGTTGAATTCCTAAAATATATGAGAGTGGATGAGATGAAATTGACCCCCAACAACATATTCATTCATATATTTCATTGAAAGTGTTTATCTTTTGTCTTTGCCATTGATCAAACTTCATGCATACATGTTTATTTTCTGTCTTGCATATTAAAATTTAAATATTTCGTTTGTAAGTCCTAGCTAATCAACAAATCACATAACTAAACTAGGCCGTGAGTCCTTTGGGAAGAACGATACTTGGTCTTACCAAGTTTATTACTTGAACGATTCGATCATACTTGCCGATTGTGAAACAAGTTTGTGACATCATATTTTGGTGATCATAAATTTGTCCATCAGAGACAAAATTGGACTCGACCCAAACTCAAATTCCCACCAAGCTGTCAGGTAGAAACATGTTGATCAAGACAAAAGGCCTACGAGTTTCAATACTATCCATATGACTTATGCAACATTTCTTCCAAGTCTTCTGCATAAAAAGGCTCGGTCTCTACTTGTTACATGAAGCCTTTAAAGCCTCAATACC
This sequence comes from Vigna nakashimae, assembly GCA_034642375.1. Classification (NCBI taxonomy): domain Eukaryota; kingdom Viridiplantae; phylum Streptophyta; class Magnoliopsida; order Fabales; family Fabaceae; genus Vigna; species Vigna nakashimae. Next base: position 24,307,043 of record CM067759.1, read on the forward strand.
TCAAGACTCGTGATACATCATACACAAAAGGTGATTACCATGGAGTGGCTATCGGTCATTCCACCAAAAGTGCTGGTGGTTCAAGCGCAAAAGCAAACTTTGATTCATTCAAGATGATTAAAATGTGAAGAAAGTTGACCCAACACTAAGTCAAGGCTCGTGAATGCCTTTACAAACACCATGAAGAAATGAAGTGGGTTTTAAAACCACTGAAGAAATCATAAGTCAGTGTACAAGTGGTTTTGATGTTGTGAAGTGTTTTCCTATGGAGAAGTATGCTCATTGGTATCACATCTTCATCCATGACTTGCAATGCGAACATTCACTATAGGGTTTCTCCAAGTAGTGCTAGAAATCGAGTCCTGAAAGGGTATCGTGGAAAAAAGGGAAAACAAAAATTGAAAAAAATGAAATGAAGTCAATCTTGAGTCACTTATCTTTCTTGCAAATCGTCAAACTTTTGTTTTTCGAAAATAGAAAAGAGCAAAAAAAAAAATAATGAATAATCAAAAGGAAAATTGGGATGTCCGGTTTTTCTAAGGTCAAGTGTTTAATCAAAAAATAACAATTTGACGCTTTCTCTCGAGACATTTGTGCGCATTTTGCTTGAAAACCTTCACCCTTCACTGTTCCAAAATAAAGGATGTTCCCCAACAAACACTGTCACTGCCCTTAGTAATGATGTAAGCCTTTACACTGGGGCAGATTGGCATGGCCAAAATTTTCCTTGCTTGCACTAGTTGGGTGATCCCTGAATCCATTGAGACAAATAAAAGAACTTTCAAAAAGAAAATAAGTCCACTAGATTGAAAACCCGAAAGGGCAGTCTAGAAAGGAAAGGAAAGGGAAAAATCACTCATGTTGAGGTCATCTAGTCGTAGAATTAATCTTTTGAAAAGAAAGCAATCAGAATTTGAAATGATGTGTGGCCATCTTTTCTTTACCAAAAAAAAAACAAAATATATCCATTGTCACCCTGTTTTGAGCCAAAAATAAATCCTTTTTCAAAATTATTCCCAAGCAAGGTTTGTCATCAGTATGAGTCAACTTAGGAAGCGGTTGAAGAGCACTCAATGATCAAACGGAGGAATCCTTCAAAATAGTAAACAAAAACAAAAAAAAAAGAAAAAGAACAAAAAATCACAAAGTGATGATGAAAAAATAAAAAATGGAGTTCAAGAAAAGCAAAATGCTCAAAAGGTCAAATAGTTGACACAATGCCAGATGACAACCCTTGCTTCAAAAAATGTATCCGATAAGCATTCATTTGGGCCTTTAACCCTTTCTTTCAATACCTTCTAGCCTTGGTCACATTACAAGCCTAATAAAGTCCACACAGATTGAATAATGTTTGCTCAAATTTTCATAAAGCTTAATTTTGCGATAAGACGAAATGACTTGCAATGTGTCCAAAAAAAAAAAACAAACAAAAAACAAACAAAAAACCAAAAACAAAAAATTTGAAAATGAATGAAAAAAGGAGAAAAAGAAAAAATAATGTCTCAGGAAGAAGGGATCTCTTTGCCAACCAGCCAGCAAAAGCATGCAAAAGAAAATCAAACCAATTGGGGTCATCCTTTTAACCGATCCTTTTCATACCCACTACCTTTTCCAAATGGAACCCTGTGCCAAAACAAATGGGGCAATTTTATGGATCTCACCATGCATCTTCGCCCTGAAATTTATCAACCCATAATTTCAAGACTGGGGCAGCTTTGCGGATCTTACTTGAATTTTTGACCCGAATTTTCAAAGATCCATACCCCATGCTCATTTTCCCAAACACCAAACTGGGGCAGCTTTTGGGTGTCTCGTTTCCTTTAAGCAATGTATAAGGAATGATGTGCTTATGTGGCTGTCCCAGACTTCTCTACACCATTCTAAATAGCTCTCATTCTTCAGTTGCCAGTAAATTCAAGCATGTGTGCGTCGACGTCTCGAAAGAAAAAATCAAAATGTAATCATATCAAACATTAGACCTCAAATGTATGACATTCCTCAATTTCACAAAACATTGAAAATAAAGATCAGTTTGATGATGATTGCAAGAAGATGAATGACTTAAGCAAAAAAAATTAGATGAAACACAAAACAAAGCAAATGTTTTCCATATGTGTGCATACATCAAAAGAAATTCTTTCAAATCAAAACCCTCTTCATTCATATGAATGGTTGTCAAATCCTTCTTCAAAAATTCAAAAAGAATAACATTATGGTCTTATCTTCAAGTCATGTTTCTTGTTGATAATTTTTTCTCTCATTTGGGGTTTTAATACACATCTTTACACCCTGTTCAGCATTCTACAATGGTTTTTTACGCCTTGTTTCCCATATCCTCATGTCAGGACATTCTCTTTAGCGAATGGTCACTGATGCCTTTTCAAAAATCAAATTTCTGTCAAAATTTCAAAAAAGAAAAAAAAAAGGCATTTCACAAAATTACAAATTTCAAGAATTTCAAAATTTGAAAGCCCAGTTTCCATACTGGCCCCCAAGCCCAGTTTCCACACTGGCCCATCAAGCCCAGTTTTATCTAGCACCCTTAGTTTTCTTCTTCGATATCGGCCCTCTGCATGGCAATGGTCGGATTTAAATTTCTGTTCTATGAGTTTGGTCCTCTGCGAGGCAATGGTCAAATCCAGGTTTTAGTTTTCTGTTATCAGCCCTTTGCATGGCAATGGTCGGATTTAAATTTCTGTTCTGTGAGTTTGGCCCTCTGCGAGGCAATGGTCAAATCCAGGTTTTAGTTTTCTGTTATCGTCCCTCTGCATGGCAATGGTCGGATTTAAATTTCTGTTCTGTGAGTTTGGCCCTCTGTGAGGTAATGGTCAAATCCAGGTTTTAGTTTTCTGTTATCGACCCCCTGCATGGCAATGGTCGGATTTAAATTTCTGTTCTGTGAGTTTGGCCCTCTACGAGGCAATGGTCAAATCCAGGTTTTAGTTTTCTGTTATCGGCCCTCTGCATGGCAATGGTCGGATTTAAATTTCTGTTCTGTGAGTTTGGCCCTCTGCGAGGCAATGGTCAAATCCAGGTTTTAGTTTTTTGTTATCGACCCTCTGTATGGCAATGGTCGATTTTAAATTTCTGTTCTGTGAGTTTGGCCCTCTGGGAGGCAATGGTCAAATCCAGGTTTTAGTTTTCTGTTATCGACCCTCTGCATGGCAATGGTCGGTTTTAAATTTCTGTTCTGTGAGTTTGGCCCTCTGTGAGGCAATGGTCAAATCCAGGTTTTAGTTTTCTGTTATCGGCCCTCTGCATGGCAATGGTCGGATTTAAATTTCTGTTCTACGAGTTTGGCCCTCTGCGAGGCAATGGTCAAATTCCAGTTTATTATTTCTGCGATATCGGCCCTCTGCCAGACAATGGTCGAATCCAGGTTTTCGTTTCGTGTTGTTGGCCCTCTGCTATGCAATGGTCGATTTCTTTTGTTGCAATTTCATCTTTTTCATGAACTTGGTTATGATATATATTTGAATTAGTTTTTATTTTTCCTCTTTCTCTTTTGAAATCCAGACGAAATTAGTGTTTCTTTCTTTACTTAGCCTTTACTCAGATAATACGAAAATATCAAATTTCGTCCGGATGACTAAATAATATAGGTATTTTTTTTTATTATTTTTATTTGCATCTTATTTTATTTTATGTTTTTTTTATGAATTTTATTATTATTTTATTTTGTTTTTTTTTATTATTTCATTTGATTTTCCATAAGTATTTTAAAAAGAAAAAAAAAAGAAAAAAAAAGAGAAAAGCGGAACTCGCACCCAATTCTGAAAAAAAAAAGAGAAAAGCGGAACTCGCACCCAATTCTGAAAAAACGAAAAGGGAAATGGTTCCTCCTTCACGCACTGACACAGGCACTGCCCTTTTGATCTCCACCACCCCTCTGCTCCTCACACACTGTAACCACCCTAACCACTTTTCCTTTTTTCACTCCCAACTCCATTGCCTCCAACACCCATCCTTTTCATCCGAGACCTCCATAACCTGCTACACCTCCGTTCTTGACACACAAGACTTCATTATCACCCTTCATATAATTCCTCACCAAACCAGGATTCACCACACATACTCCTATCCCATTCACTCCACAGATTCATCTCCGCATCACACAACACTCAATCCTCCTCCATTTTCTATCAATGCTGGCAACTCATATACACCCATTATCATTCATCCATATTCCCTCACAGCCAACATCACCATCTTCATCCCCTTCATCTTTCATTTTCATCTCCAACACTTAATACCCGTGATCATCTCCAATACCTGTCATCATCTCCATCCCCTGCTACAACTCACATTCACCATCACGGACACACACACAAACTTTCTATTCCTTCATTCACTCAACAGAACCTTATTCTCCCATCCAACTTCGACTTCATCTTTCAAAATAAAGAAAAACACGCAAGGCCATCTTCATTTTTTCTCACACACACAAATTGATTCCTCTTTCACTAGAACAGAGAAACACCTTCTTCATCATTTTCCATTCTTCCCCCATCTTGTACTTGAAAAACATAGAAGAACTCACTCGGTTCCTAACCTCAACTATGTTTCCCATCACATAAATTCATCCCAGCACCCAAAACAGAAAATGGATATCAGAGGATATGGGAACAATTGTTGAGAGCAAGTTCTAACTTCAGAAGAAGGAGGGCAACTGTTGGAGTTAGATTAATGGCAGTGTCGTGTGAAAAATGAAGGGGAAGGGGATTTCCCCATTGCCGGCGAAGACGAGAAAGAGGGACGAGAGAGAGGCGCCGCGGTTGGAGACGGTTCTGGTGGCGCTTGGGGTTGCCGCCGACGCCAAGACTGGAAGAGGCGGCGGCGCGGTGGCTGGTTTCGGTGGCGCAGTGGCTGGTTTCGGTGGAAGCGGTGGTGGGGAGGCTGAGTCATGGCCGTGGGTGGCAGAGATGAGCGTCTCTGTTTTCTTTCCTTCAGAGGAGAAGACCCTGGGTCTCAGGGCTGCCTACACAAATGAGATGAAGTTGGAGGAACCCCTAATGGGTTTCTGATTAGGGTTAAGAGGCCTTGGGCCTGGTGCGGTTTGCTTCCCATCTCTTCCTGCCACACGTGCAACTCCATTCGCACCCCTTTTCATTTGGGTCGAAGCCTAGTTTGTTTCTGCAAACAAAAATAAAAAACAAGAATTAGCCTGAGCACATTATTTCAGGATGCACCTCCAACTTTACTGCTGCACCCCTATCTTGGGGCCTGGATAAGAAATTTCGAGTTACACTCCTGGTTTTTTATCTCTGCATCCCTATTCTTATTGGGTTGTTCTCTTGCTTTATTTTTATGCTTTTGTTATTTTATTTTTATTAGTATTTGTTTGGTTATTAGTTTTTACTGTGTGTAACCCCTTGTATGATAACCCCACTCCTAGATTTTGTCTTTTATTTTGGTTTATTTGCTGCACTTTAAATACGGAAAAGACGATAATTAAAAATAATAATAAATAAAAATTATTACAAAAATATTTAAAGGTTTAAGCGCACGTGTGACCGCTCGCGTCGTCCTTGTGCTAGAAAACCTTTTCTTCTTTCTTATAAAAATTATTACAAAAATATTTAAAGGTTTAAGCGCACGTGTGACCGCTCGCGTCGTCCTTGTGCTAGAAAACCTTTTCTTCTTTCTTATAAAAATTATTACAAAAATATTTAAAGGTTTAAGCGCACGTGTGACCGCTCGCGTCGTCCTTGTGCTAAAAACCTTTTTCTTCTTTTCTTAAATAAAATTTCCAAAATACATTTTAAAGGTTGAACACTCGTGTGATCGCCCGCATCATCCTAGTGTTCAATATCTTTCTCTCTTATTTACGTAATATTAAACGAGGGTATGAGTGCTCGTGCGATCGTCCGCATCAGCCTAGCACTCAATACTCTCAAGTCTTCCTAAATAAGTAGATAACGGTATGAGTGCTCGTGTGATCGTTCGCATCGTCCTAGTGCTTAATATCGTTATTTCTTTTTCAAAAAATAATTAAAAATATTTAAATATCATTCTAAAGGTATGAGTACTCGTGCGACCGTCCGCGTCGGCCTAGTACTCATTACCTTCTTTTTCTCGAAAATATTAAAAACATAAAATCTTTAAAAATTAAAAACATCTGGCTTTTTTTCAAACAACAAACAGTCTTTCAACCTAGAACTACGTGATCCTTGATTCTTCATAAAAAATGGAGATACGTAGGAGCAAGGCCGGTCCTTGTCAGGTTCATTTCCCAAAAATACAAAATCGTTTCCAAACCAAATTCTCAAACAATTTCTTAATCAAAATTTTCAACATAGTTTCCAAAAGAACTACGTAACCCTGATTTCTCATTCTGAATGAGAATACGTAGGAGCAAGGTCAATCCTTGTCGGGCCCAAAAAACTAAAAAAATATATATTTTGTTTATTTAGAATTTTATTTTAGGGATAGTTAAACATTTTGAAAACCACATCATATTTGCGTATTTAGTTAAAGGTACTGTCTTAAGGCAGGCGTTGTAGGGTGCTAACACCTTACTTACGCGTAACCGACTCCTGAACCCAGAATCTGGTTTTCGCGGACCGCGTCTTATCATTTTATGGTTTTTCCGTAGTTTTCCAGAATAAACTATGGTGGCGACTGATGAACCAATATTTTCTTCACTTCACTTAGTTTATTGTGCTAGATTTAATTAGGGAATTGTGCATAATTGTCCAATATTTTCCCATTTTTCTGAGTTGTTCTTAAATCGATCAGAAATTCTTATTTTAGTTAATTTGAATTATGTGAGACTAATTATTTGCATTATAAATTGTAGGGAAAACTCTAAAAATATTCTAGGACATTTTGAAGAACATTCACACACTTTATTTGGGAAGAAGCTGTATTTAATCTGTGTGTTGATCTGTGATGAAATATTTTTAAATTTTAAGAAGCAAAATGGAGGGGAGCACGCCCAAATTGCAGCTCACGGTTTCCTAATTTATTTGGAAGATATCCATTCAACAATTAACAAGTGGAACTTGATGAAATGAAGTGGGGCCATTTTGAAATGAAATTCACGGTTTTGTAGCTATTGGAAGAGTGATTTTTAATTTGGAGGAAGCCACTGTGAATAAATGTCACGGCAATATAGATGGCCAGCACAAGAGAACAAAACATAAGGCCAATTGAAAAGCATGCCACATAAGAGGAGGGACCACATTAGTTTGGAAGCACACGGTCATGGGAAGTCATTCCCCTTGTCATGGTGGAGAGAATAATGGAAGCATACTTTTTGTTTTCATTTTGGTTTCTTAAACAAACAAGAAATAATGTATGTCACGTAAGGAGTAAAATGGAGGGCCCCATCATGGCTTTTGGCACATCAAAGAGCAATTAGTGAAGAAAGAAGGAAGCATATGGGAATTCATGGGCCACCTCACGACTTTCTTTGTGGCTGCACCTCACGTGAAGAAAGAAGAGGCAAATGGAGTTGATAGCTTGGCATGCAAAGCTGAATTTTATTAAATTACTCACGGGACAAGGAGCTCATTTACTGAATTCACACCTGGCCCCATTTTCTGGCTTTTGACAAAAGATGATTGAAGAAAATATGTAAGGAATAGCACACGGCCATCCAGCACTTTGGACGACACATTTGGGCCACCACACTTATTGGTTGGAACGTGATTTTCAATGAAGGGAGAAAGAAGCCATTAAATTGAGAGCTGCACACTTCAAAGAGCAACACATAATGGATTTCGTAAATGAATGGCTCGAAGAATTGGATGCACACGGATGGAGGCGATTCTCGGCTCTTCATTCCAGCAAGCCCAGCCACGTGAAGCAGCTTGGAGAAAAGATCAAGGCCTGCTTTCTTTACGCATCCAGCTAAAGATCACCAAACCAGCAGGGTCCAGCTTCAATCACACCAAGAGAAGGAGGCCGTGAGGTGAGAGAATCCAGCAGCTTGGACTTGGCTCTTACACATTCTTTGAGCTTGGAGAGGTGCAACACCCACACAAGAGCACAACATGAATCAACCTCCAGAAAGCAAAGAAGCAACACCAACCCTTCCATGAGCAGCAACAAAATCCACATCCAGCAGCTTGGAAGCATAGAGGAAGGCACGGATGCTGCATATCCAGCAGCCACAATCACGGCTTGATGGAAGTAGAAGAATCCAAGGTGTAAAAGATGACAGAATGGAGGGGCCCTCACCCTATTTTCTCACGGGAAGGCAAGGAAGAGAAGTCACGGATTGAGAATTGTGGCTATAAATTTCCAGCACCAGCAAAGAAGAGGGGAGGAGCTCCAGTAGGGAGTGTAGTGGAGAGTAGTAGGCAGACGGCTTGGAGGCCTGGAAGAGGCTCTCGGTTCTTCTCTTCCAGGGGCTCTGGGATTTTCATTTTTCTGTACTAAAATGATGTAGAACTTTATTTCTGAAAGCGTGTAATCTGTTGGAGCATTTGATCGGTTTGAGTTTTATCCAGTCATTTTATTTTAATGTTGAATCTTTGATAAATTCCATTTTCATTTAAGTGTTTTTATTTTATCTGTTGTATTTTACAGTTTAGTATTTTCTGCACCGTTAAATTCTGTCATTGTGTTTTACTGGTCATGTTATTTTCAAGAGTCGTTTTTACGGTTTATTTTTACTGGAACTATTGGTAAATTTTAATTACACTGTTGTTTTGTCTTCTGCATATTTACTGTTCTGTGTTTTAATTTCCAACACTGTAACTTTTCCATTGTCTATTTTTACCATCTTTTACCGTTCAGTTTTTACCACTGTTAAAATTTATTTCAGTGTTTTTAAATTCAATTGTGTTTAAATCCCAATTTTAATTTATTTTAATTTTTCCGCACACAAAAATCACAAACAACCCCCCACTTCGTGTTAAATCTAAGACCGAACCACAAATATTGGTCCTTGAGAGACGACCTAGGAGTCACTTCCTAGTCTGTACTGCATTAATATCTGCAATCAACTTTTGTGAGCGGTGCGACCCGTTCATCAAAATGGCGCCGCTGCCGGGGACCAAAGACGGTTTGGTTTTAGATTTTTGTTGTGTAAATTTTTGTTCTGTTAATATGTGTATTTTGTGTGTTTTGTGTTTTATATGTTTGTAGGCGGCAACGACACCTTCAGCAAATTTTGGCGGCGTTGTCACTTCAGTTCCAGGTTCTTGTTTTAGATTTTTGTTGTGTTTTTCGATTATGTTATGTTAATATATGTTTTGTCTTTTATATTTTATTGTGTTGTGTTCTGTATTTAGTTATTATTAAAAAAAAAAAATTTGTTTTATCTTGTTTTTTTGCCTGTAGCATGTTTAATTGTGTTGTGTTTTATCTTGTGTTGTGTTGTAATGTTCTATTTGTTTTGTATGCGTGTCATATATATTTTGTCTGTTAATTAAAAAAAAAATAATAATAAAAAATTGTTCTGTCTTGTGTACGTATTGCATGTATAAATGTGTTGTGTTTTATCTGTTTTATAATTTTTAGTTTTTAGTTTTTACTTTTTATTTTCCATGTCTACCTATTTTGATGATGTGAATAGTGCTTATTCTGCGAGTGTCTATAATCATGATTCTCCTTCTGCTTGGTACTCTGAATTTAATTCTGCTGAATTTTATGATGAGAATTATATGGATCATCCTCAAATTCCTGAGAGCACTCCTAGGGAGCCGGTTCCACCTACAGAGGATGATTTATATTACGTTCTAAGCACTGGACTGACATATTTGCTGCCTAAGTTTCATGGTTTTGCAGGGGAATGCCCACATAGACATTTGGAGGAGTTCCACATGGTGTGCTCTTCAATGAAGCCTCCAGATGTCCCTCTTGATCACATTTTCTTGAGCGCATTTCCGCATTCATTACAAGGAGCAGCTAAGGATTGGAAAGACTCTCTTCCTCTAAGATCCGTTACCGATTGGGGATATCTTGAGCATCAGTTTCTTAGCAAATTTTCCCCTGTGCAATATAACGACGATCCTGGATGGAATGACCCTAGCTTGGGATGGTTCGATGCTCAACAGAAATATCAGGAAGCACCATCTCAGGATACTTTTATGCCTCCACCAGTCCAGCAATACGAGAATCAGCAATTTGATGCTCCTGTCCAAATAACTCCTCAGCCTTCTACTTCTGAACCTACATTAAAGGAGTTACTGGAGCAAATGACCAAGCAGAGAATTCAGTTCAAGCAAGAGTGCATGAAGATCCAGCAGGAAACTCAAGCTGCCATGCAGAATCTGAGTGATCAGGTTGGGCAGATGACCACTCTTGCACCTGAGGAGACCAATGAAAATTTTGAGGAACAGGCAGATACGAGCAGTAATTCTGAACAAGGTAGACCACTTTCATCCTCCACTACTTTACCAATCTTCAAGGAAGTGGAGGTAAGCATACCACAAATTGATTATTCTGTTGATTGTGTTAATAAATATTATGCTGTTGATTGGTATGCTGATGATTATATTGTTGATGAACATGCTTTTAATTTTCCCTCTATGCATGATGAGAAAAAATTTTTGATATCACATCCAAATGATTATTCTCCATGCATTGATCATGAATCTGAGTCTGTGGTTGATATAATTTCTAAATTTGAAATTGATTCATGTTCCGAGGATATATCTGAGGTTCAGCCTCTTACATTGGAATTGGGTGTTATACCTCTGCATGACATTTATGTGGAACCACAATATTGCACTAACCATGCTGCAGGAGGTACGAATAAATTTGATCAACAGACACCCACGTTGGAAAATAAAGGTGCCAACAATGACAAAAGCTTCGAGATTAATAGGCACCTGCTGAACTTGCTCATCAACAATCACTGCTTAGATCCAGCTGTGGAAGATATTTCACTGCTAGATCAAATTTGGAGGATGAAGCAGTTCGTCCTCAAAACGTCCAAGCTGGAATCTAAGTTGGCAGATATCTCCCTACAAGTCCAAAACTGGCAGCTTCCACCATAACCTACGGGAGTTTGCATTTTCTTTCTCTCCCTTTTTCCTACCTTTATTGCACTTGTCCATGATATGTCTACTGTTTTGATTGCTGATGTATGCTTAGAACACATTGAGGACAATGTGTAATTTAAGTGTGGTCTATTGGGAGAGACTCTGATTTTTCTTTGTTTTGTGTGTTAAATTTTTTGTTTTTGAGTGTTAAATTTTTTCTGTTTTAAGTTATTTTTATCGAGTTTTGTGTGCAATAAATTTTACATTTTTCTCTTGATTTCTGGAGTTTGTCTAAGTTGTAGATTTTTCCTTCACTTACTTAATACTTATGGTTTGAAATCCTTGCTTTTCTCTGCTTGGAAGATGATTATAATGTTTAAGAGGTTGATTTGATTGTGACGAATACCCTGTGTGAGATTTGAGCCACTTAATTTTCTTTCTTGTGTGTAATATGTATCTTGATTGCTTGCACATATGCCTTGGCTTGATTCTTTTTGATAAATCTTGATGGATATGCATGTTTAGAAATGATAAAGGCATTTTTATTCTTGAGCCTCTTTAGCCAAATAAGCCTACCTTGTTATTATCCTTTGATACCCCTTTTGAGCCTATATTGTATTCATTTCTTTGTTTTAAAGCTCATACACTGACCCTAAGTGAAAAACCATGATTATCTAAACCTTAGGGAAGTCTGGAGCTATAGAAGTGTTTTGTGAAAAAGTGTGGTCTCCTTGGGAATTCTGATAAATTGGCTAGTTGGTTCCTCATCATGTTTTGGAAGTATGATTTATATCCTGTTGCGTGATAAAGAGAGAAAAGAAAAGAGACAGGATGAAAAAATTGATGAGAAAAAGAAAGAAAAAATGAAAAATAATCCTGTGAATAATGGAGTCGAGAAGAGGATTGAATTAGAGGTTTGGGTGAGATTTCACTGTGTTTACACTTTTTCCCCATTGCTCCTCTATTTCTTCTGAGCTGTAGCTACTTATCTATATTTTATCCTCCCCTGTCCTTGGCCCCATTACAACCCAGTAAAGACCTTTAGATCTGAACATGCATATGTTTTAAGTGTTGATATTAGAAGATTGCCAAGTCTGTTTGTGTTTGCTTTCTTGAGTGCATTGAGTGAAATTGATTTACCTTAAACACTTGAGAGAAACACTATAGTGCATCTGTGAGGTTTTGTCATTTTTGAATCACCTCTTGAGCTGATTGATTATTTTACCATGCTTTGAATTGCTTGGATGATTTCTGTAAGTATCTGCTTTCTTTGATTCTGTGTTGGATATTGTCTACTTCTTATCTCGGTCCATAATTCTTGAGAATTCTGTAAATTCTTTTTATTTTTCTTGAGTCTTTGTTTTCTGCGTGCTGAGTGTGTGTCACCTTCCTAGAAGTCCTTTGAACTATTCCCTGATTTGAGTCTTAATTTTGCCCAGGAGTGCAAAAGACTAAGTGTGGTCTATTTTGATGAACCAATATTTTCTTCACTTCACTTAGTTTATTGTGCTAGATTTAATTAGGGAATTGTGCATAATTGTCCAATATTTTCCCATTTTTCTGAATTGTTCTTAAATCGATCAGAAATTCTTATTTTAGTTAATTTGAATTATGTGAGACTAATTATTTGCATTATAAATTGTAGGGAAAACTCTAAAAATATTCTAGGACATTTTGAAGAACATTCACACACTTTATTTGGGAAGAAGCTGTATTTAATCTGTGTGTTGATCTGTGATGAAATATTTTTAAATTTTAAGAAGCAAAATGGAGGGGAGCACGCCCAAATTGCAGCTCACGGTTTCCTAATTTATTTGGAAGATATCCATTCAACAATTAACAAGTGGAACTTGATGAAATGAAGTGGGGCCATTTTGAAATGAAATTCACGGTTTTGTAGCTATTGGAAGAGTGATTTTTAATTTGGAGGAAGCCACTGTGAATAAATGTCACGGCAATATAGATGGCCAGCACAAGAGAACAAAACATAAGGCCAATTGAAAAGCATGCCACATAAGAGGAGGGACCACATTAGTTTGGAAGCACACGGTCATGGGAAGTCATTCCCCTTGTCATGGTGGAGAGAATAATGGAAGCATACTTTTTGTTTTCATTTTGGTTTCTTAAACAAACAAGAAATAATGTATGTCACGTAAGGAGTAAAATGGAGGGCCCCATCATGGCTTTTGGCACATCAAAGAGCAATTAGTGAAGAAAGAAGGAAGCATATGGGAATTCATGGGCCACCTCACGACTTTCTTTGTGGCTGCACCTCACGTGAAGAAAGAAGAGGCAAATGGAGTTGATAGCTTGGCATGCAAAGCTGAATTTTATTAAATTACTCACGGGACAAGGAGCTCATTTACTGAATTCACACCTGGCCCCATTTTCTGGCTTTTGACAAAAGATGATTGAAGAAAATATGTAAGGAATAGCACACGGCCATCCAGCACTTTGGACGACACATTTGGGCCACCACACTTATTGGTTGGAACGTGATTTTCAATGAAGGGAGAAAGAAGCCATTAAATTGAGAGCTGCACACTTCAAAGAGCAACACATAATGGATTTCGTAAATGAATGGCTCGAAGAATTGGATGCACACGGATGGAGGCGATTCTCGGCTCTTCATTCCAGCAAGCCCAGCCACGTGAAGCAGCTTGGAGAAAAGATCAAGGCCTGCTTTCTTTACGCATCCAGCTAAAGATCACCAAACCAGCAGGGTCCAGCTTCAATCACACCAAGAGAAGGAGGCCGTGAGGTGAGAGAATCCAGCAGCTTGGACTTGGCTCTTACACATTCTTTGAGCTTGGAGAGGTGCAACACCCACACAAGAGCACAACATGAATCAACCTCCAGAAAGCAAAGAAGCAACACCAACCCTTCCATGAGCAGCAACAAAATCCACATCCAGCAGCTTGGAAGCATAGAGGAAGGCACGGATGCTGCATATCCAGCAGCCACAATCACGGCTTGATGGAAGTAGAAGAATCCAAGGTGTAAAAGATGACAGAATGGAGGGGCCCTCACCCTATTTTCTCACGGGAAGGCAAGGAAGAGAAGTCACGGATTGAGAATTGTGGCTATAAATTTCCAGCACCAGCAAAGAAGAGGGGAGGAGCTCCAGTAGGGAGTGTAGTGGAGAGTAGTAGGCAGACGGCTTGGAGGCCTGGAAGAGGCTCTCGGTTCTTCTCTTCCAGGGGCTCTGGGATTTTCATTTTTCTGTACTAAAATGATGTAGAACTTTATTTCTGAAAGCGTGTAATCTGTTGGAGCATTTGATCGGTTTGAGTTTTATCCAGTCATTTTATTTTAATGTTGAATCTTTGATAAATTCCATTTTCATTTAAGTGTTTTTATTTTATCTGTTGTATTTTACAGTTTAGTATTTTCTGCACCGTTAAATTCTGTCATTGTGTTTTACTGGTCATGTTATTTTCAAGAGTCGTTTTTACGGTTTATTTTTACTGGAACTATTGGTAAATTTTAATTACACTGTTGTTTTGTCTTCTGCATATTTACTGTTCTGTGTTTTAATTTCCAACACTGTAACTTTTCCATTGTCTATTTTTACCATCTTTTACCGTTCAGTTTTTACCACTGTTAAAATTTATTTCAGTGTTTTTAAATTCAATTGTGTTTAAATCCCAATTTTAATTTATTTTAATTTTTCCGCACACAAAAATCACAAACAACCCCCCCCCTTCGTGTTAAATCTAAGACCGAACCACAAATATTGGTCCTTGAGAGACGACCTAGGAGTCACTTCCTAGTCTGTACTGCATTAATATCTGCAATCAACTTTTGTGAGCGGTGCGACCCGTTCATCAGCGACTCCAAAATCTCTTTTCGAAACCCGTTTCTTTTTGGATCGTCGTCCCGTCGCGATTCCGGTTGCGACAGTGGCGCAACAGTAAGCTCATGACTCTTCTCCCCATCTTCTATGTTGATGCCACTGTCATCATCATCTGGAATCTGAACAGTCTGAAATGGTAACTCTGAATCTTGAGACTGTTCCTGATTTAATTGAGTAGCCATCTGCCCTATCTGGTGATCCAAGCTCTGAATGGATGCTCTGGTCTCTTGCTGAAACTGCAGGTTCTGCATGGTCAACTGTTCCAACAACTCCTGCAATGTAGGCTCAAAAATAGAAGGCTGAGGAGCTATTTCGGCAGAAGCATCATATTGTTGACTCTGATATTGCTGGACTAGTGGAGGCATGAAAGTACTCTGGAATGGTGGTTCTTGATATTGATGTTGTGGAGCATTGTACCATCCCAAGGTAGGGTCATTCCATCCAAGACCGTTGTCGTATCCATCTTGCACATGGGAGAATTTGCTCAGAAATTTATGCTCAAGATCTTCCCATTTGGTAATGGATCCTGGAGGAAGGGAGTCTTTCCAATCTTTTGCTGCTCTTTCTAATGAGTGTGGGAATGCCCTTAAGAAAACTAGATCGTCCGGGACATTTGGAAGTTTCATTAAAGAGCAGATTCAATAAAACCTATCCAAATGTTCATGTGGGCATTCATCTGCAAGACCATAAAACTTGGGCAACAAATTCATCAGTCCAGTGGTGAGAACTAAATGATCACCATCGTCATTAGGTGGAACCGGCTCCCAAAGAGAACTCTCAGAAGTTGGAGGATGGGTCATATTGTTCTCAGCATAAAAATCAGCAGAATTAAAATCAGAGTAACATGCAGAAGGAGAATCGTAATTAGAGGCACAAGCAAAAGAAGCAGTATTCACATAATCAAAATAGGTAGACATGGTGAAAGAAGAATACTAAAAATCACGAAACAAATAAAACACAACACATTTATACATGCAACACGCACACACAAAACAGAACATCACATCACATCACATCACAACACACACAAACACAACAAAAACCTAAGACCGAACCATTGGTCCCCGGCAGCGGCGCCATTTTGATGAGAGGGTCGCACCTCCCACAAAAGTTGTGCATAAAAGAATGCAGTATAGTACTAGGAAGTGACTCCTAGGTCGTCTCTCAAGGACCAATTTGGGTTCAGTCTCAAATCAAACACGTAGTGGGGGGGGGGTTTGGTGAAAGATTTTTACTTTGATGTGGTAAAATTGAATTAAACTGGAAATTAAATAAAACACGACCGAATATAATTGAAAGCATTAAAGTGCATGAAAACATTTAAAGAAAACAATACAATAGATAAATATTCAAACACAATTCAAATTATAAAAATGCAACACTTAAGCTAAAACATTAAGTGCAATATTGTAAGGTAGACATTAAAACAATGAATCTAAAAGAAAGAAGAAATATGGATGCAACCCGTGAACGTGAACATGCTCCCAAGAGAATTGGAAATTAAGATTGTTTCTAAAATGAACTCTTGGCCGTCACAGCCTTGCTAAATAAAATCAGCCATATACCTCCTAAAGAAAGAAAAGAAAAACAATTTCCCTAGTGCTCTCCCTTTTGGTCGTGAGAGTGTGCTCTCTTTTCAACAATAAATAAAAACTCTTTTCAATGGCAAACAGTAAAGAAATATGCAGCACTTCAAAGCAAAATGGAAAGAGAAATAAATCACCACCACTGTGCTTCTCTTCTCCCCAGGAAAAAATGAATGTGATAAAAGATGTCTTTTTGTGTGGCAGCTGGCGCACGCCCCTTCACACATCCAGTACCAATTTTTTATCCAATTAAAGTGTACTTTCAGTATGCAAACAGTAAATATCACTTCCAAAATCAATTAAACGTTTTCCTCTCTACCCGTAGCCCTCCATACTTTGACCGTTCCACTTTCCTTCCAGCAAAGTGAGTCACGCTTCACTTCTCTTCCAGCAAGCCGTGACCATGTGCAAAATCAAAATCACCGTAGTGCCTAGAAGACCAATGATGCAAACCGAGAATCGAACTGAGCAATTGCAAAGTGCTTGTGCAATCCAAAATAATCACCGTTCATGCATCTAAAAGAAAGAAAAAAAACTAATTCCCCTAGTGCTGCTGGAGAGAAACCGAGAGCCCTTCCAGGCCGTGACACCTCCAGCTTCAATGCTTCCAGCCGTGTCATCATTTTCCAACTCCACGTGCTCCTGAAATTAGCGCTTCACCTACGTGCTGCTGCTTCCCCTTAATCACCACTTCCTTTCCGTTACAGCTGCAACACTTCCCAACATTCCAACACTGCTTCGCTTCTCTTCCAGCTCAACACGCGTGAACATTCAAGATTTCTCCCAAGCCGAGACAACACACCACTTCTTCATTCCAAGCTAGCACCGTGTGCCTCCATGTGCGTGCTCCACTTTCCTCTTTTCAATGCTCAACGTGTGCACAATTCCCGTGAGCTGCTTCTATGCTTCCAGCTCACCGTGCTGCTCCAATGCTTCTCATTACAGGACACTATTGTCACTTCTTCCAGGCTGCAACTGAATCAGTCCCTTGCTCCCTAACGTGCTGCTGTCTCTATTTCGCATTCCATAAAAAAAAAAACAAAAGCAAGACTACTTTCCTTCCAGCAGTCGTAACATCCTTGCAGCCACCGTTCTCAATAATTAAAAATCACCATTGGAAGTTGGAAGCAAAATTAAAGCATTGCTCATGAATCCAGAAAAAATGAAAAGGAAAATTTTAAAGTGTCCTTTTCATTCCTCATCCCAAAATCAGCATTCCAGAAAACGTTCAAAGCCAAAAGCTAAAACCAAAAAAAACCGAGAGAGTAAAAGTGCCCCATCAAGTGGCGACTGGCTCCCTCCCTTAAGGCTGTGTGGCCTCTTTTTTTAGGGTAGGGTCCACACAATAAAACCCTAGGGTCCAAGTCGCTAACTTCTAATTTTTGGGTCTAATCTAGTTTACCAAAAATTGACCCAAAATGTAAGAGTTGATACAGAAATTCTAAACTACTGAATTACAATTTAATTAATTCTAAAATGTCTGTTTGGAGAGTCTTGAATGTATTTGGCATTCTTCCTGATGTCCCAAAATGTATTTCCGAAATTTTCCTGCACTTCAAAAATGCACTTAATCAGCTCAGAAAACCCAAATTAGCACAATTACAAATTTCCGACCAAATTAAGCAGAATTCGGAAAACGGGGAAATAACAAACAATTAAACACAATTCCCTGGTTTATTTAAGTGCAATAAACTAAATATAATTCAAGAGATAACAACTCATCAATCATTTTGCCATGTCTTGAATTGCTTGGATGATTTCTCTGAGTATCTGCTTTCTTTGATTCTGTGTTGGATATTGTCTACTGCCTTTCTTGGTCTAGATGCCTTGAGAACTATGTAATTCTGTTTCTGTCCTCGTTAGTCTCTGTTTCCTGTGTGCTGAGTTTGTGCACTTCCCTGATGTCCTTCGAACTACTCCTTGATTTGCGTCTTGATTTTGCCCAGGAGTGCAAAAGACTAAGTGTGGTCTATTTTGATGAGTCAATATTTTCTTAATTTCACTTAGCTTATTGTGTTATATTTAATCAGGGAATTGTGCTTAAATGTCCGGTATTTTTCCGTTTTTGCTAATTGTGCTTAATTTGACAAAAAAATTCTTATTTTAATTAATTTGAATTATTTGAGCTAATTATTTGCATTATTAATTGTAGGGAAATTGTTGGATAATATTTGGGACATTTGGAGGTGAAAAGAAATGTCACATCAATTATATTTTAAAATAAAATGAAAGTGAGGTATGGATTTCATTTTTAGAAGTGAATGAAGAAGAGGATGGTCATTGAATGAAGGGTGACGTCCAGCAAAGATGAAGTGCTACGTCTGCACGCTTCGAGCACCAGAGTCCAGCAGTGTCCAGCGTGACCCACATCTTCATTCACGCTTCCAGCACGAGTGTTGAGAGGGTCGCACCTCACACAAAAGTTGATTGCAAAATTAATGCAGTACAATGCTAGGAAGTGACTCCTAGGTCGTCTCTCAAGGACCAAATTGCGGTTCAGTCTCAGGTCAACACGTAGTGGGGGGGTTTTGTGATTTTGTTTGCGGATAAAAATTAAATACAACTGAATATAAATGAAAGCATTAAAATGCATGAAAACATTAAACTGAACACTGTAACAGATAAATATCCAAACACAATTCAAACTATTCAAATGCAACACTTAAACTAGAACATTAAATGCACAATGTTGTAAGCTAAACATAAAAAAAACAATTCATCACAGAAATGACAAAAAGAAAACGCTTGAAAAGTTAGTTTAAATAAGTGAGTAAGCTGCTGTAACATAAAATTCATGCTGCACCATTTTTTCCATCCGAGGCTGTGACATCACTCATCCTCTTCCAGCACGTCGTCTCTCAAAGCAAAATAAAATGAATTCTCCAAATGAAAAAGCACTGCACCCCTAAATGAATGAAACACCGCTTGCTACGTTTTTAACAAAAACTCAATATATGAGGGAGGTGGCTGCTGCAGCAAAGCGGAATCAGCCTCTCCGTGTGCGCCATCTTTCTCCAGCAAAAATGAGATGAGCTTCTAAATTAAATCCCCAAAGCTCAAAATTTTCACAAGTCAAAGTATCTACACGTGGCAGCTCCTTTCATGATGGGACAGTGTTTTCTTTCTAAATGAAATAAAAGTGAAAACTTTGCTCAAGACCGTAATGATGTGCCCTTCTTCTACAATCTTCTACATTGAAGGATGAATTAATCTTCTTCAAGGAAAAATCAATCAGCCATTACTCCTAGCTGGACGTGACTTCCCACCAACTCTCACCTAATCCACTTCTTCATTTCCTAAAGAAAAGAAATTTCCAAAAGCTTAGCTACTTTCCCTCTACTAGCCGTAACATCCTGATGCACAAATTTATGATCACCAAAATATGATGTCACAAACTTGTTGAACAATCGGCAAGTATGACCGAATCGTTTCAAGTAATAAACTTGGTAAGACCAAGTATCGTTCTCCCAAAGGACTCACGGCCTAGTTTAGTTATGTGATTCTTTGATTAGCTAAGACTTAAGGACGAAATAATTGGATTATACTATGCAAAAGACGAAAATAAACATGTATGCATGAGGTTTTGATCAATGGCAAAAGCAAAAGACAAGCACTTTCAATCAAATATATATATCAATATGTTGTTAGGGGTCAATTTCATCTTATCCACTCTCATATATTTTAGGAATTCGACATTCAAGTCATCATTGTTAATACCACTATCTAAATTACCTTGTCAAGAAGGCCTATCCCCAATTACGAGTTCATACAATTCCTAGCATTCCTAGTAATTAGTTCTTTTAGCACAGGAGCTTAACGACAACCAATATAATATTGGGAGTAATTCCCCGGATCTAGACTTCCCCGTTGATAACAGTTGAAAAACTGTTATTTTCATACTTAAAATTGATATTAAAAGCAACCTTTAGACTTAAAAACTAGCTTGAAATCATGCTTTTATATATATTTTCAGAAATAAGAGAGCTGGACAGGTTTATGCTTGATTTAAGTGTTTTTGTGCAGGTTTTAAGGTGAATTTAGTGAAAGAAGTGAAGAAGGAGAGAGATGGAATCAGAAAAGGAATCAAAGAGTGCAAAAGGAGAAGCCGAAGGCACCGCTCAGCGACATTTTACCGCTGAGCGACACTCAGGAGGTCACGGGAGGTCCGCTGAGGGGCAAACTGGCCGCTGAGGGGAAGAAAAGGACGCGCAGTCACCGCTGAGCGGCACTTTTTGGGCTTGGGCTTTTGTAATCTTTTGTAACTCTAAAATAGTATATAAGGGCTTGCACGTCCTAGAATTAGTATCTTTGGCAGAAACAAGGCAAACACTCTCTCTTCCACCCCTTTGAAGGAGAATCTTGGATGCTCAGGCTACCTCTTCACCTTTTTAGGGTTTATTCTTTCATTCTTTCATTGTTATTGATCTAGGTTCACCATGAATATGGTGAACTAAACCTTGTATGTTTGTTGGGGAATCAATGTAATCTTTTGAAGCTCTCATATATGGAACTTATGCTTGCATCTTTTAATTAAGACTTATGCTTTCTTTCATCATTAGTTAGGGTTTTTCCTCTTTGCTTAATGCTTGCATGGTTTAACTCATTCGATGCATGATTATTGGTTTTGTCGATACGGGCACGTACGGGGAAGTCTAGATCCGGGGAATTTCTCCCAATATTATATTGGTTGTCGTTACGCTCTTGCACTTATGAACTAATCATTAGGAATGCTAGGAATTGTATGAACTCGTGATTAGGGAGAAGCCATCTAGAATGGTACTTTAGAGAGTGGCATTAACAATGATGATTTGAATGTTGAATTCCTAAAATATATGAGAGTGGATGAGATGAAATTGACCCCCAACAACATATTCATTCATATATTTCATTGAAAGTGTTTATCTTTTGCTTTTGCCATTGATCAAAACTCATGCATACATGTTTATTTTCGTCTTTGCATAGTAAACTTCAAATATTTCGTTCTTAAGTCTTAGCTAATCAACAAACCATACAACTAAACTAGGCCGTGAGTCCTTTGGGAGAACGATACTTGGTCTTACCAAGTTTATTACTTGAACGATTCGGTCATACTTGCCGATTGTGAAACAAGTTTGTGACATCATATTTTGGTGCTCATAAATTTGTCCATCAAGTTTTTGGCGCCGTTGCCGGGGACTCGTGGTTTAACTGGTTAATTTGTGTGATTATTGATTATCTTTGACTTTAATTTTGAATTTCTGTTTTTATTTTTTCTGTTTTTATTTTATTTTATCTTTTTATCTTTTTAGATTAGGTTAGATTTTATTTTTTTTGGTTAGATTAGATTCTGTTTTATCTTTTTAGGATTAGATTTTATTTTGTTAGGTTAGATTTTATTTTGTTAGGTTAGATTTTATTTTATTTTATTTTATCTTTATCTTTTAGGATTAGATTTTATTTTATTTTATCTTTTATTTTTTTTTATCTTTTAAATCTTTTATCTTTCTATCTTCTGAATCTTTTATCTTTTTATCTTCTTATCTTCTGAATCTTTTATCTTTTTATCTTTTGAATATATATCTTCTCTTATATCTTTTTGTGCTAACAAATCTTTTCTAGGGTTTTGTTTTCTTGTGCATGCAGGAAGCAATTCGCACTAGGAGTAAGAAAACAACAGAACCACTTCTTGAAGGTCTAGAAGAGACTAGAAGGAGGAGAAGAATCAGAACGTCTAGAGAACTTTTCCCTTCTCCAGAAACTCTCTTGCAATCATCACCACAAGGTTCTGTTCATAGCACAGGAAGTATGGAGGGCAATAATGTTAGAAGAACTCTTGCAGATTATACTAATCTTGCTGGACCTCAGCACTTCAACAGCATAGCTAGACCTAGAGTCAATGCAGCCAACATGGAGGTCAAACCAGCACTGATTCAACTGGTGAAGAGTAATCAATTTAATGGGTTGTCTCATGAAAGCCCATATGAGCACCTTACTACCTTTAACGAGATTTGCAATACAGTCAAAATTAATGGGGTGCTAGACGAAGCTATCAAACTTAGCTTGTTTCCTTTCTCATTGGGAGGCAATGCTAAGCTTTGGTTGAACTCTTTTCCAGAAGAAAGTTTCACAGAATGGGAAGCAGTAGTTACAAAGTTTTTAAATAAATACTTCCCACAATCTAAGGTGACTAAAGGGAAGCAAGAGATATCTTCATTCAAGCAGGGCATGGAAGAATCACTGGGACATGCATGGGACAGGTATAAAAGCTTGTTACGTAAGACTCCCACGCATGGCTTTGAAGATATGGAAGTAGTCCTAACTTTCCTTGGAGGGCTTGGTTCACAAACCAAGATGATGCTGGATGCCTCAGCTGGAGGCAATATCAAATGGAAAACTCCAGAGGAAGCAACTGAAATTATTGAAAATATGGCTACAAGTGATAATGAGCTGCACAATGAAAGAGGAGCTCCTATGCAACAGAAAGGGGTTCTTCAATTACAAACCCATGATGCCTTGCTAGCCCAGAATAAAATTCTAACTCAACAGCTGCAAACTCTGACCAAAACTCTTGCTTCATTACCTAAAGAGTTAAAATCTGCTGCACAGGTACAAACCCAGTTGTGCGAATTATGTGGGGGAGATCACATCAATGGCCAATGTGCTTATCCTGTGGAAGCCGTGGAGGATGTTAATTTCATGGCTAATCAGTTTCCATACCGTCAAGGGAATTATAATCAGGGTTGGAAACCACATCCAAGTATTAGCCAAGGACAAACTGGGCAGGCTAATCAATATAATAAGCAGCAGCACCAACCAACCTTGTGGCAACAGTTAGCTATGCTTAATGAAAGATCAACAAGGTTGGAAGAAACTCTTCAGCAATTCATACAGAAAACTGAATCTTCTCAAAAGAGCACTGAAGCTGCTATAAAGAATTTGGAGATTCAGATGGGTCAGATTACTAAGCAATTGGAAGAAAGACCACACAGAAACTTTGGGGCTAATACTGAGGTTAACCTTAGAGAAGAGTGCAAAGTGGTCAAGAGTGTGAATGAAGAGATTATTGAGTTAGAAGAAGATGAAACAGAAGAGAGAAGAGAAGAAGAAAGAAAGGACATTTTTCCTTTTCCAACAAATCAGGAGAAACCAATGGATTTCACAGACTTATTCAGAATGGTTGATAATGAAGCTCCTTGGGAACAAATTCTACAGAAAATAGCAGTTTACACAAAATCTGATGAAGGAACCTCTACAAAAAGAAGACGTAGAGATGATGAGGAAGAAAAGTGTATAACTGTTAAGAAAGAGTCATTCCCACCAAAAGCAGCAGATCCAAGTAGTTTTTCTATCCCTTGCACAATAGGGAAGAAAAAGGTAAAGAAAGCTCTCCTTGATTTAGGCTCAAGTGTTAACTTGATGCCTTATTCTCTATTGGAGCAAATTGGCCATGTTAAAATAAAACCTGTAAAGGTTAATCTTGTAATGGCTGATGGATCTTCAAAGGAGCCATGTGGGATTGCAGAAGACATTGTAGTTTGTGTTGGCAAACTTCAGTTTTTGGCAGACTTTGTGGTGATGAAGATGGAGACCGAAAAAATACCTTTCATACTAGGAAGACCGTTTATGAAAACGGCCAGGGTTATCATAGATGTTAATGAAGGTATAGTGGTGCTCCAGGACAGAGAGGAGAGAGTGGTGGTGGATGTTTTCAAAGATGAGATACAAGCAAAGGAGGAAGAGTCTAGTTATAAAGCTGCATTTCGAGATGCACCCATGACTAGAGGTAAAAATGAAAATCTTGAAGTTTCTGATAACCATTGTTTGTTTTTTCAGGTACCCAAGGTAGAAGAGATTGGAAAAGGAGAAGAAGTTCCTAGAGACTGGAAGAAAAGAAGACCCCAACTTGGCACACCGGTAAGACTCAAGAACAAGTTGTGGGTTATAAAAGGCTTTAAAGAGAAGGAGATGATAGAGATAGAGTCTCCATATTCTAGAGAATCTAAAACAGTCCAAAGGAAGCAGTTGAAAAGTTGGTGGAAAGACAACATCAACTATAAAGAAGATGGAACGTGAACTTTAACAGGGTCAAGCTAGTGACGTTAAAGGAGCGCTTGCTGGGAGGCAACCCAGTAGATTTACAAACTTTTAATTTGTTTTGGTTTTGTAACTTTTAATCTGTGAGCATTATTCTGGACATTATTTTGTTGGATGTAGCATCTACTGAAGGATGCTAGGTGGTTAAGTATCTACTGAAGGATACTAGGTTTGTAACACCTACTGATGGGTGTTGGTGAGAAATTTTGCACCTACTGATGGGTGCTGGTAAGTTTGAAACACCTACTGATGGGTGTTGGTGGATTTTGGGTCAGGCTCGTGACGTTAAACAAGCGCTACCTGGAAGGCAACCCAGTTGATTGATTGTTTTCTGTTTGTTTATTTTAGTTAGGGTTTGCATAAGCATTTTTAACATTGAATTGCAGGGAACCTATGAGGGGTATGCTAGGAAGGCACGTAGGTCAAGAAAAGAAGGAGAAGGGCACATCACGAAAGTGCCGCTGAGCGGTACTATCGCAGATGGGCTTAAGTTCCCCTTAGCGGAACCCGAGCCCATTAGGGTATTTTTAAACCCTAAGCTGCGCGATTTTACATTCTTTCAAGCTCTTCTCTGCACAAAGACTCCCACATACCCTCTCTTAGGTTTTCCACATCTTTCTACTCTTCCCTCTTTAGAAAATCTCTCTTTCACTCACTTTTTCACTAGTGTGCCATCAAAGTTTGGGGTTGGAAGAGAGTATTCTAGCTTGGAAGCATTCTCATTGCATCTAGTATCTCCACCCAAGTAAGTAAAATGCATTTTGTTCATTCTAGGGTTCTTGAATTTGAATGTGATTGTCAAAGCATGAATATTTAGGGGTTTTGATTTCTATGCATGATTTGATGATATATTTGATGTTTGAACCGATTAAACTGTTTGATTATGAACTGGAAAACTGAAAATTGCATTTGGGTGGAGTTAGGACAGTTTTAAAAAGAGATTTGCAAAAATCTGCAGATCACCGCTGAGCGGCAATTACCGCTGAGCGGCACTCTGCCAGATTTGCTTTTTCTGGCTTTTTGCGTGTTGGATTGTGGCACTGGTGGCGCTGAGGGGAAATTCTGGCCCTCAGCGGTGGTTTAGCTTCGAAAGGAGTTGTGTTCTGTGTTTACTAATGATTAACATCATGTTCTGTGGTTTTGGATTTGTGTCTGAATGCAGGAATGGCATCCTCTTCAGAAAAGAGATTGAAAACCATGGCAACCAAGAGGAAGGAAAAGAAACCAGAGCAACCCCATAATGGCAGGTTCCTCTCTAGGAAACATGAGAAGCACTTTAGGGTGGTTCAGGACAGGAGACTTCTAATGGAGAGAAAGGTTGGAATGATACCTAACTTTGCTCCTCAATTTGGAGAGCAAGTGTTAGGGAATGATTGGGGGAAGCTAGCCACTTATCCAGCGCCTACCAACATAGCTATGGTGAAGGAATTCTACACCAATGCAAAGAAAATTGGTGATTATCTAGCTGAGAATTATTTGGGCTATGTCAGAGGCCATGCCATCAGGTATGTGATAGACAAATTTGTAAGCACCAAATTATGATGTCACAAACTTGTTTCACAATCGGCAAGTATGACCAAATCGTTCAAGTAATAAACTTGGTAAGACCAAGTATCGTTCTTCCCAAAGGACTCACGGCCTAGTTTAGTTATGTGATTTGTTGATTAGCTAGGACTTACAAACGAAATATTCAAAGTTTAATATGCAAGACAGAAAATAAACATGTATGCAGGAAGTTTGATCAATGGCAAAGACAAAAGATAAACACTTTCAATGAATTATATGAATGAATATGTTGTTGGGGGTCAATTTCATCTCATCCACTCTCATATATTTTAGGAATTCAACATTCAAATCATCATTGTTAATGCCACTCTCTAATGTACCATTCTAGATGGCTTCTCCCTAATCACGAGTTCATACAATTCCTAGCATTCCTAATGATTAGTTCATGAGTGCAGGAGCTTAACGACAACCAATATAATATTGTCAGTATAATATTGGGAGAAATTCCCCAGATCTAGACTTCCCCGTACGTGTCCGTATCGACAAAACCAATAATCATGCATGGAATGAGTTAAACTATGCAAGCATTGAGCAAAGAGGAAAAACCCTAACTAATGATGAAAGAAAGCATATGTCTTAATTAAAAGATGTAAACAACAGATTCCATATATGAGAGCTTCAAGAGATTACATTGATTCCCCAACAAACATACAAGGTTTAGTTCACCATATTCATGGTGAACCTAGATGAACAATAATGAAAGAATGAAAGAATAAACCCAATAAAGGTGAAGAGGTAGCCTGAGCATCCAAGATCCTCCTTCAAAGGGGTGGAAGAGAGAGTGTTTGCCTCGTTTCTGCCAAAGATACCTAATTCTAGGACGTGCAAGCCCTTATATACTAATCTAGAGTTACAAAAGATTACAAAAGCCCAAGCCCAAAAAGTGCCGCTCAGCGGTATTTACCGCTCAGCGGTGATTGCGCGTCTTCTTTCTTCCCCTCAGCGGCCATTTTGCCCCTCAGCGGTTCCAACGTCACCTCTTGAGTGCCGCTCAGCGGTAGTTTGCCGCTGAGCGGTGCCTTTGACTTCTCTTTTTGCACTCTTTCTTGTCTTTTCTAATGTCATCTCTCTCCTTCTTCACTCTTTTCACCAAATTCACCTTAAAACCTGCACAAAAACATTGAAATCAAGCATAAACCTGTCCAGCTCTCTTATTTCTGAAAATATGGATAAAAGGCATGATTTCAAGCTAGTTTCTAAGTCTAAAGGTTGCTTTTAGTATCAATTTTAAGCATGAAAATAACAGTTTTTCAACTGTTATCACAACCCCAAACTTAGAACTTTGCTTGTCCTCAAGCAAACAAAATGTAACTCCATCTCCAACCAATTTATATGATGGTTCACTCATTCAAAGTCCTCTTTTCAAGATAAGTAACAACTTTACTCAAACTTATGACCAAGAGTTCAATCAAGATGTGCACATGCTTTAGTGTTCACAAAGTCATTTAAGTTCCAACAAATGCTATTTTTCATGAATGATCAATCAATTAAGCATGAATGTTTATGTGCTTATGGAATATTTCCTCACTAGGTAAAGTGTTTCACTCATTCACTCTACTATCACAATGTCACATGAATCAACTTTGCCTTTCATTTTACCACAATCAAAAACATTCACAAGCATGCATCATCACAAGGACTTTTCAATGGCTTATAATGTGGCTGGGCTAACAAGAAAATTGGTTTTTCTGGATCACAAAATCCTTGAGTTAAGAGAATCATAACAACACAATTATTCTTATTCATTCCCAACTTGCCTTTTCATTTGCATTGAGCTTTGCTTCTTTTTCTTTTCTTTTACATATTCTTACTTTTTTAGCTCTTAGCTCAATGCTTTTCATGTTTTTCCAACAACCCCAAACTTGAACATTTAACAATACCACACAAGATCTTCTACTTAACTCAAGGTAAAGATTTTCAATCAAGGGTTTTTACTGTATATTCAAGGCTAAGGGTTCAAAGGATAGAACACAAAGTGTTCTCTTTTAGTAGGCTAACTTTATGAATTTGGCCAATAAAAAGGGTTCCAACAAACGGCCTTGATCATATGATGCAAAACAAGCAATTGATTCAATCATAGAAAACCTGGGCAAAGTCATTCATGCTTTCAAAGTAATAGCATTCAACAATAACAACTCTGGAGCTCAAAACCTCACATATAAGCTCATTCACATTTGACATACACATCCTGCTTAATTTCACAATCACAATCATGATATCATGCATTTGTTCACAAAGCTTGTGAATCACCTGTATAAGCATTTTAATGTGCACATCATCTCATCATCAATCAATCAATAAGCATCATCAAGCATTACTTATCAAACAATCACAGTTAATAGCAAACCATCATAAGAAACTAGGTGTTCAATAGAGTACATCAAACCCTAATCTAAAAACAAAAAAAACAAATAAGTCCAGAAAACTTAAACACAAAAGCATAATCATATGATAGCATTCATCAGTAAATGCTATCTCAGCTCCTCATCAGTCTGAGCTGTCCTCTGTATCTTCCTCCTCCTCTTCATCATCATCATCATCAAATGCATCCTCCTCCTCAGCTTCATCTTCTTCCATATCTCTGGCTGAAGCTTCAGCTGCTTCAGCTCCTCCATGCAATGGTTCTTCTGGCCAAGCTACCACATTATGGAATTCATCCATAGTCCACCTGTGTGCTAGAGGGGTATCATACATCCCCACTATCATCTCAGCCGTGGCCACCTGCCCTCTGTGGATGGACTGCAACTGAGCACCTATAAGAGACATATACATGTCCCTCATCTGGAATGGTTCTGCTTCATGTGTATCAGCAGATGTCCGGCTCTGTGCTGGCCCTCTCTCTCTACGAGCCTGGCATGGTGGAACTGGCTCAGCTGCCTCCTCACCTCCACAGTACTGTCTGTAATAGGCCTCATCTATAGCTTTTCTTGGCCTCTCAAATGGTGGAACAGAAGTGTCCACCCCAGCTTGCTTGCAAAGGTGAGTGATCAAAGAAGGATGTCCTAGTGGTGCTTTGTTGTTTGAGGTGTTAGCACACACACTAATCTCATCAGCTATCACCTGCCCAATATTAACATTCAAGTTTCTGATAGCACAGTAGATGAATAATGCCCTGCTGAGAGTGATATCTGACACATGTGAGCATGGCTGAATTTTGGCATGAGAAAATGCCATCCAATACTTTGCAAGAGGAGTCAAATCTGTCCTCCTAATGTTAACCACTGCTCCAGATCTATTCCTTTGAAATTGTCCTCCAGGTATGCACAACACTCTCTCCACATCCTCAAAGTCAGCACCTTCCTCCATGCTAAGAGCAAACTGGCATTGCTCACCAGCCCACACAGTATCCAGGAAGTTATTGATGGAATCAGGATCATACCTGATAGCATGGCCTCTGACATAGCCCAAATAATTCTCAGCTGGATAGTCACCAATCTTCTTTGCATTGGTGTAGAATTCCTTAACTACAGCTATGTTGGCAGGTGCTGGATAAGTGGCTAGCTTTCCCCAATCATTCCCTAACACTTGCTCTCCAAATTGAGGAGCAAAGTTAGGTATCATTCCAACCTTTCTCTCCATTAGAAGTCTTCTGTCCTGAACCACCCTAAAGTGCTTCTCATGTTTCCTAGAGAGGAACCTGCCATTATGAGGTTGCTCTGGTTCCATTTCCTTCCTCTTGGTTGCCATGGTTTTCAATCTCTTTCCTGAAGAGGATGCCATTCCTGCATTCAGACACAAATCCAAAACCACAGAACATGATGTTAATCATTAGTAAACACAGAACACAACTCCTTTCGAAGCTAAACCACCGCTGAGGGCCAGAATTTCCCCTCAGCGCCACCAGCACCACATTCTAACACGCAAAAACCAGAAAAAACCAAGTCTGGCAGAGTGCCGCTCAGCGGTAATTGCCGCTCAGCGGTGATCTGCAGCTTTTTGCAAATCTCTTTTTAAAACTGTCCTAACTCCACCCAAATGCAATTTTCAGTTTTCCAGTTCATAATCAAGCAGTTTAATTGGTTAAAACATCAAATATATCATCAAATCATGCATAGAAATCAAAACCCCTAAATATTCATGCTTTGACAATCATATTCAATTTCAAGAACCCTAGAATGAACAAAATGCATTTTACTTACTTGGGTGGAGATGTTAGATGATATGAGAATGCTTCGAAACTAGAATGCTCTCTTCCAACCCCAAACTTTGATGGCACACTAGTGAAAAAGTGAGTGGAAGAGAAATTTTTCTAAGAGGGAAGAGTAAAAAGATGTGGGAAACCTAAGAGAAGATATGTGGAAGTGTTTGTGCAGAGAAGGGCTTGAAAGAATGTAAAAACGCGCAGCTTAGGGTTTAAAAATACCCCAATGGGCTCGGGTTCCGCTAAGGGGAACTTAAGCCCATCTGCGATAGTACCGCTCAGCGGCACATTCGTGATGTGCCCTTCTCCTTCTTTTCTTGACCTACGTGCCTTCCTAGCATACCCCTCATAGGTTCCCTGCAATTCAATGTTAAAAATGCTTATGCAAACCCTAACAAAATTAAAACAAACAAAAACAATCAATCAACTGGGTTGCCTCCCAGGTAGCGCTTGTTTAACGTCACGAGCCTGACCCAAAATCCACCAACACCCCTCAGTAGGTGTTTCAAACTTACCAGCACCCATCAGTAGGTGCAAAATCTTCTCACCAACACCCATCAGTAGGTGTTACAAACTTAGTATCCTTCAGTAGATACTTAACCACCTAGCATCCTTCAGTAGATGCTAGATCCAACAAAATAATGTCCAGAATAATGTTCACAAATTAAAAGTTACAAAACCAAAACAAATCAAAAGTTTGTAAATCCTCTGGGTTGCCTCCCAGCAAGCGCTCCTTTAACGTCACTAGCTTGACCCTGTTAAAGCTCATGTTCCATCTTCTTTATGGTTGATGTTGTCCTTCCACCAGCCTTTCAACTGCTTCCTTTGGACTGTTTTGGATTCTCTAGAATATGGAGACTCTATCTCTATCATCTCCTTCTCTTTAAAGCCTTTTATAACCCACAACTTGTTCTTGAGTCTTACAGGTGTGCCAAGTTGGGGTCTTCTTTTCTTCCAGTCTCTAGGAACTTCTTCTCCTTTTCCAATCTCTTCTACCTTGGGTACCTGAAAAAACAAACAATGGTTATCAGAAACTTCAAGATTTTCATTTTTACCTCTAGTCATGGGTGCATCTCGAAATGCAGCTTTATAACTAGACTCTTCCTCCTTTGCTTGTATCTCATCTTTGAAAACATCCACCACCACTCTCTCCTCTCTGTCTTGGAGCACCACTATACCTTCATTAACATCTATGATAGCCCTGGCCGTTTTCATAAACGGTCTTCCCAGTATGAAAGGTATTTTTTCGGTCTCCATCTTCATCACCACAAAGTCTGCCAAAAACTGAAGTTTGCCAACACAAACTACAATGTCTTCTGCAATCCCACATGGCTCCTTTGAAGATCCATCAGCCATTACAAGATTAACCTTTATAGGTTTTATTTTAACATAGCCAATTTGCTCCAATAGAGAATAAGGCATCAAGTTAACACTTGAGCCTAAATCAAGGAGAGCTTTCTTTACCTTTTTCTTCCCTATAGTGCAAGGGATAGAAAAACTACCTGGATCTGCTGCTTTTGGTGGGAATGACTCTTTCTTAACAGTTATACACTTTTCTTCCTCATCATCTCTACGTCTTCTTTTTGTAGAGGTTCCTTCTTCAGATTTTGTGTAAACTGCTATTTTCTGTAGAATTTGTTCCCAAGGAGCTTCATTATCAACCATTCTGAATAAATCTGTGAAATCCATTGGTTTCTCCTGATTTGTTGGAAAAGGCAAAATGTCCTTTCTTTCTTCTTCTCTTCTCTCTTCTGTTTCTCCTTCTTCTAACTCAATAATCTCTTCATTCACACTCTTGACCACTTTGCACTCTTCTCTAGGGTTAACCTCAGTATTAGCCCCAAAGTTTCTGTGTGGTCTTTCTTCCAATTGCTTGGTAATCTGACCCATCTGAATCTCCAAATTCTTTATAGCAGCTTCAGTGCTCTTTTGAGAAGATTCAGTTTTCTGTATGAATTGCTGAAGAGTTTCTTCCAACCTTGTTGATCTTTCATTAAGCATAGATAATTGTTGCCACACGGTTGGTTGCTGCTGCTGCTTATTATATTGATTAGCCTGCCCAGTTTGTCCTTGGCCAATACTTGGATGTGGTTTCCAACCCTGATTATAATTCCCTTGAGGGTATGGAAACTGATTAGCCATGAAATTAACATCCTCCACGGCTTCCACAGGAAAAGCACATTGGCCATTGATGTGATCTCCCCCACATAATTCGCACAACTGGGTTTGTACCTGTGCAGCAGATTTTAACTCTTTAGGTAATGAAGCAAGAGTTTTGGTCAGAGTTTCCAGCTGTTGAGTTAGAATTTTATTCTGGGCTAGCAAGGCATCATGGGTTTTTAATTGAAGAACCCTTTTTTGTTGCATAGGAGCTCCTCTTTCACTGTGCAGCTCATTATCACTTGTAGCCATGTTTTCAATAATTTCAGTTGCTTCCTCTAGAGTCTTCCATTTGATATTGCCTCCAGCTGAGGCATCCAGCATCATCTTGGTTTGTGAACCAAGCCCTCCAAGGAAAGTCAGGACTACTTCTTGATCTTCAAAGCCATGCGTGGGAGTTTTACGTAACAAGCTTTTATACCTGTCCCATGCATGTCCCAGTGATTCTTCCATGCCCTGCTTGAATGAAGAAATCTCTTGCTTTCCTTTAGTCACCTTAGATTGTGGGAAGTATTTGTTTAAGAATTTTGTGACCACTACTTCCCACTCTGTGAAACTTTCTTCT
The DNA here is from genome assembly GCA_034642375.1 of Vigna nakashimae. NCBI lineage: Eukaryota > Viridiplantae > Streptophyta > Magnoliopsida > Fabales > Fabaceae > Vigna > Vigna nakashimae. The sequence continues at coordinate 24,339,927 of CM067759.1, forward strand.
GGAAAAGAGTTCAACCAAAGCTTAGCATTGCCTCCCAATGAGAAAGGAAACAAGCTAAGTTTGATTGCTTCGTCTGGCACCCCATTAATTTTGACTGTATTGCAAATCTCATTAAAGGTAGTCATGTGCTCATATGGGCTTTCGTGAGATAACCCATTAAATTGATTACTCTTCACCAGTTGAATCAGTGCTGGTTTGACCTCCATGTTGGCTGCATTGACTCTAGGTCTAGCTATGCTATTGAAGTGCTGAGGTCCAGCAAGATTAGTGTAATCTGCAAGATTAGTGTAAACTGTTAGTGCCGCTCAGCGGTAGTTTGCCGCTGAGCGGTGCCTTTGACTTCTCTTTTTGCACTCTTTCTTGTCTTTTCTAATGTCATCTCTCTCCTTCTTCACTCTTTTCACCAAATTCACCTTAAAACCTGCACAAAAACACTGAAATCAAGCATAAACCTGTCCAGCTCTCTTATTTCTGAAAATATGGATAAAAGGCATGATTTCAAGCTAGTTTCTAAGTCTAAAGGTTGCTTTTAGTATCAATTTTAAGCATGAAAATAACAGTTTTTCAACTGTTATCAGTATGATCCTGATTCCATCAACAACTTCCTGGATACTGTGTAGGCTGGTGAGCAATGTCAGTTTGCTCTTAGCATGGAGGAAGGTGCTGACTTTGAGGATGTTGAGAGAGTATTGTGCATACCTGGAGGACAATTTCAAAGGAATAGATCTGGCGCAGTGGTTAACATTAGGAGGACAGATTTGACTCCTCTTGCAAAGTATTGGATGGCATTTTCTCATGCCAACATTCAGCCATGCTCACATGTGTCAGATATCACTCTCAGCAGGGCACTATTCATCTACTGTGCTATCAGAAACTTGAATGTTAATATTGGGCAGGTGATAGCTGATGAGATTAGTGTGTGTGCTAACACCTCAAACAACAAAGCACCACTGGGACATCCTTCTTTGATCACTCACCTTTGTAAGCAAGCTGGGGTGGACACTTCTGTTCCACCATTTGAGAGGCCAAGAAAAGCTATAGATGAGGCCTATTACAGACAGTACTGTGGAGGTGAGGAGGCAGCTCAGCCAGTTCCACCACGCCAGGCTCGTAGAGAGAGAGGGCCAGCACAGAGTCGGACATCTGCTGATACACATGAAGCAGAACCATTCCAGATGAGGGACATGTATATGTCTCTTATAGGTGCTCAGTTGCAGTCCATCCACAGGGGGCAGGTGGCCACGGCTGAGATGATAGTGGGTATGTATGATACCCCTCCAGCACACAGGTGGACTATGGATGAATTCCATAATGTGGTAGCTTGGCCAGAAGAACCATTGCATGGAGGAGCTGAAGCAGCTGAAGCTTCAGCCAGAGATATGGAAGAAGATGAAGCTGAGGAGGAGGATGCATTTGATGATGATGATGATGAAGAGGAGGAGGAAGATACAGAGGACAGCTCAGACTGATGAGGAGCTGAGATAGCATTTACTGATGAATGCTATCATATGATTATGCTTTTGTGGTTTAAGTTTTCTGGACTTATTTGTTTTTGTTTTTAGATTAGGGTTTGATGTACTCTATTGAACACCTGGTTTATTATGATGGTTTGCTATTAACTGTGATTGTGTGATAAGTAATGCTTGATGATGCTTATTGATTGAGTGATGTTGAGATGATGTGCACATTAAATGCTTATACAGGTGATTCACAAGCTTTGTGAACAAATGCATGATATCATGATTGTGATTGTGAAATTAAGCAGGATGTGTATGTCAAATGTGAATGAGCTTATATGTGAGGTTTTGAGCTCCAGAATTGTTATTGTTGAATGCTATTACTTTGAAAGCATGAATGATTTTGCCCAGGTTTTCTATGATTGAATCAATTGCTTGTTTTGCATCATGTGATCAAGGCCGTGTTTGTTGGAATTTTTTTTTATTGGCCAAATTCATAAAGTTAGCCTACTAAAAGAGAACACTTTGTGTTCTATCCTTTGAACCCTTAGCCTTGAACATACACTAAAACCCTTGATTGAAAATCTTTACCTTGAGTTAAGTAGAATATCTTGTGTGGTATTGACAAATGTTCAAGTTTGGGGTTGTTGGGAAAACATGAAAAAGGAAAAGCATTGAGCTAAGAGCTAAAAAGTAAGAATATGCAAAGAAAAAGAAAAAGAAAAGAAAAGAAAAAGAAGCAAAGCTCAATGCAAATGCAAAGGCAAGTTGGGAATGAATAAGAATAATTGTGTTGTTATGATTCTCTTAACTCAAGGATTTTGTGATCCAGAAAAACCAATTTTCTTGTTAGCCCAGCCACATTATAAGCCATTGAAAAGTCCTTGTGATGATGCATGCTTGTGAATGTTTTTGATTGTGGTAAAATGAAAGGCAAAGTTGATTCATGTGACATTGTGATAGTAGAGTGAATGAGTGAAACACTTTACCTCTTATACACTTGTGTGTTGAGTGAAACACTTTACCTAGTGAACCATCATATAAATTGGTTGGAGATGGAGTTACATTTTGTTTGCTTGAGGACAAGCAAAGTTCTAAGTTTGGGATTGTGATAACAGTTGAAAAACTGTTATTTTCATGCTTAAAAGTGATACTAAAAGCAACCTTTAGACTTAAAAACTAGCTTGAAATCATGCAGTTTATCTATATTTTCATAAATAAGAGAGCTGGACAGGTTTATGCTTGATTTAAGTGTTTTTGTGCAGGTTTTAAGGTGAATTTAGTGAAAAGAGTGAAGAAGGAGAGAGGTGACATTAGAAAAGACAAGAAAGAGCGCAAAAAGAGAAGTCAAAGGCACCGCTCAGCGGCAAACTACCGCTGAGCGGCACTCAAGAGGTGACGTTGGAACCGCTGAGGGGCAAACTGGCCGCTGAGGGGAAGAAAAGGACGCGCAATCACCGCTGAGCGGCACTTTTTGGGCTTGGGCTTTTGTAATCTTTTGTAACTCTAGATTAGTATATATGGACTTGCACGTCCTATAATTAGGTATCTTTGGCAGAAACGAGTCAAACACTCTCTCTTCCACCCCTTTGAAGGAGGATCTTGGATGCTCAGGCTACCTCTTCACCTTTATTGGGTTTATTCTTTCATTCTTTCATTGTTATTCATCTAGGTTCACCATGAATATGGTGAACTAAACCTTGTATGTTTGTTGGGGAATCAATGTAATCTCTTGAAGCTCTCATATATGGAATCTGTTGATTACATCTTTTAATTAAGACATATGCTTTCTTTCATCATTAGTTAGGGATTTTCCTCTTTGCTCAATGCTTGCATAGTTTAACTCATTCCATGCATGATTATTGGTTTTGTCGATACGGACACGTACGGGGAAGTCTAGATCTGGGGAATTTCTCCCAATATTATACTGACAATATTCTATTGGTTGCCTTTAAGCTCCTGCACTCATGAACTAATCATTAGGAATGCTAGGAATTGTATGAACTCGTGATTAGGGAGAAGCCATCTAGAATGGTACATTAGAGAGTGGCATTAACAATGATGATTTGAATGTTGAATTCCTAAAATATATGAGAGTGGATGAGATGAAATTGACCCCCAACAACATATTCATTCATATAATTCATTGAAAGTGTTTATCTTTTGTCTTTGCCATTGATCAAATTTCATGCATACATGTTTATTTTCGTCTTTGCATATTGAACTCTAAATATTTCGTTTGTAAGTCCTAGCTAATCAACAAATCACATAACTAAACTAGGCCGTGAGTCCTTTGGGTAGAACGATACTTGGTCTTACCAAGTTTATTACTTGAACGATTCGGTCATACTTGCCGATTGTGAAACAAGTTTTTGACATCATATTTTGGTGCTTACAAATTTGTCCATCAACCCAGTGGATTAACAAACTTTTGATTTTGGTTTTGTAACTTTTAATTTGTGGACATTATTTTGTGAATATTTTGTTGGATCCAGCATCTACTGAAGGATGCTAGGTGGTTAAGTATCTACTGAAGGATACTAAGTTTGTAACACCTACTGATGGGTGTTGGTGAGAACCTACTGATGGGTGCTGGTAAGTTTGAAACACCTACTGATGGGTGTTGGTGGATTTTGGGTCAGGCTCGTGACGTTAAACAAGCGCTACCTGGGAGGCAACCCAGTTGATTGATTGTTTTCTGTTTGTTTATTTTAGTTAGGGTTTGCATAAGCATTTTTAACATTGAATTGCAGGGGACCAGTGAGGGGTATGTCTAGGAGGCACGTAGGTCAAGAAAAGAAGGAGAGGAGCACTTCACGAAAGTGCCGCTGAGCGGCAATTACCGCTGATCGGTACTCTCGCAGATGGGCTTTAGTTCCCCTTAGCGGAACCCAAGCCCATTAGGGTATTTTTAAACCCTAAGTTGCGCGATTTTTCTTTCTTTCAAGCTCTTCTCTGCACAAACACTTCCACATATCTTCTCCTAGGTTTTCCACATCTTTTTACTCTTCCCTCTTAAGAAAATTTCTCTTCCACTCACTTTTTCACTAGTTTTCCATCTAAGTTTGGGGTTGGGAGAGAGCATCATTGAAGGGGCTGATTTCTTCATTATGGTTTATTAATGCTTAACAATGTATCTTTTGGTTTTGTGAATTATGTTTGATGCAGGGATGGCCTCCTCATCGGGCAAAAAGAATCAAGACTACAAGATCCAAGAAGAAGGAGGATACAGAGGACAACTCAGATTGAGGAGGAGTTGAGATAGCATTTACTGATGAATGCTATCATATGCTTATGCTTTTTGTTGGTTTAAGTTTTCTGAACTTATTTGTTTTTGTTTTTAGATTAGGGTTTGATGTACTCTATTGAACACCTGATTTATTATGATGGTTTGCTATTAACTGTGATTGTGTGATAAGTATTGCTTGAATGATGCTTATGATTAATTGATGTTGAGATGATGTTCACATTAAAATGCTTATACAGGTGATTCACAAGTTTTGTGAACAAATGTATGATATCATGATTGTGATTGTGAAATTAAGCAGGATGTGTATGTCAAATGTGAATGAGCTTATATGTGAGGTTTGAGCTCCAGAGTTTTTGGTATGATTGAATGCTATTACTTTGAAAGCAGGAATGATTTTGCCCAGGTTTTCTATGATTGAATCAATTGCTTGTTTTCCATCATGTGATCAAGGCCGTTTTTTGTTGAAACCCTTTTTATTGGCCAAATTCATAAAGTTAGCCCACTAAAAGAGAACACTTTGTGTTCTAACCTTTGAACCCTTAGCCTTGAACATACACTAAAACCCTTGATTAAAAATCTTTACCTTGAGTTAAGTAGAAGATCTTGTGTGGTATTGACAAATGTTCAAGTTTGGGGTTGTTGGGAAAACATGAAAAAGGAAAAGCATTGAGCTAAGAGCTAAAAAAGTAAGAATATGCAAAGAAAAAGAAAAAGAAAAGAAAAGAAAAAGAAGCAAAGCTCAATGCAAATGCAAAGGCAAAAGAAAGTTGGGAATGAATAAGATGATTGTGTTGATATGATTCTCTTAACTCAAGGATTTTGTGATCCAGAAAAACCAATTTTCTTGTTAGCCCAGCCACATTATAAGCCATTGAAAAGTCCTTGTGATGATGCATGCTTGTGAATGTTTTTGATTGTGGTAAAATGAAAGGCAAAGTTGATTCATGTGACATTGTGATAGTGGAGTGAATGAGTGAAACACTTTACCTCTTATACACTTGTGTGTTGAGTGAAACACTTTACCTAGTGAGGAAATATTCCATAAGCACATGAACATCCATGCTTAATTGATTGATCATTAATGAAAAATAGCATTTGTTGGAATTTAAATGACTTTGTGAACACTAAAGCATGTGCACATCTTGAATGAACTCTTGGTCATAAGTTTGAATGAAGTTATTACTTATCTTGAAAAAGAGAATTTTTGAATGAGTGAACCATCATATGAATTGGTTGGAGATTGAGTTACATTTTGTTTGCTTGAGGACAAGCAAAGTTCTAAGTTTGGGGTTGTGATAACAGTTAAAAAACTGTTATTTTCATACTTAAAATTGATATTAAAAGCAACCTTTAAACTTAAAAACTAGCTTGAAATCATGCTTTTATATATATTTTCAGAAATAAGAGAGCTGGACAGGTTTATGCTTGATTTAAGTGTTTTTGTGCAGGTTTTAAGGTGAATTTAGTGAAAGAAGTGAAGAAGGAGAGAGATGGAATCAGAAAAGGAATCAAAGAGTGCAAAAGGAGAAGCCGAAGGCACCGCTCAGCGGCATTTTACCGCTGAGCGGCACTCAGGAGGTCACGGGAGGTCCGCTGAGGGGCAAACTGGCCGCTGAGGGGAAGAAAAGGACGCGCAGTCACCGCTGAGCGGTATTTACCGCTGAGCGGCACTTTTTGGGCTTGGGCTTTTGTAATCTTTTGTAACTCTAAAATAGTATATAAGAGCTTGCACGTCCTAGAATTAGTATCTTTGGCAGAAACAAGGCAAACACTCTCTCTTCCACCCCTTTGAAGGAGAATCTTGGATGCTCAGGCTACCTCTTCACCTTTTTAGGGTTTATTCTTTCATTCTTTCATTGTTATTCATCTAGGTTCACCATGAATATGGTGAACTAAACCTTGTATGTTTGTTGGGGAATCAATGTAATCTTTTGAAGCTCTCATATATGGAACTTATGCTTGCATCTTTTAATTAAGACTTATGCTTTCTTTCATCATTAGTTAGGGTTTTTCCTCTTTGCTTAATGCTTGCATGGTTTAACTCATTCGATGCATGATTATTGGTTTTGTCGATACGGGCACATACGGGGAAGTCTAGATCCGGGGAATTTCTCCCAATATTATATTGGTTGTCGTTAAGTTCCTGCACTTATGAACTAATCATTAGGAATGCTAGGAATTGTATGAACTTGTGATTAGGGAGAAGCCATCTAGAATGGTACTTTAGAGAGTGGCATTAACAATGATGATTTGAATGTTGAATTCCTAAAATATATGAGAGTGGATGAGATGAAATTGACCCCCAACAACATATTCATTCATATATTTCATTGAAAGTGTTTATCTTTTGCTTTTGCCATTGATCAAAACTCATGCATACATGTTTATTTTCGTCTTTGCATAGTAAACTTCAAATATTTCGTTCTTAAGTCTTAGCTAATCAACAAACCATACAACTAAACTAGGCCGTGAGTCCTTTGGGAGAACGATACTTGGTCTTACCAAGTTTATTACTTGAACGATTCGGTCATACTTGCCGATTGTGAAACAAGTTTGTGACATCATATTTTGGTGCTCATAAATTTGTCCATCACCCGTACGTTCCCGTATCGACAAAATCAATAATCATGCATTGAATGAGTTAAACAAAGCAAGCCTTGGGCAAAGAGGAAAAACCCTAACTAATGATGAAAGAAAGCATAAGTCTTAGATTAAGATGCAAGCACAAATTCCATATATGAGAGCTTCAAAGGATTACATTGATTCCCCAACAAACATACAAGGTTTAGTTCACCATATTCATGGTGAACCTAGATGAACAATAATGAAAGAATGAAAGATAGAACCCTAGAAAGGTGAAGAGGTAGCCTGAGCATCCAAGATCCTCCTTCAAAGGGGTGGAAGAGAGAGTGTTTGCTTCGTTTCTGCCAAAGATACAAACCCTAGGACGTCCTAAAGCTTATATACTATTCTAAAATTACAGAAAATTCAGGCCCAAGCCCATAAGTGTGCCGCTCAGCGGTAAAGTACCGCTCAGCGGTAAGTGCGTGAGTAGTTTCTTCCCCTCAGCGGCCATTTTTCCCCTTAACGGTTCAAACGTGACTTCCTGAGTGCCGCTCAGCGGTAACTTCGGCTTCTCCTTTTGCACTTTTTGATGTCTTTTCTGATTCCATCTCTCTCCTTCTTCACTTCTTTCACTAAATTCACCTTAAAACCTGCACAAAAACACTGAAATCAAGCATAAACCTGTCCAGCTCTCTTATTTCTGAAAATATGACTAAAAGCATGATTTCAAGCTAGTTTCTAAGTATAAAGGTTGCTTTTAGTATCAATTTAAAGCATGAAAATAACAGTTTTTCAACTGTTATCACATCCCTGCACCCATCTTATCACCTCTTCACCCTCAAACAATTGGAAAAAACAATTCTCTTTTCTCCCAGCAGCCGTGACCCCTATTACCGTGATACTCTCTCACTTCAATGCTTCCAACCGTGCATCATCCTCCTCACTGATCACCGTCCTATTCTCTCAATAAGGAAAACTAATCCTCATTTCACGTAATCTGAAATTTATTCAAGAGCCCCCGTGCACACCAACACTTCAATAAAAAAAATGCATGAACCAAATGAAAAGGGCAATGGGTAAATCAGCCAAATGAAATTAAGGTGAAGCTTTTTCATTCATCTCCATAACAGCGTTGCACACTTCTTTCAAAGAAAAACTAACTAAGGTTGGCGGCTGGCTCGCCCCTTTCACGTTACAGCCCATTCATTCATTCGTTCCCAATCCAAAAAAAAGAAAGATTTTCCACTGGCCGAGAAAAGAAAAACAAAACGTATGAGAGTGTGGCGGCTCCTTCTCTAAGGTCGTGTGTCCTCTTTTTAATAGGGGTGGGGTCCACACAATAAAACCCTAGGGTCCAAGTCACTAACTTCTAATTTTTGGGTCTAATCTAGTTTACCAAAAATTGACCCAAAATGTAAGAGTTGATACAGAAATTCTAAACTACTGAATTACAATTTAATTAATTCTAAAATGTCTGTGTGGAGAGTCTTGAATTTATTTGGCATTCTTCCTGATGTCCCAAAATGTATTTCCGAAATTTTCCTGCACTTCAAAAATGCACTTAATTAGCTCGGAAAACCCAAATTAGCACAATTACAAATTTCCGACCAAATTAAGCAGAATTCGGAAAACAGGGAAATAACAAACAATTAAACACAATTCCCTGGTTTATTTAAGTGCAATAAACTAAATATAATTCAAGAAATAACGACTCATCAAAATAGACCACACTTAGTCTTTTGCACTCCTAGGCAAAACCAAGACGAAAACCAGGGAACTACTCAAACATCGGGGAGCTGACACAGACTCGACAGACAGACAACAAAGACTCCAAAACAGCAACACAGTTGCACAATTCTCACAAAATCTGGACGGTAAAAGGTATAGGCAGAATCCCACACAGAGTCAATGAAAGCAACTACTCAAAGAATCATCCAAACAGTTCAGTACAAGGAAAATAGTCAATCAGTTCAAGAGATGAATCAAAAGCAACAGAGCCTCACAGATGCATGATGGACAAATTTGTAAGCACCAAAATATGATGTCACAAACTTGTTTCACAATCGGCAAGTATGACCGAATCCTTCAAGTAATAAACTTGGTAAGACCAAGTATCGTTCTTCCCAAAGGACTCACGGCCTAGTTTAGTTATGTGATTTGTTGATTAGCTAGGACTTACAAACGAAATATTCAAATTTTAATATGCAAGATCCTCCTTCAAAGGGGTGGAATAGAGAGAGTTTACTTCGTTTCTGCCAAAGATACTAATCCCAAGGACGTGCAAGCCCTTATATACTAATCTAGAGTTACAAAAGATTACAAAATCCCAAGCCCATAAAGTGCCGCTCAGCGGTATTTACCGCTCAGCGGTGATTGCGCGTCTTCTTTCTTCCCCTCAGCGGCCATTTTGCCCCTCAGCGGTTCCAACGCCACCTCTTGAGTGCCGCTCAGCGGTAGTTTGCCGCTGAGCGGTGCCTTCGTCTTCTCTTTTTGCACTCTTTCTTGTCTTTTCTAATGTCACTTCTCTCCTTCTTCACTCTTTGCACCAAATTCACCTTAAAACCTGCACAAAAACACTTAAATCAAGCATAAACCTGTCCAGCTCTCTTATTTATGAAAATATAGATAAAAGGCATGATTTCAAGCTAGTTTTTAAGTCTAAAGGTTGCTTTTAGTATCACTTTTAAGCATGAAAATAACAGTTTTTCAACTGTTATCAATGCACACAATAAGTGTTTCTCTCAAGTGTTTAAGCTAAATCAATGTCACTCAATGCACTCAAGAAAGCAATCACAAATAGACTTGGCAAGCCTCTAATATCAACACTCAAGCACATATGCATGTTCAAATCAAAAGGTCTTTTCATGGTTGTAATGAGGCCAAGGACAAGGGAAGATATATCTGGATAAGAAGCCACAAACCATAAGGAACAGAGGAGCAATGGGGAACAAGTGTAAACACATTCAAACACACCCACAACCTCTAATTCCATCCTCTTCTTGACTCCATTATTTTTTTTTCATTTTTCACTGTTTTTCTGCTTTTTTTTTCATCCTGTCTCTTTTCTTTACTCTATTCAGCACACAATTTCAAGAGACAAGATACACCACATATTTACAAAAACACGATAAGTAGAGGACTCACTAGCCAATTCATCTGAAACTCCCAGGAGACCACACTTATTCCCAAAACAATTTCAAAGCTCCAAAATTCCCTGAGGCTGAGGTAATAATGGTTTTTCACTTAGGGCTGGTGTATGAGCTTCAAAACAAAGAAATGAGGAAAGTATAGACTCCAAAGGGTTATCAGTGGATCAAAATAGGGTAGGCTCATCTAGCTCTAGAGGCTCAACAACAAAATGCCTTTATCACTTTCAAACATGCGTATCAATCAAGAATCATCAGAAAGAGTCAAGCCAAGTCATATGTGAAAACAATCAAGAGACATATCACACACAAGAAAGATCATCAAATGGCTCAAATCTCACACAAGTAATATGGTCACCATCAATTCAACTCTCAAACATCATGATCATCTTCCAAGCAAAGAAAAGCAAGGAATCCAATAAATCAGAGTATCAATGAAGTGAAGGAAAACTGACAACCTAATCACAATCCAGAATTCACGAAAAGCATGCAAAACTGTACACAAGACACAACAAACTACATAAAAACCGAAACACGAACAAAGAAACAACCTCCCCTAATAGACCACACTTAAACGACACAATGTCCTCAGTGTGTCACAATCAGTAGATCAAACAATCAGAACAGTCATCAAATATTGACAAAGTGCAATAAAAGTGAGGAGGGAAGGAGAAGGGAAAAAGAAAACTCCCCTGGTCATGGTGGCAGTTGCCAATTTTGGACTTGTAGGGAGATGTCTTCCACCATTGGATCTAGCAAGGAAGTTTTGAGGAAGAATTGCTTCATCCTCCAGATTTGATCTAGTAGGGAAATGTCTTCCATAGCTAGATCTAAGAAGCAAGGATTGTTGATGAGTGGGTTCAGCCCGTGCCTATTGATCTTCAAATTGTTGTGTACACTTGCACCTTTGTCTTCCACCGTGGGCGTTTGTTGGTTAAATTCATGTGTACCTCCTGTAACATGGTTAGTGCAATGTAGCTCCAAAGAAATGACATGCAGAGGTATAACACCCAATCCTAATGTAACAGGCTGAACCTCAAATATACTCTCAGAACATGAATCACTTCCAAATTTAGAAACAATATCAACAACAGGCTCAGATTCATGTTCAGTGCATGGATAAGAAGTATTCAAATAGGTTGGCAAAAGTTGTTTCTCATCATGCAAAGAGTGGAAATAAAAAGCATTTTCATCAACAATATAATCATGAACATACCCCTCAACAGCATAATCATCAACATAATCAAATTGAGGTATGTTTACCTTCACTTCCCTGAAGATTGGTAAAGTGGTGGAATATGAAAGTGGTCTACCTGGGTCACAATTGCTGCTTATACTTGCTTGGTCCTCCAAATCATCATCAGGATCTATCTCCTTAATCGCAAGAGTAGGGACATCTGAAGGTAGGAGAGTAGGTGGCACAATGAGCGCAAGACTTTGGTTCCCATCTCCTAAATCAATGACACTAACATCATCTGGAATCTGAAAAGTCTGAAATGGTAACTCTGAATCTTGAGACTATTCCTTAGTGAGTTGAGTGGCCATTTGCCCTATCTGATCAGTCATACTCTGAATGACAGCTCCTATTTCTTGCTGAAACTGCATGTTCTCTTGCTGAAACTGAAAGTTCTGGATGGTCATCTGCTCCAACAACTCCTGCAATGTAGGCTCAGAAGTAAAAGGCTGAGGAGCTATTTGGGCAGGAGCATCATATTGCTGACTTTGGTATTGCTGGACTGGTGGAGGCATACAAGTACTCTGGAATGGTGGTTCTTGATAATGATGTTGTTGTGGGGTACCTTGCCATCCCAAGTTAGTCTCATTCCATCCAAGATTATTGTTGTAACCATACTGCGCAGGGGAGAATTTACTCAGAAACTGATGCTCAAAATATCCCCAATCGGTAACGGATCTTAGAGGAAGAGAGTCTTTCCAATCCTTAGCTACTCCTTGTAATGAATGCGGAAATGCACTCAAGAAAATGTGATCAAGAGGGACATCTGGAGGTTTCATTGAAGAACACATGATGTGGAACTCCTCCAAATGTCTCTGTGGGCATTCTCCTGCAAAACCATGAAACTTAGGCAGCAAATGTATCAGTCTGTAGGTGAGATCACAATGAATATCAACCTCATTAAGTGAAACCGGCTCACAAGGAGCACTCTCAGAAGTCGGAGGATGAGCCATATTGTTCTCAGCATAAAAATCAGCAGAATATGAATTACAATCAGAGTAACATGCAAAAGGAGAATCATAATCAGAGGCACTAGCAAAATAAGCAGTATCCACAAAATCAAAATAGGTAGACATGGAAAAGGAAGGGGAAAGGTTGAAAGGAAATGCTAAAAATTACGAAACAAACAAAACACAACACAATTGAACATGCGACACGCACACACAATAACGCACACACAAAACAGAACATCACATCACAATACAAGACAAAACACAACACACACTAACACAACAAAAGACCTAAGACCAAACCGTTGGTCCCAGGCAGCGGCGCCATTTTGTTGAGAGGGTCGCACCTCACACAAAAGTTGATTGCAAAATTAATGCAGTACAGTGCTAGGAAGTGACTCCTAGGTCGTCTCTCAAGGACCAAATTGCGGTTCAGTCTCAGGTCAACACGTAGTGGGGGGGGTTTTGTGATTTTGTTTGAACCAAATGAAAAGGGCAATGGGTAAATCAGCCAAATGAAATTAAGGTGAAACTTTTTCATTCATCTCCGTAACAGCATTGCACACTTCTTTCAGTTCATAAAAAAAAACGTTCAAAGAAAGACTAACTAAGGTTGGCGGCTGGCTCGCCCCTTTCACGTTACAGCCCCTTCATTCATTCGTTCCCAATCCAAAAAAAAGAAAGATTTTCCACTGGCCGAGAAAAGAAAAACAAAACGTATGAGAGTGTGGCGGCTCCTTCTCTAAGGCCGTGTGTCCTCTTTTTAATAGGGGTGGGTCCACACAATAAAACCCTAGGGTCCAAGTCACTAACTTCTAATTTTTGGGTCTAATCTAGTTTACCAAAAATTGACCCAAAATGTAAGAGTTGATACAGAAATTCTAAACTACTGAATTACAATTTAATTAATTCTAAAATGTTTGTGTGGAGAGTCTTGAATTTATTTGGCATTCTTCCTGATGTCCCAAAATGTATTTCCGAAATTTTCCTGCACTTCAAAAATGCACTTAATCAGCTCAAAAAACCCAAATTAGCACAATTACAAATTTCCGACCAAATTAAGCAGAATTTGGAAAACGGGGAAATAACAAACAATTAAACACAATTCACTGGTTTATTTAAGTGCAATAAACTAAATATAATTCAAGAAATAACGACTCATCAACGAGCGTCCAACAGCTTGATCAAAGGGTGACGTCCAACAAAGATGAAGTGTTACGTTCGCACACATCCAGCACGAGCGTCCAGCAGTGTCCAGCGCGGCCCACATCTTCATTCACGCTTCCAGCACGAGCGTCCAGCAGCGTCCATCCAACACACGTCCAGGAGCAATACGCACGTCCAGCAATTTGAAACGAGAAACGGTCCAGCTAGGCATGGGACACGTGGAGGTAGGTCTAGAAGTTTGGAGAAAAAGTGATTAAAGAAGAAAGCAGCCGACACATAAAAGGGGGCTGCAGTGTGTTGGAAGGATGTGTCACGGCCTAGGGCTGGAGAGTCTAGGGTTCAGTGATAACAGTTGAAAAACTGTTATTTTCATGCTTAAAATTGATACTAAAAGCAACCTTTAGACTTAAAAACTAGCTTGAAATCATGCAGTTTATCTATATTTTCATAAATAAGAGAGCTGGACAGGTTTACGCTTGATTTAAGTGTTTTTGTGCAGGTTTTAAGGTGAATTTAGTGAAAAGAGTGAAGAAGGAGAGAGGTGACATTAGAAAAGACAAGAAAGAGTGCAAAAAGAGAAGACGAAGGCACCGCTCAGCGGCAAACTACCGCTGAGCGGCACTCAGGAGGTTGCGGGAGTCAGGCTGAGGGGCAAACTGGCCGCTGAGGGGAAGAATTGTGACGCGCAATCACCGCTGAGCGGTAAATACCGCTGAGCGGCACTTTTTGGGCTTGGGCTTTTGTAATCTTTTGTAACTCTAGATTAGTATATAAGGGCTTGCACGTCCTTGGGATTAGTATCTTTGGCAGAAACGAGGCAAACACTCTCTCTTCTCACCCCTTTGAAGGAGGATCTTGGATGCTCAGGCTACCTCTTCACCTTTATTGGGTTTATTCTTTCATTCTTTCATTGTTATTCATCTAGGTTCACCATGACGATGGTGAACTAAACCTTGTATGTTTGTTGGGGAATCAATGTAATCTCTTGAAGCTCTCATATATGGATTTGTTGAGTACATCTTTGAATTAAGACATATGCTTTCTTTCATCATTAGTTAGGGTTTTTCCTCTTTGCTCAATGCTTGCATTGTTTAACTCATTCTAATGCATGATTATTGGTTTTGTCGATACGGACACGTACGGGGAAGTCTAGATCCGGGGAATTTCTCCCAATATTTTACTGACAACATTATATTGGTTGCCTTTAAGCTCCTGCAGTCATGAACTAATCATTAGGAATGCTAGGAATTGTATGAACTATTTGATTAGGGAGAAGCCATCTAGAATGGTACATTAGAGAGTGGCATTAACAATGATGATTTGAATGTTGAATTCCTAAAATATATGAGAGTGGATGAGATGAAATTGAACCCCAACAACATATTCATTTATATAATTCATTGAAAGTGTTTATCTTTTGTCTTTGCCATTGATCAATTCATGCATACATGTTTATTTTTGTCTTTGCATATTAAACTTTGAATATTTCGTTTGTAAGTCCTAGCTAATCAACAAATCACATAACTAAACTAGGCCGTGAGTCCTTTGGGAAGAACGATACTTGGTCTTACCAAGTTTTATTACTTGAACGATTCGGTCATACTTGCCGATTGTGAAACAAGTTTGTGACATCATATTTTGGTGCTTACAAATTTGTCCATCATTCAGCCACCAACTTGGAGGAAGCTTTTCTTTTTCTCACTTAGGAGAATGTAGGAGAAAGGGTGTCTTAGCTTGGAGCTGGAAACAACGTTGAGATATGGAAGACTCACGGTGAAGAGAGAAATTGGTGGGGCACGGGGCATTCAATTGGGTGTGGCAATAGCGTGGTCACATCTTTGGAGAGAAGGAGCTGATTCAATTTGTGCAGAATGTGGTTTTTTCTTTTAGAAAGTAGAAGTGTTGATTTTATTTAGAGAGTATCTGCAGCATGTTAGGTGATTAGATAGGAGTAGGTGTCATGGTTTGGCATGGAGGGAGTGGTGTGTTGTCACGTCCAGGGGCAGCACGGAAGCTTTATTTATTTTCTTTCTCAGCATGTTTCATTTTGTTGTTATGGAGAAAAGTGGTCACGCTTCCAACCTTTATCACTTTCATTGGTTTTATCATTTTACCCGTTAGAATAGCAGCTTACTTGTTCCTTGCACTGTTAACGTTTTCTTTCTATTAGTGCCATTTTCGTTGTGAATTGCATGCTTGGTTTACCTGTTGCATTTCTTACATTTCTTATTTTACTCTAGCCTTTTTGAGCTAAATGTTTGATCTTGGCTCTATGGTATTTCTATTGGCGCGTTGCATTTCCACAACATTAATGTATTTAAGTGTTTTACTAATTATTGCATTTTAATTTGTCATGTTGAGTATTTAATTTTACTTCCAAGCTGCACTGTGCATTTAATGTTTTAATTTACTTCAATGCTTTTAATTATTTTTTGTTGTCTTTAATTTCCAGTTTTAATTTAGTTCACTCGCAATCACAACAACACTTTCAAAACCCCTCACTACGTGTTTGATCTAAGACTCGAACCACAATTGGTCCTTGAGAGACGACCTAGGAGTCACTTCCTAGTTTATACTACATTAATTTTGCAATCAACTTTTGTGTGAGGTGCGACCCTCTCAACAGTCCACTTCCTCCACCTTCACTTCCTCCACTTCCTCCAGTTCCTCTACTTCAACAACTATGTCAACCTCGTCAACTTCGTCCACTTCGTCCACTATGGCAACTTCGTCAACTTCGTAAACTTCCTCCACTTCCTCCACTTCCCCCCCCCTTCCTCCACTTCCTCCACTTCTTCTACTTCCTCCACTTCCTACACTTCTTCCACTTCCTCCACTTCGTCTTCCACTTCGTCCACTTGCTCAACTTCCTCGACGTCCTCCACTTCGTCCACCACGTCAACTTCCTCCACTTCCTCCACTTTGTCCATTTCGTCAACTTCATCCAATTGTTCAACTTCGTCCACTTCCTCCACTTCCTCTACTTCCTCTACTTCGTTAAGTACGTCAACCTCGTCAACTTCGTCCACTGCGGCAACTTCGTCAACTTCCTCCACTTCCTCCATTCCCTGCAGTTCCTTCACTTCCGCCATTTCCTCCACCTCCTCCACTTCCTCCATTTCCTCCACTTCTTCTACTACCTCCACTTCCTACACTTCTTCCACTACTTCCACCTCCTCCACTCCCTCCACTTGTTCTTCCACTTCGTCCACATCGTCCACTTGCTCAACTTCCTCGACTTCCTCCACTTCCTCCACTTCGTCAACTTCGTTCACTTCCTCCACTTCCTCCACGTCCTCTACCTCCTCTACTTCGTCCACTTCGTCAACTTCGTCCACTTCGTCCAATTCTTCAACTTCGTCCACTTCCTCCACTTCCTCCACTTCCTCCACTTTTTCCACTTTGTCCACTTCGTAAACTTCGTCCACTTCTTCAACTTCGTCAACTTCGTCCACTTCGTACAATTCTTCAACTTCGTCCACTTTCTCAACTTCCTCCACTTCCTCCACTTCCTCCACTTTTTCCACTTCGTCCACTTCGTAAACTTTGTGCACTTCTTCAACTTCGTCAATTTCGTCCAGTTGCTCAACTTCCTCCACTTCCTCTACTTCCTCAACTTCATCTACTTCCTCTACTTCCTCCACTTCTTGATCCACTTTTTCCACATCTTCCACTTCGTAAACTTCGTCCACATCCACCACTTCGTCCACTTCCTCCACTTCCTCCACTTCGTCAACTTCGTCCGCTTCGTCCACTTCTACCACTTCGTCCGCTTCGTCCACTTCGACAACTTCGTTCACTTCCTCCACACCCTCCACTTCGTCCACTTCCTCCACTCCCACTTCATTCACTTCGTCCACTTCCTTCACTTCGTCAACTTCGTCGAATTCCTCAACTTCCTCCACTTCCTCCACTTCCTATCCTTCTTCTACTTACTCCATTTCCTCCACTTCTTCATCCACTTTGTCCACATCTTCCACTTCCTCCACTTCCTCCACTTACTACACTTCTTCCACTTCGTCAACTTCGTCTACTTCGTCAAATTCGTCCACTTCATCAACTTCGTACACTTCGTCAACATCTTCCGCTTGCTCCACTACCCTAAATTCGTCAACTTCCTCAACTTCTACCACTTCGTCCACTTTGTCAACTTTGTCAACTTCGTCCACTTCCTCCACATCCTCCACTTCCTCCACTTACTCCACTTCGTCGACTTCGTCCATTTCCTCCACTTCGTCCGTCACGTGAACATCGTCAACTTCATGCACTTCCTCCACTTCGTCCACTTTGTCCACTTCCACCACTTCGTCTACTTCGTGAACTTCGTCCACGTCGTCAACTTCGTCCACGTCGTCAACTTCCTCCACTTCGTCAAGTTCCACCACTTCGTCCATTTCCTCCACTTCGTCCACTTCCTCCATTTCTTCTACTTCCTCCACTTCTGCTTCCTGTTCTTCCACTTCTTCCACTTCGTCCATTTCCTCCACTTCCTGCACTTCCTCTACTTCGTCCACTTCCACCACTTCCTCCACTTTGTCCACTACGTCAACTTCATTCACTTCGTCAACTTCGTCCACATCATCCACTTCCTCAACTTCCTCCACATCCTCCACTTCCTCCACTTACTCCACTTCGTCAACTTCGTCGACTTCGTCCATTTCCTCCACTTCGTCCACTTTGTCCACTTCCACCACTTCGTCTACTTCGTGAACTTCGTCCACGTCGTCAACTTCCTCCACTTCGTCAAGTTCCACCACTTCGTCCATTTCCTCCACTTCGTCCACTTCCTCCACTTCTTCTACTTCCTCCACTTCTGCTTCCTGTTCGTCCACTTCTTCCACTTCGTCCATTTCCTCCACTTCCTGCACTTCCTCTACTTCGTCCACTTCCACCACTTCCTCCACTTTGTCCACTACGTCAACTTCATTCACTTCGTCAACTTCGTCCACATCATCCACTTCCTCAACTTCCTCCATTTCCTCCACTTCCTGCATTTCCTCCCCTTCCTCCACTTCCTCCACTTCTTCTATTTCCTCCATTTTGTACAGTTCTTCCACTATCTCCACTTCCTCTACTTCTTCTTCCACTTCGTCGACATCGTCCACGTGCTCAACTTCCTTGACTTCCTCCACTTCGTCAACTTCATCCACTTCGTCCACCCCGACAACTTCCTCCACTTCCTCCACGTCCTCCATGTCCTCCACTTCCTCCACCTCGTCCACTTCGTCAACTTCGTCATCTTCGTCCAATTCTTCAACTTCGCCCACTTCCTCCATTTCCTCTATTTCCTCCACTTTCTCCACTTTGTTCACTTTGTCCAGTTCCTCAACTTCCTCCACTTCTCCCACTTCCTCAACTTCCTCAACTTCTTCTACTTGCTTCACTTCCTCCATTTCTTCATCCACTTTGTCCACATCGTCCACTTCCTCCACTTCCTCTACTTCCTACACTTCTTCCACTTCGTAAACTTCGTCCACTTCCACCACTTCGTCCACTTCGTCCACTTCGTAAACTTTGTCCACTTCCTCTACTTCCTCCACTTCCTCCACTTCGTCAACTTCGTCAACTTCTTCCACTTCATCTACTTCGTCCACTTCCTCCTCTTCATCCACTTCCTCTACTTCGTCCACTTCCTCCACTTCTTCTACTTCCTCCACTTCCTCGAGTTCCTCCAGTTCCTCCACATCTTCAATTTACTCCACTTCTTCCACTTCGTCGACATCATCCACTTCGTCCACCTCTTCCACTTCTTGCAGTTCTTCCTTTTTGTTCACTTCGTCCACTTCCTCAACTTCGTCCACTTCCTCCACTTCCTCCACTTCCTCTACTGCCTCCACTTCGTCCACCTCATCCACTTCCTCCACTTCCTCCATCTCCTCCCCTTGGTCCAGTTCCTCCATGATGAGAGGGTCGCACCTCACACAAAAGTTGAATGTAAAATTAATGCAGTACAGTTACTAGGAAGTGACTCCTAGGTCGTCTCACAAGGACCAATATTGTGATTCAAGTCTCAGATCAACACGTAGGGCGGTTTTGTGATTGTTTTTGTGCGGAAAATTAAAAACACGACTGAATTAAAAAGGTAGAAATAAATTTCAGTACAGTAAAATGAAATTAAAACCATGGAAACGACATTGGTACAATTAAAAACGAAATTGCAACAACATGGAACAGTAAAAACAGATTTGGAACAGAAAACAAAAATACAGAAAACAAAAATACAGTAAACAGTAAATTTCAAATGTGAAAACAAAATCAACATTCCAGCAGCAACATACAACAATCAAAATTAAAGCAAATGATTTAAAGTAAATTACTCAACAACACAGTGCAAACCACAGTAGGAATTAAACGGCAGACAAACAACAACAGACATTAAATTACAGCAGCAATTAAATTGCAACAGTAAATGGAACAGCAAATTAGAATTGAAATTCAGTCACAGAAAATTAAACAAGATTGTGCTTTGAATTAAAATTCATTACAACTAAGAACATAAAATTGGACGTGTGTACACCATTTTTCAACCGTAGCCTTCCATCACATACCAAGCTCCTACTGTTCCAGCACTTTCACGGTCCAGCTCCCTGCTGTATTTCCCAGCCCACTGTCCAACACTCTTGCTGTCCAGCAGCTGTCTCACGGTTCTGCTCTCCTTCCGAACTCTCTAACATTTACTCCTACTCTACTCTACAATACAATTTGGGTGAAAAACTACACTGCACTACAAGGAAATTTCACTACACTACTGCTGAACCTACACTACTAGAACTTTGATGGAAAACTAAACTACTGGAACCGAAACTCCTGGAAAAAGAGAGTGACTCTCCCAGGCTGTAACCCTCTTCCTGGTGGCTACTCCCACTCCCCTTTTATTGCTGCAGTGAGGTGCTTTTCCAATAAAGACAAAAATAAAATTGTGCTTTTTCCAGCAGCTTTTCCGTGTGTTTGTCTCCCTAGCACCTTTGTTTTTTGCTTCAATCTATGCTAAAAGTAAACAAAGGTGGGCCCTCCATTTGTTGGTGCCGTGTGTTTTTTTTCTGGTTCCCTCTTCCACGGATGTTGCCAAATTTCTTGAACGGTGGTGCCCACACTCCAAGCTGTTGTCCGCTTGTGCTTCTTCTACTGCTGCTAGATAGGAGTTGCTGGACATAACTAGACCGTGACAGCACCTCCAAAATGTTGGACCAGCTGCTTGCTCCGAGAAGGTTGCTCAATGTGCTGGACTGATGGAGGACGCTGCACCGCTTGCTGGACGAAGGTGTTGGATGTGTGAAGCCTTTGGACGTGGCAGCTGCACTCCTTCATGCGCTGGACGTGACTCTCCTGTGTGGAAGGTGTAAGCTGGAAAAATAAATAATTAAGAATGTGTTCCACCGCTCCCTAAAAGCCAAAACTGAATTGCATTTCTCCAAATTTGAAACCACGTTCCAGCCAAGAAAGGGTGTGGTGGCTCCCACTTTTATTCCAACTTAGATGCTTCCAAAATAAATTTTTCCATGGGCACTAGGCCGTGAGCTTTTATAGAATGAAAAGGATCACTTTTTGATGGACCCCATGCTGTGACATTATGTGCTAATGTTCTCCAAATTGAATTGGCTGCGTGTCATGTGTTGTCCTCTTTAGCAAATTTTCTTCAATCATTAAAAGTAAGAAAATGGACCCATCCGTGGTTTTTGATGCACAACTTCCTCCAAACCAATTAAGAGTGTA
Source organism: Vigna nakashimae (assembly GCA_034642375.1). NCBI lineage: Eukaryota > Viridiplantae > Streptophyta > Magnoliopsida > Fabales > Fabaceae > Vigna > Vigna nakashimae. The sequence continues at coordinate 24,361,409 of CM067759.1, forward strand.
GAACCATATTTAATTTCTTTCTGTGGCCATGAGATGCATTGTCCAATGATAAATTCCAGCCACCACAAGTACTAAAGAACAAGCAAACAATGCAAACATATTAGAACACTCAAACAGTAATCACTGAACTGACATAGAGGAGTAAAAAGAATACTGGGAACAACACAGAACGAATTTGAACAAAATAAAAACTATACGTGAAAATAAACATCCATACGAAACTATGAAAAAAAAATTGCATGGCAAACGGATAAGAATTGAACTCAAACGAGGACACACAAGTTGACACAACATTCACGCAGCACTGTGCGAAAATTGAAATGACTGAGATGCATTGGGCTCAATTGCCATTTCTCATTTAACCTTCAAATGTCCCAAATTGTATCTCCAAATTTTCCTTGTAAAATAATTAGCTCAGATAATTCAAATTAGTTAAAATAAGAATTTCTGATCAAATTTAGCACAATTAGGAAAAATAGGATAATACTGTACATTCAAGCACAATTCCTTGATTAAATCCGGTACAATAAACTAAGTGAAATCAATAAAATATTGATTCATCACTCCACTTCGTCAACTTCGTCCACTTTGTCAACTTCGTCAACTTCTTGAACTTTGTCCACTTGGACCACGTCGTCCACCTGGTCCACTTCGTCAACTTCGTCCACTTCTTCCACTACTTCAACTTCGTCCACTTCGTTGACCTCGTCCACTTCCTCCAATGCCTTCTTTTCCTCCACTTCCACCCCATTGTCCACTTCGTCATCTAATTCGTCTACTTCGTCATCCACTTCGTCCACTTCGTCTACTTCCTCCACTTCCTACACTTCGTCCAATTCGTCCAATTCGTGCACTTCGTCCACTTCGTCAACTTTGTCAACTTCCTCCACTTCGTCCACTACTTCCACTTCGTCAACTTTGTCAACTCCTCCACTTCGTTCACTTCGTTGACTTCGTCATCCACTTCGTTCACTTCGTCATCCACTTCGTTCACTTTGTCTACTTCTTCTAGTTCCTCTACTTCCTCCACTTCCTGCACTTCGTCCAATTCGTCCAATTCGTCCACTTCGTCAACTTTGTCAACTTCCTCCACTTCGTCAACTACTTCCACTTCGTCAACTTCCTCCACTTCGTCAACTTCCTCCACTTCCTCCACTTTCTCTACTTCCTCCACTTCCTTCACTTCATCCACTTCTTCTACATTGTCCACTCCGTCCACATCGTTCACTTCCTCTACTTCCTCTACTTCTTCCACTTCGTCCACTTCGTCCACTTCCTCCATTTCCTCCACTACGTCAACTTCGTTACCTTCGTGAACTTCGTCTACTTCGACCACTTCGTCCGCTTCTTTTTCCACTTGGTCCACTTCGTCCACTTCCTCCACTTGGTCCACTTCGTCCACTTCGTCAACTTCGTCCAATTGCTCAACTTCGTCCACTTCATCAACTTCGTCAAATTCTTCTTCCACTTCTTCCACTTGTTCCACTTCGTCTACTTCGTCAACTTCCTCCACTTCCTCCCCTTCCTCCACTTCTTCTACTTCCTCCACCTCGTCCACTTCCTCCACCTCATCCACTTGCTCTACTTGCTCTACTTCCTCCACTTGCTCCACTTCCTCCACTTCATCATTTGCTCCACTTCGTCCACATCGTCCACTTTTTCTTCCACTTCTTCCACTTCGTCTATTTTGTCTACTTCGTCCACTTCCTTCACTTCTTCCACTTCCTCCCCTTCGTCAACTTCCTCTCCACTTCATCTACTTCCTCCATTTAATCCACCTCCTCCACTTCCTCTGCTTCCTCTTCTTCCTCCACTTCCTCCGCTTCCTCCTCTTCCTCCACTTCCTCTACTTCCCCCACTTCGTCCATTTCGTCCACGTCGTTCACTTCGTCCAGTTCCTCCACTTCTTCCACATCATCAACTTCATTCACTTGGTCAACTTCGTCCACTTGGTCAACCTCGTCCACTTTATATATTTCATCAACTTCGTCAACTTCGTCAACTTCGTTGACTTCGTCTTCCACTTTGTCTACTTCGTCTACTTCGTCAACTTCGTCAACTTCGTCCACTTCCTCCACTTTCTCCAATTCTACCACTTCCTTCACTTCGTAAACTTCGTCAACTTCGTCCTCTTTATCGACTTCGTTAACTTCGTCCACTCTTCTTCCACTTCGTCCACTTCCTCTACTTCCTCCACTTCATCCCCTTCCTCTACTTCTTCCACTTCGTCATCTGCGTCCACTTCATCAATTTCGTGAATTTCGTCCACATCGTCCACTTCTTCCTCCACTTCTTCTTCCACTTCTTCCACTTCGTCCATTTGGTCGACTTCGTCCACTTCCTCCACTTTATATAATTCGTCAACTTTGTATACTTCCTCCACTTCGTCAATTTCGTGATCTTCGTCCACATCATCCACTTCTTCCTCCACTTCTTCTTCCACTTCTTCCACTTCTTCCACTTCGTCCATTTGGTCGACTTCGTCCACTTCCTCCACTTTATATACCTCGTCCACTTTATGTACTTTGTCAACTTTGTCAACTTCATCAATTTCGTCAACTTCGTCAACTTCGTTCACTTCGTCTTCCACTTTGTCCACTTCGTCTACTTACTCCACTTCTTCTACGTCGTCCACTTCGTCAAGTTCGTCCACTTCGTCCAATTAGTCCACTTCGTCCACTACGTCCACTTCGACCACTTCGTCAACTTCCTCCACTTCGTCAACCTCCTTCATTTCCTCCACTTACTGCACTTCTTCTACTTCCTCGACATCCTTCACATCGTCCACTTCTTCTTCACATTGTCCACTTCGTCCACATCTTCCACTTCCTCTTCACATTGTCCACTTCGTCCACATCTTCCACTTCCTCCACTTTCTCCACTTCTTCCACTTCCTCCACTTCCTCCACTTCGTAAACTTTGTCCACTTCGTCAACTTCGTTAACTTTGTCCACTCTTCTTCCACTTCGTCCACTTCCTCCGCTTCCTGTACTTCCTCCACTTCATCCCCTTCCTCTACTTCGTCAACTTCCTCCACTTCCTCAACTTCTTCTACTTCCTTGACTTCCTTCACTTCGTCCACTTCTTCTTCACATTGTCCACATCGTCCACATCCTCCACTTTCTCCACTTCCTCCACTTCGTAAACTTCGTCCACTTCGTTAACTTCGTTCACTCTTCTTCCACTTCGTCCACTTCCTCCACTTCGTCCCCTTCCACCACTTCGTCAACTTCCTCGACTCCTTCTACTTCCTCCACTTGATTCACTTTGACAACTTTGTCAATTTCGTCCACATCGTCCACTTCTTCTTTCGCTTTGTCCACTTCGTCAAATTCATCCATGTAGTCAACTTCGTCCACTTCGTCAACCTCGTCCACTTCGCCAAATTCGTCAACTTCCTCCACTTCGTCAACTTCCTCCACTTCCTCCACTTTCTCGACTTCCTCCACTTCCTCCACTTGCTCCACTTCCTCCAGTTCATCCACATCGTCAACTTTGTCCACTTCGTCCACATCGTCAACTTCGTCCCCTTCGTCCACTTTGTCAACTTCGTCAACTTCCTCCACTTCCTCCACTACGCCAACTTCGTCCACTTCCTAACTTGGTCGACTTGGTCCACTTCATCCACTTCGTCCACTTCATCAACTTCGTCCAATTGCTCAACTTCGTCCACTTCTTCTTCCACTTCGTCCACTTGGTCCACTTCCTCAACTTCCTCCCCTTCCTCCACTTCCTCCACTTCGTCCACTTCCTCCCGTTTGTCCATTTTTTCCACTTCGTCCACTTCGTCAACTTCGTCCACTTCCTCAATTTCGTCCACTTCCTCCACTTCCTGCACTACGTCAACTTCGTCAACTTCATCAACTTCGTCCACTTCGACCTCTTCGTCCACTTCCTCCACTTCGTCCACTTCCTCCACTTCCTCCACTTCTTCATCCACTTCGTCCACATCGTTCACTTCCTCCACCTCCTCCACTTCTTCCACTTACTACACTTGTCCACTTCGTCAACTTCGTCCACTTCGACCTCTTCGTCCACTTCCTCCACTTCCTCCACTTCGTCCACATCGTTCACTTCCTCCACCTCCTCCACTTCTTCCACTTACTACACTTGTTCCACTTCGTCAACTTCGTCCACTTCGTCAACTTCGTAAACTTTGTCAACTTCGTCAACTTCGTCCACTACGTCAACTTCGTCCACTTCCTCCACTTCCCCAAATTCATCAGCTTCGTCCACGTCCTCCACTTCTTCATCCATTTCGTCCACATCGTTCACTTCCTCCACCTCCTCCACTTCTTCCACTTACTCCACTTGTTCCACTTCGTCAACTTCGTCCACTTCGTCAACTTCGTCCACTTCGTCAACTTCGTCAACTTCGTCCATTTCGTCCACTACGTCAACTTCGTCCACTTCCTCCACTTCCCCAATTTCGTCAGCTTCGTCCACTTCGTCCACTTCTTCAACTTCTTCGACTTCATCCACTTCCTCCAGTTTTTCCACTTCGTCCACTTCTTAAACTTCGTCCACTTCCTTAACTACCTCCACTTCCTCCACTTCCTCCACTTCCTTCGTTTCTTCTGCTTCGTCCACTTCCTCCACTTCCTCCACTTCGTTCACTTCCTCCACTTCTTCATCCACTTCGTCCACATCGTCCACTTCCTCCACTTCCTCCACTTCTTCCACTTACTAAACTTCTTTCACTTCGTCAACGTCGTCCACTACGTCAACTTCCTCCACTACCCCAAATTCGTCAACTTCGTCCTCTTCATCCACTTCCTCCACTTCTTCCTCCACTTCGTCCACATCGTTCACTTCCTCCACCTCCTCCACTTCTTCCACTTACTACACTTGTTCCACTTCGTCAACTTCGTCCACTTCGTCCACTTCGTCAACTTCGTCAACTTTGTCAACTTCGTCAACTTCGTCCACTACGTCCACTTCCTCCACTTCCCCAAATTCATCAGCTTCGTCCACTTCCTCCACGTCCTCCACTTCTTCATCCACTTCGTCCACATCGTTCACTTCCTCCACCTCCTCCACTTCTTCCACTTACTCCACTTGTTCCACTTCGTCAACTTCGTCCACTTCGTCAACTTCGTCCACTTCGTCAACTTCGTCCACTTCGTCCACTTCGTCCACTTCGTCCACTTCGTCAACTTCGTCCACTTCGTCCACTTCGTCAACTTCGTCAACTTCGTCCACTTCGTCCACTACGTCAACTTCGTCCACTTCCTCCACTTCCCCAAATTCGTCAACTTCGTCCACTTCGTCCACTTCGTCCACTTCTTCAACTTCTTCGACTTCATCCACTTCCTCCAGTTTTTCCACTTCGTCCACTTCTTAAACTTCGTCCACTTCCTTAACTACTTCCACTTCCTCCACTTCCTCCACTTCCTTCGTTTCTTCTGCTTCGTCCACTTCCTCCACTTCCTCCACTTCCTTCGTTTCTTCTGCTTCGTCCACTTCCTCCACTTCCTCCACTTCGTTCACTTCCTCCACTTCTTCATCCACTTCGTCCACATCGTCCACTTCCTCCACTTCCTCCACTTCTTCCACTTACTAAACTTCTTTCACTTCGTCAACGTCGTCCACTACGTCAACTTCCTCCACTACCCCAAATTCGTCAACTTCGTCCTCTTCATCCACTTCCTCCACTTCTTCATCCACTTCGTCGACATCGTCCACTTCCTCCACTTCTTCCCCTTACTACACTTCTTCCACTTCGTCAACTTCGTCCACTACATCAACTTCCTCCACTACCCCAAATTCGTCAACTTCGTCCTCTTCGTCCACTTCCTCCACTTCCCCAAATTCGTCAACTTCGTCCACTTCCTCCACTTCCTCCACTTCGTCCACTTCCTCCACTTCGTCCACATCGTTCACTTCCTCCACCTCCTCCACTTCTTCCACTTACTACACTTGTTCCACTTCGTCAACTTCGTGCACTTCGTCAACTTCGTCCACTTCGTCAACTTCGTCAACTTTGTCAACTTCGTCCACTTCGTCTACTACGTCAACTTCGTCCACTTCGTCCACTTCCCCAAATTCGTCAGCTTCGTCCACTTCCTCCACTTCTTCAACTTCATTGACTTCATCCACTTCCTCCAGTTTTTCCACTTCGTCCACTTCGTCAACTTCGTCCACTTCGTAAACTTCGTCCACTTCCTCAACTACCTCGACTTCCTCCACTTCCTCCACTTCCTCCGTTTCTTCTACTTCGTCCACTTCCTCCACTTCGTTCACTTCCTCCACTTCTTCATCTACTTCGTCCACATCGTCCACTTCCTTCACTTCCCCCACTTCTTCCACTTACTAAACTTCTTTCACTTCGTCAACTTCGTCCACTTCGTCAACTTCGTCAACTTCGTCCACTACGTCAACTTCCTCCACCACCCCAAATTCGTCAACTTCGTCCTCTTCATCCACTTCCTCCACTTCTTCATCCACTTCGTCCACTTCCTCCACTTCCTCCACTTCTTCCACTTACTACACTTCTTCCACTTCGTCAACTTCATCCACTTTGTCAACTTCGTCCACTACGTCAACTTCCTCCATTACCCCAAATTCGTCCTCTTCGTCCACTTCCTCTACTTCTTCATCCACTTCGTCCACATCGTCCACTTCCTCCACTTCCTCCACTTCTTCCACTTACTACACTTCTTCCACTTCGTCAACTTCGTCCACTTCGTCAACTTCGTCCACTACGTCAACTTCCTCCACTACCCCAAATTCGTCAACTTTGTCCACTTCCTCCACTTCCTGCACTACGTCAACTTCACCAACTTTGTCCACTTCGTCCACTTCCTCCTCTTCCTTAACTTCGTCCACTTCCTCCACTTCTTCATCCACTTTGTCCACATCGTTCACTTCCTCCATTTCCTCCACTTCTTCCACTTACTACACTTGTTCCACTTCGTCAGCTTCGTCCACTTCGTCAACTTCGTTGACTTCGTATTCCACTTTGTCCACTTCGTCTAGTTATTGCACTTCGTCCAATTCGTCCACTTCGTCCACTTCGTCTACTATGTCCACTTCGTCCACTTCGACCACGTCGTCAACTTCCTCCACTTCGTCAACTTCCTCCACTTCATCCACTTCGTGTGCTGACTCGACTTCCATCACTTTGTCCACTTCTTCTTCATGTTGTCCACTTCCTTCACTTTCTCCACTTCTACCACTTCCTTCACTTCGTAAACTTCGTCCACTTTGTCAACTTCGTCCACTTCGTCCACTTCGTCAACTTCGTCCACTTCATTAACTTTGTCCACTCTTCTTCCACTTCGTCCACTTTGTCCAATTCGTTAACTTTGTCGACTCTTCTTCCACTTCGTCCACTTCCTCCGCTTCCTGTACTTCCTCCACTTCGTCAACTTCCTCCACTTCCTCCACTTTCTCAACTTCTTCTACTTCCTTGACTTCCTTCACTTCGTCTACTTCTTCATATTGTCCACATCGTCCACATCCTCCACTTTCTCCACTTCCTCCACCTCGTAAACTTCGTCCACTTCGTCAACTTCCTCCACTTCCTGCACTACGTCAACTTCGTGAACTTCATCAACTTCGTCCACTTCGACCTCTTCGTCAACTTCCTCCACTTCTTCAAATTCGTCCAGTTCCTCCACTTCTTCATCCACTTCATCCACATCGTTCACTTCCTCCACTTCCTCCACTTCTTCCACTTACAACACTTGTTCCACTTCATCACCTTCCTCCACTTCCTCCACTTCGTCAACTTCGTCCACTTCGCCAAATTCGTCAACTTCCTCCACTTCCTCCACTTCGTCAACTTCGTCCACTTTGTCAAATTCGTCAACTTCCTCCACATCCATGCTTAATTGATTGATTATTCATGAAAAATAGCATTTGTTGGATATTAAGTGACTTTGGGAACACCAAAGCATGTGCGCATCTTGATTGAAATCTTGGTCATAAGTTTGATTGAAGTCTTTACTTATCTTGAAAAGAAGATTTGTGAATGAGTGAACCATTATATGAATTGGTAGAAGATTGAGTTACATCTTGTTTGCTTGAGGACAAGCAAAGTTCTAAGTTTGGGGTTGTGATAACAATTGAAAAACTGTTATTTTCATGCTTAAAATTGATACTAAAAGCAACCTTTAACACTTAGAAACTAGCTTGAAATCATGCTTTTGGTTATATTTTTAGAAATAAGAGAGTTGGACAGGTTTATGCTTGATTTCAGTGTTTTTATGCAGGTTTTAAGATGAATTTGGTGAAAGAAGTGAAGAAGAAGAGAGATGGAATCAGAAAAGTCATCAAAAAGGGAAAAAGGAGAAGCCGCAAGTACCGCTCAGCCGCAGTTTACCGTTGAGCGGCACTCAGGAGCTCACGTTGGATCCGCTGAGGGGAGAAAAACAACTCACGCACTTACCGCTGAGCGGCAGTTTACCACTGAGCGGCACTTTTGTGGGCTTGGGCCTAATTTTTCTGTATTTTTAGAATAGTATATAAGCTTTAGGACGTCCTAGGGTTTGTAGCTTTGGCAAAGACGAATCAAATACTCTCTTTTCCACCCCTTTGAAGGAAGATCTTGGATGCTTAGGCAACCTCTTCACCTTTCTAGGGTTTTATCTTTCATTCTTCTATTATTATTCATCTAGTTTCACCATGAATATGGTGAACTAAACCTTGTATTGTTGTTGGGGAATCAATGTAGTCTTGTGAAACTCTCATATATGGAATTTGTTTTAACATCTTACTTTTAAGACCTATGCTTTCTTTCATCATTAGTTAAGGTTTTTCCTCTTTGCTGAATGCTTGCTTTGTTTAACTCATTCAATGCGATGATTATTGATTTTGTCGATACGGGAACGTACGGGGAAATCTAGATCCGGGGAATTCCTCCCAATAGCATATTGGTTGCCTTTATGCTCCTGCACTTCAGAACTAATTACTAGGAATGCTAGGAATTGTATGAACTCGTAATTAAGGATAGGTCTTCTTGCAAGGTGATTTAGAGAGTGACATTAACAATTGATGAAAAGAATGTTGAATTCCTAAAGTATATGAGAGTGGATAAGATGAAATTGATAACCCCCAACAACATACTCATCCATATATTTCATTGAAGTGTTTGTACTCTGTTTTCGCCTTTGATCAAATTCATGCATACATGTTTATTTATTGTCTTTTGCATATAAAACTCCAATACATTTGTTCTTAAAAAGTCTTAAATAATCAACAAATCACATAACTAAACTAGGCCGTGAGTCCTTTGGGAGAACGATACTTGGTCTTACCGAGTTTTATTACTCGAACCGATTCGGTCACACATGCCGATTGTCCAACAAGTTTGTGGCGCCGTTTTTCGGTGTTCATAAATTTGTCATCAAGTTTTGGCGCCGTTGCCGGGGACTCGTGGTTTAACTAGTTAATTTATGTGATTATTGATTATCTTTGACTTGAATTTTAAATTTCTGCTTTTATTTTCAGTTTTTATTTTATTTTATTTCCTGTTTTCACTTTTTTTTTCTGTTTTTATTTCTTCTTATTTTATATCTTCTTCTATATCTTTTTGTGCTAATGATAACAGTTGAAAAACTATTATTTTCATGCTTAAAATTGATACTAAAAGCAACCTTTAACACTTAGAAACTAGCTTGAAATCATGCTTTTGTTCATATTTTCAGGAATAAGAGAGCTGGACAGGTTTATCCTTGATTTCAGTGTTTTTGTGCAGGTTTTAAGGTGAATTTGGTGAAAAAAGTGAAGGAGAGAGATGGAATCAGAAAAGACATCAAAAAGTGCAAAAGAAGAAGCCGCAACTACCGCTCAGCGGCAGTTTACCGCTAAGCGGCACTCAAGAGATCATGGTGGATCCGCTGAGGGGCAAAATGGCCGCTGAGAGGAAGAAACCAACTCACGCACTTACCGTTGAGCGGCAGTTTACCGCTGAGCGGCACTCTTATGGGCTTGGGCCTAAATTTTCTGTATTTTTAGAATAGTATATAAGCTTTAGGACGTCCTAGGGTTTGTATCTTTGGCAGAGACGAAGCAAACACTTTCTTTTCCACCCCTTTGAAGGAAGATCTTGGATGCTCAGGCTACCTCTTCACCTTTCTAGGGTTTTATTTTTCATTCTTCCATTATTATTCATCTAGTTTCACCATGAATATGGTGAACTAAACCTTGTATTGTTGTTGGGGAATCAATGTAGTCTTGTGAAACTCTCATATATGGAATTTGTTTTAACATCTTACTTTTAAGACCTATGCTTTCTTTCATCATTAGTTAGGGTTTTTCCTCTTTGCTGAATGCTTGCTTTGTTTAACTCATTCAATGTGATGATTATTGATTTTGTCGATACGGGAACGTACGGGGAAATCTAGATCCGGGGAATTCCTCCCAATAGTATATTGGTTGCCGTTAAGCTCCTGCACTTAAGAACTAATTACTAGGAATGCTAGGAATTGTATGAACTCGTAATTAAGGATAGGCCTTCTTGCACGGTGATTTAGAGAGTGGCATTAACAATTGATGAAAAGAATGTTGAATTCGTAAAATATATGAGAGTGGATAAGATGAAATTGATGACCCCAACAACATACTCATCCATCTATTTCATTGAAGTTTTGTATTTTGTTTTTGCCATTGATCAAATTCATGCATACATATTTAATTTTTGTCTTTTGCATCTAAATTTATAATCAATTTGTTCTCAAGTCTCAAATAATCAACAAATCACATAACTAAACTAGGCCGTGAGTCCTTTGGAAGAACGATACTTGGTCTTACCGAGTTTTATTACTTGAAACGATTCGGTCACACTTGCCGATTGTTAAACAAGTTTGTGGCGCCGTTTTTCGGTGTTCATAAATTTGTCATCAAGTTTTTTGCGCCGTTGCTAGGGAACTCGTGGTTTAACTAGTTCATTTGTGTGATTATTGATTATCTTTGACTTGAATTTTGAAATTTTAATTTCTGTTTTTATTGTATTTTATTTTATTTTATTTTATTTTCTGTTTTTATTTTATTTTATTTTCTATTTTTATTTTTTTTTTGTTTTCTGTTTTTATTTTTCTGTTTTCATTTTTGTATTTTTATTCTATCTTCTTATCTCTTAATTTATATCTTCTTCTATATCTTTTTGTGATAACAATTGTTTTTAGGGTTTTGTGCCTAATGTCTGCAGGATGCAATTTGGTCAAGAATTTAACTATATGGGCACTCAATTCTACTAAGGGAATTTCAACCATTGGTGGGAACCTCACTCAAGCATGAATAACAGTCAATTTTGGCAAGCTGTCGAACAATTTAAGAATCTACCACCACAACAATGGCAACAAAAACCCTCTCTATCGGGAAGAAGGATAACGTTAGAGGATGCAGTTCAACAGTACATACAGATACCTAATTGTCATCACAAAACCGCTCAAGTTGTTGAAGAGTTTGATAGGACATCACCACAACAATGGCGCCACCACAACAATGGCAGCAACAACTCTCTCAAGCAGAAAGTTTGGATGATTCCCTTCAACGATTTTTGAAAAATTCTGACTCTATTCAGAAAAGCATTGAAGAATCATGTAAAAGGATGGAGATGCACCTTCGTTACATTAGTCAGAAATTGAACGTTAAGGTTAATACTGAAGTTAACCTTAAGGAGGAAGGTCAAGCCATTGTCACTGAAAGTGAAAAGATTTTTGCTGAGAAAAAAATAAGGAGAGATGAGGAAAAGATAGAGAGAGAAGAAAAAGAAGAGTTTAGTGAGAAAGATAAAAATGAAGAAAAAGAAAAAGAAGTGGTTGAGAGAGAAGAGAGAAAGAAAATTTATGTGAAAATAAAGAAGTTGAAAAGAAAAAGAAAAGGGAAGAAAAAAATAAGAGAAAAGAAAAAGAGAAAATTTAGGGAGAGGAAAAGGAAGAAAAAGAAGATGAGAGGAAAGAAGAAGGAATCAAATGAAAAATCCCATCCTCATCTAAAGAAGAATCATAGGAAGGAAAAAAAATTTAAGTTTGTTATGGAAATCTTCAAGAAATTGGAGATTAAAATTCCTATGATTGAGACACTGCAACAAGTTCCTGGTTTGATCAAATTTCTAAAGAAGTTCAGTAGAAAGAAGAAGAAAAAGAAGATGGAACTTGAACTTTACTGGGTCAAGCTAGTGACGTTAAAAGAGCGCTTGCTGGGAGGCAACCCAGTGATTTAAGAACTTTTAATTTTTGGTTTGGTGATGTAATTTTGAACTTTTGGGTATTTTTGTTTTTGTTTTAAGTTTGTTACATGGTTTACATCTACTAATGGATGTTAGGCAGAAGAGTATCTACTGAAGGATACTATCTTTGTATACACCTACTGATGGGTGTTGGTAAGAAAGTTTTGCACCTACTGATGGCCGCTGAGGGGAAGAAGCCAACTCACACACTTACCGCTGAGCGGCAGTTTACCGCTGAGCGGCACTCTTATTGGCTTGGGCCTAAATTTTCTGTATTTTTAGAATAGTATATAAGCTTTAGGACGTCCTAGGGTTTGTATCTTTGGTAGAGACGAAACAAACACTCTCTTTTCCACCCCTTTGAAGGAGGATCTTGGATGCTCAGGCTACCTGATAACAGTTGAAAAACTGTTATTTTTATGCTTAAAATTGATACCAAAAGCAACCTTTAAGACTTAGAAACTAGCTTGAACTCATATTTTTGCTTTAGTTTTGTGAATAAGAGAGTTGAAAGTGAATTTAACGGTTTTGTGCAAGATTCCCTTTTTTTGTAGGCTAATTGAATGATTTGAAAGAATAATTGAAGTACCGAATGATTGGAGTGCTGAAAAGTCAACCAGAAACCAGAAAAGTCAACCAGTCAACCAGAAAAGTCAACCAAAAAAGTCAACCAGTCAACCAGAATACGAAAAAAGTCAACCAGACGAGTTTTGGGCCAGTTTTATGCGATTTTATGATCAGTTTGGGCCTGGACCCGTTTTCTATTATTTTTATGTCCTATTTAAAGACCTAGATGTCTTAGGGTTGGTATCTTTGGCAGAAACGAAGCAAACACTCTCTCTTCCACCCCTTTGAAGGAGGATCTTGGATGCTCAGGCTACCTCTTCACCTTTCTAGGGTTTTATCCTTCATTCTTTCATTATTGTTCATCTAGGTTCACCATGAATATGGTGAACTAAACCTTGTATGTTTGTTGGGGAATCAATGTAATCTTTTGAAGCTCTCATATATAGAATTTGTGCTTGCATCTTAATCTAAGAATTATGCTTTCCTTCATCATTAGTTAGGGTTTTTCCTCTTTGCTTAATGCTTGCTTTGTTTAACTCATTCAATGCATGATTATTGATTTTGTCAATACGGGAACGTACGGGGAAGTCTAGATCCGGGGAATTACTCCCAATAGTATATTGGTTGTCGTTAAGCTCCTGTGGTAAGAGAACTAATTATTAGGAATGCTAGGAATCGTATGAACTCGTAATTAGGGATAGGCCTTCTTGACAAGGTAATTTAGAGAGTGGCATTAACAATGATGATTTGAATGTTGAATTCCTAAAATATATGAGAGTGGATAAGATGAAATTGACCCCCAACAACATATTCATATATATATTTCATTGAAAGTGCTTGTCTTTTGCTTTTGCCATTGATCAAAACCTCATGCATACATATTTATTTTCGTCTTTTGCATAGTAAAATCCAACTATTTCGTTCTTAAGTCTTAGCTAATCAACAAACCACACAACTAAACTAGGCCGTGAGTCCTTTGGGAGAACGATACTTGGTCTTACCAAGTTTATTACTTGAACGATTCGGTCATACTTGCCGATTGTAAAACAAGTTTGTGACATCATATTTTGGTGATCATAAATTTGTCCATCAAGTTTTTGGCGCCGTTGCCGGGGACTCGTGGTTTAACTGGTTAATTTGTGTGATTATTGATTATCTTTGACTTTAATTTTGAATTTCTGTTTTTATTTTTTGTTTTTATTTTTTCGGTTTTTATTTTATCTTATTTGATTTGATTTTATTTTATTTTATTTTATTTGATTAGATTAGATTTTATTTTATTTTATTTTATTTGATTAGATTAGATTTTATTTTGTTTTATTTTATTCTATCTTATTTTATTTTATCTTCTGAATCTTTTATCTTCTCCTATATCTTTTTGTGCTAAAAAATATTTTCTAGGGTTTTGTTTTCTTGTGTATGCAGGAAGCAATTAGAACAAGGAGCAAGAAAACAACAGAACCTCTACTTGAAGGTCTAGACGAGAGTAGACGGAGGAGAAGAATCCGAACATCTAGAGAACTTTTCCCTTCTCCAGAAACTCTCTTACAATCATCACCACAAGGTTCTGTTCATAGCACAGAAAATATGGAGAACAACAATGTTAGAAGAACTCTTGCTGACTACACCAATATAGCTGGACCTCAGTACTTTAACAGTATAGCTAGACCTAGAGTCAATGCAGCTAATATGGAGGTCAAACCAGCACTGATTCAACTGGTGAAAAGCAACCAATTCAATGGGTTATCTCATGAAAGCCCATATGAGCACCTCACTACCTTCAATGAGATTTGCAACACAGTCAAGATTAATGGGGTGCCAGACGAAGCTATCAAACTTAGCTTGTTTCCTTTTTCATTGGGAGGCAATGCTAAGCTTTGGTTGAATTCTTTCCCAGAAGAAAGTTTCACAGAGTGGGAAGCAGTGGTCACAAAGTTTTTAAACAAGTACTTCCCACAATCTAAGGTGACAAAAGGCAAGCAAGAGATTTCTTCATTTAAACAGGGCATGGAAGAATCACTAGGGCATGCATGGGACAGGTATAAAAGCTTGCTAAGAAAAACACCCACGCATGGCTTTGAAGATCAGGAAGTAGTCTTAACTTTCCTTGGAGGGCTTGGTTCACAAACCAAGATGATGCTGGATGCCTCAGCAGGAGGCAATATTAAATGGAAAACTCCAGAGGAAGCAACAGAGATTATAGAAAACATGGCTACTAGTGATAATGAGTTGCACAGTGAGAGAGGAGCTCCTATGCAAAATGGAGTCCTCCAATTACAGACACATGATGCCCTGCTAGCTCAAAACAAAATTCTAACTCAACAGTTGGAGACTCTGACTAAAACTCTTGCACAATTACCCAAAGAGTTGAAAACTGTTGCACAGGTACAATCCCAGTTGTGCGAATTGTGTGGAGGCGACCATATCAATGGTCAATGTGCCTTTCCAATTGAAGCCGTAGAAGATGTAAACTACATGACCAATCAGTACCGTCAAGGAAGCTACAATCAGGGGTGGAAACCACACCCAAGTATTGGTCAAGGGCAAACTGGGCAAGTTGGTCAATATAATAAGCAGCAGCAGCAACCCACCTTATGGCAACAATTATCTATGCTTAATGAAAGGTCCATGAGGATGGAGGAAACTCTCAACAATTTCATACAGAAGACTGAGTCTACACAGAAGAGCACTGAAGCTGCTATTAAAAATTTGGAGACTTAGATGGGGCAGATCACCAAGCAGGTGGAAGAAAGGCCAAATAGAAATTTTGGGGCTAATACTGAGGTTAACCCCAGAGAAGAGTGCAAGGTGGTAGAGAGTGTTGATGATGAGAAAGTTGAGTTAGATACAGAAGAGAGAAGAGAAATAGAGAGCAAAAGCACTTTTCCTTTTCCAATCCATCAAGGGAAACAACTGGACTTCACAGAATTATTCAAAGTGGTGGATAATGATGCACCTTGGGAACAAATTCTGCAACAGATTACGGTTTACACTAAATCTAATGAAGAAATCTCTACAAAGAAGAGACGTAGAGATGATGAGGCAAAGGAGTGTATAACTGTTAAAAAAGAGCCATTCCCTCCTAAAGCAACAGACCCAGGCAGTTTTTCTATCCCTTGTACCATAGGGAAGAAAAGGGTGAAGAAAGCTCTTCTTGATTTAGGCTCAAGTGTTAACTTGATACCTTACTCTTTACTGGAGCAAATCGGCAATGTTAATGTGAAAGCTGTAAAGGTTAATCTAGTAATGGCCGATGGATCTTCAAAGGAGCCATGTGGGATTGCAGAGGACATTATAGTTTGTGTTGGCAAACTTCAGTTCTTGACAGACTTTGTGGTGATGAAGATGGAGACAGAGAAGATACCTATCATACTTGGAATACCGTTTATGAAAACGGCCAGAGCTATCATTGATGTAAATGAAGGTATAGTGGTGCTCCAGGATCGAGAGGAGAGAGTGGTTGTAGACGTCTTCAAGGATGAGACGCAAGCACAGGAGGAAGAAGCTAGTTATAAAGCTGCATTTCAAGATGCACACATGACTAGCCATAAAGATGAAAAGCCCAAGGTTGCAGGTAACCATTGTTTGTTGTTTCAGGTACACAAGGAAGAAAAGATTGGAAGAGGAGGAGAAATTCCTGGTGACTGGGAGAAAAGAAGACCCCAACTTGGCACACCTGTAAGAATCAAGAACAAGTTGTGGGTTGTGAAGGGCTTTAAAGAGAAGGAGATGATAGAGATAGAGTCTCCACATTCTAGAAGGACCAAAACAGTTCACAGGAAACAGCTGAGGAGTTGGTGGGATGACAACATCAACTATAAAGCAGGAACTTGAGCTTTACTGGGTCAAGCTAATGACGTTAAAAGAGCGCTTGCTGGGAGGCAACCCAGGGATTTTAGAAATTTGAAATTTTACTTTGGTTTGTAATCTTTAAATTTGTTGAACATTATATTGCTGAACATAGCATCTACTAAAGGATGCTAGTTGGATATAGCATCTATTGAAGGATGCTAAGTGGTAACAACTACTGATGGGTGTTGGTAAGTTAGAAGCACCTACTGATGGGTGTTGGTGAGATTTTAAACACCTACTGATGGGTGTTGGTGGATTTTGGGTCAGGCTCGTGACGTTAAACAAGCGCTACCTGGGAGGCAACCCAGTTGATTGATTGTTTTCGTTTGTTTTATTTTAGTTAGGGTTTGCATAAGTATTTTAAACATTGAATTGCAGGGAACCAGTGAGGGGCATGTCTAGGAGGCACGTAGGTTAAGAAAAGAAGGAGAAGAGCACATCACGAAAGTGCCGCTGAGCGGTAACTTACCGCTGAGCGGTACTCTCGCAGATGGGCTTTAGTTCCCCTTAGCGGGACCCGAGCCCATTAGGATATTTTTAAACCCTAAGCTGCGCAATTTCTCATACTTTCAGACCCTTCTCTGCACAAACACTCCCACATACCTTCTCCAAGTTTTTCCACATCTTTTCACTCTTCCCTCTTAAGAAAATTTCTCTTCCACTCACTTTTTCACTAGTGTGCCATCAAAGTTTGGGGTTGGAAGAGAGCATTTTAGCTTGGAAGCATCTTCATTGCATCTAGTATCTCCACCCAAGTAAGTAAAATGCATTTTGTTCATTCTAGGGTTCTTGAATTTGAATGTGATTGTCAAAGCATGAATATTTAGGGGTTTTGATTTCTATGCATGATTTGATGATATATTTGAAGTTTGAACCGATTAAACTGCATGATTATGAACTAGAAAACTGAAAATTGCATTTGGGTGGAGTTAGGACAGCTTAAAGAGAAGATTTTCAAAATTCTGCAGAATTACCGCTCAGGGGTAAACTGCCGCTGAGCGGCACTCTGCCAGACTTGAGTTTTTCTAGTTTTTTGTGATCTGGAATGTGGCACTGGTGGCACTAAGGGGAAATTCTGGCCCTCAGCGGTGGTTTAGCTTCGAAAGGAGTTGTGTTCTGTGCTTATTAATGATTAACATCATGTTCTGTGGTTTTGTATCTGTGTTTGAATGCAGGAATGGCATCCTCTTCACGAAAGAGATTGAAAACCATGGCAACCAAGAGAAAGGAAAAGGAACCAAAGCAACCCCACTCTAGCAGGTTCCTCTCTAGGAAACATGAGAAGCACTTTAGGGTGGTTCAGGACAGGAGACTTCTGATGGAGAGAAAGGTTGGAATGATACCTAACTTTGCTCCTCAATTTGGAGAGCAAGTGTTAGGGAATGACTGGGGAAAGCTAGCCACATATCCTGCACCTGCCAACATAGCTGTGGTAAAGGAATTCTACACCAATGCAAAGAAGATTGGTGATTATCCAGTTGAGAATTATCTGGGCTATGTCAGAGGCCATGCTATCAGGTATGATCCTGATTCTCTTAATAACTTCCTGGACACTGTGTGGGCTGGTGAGCAGTGCCAGTTTGCTCTTAGCATGGAGGAAGGTGCTGATTATGAGGATGTGGAGAGAGTACTATGTATACCTGGAGGACACTTCCAAAGGAAATGATCTGGCTCAATGGTTAACATTAGGAGGACAAACTTGACTCCTCTTGCAAAGTATTGGATGGCATTTTCTCATGCCAACATTCAGCCATGTTCACATGTGTCAGATATTACTCTCAGCAAGGCACTATTCATCTACTGTGCTATCAGAAACTTAAATGTTAATATTGGGCAGGTAATAGCTGATGAGATTAGTGTGTGCGCTAATACTTCAAACAACAAAGCACCACTAGGACATCCTTCTTTGATCACTCACCTTTGCAAGCTAGCTGGGGTGGACACTTCTGTTCCACCATTTGAGAGGCCAAGAAAAGCTATTGATGAGGCTTATTACAGACAGTACTGTGGAGGTGAGGAGGCAGCTCAGCCAGTTCCACCACGTCGGGCTCGTAGAGAGAGAGGGCCAACACAGAGCCAGACATCTGCTGATACACATGAAGCAGAACCATTCCAGATGAGGGACATGTATATGTCTCTTGTAGGTGCTCAGTTGCAGTCCATTCACAGAGGGCAGGTGGCCACTGCTGAGATGATAGTAGGGATGTATGATACACCTCCAGCCCACAGGTGGACTATGGATGAATTCCATAATGTAGTAGCTTGGCCAGAAGAACCAGTGCATGGAGGAGGAGCTGGAGCAGCTGAAGCTTCAGCTAGAGATATGGAAGAAGATAAAGCTGATGAGGAGGATGCATTTGAAGATGATGAAGATGAGGAGGAAGAGGAAGATACAGAGGACAGCTCAGACTGATGAGGAGCTGAGATAGCATTTACTAATGAATGCTATCATATGATTATGCTTTTGTGGTTTAAGTTTTCTGAACTTATTTGTTTTTGTTTTTAGATTAGGGTTTGATGTACTCTATTGAACACCTGGTTTGTTATGATGGTTTGCTATTAACTGTTGTTTGATAAGTAATAACTGTTGTTTGATAAGTAATGCTTGAATGATGCTTATGATTAATTGATGTTGAGATGATGTGCACATTAAAATGCTTATACAGGTGATTCACAAGCTTTGTGAACAAATGCATGATATCATGATTGTGATTGTGAAATTAAGCAGGATGTGTATGTCAAATGTGAATGAGCTGATATGTGAGATTTTGAGCTCCAGAGTTGTTATTGTTGAATGCTATTACTTTGAAAGCATGAATGACTTTGCCCAGGTTTTCTATGATTGAATCAATTGCTTGTTTTGCATCATGTGATCAAGGCCGTTTGTTGGAACCCTTTTTATTGGCCAAATTCATAAAGTCAGCCCACTAAAAGAGAACACGTTGTGTTCTATCCTTTGAACCCTTAGCCTTGAACATAAATTGAAAACCCTTGTTGAAAAGCTTTACCTTGAGTTAAGTAGAAGATTTTTTGTGGTATTGGTAAATGTTCAAGTTTGGGGTTGTTGGGAAAACATGAAAAGCATTGAGTTAAGAGCTAAAAAGTAAGAATATGCAAAGAAAAAAAAAAGAAAAAGAAAAGAAAAGAAAAAGAAGCAAAGCTCAATGCAAATGCAAAGGCAAGTTGGGAAGAATAAGAATAATTGTGTTGTTATGACTCTCTTAACTCAAGGATTTTGTGATCCAGAAGAACCAATTTTCTTGTTAGCCTAGCCACATTATAAGCCATTGAAAAGTCTTTGTGATGATGCATGCTTGTGAATGTTTTTGATTGTGGTAAAATGAAAGACAAAGTTGATTCATGTGACATTGTGATAATAGAGTGAATGAGTGATTACCTCTTATACACTTGTGTGTGAGTGAAACACTTTATCTAGTGAGGAAATATTCCATGAGCACATGAACATCCATGCTTAATTGATTGATCATTCATGAAAAATAGCATTTGTTGGAATTTAAATGACTTTGTGAACATTAAAGCATGTGCATGATGGACAAATTTATGAGCACCAAAATATGATGTCACAAACTTGTTTCACAATCGGCAAGTATGACCGAATCGTTCAAGTAATAAACTTGGTAAGACCAAGTATCGTTCTCCCAAAGGACTCACGGCCTAGTTTAGTTGTATGGTTTGTTGATTAGCTAAGACTTAAGAACGAAATATTTGGAGTTTAATATGCAAGACAGAAAATAAACATGTATGCATGAGTTTTTGATCAATGGCAAAAGCAAAAGATAAACACTTTCAATGAAATATATGAATGAATATGTTGTTGGGGGTCAATTTCATCTCATCCACTCTCATATATTTTAGGAATTCAACATTCAAATCATCATTGTTAGTGCCACTCTCTAAAGTACCATTCTAGATGGCTTCTCCCTAATCACGAGTTCATACAATTCCTAGCATTCCTAATGATCAGTTCATAAGTGCAGGAGCTTAACGACAACCAATATAATATTGGGAGAAATTCCCCGGATCTAGACTTCCCCGTACGTGCCCGTATCGACAAAACCAATAATCATGCATCGAATGAGTTAAACCATGCAAGCATTAAGCAAAGAGGAAAAACCCTAACTAATGATGAAAGAAAGCATAAATCTTAATTAAAAGATGCAAGCATAGATTCCATATATGAGAGCTTCAAGAGATTACATTGATTCCCCAACAAACATACAAGGTTTAGTTCACCATATTCATGGTGAACCTAGATGAACAATGAAAGAATGAAAGAATAAACCCTAAAAAGGTGAAGAGGTAGCCTGAGCATCCAAGATCCTCCTTCAAAGGGGTGGAAGAGAGAGTGTTTGCCTCGTTTCTGCCAAAGATACTAACTCTAGGACGTGCAAGTCCTTATATACTATTTTAGAATTACAAAAGATTACAAAAGCCCAAGCCCATAAAAGTGCCGCTCAGCGGTAAATACCGCTCAGCGGTGACTGCGCGTCCCTTTTCTTCCCCTCAGCGGCCAGTTTGCCCCTCAGCGGACCTCCCGTGACCTCCTGAGTGCCGCTCAGCGGTAAAATGCCGCTGAGCGGTGCCTTCGGCTTCTCCTTTTGCACTCTTTGATTCCTTTTCTGATTCCATCTCTCTCATTCTTCACTTCTTTCACTAAATTCACCTTAAAACCTGCACAAAAACACTTAAATCAAGCATAAACCTGTCCAGCTCTCTTATTTCTGAAAATATAGATAAAAGCATGATTTCAAGCTAGTTTTTAAGTCTAAAGGTTGCTTTTAATATCAATTTTAAGCATGAAAATAACAGTTTTTCAACTGTTATCACAACCCCAAACTTAAAACTTTGCTTGTCCTCAAGCTAACAAAATGTAACTCAAT
Source organism: Vigna nakashimae (assembly GCA_034642375.1). Taxonomy (NCBI): domain Eukaryota; kingdom Viridiplantae; phylum Streptophyta; class Magnoliopsida; order Fabales; family Fabaceae; genus Vigna; species Vigna nakashimae. Next base: position 24,382,904 of record CM067759.1, read on the forward strand.
CTCCAACCAATTCATATGATGGTTCACTCATTCAAAAATTCTCTTTTTCAAGATAAATAACAACTTCGCTCAAACTTATGACCAAGAGTTCATTCAAGATGCGCACATGCTTTAGTGTTCACAAAGTTATTTAAGATCCAACAAATGCTATTTTTCATGAATGATTAATCAATTAAGCATGGATGTTCATGTGCTTATGGAATATTTCCTCACTAGGTAAAGTGTTTCACTCAACACACAAGTGTATAAGAGGTAAAGTGTTTCACTCATTCACTCCACTATCACAATGTCACATGAATCAACTTTGCCTTTCATTTTACCACAATCAAAAACATTCACAAGCATGCATCATCACAAGGACTTTTCAATGGCTTATAATGTGGCTGGGCTAACAAGAAAATTGGTTTTTCTGGATCACAAAATCCTTGAGTTAAGAGAATCATAACAACACAATTATTCTTATTCATTCCCAACTTTCTTTTGCCTTGCATTTGCATTGAGCTTTGCTTCTTTTTCTTTTCTTTCCTTTTTCTTTTTCTTTGCATATTCTTACTTTTTAGCTCTTAGCTCAATGCTTTTCCTTTTTCATGTTTTCCCAACAACCCTAAACTTAAACATTTAACAATACCACACAAGATCTTCTACTTAACTCAAGGTAAAGATTTTCAATCAAGGGTTTCAGTGTATGTTCAAGGCTAAGGGTTCAAAGGATAGAACACAAAGTGTTCTCTTTTAGTGGGCTAACTTTATGAATTTGGCCAATAAAAAGGGTTCCAATAAACGGCCTTGATCACATGATGCAAAACAAGCAATTGATTCAATCATAGAAAACCTGGGCAAAATCATTCATGTTTCCAAAGTAATAGCATTCAACAATAACAACTCTGGAGCTCAAAACCTCACATATAAGCTCATTCACATTTGACATACACATCCTGCTTAATTTCACAATCACAATCATGATATCATGCATTTGTTCACAAAGCTTGTGAATCACCTGTATAAGCATTTTAATGTGCACATCATCTCAACATCAATCAATCAATAAGCATCATCAAGCATTACTTATCACACAATCACAGTTAATAGCAAACCATCATAAGAAACCAGGTGTTCAATAGAGTACATCAAACCCTAATCTAAAACAAAAACAAATAAGTTCAGAAAACTTAAACCACAAAAGCATAATCATATGATAGCATTCATCAGTAAATGCTATCTCAGCTCCTCATCAGTCTGAGCTGTCTTCTGTATCTTCCTCTTCCTCCTCCTCATCATCATCATCAAATGCATCCTCCTCCTCAGCTTCATCTTCTTCCATGTCTCGAGCTGAAGCTTCAGCTCCTCCTCCATGCAATGGTTCTTCTGGCCAAGCTACCACATTATGGAATTCATCCATAGTCCACCTGTGGGCTGGAGGTGTATCATACATCCCCACTATCATCTCAGCAGTGGCCACCTGCCCTCTGTGAATGGACTGCAATTGAGCACCTATAAGAGACATATACATGTCCCTCATCTGGAATGGTTCTGCTTCATGTGCATCAGCAGATGTCCTGCTCTGTGCTGGTCCTCTCTCTCTACGAGCATGGCGTGGTGGAACTGGCTGAGCTGCATCCTCACCTCCACAGTACTGTCTATAATAAGCCTCATCAATAGCTTTTCTTGGCCTCTCAAATGGTGGAACAGAAGTGTCCACCCCAGCTAGCTTGCAAAGGTGAGTAATCAAAGAAGGATGTCCTAGTGGTGCTTTGTTGTTTGAGGTGTTAGCACACACACTAATCTCATCAGCTATCACCTGCCCAATATTAACATTCAAGTTTCTGATAGCACAGTAGATGAATAGTGCCCTGCTGAGAGTGATATCTGACACATGTGAACATGGCTGAATGTTGGCATGAGAAAATGCCATCCAATACTTTGCAAGAGGAGTCAAATCTGTCCTCCTAATGTTAACCACTGCGCCAGATCTATTCCTTTGGAAGTGTCCTCCAGGTATACACAACACTCTCTCCACATCCTCAAAATTAGCACCTTCCTCCATGCAAAGAGCAAACTGGCACTGCTCACCAGCCCACACAGTATCCAGGAAGTTATTGATAGAATCAGGATCATACCTGATAGCATGGCCTCTGACATAGCCCAAATAATTCTCAGCTGGATAATTACCAATCTTCTTTGCATTGGTGTAAAATTCCTTTACCACAGCTATGTTGGCAGGTGCAGGATAAGTGGCTAGCTTTCCCCAGTCATTCCCTAACACTTGCTCTCCAAATTGAGGAGCAAAGTTAGGTATCATTCCAACCTTTCTCTCCATCAGAAGTCTCCTGTCCTGAACCACCCTAAAGTGCTTCTCATGTTTCCTAGAGAGGAACCTGCTATTGTGGGGCTGCTCTGGTTCCTTTTCCTTTCTCTTGGTTGCCATGGTTTTCAATCTCTTTCCTGAAGAGGATGCCATTCCTGCATTCAAACACAAATACAAAACCACAGAACATGATGTTAATCATTAGAAAATCACTGAACACAACTCCTTTCGAAGCTAAACCACCGTTGAGGGCCAGAATTTCCCCTCAGCGCCACCAGTGCCACATTCCAACACGCAAAAATTCAGAAGAACCAAATCTGGCAGAGTGCCGCTCAGCGCTAAATGCCGCTCAGCGGTGACTCTGCAGATTTTTGAAAATCTTGTTCTAAAGCTTTCCTAACTCCACCCAAATGCAATTTTCAGTTTTCCATTTCATAATCATGCAGTTTAATCGGTTCAAACATCAAATATATCATCAAATCATGCATAGAAATCAAAACCCCGAAATATTCATGCTTTGACAATCACATTCAAATTCAAGAACCCTAGAATGAAAACAATGCATTTTACTTACTTGGGTGGAGATACTAGATGCAATAAGAATGCTTCCAAGCTAGAATACTCTCTTCCAACCCCAAACTTTGATGGCCCACTAGTGAAAAAGTGAGTGGAAGAGATATTTTCTTAAGAAGGAAGAGTGAAAAACCTAGGAGAAAGTATGTGGGAGTGTTTGTGCAGAGAAGAGCTTTGAAAGAATGAGAAATTTCGCAGCTTAGGGTTTAAAAATACCCTAATGGGCTCGGGTCCCGCTAAGGGGAACTAAAGCCCATCTGCGAGAGTACCGCTCAGCGGCACTTTTCGTGAAGTGCTCCTCTCCTTCTTTTCTTGACCTACGTGCCTCCTAGACATACCCCTCACTGGTTCCCTGCAATTCAATGTTAAAAATGCTTATGCAAACCCTAACTAAAATAAATAAACAGAAAACAATCAATCAACTGGGTTGCCTCCCAGGTAGCGCTTGTTTAACGTCACGAGCCTGACCCAAAAATCCACCAACACCCATCAGTAGGTGTTTCAAACTTACCAGCACCCATCAGTAGGTGCAAAATCTTCTCACCAACACCCATCAGTAGGTGTTACAAACTTAGTATCCTTCAGTAGATACTTAACAACCTAGCATCCTTCAGTAGATGCTGGATCCAACAAAATATTCACAAAATAATGTCCACAAATTAAAAATTACAAAACCAAATCAAAAGTCAAAAGTTTGTAAATCCACTGGGTTGCCTCCCAGCAAGCGCTCTTTTAACGTCATTAGCTTGACCCAGTAAAGTTCAAGTTCCATCTTCTTTATAGTTGATGTTGTCAGTCCACCAACTTCTCAGCTGCTTCCTTTGAACTGTTTTGGTTCTTCTAGAGTATGGAGACTCTATCTCTATCATCTCCTTTTCTTTAAAGCCCTTCACAACCCACAACTTGTTCTTGATTCTTACAGGTGTGCCAAGTTGGAGTCTTCTTTTCTTCCAGTTTCTAGGAATTTCTTCTCCTTTTCCAATTTCTTCTTCCTTGGGTACCTGAAACAACAAACAATGGTTACCAGAAACCTCAAGATTTTCATTTTTACCTCTAGTTATGGGTGCATCTCGAAATGCAACTTTATAACTGGCTTCTTCCTCCTTTGCTTGTGTCTCATCTTTGAAGACATCCACCACCACTCTCTCCTCTCTATCCTGGAGCACCACTATACCTTCATTTACATCTATGATAGCCCTGGCCGTTTTCATAAACGGTCTTCCAAGTATGATAGGTATTTTCTCGGTTTCCATCTTCATCACCACAAAGTCTGCCAAAAACTGAAGTTTGCCAACACAAACTACAATGTCTTCTGCAATCCCACATGGCTCCTTTGAAGATCCATCAGCCATTACTAAATTAACCTTTACAGGTTTCATTTTAACATTGCCATTTTGCTCCAGTAAAGAATAAGGTATCAAGTTAACACTTGAACCTAAATCAAGGAGAGCTTTCTTTACCTTTTTCTTCCCTATAGTGCAAGGGATAGAAAAACTACCTGGATCTGATGCTTTAGGTGGGAATGACTCTTCCTTAACAGTTATACACTTTTTTTCCTCATCATCTCTACGTCTCTTCTTTGTAGAGCTTTCTTCATTAGATTTAGTGTACACCGTAATCTGTTGCAAAATTTGCTCCCAAGGTGCATCATTATCCACCATTTTAAATAACTCTGTGAAGTCCATTGGTTTCCCTTGATGGATTGGAAAAGGAAACGTGCTTTTGCTCTCTGTTTCACTTCTATCTTCTGTATCTAACTCAACTTTCTCATCATCAACACTCTCTACCACCTTGCACTCTTCTCTGGGGTTAACCTCAGTATTAGCCCCAAAGTTTCTGTTTGGCCGTTCTTCCAATTGCTTGGTAATCTGACCCATTTGAATCTCCAAATTCTTTATAGCAGCTTCAGTGCTCTTTTGAGAAGATTCAGTTTTCTGAATGAATTGCTGAAGAGTTTCTTCCAACCTTGTTGATCTTTCATTAAGCATAGATAACTGTTGCCACAAGGTTGGTTGCTGCTGCTGCTTGTTAAATTGATTAGCTTGCCCAGTTTGTCCTTGACCAATGCTTGGATGTGGTTTCCAACCCTGATTATAATTCCCTTGACGGTATGGAAATTGATTAGCCATGAAATTAACATCCTCCACGGCTTCCATAGGAAAAGCACATTGGCCATTGATATGATCACCCCCACATAATTCGCACAACTGGGTTTGTACCTGTGCAGCAGATTTTAACTCTTTGGGTAATTGAGTAAGAGTTTTGGTCAGAGTTTCCAGCTGTTGAGTTAGAATTTTATTCTGAGCTAGCAAGGCATCATGTGTTTGTAATTGAAGAACCCCTTTTTGTTGCATAGGAGCTCCTCTTTCACTGTGCAGCTCATTATCACTAGTAGCCATATTTTCTATAATTTCAGTTGCTTCCTCTGGAGTTTTCCATTTAATATTGCCTCCTGCTGAGGCGTCCAGCATCATCTTGGTTTGTGAACCAAGCCCTCCTGCTGATGACCAAGAGTTCAATCAAGATGTGCACATGCTTTAGTGTTCACAAAGTCATTTAAATTCCAACAAATGCTATTTTTCATGAATGATCAATCAATTAAGCATAGATGTTCATGTGCTTATGGAATATTTCCTCACTAGGTAAAGTGTTTCACTCAACACACAAGTGTATAAGAGGTAAAGTGTTTCACTCATTCACTCTACTATCACAATGTCACATGAATCAACTTTGCCTTTCATTTTACAACAATCAAAAACATTCACAAGCATGCATCATCACAAGGACTTTTCAATGGCTTATAATGTGGCTGGGCTAACAAGAAAATTGGTTTTTCTGGATCACAAAATCCTTGAGTTAACAGAATCATAACAACACAATTATTCTTATTCATTCCCAACTTGCTTTCGCATATGCCTTTGTATTTGCATTGAGCTTTACTTCTTTTTCTTTTCTTTTCTTTTTCTTTGCATATTCTTACTTTTTAGCTCTTAGCTCAATGCTTTTCATGTTTTCCCAACAACCCCAAACTTGAACATTTAACAATACCACACAAGATCTTCTACTTAACTCAAGGTAAAGATTTTCAATCAAGGGTTTTCAGTGTATGTTCAAGGCTAAGGGTTCAAAGGATAGAACACAAAGTGTTCTCTTTTAGTAGGCTAACTTTATGAATTTGGCCAATAAAAAGGGTTCCAACAAACGGCCTTGATCATATGATGCAAAACAAGCAATTGATTCAATCATAGAAAACCTGGGCAAAGTCATTCATGCTTTCAAAGTAATAGCATTCAACAATAACAACTCTGGAGCTCAAAACCTCACATCTAAGCTCATTCACATTTGACATACACATCCTGCTTAATTTCACAATCACAATCAAGATATCATGCATTTGTTCACAAAGCTTGTGAATCACCTGTATAAGCATTTTATTGTGCACATCATCTCAACATCAATCAATCAATAAGCATCATTCAACCATTACTTATCAAACAATCACAGTTAATAGCAAACCATCATAAGAAACCAGGTGTTCAATAGAGTACATCAACCCTAATCTAAAAACAAAAACAAATAAGTTTAGAAAACTTAAACCACAAAAGCATAATCATATGATAGCATTCATCAGTAAATGCTATCCCAGCTCCTCATCAGTCTGAGCTGTCCTCTGTATCTTCCTCCTCTCCTTCTTCTTGGATCTTATAGTCTTGATTGTTTTAGCATGATGAGGAGGCCATCCCTGCATCAAACTTAATTCACAAAACCAAAAGATACATTGTTAAGCATTAGTAAACCACAATGAAGAAATCAACCCCTTAAATGATGCTCCCTCCCAACCCCAAACTTAGATGGAAAACTAGTGAGAACGTGAGTGGAAGGGAGATTTTCTAAAGAGGGAAGAGGGAAAAGATGTGGAGAACCTTGGAAAAGGTATGTAGGAGTGTGTGTGCAGAGAAGAGCCTGAAAATAGAAGTTTATGTGCAGCTTAGGGTATAAAAATACCCTAATGGGCTCGGGTTCCGCTAAGGGGAACTAAAGCCCATCTGCGAGAGTACCGCTCAGCGGCACTTTCGTGAAGTTCTCCTCTCCTTCTTTTCTTGACCTACGTGCCTTCCTAGCATACCCCTCATAGGTTCCCTGCAATTTCATGTTAAAAATGCTTATGCAAACCCTAACTAAAATAAAACAAACAAAAACAATCAATCAACTAGGTTGCCTGATAACAGTTAAAAAACTGTTATTTTCATGCTTAATATTGATACTAAAAGCAACCTTTAGACTTAAAAACTAGCTTGAAATCATGCAGTTTATCTATATTTTCATAAATAAGAGAGCTGGACAGGTTTATGCTTGATTTCAGTGTTTTTGTGCAGGTTTTAAGGTGAATTTGGTGAAAAGAGTGAAGAAGGAGAGAAGTGACATTAGAAAAGACAAGAAAGAGTGCAAAAAGAGAAGACGAAGGCACCACTCAACGGCAAATGATAACAGTTGAAAAACTGTTATTTTCATGCTTAAAATTGATACTAAAAGCAACCTTTAGACTTAGAAACTAGCTTGAAATCACACCTTTTATCTTTATTTTCAGAAATAAGAGAGCTGGACAGGTTTACACTTGATTTGAGTGTTTTTGTGCAGGTTTTAGGGTGAATTTGGTGCAAAGAGTGAAGAAGGAGAGAAGTGACATTAGAAAAGACAAGAAAGAGTGCAAAAAGAGAAGACGAAGGCACCGCTCAGCGGCAAACTACCGCTGAGCGGCACTCAGGAGGTTGCGGGAGTCACGCTGAGGGGCAAATGGCCGCTGAGGGGAAGAATTGGGACGCGCAACTACCGCTGAGCGGTAAATACCGCTGAGCGGTACTCTTTGGGCTTGGGCTTTTGTAATCTTTTGTAACTCTAAATTAGTATATAAGGGCTTGCACGTCCTTTAGTTTAGTATCTTTGGCAGAAACGAGGCAAACACTCTCTCTTCCACCCCTTTGAAGGAGGATCTTGGATGCTCAGGCTACCTCTTCACCTTTATTGGGTTTATTCTTTCATTCTTTCATTGTTATTGATCTAGGTTCACCATGACGATGGTGAACTAAACCTTGTATGTTTGTTGGGGAATCAATGTAATCTCTTGAAGCTCTCATATATGGATTTGTTGAGTACATCTTTGAATTAAGACATATGCTTTCTTTCATCATTAGTTAGGGTTTTTCCTCTTTGCTCAATGCTTGCATTGTTTAACTCATTCTAATGCATGATTATTGGTTTTGTCGATACGGACACGTACGGGGAAGTCTAGATCCGGGGAATTTCTCCCAATATTTTACTGACAACATTATATTGGTTGCCTTTAAGCTCCTGCTGTAATGAACTAATCATTAGGAATGCTAGGAATTGTATGAACTATTTGATTAGGGAGAAGCCATCTAGAATGGTACATTAGAGAGTGGCATTAACAATGATGATTTGAATGTTGAATTCCTAAAATATATGAGAGTGGATGAGATGAAATTGACCCCCAACAACATATTCATTTATATAATTCATTGAAAGTGTTTATCTTTTGTCTTTGCCATTGATCAATTCATGCATACATGTTTATTTTTGTCTTTGCATATTAAACTTTGAATATTTCGTTTGTAAGTCCTAGCTAATCAACAAATCACATAACTAAACTAGGCCGTGAGTCCTTTGGGAAGAACGATACTTGGTCTTACCAAGTTTTATTACTTGAACGATTCGGTCATACTTGCCGATTGTGAAACAAGTTTGTGACATCATATTTTGGTGCTTACAAATTTGTCCATCAAGTTTTTGGCGCCGTTGCCGGGGATTCGTGGTTTAACTGGTTAATTTGTGTGATTATTGATTATCTTTGACTTTAATTTTGAATTTCTGTTTTTATTTTTTCTGTTTTTATTTTATTTTATTTTTTTATCTTTTTAGGTTAGATTAGATTCTGTTTTATCTTTTTAGATTAGATTAGATTAGATTAGATTTTATTTTATTTGGTTAGTTTAGATTTTATTTTATTTTATCTTTTAGGATTAGATTTTATTTTATTAGGTTAGATTTTATTTTTAGATTTTATCTTTTTAGATTAGATGTTATTTTTAAATTTTATTTTATCTTTTATCTTTTTATCTTTTGAATCTTTTATCTTCTTATCTTCTGAATCTTTTATCTTTTTATCTTTTGAATATATATCTTCTTTTTGTGCTAACAAATCTGTTCTAGGGTTTTGTTTCTTGTGCATGCAGGAAACAATTCGAAATAGGAGTAAGAAAACAACAGAACCACTTCTTGAAGGCCTAGAAGAGAGTAGAAGGAGGAGAAGAATCAGAACGTCTAGAGAACTTTTCCCTTCTCCAGAAACTCTCTTACAATCATCACCACAAGGTTCTGTTCATAGCACAGGAAGTATGGAGGGCAATAATGTTAGAAGAACTCTTGCAGATTATACTAATCTTGCTGGACCTCAGCACTTCAACAGCATAGCTAGACCTAGAGTCAATGCAGCCAACATGGAGGTCAAACCAGCACTGATTCAACTGGTGAAGAGTAATCAATTTAATGGGTTGTCTCATGAAAGCCCATATGAGCACCTCACTACCTTTAATGAGATTTGCAATACAGTTAAAATTAATGGGGTGCCAGACGAAGCAATCAAACTTAGCTTGTTTCCTTTCTCATTGGGAGGCAATGCTAAGCTTTGGTTGAACTCTTTTCCAGAAGAAAGTTTCACAGAGTGGGAAGCAGTGGTCACAAAATTTTTAAACAAATACTTCCCACAATCTAAGGTGACTAAAGGAAAGCAAGAGATTTCTTCATTCAAGCAGGGCATGGAAGAATCACTGGGGCATGCATGGGACAGATATAAAAGCTTGTTACGTAAAACTCCCATGCATGGCTTTAAAGAACATGAAGTAGTCCTAATTTTCCTTGGAGGGCTTGGTTCACAAACCAAGATGATGCTGAATGCCTCAGCAGGAGGTAATATCAAATGGAAGACTCCAGAGGAAGCAACTGAAATTATTGAAAATATGGCTACTAGTGACAATGAACTCAATATTGAAAAAAGAGATTCTAATCAGAAGGAGTTGTCAAAATTAAATGAGGCTTTGCTTGTCCAAAATAGAATTCTCTCGCAACAGATTGAGGAAGTAACCATGAAACTTTCTCAAATACCACAGGAAATACAACAGGTCTCAATGGTTCAAGAGCAACAAAAATGGCAGATGCAATTTACTTCAGTTGAGAAAGCAACAAAGCTTGAAGAGACTTTACAGAGATTCTTAAAGGCAAATGCGTCCTATTGTCATAATGTGGATGTTGCATTTAAAAAAATGGAGAGTCATGTTGTGAGAATTGTTGACGTGATTAAACATGATAACCTGGGAAAGGATTGTAAAACTGTTGTGACCAGAAGTGGTAGAGTGTTAGAGGAGAGACAAAAAGAGAGAGAGAAAGAAAAAAATGAGAGTGAGAGTGAAAAAGAATCATGTGAGTGGAAAGAAAGAGTTGAGAGAGAGAAAAAGAGAAAAGAAGAAGAGGAGAGGAGAGAAAAAAATGAGAGAGAAGAGAGAGAGAGAGAAAAAGAGTATGAAAAGCCACTTCCTTATCCAAAGGGTTATTCAAGAAAGGAGAAAGAAAAGCAGTTGGAAAGATTCATGGAACTGTTTAAGAAGCTGGAGATTACTATACCATTCTCTGAAGCATTGCAACAGATGCCAGCATATGCAAAATTTTTGAAGGAACTTCTCACAAAGAAACACAAGTACATTGAGAAGGAAACTATCAATATACAGGGCAATTGCAGTGCAATCATACAGAAATTACCTCCTAAACTTAAAGACCCAGGAAGCTTTACTATTCCATGCACCATAGGAGATGTGAAAGTTGGAAGAGCATTGATTGATTTGGGAGCTAGCATTAATCTGATGCCGCTAGCCATGTGCAGAACAATTCAGGGGCTGGAAATTAAACCAACCAGAATGGCTCTTCAATTGGCAGACAGGTCTCTTAAATATCCATATGGAGTGGTTGAAGATGTTCTAGTGAAGGTCGACAAATTTGTATTCCCAGTGGATTTTATTGTGATGGAGATGGAAGGAACTAGTGATGTTCCTCTTATTCTGGGGAGACCTTTTATGAAGACTGCTAGAGTTCTGATTGATGTAGAGAATGGTAAGCTTAAACTGAGAGTTGATGATGAAGAGGTCACTTTTGATGTATCCAAGGCCATGACATATCCAAATGATGACAAAGCATGTTTTCAATTTGATGAACTTGATGAAGTTTGTATGGTTCAGGAAAGAATGGTGCGTAATATTTCTCCATTGGAAAAAACTCTCATTGATGCATGTGAAGATTTGGATGAGGAAGAAGAAAAATTGATTGATGAATGTCTGATGGACTTGGAAACATTGAAAAAGAATCCAGAGGAAGATCCAACATTTGAAACAATTGATAAGGAAGAAACAATCAAAGCACAGTCATCAGAATTGAAAAGATTGCCACCACATCTGAAATATGTGTTTTTAGAACAGGGTGAAACAAAGCCAGTCATCATCAATAACTCTTTATCTTTACAAGAAGAAGAGCAGTTGATAGAAATTCTGAAAGCCAACAAAGAAGCAATTGGGTGGTCAATATCAGATCTCAAAGGTATAAGCCCAACTTATTGCATGCACAGGATTTTTATGGAAGAGGACTATAAACCAAGTGCTCAACCACAGAGAAGGTTAAATCCTGTCATGAAGGATGTGGTCAGAAAAGAAGTGTTGAAACTGCTAGAAGCTGGTATCATCTATCCAATCTCTGACAGTGAATGGGTGAGTCCAGTACAGGTGGTGCCAAAGAAAGGTGGGATGACAGTAATTTATAATGATAAGCATGAGCTGATTCCTACTCGGACAGTTACTGGCTGGCGTATGTGCATTGATTATAGGAAACTGAATAAAGCTACTAGGAAAGATCATTTTCCTCTTCCCTTCATGGATCAGATGCTAGAAAGGTTATCAGGGCAGGCTTTCTATTGTTTTCTAGATGGATATTCTGGATATAATCAAATTGTGGTAGATCCAAAAGACCAGGAAAAGACGGCTTTTACTTGTCCTTTTGGTATCTTTGCATATAGAAAGATGCCTTTTGGATTATGTAATGCTCCAGCTACGTTTCAGAGGTGTATGCAGGCAATTTTTTCTGATCTTTTAGAAAAATGCATTGAAGTATTCATGGATGACTTCTCAGTTTTTGGAAATTCTTTCCAAAGATGTTTAGCTAATTTGAACACTGTCCTCAAAAGATGTGTTCAGACAAATCTGGTTTTGAATTGGGAGAAATGTCATTTCATGGTAACTGAAGGGATTGTACTGGGGCATAAAATTTCTGCTAAAGGAATTGAGGTGGATAAAGCCAAAGTAGAAGTCATTGAGAAACTGCCCCCACCAACAAATGTAAGGGGGATTAGGAGTTTTCTTGGTCATGCTGGGTTTTATAGAAGATTCATCAAAGATTTCTCAAAAATTGCTAAACCATTGAGTAATCTTTTGATGAAGGATGCTCCTTTTGTGATGAATGAAGACTGTCTGAAAGCCTTTGATATATTGAAGCAGAAGTTAGTGTCAGCTCCAGTAATTGTAGCACCAGATTGGAATCAAAATTTTGAATTGATGTGTGATGCAAGTGATTATGCAATAGGAGTTGTCCTTGGCCAAAGGAAAGAACAAAAATTTCATCCAATTTACTATGCTAGCAAGGTGCTGAATGATGCTCAATTGAATTATGCTACCACAGAGAAGGAGTTTCTTGCCATTGTATATGCTCTAGAGAAATTTAGACCTTATCTTATTGGGTCTAAGGTGATTGTCTATACGTATCATGCAGCTATCAAATATTTGTTGACAAAACCAGATTCTAAGCCACGTCTGATTAGATGGGTACTACTTTTGCAAGAGTTTGATGTAGAAATCCGTGATAAGAAAGGAAGTGAGAACTTAATTGCTGATCATTTATCACGGTTAGTCAACAATGAGGTCACTAGCAAGGAGTCTGAAATCTGGGAATCTTTTTCAGATGAATCACTCATGTATATTCAGCAGAGGCCCTGGTTTGCTGATATGGCAAATTTCAAAGCTGCGAGAGTCATGCCGGAAGACTTAACTTGGCAACAGAGAAAGAAATTTTTGCATGATGCCAAGCAGTTTGTGTGGGATGATCCATATTTGTTCAAAATTGGAGCAGATAATCTTCTCAGGAGATGTGTTACAAATGAAGAAGCAGAAGGAATTCTCTGGCATTGTCATGATTCACCTTATGGAGGACATTTTAATGGGGAAAGAACAGCAGCAAAAGTCCTTCAATCAGGGTTTTATTGGCCAACGTTATTTAAAGATGCCCATAATCATGCTAGGAATTGTGATAAATGTCAGAGAGCAGGGACAATCACTAAACGTCACGAGATGCCTTTACAAGGTATTTTAGAGGTTGAGGTTTTTGATTGTTGGGGTATTGACTTCGTTGGACCCTTCCCTCCATCTTTCAACAATGAATATATTCTGGTAGCAGTGGATTATGTGAGTAAATGGGTGGAAGCATTAGCTTGTCCTAAAAATGATGCTAGCACGGTAATTAAATTCCTGAAGAGGCAGATATTCTCACGTTTTGGCACTCCAAGAGTGTTGATTAGTGATGGAGGATCTCATTTCTGCAATTATCAGCTAGAGAAAGTACTCAAACACTATGGAGTGAAGCATAAGGTAGCTGCACCTTATCATCCACAAACTAATGGACAAGCGGAGGTATCTAACAGGGAGATAAAAAGAATCCTGGAAAAAACTGTGACTTCATCAAGAAAGGATTGGTCTCTCAAATTGGATGATGCTCTTTGGGCTTATCGAACAGCAATGAAGACGTCCATGGGATTATCACCATTTCAATTAGTCTATGGGAAAGCATGCCATTTGCCAGTTGAATTGGAGCATAGAGCATTATGGGCTTTGAAATTCTTGAATTTTGATCCTTATGACACTCAATGCACACGCAGGAGGCAGATTTTGGAGCTTGAAGAAATGCGGTTACATGCATATGATTCATCCAGGGCTTACAAAGAAAAAATTAAATTTTATCATGACAGGAAGTTGGTGAATAGAGTTTTCAATCCAGGACAACAGGTACTATTGTTCAATTCAAGATTGAAGATATTTCCTGGGAAGCTGAAGTCAAAATGGACAGGACCATTTGTGATAAAAGAAGTGCATCCGCATGGGGCAATTGAAATATTTAATCCATCTGATAATCCACAGAGAAGTTGGGTGGTAAATGGTCAACGTCTCAAGCCTTATCTGGGGGGAGAGGTGCAACAATGTTCTACAATGATGTTGCTAGTTGATCCTTGAAAGTTTGGGTCAGGCTCGGGACGTTAAACAAGCGCTTACTGGGAGGCAACCCAGTGTTTTGTGAGTATCTTATTTGTTTTTGTTTTTAGAATAGGGTGTGATGTACTCTATTGAACACCCGGTTTCTTATGATGGTTTGATATTAATTGTGATTGTGTGATAAGTAATGCTTGATGATGCTTATTGATTGAGTGATGTTGAGATTATGTGCACATTAAAATGCTTATACAGGTGATTCACAAGCTTTGTGAACAAATGCAAGATATCATGATTGTGATTGTGAAATTAAGCAGGATGTGTATATCAAATGTGAATGAGCTTATATGTGAGGTTTTGAGCTCCAGAGTTGTTATTGTTGAATGCTATTACTTTGGAAGCTTGAATGACTTTGCCCAGGTTTTCTATGATTGAATCAATTGCTTGTTTTGCATCATATGATCAAAGGCCGTGTTTGTTGAAACCCTTTTTACTGGCCAAATTCATAAAGTTAGCCTACTAAAAGAGAACACTTTGTGTTCTATCCTCTGAACCCATAGCCTTGAATATACACTGAACCCTTGATTGAAAATCTTTACCTTGAGTTAAGTAGAATATCTTGTGTGGTATTGATAAATGTTCAAGTTTGGGGTTATTGGGAAATCATGAAAAAGGAAAAGCATTGAGCTAAGAGCTAAAAAGAAAGAATATGCAAAAGAAAAGAAAAGAAAAGAAGTAAAGCTCAATGCAAATGAAAAGGCAAACAAAAGTTGGGAATGAATAAGAATAATTGTGTTGTTATGATTCTCTTAACTCAAGGATTTTGTGATCCAGAAAAACCAATTTTCTTGTTAGCCCAGCCACATTATAAGCCATTGAAAAGTCCTTGTGATGATGCATGCTTGTGAATGTTTTTGATTGTGGTAAAATGAAAGGCAAAGTTGATTCATGTGACATTGTGATAGTAGAGTGAATGAGTGAAACACTTACCTCTTATACACTTGTGTGTTGAGTGAAACACTTTACCTGGTGAGGAAATATTCCATGAACACATGAACATCCATGCTTAATTGATTGATCATTCATGAAAAATAGCATTTGTTGGAACTTAAATGACTTTGTGAACACTAAAGCATGTGCATATCTTGATTGAACTCTTGATCATAAGTTTGAGTGAAGTTATTACTTATCTTGAAAAGAGGATTTTGAATGAGTGAACCATCATATGAATTGGTTGGAGATGGAGTTACATTTTGTTTGCTTGAGGACAAGCAAAGTTCTAAGTTTGGGGTTGTGATAACAGTTGAAAAACTGTTATTTTCATGCTTAAAATTGATACTAAAAGCAACCTTTAGACTTAGAAACTAGCTTGAAATCACACCTTTTATCTTTATTTTCAGAAATAAGAGAGCTGGACAGGTTTACACTTGATTTGAGTGTTTTTGTGCAGGTTTTAGGGTGAATTTGGTGCAAAGAGTGAAGAAGGAGAGAAGTGACATTAGAAAAGACAAGAAAGAGTGCAAAAAGAGAAGACGAAGGCACCGCTCAGCGGCAAACTACCGCTGAGCGGCACTCAGGAGGTTGCGGGAGTCACGCTGAGGGGCAAATGGCCGCTGAGGGGAAGAATTGTGACGCGCAACTACCGCTGAGCGGTAAATACCGCTGAGCGGTACTCTTTGGGCTTGGGCTTTTGTAATCTTTTGTAACTCTAAATTAGTATATAAGGGCTTGCACGTCCTTTAGTTTAGTATCTTTGGCAGAAACGAGGCAAACACTCTCTCTTCCACCCCTTTGAAGGAGGATCTTGGATGCTCAGGCTACCTCTTCACCTTTATTGGGTTTATTCTTTCATTCTTTCATTGTTATTGATCTAGGTTCACCATGACGATGGTGAACTAAACCTTGTATGTTTGTTGGGGAATCAATGTAATCTCTTGAAGCTCTCATATATGGATTTGTTGAGTACATCTTTGAATTAAGACATATGCTTTCTTTCATCATTAGTTAGGGTTTTTCCTCTTTGCTCAATGCTTGCATTGTTTAACTCATTCTAATGCATGATTATTGGTTTTGTCGATACGGACACGTACGGGGAAGTCTAGATCCGGGGAATTTCTCCCAATATTTTACTGACAACATTATATTGGTTGCCTTTAAGCTCCTGCTGTAATGAACTAATCATTAGGAATGCTAGGAATTGTATGAACTATTTGATTAGGGAGAAGCCATCTAGAATGGTACATTAGAGAGTGGCATTAACAATGATGATTTGAATGTTGAATTCCTAAAATATATGAGAGTGGATGAGATGAAATTGACCCCCAACAACATATTCATTTATATAATTCATTGAAAGTGTTTATCTTTTGTCTTTGCCATTGATCAATTCATGCATACATGTTTATTTTTGTCTTTGCATATTAAACTTTGAATATTTCGTTTGTAAGTCCTAGCTAATCAACAAATCACATAACTAAACTAGGCCGTGAGTCCTTTGGGAAGAACGATACTTGGTCTTACCAAGTTTTATTACTTGAACGATTCGGTCATACTTGCCGATTGTGAAACAAGTTTGTGACATCATATTTTGGTGCTTACAAATTTGTCCATCAGCAAACTACCGCTGAGCGGCACTCAAGAGGTGGCGTTGGAACCGCTGAGGGGCAAAATGGCCGCTGAGGGGAAGAAAGAAGACGCGTAACCACCGCTGAGCGGCACTTTTTGGGCTTGGGCTTTTGTAATCTTTTGTAACTCTAGAATAGTATATAAGGGCTTGCACGTCCTTGGGATTAGTATCTTTGGCAGAAACGAAGTAAACACTCTCTCTTCCACCCCTTTGAAGGAGGATCTTGGATGCTCAGGCTACCTCTTCACCTTTATTGGGTTTATTCTTTCATTCTTTCATTGTTATTCATCTAGGTTCACCATGAATATGGTGAACTAAACCTTGTATGTTTGTTGGGGAATCAATGTAATCTCTTGAAGCTCTCATATATGGAATCTATTGAGTACATCTTTTACGTAAGACATATGCTTTCTTTCATCATTTAGTTAGGGTTTTTCCTCTTTGCTCAATGCTTGCATTGTTTAACTCATTCTAATGCATGATTATTGGTTTTGTCGATACGGACACGTACGGGGAAGTCTAGATCCGGGGAATTTCTCCCAATATTTTACTGACAATATTATATTGGTTGCCTTTAAGCTCCTGCACTCATGAACTAATCATTAGGAATGCTAGGAATTGTATGAACTATTTGATTAGGGAGAAGCCATCTAGAATGGTACATTAGAGAGTGGCATTAACAATGATGATTTGAATGTTGAATTCCTAAAATATATGAGAGTGGATGAGATGAAATTGACCCCCAACAACATATTCATTCATATAATTCATTGAAAGTGTTTATCTTTTGTCTTTGCCATTGATCAATTCATGCATACATGTTTATTTTCTGTCTTGCATATTAAAATCCAAATATTTCGTTCTTAAGTCTTAGCTAATCAACAAACCACATAACTAAACTAGGCCGTGAGTCCTTTGGGAAGAACGATACTTGGTCTTACCAAGTTTATTACTTGAACGATTCGGTCATACTTGCCGATTGTGAAACAAGTTTGTGACATCATATTTTGGTGCTTACAAATTTGTCCATCAAGTTTTTGGCGCCGTTGCCGGGGATTCGTGGTTTAACTGGTTAATTTGTGTGATTGTTGATTATCTTTGACTTTAATTTTAAATTTCTGTTTTTATTTTTTTCTGTTTTTATTTTATCTTTTTATCTTTTTAGATTAGATTAGATTTTATTAGATTTTATTTTTCTTATCTTTTTATCTTTTAGGATTAGATTTTATTTTATCTTTTTAGATTAGGTTAGATTTTATTTTGTTAGGTTAGATTTTATTAGATTTTATTTTATCTTTTTAGATTAGGTTAGATTTTATTTTATCTTTTTAGAATAGATTTTATTTTATTTTATTTTCTATCTTCTAAATCTTTTATCTTCTTATTTTCTGAATCTTTTATCTTTTTATCTTTTGAATATATATCCTCTCTTATATCTTTTTGTGCTAACAAATCTTTTCTAGGGTTTTGTTTTCTTGTGCATGTAGGAAGCAATTCGAACTAGAAGTAAGAAAACAACAGAACCACTTCTTGAAGGTGTAGAAGAGAGTAGAAGGAGGAGAAGAATCAGAACGTTTAGAGAACTTTTCCCTTCTCCAGAAACTCTCTTGCACTCATCACCGCAAGGTTCTGTTCATAGCACAGGAAGTATGGAGGGTAATAATGTTAGAAGAACTCTTGCAGATTACACTAATCTTGCTGGACCTCAGCACTTCAATAGCATAGCTAGACCTAGAGTCAATGCAGCCAACATGGAGGTCAAACCAGCATTGATTCAACTGGTGAAGAGTAATCAATTTAATGGGTTATCTCACGAAAGCCCATATGAGCACCTGACTACCTTTAATGAGATTTGCAATACAGTCAAAATTAATGGGGTGCCAGACGAAGCAATCAAACTTAGCTTGTTTCCTTTCTCATTGGGAGGCAATGCTAAGCTTTGGTTGAACTCTTTTCCAGAAGAAAGTTTCACAGAGTGGGAAGCAGTGGTTACAAAATTCTTAAACAAATACTTCCCACAATCTAAGGTGACTAAAGGAAAGCAAGAGATATCTTCATTCAAGCAGGGCATGGAGGAATCACTGGGACATGCATGGGACAGGTATAAAAGCTTATTACGTAAAACTCCCACGCATGGCTTTGAAGATCAAGAAGTAGTCCTAACTTTCCTTGGAGGGCTTGGTTCACAAACCAAGATGATGCTGGATGCCTCAGCTGGAGGCAATATCAAATGGAAGACTCCAGAGGAAGCAACTGAAATCATTGAAAATATGGCTACAAGTGATAATGAGCTGCATAATGAAAGAGGCGCCCCTATGCAACAGAAAGGGGTTCTTCAATTACAAACCAATGATGCCTTGCTAGCACAGAATAAAATTTTAACTCAACAGCTGGAAACTCTGACCAAAACTCTTGCTTCATTACCTAAAGAGTTAAAATCTGCTGCACATGTACAAACCCAGTTGTGCGAATTATGTGGGGCAGATCACATCAATGGCCAATGTGCTTTTCCTGTGGAAGCTGTGGAGGATGTTAATTTCATGGCTAATCAGTTTCCATACCGTCAAGGGAATTATAATCAGGGTTGGAAACCACATCCAAGTATTGGCCAAGGACAAACTGGGCAGGTTAATCAGTATAATAAGCAGCAGCAGCAACCAACCATGTGGCAACAATTATCTATGCTTAATGAAAGATCTACAAGGTTGGAAGAAACTCTTCAGCAATTTATACAGAAAAATGAATCTTCTCAGAAGAGCACTGAAGCTGCTATAAAGAATTTGGAGATTCAGATGGGTCAGATCACCAAGCAATTGGAAGAAAGGCCAAACAGAAACTTTGGGGCTAATACTGAGGTTAACCCCAGAGAAGAGTGCAAAGTGGTCAAGAGTGTGAATGAAGAGAGTATTGAGTTAGAAGAAGATGAAACAGAAGAGAGAAGAGAAGAAGAAAGAAAGGACACTTTTCCTTTTCTAACAAATCAGGAGAAACCAATGGATTTCACAGATTTATTCAGAATGGTTGATAATGAAGCTCCTTGGGAACAAATTCTACAGAAAATAGCAGTTTACACAAAATCTGAAGGAACCTCTACAAAAAGAAGACGTAGAGATGATGAGGAAGAAAAGCGTGTAACTGTTAAGAAAGAATCATTCCCACCAAAGGCAGCAGATCCAGGTAGTTTTTCTATCCCTTGCACTATAGGGAAGAAAAAGGTAAAGAAAGCTCTCCTTGACTTAGGCTCAAGTGTTAACTTGATGCCTTATTCTCTATTGGAGCAAATTGGCCATGTTAAAATAAAACCTGTAAAGGTTAATCTGGTAATGGCTGATGGATCTTCAAAGGAGCCATGTGGGATTGCAGAAGATATTGTAGTTTGTGTTGGCAAACTTCAGTTCTTGGCAGACTTTGTGGTGATGAAGATGGAGAACGAAAAGATACCTTTCATACTGGGAAGACCGTTTATGAAAACGGCCAGGGCTATTATAGATGTTAATGAAGGTATAGTGGTGCTCCAGGACAGAGAGGAGAGAGTGGTGGTGGATGTTTTCAAAGATGAAACACAAGCAAAGGAGGAAGAAGCCAGTTATAAAGCTGCATTTCGAGATGCACCCATAACTAAAGGTAAAAATGAAAATCTTAAGGTTTCTGATAACCATTGTTTGTATTTTCAGGTACCCAAGGTAAAGGAAATTGGAAAAGGAGAAGAAGTTCCTAGAGACTGGAAGAAAAGAGGACTCCAACTTGGCACACCTGTAAGACTCAAGAACAAGTTGTGGGTTATAAAAGGCTTTAAAGAAAAGGAGATGATAGAGATAGAGTCTCCATATTCTAGAGAATCTAAGACAGTCCAAAGGAAGCAGTTGAAAGGTTGGTGGAAGGACAACATCAACCATAAAGAAGATGGAACATGAGCTTTAACAGGGTCAAGCTAGTGACATTAAAGAAGCGCTTGCTGGGAGGCAACCCAGTGGATTTACAAACTTTTGATTTGTTTTTGTAATTTGTAAACATTATTGTGGACATTAGTTTGTGGATTTAGCATCTACTGAAGGATGCTAGGTGGTTAAGTATCTACTGAAGGATACTAAGTTTGTAACACCTACTGATGGGTGTTGGTGAGAAGATTTTGCACCTACTGATGGGTGCTGGTAAGTTTAAAACACCTACTGAGGGGTGTTGGTTGATTTTGGGTCAGGCTCGTGACGTTAAACAAGCGCTACCTGGGAGGCAACCCAGTTGATTGATTGTTTTTGTTTGTTTTATTTTAATTAGGGTTTGCATAAGCATTTTTAACATTGAATTGCAGGGAACGTATGAGGGGTATGCTAGGAAGGCACGTAGGTCAAGAAAAGAAGGAGAAGGGCACATCACGAAAGTGCCGCTGAGCGGCAATTACCGCTGAGCGGTACTATCGCAGATGGGCTTAAGTTCCCCTTAGCGGAACCCGAGCCCATTGGGGTATTTTTAAACCCTAAGCTGCGCGTTTTCACATTCTTTCAAGCCCTTTTCTGCACAAACACTTCCACATATCTTCTCTTAGGTTTCTCACATCTTTTTACTCTTCCCTCTTAGAAAAATTTCTCTTCCACTCACTTTTTCACTAGTGTGCCATCAAAGTTTGGGGTTGGAAGAGAGCATTCTAGTTTGGAAGCATTCTCATATCATCTAACATCTCCACCCAAGTAAGTAAAATGCATTTTGTCATTCTAGGGTTCTTGAATTTGAATGTGATTGTCAAAGCATGAATATTTAGGGGTTTTGATTTCTATGCATGATTTGATGATATATTTGATGTTTGAACCGATTAAACTGCTTGATTATGTACTGGAAAACTGAAAATTGCATTTGGGTGGAGTTAGGACAGTTTAAAAATGAGATTTGCAAAAATCTGCAGGTCACCGCTGAGCGGCATTTACCGCTGAGCGGCACTCTGCCAGATTTGGTTTTTTTTCTGGTTTTTGCGTGTTTGAATTTGGCACTGGTGGCGCTGAGGGGAAATTCTGGCCCTCAGCGGTGGTTTAGCTTCGAAAGGAGTTGTGTTCTGTGTTTACTAATGATTAACATCATGTTCTGTGGTTTTGGAATTGTTTTGGAATGCAGGAATGGCATCTTCATCAGGGAAAAGATTGAAAACCATGGCAACCAAGAGGAAGGAAAAGGAACCAGAGCAGCCCCATAATGGCAGGTTCCTCTCTAGGAAACATGAGAAGCACTTTAGGGTGGTTCAGGACAGGAGACTTCTAATGGAGAGAAAGGTTGGAATGATACCTAACTTTGCTCTTCATTTTGGAGAGCAAGTGTTAGGGAATGATTGGGGGAAGCTAGCCACTTATCCAGCACCTGCCAACATAGCTGTGGTGAAGGAATTCTACACCAATGCAAAGAAGATTGGTGACTATCCAGCTGAGAATTATTTGGGCTATGTTAGAGGCCATGCCATCAGGTATGATCCTGATTCCATCAACAACTTCCTGGATACTGTGTGGGCTGGTGAACAATGCCAGTTTGCTCTTAGCATGGAGGAGGGTGCTGACTTTGAGGATGTTGAGAGAGTGTTGTGCATACCTGGAGGACATTTTCAAAGAAATAGATCTGGAGCGTGGTTAACATTAGGAGGACAGATTTGACTCCTCTTGCAAAGTATTGGATGGCATTTTCTCATGCCAACATTCAGCCATGCTCACATGTGTCAGATATCACTCTCAGCAGGGCACTATTCATCTACTGTGCTATCAGGAATTTGAATGTAAATATTGGGCAGGTGATAGCTGATGAGATTAGTGTGTGTGCTAACACCTCAAACAACAAAGCACCACTGGGACATCCTTCTTTGATCACTCACCTTTGCAAGCAAGCTGGGGTGGACACTTCTGTTCCACCATTTGAGAGGCCAAGAAAAGCTATAGATGAGGCCTATTACAGACATTACTGTGGAGGTGAGGAGGCAGCTCAGCCAGTTCCACCACGCCAGGCTCGTAGAGAGAGAGGGCCAGCACAGAGCCGGACATCTGTTGATACTCATGAAGCAGAACCATTCCAGATGAGGGACATGTATATGTCTCTTATAGGTGCTCAATTGCAGTCCATCCACAGAGGGCAGGTGGCCACGGCTGAGATGATAGTGGGGATGTATGATACCCCTCCAGCACACAGGTGGACTATGGATGAATTCCATAACGTGGTAGCTTGGCCAGAAGAACCAGTGCATGGAGGAGCTGAAGCAGCTGAAGCTTCAGCTAGAGATATGGAAGAAGATGAAGCTGAGGAGGAGGATGCGTTTGATGAAGATGATGATGAAGAGGAGGAGGAAGATACAGAGGACAGCTCAGACTGATGAGGAGCTGAGATAGCATTTACTGATGAATGCTATCATATGTTTATGCTTTTATGGTTTAAGTTTTCTGGACTTATTTGTTTTTTTTTTTTAGATTAGGGTTTGATGTACTCAATTGAAAACCTGGTTTCTTATGATGGTTTGCTATTAACTGTGATTGTTTGATAAGTAATGCTTGAATGATGCTTATTGATTGATTGATGTTGAGATGATGTGCACATTAAAATGCTTATACAGGTGATTCACAAGCTTTGTGAACAAATGCATGATATCATGATTGTGATTGTGACATTAAGCAGGATGTGTATGTCAAATGTGAATGAGCTTATATGTGAGGTTTTGAGCTCCAGAGTTGTTATTGTTGAATGTTATTACTTTGGAAGCTTGAATGACTTTGCCCAGGTTTTCTATGATTGAATCAATTGCTTGTTTTGCATCATGTGATCAAGGCCGTTTGTTGGAACCCTTTTTATTGGCCAAATTCATAAAGTTAGCCTACTAAAAGAGAACACTTTGTGTTCTATCCTTTGAATCCTTAGCCTTGAATATACACTGAACCCTTGATTGAAAAATCTTTACCTTGAGTTAAGTAGAAGATTTTGTGTGGTATTGATAAATGTTCAAGTTTGGGGTTGTTGGGAAAACATGAAAAAGGAAAAGCATTGAGCTAAGAGCTAAAAAGTAAGAATATGCAAACAAAAAGAAAAGAAAAGAAAAAGAAGTAAAGCTCAATGCAAATGCAAATGCAAAGGCAAAAGAAAGTTGGGAATGAATAAGATGATTGTGTTGTTATGATTCTCTTAACTCAAGGATTTTGTGATCCAGAAAAACCAATTTTCTTGTTAGCCCAGCCACGTTATAAGCCATTGAAAAGTCCTTGTGATGATGCATGCTTGTGAATGTTTTTGATTATGGTAAAATGAAAGGCAAAGTTGATTCATGTGACATTGTGATAGTGGAGTGAATGAGTGAAACACTTTACCTCTTATACACTGGTGTGTTGAGTGAAACACTTTACCTAGTGAGGAAATATTTCATAAGCACATGAATATCCTTGTTTAGTTAATTGATCATTCATGAAAAATAGCATTTGTTGGGACTTAAATGACTTTGTGAATACTAAAGCATGTGCACATCTTGATTGAACTCTTGGTCATAAGTTTGAGTGAAGTTGTTACTTATCTTGAAAAGAGGATTTTGAATGAGTAAACCATCATATAAATTGGTTGGAGATAGAGTTACATTTTATTTGCTTGAGGACAAGCAAAGTTCTAAGTTTGGGGTTGTGATAACAGTTAAAAAACTGTTATTTTCATGCTTAATATTGATACTAAAAGCAACCTTTAGACTTAAAAACTAGCTTGAAATCATGCAGTTTATCTATATTTTCATAAATAAGAGAGCTGGACAGGTTTATGCTTGATTTCAGTGTTTTTGTGCAGGTTTTAAGGTGAATTTGGTGAAAAGAGTGAAGAAGGAGAGAAGTGACATTAGAAAAGACAAGAAAGAGTGCAAAAAGAGAAGATGAAGGCACCGCTCAGCGGCAAACTACCGCTGAGCGGCACTCAAGAGGTGGCGTTGGAACCGTTGAGGGGCAAAATGGCCGCTGAGGGGAAGAAAGAAGACGCGTAACCACCGCTGAGCGGTAAATACCGCTGAGCGGCACTTTTTGGGCTTGGGCTTTTGTAATCTTTTGTAACTCTAGAATAGTATATAAGGGCTTGCACGTCCTTGGGATTAGTATCTTTGGCAGAAACGAAGTAAACACTCTCTCTTCCACCCCTTTGAAGGAGGATCTTGGATGCTCAGGCTACCTCTTCACCTTTATTGGGTTTATTCTTTCATTCTTTCATTGTTATTCATCTAGGTTCACCATGAATATGGTGAACTAAACCTTGTATGTTTGTTGGGGAATCAATGTAATCTCTTGAAGCTCTCATATATGGAATCTATTGAGTACATCTTTTAAGTAAGACATATGCTTTCTTTCATCATTTAGTTAGGGTTTTTCCTCTTTGCTCAATGCTTGCATTGTTTAACTCATTCTAATGCATGATTATTGGTTTTGTCGATACGGACACGTACGGGGAAGTCTAGATCCGGGGAATTTCTCCCAATATTTTACTGACAATATTATATTGGTTGCCTTTAAGCACCTGCACTCATGAACTAATCATTAGGAATGCTAGGAATTGTATGAACTATTTGATTAGGGAGAAGCCATCTAGAATGGTACATTAGAGAGTGGCATTAACAATGATGATTTGAATGTTGAATTCCTAAAATATATGAGAGTGGATGAGATGAAATTGACCCCCAAC
Organism: Vigna nakashimae; assembly: GCA_034642375.1. Lineage (NCBI taxonomy): Eukaryota > Viridiplantae > Streptophyta > Magnoliopsida > Fabales > Fabaceae > Vigna > Vigna nakashimae. Next base: position 24,408,432 of record CM067759.1, read on the forward strand.
AACATATTCATTCATATAATTCATTGAAAGTGTTTATCTTTTGTCTTTGCCATTGATCAATTCATGCATACATGTTTATTTTCTGTCTTGCATATTAAAATCCAAATATTTCGTTCTTAAGTCTTAGCTAATCAACAAACCACATAACTAAACTAGGCCGTGAGTCCTTTGGGAAGAACGATACTTGGTCTTACCAAGTTTATTACTTGAACGATTCGGTCATACTTGCCGATTGTGAAACAAGTTTGTGACATCATATTTTGGTGCTTACAAATTTGTCCATCATTGCCTCCCAGGTAGCGCTTGTTTAACGTCACGAGCCTGACCCAAAATCCACCAACACCCATCAGTAGGTGTTTCAAACTTACCAACACCCATCAGTAGGTGTTACAGACTTACCAGCACCCATCAGTAGGTGCAAAATTTTCTCACCAACACCCATCAGTAGGTGTATACAAACATAGTATCCTTCAGTAGATACTCTTCCGCCTGACATCCATCAGTAGATGTAAACCCTGTAACAAACTTATAACAAAAACAAAAATACCCAAAAGTTCAAAATTACATCACCAAAACAAAAATTAAAAAGTTCTTAAATCACTGGGTTGCCTCCCAGCAAGCGCTCTTTTAACGTCACTAGCTTGACCCAATAAAGCTCATGTTCCTTCTTCTTTTTCTTCTTTCTACTGAACTTCTTCAGAAATTTGATCAAACCAGGAACTTGTTGCAGTGTCTCAATCATAGGAACTTTAATCTCCAATTTCTTGAAGATTTCCATAAAGCACTTAAATTTCTTTTCCTTCCTACGATTCTTCTTTAGATGAAGATGGGATTTTTCATATGATTCCTTCTTCTTTCCTCTCATCTTCTTTTTCTTATGCTTCCTCTCCCCAAATTTTCTCTTTTTCTTTTCTCTTATTTTTTTCTTTCCTTCTCTTTTTCTTAACTTCTTTATTTTCACACAAATTTTCTTCCTTTCTTCTCTCTCAACTACTTCTTTTTCTTTTTCATCATCTTTATCTTTCTCACTCAACTCTTCTTTTTCTTCTCTCTCTATTTTTTTCTCAGCAAAAATCTTGTCACTTTCAGTGACAATGGCTTGACCTTCCTCCTTAAGGTTAACTTCAGTATTAACCTTAACATTCAATTTTTGACTAATGAAACGAAGGTGCATCTCCAAATTTTTCAAAAATTGTTGGGTGTCATCCAAATTTACTGATGGAGAGGGTTGTTGCTGCCATTGTTGTGGTGGCAGCCTATCAAATTCTTCGGCAGCTTGAGTGGTTTTGTGATGACAATCAGGTATCTGTATGTACTGTTGAACTGCCTCCTCCAACGTTATCCTTCTTCCCGATAGAGAGGGTTTTTTCTGCCTTTGTTGTGGTGGTAGATTCTTAAATTGTTCGACAGCTTGCCAAAATTGATCATTATCCATGCTTGAGTGAGATCCCACCAGTGATTGAAATTACCTTAGTAGAATTGAGTGCCAATTAAATTCTTGTTCGAATTGCATCCTGCAAACATTAGGCACAAAACTCTAGAAAATATTTGTTAGCACAAAAAGATATAGGAGAAGATATATATTCAAAAGATAAAAAGATAAAAAAGATAAAAAGATAAAAGATCCAGAAGATAAAAAGATAGAATAAAATAAAATAAAATCTAACCTAATCTAAAAGATAAAGATAAAATAAAATAAAATCTAACCTAACCAAATAAAATAAAATCTAATCTAACCTAAAAGATAAAACAAAATCTAATCTAAAAATAAAATAAAATCTAATCTAATCTAATAAGATAAAATAAAATCTAATCTAATCAAATAAAATAAAATCAAATCTAATCTAGTCAAATCAAATAAAATCTAATCTAATCAAATAAACTAAAATAAAATAAAATCAAATAAGATACAAACTGTAAAATATAAACAAAAAATAAATAAAAAATAAAGAAAATTTGAAATTTAAATTAAAAATAAAAAAAAATAAGTCAAAGATAATCAATAATCACACAAATTAACCAGTTAAACCACGAGTCCCCGGCAACGGCGCCAAAAACTTGATGGACAAATTTGTAAGCACCAAAATATGATGTCACAAACTTGTTTCACAATCGGCAAGTATGACCGAATCGTTCAAGTAATAAACTTGGTAAGACCAAGTATCGTTCTTCCCAAAGGACTCACGGCCTAGTTTAGTTATATGATTTGTTGATTTGTGATAACAGTTGAAAAACTGTTATTTTCATGCTTAAATGTGATACTAAAAGCAACCTTTAGACTTAAAAACTAGCTTGAAATCATGCCTTTTATCTATATTTTCACAAATAAGAGAGCTGGACAGGTTTACGCTTGATTTAAGTGTTTTTGTGCAGGTTTTAAGGTGAATTTAGTGAAAAGAGTGAAGAAAGAGAGAAGTGACATTAGAAAAGACAAGAAAGAGTGCAAAAAAAGAGAAGACGAAGGCACCGCTCAGAGGCAAACTACCGCTGAGCGGCACTCAAGAGGTGGCGTTGGAACCGCTGAGGGGCAAAATGGCCGCTGAGGGGAAGAAAGAAGACGTGCAATCACCACTGAGCGGTAAATACCGCTGAGCGGCACTTTATGGGCTTGGGCTTTTGTAATCTTTTGTAACTCTAGATTAGTATATAAGGGCTTGCACGTCCTAGAATTAAGTATCTTTGGCAGAAACGAGGCAAACACTCTCTCTTCCACCCCTTTGAAGGAGGATCTTGGATGCTCAGGCTACCTCTTCACCTTTATTGGGTTTATTCTTTCATTCTTTCATTGTTATTCATCTAGGTTCACCATGAATATGGTGAACTAAACCTTGTATGTTTGTTGGGGAATCAATGTAATCTCTTGAAGCTCTCATATATGGAATTTGTTGAGTACATCTTTTAAGTAAGACATATGCTTTCTTTCATCATTAGTTAGGGTTTTTCCTCTTTGCTCAATGCTTGCATTGTTTAACTCATTCTAATGCATGATTATTGGTTTTGTCGATACGGACACGTACGGGGAAGTCTAGATCCGGGGAATTTCTCCCAATATTATACTGACAATATTTTATTGGTTGCCTTTAAGCTCCTGCACTCATGAACTAATCATTAGGAATGCTAGGAATTGTATGAACTATTTGATTAGGGAGAAGCCATCTAGAATGGTACATTAGAGAGTGGCATTAACAATGATGATTTGAATGTTGAATTCCTAAAATATATGAGAGTGGATGAGATGAAATTGACCCCCAACAACATATTCATTCATATAATTCATTGAAAGTGTTTATCTTTTGTCTTTGCCATTGATCAATTTCATGCATACATGTTTATTTTCGTCCTTGCATATTAAACTTTGAATATTTCGTTTGTAAGTCCTAGCTAATCAACAAATCACATAACTAAACTAGGCCGTGAGTCCTTTGGGAAGAACGATACTTGGTCTTACCAAGTTTATTACTTGAACGATTTGGTCATACTTGCCGATTGTGAAACAAGTTTGTGACATCATATTTTGGTGCTTACAAATTTGTCCATCAAGTTTTTGGCGCCGTTGCCGGGGATTCGTGGTTTAACTGGTTAATTTGTGTGATTATTGATTATCTTTGACTTTAATTTTGAATTTCTGTTTTTATTTTATTTTATCTTTTTATCTTTTTAGATTAGGTTAGATTTTATTTTTTTTTTATCTTTTTAGACTAGATTTTATTAGATTTGATTTTATTTTGTTAGGTTAGATTTTATTAGATTTTATTTTATCTTTATCTTTTAGATTAGTTTAGATTTTATTTTATCTTTTAGGATTAGATTTTATTTTATTTTATCTTTTATCTTTCTATCTTCTAAATCTTTTATCTTCTTATCTTCTGAATCTTTTATTTTTTTATCTTTTGAATTTATATCTTCTTTTATATCTTTTTGTGCTAACAAATCTTTTCTAGGGTTTTGTTTTCTTGTGCATGCAGGAAGCAATTCGAACTAGAAGTAAGAAAACAACAGAACCACTTCTTGAAGGTCTAGAAGAGAGTAGAAGGAGGAGAAGAATCAGAACGTCTAGAGAACTTTTCCCTTCTCCAGAAACTCTCTTGCAATCATCACCACAAGGTTCTGTTCATAGCACAGGAAGTATGGAGGGAAATAATGTTAGAAGAACTCTTGCAGATTACACTAATCTTGCTGGACCTCAGCACTTCAACAACATAGCTAGACCTAGAGTCAATGCAGCCAACATGGAGGTCAAACCAGCACTGATTCAACTGGTGAAGAGTAATCAATTTAATGGGTTATCTCATGAAAGCCCATATGAGCACCTCACAACCTTTAATGAGATTTGCAACACAGTCAAGATTAATGGGGTGCCAGACGAAGCAATCAAACTTAGCTTGTTTCCTTTCTCATTGGGAGGCAATGCTAAGCTTTGGTTGAACTCTTTTCCAGAAGAAAGTTTCACAGAGTGGGAAGCAGTGGTTACAAAATTCTTAAATAAATACTTCCCACAATCTAAGGTGACTAAAGGAAAGCAAGAGATTTCTTCATTCAAGCAGGGCATGGAAGAATCACTGGGACATGCATGGGACAGGTACAAAAGCTTATTACGTAAAACTCCCACGCATGGCTTTGAAGATCAAGAAGTAGTCCTAACTTTCCTTGGAGGGCTTGGTTCACAAACCAAGATGATGCTGGATGCCTCAGCTGGAGGCAATATCAAATGGAAGACTCCAGAGGAAGCAACTGAAATCATTGAAAATATGGCTACTAGTGATAATGAGCTGCACAATGAAAGAGGCGCCCCTATGCAACAGAAAGGGGTTCTTCAACTACAAACCCATGATGCCTTGCTAGCCCAGAATAAAATTCTAACTCAACAGCTGGAAACTCTGACCAAAACTCTTGCTTCATTACCTAAAGAGTTAAAATCTGCTGCACAGGTACAAACCCAGTTGTGCGAATTATGTGGGGGTGATCACATCAATGGCCAATGTGCTTTTCCTGTGGAAGCCGTGGAGGATGTTAATTTCATGGCTAATCAGTTTCCATACCGTCAAGGGAATTATAATCAGGGTTGGAAACCACATCCAAGTATTGGTCAAGGACCAACTGGGCAGGCTAATCAATATAATAAGCAGCAGCAGCAACCAACCATGTGGCAACAATTATCTATGCTCAATGAAAGATCTACAAGGTTGGAAGAAACTCTTCAGCAATTCATACAGAAAACTGAATCTTCTCAAAAGAGCACTGAAGCTGCTATAAAGAATTTGGAGATTCAGATGGGTCAGATTACCAAGCAATTGGAAGAAAGACCACACAGAAACTTTGGGGCTAATACTGAGGTTAACCCTAGAGAAGAATGCAAAGTGGTCAAGAGTGTGAATGAAGAGATTATTGAGTTAGAAGAAGATGAAACAAAAGAGAGAAGAGAAGAAGAAAGAAAGGACATTTTGCCTTTTCCAACAAATCAGGAGAAACCAATGGATTTCACAGATTTATTCAGAATGGTTGATAATGAAGCTCCTTGGGAACAAATTCTACAAAAAATAGCAGTTTACACAAAATCTGAAGAAGGAACCTCTACAAAAAGAAGACGTAGAGATGATGAGGAAGAAAAGTGTGTAACTGTTAAGAAAGAATCATTCCCACCAAAAGCAGCAGATCCAGGTAGTTTTTCTATCCCTTGTACTATAGGGAAGAAAAAGGTAAAGAAAGCTCTCCTTGACTTAGGCTCAAGTGTTAACTTGATGCCTTATTCTCTATTGGAGCAAATTGGCCATGTTAAAATAAAACCTATAAAGGTTAATTTGGTAATGGCTGATGGATCTTCAAAGGAGCCATGTGGGATTGCAGAAGACATTGTAGTTTATGTTGGCAAACTTCAGTTTTTGGCAGACTTTGTGGTGATGAAGATGGAGAACGAAAAGATACCCTTCATACTGGGAAGACCGTTTATGAAAACGGCCAGGCCTATCATAGATGTTAATGAGGGTATAGTGGTGCTCCAGGACAGAGAGGAGAGAGTGGTGGTGGATGTGTTCAAAGATGAGATACAAGCAAAGGAGGAAGAGGCCAGTTATAAAGCTGCATTTCGAGATGCACCCATAACTAGAGGTAAAAATGAAAATCTTAAGGTTTCTGATAACCATTGTTTGTATTTTCAGGTACCCAAGGTAGAGGAAATTGGAAAAGGAGAAGAAGTTCCTAGAGACTGGAAGAAAAGAGGACTCCAACTTGGCACACCTGTAAAACTCAAGAACAAGTTGTGGGTTATAAAAGGCTTTAAAGAAGAGGAGATGATAGAGATAGAGTCTCCATATTCTAGAGAATCTAAGACAGTCCAAAGGAAGCAGTTGAAAGGTTGGTGGAAGGACAACATCAACCATAAAGAAGATGGAACATGAGCTTTAACAGGGTCAAGCTAGTGACGTTAAAGAAGCGCTTGCTGGGAGGCAACCCAGTGGATTTACAAACTTTTGATTTGATTTGGTTTTGTAATTTGTAATTTGTGAACATTATGCTGGACATTATTTTGTTGGATCTAGCATATACTGAAGGATGCTAGGTGGTTAAGTATCTACTGAAGGATACTAAGTTTGTAACACCTACTGATGGGTGTTGGTGAGAAGATTTTGCACCTACTGATGGGTGCTGGTAAGTTTGAAACACCTACTGAGGGGTGTTGGTGGATTTTGGGTCAGGCTCGTGACGTTAAACAAGCGCTACCTGGGAGGCAACCCAGTTGATTGATTGTTTTTGTTTGTTTTATTTTAATTAGGGTTTGCATAAGCATTTTTAACATTGAATTGCAGGGAACATATGAGGGGTATGCTAGGAAGGCACGTAGGTCAAGAAAAGAAGGAGAAGGGCACATCACGAAAGTGCCGCTGAGCGGCATTTACCGCTGAGCGGTACTATCGCAGATGGGCTTAAGTTCCCCTTAGCGGAACCCGAGCCCATTGGGGTATTTTTAAACCCTAAGCTGCGCGTTTTCACATTCTTGCAAGCCCTTCTCTGCACAAACACTTCCACATATCTTCTCTTAGGTTTCCGACATCTTTTTACTCTTCCCTCTTAGAAAAATTTCTCTTCCACTCACTTTTTCACTAGTGTGCCATCAAAGTTTGGGGTTGGAAGAGAGCATTCTAATTTGGAAGCATTCTCATATCATCTAGTATCTCCACCCAAGTAAGTAAAATGCATTTTGTCATTGATGAGTCTATATTTTCTTCACTTCACTTAGTTTATTGTGCTAGATTTAATTAGGGAATTGTGCTTAATTGTCCAGTATTTTCCCATTTTTCTTGATTGTGCTTAATTCGATCAGAAATTCTTATTTTAACTAATTTGAATTGTCTGAGACTAATTATTTACATTATTGAGTGCTGGGAAATTATTGGATAATATTTCGGGACTTGAAGATAAATGTGACATATATTTTATTTTAAAACTAAGAGGAGTTTGCATTTAATTAATTTTAGGCTTATAGAGCATTTAATTGATCACTATCCATAACAGCAAGTGACTTTCATTTTGGTGTTTGGTGTGCATGGAAAGTAAAGTTGCTACGTCTTGGAAGTGTGGTATGCACGTGAATGTGGACTAAAGATGGAAGTTAATTAATTTGGTGTGCAATACAGCCAACTCAATTTGGAAAACATCGAGCACATTGAAATAATGGGGACCACATTGCAAGTTCACGTTACAAGTTCAGCTGCCCACGGTTTTTCTCAAATTATTTTGGAGACTGTAGGATACCCATGGCCCATCACGGTCCCATGCACAATTCACCTAAACACATGGGTCCACGGACAACTTATTCTCCATGGTGGCTTCACTTGGATTCATGAAGAAAACCATTAGAGAAGTCTTGGTTTTCTCACGGTAGCAGCAGCATTTGCATCCAACAACACCAACACTTCACCGAGAGCAAGCAGAAGCATCTTGATCCAGCCACCCTTGAATAGCTCATGGTCCAGCAAGTATTGGAAAGCACACGGTATTCCAGCAGCTTGGAGGAAGATGGACACAGTCCAGCAAAGAAGAAGGGCTGGAATGGTGGCAGTAGTTGGGAAGGAAAGCATGTTTACGGAGGAGAAGAGTTGATTCTTGAATCAGGAGTCCACGGCCGGAATAGTGTGCAATGTGCGAAGGTAGAAACGCTGAATAGGAACAGGGAAGTTTGAAGAAGATGCACCGAGAATGGAGGGCCCACCTACATTATTTTTAGCCCATGAAAGAAGCTATTTATGGAAGAATAATTTAAAAAATTATCAGTGGGAGACACTCACGGGAAGGCCACATAGAGACAACAAGTATGTCTCTCATTATTTGGATTGAAAAAGTGGTGTCGTGTGTGTATAAAGAGAGGGCCGAGATTTCCAGCAAGAACACGGTTTTTGGGGGAGTCTTCCTCTCCTCACTACCTCCATTCTAGTAGAGTAGAAAAAAAAGCCCAAGAGAGTTCCAGTGGCTTAGGTCCTTGCTTATTTTCAGAAAAAGATGTAGAATTTAATTTTTGTACTGTGTTAGTTTGTTCATTTATTTCTATCCAGGAATTTTAATTTAATGTTGAATGTTTAATAAATTTGATTTTCAAGGTGCTTTTGTTTTCATTGTCTATTTTATTTCACCGTTTACTGTTTTCTATGTGGTTAAATTTTGTCATCATGTTTTACTCTTCATGTTATTTTGAACGTCGTTTTTATGATTTATTTTTACTGATGTTTTTGGGTAAATTTCAACACGGCGTAATTTTCCGTTTTGTTGTTTTACTGTCTTTTGCCTTTTAGTTTTTACCGTTTTTAAAGTTTACTTCAACGTTTTAAATTTTGTTTTATTTAATTTCCAGTGATTTAATTTTACCCGCTTCAAAAACAAAATAATCACAACCCCCCCCACTTCGTGTTAAATCTAAGACCGAACCACAAATATTGGTCCTTGAGAGACGACCTAGGAGTCACATCCTAGCTATACTGCATTAATTTATGCACATCAAATTTGTATGACCGCGACAGTCGTATCAAATTTTGGCGCCGCTGCCGGGGACCAATGGAGGTTTGGTTTTAGATTTTTGTTGTATAAAGTTTTGTTCTGTTAATATGTTTGTTTTGTGTGTTTTGTCTTGTATATTTCTGTAGGCGATAACGACACCTTCAACAAATTTTGGCGGCGTTGTCACTTCAGTTCCAGGTTTTTTGTTTTAGATTTTTGCTGTGTTTTTCGATTATGCTGTGTTAATATATATTGTGTATATATGTGTTTAATTGTGCTATGTTCTGTATTTAGTTGTTATTAAAAAAAAAAATTTAACATTAAAAAAAAAAAAAAATTAATTAAAAATTATTTTTGTGTTCTGTCTTGTGTGTGCGTGTAACATGTATAAATGTGTTGTGATTTATCTGTTTCGTAATTTTTAGTTTTTAGTTTTTACTTTTTATTTTTCCATGTCTACCTATTTTAATGTTGTGAATAATGCTTATTCTGCCAATGTCTGTGATTATGATTCTTATTCTGCATATTACTTTGATTTTAAATCTGCTGATTTTTATGATGAGAACAATATGTTCCATCATCCAATTTCTGAGAGCTCTCTTTGGGAGCCAGTTCCACAATATGAGAGTCAGCAGTATGATTCTCCTATTCAAATAACTCCTCAGCCTTCTACTTCTGAACCTACATTGAAGGAGTTATTAGAGCAGATGACAATGCAGAACATTCAGTTTCAGAAAGGGAACATGCAGTTCAAGCAAGAGAGCATGGAGTTCCAGCAGGAAACTCAAGCTGCCATACAGAATCTGAGTGATCAGATCAGGCAGATGGCCACTCTTGCACCTGAGGAGACTGATGAAAATTTTGGGGACCCGGCAGAAGTAAGCAGTAATCCTGAACCAGGTAGACCACCTTCACCTTCCCACACTCTAGAAATCTTCAAGGAAGAGGAGGTAAGCATACCACAATTTGATTATTATGTTGATTGTGATGATGATCGGTATGCCAATGACTATATTCTTGCTGAGTCTGATTTTAATTTTTCCTCTGTGCATGATGAGAACCGCTTTTTACTATCACATTCGAATGGTTATTCTTCATGCACTGAACATGAATCTGAGTCTATGATTAATATTACATGCAATTTAGAAATTGATTCATGTTATGAGGATTTATCTAAGGCTCAGTATGATGAATTGGGATGGGGTGTTATACCTCTGCATGAAATTTCTGCACTGCCACATTGCACTAACCATGTTGCAGGAGGTACGTATAAATTTGATCAACATACACCCACAGTGGAAAACAAAGGTGCTGACACTGATAGTTTGAAGATCAAAAGGCACCTACTGAATCTGCTTAGTAACAATATTTGCTGCTTAGATCCGGCGGTGGAGGACATTTCACTGCTTGATCAAATCTGGAGGATGAAGCAGTTCGTCCTCAACAATTTCATGCTGGAGCCTAAAGAGAAGAACATCTCCCTACAAATCCAAAATTGGCAACTGTAAATATAATTTCTTAGTTGTTTGCATACAGATTATTGATTGAAAAATTTGACTAAGAAAGATTTCATTCGGTCATAAGAGCAAAAATTACAGTAATGGAAAATTGGAGATTTAACATATCTGAAAATGAAATTGCAGTAGATTCATATATGAAATTAAAAGATGTTCGGGGGTCGATCTTTAGTAATCGTTAATATTACAAACCAAATAAACAAAAACAACATAAAAAAAAAAAAAGAAAAATTAAAAACATAAAAAAATATAATTGTTCAGATTACATGCCTTGTCCATATTCTGGCCACACTCGGCCAACAAAAACATAAAAATAAAAAATAACATAAAGCATTAAAATTGAAAGAATTCTCGAGCTGGTTGTGGTGGTCTAAGGGAGAGCTCCGTTGAGGGAGCTCTGGTACGAAAAGTCACGAGCGGAGGCTTGGGTGGAGGGATTTGTCTCTCATCTCTATCATCGTCTATGATGATCGGAACGGGAAACAGATTCAGCAGCCTCGGTGCCCTCATTATCACCCAGTTATTTTCTTTCAACAACAAAAAAAAAAAAAAAAATTAATAAACTTGTGTTAATAATAGAAGAGGAATGGAAAATTCAATGGAGGTGTGATCAGAGGTCTTACCGTACATGTATAGCGGCAGTTGTGAAAAGAGAGTGCCAGTGGGGTCTATCTCCGCTTGCCAGCGCTTGACCCGATTGCCGTGGTTGTTGAACCAGCAGTGTACGTTGTATTCAGTGGCTTCGCCGAAAGCCCTTAGTCGAGACGCGATCTCGACGACTTGCGCTCGGCTTGGGTGTGTGACCCCATAGTTGAATATTTTGGTCATCATCTTGATTTGATCGTCGGTAGGACGCCACCGTTGACTGGTATATCTCTCTGATTCCGTATCACTCATCCTTCCTCTCGTAATATACAAATACTTAAATAAAAAATAAATATATGTAAAAAGAACAAAAACAAGAAAAATAAGCATAACATAAATAACAATAAAAAAAAAAAAAAAATTTAGATTCTTAATTCAGTGTTTTCTTTATTTGTTCTTATTTCCTTTTAGATTTATTTTGTCCAGTCATGCTTTGATGTTTCAGTTTTTGGTCTCAGATCTGTTTCACGGTCCTCGCAAAGGGTCCTAAACGGATCTACGTCCAGATGTCTAGTTGTTCTTGTCCATATTGTTCTTGTATATTATGTTTATGTGTTTATTTATTTTTAAGTGGGGTACGTGGCGTTGTTCTACCCGATTGTCTCTGCAATACGTTCAATCGAAGGGAGATTAACGTCTGGTTTCCAGCCGATATACCCCTTAAGTTTTTAGACAGTTGTGATTTATGTGTTTAAGTGTTTTCAGTTTCAAAAAAAAAAAAAAAAAAAAAAAATAAAAATAAAAAAATGGAAAAGAGGGAGAGCAGGCAAGAGATCAAAGCAGAAAGAAGATGGAAAAATAAAGGAAAGCAGGGCAGAAAAGAAAGAAAAAAAAGTACAGGAAATACTGAAAGGGAAAGACTGGAAGGCAGGAAAAGTAAAAAACAGCAGAAAAAGCCGAAAGAAAGGCAGATCCAGGAGCAGAGGACTTACCTGAAGTAGTAGGCTTGCAGAGGCTCTTCGCGGATCTCACTCAGACTCTTCAGAAGACGCAGGGACAGAGGCTCTGCGCAGATCTCAGATCTTCAGCAGACGCGGGGTGGAGAGGCTTCCTCGCAGATCCAGACGCTCGAGAGAGAGCAGAGAGAGAGAGGAGTAGAGAGAGAGTGAGGGATCAGAAATGGCGCTGGACGCGGAGGAGTGCCTCATTTATAGCCTAAATTTCTGCCACTGTAGCAACAGTTCCGGTCATTGTCACCGAGACTGTTGTCACAGTACCGGTCTCCTTTTTCAATTAAAAAAAAAATAAAATAAAAAATAAAAATAAAAAAAAAATTTTAATTAGCATCTACTGATGGGTGCTAGGTGATTTGCACATCTGCTGATGGATGTTTCTGAAAATTTCTTCCCATTTTTCTACTTTTGTTGCACTTGTCTATATTATTTGACTGCTCTGAAATTGATCATCTGATGATTGTAACCCACTGAGGACATTGTGTGATTTAAGTGTGGTCTACTGGGGAGAAATTCTGATTTTTCTGTTAGATTGTATTTTGTGTGTTAAATTTTTTGTGTTTGAGTGTTAAATTTTTTCTGTTTTAAGTTATTTTTATCGAGTTTTGTGTGCAATAAATTTTACATTTTTCTCTTGATTTCTGGATGATGTCTAAGTTGTAGATTTTTCCTTCACTTGATTAATACTTATGGTTTGAAATCCTTGCTTTTCTCTGCTTGGAAAGATGATTATGCGTTTGAGAGGTTGATTTGATTGTGACTAACACCCTGTGTGAGATTTGAGCCACTTAATTTTCTTTCTTGTGTGTGATATGTATCTTGAATGCTTGCACATATGCCTTGGCTTGATTCTTTTTGATATACTTGATTGATATGCATGTTCAGACGTGATAAAGGCATTTTTGTTCTTGAGCCTCTTTAGCCAAATAAGCCTACCTTGTTATTATCCTTTGATAACCCCTTTGAGCCTATACTGTATATATTTCTTTGTATTGAAGCTCATACACTGATCCTAAGTGAAAAACAAATTATTACCTTATCCTTAGGAAAGTCTGGAGCTATAGAAGTGTTTTGAGAATAAGTGTGGTCTCCTTGGGAATTCTGATGAATTGGCTAGTTGGTTCCTCATCATGTTTTGAAATGATAATTTATATCCTGTTGTGTGAAAAAAAAAAAAAAAAAAAGAAGAAGACAGGATGAAAAAAAATATTTGATGAGAAAAAGAGAAAATTGAAAAATAATTTTATGAATAATGGAGTCGAGAAGAGGACTGAATTAGAGGTTTGGGTGAGATTTCACTGTGTTTACATTTTTTTTCCTAGTGCACCTCTATTTCTTCTGAGCTATAGCTACTTGTCCAAATTTATCCTCCCCTGTCCTTGGCCCCAATTACAACCCAGTAAAGACCTTTTGATCTGAAGATGCATATGTTTTAAGTGTTGATTTTAGAGGCTTGCCAAGTCTACTTGTGTTGGTTTTCTTGAGTACATCGAGTTGAAAATTCTTTACCCTAGACACTTGAGAGAAACACTGTGAGTGCATCTGTGAGGTTTTGTTATTTTTTAAATCACCTCTTGAGCTGATTAATTATTTTACCCAGTTTTGAATTGTTTGGAAGATTTCTATAAGTATTGGCTTTTCAGTGATTCTGTGATTGGATATGGTCTACATCTTTTCTCTGTCTAGATTTCTTGAGAACTTTGTAAATTCTGTTTATTTTCTCTTGAGTCTTTGTTTTCTGCGTGCTGAGTGTGTGTCACCTTCCTAGAAGTCCTTTGAACTATTCCCTGATTTGTGTTTTGATTTTGCCCAGGAGTGCAAAAGACTAAGTGTGGTCTATTTTGATGAGTCTATATTTTCTTCACTTCACTTAGTTTATTGTGCTAGATTTAATTAGGGAATTGTGCTTAATTGTCCAGTATTTTCCCATTTTTCTTGATTGTGCTTAATTCGATCAGAAATTCTTATTTTAACTAATTTGAATTGTCTGAGACTAATTATTTACATTATTGAGTGCTGGGAAATTATTGGATAATATTTCGGGACTTGAAGATAAATGTGACATATATTTTATTTTAAAACTAAGAGGAGTTTGCATTTAATTAATTTTAGGCTTATAGAGCATTTAATTGATCACTATCCATAACAACAAGTGACTTTCATTTTGGTGTTTGGTGTGCATGGAAAGTAAAGTTGCTACGTCTTGGAAGTGTGGTATGCACGTGACTGTGGACTAAAGATGGAAGTTAATTAATTTGGTGTGCAATACAGCCAACTCAATTTGGAAAACATCGAGCACATTGAAATAATGGGGACCACATTGCAAGTTCACGTTACAAGTTCAGCTGCCCACGGTTTTTCTCAAATTATTTTGGAGACTGTAGGATACCCACGGCCCATCACGGTCCCATGCACAATTCACCTAAACACATGGGTCCACGGACAACTTATTCTCCATGGTGGCTTCACTTGGATTCATGAAGAAAACCATTAGAGAAGTCTTGGTTTTCTCACGGTAGCAGCAGCATTTGCATCCAACAACACCAACACTTCACCGAGAGCAAGCAGAAGCATCTTGATCCAGCCACCCTTGAATAGCTCATGGTCCAGCAAGTATTGGAAAGCACACGGTATTCCACCAGCTTGGAGGAAGATGGACACAGTCCAGCAAAGAAGAAGGGCTGGAATGGTGGCAGTAGTTGGGAAGGAAAGCATGTTTACGGAGGAGAAGAGTTGATTCTTGAATCAGGAGTCCACGGCCGGAATAGTGTGCAACGTGCGAAGGTAGAAACGCTGAATAGGAACAGGGAAGTTTGAAGAAGATGCACCGAGAATGGAGGGCCCACCTACATTATTTTTAGCCCATGAAAGAAGAATAATTTAAAAAATTATCAGTGGGAGACACTCACGGGAAGGCCACATAGAGACAACAAGTATGTCTCTCATTATTTGGATTGAAAAAGTGGTGTCGTGTGTGTATAAAGAGAGGGCCGAGATTTCCAGCAAGAACACGGTTTTTGGGGGAGTCTTCCTCTCCTCACTACCTCCATTCTAGTAGAGTAGAAAAAAAAGCCCAAGAGAGTTCCAGTGGCTTAGGTCCTTGCTTATTTTCAGAAAAAGATGTCGAATTTAATTTTTGTACTGTGTTAGTTTGTTCATTTATTTCTATCCAGGAATTTTAATTTAATGTTGAATGTTTAATAAATTTGATTTTCAAGGTGCTTTTGTTTTCATTGTCTATTTTATTTCACCGTTTACTGTTTTCTATGTGGTTAAATTTTGTCATCATGTTTTACTCTTCATGTTATTTTGAACGTCGTTTTTATGATTTATTTTTACTGATGTTTTTGGGTAAATTTCAACACGGCGTAATTTTCCGTTTTGTTGTTTTACTGTCTTTTGCCTTTTAGTTTTTACCGTTTTTAAAGTTTACTTCAACGTTTTAAATTTTGTTTTATTTAATTTCCAGTGATTTAATTTTACCCGCTTCAAAAACAAAATAATCACAACCCCCCCCCACTTCGTGTTAAATCTAAGACCGAACCACAAATATTGGTCCTTGAGAGACGACCTAGGAGTCACATCCTAGCTATACTGCATTAATTTATGCACATCAAATTTGTATGACCGCGACAGTCGTATCAGTCATTATAGGGTTCTTGAATTTGAATGTGATTGTCAAAGCATGAATATTTAGGGGTTTTGATTTCTATGCATGATTTGATGATATATTTGATGTTTGAACCGATTAAACTGCTTGATTATGAACTGGAAAACTGAAAATTGCATTTGGGTGGAGTTAGGACAGTTTTAAAAAGAGATTTGCAAAAATCTGCAGGTCACCGCTGAGCGGCATTTACCGCTGAGCGGCACTCTGCCAGATTTGCTTTTTCTGGCTTTTTGCGTGTTTGAATGTGGCACTGGTGGCGCTGAGGGGAAATTCTGGCCCTCAGCGGTGGTTTAGCTTCGAAAGAAGTTGTGTTCTATGCTTACTAATGATTAACATCATGTTCTGTGGTTTTGTAATTGTGTTTGAATGCAGGAATGGCATCCTCTTCAGGAAAGAGATTGAAAACCATGGCAACCAAGAGAAAGGAAAAGGAACCAGAGCAACCCCATAATGGCAGGTTCCTCTCTAGGAAACATGAGAAGCACTTTAGGGTGGTTCAGGACAGGAGACTTCTAATGGAGAGAAAGGTTGGAATGATACCTAACTTTGCTCCTCAATTTGGAGAGCAAGTGTTAGGGAATGATTGGGGGAAGCTAGCCACTTATCCAGCACCTGCCAACATAGCTGTAGTTAAGGAATTCTACACCAATGCAAAGAAGATTGGTGATTATCCAGCTGAGAATTATTTGGGCTATGTCAGAGGCCATGCTATCAGGTATGATCCTGATTCCATCAACAACTTCCTGGATACTGTGTGGGCTGGTGAGCAATGTCAGTTTGCTCTTAGCATGGAGGAAGGTGCTGACTTTGAGGATGTTGAGAGAGTACTGTGTATACCTGGAGGACACTTCCAAAGGAATAGATCTGGCTCAGTAGTTAACATTAGGAGGACAGATTTGACTCCTCTTGCAAAGTATTGGATGGCATTTTCTCATGCCAACATTCAGCCATGTTCACATGTGTCAGATATTACTCTCAGCAGGGCACTATTCATCTATTGTGCTATCAGAAACTTGAATGTTAATATTGGGCAGGTGATAGCTGATGAGATTAGTGTGTGTGCTAACACCTCAAACAACAAA